>BSBN01000377.1:19027500-21480000 GCA_027924645.1 Cunninghamia lanceolata
AAAGAGAGAGCCTAAGTCCATGTGTGGTACCTACAGTACTAGCACCAAAGAAAGATAGAGAGTGGAGAATTGTTGGTCATGATGTTAGTCATAAACAAACATAGAATAAAAGTTACACAACAACCTTTACTCATCTTGAAAGATACGATGAATTTAGAGAGTTCATGATCCCAAGTCTCCATTGATTAGGTCTTAATCTACTGACGTTACTCAGTGGTTGATGTGTGTTGATGTTTTCCATTCAGGGGCCTTACGTTCTTCATCAATTTCTATAAAATTTCATCAATATTTCTCTAAATATCCTGCTCTCTATGTCTGCCCTGCATAAATCTTCAATAATTCTACCTCTGCACTGTGAATTTAGTCAAATAATGGGCTTACAGGTTGATATTTGCATGATTTCTACCATTATTTGCAATTCTTTGCATGATATCTTCAATACTACATGCATTTAACTCAAATATGCTAATGATTTTCAATTATCTATGAGATGTCATCATATTTCTCTGTTTTGCTTGTTATTTATCATGATTTGCAATTATGGAAGTGAATTTATGAAATTAAAAAAAGGAAAGGGTTAAAGAATTAGATTCCCAAAACTACTTGACTGAGATCACTAATCCACATACAAGCTCCCATACATGCAATGAAAAGAAGGAAACTAGAATCATACTTCACCAGGACATTCCACAAATCTGCATGATCTAGTACAAATCTTCAAAGGAAAAGTTGATAACAATATGTAATGAAATGAAAGCGTTTCTAGTTGAACACAACATTCACCAGTACATATCTAGACATCAACAGGAAGATTACGTAAAATTTACAATCAGGATGTAATCTGAAACTTCATATCCATTCAGTATGCTCAAGAACAGGTACATTTACAGTGATCTGAAGAAAGAACCTTGACATTTCAACAATTCAATCCTCATTAGTCTCAGTAATCTGATCTCCTATTTGATTCTACAGTAATTGGCCTTATTGTGCTAGATGTTCCTATGTATCTCCTCCTCTTATGATTAGTTCTAGCCCATATATAGAGCAAATGCCAGAAAATAGTTACAATAATCCAATGATCATGATCCTCTCATAACAACCGACGGCACAAATGAAAAGCACATGCTTTGCCAGACTAGCAATTATACAGCTGGCACAGAATATTCCAGTATCTTTGACTTGATTCGGTCTCCAGCTGGCAAACAGCATATTTGACAATATCCTCCTTCCTTTTGGCTCATGTTGCCTCCGTGTGCAACCTTGCAATGTTCAGCTACAGCTCCAATAGCTCTAAGACTTCCTGCAGTAAACAGACAAGCATTAAGCATAGCCTCACCTGAAACAACAAGAATTTAAACATTTTATTAAACAAGCCCCCTTTTGTGCAGCTACAGGCAATCGGGTTTCAAATTAGTGGAAATCATGCGCTTAATGCATATATGGCGTAAAAAACACTCGGGTCAACCATCGTTGACTAGAAAAATGCATTCTGGTGATCTAAATCTCTATCGCTTTGCATTCCTGCCCATTTCCTTGTATATCAGGCCTTTAAATCCTCCTGCATATGTCGAATTACATATCGGGCGATAAATATGATCATGAAAGCACAAAATATACAAGGAATTAATTACATTAAACTTTCCCTCGAATCCGCTCCTTGTACATTATTGGCTTGTAGATCGGGTCAGCATCATATTAGCACTATACATCGGTGTGACCACATATGATCGGGGTGACAAAATTAGACTTGGCCGACGGTAAAACGTACACCGATGTCCACCCATCGGGGAGACAACCAATATCGGAGTGAAAATATAAGACTCGGCCGATAGTTAAAACTATGCCGAAGAACTGCCATATCGGCGAGACTACCCAAAGCTTGGCCGATGGCAAAAGTCAGGCTGATGACCCTATTTCTGTATATCTGGTGATATATATATCAATGTGACCACATATGATCGGGGTGACAACACTAAGCAAAGGCCGATATCACAAGTCAGGCCGAAGACCTTACCCCATCAGCGAGAGACATAACATCGGGCAGACAGTAACAAGCTCCACCGACAGACAAAGTCACATCGATGAACCTTATATCAGGCAGACCATACATATCGGGGAAACAAACTTAAACTTAGCCGATGGCAAAAGTCAGGCCGATAGCCCCTCATCGGTGAGAAAATACCCATCGAGGAAATAAAACTCAAGACTTTCGATGGTTAAAACTAGGCCGATGGACTTTTCCATCAAGGAGACTACCTCAGTCGGCGAGACTACCCAAAGCTTGGCTGATGGCAAAAGTCAGGCCGATATCACACTCCATATTACATATGACATCACCTTCATGTTTCGCTTCTGTATATTGGGGAAAAGGATGATATCATCATCATCATCATGTCGAAGGAAAATAGGAGGATTTGGAATATGATCCTGCTACTGAGGAATGGAACATGATGGTGACATCATCGTCATATCCAGGCTTCATTAAAATGCAAAAGATGACGTCACCGTCATGTTTAGTTAAGATCAGGGGATAAATGTAATATCGGGTTACCTTAGGAACATGATCAGGTGGTGAATGTAATATGACCCCTTTGCAGCCAAAGTAACCCTCTTGAAAGATTAGGATGATGATGATGATCATCATCATATCCGCACTGGGGTGATATTTAAAATATGATCCTCCTGATGCGAATATCAGGTTTGACCAAACCTTTTACTATTCATAACTTTCTCGTATGGACGAATTTTCAGGTGATGTAAAAGGCAAACCTGCCTAGAATTTCAAGCTCTTTCACATGGTACGCTTTTTGAGGACAGATTCAGACTTTTAAAATTGAGCTCGGACTTCAAGATCACAAATATGCCTGACATTAGGCATATGCATACTGACTGACATGACTTTTACCGTTACCGCCCAGAGCACAAAAGCAAGGGAACAAGCCAGCAAAGTTGGGTCCCTGTTTTGCTAAGACAAAATGAGGCGTGTTGTGTAACCACACAACAACTTGACACCAAAGAAAACAACAAAATTCAAATAATTCAAAAAGTGAGTATAAATTAAAACATAAATTTCCAAATCCTATTAAGCATGGGCATCCTAATCCTTTCTAACTGGTATCATGTTCATCAATGTAACAATGAATTGATAAGGGATCAATTGTGTGCATGTGATTCATATACTCATCTTGAAAGTGAGTTGAATAAATCAGTGACTGGTGTTAGGCTACGTAGTTTGGTTCATCCCTCATAGCCAACCGGATAGAGCCTTGCTACCAGCAGGCGTCCATAGCCCCAGCAAGGTTATCGTTGCAATTCCCCTAAGTAGAGCCCCACTGCCAGCAGGCGTCCATAGCCCCGGTAGAGTTACTTAGATAACTTAATCTGGATTTCAGTAAACCCATCTTTTATTTTATTTTATTTTATATTTTGAATTTAATTTCATAAGATATAACAGTTATAGTTTCATGATGCAAGGAGTGGTCACTTGCTGAATTAAGCTGAGAATTGCAATAGTAGCAAGGGCAACCTTTAGATTTTTCACTTAACACCTACACTAATATGTTCAACAAACCCAAGGCTATTAGGTGTGTCATTGTGAGGATCACCTTGACTCAAGAAAAGTAGTACTGATGAATATGATACCACAGACCTGATCAAGAATACGTACACTGATGTGAGTTACAACCTATGTAAAAACTTATATCTAACTTTTGAATTCTAACAATCTATGTAGTGTTCTTAAGTAACAAGGTGCACCAGCTTTGCCCAACCAAAACAAAGACTCAACAACGCAAAACACAAAGCAACTTGTACAAACAACTAACCTACAAAAAGGAAACAACAGAAACAGAACAAGAAAGCAAAACAAGCAGACTGTACAAACAACTAACCTACAAAATTATATACAAACCACTACTAGGCAAACAAAAACCAGAAAAAGACCCAAATACACCTGTATTTGCATACTTCTTTTGATTGTGCAGGAGCATCAGGGTATCAGTTATGGTTCTCAACCTAGCAAATTTATCTTTATATTTTGAAAAATATTCTGATATTCTGAATTCACTGTATTCAACAGAATAACTCTTGATGATCAGCAACTGAGGCAGCTCATCATGTTCATGATTAATCCATGTGCATGTCCTATCTTTCAAATTTCCATAATCAAAATAGTATTCAACATCATTTACTGTGGAAAGGAGAAATACAACCTGGTGTATCTCTGGTTCTGTTGGACATGCTTGTTTGTTGACAGTCGATCGTCTATTTAATTCTATATTTTCATTGCCTGGCTCAGTGTCTGGTCTCTCTTCAAATTGAAGGATGTATGACTTTTGATGCATTATTTCTTCATCTTTACCCATATTTGTCCCTTCATTCTGGATGTTCAATTTATCCCCCAGTTCAGGAAATTTCTCAATATTTTCTTCAATTTCCTGCACATCAGCATCTAAGTGAGTATCTTTATCACAATCTGATATACAGAAATTTATCATTTTTACATGATTTGACTATAAAGGAGAAACAACTTTCACTTGGTAAGGACACTCCCCTATTTCATTTTCAAAATATTTCTGGAGTGATGTCTGATCATGCACAACAACTCCAAAGTCTTCTGCATTTTCATCTTTCAGGAATTGTTCATTAAATAATTCACATCTTCTATCTAGTAAAGTGCTTGGTTCTATTAAGCTGCAACATTCTTGCACTTGATCATTCAATTCAAAGAAGTTAGGTAGTAAATTAGCATTTATTTATTTTTCGATGGCTTCCTGAGTTACTATCATAGGAACTTCATCAGCAACAGTGCCTTTGAATTGTTCTATTATCTGTTTACACTTCTCTTTACCATAGAATGACTCCAAGAAAGATGTTTCATCTTCTTTATCAAAAGTATTAGGATCAGAATCAAATATATTATCCTGATGAGTAGTTTCTTCTCTAAAATTTTCACAAGATTCATACCTGCATACTGACTGGTCCTTACTTGTATTAGGAAGTAGAGAACTCCTATCAATCTCACCATAGAATGAATCCAGGAAAGATATTTCCTCTTTTTTACCTTCTGGGACTGATTCAGCCACCATATTTTCTAGAATCTTTTTCAACATGACCAGGCAAGCGTCGCAATCCCTTTCCGAATGCTCTTCATCATGTAATCTGCACCAACTTTCAATCAGGACATCATTAGTGGATAAACCTAATATTTGACTACACTGTATATTTCTGGACAAGTATAATTCAAAATCTTCAGAGCGTTCCACTTCAGTGTTTGGACTACTAATAACTTCTGGTGCTGCATCTGCTTGTTGCTCCAGAATTTCTTCAATTTCCTGCCAGACTTCTTCATTTTCCTGGCAGATTTTGGCCCTGAACACATCTAGAAAGAATATTAATCCTTTCAAGTATAAATCCGACCTTGTAAGGAAAGTTAAACAATTAATTTCACTGTGTTCTGTAGTCTAGTGTATCCTGCAATAGGTAGATAAACCAAAGTTAGCTAAACTTTGAGGATAAAGCTGCTTATTTAGAGTTTCCTGAAATAAAGGAATGTTAACCTGACAATTATTTTCATATGCATCCATCAAACTGAGACTCTATTTTCCAATTTTTTAGTATTTTGAAATTTTAACGAGATCTATCATATCTCAGAATAAAACTTGAAAGTTCAGAAAATCAAACTAATCTTTGAGGTTCCGAGCTAGATCTTTGCAAAGGTGCAACCAAAACCTCTCAGATAAGAGATATTTGCAGCCATTTAACTCAAATGCCAAAATATTTATGCAATATTTGTAGAAATCCAGAAATTCACAGCTCATGCCCTCCTTCTAGCACCAATTTATGTTGGTCATGATGTTAGTCATAAACAAACATAGAATAAAAGTTACACAACAACCTTTACTCATCTTGAAAGATACGATGAATTTAGAGAGTTCATGATCCCAAGTCTCCGTTGATTAGGTCTTAATCTACCGACGTTACTCAGTGGTTGATGTGTGTTGTTGTTTTCCATTTAGGGGCCTTACGTTCTTCATCAATTTCTACAAAATTTCATCAATATTTCTCTAAATATCCTGCTCTCTATGTCTGCCCTGCATAAATCTTCAATAATTCTACCTCTGCATTGTGAATTTAGTCAAATAATGGGCTTATAGGTTGATATTTGCATGATTTCTACCATTATTTGCAATTCTTTGCATGATATCTTCAATACTACATGCATTTAACTCAAATATGCTAATGATTTTCAATTATCTACGAGATGTCAGCATATTTCTCTGTTCTGCTTGTTATTTATCATGATTTGCAGTTATGGAAGTGAATTTATGAAATTAAAAAAAGGAAAGGGTTAAAGAATGAGATTCCCAAAACTACTTGACTGAGATCACTGATCCACATACAAGCTCCCATACATGCAATGAAAAGAAGGAAACTAGAATCATACTTCACCAGGACATTCCACAAATCTGCATGATCTAGTGCAAATCTTCAAAGGAAAAGTAAATAACAATATGTAATGAAATGAAAGCGTTTCTAGTTGAACACAGCATTCACCAGTACATATCCAGAAATCAACAGGAAGATTATGTAAAATTTACAATCAGGATGTAATCTGAAACTTCATATCCATTTAGTATGCTCAAGAACAGGTACATTTACAGTGATCTGAAGAAAGAACCTTGACATTTCAACAATTCAATCCTCATTAGTCTCAGTAATCTGATCTCCTATTTGATTCTATAGTAATTGGCCTTATTGTGCCAGATGTTCCTATGTATCTCCTCCTCTTATGATTAGTTCTAGCCCATATATAGAGCAAATGCCAGAAAATAGTTACAATAATCCAATGATCATGATCCTCTCATAACAACCAATGGCACAAATGAAAAGCACATGCTTTGCCAGACTGGCAATTATACAGCTGGCACAGAATATTCTAGTATCTTTGACTTGATTTGGTCTCCAGCTGGCAAACAGCATATTTGACAATATCCTCCTTACTTATGGCTCATGTTGCCTCCGTGTGCAACCTTACAATGTTCAGCTACAGCTCCAATAGCTCTAAGACTTCCTGCAGTAAACAGACAAGCATTAAGCACAGCCTCACCTGAAACAACAGGAATTTAAACATTTTATTAAACAAGCCCCCTTTTGTGCAGCTACAGGCAATCAGGTTTCAAATCAGTGGAAATCATGCGCTTAATGCATATATGGCGTCAAAAACACTCGGGTCAACCATCGTTGACTAGAAAAATGCATTCTGGTGATCTAAATCTCTATCGCTTTGCATTCCCGCCCATTTCCTTGTATATCGGGCCTTTAAATCCTCCTGCATATGTCGAATTACATATCGGGTGATAAATATGATCATGCAAGCACAAAATATACAAGGAATTAATTGCTTTTAACTTTCCCTCGAATCCGCTCCTTGTACATTATCAGCTAGTAGATCGGGTCAGCATCATATTAGCACTATACATCGGTGTGACCACATATGATCGAGGTGACAAAATTAGACTTGGCCGACGGTAAAACGTACACTGATGTCCACCCATCAGGGAGACAACCAATATCGGAGTGAAAATATAAGACTCGGCCGATAGTTAAAACTATGCTGAAGAACTGCCATATCGGCGAGACTACCCAAAGCTTGGCCGATGGCAAAAGTCAGGCTGATGACCCTATTTCTGTATATCTGGTGATATATATATATCGGTGTGACCACATATGATCGGGGTGACAACACTAAGCAAAGGCCGATATCACAAGTCAGGCCGAAGACCTTACCCCATCGGCGAGAGACATAAGATCAGGCAGACAGTAACAAGCTCCACCGACAGACAAAGTCACATCGATGAATCTTATATCGGGCAGACCATACATATCAGGGAAACAAACTTAAACTTGACCGACGGCAAAAGTCAGGCAGATAGCCCCTCATCGGTGAGAAAAAACCCATCGAGGAAATAAAACTCAAGACTTCCGATGGTTAAAACTAGGCCGATGGACTTTTCCATCAGGGAGACTACCTCAGTCGGCGAGACTACCCAAAGCTTGGCCGATGGCAAAAGTCAGGCCGATATCACACTCCATATTACATATGACATCACCTTCATGTTTCGCTTTTGTATATTGGGGAAAAGGATGATATCATCATCATCATCATGTCGAAGGAAAATAGGAGGATTTGGAATATGATCTTGCTACTGAGGAATGGAACATGATGGTGACGTCATCATCATATCCAGGCTTCATTAAAATGCAAAAGATGACGTCACCGTCATGTTTAGTTAAGATCAGGGGATAAATGTAATATCAGGTTACCTTAGGAACATGATCAGGTGGTGAATGTAATATGACCCCTTTGCGGCCAAAGTAACCCTCTCAAAAGATTAGGATGATGATGATGATCATCATCATATCCGCACTGGGGTGATATTTAAAATATGATCCTCCTGATGCGAATATCAGGTTTGACCAAACCTTTTACTATTCATAACTTTCTCGTATGGACGAATTTTCAGGTGATGTAAAAGGTAAACCTGCCTAGAATTTCAAGCTCTTTCACATGGTAAGCTTTTTGAGGATAGATTTAGACTTTCAAAATTGAGCTCGGACTTCAAGATCACAAATATGCCTGACATTAGGCATATGCATACTGACTGACATGACTTTTACCGTTACTGCCCAGAGCACAAAAGCAAGGGAACAAGCCAGCAAAGTTGGGTCCCTATTTTGCTAAGACAAAATGGGCCGTGTTGTGTAACCACACAACAAGAATGTGTACAGACTCTCGAGCCATCAATAAGATCATGATCAAGTATAGATTTCCATTGCCTAGAATGGATGACATAATGGACTATTTGAGTTGAGCAAAGTACTTCACAAAGGTTGACCTGAACAGTGGGTATCCCCAGATCTGTATTAGAGAAGGAGACGAGTGGAAGATAGTCTTTAAGACAAATGAAGGTTTGTATGAGTGGTTAGTCATGCCATTTGGGCTAACCAATGCACCAAGCACATTCATGCGGCTCATGAATGAGGTATTCAAAGAATTTTTGGGAAGTTTTGTTATTGTTTATTTAGATGATATTTTGATTTTTAGTAAGAGTTGGGATGAGTGTATGATGCATATCAAAAGCATTTTTGAGAAGCTGAGGGAGGAGAAGTTGTTGATCAATCTGAAGAAATGTAGTTTTACAAAGAAGGATTTGGTATACCTAGGATTTGTTATCTCAGAGGAAGGTCTTAAGATGGACCTCGAGAAGGTGAGGGCTATCATTGAATGGTCCATGCCAAGGAGTACTTCTGAGGTAAGGTCTTTTCATGGTTTCGCAAGTTTTTATAGAAAGTTTATCAAGAATTTTAGTGGCATTTGTGCACCCCTAACTGAGACAATGAGAGGGGATAGAAAAGCGTTTAGATGGACTAAAGGAAGTGACAAAAGCTTTGATACATTAAAGTAGAAAGTTACAGAGCAACCTATTTTGGCACTTCCAGATTTCAATAAGGTATTTCAGGTATATTGTGATGCTAGTGGTAGTGCTATAGGAGTTATTTTGAATCAAGAAGGTAAGCCCATTGCATATTTTAGTGAGAAGATTAATGATGCCAAGAAAAAGTATTCTATTTATGATGAAGAATTTTATGCAATAGTTTAGGCTTTAAGGAAATGAAGACATTATTTGTTGCCAAAAGAGTTTGTTTAATATACTGATCATCAGGCTTTGCAGTATTTGAATAGTCAAGGAAAGTTGAACCAAAGGCATTTAAAATGGGTTGAGTTTTTGCAAAGTTATACTTTTGTTTTGAAGCACAGGAGTGGGAAGTCCAATAGAGTTGCAGATGCCTTGAGTAGAAGGCAAAATTTGTTGATAGAAATGAAGATAAAGGTTGTTGGGTTCAATGAGCTCAAAAGTTTGTATCCTGAAGATCTAGATTTTGTAGAGGCTTGGAAAGCTTGTTTGGAACCTGTTACTTTGGACAGGACAAAATAGTTGGATTTCATAATCCAAGATGACATGTTGTTTAGAGGAATCTAGTTGTGCATTCCAAGGAGTTCCATGAGAGAGAACCTAATTAAGGAGACACATAGTGGAGGATTGGCTGGACACTTTGGCTGAGATAAGACCATTTCTATTGTTGGTGACAATTATTATTAGCCACAATTGCAACAGGATGTGAGAAAATTTGTGCTGAGTTACAGAGTGTGTCAGATGGAAAAAGGAACAAGTCAAAATATAGGGCTATATTAGCCATTACCTATACCAGAGAGGCCATGAGATGATATCAATATAGAGTTTGTTCTTAGTTTACCAAGGACATAGAGAGGACATGATTCCATTTTTGTGGTGGTGAATAGATTCTTGATGATGGTACATTTTATTCCTTGCAAGAAGACTAATGATGCAGTTCACATTGTAGAGTTATTTTTCAGGGAGATGGTGTGATTACATGGTCTACCAAAGAGCATAGTTTTAGATTGAGATACCAAGTTTGTTGGTTATTTCTAGAGGACATTTTGGAAGAAGTTGAAGATAGATTTGAAGTTTAGTTATACACTCCATCCACAAACTGATGGACGGACCGAAGTGGTGAATAGGAGTTTGGGTAACCTGCTACGATGCTTAGTAGGAGATAAGCCCAAGGGATGGGATTTGATTTTACCTCAAGCATAATTTGCCTACAATAATTCTATCAATAGGAGTACTGGTAAATCACCATTCTAGATTGTATATGGGAATAGTCAAAGAAATGCTTCAAAGTTAAGGAATCTGGACAAAGGAGAAAAGACAAGTGCCAAGGCTGAAGACTTTGAAGAACACATGAAGAATTTGCATGAAGAGGTGAAAAGGCACATTAATAAGATGAATATTTAGTACAAGGCTAAGGTGGATTAGAAGAGGAGATATAAGGAATTCTAGGAGGAGATGAAGTCATGGTTCACTTGAGAAAAGAAAGGTTCCCAATTGGAACATACAATAAGCTGAAAATGAAGAACTTTGGACCATGCAAAATTTTGAAGAAACATGATTTAGGAAATGCATGAGGTAGAGCTACTGAGTGGGATCAACATTTCCCCTATTTTCAACATTGTTGATTTATCATAATATCATGAAGGTGGAACAGAGGATGGACCAACAGAAGAACAATGGAGTATTCAAGCATCTACTTCAATAGAGGAGATATAAGAGATCTTGGATAGCTGTGTGGGAAGAAGTACTCAGAACAGGCAATATGAAGAATACCTGGTGAAATGGAAAGGAAGGTTTGTTGAAGATTCTTCTTGGTTGTCTAAGGTAGAGGTTGACTGTTTGTGTTTTCTCCACACAAATACTTGAGACGTGACAGGGTCACTTCTCAAATTACCTTGGGTGTCTGATGCAGGAGCATCTAGTGGTGTAAGGGCAATCTTGCATCACCCAAAAAAGATGTGTTTCAAAATTATTGATGTTCTTTCCATTTCTTTTCAAAATTTGTGGTTCTGGTTCCACAATCGCTTGAATAATGCTATAGAATTTTTAGTTTTTCCAAACTACTAAAAATAACAACCTGCTATTTTTGAAAAGTTTGCATCTGGGCACGGATTGAAGTGAAAATTTACAAGAAGCTTCGTAATTGAAAAATAAGACCTTTTGGCAAAGGAATCATGCAAAGATAATTTGTAAGCTAAAAGATATTAAAGTTTTCATTTCCTAAAAAATGCCTAAAAATTATTCAAACTCAAGTTTGAGGCACTAAACAGCCTCGTACAAGCCCAAAAATGGCCAGAACCAACAAAGCAGGCTCTTAGCGTGTAGAGAACTCCACGAGCTTTTAGACACATAAAATGGTTCATCAATCAGACGCCCAAATCAAAAGTTATGACTCCCAAAAGTTGACCTATTTTTGGAGGGAGATGTAAATTTTGAAATTAGGTTGTTGGCTGCCAAAAAGGCTATTAATAACCATTTTTGGGAACCCTGGGTAGTGGTAGAGTTAAGGGGGAAAGTGTAGAGTCAAGAATAGGTGGGAAAATAGAAACCCTATCAAATTTAGGGTTACAGATGATTCCAATGTCTTGTGAGACGAAGCTATAATGTGTTGCAGCCTATGGAGGGCTGATTCGTCTGATTGTATTTGAGCTTCTGTAATGTAATAAGTCGTCCAAATCAATAAAAAACGTTCTATTTTTTGTGTGCAATTTTTGTTGTTGTGTGTTTTATGATTTACCCCCTTCATCAAAACTATTCTTGTAGATGATAGTGAGTCTTGGAAAATAGCCATGCAGGAGGAGATGATGGCTTTAGACTCTTGTGATACCTATGATCTTGTTCATTTTCCCAAAGGAAGGAAGGCCATTGGATGTAAGTGGGTCTATAAAAGGAAATTTTGATAATATGGTTCATTGGAAAAGTACAAGGCTAGTTTTGTAGCCAAGGGCTACTCCCAGAGAGACAAATTTGATTTCAGTGAAAGTTTCTCTTTTGTTGCTAAATTTCCTTATATTAGATTCCTTTTAGACACAGCTATGGCTTATGATTTTGAAATTGAGAAAATGGATGTTAAGACTGTATCTTTGCATGGAGATATAGAAGAGGGAATTTATATGCAACAACTTAAAGGTTTTGAGGTAAAAGTGAAAGAACCCTTGGTTTGTAAATTAAAATAGTCTCTTTATGGTTTAAAACAATCACCCCAGATGTGGTATCAAAAAATTTATTCTTTTATGTTGAAATTGAGTTTTGTGAGAAGTGAAGAGGATCATTATGTTTACATTAGATGTGTTGATCAAATAGTAAATGTTTCCTTGTATGTGGATGATATGTTCTTTAGTAAAACCAAGGGTATCATTAGTGAACCAAAATCTCAACTTTTAGGTGTATTTGAATGAAGGATTCGGTGGTAGCAATGTACATATTGGGAATGAAAATCAAAAGGGATCAAAGTAACATAAAGCTTTGGTTGTCACAAAGTAAGTATGTGAATATTATTTTGCATAGATTTAATATGCAGGACTCTAATCTTGTTAGAATTCCTTTACCAGTTAGAACTAAGCTTTTTTTTGGAGTGAACATGGGTATTTCCTATCTAGTTTCCCCTTTGTAGTGTGAACAAGGTACACTATCTAACTAGTCATTAGTTAGGACCTATTCACACATGTTCACATGTTAAGTTGACTTAGGGCTCTAGGAATCCTTCTAGTAGTTTTTAGTACACATGTGATCTTATCCTATATGTATCTCATATCATAGGATTAAGACACTTTTTATCATCCTAGTTAGTCACATCTTATCACCTTACCTTTATAAGCATCAGTAAGGCATATCATGTACATATGTAAATTGCATTATTTGATAGAATATAATTATTCTCTCATTTTGGATCTCTCTTGTGCTTTCATTGAAGCTCCTAGATCTTGGGTGGATAACTTGATAGCCAACTCTTACATGGTATGAGATCTTATAGGATTGATTTATGTTAGTCTATTTTTTAGAGATCTAGGATGCAAATAATGGAAAATATTTAAAATTTGAGTATGCTCTTCTCTTGCATCATATGATGACCTGGAGAATTAGAAAAACTTGATAGAAATAATATATTTGAGAGGGTTTCCTCTTTGAGGCCTTGTATTGTAGGTTCATTTTGGAGCATGCTGGAGCAAATTTGAGCTCACCATTGAGTTCAGGGTGTCCAAGAAAGTTAATTTAGAATTTTTATTTGTCCAAATTGGACAATGGAGGCAAGATATACAATAGTTTGAAATTGGGAGGTGGTTGCCAGATCTAGGAGGTAGCTATTTTTAGAGTATTTTGGGTCAAATCTAACCCTAACATCACATCCAAAAGGCCTAAAAACCTAAGGATCAACTATAAATTCATCAAAATTAGACACTTTTACCCTAGGCCACCAAATAAATCTTTTCCCTCCCAACCATATAGATTGTATTGTCATAGAGAATATTCTTTCATCGGTCTCACCTGTCTCATATGTGATAATTTTTTACTTGAAACTGTAGTCATCAATGCCCTACATGCATCACTTAAATCACTTATTGAACTTGTAATTTGAATAGAGTTCAAAGCTTCTTGCAAGTTTTCAATTATTATTTGTTTTTCTAAATTTGGTTTCTTCCCTATTATAAACCCCTGGCAACTCTAAAACATGGGTCATTTCTTTTTGCCTAAATAACTTAGCACATAATTGTGCTATTCCAATTAGAGATTTGTCTTCAAAAAACTCATCCCAAATTCTTTTAGAATATAATTTTATTGTACTTACAATTAACATGTCCTCAAGTGAAATCTTATTGAAATGAACATATTCATCCAAATCCACTAGATTTTCCATATCATGAAAAAAAGTCGTATTATCAATTTCCTCATCGGTCACATTTTTTTCCACACATGTAACAACTTCTTCTAGAAATTGTTTAGACTCAAAATGTTCCTCTTCTTGTTCATCAATAATTTCAACTTGTTCTTCTTGACTATGTTGAACCGATGCTTCTAAAGGTAAATTTCTCTCATTTCTTCTTACATTTTTCTTTTCATTAGACCTTCTTCAATCAAACAACATTGACCTAGTCCTTTTGATCCCTGTCACAAATTATGTTTGAATTCACCTGAATGCATACATTTGAGGGCAAGGTCAACTAGAATGAATGGTATTTATCTAATTTTTAATAAACTTCTTGAATGTTGAACACTTGTGTAATAACATTAAACTTAGGAGAGGTGTCTAATATTCGTACATCATAAAGTTAGGTGGAATGGTTGTAACTAAGTTTCACAAGGCAAAAAATTTAGATGAATTTAAATATTGATTTTTGGTTCACATGTTGCTTGATTCCTATAAGATACATAATATAGGAAATTAGTTAGGGAAATGTAGGAAATTTGTGAGGGTCATGTAGGAAATTAATTTATCCATATGTGGCAATCTTGGGAAGGCAATCACCCTACAAACTATGGATATAGATTTCATACCTCATGTTAGGTAGGTTTCTACATAGCACTTTGTAGAAGGTCCTAATTTAGTGGCAAAGTGGGGTATACATGTTCTAGATAATGATAAAATACAATTATATTATGGTTTATTCTAGAGAACATGATAGAAGTTCTAGAGGGATATAGATGAAGATATAAAGGAATATATATTAGACTTTAGTTTTGGTTTTTCAATTTTGTATATAACTCTTTTACACAAAGGGTGAGACAAGAAAAACACAAAAAATAACCTATACTACTCAGGTGGGAGTGTTTGGCCTATGAACTCACTAATATACTAATCTTGTTCATATATAGTGTCAGACCAATGTTTCAAAGTGCTAACTATGGAGGATTGGGACTGTATGTTGGGACTTAAAAATTCCTACCATTTTTGTAAAAAATTTAGGTACCCATAATGAAAAAATCAGCTTTAGCACTCAAAAATACACCTGAAAAATATACCTCAATGGCCTACTTCGGAGAGTTGTAATTTGGAGCCCATTCATTTTCATGCCAAAACACTTTGTAGAAATTCTCATATGAAAGAAAAAGCTGCCTTGTTGATGTGTCGGACAACATTAGTGTGTATGGGATTCAATTATAGGGACAATGGATGAACATTCCTTGGTCATAGTAGTTTGGTGCCTTGTATGCCAAAATGTGGACATTTGGTCAGATCATGCCTCTAAGAAAAGTAAGAAGAAGTTTGTGTCAAAATTGCTTGGAAGCTTATTGTCTTTTCAACCAAAGATCTCTTATGATGTTGATTTCTAGTTAGCAAAGAAACAAATGGGAAATGAGAGGAAGGTAGTCATAGTACAAGATACATCTTCAGAGCTATTAGAAAATGTTCTTTACGAGCAAGAGTTCTTTTGTAGATATTTAACGGCAAAACCATGAAGATACTCAGAATGTTGCATATTATAAACATGTTGTAAAAGGGTCTTTCTACACGTGATATGTATATTTCCTCACGAAATGCCACAATTATAGGATAAGATTTTGTAAATAACTTTAGAAGACATTGATCAAGGCATATTTTTGTCAAATATTACCATTGTAAATGCTTTGCAAATTTATATGTGCAATGTGGAAGCATAGACAAGGCGTCTAAACTATTTGACAAACTACCTCGTGGACTATAGTAATCACAGAATGTGCACAAAATGATTTTTTTAAAATAATATTTAGAATATAAGTCCAATGAAGAAGGTATTACAATTGATTGGTGTAAAAACTAGACCTCCTGCCTTTGCCAACATCCTCTTGGTCCATGCCAAAATGAGAGCTTTTGAACAAGGAATGAACATCTGTCAAAGAATTAGAAGAATGTGATATTTTGGTGAGATGGTGGGATGATATGCACCAAAAAGAAGGGTATCAGAATATTAGTGGGATGTCTTATCTTGTCTCTTCGATATGCCGATGCATTAGTGGATATAACTATGACCTAGTAAGTGCCTCTAGATATTTGACATGATCCTCGGAGGGATCCCTGGTGTATAGAAATACCAGTTATGGATCATTATCCTTTGCAAAACCAGAGTGATAAGTTCACAAGCCTTTCTCAAGTATTTTCTTTGGGAAAAAATTTTATAAAGATACATGATGAGAATAGAAAGGATGATCAATGAACAGTGGGGGCAGGTTTAAGTTCACTTTTGAATATATCAAAGGTCAATACAAGGCACCATCTAGCATTTGCAAGTAAGACATAGGCACAGTCAAATCTTGAATCACATATCATCAAAGCATATGGCTCAAATCAATCAATAAGAACATCATGATATTAGAATGAAGAATAGCCACACTTCCATATACATCAGGGACAACCCTAATTTGCTTTTCAACTAATGATAAACACATGGAAACCCTAAAATTGATGTAGGCAAAAAATTTATCGATGAGAAAGATTAGTCTTGAAGAGAACATATTTGATGTCTCTTCGAAAATATGATAGAGCAGTGAAACAACATAAATATTATCAAAAATATTATGGCATTTCAGAGAGAGTATTCCTTAAGTCTCTTCGATCCTCCGATGAAGGAAAATTATGAATGATATTTTACTTGCACAAGATGGGCGGACACTTTATATTTAAGAAAAAATAATTCATCTTCTCAAGACCATGGGAAAATATTATTTGCATATGGGGTAAAGGAGCTAAACAATGATTTATTTAAATGATTAAGAGATAAAATGGTGTAAAATGCAACTATAAATTTGTTTCCAAAAAGTGAAATATTTTTCACTGATGAAGTTAAGGGAAAATAAATTTATAAAATGGGTAATTATTTTACCCACAAGAATATTTTCAATTATGAGGAAAAAGGCATACTTAAGGGAGTCATCAGAGAGAAACATTGATATTAGGGAGATAAAAATGCATGTCTCTCTAATAGGGCAAAAAGATAAAATCATGGATGAAGGGTAAGATTAACTTCTATAGTAAATTCACTCCAAGGCTTTGATGCGAGTACGACATCACAGTGAAGGAGATAAAATATTATTATCATATGTGGTGAATATTTTGAAGACAATATCACTTAAGATAAAACAAATTTCACCAATGATAAAAGAAGCAAATATTTTTACCCAGGATTAAAGAATGGGTAATTGTTTTTATCCAAAGAGCATTTTTCTAATTGGGTGGAAATAAGGCTGCCAACAAAAGAAGTATAATTGTCAAAATTGATTTTCACAAAGAGACAAAGATGAAGATTAAAATTAAAGTATTTTAATTTACCGAAGACAATTAATTAAATGAAAATCTTCACAAGACAGATGTGCAAAGGGTCATAACCCTTGAAAATGCCATGTATATATGAAGGATGAAATCAAAATTTAAAAGGATCATGATCAGTAGTAGTAGTAGTAGATAGGCTCATCTGTTCAGTCATAATATCCATATATCACCTTTCACTCATCAACTCCCATTTCAAAAACTTCTGCTTTTAATGTATAAATTTTGAAGTATAATCAATGGAGAAGACTGTTTAAATTGGTAATTTATTTCCAGTGTTCAACTATTGCATTAATATTCAATATTATATGTTGTTGTGTTGTCTTCAAAGTGGTTTCCTCTATTATTCAAATTTATACAATTTTTTAGGACACATGTTGTTGCTATGCAATTTTCTTGATTAAGATTTGGCTAGAGTGAATTAAATTCCTTTCAAGTAATTCATCTTAATTGGTTCCTACCTGGGATTGAAATCCTTTTGAATTAATTATCTTGATTGGTTTCCCTCAAGTCAAGAATTAAAAATCCTTCCATGATATCACAGTAATTTGGGAAAATAGCACTAGGATTCACAAAGAAGAGTACAATAACTAACAAACTTGCATGTTTGTACAAACTGCAAACACTTAAAGTGCCCAACAAGTTTGAGTTAAGCTGGGAAGAAGAATCACCCTTCTTACACATTTGAATCCATCAATCCATCATACAAATTTGACTCCATCCACCTAATAGGATTAGGCACTAGTCATACTTATAACATTTCATACAAACTTTATTCATATACTTGATTCTCAAAACATTTAGAGTAGGAATTAGTTATCAGCCTAGAATCTATTTCAATTCCACATGCCATTGTGAATAGATTGCCCAAATTATAAGTAATATTTGAACCTTTAAATCTGCCTCATCATTTAGGTACACCTACCTAGGTCTAGTAGAGCCTAAAGAGTAGGGGGTCTCCAATTGCATAAACCCTGTTTCATTAGCCAAAAAATGTTTAGAGAGCTTGGCAACCTCTTAAGGATAAAAACTCGTGTTTTTGAGACCTAACACCGTACCCATAGCCCACTATACCATCTTCAAGATTGCATGAGGTGAGTAACTTATCGAGGCTAACTGCTTACTGGTGCATCACATGTTACAAATGGCCAATGGCTTCCTAATCAAGTTTTAAACAAGGCTCAACTAAGGGAGTCCTCGATATACCTTGTGCTATGTGAGGCCCAAATCTGTGATACAAGGGTGTTGTTTGAGGCTTGGCTATTGGTGGGACGAAACCCCCTCACTTCATGGTGTACTTAAAACACACAACCACTTAGCGAAAGAATGACAACTCCTCCTTGGAATTTATAGCTTGTCAAAACACAAGCTTTAGCCAAGTGCTTGGTGATGAGATCCAATTTACTTAAACCCCTAAAAAAATAAAAAATCCACACCATTTCTAATTTCCAAGATCGTCTTACAACATGAGGAAAGAACATATACAAACATGGACTTGGGAAACACAAACAAACATTAATAAATTAATACAACTTAATTTATAAAATAATTTAAAACATAATATACAAAAAATACAACTTTACTAATTTTCAAAATGAAAATTGAAATAATGAAATGTCAATCACATAAATGAATCAATTCAAATTAACTTGAATTTTTCAACTTTTATTGGCTTGAAAAATATAATTTCACAAAATAATTTACAAAAATATAACTTGCTAATTTTATAAATGAAATTGAAAAAAAAAATACTTATCCTTCTTGTTTCCTGATTACTTGATTAATTTGTGGTTGTTGCTTGCTAATTCATGTTTCCTCATTGAGATGTGTGTGGTTTTGTTGATTTCAAAAGAAGTATACATGAATAATATTGACACTCTAGCAAGATGGACTACAAGGAGAGAAAGAAGAAAAATGTTAAATTTCATGACTTTGATAAGTCTTTTTAGGAGGATAAATGACATGTCTTTGGCATATCCTTGGAAACACATTCATGTGAAGGTACATGGATGATAGAATTGAGAGCTTATTTTAAGATGACTCCTAATTATGAGTGAGTTTTAGATTATGTGAAAATATAACGGTGGGAAGACACCTATACCTAGGTGATAACACATGTCTCAACATAGTTGGCTATGAGATAGTCAAGATTTCATTCTCTAATGGAAGGAAAAAAAAAGGATTAGTATGGTTTGGGACATCCTTGGTTTGGCACAAAACTTGTTAAATATAAGTGAAATTAATTATGTAGGTGTGAATGTAGTCAGGTTTGTAATGGATTTTGTAACATGGTTTGATGAGATATATTTCTTGTGAAGGGGGTTCAATTTTGTAATCTATATCATCTTGATGCATACTCTTACATAAAAATCTTGTAGATAAGATTGTTAATTGTTCTCTTAGGTTTATATTTTTTGTGAGCTTTATATTTACAAAAACTAAGATCATGTTTAGTTTTATTCTAGATGTCATAAATCTTCTAGTTTTTTGGATCTTATTCATTCTAATTGATTTAGTTGTGAAGATGTTTCTTTCTTGTCAAAACCTTTGTATTACATTTTTTATTGATTATTAATCTAGGAGTCTTCTTATCTAGTAGGAGTCTTCCTTTAATGATAGAGAGGATTATTTTCATAGGACTCCTTAAATATATTTATTTATTTATTTGTGTAAACACCTAAAAATGTCTTCACCATTTAATCAACCTTCGACATCACCAATATCATCAATCTCCCTTATAATTAATTAATTAAATTTTTATTAAATTAATTCTCCCCTCTAACACCTGATTATTAACCATTTCATCCCTAAAATTGGACCTTAATTTAATTAATTCAATGGTTCTAACACCTAGCCCAATTGATTAAATAAATGTGTAAATATTTATTTAATTTCCCCTTTCCATTAAACCCAATTAATTAGATAAATTATGTTTATCTAGTTAATTCAGCCTATTAATCAGTCTATCCCTACTGTTGGTGTGAACACATAATTCACACATGTTAAGTTGACTTAGTGAGTCTTCTAGATGTCTAGGTGTTTCTAGTTGTGTGTTGAGTTGTTGATAGTTGGAGTGAGTTGTCTTATCCTCCACATGTGGAATTGGTTATCATCATCTAATTGGCACATGTTGTAGGAATATCTCCACTTTCCACTCCACCTTTCACTCCACCCTTCTACCTCTCACCTTGCCTTTATAAGAAAGGCTCTCTCATTGTATTTTATACATCATATGATAGTCTAATATAGTTGCTCCATTGTTTTAGTATCTTCTCTTGTCATCTTTGTGTGGAAGGTTGTCTTGATTGCAGGTGATCCTGGCTTACTGAGTCACATTGACTCTTACATGGTATCAGAGCCTAATCTGCAATTTCCTTCCCTCATTAGATAGGTTCTGCTTGGAGCAAATCTGACATCAAGGTTGCGATTAGGAGGTCCAAATCTGTATAGATCGGCTATTCATTCACTGAATTTCGTCATCAAAAATTTTGGCAAATTTTTTTTGCCCTTGGGCCCTTGGCGAAATCCATACGGCCGTACCCTGTACCATCTCTGCAGTGGCTTCCTTAGTCAAATCGGTCAGATCTATGTACTTCATCTGCATCATCAGATAAATACATTAAAAATCAGCTGGGTATTGTTTGTTTCATCCATTGGTTTTTATTGATTCTTGGGGTTTAATAATTTTTTCTGCAGATTGTATTTTTTTAAAAAGCAAAAAAAAATTTAATCTGCCACAAGGTACTTGTCATACCTTGCGCAGAGCCACATAGGCCATACCCTGGGTGGGGCCAAGTTTGACCCCCCCATGCCACCCTTGTATCAAGGCTTCGGCCTTTACTTTATTAAATCTGTAGGTTAAATCATACACAAACAGTCGACGATCAATTTTTTGGCATTAAAAGACTTAAATTTGGCAGTAGATCTTCAATCATATGCATTGAATATGAAATGCATGTTGTTTTTCTTTTGGCAGATCTCACTCGGTCATCAGGCGGGAGTGTTTTAATCAGCATATCTTATCTCCGTCGATAGCTTGGTTAACACTGTGGTTTCCCTAGCAATTGGCGTATTCCCTGCATTATGCAGTGGTCATCAACACAATTGCAGATTCAGTCTTAAATCAGAACCAGCGGTAATACAAATATCAGGCGGGGAGCCTTTTGGCTTGGGCCCGCGTGGCCTTAAACTCTGTGGTCAATATTCCTATGGTTTCATATATTCGCAGTTTTGTTTGATAGCGGTCTAATCGCTTCACCACCCATGGCCATTATGTTTTAATCCATTGTAGTCTGCATACTTACCATCGATAGTCTTCAATGGCCAAACAATAACTGGTCTGAAACTCCACGATGGCCGTTTAGAATGGCAGTTTTCAATGAGTTGACAGCTTGGTCTTTCATCATTGGCGGGCAGATCCAAACCACCTATGGGCTTACAAACAATTCGAAGCCTTCTGCCATATACCCTATGGTTTCCCTAAACACTAGGGATAGAATCATTTATCGGTGGCTCCTTCAGCGTTTATTTAACTTCCCGGCGGGCGTCATCTCTCCGACGGCAAATTTCCAAGATCCAGCAGTGATTACAAACGGCGGTCCACATACCAGTCAGCTATCTGAGATCCGCCCTCGGCAGTCACTTTAAACATCTGTAGTTTCTTTGGCAGGTTTATCTTCCAGTAAGTTGTTTTGACCGGTTTTTTACCTAGAGGTGTTTTCTGACATTTGACCAGCGGTTTTAAGCTCAAACAGGTGTTTTTGACACAACTCAGTGGTTTCATCCCTGACAAGCGGTTTTCAGAGCACATAGATTGTTTTATGTCCTCTGACCAGTGTTTTTTTTGCATATTCCATGGTCTGAGGGAATATTCTATCGACAAGGGGGCTGTTTTTGCCCTCAAAGTCCTAAAATAGGGCTTTTTTTCTTTTTTGCACAACTTTTACCCACGGTGTCAAAATCGGGCAAATTATATATCAACAGAAAGCTGACAGAGAGCTCTTCATAGTGGTATCTGTCATTTTCACAGATTTTTCTGTTTGACAGTATTTATTGCAGGTTGAAGATAGATCACTTTTTTTGGCTCCTGAGCTCATAACTTTTTGCCACGATCTCTGTTTTTGACGATTCTTGCGGCATCATAAAGGTATTCAAGAGCTCTTCACAGCCATCCATGCAATTTTCTCAGATTTTGCTTTAGGTTCATTTTATTTCATTTGTTGATTTTTTGGCATCTGAGTGATAACTTGAGCATTTTGATACTTGAGGAGGTGAAATTTGTTTTGAGAGGATTTGTTTGCTGTAATACATCATTGTGAGTGATTGTAATCTCACTTGGATCTCTTTTTTAAGAGATTTTTGGTTGTTTTCCCAATTTTGGTCCCTTGAGGTCAATTGTAAATCGCACTAAGTATAAAGTCCCACAACAAATTGGGGGGGGCTCTCTTGGATAGTAAAGGGGTGTTGTTGTGTTGTTGTCTTGCTTTTTCATCATGGATGTGAATCAATTTCCACTTTTAACTCCATATAATTATATTGAATGGAAGCAAAACATGGAGTTTGTGTTGTATAAACAAAAGTTACACATAATAACTTTAGGCACAGATCCTGAACCCACAGGTGCTACTGAGAGAAGAAAATGGTTAGACAGAAGAGATGAGGCTTTTGGCACACTTTGTCTTGCTACTTCTCCAGATTTGAGATTTCATGTTGAGTCTTGTACTACACCAAATGAGATATGGAGAAAACTAGATAATCTATTTGGCAAGCAAGATAAAATAAGAAGGTTCAAATTGGAGAATGAGCTAATTGCACTTAATCCTCAAGACTTTGATCAAATCAAAGACTTCTTCACCAGGTTTAAGTCTCTCAGGTTGCAACTCAAACAAAGTGGTTTGGAGAAAGAAGATGAACAATTGATTCTATCTATTCTCGCAAAATTGGGTCCTGCATATTCAGTTTATGTTTCTACCTTTTATGCTATAATGGATGCCTTTGGTACTGAGTTTACCATGCTTTCACTTGAGGAGTTTGCTGCACAACTCACAAGAGAACAAGCCAAGCTACTACACATGGGCACATTGAAGTCACCTAGAAAATAGGCTCTAGTTGCAACACAAAGCACAAAAGATCCCAAGGCTTCACATAATAAGAAAAAGAAACACAAGGATTCACAGTCTAATAAGCAAGAGAAAGAATCAAAGAAAACCCCTAACTCTTCTTCCAAAGAGGAGTCCAATAAGAAGAAGAAGCCACAATGTTCTTATTGCAAGAAATTGGGTCATGATGAGACTAAATGTTATGAGAAAAAGTTTGAAGAGATGTCACAACTTCTTCAAAAACATAATATTGAGTATTCTCCATCAACAACAATTTTACCCAAGTCTTCTTCTTCGCCACAATCATCATCTACATCTACAGGAACAACAAGATTTGCTAATTGGTCAGACAAAGGAAAAGGACATGCACTCTTTGCATCAACAAGTCCACAGTCAGAGAGATGGCTTCTTGATTCTGGAGCTTCTCATTATATGGCATCTTCACAGGGGATGTTCTCATCATTTCAGTCATGTACTTCACCACCTATTTTGATGGGTAACAACACATACATGCATGCAAGTGGTAAAGGAACAATTGATGTTGGTGACTCGTGTACATTCAACAATGTGTTGTGTGTACCTTCATTGACAACCAATCTCCTTTCCATCTACCAACTTACTCATTGTGGTGTAGGGAAGACAGTTGAGTTCACTCCTGATTCTGTGATCATTCAGGACTTGGAGAGTAGAGATATCATTGCTGTTGGGATGGTTGATCATGCATCTCGCCTTTATACTTTCTCCCATTTTGTTTCTGATGATGATGTAGATCCATTGGTTGATATTCACACTCATGCATCAAGTGTGAATCATGTTTCTAAGGAGAAGTTTGGTCACTTGAACCTTGGTGTTCTTGCATCTACTTCGGTTCCTGAGACTAGTTTTGAGCTTCCTCCTCCCATTTCTTCAGAGATTGGCATTGATATAGCTTCATCCACTTCAGTTGAGTAGGATATTGGTTGTCTTCCAGATACAGGTTTTTGGGATGAGTACTTGACAGGTATTGCAGACTTGTTTCGTGAGTCCTATCTTGATGACGTGGAGGACATCATTGATGATATTCATCTCCTCTTTGAAGGAGGTGATCCTTCTACTTTGGATGAGCAGGCACCTTCTCCTCTTCACTTGTCACAGTTCTGCATTGAGTTGGAGTATCTTGAGAATCATTCGAAGGATTCTTTGTCTTTGGAGATTGATGATCTTGAGTTTTCATCTTGTCTTGGATTGTCACCTGATCATGTGGCATTTTTTGGTTGTGACATATGGACACTTGAGCCATTTTTAGAGACAACATACATCATGAGGCTTTTTCCCTCATACCTTGAGATGGCATTTCTTCGACATCAGCCTTTGGACTTGTTTCTTCCTAAGGGGAAGAATGTTGTTTGCAGGATTTGGATTCTCTTCAGCATTCTTCTTCGGGCGTTCACCATCGGTACATGAGCTACTTCATTGTGGGGGGGACTTATAGTCTCACATTTACTCTCCTATGGGGGGTACTTGATTGTACATATGTGTTGGATGTATTCCTTGGGGGGTCTTGAGTCCTCCTTCCATCACATCTTTCATTTGTTTTTCTGCATTCTCACTTTTGGAGAGGAGTTTTGTCCCATGAGGTTTTCTCCTTTTCTCCACTTGAGATTTATTGTACATGGGTACCTAACATGGCCTAGTAGCCAAGACCCATCCATCCTTGCATCTTTGTTTTAGTCAACTAAACTCCCTAAGTTGCAATTAAGGGGGGGTGTTGGTGTGAACACATAATTCACACATGTTAAGTTGACTTAGTGAGTCTTCTAGATGTTTAGGTGTTTCTAGTTGTTGAGTTGTTGATAGTTGGAGTGAGTTGTCTTATCCTCCACATGTGCAATTAGTTATCATCATCTAATTGGCACATGTTGTAGGAATATCTCCACTTTCCACTCCACCTTTCACTCCACCCTTCTAGCTCTCACCTTGCCTTTATAAGCAAGGCTCTCTCATTGTATTTTATACATCATATGACAGTCTAATACAATTGCTCTATTGTTTTAGCATCTTCTCTTGTCATCTTTGTGTGGAAGGTTGTCTTGATTGCAGGTGATCCTGGCTTACTGAGTAACATTGACTCTTACACCTACCCTAGTTAATTAAATACCTATTATTTAATTAGCTAGTCTAACCTACATGACCCTAGACTTAAGATTAATTAAATAAAACATTGTTTAATTAATCTTAACCATTAATTAACCCACTCCCTTTTTTTTTCCAGCCATATTAATTAGGCTAATCACCTTCATTAAAATGGTCAAACCTTGTTTAACACTCCTCCCCACATCCTCTAAATAAAAAAAATGATTTTTATGCCACATAAAACAATTTTTATACACTCATGTCACAAATCACAGTTATAACCTCTTACACCACCCAATTTCATTAATTACCACCCTTCTCAAAATGAATTCAAAAATCATTTTTAATCCTCCTCTCTTCCCTATGTGAATTTTAAATTCACATCTAATCCACATCATCTACTCTCATTTAATGAACCCCTCTTCCCAAGATGAATTAAAAATTTAACTTTATTCTCACCTCTCCATTTTTGGAGATTGCATCTAAGCCCTTGACCTCACATTCATCCTCATCCATTGATCTTGAAATTGAATATCAACCCTTGGATCAAACATCCCTACAAAAAGCCTATAAATACACCCTCATCCAAGCCATTTGATCATCCACAATTTGAGCAAAGTTATCGTACCAAAATCATTCCATCTCTCCATCATCTTGAGCTAGGTTTGAAGTGATTTGTAGTCTTAGTTGAGAGCATTTCACATATGCAAGCCATTGGGTGAAGCTAGAATGTATGGGTGCAACATTCTCAACCTTATCTAGGAGATGGAGATCATCTTGAAGGTATAACATAGTGTTGTTTATGCATTTATTTGTTGTTTTTATCTTTATTTTGATTTCCATATCTTGACCCATAAAGTCCTAAACTAATATTTTTTGTGAGTTTTTGGTGTTCAAAAGATGTGTTTTATAGATTCTAGTGCCAAAAGCTCTCTATTTGGTGCCATTTCACAGTCTTGTGGCACTATTTCTGACTATTTTGGTGTCTTTTTCACACGACACCTTCACTAACACTTTTCTCTTTGTTTGATCTTTTGATGTTTTTTTGAAGGATTTAGCAAGCTTTTAGTATCTTTTACTCTATGTTTTAACAAAAAATATGCAGAAAGAGGGTGTTATAGTGAAAAAAGAATTTAGGGGCACTCATATGTGTTTAATCATTCAACCCTAGTTTGTTTTGTTTGTTAAATCTTATTCATGACTACTTTTGGGGGGCTCCTAAGTATTATTTGGTAGAGGGATAAGCACTAACCTTGTTTAAACTAAGTTCTTTGAGATTAAGTGTGTCTTTGAAGGCTTTTTGAACCACTGTGATGTTTTGGTGCCTTTCACCCCCAAATCGGTGCTACTCGACTCGAAAGACAAGGTAAACTAAGATAAAAATGTTATTTGGCACCATTTCTCTTTCTTGTAGTGCCTTTTCATCTTGTAGTGTCATTTTGACATTCTATAGCACTATTTTCTATTAACAATCATATATAGTTGTGTTTGATCTGTATTACCATTTTAGGTTTCTATAGCACCATTTCTCTGTTCCGTGGTATTGATTCTATTTTGGTGCCTTTTTCTATGCTAATCTTGGGCTCTGTGAAGGTGGCTGATAATATTCTGCAGGTTGAATAACATTTGTCCAAGACTTGAAACTAAAACTACTAACATCTCTTGTAGGATTTAGTAGCTTAGAAAATATTTAAGTTTGGTGCACTAAAAAAAACTTTGCTTGTTTAGCCTAGACAACACTTACATTTGGTGCATTAAAATTAATCTTGTTTACAAATAATCATAGGCACAGTTCATTTTGGGATCATAAAAAGAACATAGCTTTTGTTTGACATGTCCTGTGCACTTGCACACTTGTGTTAAAGCCAAGGGATAGAATCAAAGTATCCTCTCCCCTCACCTTCAAAAGGATCTCCGGTCAACAGAAATGGTTCTACTCTCTTTTTCTTTTTTCTTAGAAGGGGCCTGCCCTTGAGACACATCCACAAGGAGAACTCATTGGTGACCCCAAGCAGTACTATCATTCAGTCCACTATATAAACTAGGATAAGGCGAAAGCCAAGTCTAAATCGGTATTAGCACTTACCATACAATGCTGGTTCGAAACAAAGTTGTATCTTTAGGTGTATGATACTCCTTGTAGAGCTAGTTAAAACCTTAAGTGGTTTACCAGATGCTCATAATGTTCTGGTCCCCTGAATGTTCCCCCACTAAGAACCTTTGTGTAGTGGCCAAAATCCTTCTATTTGTTGGTGCAGGAGGTTAGACCTCTGAAGCCATCCCACATTCTTGCACTTTAAATTTGAGATATCAAATTCCTTGAGATCTTCATGTCTTTATGAATTTGAAGTTTACTATGCCTAAGAAGTGTGTGCCATGTAAGGGAGAGCTAGTGCCACTAAATGTCTAAGCTATATGCTCTGAATAAGTGTGGCTCAGATTTATCCGCAGTGGGAATCCAACAAATATTGTCCTTTCCTTGCCTTAGGTTGTACAAGTGCTTGATGAATATTCAAACTTTCACATTTTCACAACTAAACCTTTGGCCATTGTGATCCCTTGTTTGAAGTGTTTGTATTCTTGTTAAGAAACCATCATTGACATTTGAACCTTTTAACCTTGTCAAAATCAACCAAAACCATAGCATATCTTTCATTATCATTCATAAATCATTTTCACCCATATCTCCATTTTGACCTTAGAGAATAATCATTTTCATTATTGGACCCTCCCTCATCAATCAAATCATTAGACCTATCCATAATCTCCCTTTTCACAAATCCAATCCAACTTAACCTTATCTTTTGATTTTCATCTTTGGACCAACACTTAACTCCATTTCAAAATCCAACCTTTGCATCCAATATCCAAACCACATCCAAAATCTCAAAAACAAATCAAAATCATTCAGCAATCCAAAATCAATCCCTCAATCAAATCCATAGCCATATTCCAAATCAAATCTTTGAGCAAGAATTAAAACCTAGATCTCATCATCATCTTATTTTGCTTGATGGTCATTAGTCTACCTTCAAGTGAAATAATCACCCCTTTTTGCCTAAGGTCATTAGTCTATCTTAGGTTAAAAAAAAACATCCATTTTGATCCAAAATCTAGGTCCATTTCAAGCTCACTTTTTGGTTTGAATATCCTCAAACATCAAAATCATCCTAAAATTCCAATCATGTAAGGTTTCCCTTAGTTGATTGTCATCCAAAAAATCATTTACCATAGTCGCCTAAGGTCTCCCTTGGTTGATTATTATCATTACCAACACCAACCAAAGTATCCCCAAAATCATTTTCACCTACCAATCACTTTCCTAATCTAATTTCAATTTCATCCTTTTGGTCCAAAATTTGTGAAAATCAATTTACCAACTTCCTTTAAGGTCTTAACCTTCAAGGTTGTTCTACCATATTTTGACATTTACTTCCCTTAGGTTTACCACTTTTTGGGAGTTAATCTCTAAAATTTAAAACTTATATGCCACATCACACCAACAAATTCCCATCCTTAGATTTAGAATTTAGGGTTATTATTTCTCTTAAACCTAAATCTTTGTTACCTTTCATCATATAATCTTCACCATCACATCTCCTTGGGTCCAATATCTCAAAGATTCATTCTGCAAGGTCTTAATCTTCATACACTCACCACAAACTATTGCATGCCCATAACAAGGTTGAGCAAGCCAAGAAAAACAAAGACATGGAACCTTTTAGGAATACCTTTAGTATTGGAGTGCTACAAACTGACCAAAACATGCCCATAAATCAATCCCAAGTGTATCATGATGCAAATGCTATGTTAAATCTTTTTGCCAACATGCCACTAGCCCCAACACTTAATGCTCCCACCATTAATGTAGACCAAGATGTTCTTGATTTCATACAAGATGACAACTCTATGAATATCTTTGATAAAGTCCTAAAGTTGGATCCCACAATATATCTTGAGTTTCTCCTTAAAAGTGGTGCTAGCATACCTCACAATGCATCCACCTCGAACAACATCACAAACTCATCAAAACCTTCTACATCCCACACCACCCCTAATGTATCTCAAGCCTCAAACATCACTATGTCTACAACTCCTGCAAACCTCAATAACCCAACCACTAACCCCAATGTCTCAACCATAATGGACCCCACCATCGTAAATCTCATTGTTACATCCACATCCACATCAAACATAACAGCATCCACCCCACAAATCACTCTCTCTATTCCTAACAACCCTGTGCACACGTGTGCTTCCGCAAGTGTGCATTGACATTAGTAGAAATATGGAAATAAATGACCAGGTGACTAAAACTTTGTCACGTGACCAAATTTTTTTGCAACATAGCTATAAATGACTAATTTGGTCATCGGTTGAAATGACTAAATAAATGACTATTACTCCTCTATTCTTTTTTCTTTCCAATTTGATCATAATCCATGAATTCAAAGACAATACAAGGCAAGACAATAAATGTCCTCTTAGACCAAAGGAATAAAGGGAGAGAAAGGATTGAACAAAGGGTTAAGAAGAAAAAAGACAAATCAATATACAACAGGAAATATACAAAAGAATTTAAAAATAAGACAAGAAAATAGACAATGTGGATAGATACAAATAAAATAAAGACAAAATTATTAATTATAAAACTTTTAAATATACTATAATAATGATAAATTATTTAATTTTGCAAGTCTAGTATGCACAAGTAAAATTTAAGTTAAATCAATTTAAATTATATAATTTAATAACTTAAGTTGTATCATTTATAACTTATATAATAACAAAGTAATTATATAATTTAAGTTAAATATAATTTAATAATATTTCATATTATTTAAATACTATAATAATGAATAATGGAGAGGGGCCAATAGCCACCCACCCTAACTTCACGCACATCAAGCTCATAGCTAGACATATCAGATTTCGATGATTGTTTTGGGTTTCTCCATATGCGACTGAAGAGCTTAAAGCTATTCTTTCAGCTTCTGGGCACTTATACATTTCCCTATAGGATGCGTTATGTGCACATGGGTTGAAAAAGTGTCATTTCAACATGTCGCCCCATACATGTGCAACAATGTGCTAGTAAGCACTCGCCATCGCATTTGTGCAGTTGTCTTAATTTCATCAGTTAATTTATTAGAGTTGTGAACATGTATTGGTGCATTTGTGTTAATTTATTAGGTTGGTCTTTTACATGTATTGGTTCTTTTTAAAATTTTAATTTGGGGTCAAGTGTACAAAAACATAGCACTTATTGGGGCATGTGCGGCAACTGGCCCATCTCGGGCTTAATTAAATAGTAATATAATTTCATAATTTTATAATTAAAATTATAATATAAGTTTTTACCTTGTCGTGCATGAGTTTAGTTCACTTTAGTTTTGGAGGGAATTAATTGAGGGAATGTGGGTTTATGTATTTTCAACAAAAGGTTGAAACCTATGAAGAAGCAAATCACGTGTTTAGTAGGAGAAGATTGTTTAGGCTAAGCACGAGAATGGTTGTTGGTTCATGTTAGTTTGGTGCCTGGAAAGGTGAAGACTTGTGGTGTTGGCATGGGTGTAGCAGAGTAGGATGCAAGGAATCCATGTGGTCTTGGAACTGGGTACTTGTAGGGAAGTTCGAGTAGGACAGGCCTAGTGTGCAAGTTTGGTTCAGGGTTGCATTGTGAGGACTTGGAGGTCTGAAGCTAAAGGAGTATGAGTAGTTGAACAAGAGAAGATTGTTCATAGTTGTACTTCTTTGAGTTTGGAAATAGTTTTGAGATTATCATGTGAATGAAGAAAGGAGGGAATTATGGGATTTCCAACTATATATGGCAGATATCAAAGGAGCAGCAATAATAATAAGATAACAAATGGTTTTATGAAGCAGAGGTAGGGTTTTCCACATACCTCTATTCTTCTCTTAGCCTGCTCTAAATTTTTGTATCTTTGAAAGTTTGGTGCTCTATCATTAGTGACTGTTCTATCTCTTTCAATGATTGTATAAAGAGGTCTCATGGTTCTTTATTGATAAAGTTCTACTTATTCCATTCATGATTTATACTTAGAATACCTTGGCATGAAGGAATTTCATGGACTTCAACCTATGACTTAGACACTACCCCTGTGTGTGTGATTCAAACTTTGAAAGATGATTGTATTTTCAAAATGACTATCACAAAATAGAGAATGAAAGCTTATTATTGAGAGTGCAAGACTATTCCATTATTTGTTTCATTCCTTAAATCTGCTCTTCAATGTCTTTACTATCTCTTACTGCTATCTTGACAGTAACATTTGTCATGAAAACCTTGATCATTGCTTCATACATGAACTGATCTTTGTTGTCCTATCATGAACTTGCCTACAAATTCCTTAATACAAAGATATCATTGATGATGACTGTCCTTTGTATGCAAAAATCTGTCACAGTCACATTCCCTTTGTCCATCTACTGCTATGACTATCATATAGCTTATTAGCTTGATTTTGATAAACTTGAAGATTCTATTCATAGAATTTTGACTATAAAAAATCTGCTCTATTACTTTTGTTATTGATATATGACATAGTTTTCACATAATTCACATTTGGATGCAAAAAAGACTGTCAATATTCCACTGTTGTTTCTCTATTGTTGTAGCCCATTTTGGTGACTATGATTAGGGTATCTCTTTGAATGGATAGTGATCTCCTCTTTTCTTTTGTGGTGTTGTACATTACTCTTTTTGGTGATTGATTTCATTGCAGTTTGATGATATCACTATCATCACTTTCAAAAGCACTTGTGTCACTGTTTTAGCAACTATATAATGACTACCTTTGCCTGATAAAATCTTCAAGGATCAATTAACTAATTAGGTAAGGTTTTGTATTTTAACAAAAGTGTTTGGATTCATGGATTTTGTATTTTCATCTTTTCAATGGTGCTACAGACTGTAATATCTGCCCCATCCTTTGCAATCAAAGGCATGACTGTATTCTCTAGGTTGTTTTTCCTATTGTCATGATTGTCATTTGAAATGGTTGACATCTTGAGTCCTTTATTTGGTGACTTTGCCTATGATTTTGGCAAGTAATTTTTTTCTATGAATACTTCATCAAAATAGTTATTTAATTGGGGTTTTAAATTGTAATCTTGATAAATTGTTTAGTATTTCTTCTAAATGCTATTTATCTATTGGTTTACATAGCTTGCCTATATTTGTAAGTAAGACAACTTGTAAAATGTATAATTATCAACATGGGAATGAAATTGAATTGCTGTTGATGTTTGTTATTCTCATGGACACATATTGAAGCACTTACTCTATTTGATGCATGTACCTAAAACAAATGTTTTAGGTGCATATAAGTGTAGCAGCTACTTGCATGGGTGATGAAGCTTGTTTGGAGAGGACTTGGAGACTTTTGAAAAGGTAGGCAAGGAATTTGGAGTTTAGTGTAATGAATTTGAAGTTGGCAAGGCCCTCTATAGCAAAGTCAAATTTGGGGATGCACTCTGTAGCAAATTCAAAGGTAATTCAAAACCCTCACTGCCAAAATTGAATTGATATTTTCTTGATATTTGCGGAAGCTTCTTGTGGGTGCTTTCCAGGAGATATTTTCATGATTGAAGCTTAAAAACACAAAAGAAAATGTTATCTTCATTATTTGTCAAGTTGATCCTTAACTAATCCTTGAACTCAAATAAAACCACACCTCTACTCTACATGATCTCCTTGCATGACGACTAGCCCAAACTAAAGGAAAGGTTATCCTAGCTTGACCATATGCATGATTGAAGGTTACCTTTTAAGATTTTATATTTAAATGTCTTCTAGGCATAGGATAGCTTATTATACTAAATTAATACTGGAATGAACAATATTATAGATGGATCAGAGTCAAAGGTTGACTATGGATCAATATCATGCATATGATGAGAGGGAAATAGAAACATATCCATGTCTATGTCATGACTGTCTTGGTGGAAAGGTGAAGAAAAGAAATGTGATTTATCAACATATAATAAGATATGGGCATAGTGGTATAAGCCCTTGGGCTTACAATTATTATGCAGATATGATAGAATTGCAAACTATGAGAGATGAAGACGCAACATAGATGAAGTGGCACCAAACATAGATGAAGAGGTAGAAATGTTAGATGAAGGGTTTGAAGTTGACATAATGTTGAATGAGGATCTAAATGATGATTGGGCTAAGTCAATGGAGGATGCTTTAAATCCTGTGTATGCTAATTGCAAGTTAAGTCATTTGACAACAATCCTTCAAATTCTTAACTTGCAAGTGGTGCATGGTTGGAAAAATGAGAGTGTAGATCAGTTATTGACATTATTAAGTTTGTTGTTACTAGCTAACTCCACATTGCCAACAAAATGAAGTCAATGTAAAAAGCAGATCAGTAAGCTCAGCTTGGGGTATGAAAACATCCACACATGTGTTAATGGTTGTGTATTATTTCACAAAAATCTTGCAAGTGAGAGTGAATGTCTGAAATGTCATGAAGCAAGGTATAGACAAGGGTTGAAATCCATTGTGGTTCCTAGAAGGGTTCTTCACCACTTTTTGATAATCCCACAATTACTTTGAATGTATAGATGTAGAGACCTTACTGAACATATATAGTGGCATGCCCAAAATAAGAGCATTGATGGAAAGCAACGACATGTGCCTGATTCTAATTCATGGATGGAATTTGATAATAGATGGCCTGATTTTTCTCAAGATCCTCATAATATAAGGTTGGGTTTGGCTCTAGATGGGGTGAACCCATTCTTAGATCAAAGTACTAAATGGTCAACTTGGCCAGTCTTTTTAATAATTTATAACTTGCCTCCATGGTTACCAACTAAACTATTTTTCTTAATGCTATCATTGATTATACTAGGAAAGAAAAGTGTGACTTTAGATACAATAGATGCCTGTCTAGAGCCATTATATGATGAGCTAATGGAATTGTGGAAAGGAATTGAAGCAATTCAATCTTTAAGTGATGGTTATTCAATCAAATTCACTTTAAGAGCTTCCTTATTGGTTACGATTCATGATCTTCCTACATATGGTACATTGTCTAGTCTCACTATTCATCTCTACCATAGCTTTCTTGCTTGCAACTTTAAGGATTTTGTGAGGCACTCAAGAACTTTGCATAAGTGTATTTATTGTGGACATCATGCTTACCTTAAAGTGGGTCATCTATATCATCAACAAGAAACACATTCCAATGGTCAAGAAGAGAGTCGTGAAGCACCTTTGCTAATAATGGGTGATTACATTATTGAGAATGGACAAAAAAGAATGTCATTTATTAAAAATGGTGGAATTAATGGTAGTAGATATGATCCATGTAATGAAAGTGGTGTAAAATTGTTGTCCATATTCTATAAGTTGCCATACTTTAAGGATATAGCCATTAGGCATATTGTTGACTTTATGCATACTAAAAAAATATAGCCTATGTTATTATAGAAACTCTTTTTGATGCTTTTGATACTATTTCATCACGTGAAGACTTTCGAGAACTAAAGATTCATCAAAATCTTTGGGTTGAAAAATATGATGATGTAAAATATAGAAAACCAAGTGCTCCTTATGTCGGGACAAATGAACAACGTGCACAATTCTTACAGTTGATGTCTCAAACTCACTTTCCCACTAGATATGTAAGTAGTACTATCAGAAGCCAAAATGACATTAATAGCCTAAGAGGCATAAAGACCCATGACTATCATGTTATAATCAAGAATATTTTACTTATTGTGGTAAATATATACGGTTTGGCAAAGGAGCCAAGATTGACAATTATAAGGTTGGGCCTAATATTAAAGAGAATGAGTTCACATGTATTAGATCCTTCAAACTGTGATAGTTTGAGGGAGGAGGTTGTTGAAGTCCTTTGCCTATTGGAATGGGAATTTCTAGCAACAATCTTTAACATTTCTATGAATCTTTTGATACATCTAGAATATAAACTAGAACATTGTGGTCCAGTAAGAACGAGATGGGTGTATCCTATAGAATGATATATGAAGGTTTTGAAAAAAATTGTTTGTACTAGGGTAAAACTAGAAAGCAGCATGTCTGAGGGATATTCAATGTAAGAGGCCATTGGATTTTGCATAGAATATATGAAGGATTTTAAAAATGTCAATCGACATGTATGGGATGATGATGAAGATGAGAGAGTTGTAGGTGAAGTATTAGAAGGCAATGTATGTCACTTCAAGCTATCACATCAAGAAAGATGTGTGATACATGCCTTTATTCTTCAAAACATATCTTTGTTCAATAAGTGGCACAAGTTAAAAACAATTTACACAATTATTTATTTACACATTTATATTATTAATCTTACTCAATTGCATTTACACATTTATATTATTAATCTTACTATTTGTGCATTAATATTCTATGTAGGAAATATGAAGAAGAGAATCAAAGTTGGATGCAACATCAACCTCAAAAGCCTAGATGTCATGATTTGGTTGGAGGTGATTCTTTTCCAAAATTTGAAGAATGGATTGCTAATGCAGTTACTGATGCAAACGAAGAAGGTCAAGATATAAAAATGGAGGAAAGTGAGCTTTCACAACCTCCACATTTATGGGCTATGCATTTTAGTGGAATGTGGGCCTATGGTAGCCATTTAAGAGTGGAGGAAAAAGACAAAGGAAAGACAAATTGTGATTGTGTTGTAAGTGTTGAATTTCTTCATGAAACTGAGAAGAAATTCTATGTTGGATTCATCCAAGAAATTATTCAAGTGGATTTTGGTGAAAAAAATCCTATATTATTAAAATGTAAGTGGATCTGACCATCCACAATACATTTTGATGAGTATGGATTTGTATGTGCAAATACAGGACAATTTTTATCAGAGAGGGATGAGCCCTATGTTTCCCCTTTTCAAATTAACTAATCATTTCTAATTGATTATGTAAGAAGCCCAAGATGGTCATATGTCATTCAAACAAAGTCTCATTTGAAATGAAAAATTCATGGAAGTTGTTGATATAATGCCTGATGGGCAATATGTTAATTTACAAGAAACATTCGAAGAAGTGGATGAAGATGATGATGGAGTGTTTGGAGAAGATATTTTGATTACCAATGAAGAGATTGAGAGAGAGAATGTATTTCATGACACAAATGAGGATGAGGAAGAAAATCAAGTAGATGTAGACACAAGTGATCAGGGTTTTGATCTTGCTAGCAATGCAAATGATTAGTGATGAGCCCCATGTGATTAGGATTCTGATCTTGCTAGCAATGTAGATGATTAGTGATGAATTCCATGTGATCAGGATTTTGATCTTGCTGGCAATGTAGATGATTAGTGATGAGTCCCATGTGATTAGGATTCTAATCTTGCTAGCAATTCCAAACTACTTTTGAACAATTACACAACATTGCAAATGTTATGGTACTGTTTGTTGTTATATGGAGCCTAATTAGACTCAGCAGTTAAATTTGCCCACCTTTTATCGGCGTGGTTTCCCCCCAAATTATTTAATAGGGTCAAGGGGCAGAACCCCCAAGATAGGGTCAAGGGGTAGTACCCCTTGTGGGGTCTAGGGGAAATGCCCCTAGTGCACTCCCTGTCGTGATACAGAGCAGGGTTGAGGGGCAGCACCCCTATACGGGCTCACATGTTTTTTATTATTTTATAAAGGCGTTAGGAGTTATTTTTTCTATTGCCTAACATAAAAAATACCCTATTTTGTAACTAACATAAGGCAAGCTGGAATAGCTTAGTAATGGATGTAATTAACTCTATCTCTAGTTCAAATATTTTGAAATTTGATGATGTTGTTCATGTTATCCTTAGTGAGGAAATCCAACAGAAAAGCACAGAAGGGTCCACATCAGGCAGTGTTTTGAATGCAAAAAGCAGGGGTAGATCAAAGGAGAGAGGAAAAGGTTCTAGAGGTCATGGGAAGTCATGAAGAAAATTAAAGGACAAGAGGTCTCAATCTAGAAGATAGAAGGATTGTTGGTATTGTGGGAAACCAAGTCATCAGAAGAAAGATTGCTAGTATCAGAAGAATAAAGAAGGAGACAAACAAGAAGGCAATAAGGAGGCAAATGTGGTAAGTAATAAATCTAAAGATGATGCTTTGATTCTTTCTCTAGATATTGTTGATGATTCATGGGTTTTAGATTTAGGGGCCTCATTTCATGCTACACCCCATAGAAGTTATTTTCTAGATTATGTCCAAGGGGAGTTTGAGCTAGTTTATTTGGGAGATAATGAACCCTGTCAAATTATTGGAAAGGGAAGAATCAAGATTAAGTTGCAGAATGGGAATCATTGGCTACTACAAGAGGTAAGACACATTCCAAGGCTGAGTAGGAATTTAATTTTAGCAGGGCAGCTAGCTGATGAAGGTTACATTGTTACATTTACTGATAAAAATTGGAAGTTTTCAAAGGGTGCCTTAATAGTAGCAAAAGGTGTGAAAGTGGGAACCTTCTATCTTTGTACAGGTCATACTTTTCCTTCTACTTTAGTTGTTGTAGAGGAAGAAAAATAGGTTCAGAAACAGTTGCTGCTATAAGGGTAAAATGTGGTTTAATCAAATGAATAATATCAAACCCAAACATCAATAGAATAATGAAATAAGAAAGATTGAAAGAAATGAAGCAAATGAATAACAATGCAAACCTTCCCTATTTCAAAGCTTCTGTTTTCGATAGTAAATGGCTGTGTTGATAATTGTGTAATGAAGAGGAGCTCCAAAGCAAATGTGTGATCTCAAGAAAATTGTATTGGGGTGCCAAAGGCGCGCTGGTGAATTTCTGAAGAGTAACAATACGAATAGCCTGGATGATTAGAATGGGAGGATGAAGTTTCTTTTATAGACTCAGAAGAATGAGAATCAACGGTTGAGAAGAAGTGTGATGATCAACGGCTGAGAGAGGTTGGGGAATGTGCAACTAGTAGGAATATGACAAGTGTCCTAGCTCCAACATGAAAGAGGGGATTTGACAAAATTGATTGGAGAGTTAACTCCATTGGCTGATCAGTTAACAAACTTGATTGATCAGTTAGAAGAATGGATTGAGGAATTGACTGAATTGATTGAGGGATTAACTCAATTGACTAGTTAGTTAACACTTTTGATTGATTAGTAAACTAACTTTTGATTTGAGAAGAGATAGGCCATGTGGGTGAGGAAAAATAAGGTAATTAAATATTTAATATATTTAATTACATGTGTAACTTGATGAGGTGGACAAGGTGAGGTGGATTTTTGGAGTTTAGAACTTAGGATAGAGGAATTTGGATTAATTAAATAATTTATGATTATTTAATTGTGTAGGACATTTAGAAGAATTTTAATTAAATGAATTGAATTTATTTAATTATGGAATAGTGAATTGATTAAATAAATTTAGAATATTTATTTAATTGATAGAAGAATGGAATAAATATTTAGAATATTTATTTAGGATGAATCGTGTCATTTTTAGGCGTATACATTTTGCCCCTCTTTGATGCAATGTAGTTTATAGCGTTGCTTCAAAGAAGTCGATAGTTTGATAGTGATACATGCCCCAGTTTGCCCCTGGTACAAGTTTAATGACGATAGGATGCCCCCTCAGGAGATTGGATGGGAAAAGGGTGAAAGATTCAGAGACAGACAATCTCATGAAGACAAAGGGGTTAGGATAGGTTGGAGGAAAAGGGACGCGTTTCAGGGAAACAGGAAGAAAACAGAAGGAAAAACAGGCATGGGAAGTGGTCACGGTCATCACCTGGTCAGAATTAGGGTTTGTAGGCTATAAATAGGAGCTGGGTCCACAAGATTATTCATTTGTAGACTTGTTTGATCTGGATTGGATATAGAGAGCTTAGAGCAAACTTGGAGCAGCATGGCAGCCAGAGCAGCAGACATTCCATGCAAGGAGCATCATTTCGAGCGAGTCCGTCGATTCAGGCGGCCAGCAAAAGTAGGACCCCCAGTATGTGCTTCAAAAATTTTTCCCTAGGGTCGATTTAGGGTGCCATAAATGCATGTAGAAAATAGGGCAAACATATGCGCCAAACTACAGAACGGCGCATATGTTGCGTGAAACAGCGCTTTTGTAATTTCGCGATGCATATGCTTATTTTGGCGGTGCATGCATTAAAGTTGCGCATTTGTGCATTTTAGCGGCGCTTTTGTAGTTAGGCGGCGCTTTGGTAATTTGGCGGTGCATCTGCCCATTATGGCTACGCTTTTGTGGAAGTTGCGCATATGTTGATTTTAGTGGTACTTTCGTATTTTCACGGTGCATATGTGGAATGTAGTGGTGCATATGCTAAAGTGGTGCATATGTGTAATGTAGTGGCATATCTGTGTTTTGGCGATGCTTATACACATTGTAGTGGCGCATGTGCTTTTGGATAGCCAATGACTTAGCCAAATTGAGTCGATTAGCATCTTGTTTGACGTGGGAATTGATGGGCTATCTCTGAGATTGCAGGAATCTAGTCAAGAGATGTAGTGTGTTGTTTGGATCAATTTGGAATGCTAAGTTTAGTTGATATAGTTCAGTAGATATGTTGAGTATGGTATATGCCGCATTAGACTGATGCCTTGCTTTGCTTGCTTGCAGGAGGATATTCGAGACACACTGTAGTCAAGGGAGATGTTTCCCATGCCCCTATTGCAGAGGTACATGCTTACAGAGATTGACAGGGAGGCGCTTGGTGCCATGGGTTTGGACTATGTTTGCTTCATGCCTGAGGTGTGGGTGAATCAGGGATTGTTGACAGCCGTTGTGGAGAGATTCCATAGTGAGGATGGTACTTTCCATTTTTTGACTAGAGAGATGACTGTGACATTAGAGGATGTCTACTGGATACTGCATTTACCCGTTGTGGGTGAGTTGGTAGAGTATGACACACAGCGGGATGCGGGACTCGCCAAGTGTAGGCGAGTGTTTGATGACCCCGAGCTGGTTGGACAGGTCATCTCTTGGCACGATATACACGACTACTTCCCTGGGATCATGGCTGGATTGATCGGAGGCATTGTATGCCCCGACAGGAGATCACATGGGTTTCCCATTGGATGGGGCAGGATCATGGAGCAGATGCTGACTGAGGGCACTCGATATGCATGGGGAGTCTACGTACTAGCCCACCTATACCATGACATGCACTAGGTGGTGTATCACCGCAGCACGAGTCTGTCAGCTGGAGTACTGCTACTACAGTTTTGGCTATGGGAGCACATAGCGGTGACGAGGCTGATATGTGTTTTTGTGAGGCAGTGAGGAGAGCCACACAGTTATGGCTATGCAGGAGTGATTTCCCAGCACAGGCTGGGGAAGTTAGAGTACTGGAGGCACACCTTGGATGGAGTAGATGAGCTGCCCTGGGATGACGAGGGAGATGAGCTGCCATATTGCTTTCAGACGAGGTGGCTGATAGGCTAGACACGGCATATACTGGAGAGACAGATGGTGGGCCAGGTGCTGAGACAGTTTGGCTAGAGGTAGGGCATGCCACAAGGACAAGTGCTATTTGCGCAGACACATGCAGAGAGGGTCTGATGGGGGCCGATGGATTTGTATGAGGAGGCCCTGGAAGAGTTCCGACAGACTCCTTATGTGGTGTGGGACATGAGGATAGAGATAGATAACACTGGGGTGACACAGGACTATGAGGAGTGGATGACTGCACATCCCTTCCTGAGGTATTCAGGACCTAGCATGCTGGCGCCTCGTATCGATGAGGTAGATTCAAAGGAGGAGGGACAGGTTGGCCTGGGTCGGAGGGGAGTTAGAGGAGGACAGGGTCGAGGAGGACGGGGTGGTAGAGATGGAGAGAGGCCGAGATGGTGGAGGAGGGTAGCTCAAGCTGAGCAGGCAGTGCCACGATAGGTAGCACAACAGCAAGTACCTCAGCAGGTGCAAATGCCGCCACCCCAGCAGGTACCCCAGCCACAGGGGCCAGGATAGGCAGAGGCAGCATAGGGGCCAGTACAGGTAGAGGTGCACAAGAGGGCTATAGCCAGCCTGAGGGGACAGGTGTGAGAGCTGTAGGCACAGCTTAGGAGGGCCGACGGTCGGTGAGAGACGGATGCAGCAGTGATCGCGGGGCTGACCCGCAAGAGAGATAGGGCAGATGCATAGGTACACATTATTCGTGTAGAGCGGGACACCATCATGGCCACCATGGGGACAAATGCAGCGAGCTCCTTTTTGGTTGGGCAGGTGTAGTAGGCACAGGTGCAGGTAGGCTAGTAGCAGACACAGTTGGCACAGGTGCAGGTAGAGCTTGCCAGAGCATAGTCACATGCACAGTACTACCAAGGTTTATTCCATGGTGCAGTGTCTGCGAGTCAGAGGGCTGGGAGCTTCAGAAGTCAGTCTGGGGCTACTCATAGAGCAGGTCCATCACAGTCAGGGGCTTCTATGATGGGTCTCCAGCAGTCAGGAGCTGGCAGTGGTGGCCCACAGTAGCAGGGATAGACTTACATTAGATTTTGTACTTTTTGGGACATGTATCACCATCCATTTGGATGTATATTGTATATGACACTTTGATTTAGAGAGAGAGATGGTGATATTATACATTTGGACCTCATTTTATGATAGTATATATGATGATGCATCTTTTATGATCTATTGCCTATGTTATGAGATGATGATTTACTTCTATTGTATGATACGATGTACATGTATACTTAGATGTTCTATCTGATGCTATGTAATGTCTATATGATCTAATGTTTAAAATGTATGCAAATGCAACCTAATTTGTATTGGATTATGCAGCTTTGTATATGATGCACTTAGCTATGTTTTTTATTTTCTTTGCTTTATGATGCGATATGATAATGATGTATGGATGACCTAATGCATTGTGTTATGTATGCCACTGACTTAATCATGTTCATGATTAGCTCTAAATGAGATATGATATACACCTATATGCTTTATTTTTGTGATGTCCAAATGTACTCCATCGACACAAGAATGACAGGATGATAGATAGAAGGACTGGATGTAGAAAGACTTAGGAACTTCATCTGGTATTGTTACTCTGCATAGTTTGGGTAATGAGGATTGTATGGGATATGGATGCAAGGATGTGTATATGGATATAGGATGGCTGTTTTGCTTTTAGATTGCTTTATTTCATCATTGGGCATTGTGTTTTTGGTACATTTTCTGAAATGTTGTAAGTGAATACAAGCATCTAGGTATAATTGAACCAAGATGACCTAAGTACCGCTTACATGGATTTTGATTTAGCAAGTTAATACAAGCATCTAGTCAAAATTGAATCTAGATGACCTGAGTACTTCTTGCATTTCAACAAACAAGGATTGCCCCCATTCATGTTAGACCTTGGATGTCCTCGATGATCTTTTGCTGATCATGTCCTTAGACAAGGCTTCACATTACTAAAGTTTAATCCACAAAAAGCCAACAAAGAAAGGAATCATGTCCCCATCATAGCATCTCTAGCTTTTGGCATCCTTGAGTAGCATAGAAAGACATGATAACAAAAATCAAGACTCTGGAACTTAACCCTGGTTCCAATCCACAAAACATTCTTGCCATTAGATGTGTTTATTTCTTGCTATAAGTGGAATAAAATCATTTAGAAGACCTTGGGTATTTACTTCGCATTGGATAAGTGAAGATGCTCACAGTCAAGATTTCTACTTGAGGTGTAGGTTCTGCTTGCATTTGCTTGTTTGGTGAGAAGATTGCACAATCCTTATTAGGGAAACGGACCCTAAGGGACTGACTTAGTGCCTCGGGGGCTCATTGTTAAATGGCCTTGCCTATGTGACAACGCAGAGGCAATGTAGTTCAGGGAAAACCCTAATGGACCATAGATGGACTAGAAGAAAGATGACAAGAAAGGGGGCGAATAGGACCATGGGAGAAATGGAAGCCTCAGGGGAGCATTGGAATAATGGCCTTGCCTATGTGACAGCGCAAAGGCAATGTAGTTCATGGACTTGGACCATGGACACTGACGAGGGACACTATGTTAGGCTCACCCTGAGGAGATGGTATGGGACAAAACCTTGGTTGACAAGGCCACAAGGAGAGTATCAAGCCATGATAGGTAACTATCAAGTGTTTACTGTGGGACAGGTATGGATCAAATGGGAAATGAGTGAAGGAAGAATGGACTCAGGGTGATTGGATTCCCAAAGACAGAGGAGGCAGTTTATCACAAGTAACGCCTATTTACCAGGTTTTCATCACTTGCTATTATTTGCATGAAAAGATAGAAAGTAAACATGATGCTTGTTTGCTAGGTTTTCATCATGATACCTATCCAAGGCACCTGTTTGCCAGGTTTTCACCAAAGGATAATTTTTTTGTATGCTTTCTAATTTTTTCAGATTTTTTTTTCTGTATTTTTTTTGTTTTTTGTGCATTTTTGCACCCCTTTACATTGGGGTTCTCCTAGGTATAGAATTGGCAAAGGTGCATGCTGTTGATTGGATCATCGAACAACTCACCCTCTGATGTTGCCAACTGATATGCCCCCGATCCGCAAGCAGCTACAATGACATAGGGCCAAGCTAGTTAGGTTTGAACTTGCCTTTCTTTTCTCTGTCTTGTTGATTGCAAGGATTCTCTTTGAGAACAAGGTCCCCAACCTTAAATCATCTTGGGCGAACCTTGTGGTCATAGCTTCTTGACATCATCTGTTGATACGCTTTGAGATGATCAAAGGCTTTCTAGCACCTTTCTTCTAGCAGCTCTAGTTCTTCTAACCTGGAGACTCTGTATTCTTCATCTGATATGAGACCTTTCAACGACACCCTGAGAGATGGTAGTTCGACCTCAATGGGGAGGATGGCTTCTAAACCATTGACAAGGGCGTAGGGTGTAGCACCTGTGGGAGTGCATATGCTGGTTCTGTAGGCCCATAGAGCAGGATTGAGTTGGACATGCCAATCACGGCCAGCATCATTAACAGTCTTCTTTAGGATTTTCAGAATGGTTTTATTCGATGCCTCAGCTTGGCCGTTACCTTGGGGGTAGTATGGAGTGGAGAAACAATGTTGGATTTTGAAACGCTCACAGAGTTCTTGGACATCCTGATTTTTGAATGGTCTTCCATTATCCATAATAATAGATGAAGGAATTGTTGTGATGTTCACAACACACCCCATTTTGCTCCTTAGCCAAAATGAGGACCCCTGCTATTGCTTTGCTTTTGCTTTTGCTTGTGTTGTTCTGTTTGGTGGTAAGGGAAAAGGGGAGTCAAGTTTGCAAACCTTGTTAAAAATAAAGAATAATGCATTTTCAGTACCATTGCATGCTGTGGTTGGATTCCTTGTGAAAAATGAGCTAGGGTTGCTTTTTGAACCATCTTAAAATTCATCATATTTTGCAGGTTATGATCAATTTAGTAAAATGTACTATCAAGTTTTGCATGATAAACAGTCAGTTGTTTGCTTTTTTTCCTTGTTGGCATTCATTTAAAATTTTGAAATATTCATACTTAGTGGTTCCAGGTCATGGGCCATTTTGTCTGGGTTCCACTCTATATCTCACGTTTGTCTATTTTGCAAAAAAGTGCATCAGCGCACTTTGTTATCTTTTCTGAGTTGCAATTTATTCATTGGCAAAAGTTTTTAAGGTTCGAACCTGCGCGTTGAACCATCCGATTGAACCTTTCTTTCAAAGGTTCAATGGTTCGAGGTTCAAATGGTTCAAGTGTGTTCAAAAAATGTCTAAAGGGATGAACTGTTGTTTTATTATATCGATGAACCGTCGCGTTGAACCATCCCATTGAACCTTTCTTTCAAAGGTTCGATGGTTCAAGGTTCGCGGGGTTCATTTTCTTCTAACATGTCAAGTCATGTGCAGTTGCCTTGTGCGCGGATGTATCGTTGAACCGCCGCATTGAACCTTTCGCTCGAACTCTTTGGCGGGGTTCAATGGTTCAAGTTCAATACTTTAGTGATGGGCGGGAAAGATGGAAGGATGGTGAACAGGCCATCGGCCTAACAATAGTGATCGGCGGAGTTTGAATATATGCCACCGAAGTGAAGTCTCTCACCGATGGCCTTTTGCCATTGGTGTAACGTATGCGGTCAGCGGAGTTTGGAAATATTTCACCGAAGGGGGTGTCTCTCACTTATGGTTAGTCATCAGCATAACATGAACCATCGGTCGAGTGTGAGAGGTCTTCACTGATGGCGATTATCACGCTGATAGCGGTGGCATCGATGTAACAAAAGTGATCAGCGAAGGAGATTTGTGAGTCGCCGATGGGCGATCTCACGCCGATAAATGGAAAAGGGAATTAGCCGAATGAAAAACGAATGGCTATCGGCAAAACTCTCGCCGATATAAGGTATCGGTATAACGAAAGGCATCGGCAGAGGAGATTTGGAGTTCACCAATGGCAAATCTCTCACTGATGAGAAGGAAAATGCAAGCCATTAGGGCTGTATCGACAGATCTCTCGCCGATGGAAGGAAACAAGGGATGAACAAATGAGAAAGGCCATCGGCCAAATAACGATGATTGGCCAAAGTATTTTGGGACTCACTGATGGCAATTTTCATGCCGATGGGCAGGAAAGAACAAAGCGGTGGGAATTTTAAAACATTTTTTTAGCACCCGATGGCATTCTTCTGGTCAGCGATGGTTGACCCATGGCATTTTGACAGTCTATATGCATTTTGAATGCAATTTTTGCTAATTTTGGACCCAATTTCCACATTTTTATGCAGTCACCTTGATTTAAATGGATATTTTAGTTTCCTGCTGGTCATTTGATAAATTTGATACTTATTGCTTGTCTTGTTTTGCAGGCTTGCAGTTGAGGAAGCAGCTGGAACTTGATCACAATGACATCATGGAGGAAGGAAATCTGATCTCAGGAGCAGGAAGATAAAGATGAAGTGTGAAGAAGTCAAGGCCATTCAAATGGAGGACAAAGTTGCAGCTGAGAGCATTACTGCAGTAGATAAAACAGAAGTTATTGCTAAGCTGCCAGAGCTTCTCAGAAGGGGCAATATTTTGCCCAGATTTGACACTGCTCAGAGATATTTTGGAGGACTGGTTCACCTGTATTTATTGTTGTAACCAGGGGTTTGAACTAGGGGTCTAGTTAGGTTTTTCTGTAGAGAGGACAATCAAAAAGTCTATATTGTGCCTCTCTACACTGTAATACTTTACAACAGGGGCTACAACAGGGATTTTAGCTTAGCATAGTTTAGAAGTAGAAGAAGGAGGTCGCCTGTTTGTCTGTAGTAAGGTGTGCGTGGAATGTCTGGCTTCCTTACTATATCTGTAAAGCTTGTAAGTTCTCTGTAGTTCGATCAATGAAACTAAGAGTCATTCCAACATTGTAAATCATGTATGACTGTTTGTTTCTAATACAATAGAATCTGGAGTTCTACATCTATCTTCTGAGTGTTCTCCTTCTCTTCTGTGTATTTTGAAATAATTTCTTTGAGAGCTTGCAATTTTGAATGTATGTTTGTGAAAATACTCAGGACTTGCATTTAAGGTTTTTTACTGTGGATTTGATCAAATTGCTATAAGATTTACATAGTGCATAACAGAACAATTAGATCCTTTGATAGAGTAAATGAGGTGTAGATTAGATCTTTCTAAACTTTTTCCAACCCATCTAAAATATTTAGCTGAAAGTGTAGAAATCTAAAGGAAGTTGTCTCAAATTTGAAGAAGCATGCATAACAGAGTTTAAGGTAAACAGTTTCATAAGTGTATAAAGGAAATAGTTGCAGTAATTCAAGAGAACCATCTGAAATTTGCAGCATTGTAACACTTGTATGCAAATGAACAGAATACTTGTTGATATCTATGATTTTTTTTGCATAATCTTAGTCTAGTAAACCACAAAGAAACTCTAAACTCCGTAAGGCCCCTCGAACAATTACAGCTTCACATTGACCAACTGAACTTGACCAACCAAACCATTGTAGACTTGGGATTAATTAAATCTTAAGTGATTCTTTCTTATCTTTCAAGTATAGTTTCAGTTCATTTTATGTGAATTTTAACTTATTGTTATGATTGCATCAAAACAATCACCAACAGTTTTCTGGCGCTAGAAGGAGGGCCCTCCTGAGTTAGAGTTTGTTTCAAACTGGCTAATAACAGTAATAGAGTGACTAGGTCTAAATCCAGTTTAGGAGATATATTTGTACAACTACCTGATACAAGATGAAGTAAGAACCCTTTAATTTGGAATCCAAAAGTATCGCAAGCAGGAAGTTCATCTGGAACACCTCTTGGGTCACCTTTTAACATCCGTAGTATTGTGAGTCCTGACAGATCACTGTTTAGATCTTTAAATCTTTGTTCAGGCACTCCTGTAGGTCTCAATCCTCCTGTAAATCCTAATCCACCAATCAATCCAGGTATTCCTACGAATTCAGGTCAAGCTCAAACACTTGCAATGGCTTATTTCAATGTCAATTCTCCCATATTCTTCAATGACTATAATGAGATGCCAAAAAACCCGGAGAAGATATGTCCCAAATACTAGTTGCATCAGGACCCAGAAGATCATATTAGAATATTTAAGGAAGCATGTTTTAGGGCCATGTTAGAGCACGAGGATGTGGTGTGTAGATTGTTTCCCTACACCTTTAATGAACAAGCCTCTAGCTGGTATGTAAACTTACCCAACGGTTACATCTCTTCCTGGTCACTCATGGAAGAGGCATTTCTGTCAAGATTTAGGGGACCCATTGACCCTTGCGCTTTGTATCATAAATTGGCTGCTATAAAACGAGGTGAGGGAGAGTTGATTGATAATTTCAATGACAGATTTCAAAAGGCCTATTCTAGGCTGGTAGCTCCTTATACCGTAGATGATGGTCCCTTGTTGGCTATGTACTATGTAGCCTTGGATCCTCTAACTGCCATGTTTGTCAAAAGAAAACCTGCCATAGATTCAATATCCAAAGCCTATAAAGAGGCAGCCTTAGTAAACCAAGAGATGAGGCATACAACTTATAGCCCATTTGTTAATGGAGGAAATTTTGGGGTGTAGAATCAGGCACAACCATGGAATGGAGCCCCTATGCAGAACACTCCACTATTAAATGTGGTTCCTTCTTACACACCTGTGTATAGTCCTACCCCAATCCAAGCTATAACTCCTTACACAGGTAGCACTTCCAATAACAGTCAAAATAATGGTCAGCCTTTCTTCCAACCTCCTAGGGATACAACTGTGGCAAAAGCACAAGAGGATAGGGAAGAAATCAAAGAGATCACTGCACATTTGAAAAGGTTAACCACCGAAGTGACACAACTAAGAAACGAGAACCTCTATGGAAGAGGCAACCAAAACTGCAATCAACATCAAAATCACAACCAAGGCCAAAATCAGAACTATAGTTTCAATCAAAACCAGCAGTACAATCAAAACCAAAACTATAATCAGCATCAAGGCCCCAACCAGGGGCAACCAATGCAAAATAGAGGGCCAGTGATAGATAATAGGACCTGGGGCAATAATAACAGAAATCAGAATCAACCTAGGCCACCCAAGACATGGAACACTGGGCCCAACAACGGTGCTCTAGCTTCTCCTTTTGAGAATATAGATAATCATGATGCAAAACAAATGGCTAGCATACAAATGGCTAGTACAGCACCCAAGAATTGGTGCAGATTTCACAATACCAATGCCCATGCTGAGTAGGACTGTCCACAGTTCCACTTAGCAGCTAGCATTTTTAATATAGATGTGCAGCCTCCTACCTCTGAATTTCTCATTCCCAAGGGCAATGAGGTAGTACCCTCAGGATATGACATAGCATTAGTCTTGGAAATGTTTACCTTTGCAACTGTAGAAGAGAAAGAGGATGAATTGCTAGAAGATGAACCATACTGTTGTGAAAATCTTTATCCTGAATCAGCCTTTGTGTTAAATGTTTTTCAATTTCCCTTTGAATCTGAAAATGAGGTATTAACTGAAACAGAAGAGGTGCAGGCCTTTCAACAGACAAATAAAAGTCACACCTACAATTTGAGGAACAACCCTAGGCCAGGAGGACCTTTTACCACTTCCGTTCCTCCGAATAACTTCAATACACCCCCAGATCAGAATGCTAGCAACAATCCTGCCATACTTAAAGCTAATCAGCACAAAGATAATGGAATAGCAGTACAAGAGGATCAAACAAGTAAAACTAAAGCAATAGAGACAACAAGATTAATGAGTTACTTGTCAGAGGAAATAAAGAAAATTAAGGTCAGTATACCTCTAAATGAATTATTGAAGACCCTAAGGATTAGAAATGCTTTTATAAAATCTCTGGATACATCCATGACAAACAAGGTGTCTGCTGATATAACTGTTCCTAATAGAGATTCACCGCCTAAAGAGAGGAATAAGAAAGTTGAGCAGCCTTCCAATACAGATGTAGTAATACATGCGGATAAGAGGGATACTCCCCCTTTTTTGTTAACTGTTAGATTGTGTGGGAAGAATATACACAATTGCATGGTAGATTCTGGTGCCTCAGCCAACGTAATGCCCTTAGGAATATGTAAAACTCTCAGGTTGACTCCCACCAAATCTGCCAAGGTTGTCACACAATTAGATAAGACTGAGGTTAGCGTGATAGGAGAACTCATGAACATTCAAATGCAATTAGCCTCAGACCCTAGGGTAAGCCAAATCATTGACATTCAAGTAGTGGATATACCCGTAAATTATGGAATGTTGTTGAGTAGGGATTGGTCCAAGACATTAAACGGATATATGGCCACTGACTTTTCACATATGTGGCTACCTTGGAGAGGTGTCCCAAACTAGATCAGAATAGAGGCAGAGCCCAGAATGAAACATATGATAACAGAGTATAACCGAACTAATGAAATATTATATGCTGCTATTGAACCAGGTGTCTATAGAATTACCAACAATGGGGTGCAGATTAAAGAGATCATGATGTTAAACATTAGAGAAAAATGTGTCAGCAATAGGACAGCATTATTCATTGAGTCTGATGGAAATTCTTCAGATGAAGAAAACAATGCAATAGATAAATTTGGTTATGCCATTAGACAAGAGGTGGAAGAGTGCGTTAAACACAATCTGCCGGTCCAATGTAAATTATATAAAAACAGGTGTAGAGTTCATGATAGGCAACATTCTGAGGAGAGTTGTGAAATATGCAAAGACATCATTGAATATGAATACAAAAAATGCATAGGGAGGGTAGAGTTACAAGAGGAAAATGAGAATCCTGATCCAACACAGAAATATGTTCAAGATGATGTAGATGCCTTGATTTTGGATTTAGGAAAAGAAATAAAGGACAAGGGTAGTTGTTTTTCTGAGTTGCAAACTAAAAACACACATATGCAAGTTAACCAAACAGAAAAACCCATGAATAAACAGGATAACACCCCACAGGCAATAAAAGAAACAATGCATGCTAAGATAAAAGGTCAGAAGAGTAAAGATGGCATGTGGACGTTAAAATGTGACAGGTCCAAATCAAAACAAGGCGTAGGTGCAGGTGTTGAACTCATAGATCCTCAAGGTAAATCACATCTGGCAGCATATAGATTACAATTTTCCTGTACTAACAATATTGCTGAATATGAGGCCCTAATTTTAGGACTTGTCGTGGCTATCAAGAAAAAGGTGAAAACCATAAGAGTATTTTCAGACTCTGAATTAGTAGTCAGACAAGTGAGGAAAATATGTGCCTGCAATTACAAGAAAATGATTAGTTACAGACATAGAGTATGGGGTTTAATAGATTCGTTTGATTCTTTTAACATAGAGCACATCCCCAGAGAGCTGAACCACAGCCTGATCCGCTAGCAGTTGCTGCTAGTACATTAGAACCATTGACACTGTCAGGATTGAGATGATTTGTTGTTGAGCTAGTTAATGTGCCCAGTATACCAGACAACATTACACACTTTCAGGTATTCGGAGGGGATCAACAAATCATTGATTTTCTGACTTGTGATGAGGCATTTGAGGCCTAAATTATTGATGAACAAGAAAGGCCTGAAGTAACATGGGATGAAGAGGATATAATCAACTTGAAGAGCAACTTCTTACCAAGAGGAGTAATTGAATTAGAACATATCTTTGACTTCGATGGAGTAATGAGACAGAAGGACTTGCCCAAAACAGAAGGGGGTAAGTGTGATTTACATAACTTAGGGATAGAGCAAAATCCACAAAATGTACTAATTGGGAAAGCTTGCTCTGAGAAAATTAGAAAAGAGGTTTTAGACGTTCTGAAAGAATATAAACATGTCATAGCATGGACATATGAAGACTTGAAAACATTTGATGAGTCCATCATAACTCACGTAATACCTTTAAGAAAAGAAGTCAAACCATTTAGGCAGAAACAGAGGCCTGTGAATGCCATTCTAGAGCCTTTAATCTTTGAGGAAGTTAAAAAATTATTGTCTGCTAGAATAATTTTCCCAGTCAGACATTCTATCTAGGTAGCTAACTTAGTACCAGTGAGGAAGAAAAACGGAGACATCAGGTTATGCATAGACTTTAGAAATTTAAACAAAGCATCTGAAAAGGATAATTATCCTCTGCCTCCGATAGATGAAGTGCTGCAAGCAGTAAATGGTGCAAGGATGATGTCTTTTTTAGATAGTTTTTTAGGTTATAAGCAGGTCTTAATCGATAGAGAGGATAGACTAAAAACCACCTTCACTTGTAAATGGGGAAATTATGCGTATAGAAGAATGCCTTTTGGTCTGATCAATGCAGGTGCTACTTTTCAGAGAGCCATGGACATTACATTCCGTGGATTATCAGGTAAGTGCATTGTCATGTATATGGATGATTTAATTGTGTATTCCAAGGATGCATCCACTCACACTGAGGATCTCAGGAAAATACTCAAGCGATGTGAAAGGTATGGGATTTCCCTTAATCCAAAGAAATGTATATTTGGCGTAACTGAAGGTAAATTATTAGGCCATGTCATTTTTGAAGGTGGAATTTCAATTGATCCTGATAGAATAGAATCCATAAAAAAATTGCAAATACCAAACAGTAGGAAAGAGTTGAAATCATTTTTTGGCAAAATTAACTTTGTTCGGAAGTTTATAACAGGTTTTGCAGAGATTGTGTAGCCGTTGAATGCCATGTTGAAGAAGGATGCACAGATGGAATGGACGCTAGTGGCCAGAGCTGCATTTGAAGATATCAAGGAGGCAATTTCTGATGCCCCTGTATTGGCAAGTCCAGACTACACAAGCCCATTTTACATCTACTCCTTTGCATCTTCTCATTCAGTCGTGGCTGCCTTGACACAGAAAGGTGAAAACAACAAAGAGAGGCCCATAGCATTTATGAGTGTGCCTCTGAAGGATGCACATCTGAGGTATCTAGACATTGAGAGGCAGGCATTCGCATTAGTAAAGGCTATGAAAAAAATTAGACACTACATTCTACGCAGCCAAATCAAAGTTGTAGTGCCAGACGCAGCAGTAAAAATGTTGCTGATGCAGAACGAGCCTAGAGAAAAAAGAGCCAAGTGGATCACCACGCTACAAGAATTTGACATGGAAATCATTCCCATGAAGCTAGTCAGAGGGCAGGCGTTGGTGCAGACAATAGCAAATATGGATCCAGATCTGATAAAGCAGCAGTACGTATTGAATTCCCAGAACGCATCAAGCTAGTATGATGATTTAAGCACCTTCCTGATAGCTGGAAAGTACCCAAACAGGATGAAAGCTTCTCAGAGGAGAGCTTTGAAGATTAAAGCACAAAAATATATGGTACAAGGAGGTCTTCTATTTAGGAAGAACCATGATGGAATTTATCTGAGATGCATAAACAGAGCTGAAGCTGATAAAGTGTTGACAGAACTACAAGACAAGTACGGAATCAGCCATGGTTCCCATCTAGCTACAACACACAAAATACTGAGGGCGGGCTATTACTGGCCCACGATGTTCAAAGACACTAAGAGTCACATCAGAAGTTGCCACACCTATCAGACTGCAGCAGAAAAAGGGAGAAATCAGGCCAATCCACTACAACCTGTGATTGAATCCAGATCGTTTGCACAGTGGGGCTTGGATTTTATTAGAGTCATCAATCCCCCATCTTCTGCAGGACACAAATTTATACTGACGGTAACAGACTATTGTACAAGGTGGACCAAGGCCACCTACTGCAAATTTTCCACAACTGAGGTAGTTATCAAGTTCCTTGAAGAAAACATCATCACCAAGTTTGGAACTCCCTATTCATTGGTATGTGATAATGGCCCTGCTTTCTCTTCTTTAAAGTTTTCTAAATGGGCATTTGAATACAGGATCATTTTAAGGTTTTCTTTGAATTATTACCCTCAAGGTAATGGACTGGCTAAATCAACGAACAAAATTTTATTAGACATAATCAAGAGGTTAATTGCAAAGAGTCCTAGAGAGTGGAATACCCTGTTAAGATATGCATTATGGGTAGATAGGACCAAGTTTAAAATAGCTTTAGGTAGCACACCTTATCATTTAGTTTATGGGACTGATCCCATACTTCCAGTAAATCTAAGAATATGAACTTGGAAGTTTGCCAACGAGTATCTAGGCTTTGATAACCATAGGGAAGCCATAATAGTGCAAATGCTACAACTAGATGAGAAACGAGGTCAAGCCATCGAGAAGTTTGCCAAACACCAAGCAGTTGTTAAGAGGTGGTTTGATAAAAGGGCAAGAGTCAAAACATTTAGGATATCAGACTTAGTGCTGTGCTGGGACAAAGCACATGAAAAGAAAGGAAGCCATGGAAAATTTGATAAATTATGGCTGGGTCCATTACAAGTCTCAGAAATAATAGGAGATAACACATTCAGACTTAAGACCTTGACTGGAGAAGATGTGCCATTACCAGTTAATGGCCAACATTTGAAACACTACTTCCAGGCCTGAGGTAAAGGGTAGTCCATTTTAGTGTAAAGTGCTATAAGTAATGTACAGTTCTGCTTTTGTTGTTTTCTTTTTTTGGGTTGGCTGTTTGTATAGTTTGCCTTCTGTTTGTTTCTATTTTCTGTTTCTTTCTGTTTGTACAGCTTTTCTGCTTTTTTTGCTTTTTGTACAACCTGTTTGTTTGGTTTGTTTGTTGCCTCCTTAGCAGGGATCTTTGTTTTACTTTAGAGTATTAAGGAGCAAACTAACAACCATTCAAAACAGTATAAAATTTGGGATATTCAAGTCAATCATTTACAATTTACACATAACTTGTTACTGTCATGAATGTAGAGAGTTATTTATCTTCTAAAATTTCGTATTCCATAAATGTGATTGAGAATTCGAAGCAAGTTTCTCATGATGACACACCTAAAATCCTTGGGTTTGTTGAACTTACCAGTGTAGATATTAGGTGAAAAATTAGAGGTTACCCTTGCTACCATTACAATTCTCAGCTTAATTTCAGCAAGTGTCCACTCCTTGCATCATAAAGTCACAAATTGCTATATCTTGTGAAATCTTTCAAAATCAGAAAAATAAACAAAAAAGAAATAAATAAATAAAGCGGATTATACTGAAAATCTAGATTAAGCCATCTAAGTAACTCTACTGGGGCTATAGACTCTCGCTGGCAGTGGGGCTCTACTTAGGAGAACTGTAACGATAACCTTGCCAGGGCTATGGATGCTCGCTGGCAGCAAGGCTCTATCCAGTCAGCTATGAGGGAATATCCTCACCTACGTAGGATAATGTCAGTCACTGGTTTGTTCAACGGATCTTCAAGATGAGGATAATTAATCACGTGCACACAATTAAACTGAAAATGGAAGTTCATGAACCCTTATTGAATACCTTAAGTCTCAAGCTGAATAGTAATTTGCAGGAAGGATAGTTAGGAGTTATGAGTTTATTTCACCTAGTTTTCTTGAACACTCTAAATTTAATTGCTTTATTTGGTTGCTAGTTGTTGTGATGTTCACAACATGCCCCATTTTGCTCCTTAGCCAAACTGAGGACCCCTGCTGTTGCTTTGCTTTTGCTTCTGCTTGTGTTGTTCTGTTTGGTGGTAAGGGAAAAGGGGAGTCAAGTTTGCAAACCTTGTTAAAAATAAAGAATAATGCATTTTCAGTACCATTGCATGCTGTGGTTAGATTCCTTGTGAAAAATGAGCTAGGGTTGCTTTTTGAACCATCTTAAAATTCATCATATTTTGCAAGTTATGATCAATTTAGTAAAATGTACTATCAGGTTTTGCATGATAAACAGTCAGTTGTTTGCTTTTTTTCCTTGTTGGCATTCATTTAAAATTTTGAAATATTCATACTTAGTGGTTCCAGCTCATAGGCAATTTTGTCTGGGTTCCACTCTGTATCTCATGTTTGTCTATTTAGCAGAAAAGTGCATCGGCGCACTTTGTTATCTTTTTTGAGTCGCCATTTATTCATTGGCAAAAGTTTTTAAGGTTCGAACCTGCACATTGAACCATCCGATTGAACCTTTCTTTCAAAGGTTCAATGGTTCGGGTGTGTTCAAAAAATGTCTAAAGGGATGAACTGTTGTTTTATTATATCGATGAACCGTCATGTTGAACCATCCCATTGAACCTTTCTTTCAAAGGTTCAATGGTTCAAGGTTCGTGGGGTTCATTTTCTTCTAACATGTCAAGTCGTGTGCAGTTGCCTTGCACGTGGATGTATCGTTGAACTGCCACATTGAACCTTTCGCTCGAACTCTTTGGCGGGGTTCAATAGTTCAAGTTCAATACTTTAGTGATGGGTGGGAAAGATGGAAGGATGGTGAAGAGGCCATCGGCCTAACAATAGTGATCGGCGGAGTTCGAATATATGCCACCGAAGTGAAGTCTCTCACCGATGGCCTTTTGCCATCGGTGTAACATATGCGGTCAGCGGAGTTTGGAAATATTTCGCCGAAGGGGGTGTCTCTCACCAATGGTTAGTCATCGGCATAACATGAACCGTCGGTCGAGTGTGAGAGGTCTTCGCCGATGGCGATTATCACATCGATAGTGGCGGCATCGATGTAACAAAAGTGATCGGCAAAGGAGATTTGTGAGTCACCGATGGGCGATCTCACGGCGATAAATGGAAAAGGGACTGAGCCGAATGAAAAATGAATGGCTATCAGTGAAACTCTCGCCGATATAAGGTATCGGTATAATGAAAGGCATCGGCAGAGGAGATTTGGAGTTCACCAATGGTGAATCTCTCACCGATGAGAAGGAAAATGCAAGCCGTTAGGGCTATATTGGCAGATCTCTCACCAATGGAAGGAAACAAGGGATGAATAAATGAGAAAGGCCATCGGCCAAATAACGATGATCAGCCAAAGTATTTTGGGACTCACCGATGGCAATTTTCATGTTGATGGGCGGGAAAGAACAAAGCGGTGGGAATTTTAAAACATTTTTTTAGCACCCGATGGCATTCTTCTACTCAACGATGGTTGACCCACAGCATTTTGACAGTCTGTATGCATTTTGAATGCGGTTTCTGCTAATTTTAGACCCGATTTCCACATTTTTACTCAGTCACCTTGATTTAAACGGATATTTTAGTTTCCTGCTGTTCATTTGATAAATTTGATACTTATTGCTTGTCTTGTTTTGCAAGCTTGCAGTTGAGGAAGCAGCTGGAACTTGATCACAGTGACATCATGGAGGAAGGAAATCTGATCTCAGGAGCAGGAAGATAAAGATGAAGTGCGAAGAAGTCAAGGCCATTCAAATGGAGGACAAAGTTGTAGCTGAGAGCATTACTGCAGCAGACAAAACAAAAGTTATTGTTGAGCTGCCAGAGCTTCTCAGAAGGGGCAATATTTCACCCAGATTTGACACTGCTCAGAGATATTTTGGAGGACTGGTTCACCTGTATTTATTGTTGTAACTAGGGGTTTAGTTAGGTTTTTTCTGTAGAGAGGACAATCAGAAAGTCTTTATATTGTGCCTCTCTACACTGTAATACTTTACAACAGGGGCTACAACAGGGATTTTAGCTTAGCATAGTTTAGAAGTAGAAGAAGGAGGTCGCCTGTTTATCTGCAGTAAGGTGTGCATGGAATGTCTGGCTTCCTTACTGTATCTGTAAAGCTTGTAAGTTCTCTGTAGTTTGATCAATGAAACTAAGAGTCATTCCAACATTGTAAATCATGTATGACTGTTTGTTTCTAATACAATAGAATCTAGAGTTCTGCATCTATCTTCTGAGTGTTCTCCTGCTCTTCTGTGTATTTTGAAATATTTTCTTTGAGAGCTTGCAATTTTGAATGTATGTTTGTGAAAATACTCAGGACTTACATTTAAGGTTTTTTACTATGGATTTGATCAAATTGCTATAAGATTTACATAGTGCATAATAGAACAATTAGATCCTTTGATAGAGTAAATGAGGTGTAGATTAGATCTTTCTAAACTTTTTCCAACCCATCTGAAATATTTAGCTGAAAGCGTAGAAATCTAAAGGAAGTTGTCTCAAATTTGAAGAAGCATGCATAACAAAGTTTAAGGTAGATAGTTTTCATAAGTGTATAAAGGAAATAGCTGCAGTAATTCAAGAGAACCATCTAAAATTTGCAGCACTGTAACACTTGTATGCAAATGAACAGAATACTTGTTGATATCTATGATTTTTTTTGCATAATCTTAGTCTAGTAAACCACAAAGAAACTCTAAACTCCGTAAGGCCCCTTGAACAATTATAGCTTCACATTGACCAACTGAACTTGACCAACCGAAGCATTATAGACTTGGGATTAACTGAATCTTAAGTGATTCTTTCTTATCTTTCAAGTATAGTTTCAGTTCATTTTATGTGAATTTTAACTTATTGTTATGATTGCATTAAAACAGTCACCAACAGGAATGCCATATCTGCAGATAATGTAATTCAAAATGAAAGAGGAAATTTGCTTGCCTATGACGGTGGTTAGGGGAATGGCCTCAATCCACTTTGTGAAATACTTAGTGGCAGTTATGATGAATTTATGGCTATTGGAAGAGGGTGGATGAATCTTTCCCACAAGGTCAAGTCCCCACTAGCAAAAGGGCCAGGGTGTCATTAAAGGTCTCAACTCTTGAGTAGGTGCATGGATCAGGTTCCCGTGTATTTAGCACTGTTTGCACTTTTTGACGAACTGATAGGAATCCATTTCCATGTTTGGCCAGTAATAACCCAAATGCATGAGTTTCTTGGCTAAGGAAGGACTGCTGGAGTGTGTTCCGTAGATCCCTTCGTGTACGTCTCGCAAGGCAGTTATGGATTCTTCTTGTTCTAAATAATTGAGCAAAGTACCATCTAGACCACATCGGTAAAGGGTATCGGCTATGATGGTGTAGCGAGAGGTTTGTCATATGAAAGTTCATTTTTGGTTAGAAGAGAGGTCAGGTGGGAGAATGTTGTCCTTGAGGTGAGTGTAAGTCTTACCATACCAAGGTGAATCAGATCCAACTAGAAGGCAGATGGAATGGGTCTCAAGAAGATCATAAGCTGGTTGCCAGATAGTTTCCACTAAGAACTCATACTGTGACTCATTTTTAGGTATTTCTAGAAGAGAGGCTATGGTAGCCATTGCATATGCTGCTTTGTTCTTGATCTTGGGTATTTGCTCCAAGGAGATGGTCCCAAAGTGCTCTTTGAAGTCGTCGACCATTCTTTTGTAGGGGATGAGCTTTTCATCTTTGGTTTGATACTCATCATTGACCTAGTTGACTATAAGCTGAGAATCACCATAGACATGTAGTTCTTGGATTTTCCACTCAGTTGCCATCTTAAGACCAATTACCAAGGCTTCATACTCTGCTATGTTATTGGTGCATGGAAATAACAAACGGTAAGACTTTGGAATTGTGTCACCTTGGGGAGTTATAAACAGGATGCCTACCCCTGATCCATGGTTTGTGTAAGACCCATCAAAGTAGTGTTTCCAAGAAGATGTTGATATAGTGAATAAGGACTCATCGGGAAACTCAAATTGCATGGGCTTGTTGTCTTGTAATGGTGCATCTGCTAGTTGGCCAGCTATGATTTGTCCCTTGATGACTTTTCTGTCCATATATTCGATGTCATACTCACTAAGAAGCATTACCCACTTTGCTAGGTGACCTGTGAGAGCAGCTTTACTGAGAAGATACTTCAATGGGTCTATTTTTGCAATGAGCTTAACTAGATGTGCAAGCATGTAATGTCAAAGTTTTTGTGAAGCAAAAACTACCACGAGACATGATCTTTCTACTTGTGAGTATTGCAACTCATAGCCCACTAAGGTTTGACTGATGTAGTATACTGCTCTTTCCTTGTTCTCATAATCTTGCTGCGCTAGAAGTGCCCCCAGAGCAGTAGGTGTAGCAGATATGTAGAGAATTAGAGGTTTTCCTTGGATTGGTGGCATGAGAATGGGTGGATTCATAAGGTACTCCTTTAGCTTGTTGAATGCCTCTTCACACCGCTCATCCCACCTAAATGGAATGTTCCTATGCAGGAGATGGCTAAAAGGTTGGCACTTGTCTGCCAGCTGTGATATGAGTCTATGGATGGCCTGCAGCTTGCCCTATAAGGATCTCAACTGAGTTAGAGTCTTGGGTGGTGGCATGTCCATTATAGCTTTGACCTTGGCCAGGTCTACCTCTATTCCATTTGCTGACATGATGAAGCCTAACAGCTTGCCTGAAGTTACCCCAAACACACATTTCTTTGGGTTCAGTTTGACATGGAATTGGTCCAATCTCTGAAAGACTTTTTCTAATACATCCAGGTGTGAGTCCCTTGTGAGAGATTTTGCTAAGATATCATCAACATAGTCTTCCATAGTTACATGCATCATGTCATGAAATATAGTAGTCATAGCTCTTTGATATGTGGCACCTACATTTTTCAGCCCACATGGCATGACATTCTAGCAAAAGGTACCCCATGGGCAAGTAAAAGCTGTCTTGTGTTGGTCCTCTGGTGCTATTTTGATTTGATTATACCCTGAGAATCCATCCATGAGTGATAGCATTGTATGTCCTACAGTTAGGTCAACTATGATATCGATGTTTGGCAATGGAAAGTCATCCTTGTGGCATGCTTTGTTTAAGTCTCAAAAATCATTGCATAGTCGAACTCGGCCATCTGGTTTAGACACTGGTGCAATATTGGATATCCATTCTAAGTAATCTATGGCTCTAATGAACCCCACATCTAGAAATTTCTTGAGTTCTTCTTTGACTAAAAGTGCTATGTGAGGATGCATCTTTCTCAGCTTCTACTTTACTAGTTTCACTCCTGGATCCAATGGCAGATGATGTAGAATCAAGTTTGGGTCTAGACCTGGCATGTCTGCATATGACCAAGCAAATCTACCTCTCTTCTGCTTAAAGAATAGTACAAACCTGGTTTTCTCTTGTGGTGTAAGAGATTTGGCAAAGTGGATAATCTTGGGCTATTCTTCTATTCCAATATTCATGGGCTCTATCGGTTCCACAACAATCTGTGACCTTTCCTGGTACATATCACTAGGGAGAGTGTCAAGCATTCCATCGTCAAGTACCACAGTTGGGTTTTCACCTTTGGATGCATCCTTTCTTTTTACTGTTTTATGATCTGACACTGCCACAAGGCAGTTTTCACTGTCAGATCTATTTTTGATCTTGATATTTTTGCGACTGGAAGGCTTGGTACCCTCCCCGAAGTAAGCCACGGTATTCAGTTCGATAGAAAAACTAGCTTTATGATCTCCCTTGGGTAAGTGGTCCCTAAGTTCCATATAATTGATGTAAGCATCGTCATTTTGGAACATATCTAGTTGGGGAGTTCCTTGCAGATCCCAGTCAATAAGCTCAGGGTGCAAGAGGGAAGGGAGTCGGATGATAGACCTGATTCATTGAGGGTGTGAATGGAAATGTTAGGAGCATTGGCGGGGGTAGTGTTCTGGGTGGTACTTTCCTCCAAGTTGTTTATTGCAATGGAATTTAAACTTTCCTCGAAAGCCATAATCTCAGGGATGGGCAAATCAGACTCTAGTGGTCTGTCCCGTTGCGTTTGTCCCTCATGGTAAGGGCTAAGAGTTTGGATGGTGTCGACCTCTTTGTCATCGTAGGAGTGCTCTGTTAGCTCGTCCCACTTGTACTCATTTGAATCATCTAAAACTGTGTCGTTGTCCACTTGGAGTGTTTGGATTGTTTCCACAAGACAGGCATTTTCCTTGGCTTTACCCTTGCCTTTGTATCCTAGGCCACTTGTGTTTCTAGCTAATGAGGATGAAGAAGGTTGTATAGGTTCAATGATTCCTTCTTTTCTGAGGCCGATGGGGCCTTGTCCTTCATACCCCATCCTATGCAAAATAGTCTCACCTCACCCATAGAGTTCTGTTGGGAGTCTAGGCAGATCTTGGGGTGTGTTTTCTTCTTCAGCATAAAGCCATTGCAGGAGATCTCGCTCCTCTGTTTCATCAGATAAGGTCCCCCATTTTACAAAGGGATTTGCGAGAGCTACAGGAGGAGTAGATGGCTTTGGAAAATGTTTGGGTTGGCCAAAAGAGCGAGGAGACAAAGGCATCTTTGCTAGATTGAGGCTGTGTTCAATGGAGTATTCCCCCACTCCACTTTCTTTTATGGTAATTTTCTGCGCTTTGGGTCTTGAGGAGGAAGCTTCAGCGGTATGGTCCTATTGTGGGGTAGGGGAAATGTATGCTCTATTGTTAGGTATGACACACTCGAGTTTTGCACGGAAAGAATTGTAGTGTTGGTAGGGGTCAGGGTTGCCTTGAATGGTGACTTGCTTGCCATTGTGTGGGAATTTAATGCATTGATGAAAGGTTGAAGGGACAACCTTCATGGCATGAATCCATGGTCTCCCGAGTAGGATATTATAAGCAAGCTCCTGATCAAGGATTTGACACACCACATCTTTGATTATTGGTCCCACTTGAATGGGTAGGACAACTATTCCTTTTGTGGTCCTTTCTTCCTCGTCATATGCTTTGATGGTAATTTTCCTCCTTGGATCAACTGCCTGTTCGGAGAACCCCAGTGCAAGGACTAGCTTTAATGTGCAAATATTTAAACTAGCACCTCCATCAATGAGAACCCTCTTGATGCGGTGCTTGTGTATGAATGCGACAATGTGCAAAGGGGTGTTATGAGGTTGGGAGAAAAAGAGGTCATCTTGCTCGATAAATGATATGGAGTTGGAGGATGTCAGATTGCCTACCATGGTCTGAAACTTTTCTTGGGCCAAATTAGTGGGGATAGTGGTTTACACTAAGGCTTTCTCAAGAATCTCCTTATGAGAAGGAGATAGACGCAATAGCTCCAATATAGAAATGTGAGCCAGAGTTTTCTGTAACTGGTCGATGACATTGTACTAACAGAAATTGGATGGAGACGGTGATGACCTTGGAGGGGCAGTATTGAGCGTGACTTTACCACTACGGGTAATTATACTACAACCATTTCTATTAGGTCCTAGTTGTTGGTTGGGTGAGATGACATTGACCTGCAGGATGTGCTCGAAAATGTAGTTTATGGTGTAGTCAAATGGCACACTTGCATAGTTGGCATTACTAGTCCCACAATTTTGATTTGGCCGGTTGCGATTATTATTGTTGTCATTACTGTTGTTGCCATTATTGTTGTGGCCATTGGTGTTGTTGTTGTTGTTATATGGCCTGTTGTGATTTAGAAGTGGATCCCTGTAGGCCACGTGAGTTTCATTGGAGGTATGCTATTATGTCCCTCCCTGATTCTAATCTAGCACATCTTGTATGACATTTTTGAGGTGGATACAGTTGTTAGTTGTATGCCCCCTTCCTCAATGATATTCACAATAGTCTGTGTCCTTCTAGTAGGGAGGTTTGACTATAGGCTCGTAATCACTTGTTGGCGGTAGAGAAATTTCGTTGTTTGCCAACAACTTCCTTAGTGCAGACTCTTGAGACTCACCCAATGGTGTGAATTTTCTCCTTGGATTTGAACTCAACCAAGGTCTAGGCTCCTGAGAAGGTGGTTTGTTGAGTGTACCATTGCTTGTTTCTCCCTTAAGAATGAATATGGGTTGTTGTTTAGGAGCTGCCACCTTGGCATCCACTACTCCATCATTGACCACATTCTTATTCTTGGTCCAAAACTTTGATCTATCCGTTGTGTAATTGGAAGTAGGTGTGTCCTTGTAGATCTTGATAGCTCCTTTAGCGATCATAGCCTTTTCGATGAATAAGCCCATTTCAATGACTTTGGAGAAAGATGTAGGGCATTGTATCTGTATTTGATAGCTTAGATCAGTGTTTAGGTTGTGGACAAACATCTCCAATAGCTGCTTCTCAGGCATATCATAAGAACACTTACTAGCTAGCTGTCTCCATCATTGTAAGAAGGTGGCGAATGACTCACCACTCTTTTGTTTGGTGTTGCATAGATCTAGCATAGATACCTCATGTTCTATGTTGTAAGAGAAGTGTGTTATAAATTTATTGACAAGTTCATCAAAAGTTTTGATTCCTAGTGGGAGACGCGAGAACCACTCCATAGCTTGGCCACCTAAAGATCTTGGGAATAGTCTCATCAAGTAGGTTTCGTTGTGAGCTACTTCTAAACATGCTGCAGTGATATCCCTGATATGATCTCTAGGGTCCCCCTTCCCTTTATATTTGTCAAATTTTGGCACTCCGAACTGAAAGGGGAATGGTTTCATGACCAAATTTTTGTCGAAGGGGTATGGTGCTATATCTTGCAAGGAGTAGTTCTTGGTACTCATACCCATCTTAAGGTCTGATATTTCTTGTGTGAGGCTCTTGAGTCATTTTCCCATTTCTTCCATAGGAGCATTTTGATCTATGGGATTCTTTCCTCTATCATTTGTATGCGGGACTGTTTCATTCATGCCTCTCTCATTTGCATGTGGGACTATGTCATTTGTGCCCCTCTCATGATCATCACACCTCCTCTTGTGATCATTGTCTACATTTTCCATGATGGAGCTTATGTCAAAATCTGTGGAGAGTTTGATTCTGAGACTAGCAAGATGATGGAAGTACTTATGGGGGTCTTCAAGGAGCACCTTCTCTACTAGGCATTGGAATTTTCTATCTTGGATGTGCGCTACTAATTCTTCATTAGAAATTTCTTCATCACCGTCATGGGGTGTGACGAGGTGATTGGATGAGCCAGCCATTTCTATTTGCTTGTTGTACTGGGATCAAGTAAGAACCATGCAAGGTGACGCGGGATGGAGGGGACTGGGACTAGAAATTTTGGCAAGATGCCGACGGAGACTACAGTGGATGGGATATCTAGGATACGACTTGGACAAAGGATTTTCTCGCTCAATGACTTCAAGTAAGACGGTTGACAGAAGATGGTAGCCACTAGTAAGGGTAGTTGATACCTGTCTTACTATATATGGACTAGTCGTTCAACAAGACTACTAGCAAAAGGTACTGTGACCTACTAGGCTTACGTGAATTCACTAATGACATGAAAAGGGACCTATGTCGAACCAGTATGGGATAAACTGACTTTGGGATAAGAGGGGTTGGGATAGAAAGTGAATGGGATGATTGACCAAAGAGAGAGATTTGGGTGAAACGGATGAGGACTGATTGCAAGGTTGAATATGATCTCAGAAAGTGAAACTAGGCTGAAATGGGTGCTCCAAACAGGTGAAAATATTTTCCAAAAAATAGTGCAAATACTCACTATCGTGTATGCGCAGAAACAAATGCGTCACAGAAATGAACATATGTGCCGTAAGTCACAGTATATACGTAGCTCTGGTGAAGTATAAATGTGCAGCAACAGTATGTATATGTGCAGCAAGTTGATACAAATGCACAGCAGAAAAGAGTATATGCGCAGCTTTGATATTTTTGGCAAAATTTTGGATTTTTCTATTGTTTTTGGTATTTTTGGCTGGGAAAAGGCTTTCTTGGTCTGATTTTATGAATTAACAGCAAGAAAACATAGCAAGCACAAAGAATATTTTATAGTTTTTCATTATTTTTGTAGTTTTTTCGACTCTATTTTGGACTAAACTTGAATAAAAGCAAGCACAAAATCCTAGGTGAGAAATGGATTATAAGGGATTTGGGCCACTAGAACAAGAGGTATTTAATGTGGGAAACCTTTCAAGTGGTTACACATGCGGCATCACTACTCTCCGTTGTGGAGTCTCCCGGCCTCAAAGGGTTGTGCCTGAGAGGGTTTTGGGGGAGGTTGGCTATCGGTGTAACATAGCAGCACTTGTTGCAGGAAGTTTTCACCTCAAGCACAATTTATTTTAAGTGGCTTGGTAGGGCTTGGCTTTTAGCATGTTACCACTCAGGGTCATTCCCACTTGGACAAGTGTGCATCCAAGGGCAGGCCCCTCCTAAAGGTTACACAAATAGAATGACAAGTCTGGCACTTTGATCACCCAGAAAAGGGGAGAGCATAAGCCTATTGTCATTCGTCAAGCATAGAAAACACTGATTAATCTAACCTATTTAAAATTAGAAAAATTGAATGGGCTAATCTACTCAAGCACAGAACTTTGAAGTGATTTTAGCAAGATAGCATTGGTTCAGTTTTAATGTCAGAAATCAATGGTGAGTTCAGTTTTAATCCTCGTAGCATGAAATAGTTAACTTTGAAGTTTTGGTCTCACAAGATAGCAGTAGTTCAATTTTAACCTCAAAATCAATGGTGAATTCATTTTTAATCCTCGTAGCACGAAATAGTATTGGTTCGCAGGAAGAGACTGAAACAATTGTCACAGGTTTTGAGATAGCATTGTGGCATAACAAACTTGGGCATATGAGTGAAAAAGGTATGAAGGTACTTCATTCTAAGAAAGTTTTATCAGGTCTGAAATGTATTAATATAGATTTCTATGAAATTTGTGTGTATGGAAAATAAAAGAGGGTCAGTTTTTAGTTTTCTCAAGGATGGGAAACAAAAGAAAGATGAAAAGTTAGAGCTTGTGCATATAGATGTATGGGGACCAACTCAGGTATCTTCTCTCAGTGACTCTCGGTATTATGTTACATTCATAGATGATGCAACTAGGAAGGTTTGGATTTATTTCCTTAGGTAGAAATCTAATGTAATTGAAACATTTAAGAAATCAAGAAGCTTGGTTGAGAATAAGACATGTAAAAGATTAAAATGTCTCAGATCTTATAATGGTGGTGAGTATTGCAGCAAAGAATTTGAGGAGTATTGTTCCTTTAATAGAATTCGTAGGTAGAAAATAGTTTCAAGGACTCCACAGGAGAATGGAGTGGCTGAATGCATGAATATGAAAATAATGGAGCATATAAGGACCATAAGATTGCATACTTGGCTACCTTTAAACATGTGGGCAGAGGTTGTCAACACTGATGTATGTTTAATTAACATAGGTCCTTTAGTTCCTTTGGACTGTGGTATTCCAGAGGAAGCATTGATAGGTAAGAAGGTGAGTTATTCTTTTCACAAAACCTTCAGATGTGAAGCATTTGCACATGTACATTCTAAAAATAGAACCAAGCTGGATGCAAAATCAAAAAAGTGTACCTTCATTGGATATGGCATTGATGAATTTAGTTACAGGCTTTGGGATTTTAAAAATCAAAAAATTGCAAGAAGCAGGGATGTTGTATTCAATCAGAAGGTGTTGTACAAAGATTAGTTGCAGTAGCATGAGAAGAAAGAAAAGGATTGTGTGGTGTTGGATGATACTCCAAATAATGATGTTCCAATGGTTCCTCATGCTCCACAACAATAAGAAATACCACAAACTCTAGTGAATGTTAGATGATCAACAAGGCTAAGTAGACCTCCTAAAAGGTTTTCTCCCTCTTTGTATTCTATTTTGTTAAAAGATGCTAGTAAACCAGAAGGGTATGATAAAGCTATGTAGGTGGATACACATGTTCAGTGGGAGCATGCAATGAAGAAGAAATAGACTCCTTGCTAAAAAATCAAACTTGGGACTTATGTAAGTTGTGCAGGTAAAAAGGCTTTACCAAACAAATGGGTTTATAGGATGAAAGAGGAAGATGAAGGTAAGAAAAGTTTTAAAGCTAGGTTAGTTGTAAAAGGATTTACACAGAAAAAAGTTATTGATTTTGATGAGATTTTTTCTTTGGTTGTTAAGATGACTTCTATTCGTACTGTTTTAAGTATTGTGGCTACTGAAGATTTGCATTTGGAACAGCTAGATGTGAAAACTGTCTCTCTCCATAGTGATTTGGAGGAGGAGATAAATATGGAACAACCACAGGGATTTGAAGTCAAAGGTAAGGAGAAACTGGTGTACAGATTGAAGAAAAGTTTGTATGGCTTGAAACAAGCACATCAGCAATTGTATTTGAAATTTGATAGTTTTATGGTTGAGAAAGGCTATAGCTGGTGTAATTCTAACCATTGTGTTTATTTTAAGAGGTTGGATAATGATAGCTACATTATTTTATGTTTTATATGTTGATGACATGCTTGTAGTAGGGTCTAACATGGATCACATAAGACAGTTAAAACAACAGTTAGCACAATCATTTTCTATGAAGGATTTAGGGGCAGCAAAACAAATCCTTGGTATGAAAATTTGCAAAAATAGGAAGAATAGAAAATTGACTCTATCTCAAGTTGATTATATTGAAAAGGTGTTGCAGAGATTCCATATGGAGAATGCAAAAGATGTCAGCACACCTTTGCCTAGTGATTTGAAATTGAATAAGGAGATGTGTCCTAAGACACAAGAGGAATAAGAAAAAATGTCCAAGGTGCCATATGCTTTAGCTGTAGGAAGTTTAATGTATTCCATGGTATATGCGAGACCAGATATTGGACATGTTGTAGGAGTCATCCCAGGTTGGAGCATTGGAATGTGGTAAAATGGATTCTCAGATATTTGAGATGTACATCCAATAAAAACTTATGTTTTAGGGGCTCTAATACTGATTTAGTAGGCTATGTGGACTTAGATTTGGTAGGGGATATTGATAGTAGGTGGAGTACTACAGGTTGTGACTTTACTGTAGGTGGGACAATAGTGAGTTGGATCTCATGGTTACAAAAGGTGGTTGCTTTATCCACCACAGAGGCAAAGTATGTAGCTGTAACAAAGGCATGAAAGGAGATGATATGACTATAATCTTTCATGGAAGAATTAGGCAAAGAATAGGCTAACAATTATTTTTTTACGAATAGCCAGAGTGCCATACTTCTTGGAAAGAATTATGCCTTGAATTCAAAGACCAAACACATACAATTGAAGTATCACTTCATTCGATAAGTGTTGGATGATGGAGAGTTATGGATGGAAATGATACATACAGATGAAAATCTAGCGGATATGTTTACAAAGGTAGTGAAAAGGGAGAAGTTTAGCTCCCCTTCTACTTTAGTTGGTCTTCAAGACTAAAAATAATAAAATTAAAACAACAAAGTCTAGGGTACTTATTTCCAGTGGGAGCTACAGGGTCGGCAGTGTTATGATCAGTCTCCAAGTGGGAGATGATATGGTGTGGAGTCTAATCAGTCTCCAAGTGGGAGATTGTTGTTATATGGAGCCTAATTAGACTCAGAGGTTATATTTGCCCCCTTTTATCGGTGTAGTTTCCCCCCAAATTATTTAATAGGGTCAAGGGGCAGCACCCCCAAGACAGGGTCTAGGGGCAGCGCCCCTTGCAGGGTCCAGGGGCAATGCCCCTAGCACACTCCCTATCGTGATACAGGGTAGGGTCAAGGGGCAACACCCCCATGGGGGCTCACACATTTTTTATTATTTTATAAAGGCATTAGGAGTTATTTTTCCTATTGGCCGACACAAAAAAATACCCTATTTTGTAACTCACATAAGGCAAGCTAGAATAGCTTATTAATGGCTATAAGTAACTCTATCTCTGGTTCAAATACTTTGAAATTTGATGATGTTGTTTGTGTTATCCTTAGTGAGGAAATGCGACGGAAAAGAACAGGAGGGTCCACATTAGGCAGTGTTTTGAATGAAAAAAGTAGGGGTAGATCAAAGGAGAGAGGAAAAGGTTCTAGAGGTCATGGGAAGTCATGAGGAAAGTCAAAGGACACGAGGTCCCAATCTAGAGGATAGAAGGATTACTGGTACTGTGCGAAACCAAGTCATCTGAAGAAATATTGTTGGTCTTAGAAAAATAAAGAAGGAGACAAACAAGAAGGCAATAAGAAGGCGAATGTGGTAGGTAATAAATATGAAGATGATGCTTTGATTCTTTCCCTAGATATTGTTGATGATTCATGGGTTTTAGATTCAGGGGCCTCATTTCATGCTACACCCCATAGAAGTTATTTTCTTGATTATGTCCAAGGGGATTTTGGGCTAGTTTATTTGGGAGATAATGAACCTTGTCAGATTATTGGAAAGGGAAGAATCAAGATTAAGTTGCAGAATTGGAATCATTGGCTACTACAAGAGGTAAGGCATGTTCTAAGGCTGAGTAAGAATTTAATTTCAGTAGGGTAGCTAGCTAATGAAGGTTGCATTGTTACACTTACTGATAAAAATTAGAAGATTTCAAAGGGTGCCTTAATAGTAGAAAAAGTTGTGAAAGTAGGAACCTTATATCTTTATACAAGTCATACTTTTCCTTCTATTTTAGTTGTTGCAGAGAAAAAACAAACAGGGTTAGGAACAGTTGTTGCAGGTTCGTAGGAAGAGACTGAAATAATTGCTACATGTTCTAAGATAGCATTGTGGCATAATAGACTTGGGCATATGAGTGAAAAAGGTATGAAGGTACTTCATTCTAAAAATTTTTTACCAAGTCTGAAATGTATTAATATGGATTTTTGTGAAAGTTGTGTGTATGGAAAACAAAAGAGAGTCAGTTTTTAGTTTTCTAAAGGATGGGAAACAAAAGATAGATGAAAAGTTAGAGCTTGTACATATGGATGTATGGGGACCAACTTGGGTATCTTCTCTAAGTGGCTCTCGGTATTATGTTACATTCATAGATAATTCAACTAGGAAGGTTTGGATTCATTTCCTTAGGCAGAAATCTACTGTAATTAAAACATTTAAGAAATCAAGAAGCTTGGTTGAGAATGAGACAGGTAAAAGATTAAAATGTCTCAGATCTGATAAAGGTGGTGAGTATTGCAGCAAAGAATTTGATGAGTATTGTTCCTTTAATGGACTTCGTAGGTAGAAAATAGTTCCAGGGACTCCATAGGAGAATGAAGTGGTTGAATGCATGAATAGGACAATAATGGAGCATGCAAGGACCATGAGATTGCATACTAGGCTACCTTTAAGCATGTGGGTAGAGGCTATCAATATAGCTATATATTTAATTAACATAGGTCCTTTAGTTCCTTTGGGCTATGGTATTCCAAAGGAAGCATGGATAGGTAAGAAGGTGAGTTATTCTTTTCTCAAAACCTTTAGATGTGAAACATTTGAACATGTAGATTCTAAAAATAGAACCAAGCTGGATACAAAATCAAAAAAGTGTACCTTTGTTGGATATGGCATTGATGAATTTGGTTATAGGCTTTGGGATTTTGAAAATTAGAAAATTGTGAGAAGTAGGGATGTTGTATTGAATGAGAATGTGTTGTACAAAGATCAGTTGCAGCAGCATGAAAAGAAAGAAAATGATTATGTGGTGCTAGATGATACTTCAAATAATGATGTTCCAATGGTTCCTCATGCTCTGCAACAACAACAAGAAATACCACAAACTCTAGTGAATGTTAGACTATCAACAAGGCTAAGTAGACTTCCTAAAAGGTTTTCTCCCTCTTTGTATTCTATTTTGCTAACAAATGCTGGTGAACCAGAAGGGTATGATGAAGCCATGCAAGTGGATACATAGGTTCAGTGGGAGCATGCAATGAAAGAAAAAATGGACTCCTTGCTGAAAAATTAAACTTGGGAATTATGTAAGTTGCCTATAGGTAAAAAGGCTTTATCAAACAAATGGGTTTATAGGCTAAAAGAGGAAGATGAAGGTAAGAACAGATTTAAAGCTAGGTTAGTTGTAAAAGGATTTGGATAGAAAAAAGGTATTGATTTTGATGAAATTTTTCCTCCAGTTGTTAAGATGACTTCTATTCGTACTATTTTAAGTATTGTGGCTACTGAAGATTTGTATTTAGAACAGCTATTTGTGAAAATTGCCTTTCTCCGTGGTGATTTGGAGGAGGAGATATATATGGAACAACCATAGGGATTTGAAGTCAAAGGTAAGGAGAAACTGGTGTACAGATTAAAGAAGAGTTTGTATGGCTTGAAACAAACACCTCAACAATGGTATTTAAAATTTGACAGTTTTATAGTTGAGGAAGACTATAGTTGGTGTAATTCTGACCATTGTGTTTATTTTAAGAGGTTGGATAATGACAGCTACATTATTTTATGTTTATATGTTAATGACATGCTTGTAGCAGGGTCTAACATGGATCACATAAAAGAGTTAAAACAATAGTTAGCATAATCATTTGCTATGAAGGATTTGGGGGCAGCAAAATAAATCCTTGGTATGAAAATTTGCAGAGATAGGGAGAACAGAAACTTGACTCTATCTTAAGTTGATTATATTGAAAATGTGTTACAAAGATTCCATATGGAGAATGTAAAAGCTATCAGCACACCTTTGCCTAGTCATTTGAAATTGACTAAGGAGATGTGTCCTAAGACACAAAAGGAGGAAGAAAAAATGTCCAAGGTACCATGTGCTTTAGTTGCAGGAAGTTTAATGTATGCCATGGTATGCACAAGACTAGATATTGCACATGTTGTAGGAGTCGTAAGCAGGTATATGAGTCATCCCAGGTTGGAGCATTGGAATGCAATAAAATAGATTCTCAGATATTTGAGAGGTACATCCAATAAACACGTAATGTTTTGGGAGCTCTAATACTGATTTAGTAGGCTATGTCGGCTCAGATTTGGTAGGGTATATTGATACTAGGTAGAGTACTACAGGTTATGACTTTATTGTGGTGGGACAATAGTGAGTTGGATCTCATTGTTGTAAAAGGTGGTTGCTTTATGGTGCAGGAGCACCTACCTGACAGCTGGTCATGATAAGGCAGTTAGTAGTTTAGGTCATGTTTGTGTTTCCAAGAAGGTCTGTTAGACCAAATGCATGTAATAAGGTCATGCTGATCAGGATAAGATCATGCTGACCGGGCTTTTGCTATTTTTAGCTAGTTAGTTATAACAGCTGTCATGATGTATGTTCGGTGGGATCTCCCAGCCGCTTGGAGAGTTCCCAGCCGCTTGGAGTTGGGTCAGTAGTACTCATAGGGAAGTCTATTTAAGCAGGCAGATCGGTTGATTGTAGATCATCGATCAGCAGTATAGTCTTGCATTAAGCAGAGGAGTTCGAGTGTGCTGTGTGAGCAGCAGTATATTGTATTTACATCTTTTGAAATCGAATAAAGAGATCCTGTTATTGTTCATCCTCTGGTGAATTCCCTTTCTTGATCGATTCGCTGGTTTGCGTGGCTGCATGGATTTCCTGATCCATTCCACCGGTTGATCTGTCTGATCGGTGGAATGGTAATGTACATTAGGGTAGGTAGTAGTTTGTTTGTTTACATGCAGGTGTGCAGGATCGCGGTCAAGAAATGTTGAAGACCCTAGCATCCTCATGTGCTAGGTCGAGTTGATAAGCTGATTGAGTTGGAAGATCACCCTAAGTAGGATCGGGTCATCCCTGGTGGATCGGCGAAGAGAGATTTCGCTAAGTGCAGAAGTTCGTGAAGACGGCATCATCAGGATATTTCTGCAAATATCCTGCAGTCGGGTTAGGCATCATCATCCGGATAAATGAAGATGAACATGATGCAGTTGAGCGCATGAAGTGCGGGTTCGTCGGGGTGATCATCAGCAGGAGGAGCCGAGGAGTGTATCGGCATCAGGATCATCATATTGGGAGTGCCAAACATCCGCATATCGCGAGTAGATGCGGGAGTGGAAGTTGTGTTTTTTTGACTAAGTATTGAGAAGGTCATCAGGATATGACGTCATCATCATCATGATATACGTCATCAGGACATTTCGGAGCAACAGGATATTGTGAAACTGCGGGTGACGTCATCGTCATCAGGATCTACGTCATCAGGATATCGGGTGACGTCAGCATCGAGTGAACGGTGCGAGGAGTTAGGATTTGTCATCATCAGGATAAATGGGAAGAACCGGATGTTCGTTATCCTGTTGAATATCATGATGCTGAAGCTTGTGTCGTCGGCTATCGGAGCATCGAAGGGAAGGTGTTGAAGGTCATCATCAGGATATTTGGAGCAACCGGATGTTGAATATCCTGCTGACGAAGGTGATGTTAAATATCATGATGAGGCCGCTAGTGCTTGGCGCCCGATGAACAGTGCAACCGGAGGATGTTTGCGCCTGTTGAACATCATGATGATGTTGAAGGTAGTGAAGACGGAAATTGTCGGTGAGGTGAACAGTGGACGTCAGGAGGATGTTCTCGCTGGTCGGACATGATGATGCTGCCGATAATCGAGTAAGGTGATGCTGTTGACAGGCGAAAGTGCGAAGGCTTGTCTGCAGGAGGGTATCAGTCGGCAGGTGCAATATGATGATGCTGTTAGTTTTCGGAAACATGATGCTGACAGAGTAAAGCCGAATTATGATGCTGTTGGTAGTTTTAGGAAATATGATGATGATGGCGAAGATGATGATGATGAGGTTGGTCTGCAGACATTCATGCTATCTGCGAAGGTTATAGTGTGGATGCCTCAGCATCATCGTGGTATCAGAGCTCAGCAAAAGGTCTGGGCTGTTGTGTGTTGATTCTGTCACCGAAAGGGCAGAGGTAGAATTGAGTTGATTGTGTTGTGTGTAGATTGAGAGGTTGACAAAATGCCTCCTAAAGGTAATGGTACTGCAAGGGAACTGCAGGAGATGAAGGAGAAACATGCTAGAGAGATGAGGAAGATGAAGGAGCTTGCTGAAGCACTTCAAGCCAGGCTGACAGCCCTGGAAAAGAACAAAAAGAGGGAAGTGGAAGACAGTGAGTCTGAAGAAGAGGCAGATACTGTTGAAGAGTATGAAGAGGTAGCTGAAGATCTGGATGCTGAAGACCAGAGATTGGCAAAACTGTTAAAGGCAGTGCAGAGTGAAAAACCTAAGGTCAAGGTTGATGTTTCCAAGTATACTGGAAGCTTGAATGACGATGAGTTGTTGGACTGGATTGCTGCACTGGATAATCACTTTGAGTGTGAAGATGTTGCTGAGGATCAGAAAGTCAAGATTGCAAAGACTAAGTTAGGAGGTCATGCTTTGGTATGGGGGGATTATGTACAATCAGAGAGAAGGAAACAAGGGAAGTCTAAGATCACTTCTTGGGATAAGATGGTAGCAAGGATAAAGGGTAAATTCTTGCCAAGGGATTATGAAATCCAGATGTTTAAGAAGCTGCAATTTTTAAAGCAGAAAGACAGGGATGTGAAAGCATATACTGAGGAATTTTACCTGTTGAGTATGAGATCTGGTCATCATGAGAATGAGGTAGAAAAGGTGGCTAGGTACTTGGCTGGTTTGAGGTTTAACATACAGGATGAGTTAGTGTTAGCTAACCCTAAGAATGTGGAGGATTGTTATCAAATGGCAATCAGGATTGAAGAAAAGCTGAATAGAGGACATGATAAGTCCATGAGAGGAAGAGGAAACAACAGGGGAAGAGGAGCAGCCCCTGCACAAAAGCAAACCAATGAGGTTCAAGAAGACACTGGTAAAGGACAGGGACAGTCTGATTTCAGAGGTGGATGGAAAGGTAATAGAGGAAGATTTGGAGGTGGTAGAGGTTCTACTACATTTTCAGGAAAGTGTTACACCTGTGGTGAGTTTGGTCATCCATCTTTCAAATGTCCAGAAAACAAAGGTTCATCATCCAGAAATGATAGAACAAGTGACAAGAGGGTACAACTGGTACAAGAAGAGAAAGAAGAAGAAAGTGCACAGAGTTTAAACAGAGGTCCTGAGAATTTTGGCTATCCAGAGAGTGGAGAATCATTGATGTTAAGGAAAACAAGTTTGCAGGCATCAAAGGATCTGATGCAAAGAAGAGCTCTTTTCAAGACCACATGTCAGAGCAAAGGTAAGGTATGTAAGGTTGTCATTGACACTGGTTCAATAGACAACATGGTATCTCAGGAGATGGTGGATAAACAGAAGTTGGAAAGGATTCCACATCCACACCCTTACAAGGCATCTTGGGTGAGTGATAGGCAATCACTTTTTGTCTCTGAGCAGGCATATGTGGATTTCCAGATTGGGCCATATCAGGATAGAATTTTGTGTGACATATTGCCTATGGAATGTTGTCACCTACTGTTAGGTAGACCATGGCAATTTGATAGGAGGGTACTGTATGATGGGTATGCTAATACCTACACCATCCAGAAGGATGGGAAGACTATCAAGTTGATGCCATTGCAGGCAAAAGCTGCAGTACAGAAGGTAGCTCAAATCATTTTAATGGGAAAGAAGGAGTATGTGCAGATGCCTAGAGGAGCAGGCATGAAGGCAGTTCAGGACACTGCCGAGAAAGAAGTTGTTACAGACAACAAGATGAAGACAGTTTCAGTTGTGACTGACAGAGGTCAGCAGCAGGTTCAGAAATAGGGGTGCAAACAGCCACCAGTTCAGAAGCATGACAAGGATGTTGTCATAGTTGGGACTATTGCTTGTCCCCTAAGAGTTGAAAGGAAGACAGAGTTGAACATTGCAGCAGTTCAAGAGGTAGAGGTTCTGGTTAGGCAACCTGACAAACACAGGGTATGTGAGAAGAAGGCCTACATCAACAGGCATGATGATTTACTTGCCCGAAAGAAAGTTACAGTTCAGAAGTCTTGGAGCAGCCAAGAGACAGCAGCAGATAAAGCTGGAGCAGGTCAGAAGACTGACGAAGCAAAGTGTACAGGTGGAGGACTTCCACATGCTAAACTCATGGGACATGAGTTCTTTTCTGTTGGGGAGTATGGTGCAGGAGAACCTACCTGACAGCTGGTCATGATAAGGCAGTTAGTAGTTTAGGTCATGTTTGTGTTTCCAAGAAGGTCTGTTAGACCAAATGCATGTAATAAGGTCATGCTGATCAGGATAAGATCATGCTGACCGGGCTTTTGCTATTTTTAGCTAGTTAGTTATAACAGCTGTCATGATGTATGTTCGGTGGGATCTCCCAGCCGCTTGGAGAGTTCCCAGCCGCTTGGAGTTGGGTCAGTAGTACTCATAGGGAAGTCTATTTAAGCAGGCAGATCGGTTGATTGTAGATCATCGATCAGCAGTATAGTCTTGCATTAAGCAGAGGAGTTCGAGTGTGCTGTGTGAGCAGCAGTATATTGTATTTACATCTTTTGAAATCGAATAAAGAGATCCTGTTATTGTTCATCCTCTGGTGAATTCCCTTTCTTGATCGATTCGCTGGTTTGCGTGGCTGCATGGATTTCCTGATCCATTCCACCGGTTGATCTGTCTGATCGGTGGAATGGTAATGTACATTAGGGTAGGTAGTAGTTTGTTTGTTTACATGCAGGTGTGCAGGATCGCGGTCAAGAAATGTTGAAGACCCTAGCATCCTCATGTGCTAGGTCGAGTTGATAAGCTGATTGAGTTGGAAGATCACCCTAAGTAGGATCGGGTCATCCCTGGTGGATCGGCGAAGAGAGATTTCGCTAAGTGCAGAAGTTCGTGAAGACGGCATCATCAGGATATTTCTGCAAATATCCTGCAGTCGGGTTAGGCATCATCATCCGGATAAATGAAGATGAACATGATGCAGTTGAGTGCATGAAGTGCGGGTTCGTCGGGGTGATCATCAGCAGGAGGAGCCGAGGAGTGTATCGGCATCAGGATCATCATATTGGGAGTGCCAAACATCCGCATATCGCGAGTAGATGCGGGAGTGGAAGTTATGTTTTTTTGACTAAGTATTGAGAAGGTCATCAGGATATGACGTCATCATCATCATGATATACGTCATCAGGACATTTCGGAGCAACAGGATATTGTGAAACTGCGGGTGACGTCATCGTCATCAGGATCTACGTCATCAGGATATCGGGTGACGTCAGCATCGAGTGAACGGTGCGAGGAGTTAGGATTTGTCATCATCAGGATAAATGGGAAGAACCGGATGTTCGTTATCCTGTTGAATATCATGATGCTGAAGCTTGTGTCGTCGGCTATCGGAGCATCGAAGGGAAGGTGTTGAAGGTCGTCATCAGGATATTTGGAGCAACCGGATGTTGAATATCCTGCTGACGAAGGTGATGTTAAATATCATGATGAGGCCGCTAGTGCTTGGCGCCCGATGAACAGTGCAACCGGAGGATGTTTGCGCCTGTTGAACATCATGATGATGTTGAAGGTAGTGAAGACGGAAATTGTCGGTGAGGTGAACAGTGGACGTCAGGAGGATGTTCGCGCTGGTCGGACATGATGATGCTGCCGATAATCAAGTAAGGTGATGCTGTTGACAGGCGAAAGTGCGAAGGCTTGTCTGCAGGAGGGTATCGGTCGGCAGGTGCAATATGATGATGCTGTTAGTTTTCGGAAACATGATGCTGACAGAGTAAAGCCGAATTATGATGCTGTTGGTAGTTTTAGGAAATATGATGATGATGGCGAAGATGATGATGATGAGGTTGGTCTGCAGACATTCATGCTATCTGCGAAGGTTATAGTGTGGATGCCTCTGCATCACTTTATCCACCACGGAAGCAAAGTATGTAGCTGCAATAGAGGCAAGCAAGGAGATGATATGGCTGCAATCTTTTATGGAAGAAATGGGCAAACGACAAGCTAACTGTTATTTGTTTATGGATAGCCAAAGTGCCATATATTTTGAAAAGAATTTTGCCTTGCATTCAAAGACCAAACACATATAGTTGAGGTATCACTTCATTCGATTGGCATTGGATGATAGACAATTACGGATGGAAAAGATACATACAGATAAAAATCTAACGGATATGTTTACAACGGTAGTGACAAGGGAGAAGTTGAGCTCCCCTTTAGTTTCGGTTGGTCTTCAAGACTGAAAACAATAAAATCAGAATAGTAGAGTCTAGGGTACTTATTTCCAGTGGGACCTACAGGGTTAGCAGTGTTATGATTAGTCTCCAAGTGGGAGATGATATGGTGTGGAGTCTGATCAGTCTCCAAGTGGGAGATTGTTGTTATATGGAGCCTAATCAGACTTAGAGGTTAAATTTTCTCCCCTTTTATTAGCGCAGTTTCCCCCCAAATTATTTAACGAGGTCAAGGGGCAACACCCCCAAGATGGAGTCAAGGGGCAACGCCCCTTTCAAGGTCCAGCGGTAGCACCCCTGGTATGCTCCCTGTCACGATACAGGGTAGGGTTGAGGTGAAGCACCCCTATGGGGGCTCACATGTTTTTATTATTTTATAAAGGTGTCTGGAGTTATTTTTTCTATTGGTTGACATAAAAAACCCTATTTTGTAACTGACATAAGGCTTGATAAAAGAAGCTAAGGGTTAGGGTTTCTATATGATGTATTGTAGCATTTTGTAGCAGTATTGAGTTGCAAGGATTGCTAGTTTTAATAGGTTTGATTTACTAGATAGTAATATTGGACTCTCTTTTGGTGGATGTAGTCTGGGTTTGGGTGAACCATGTTAAACTTGTCTCTCACTATTATTATTTGTGTATTTCCATTCCTCTATTTAATCTTTATTTTCATTTAATTGATATCATCTGCTGGCTAACTATAACATTGTTGGTATGTTATTTCATGTCATTGAAGGTATTAAGAAAATAGTGAGCTTGTAAAATATAGTAGAGAAGCAGTAAGATAAGAAAGGGCATTAGTGCACAGGAATTTCTTCCACTTTGGGTTTTTCAGGGTAATCTCTCATGTTGAGCTCTACTTTTTGTTGTTTTTCTAGTTCTTGTCTTGTTACAGGTCATGCATATAACTAGCTATATTTGTTCCAAAAATAAATTACTCATTTTTAAAGAACATATTGACTATTTTTGTTTACTTACATTTGTGTGTTCAGAAAGATCTGTAGAATTCTATAAGTAGAAATAATGAGGATTTTATTCGTAGAAATAATAAAGGATTATATAAGTAGAAATAATGAGGATTATATAAGTAGAAATAATGATGATTCACACTATCAAAAAGTGTCATGCCTGCATTTCCCATGTGGTCACGACACACAACACATGTGTCATGTCCACTTTTACCATGTGGTCATGACACAAACTATGAAAAACTTTTTTACGTATCCCTAGGAACCCCCTCACACGCGTCTGCGTGCTCGGTGGTAATACGCCTAAGGCATAAACATGTCAATCTAACCGTGATGGTGAAGGTCGTCTAGGGGGTATGCAACACGAAGTGTGTCACTTCTAGGGTTAGACCATTTCAAATCTATACCTTAAGTTACCTACGTGGAGATGATTCACCAGCATCGTCCCTAACTTAACTCAAATTGAAAAGTGATTTAAGCAATATGGTAAGATGGTGCGTGATTCAAGTGGAAAGATGGAATGGAATAAATAAAACATCGCATCAAATAAACCCTAGGAATCTAGCAAAATTCTGGCAGCATAACACGTTTTCAATAACTCAAGTAAAAAAATTTAAAAATAAATCACCCTTAGGGAATTAAGTAAATAATAAAAATTAAGTAAAAATTAATAATAAAATCAAATCAAATTAAAGAATAATTTTAAAATTGATTTAAAATAATTTAATAAAATAAAGTTAAATGACAAGACGCCAATAAGTCCAAGGAGAAAATTGAGTTTGTCATTAAATACAATTTGGCAATTATATTTAATAACTAACTCAAAATATAATAGAGGGAGGAGGAGAGTTTAAATAACTCTCCCCGTAAAATAATAATAAAAGTATGAAATTGAAATGATAAAATTCCGTCAAAAAGAAATTCATTATCCCCATTTAAATAATTCTATAAACAAGGGAAGAGGAAAATACCCTTACTCAAAATTTAAATTCAAAACATAAGACAAAAATCATAATGCCAGAAATCAACTCATTCCAATTTTAGAATTCATTTAAAGAGATCTCAAAGGATAAATTAAACAATAAAAAGAAAATGAAGGTAAAGAATAAAATAAAATCTCACCATTTAAAATCCTCTCAATAAAAATATCCTCTCTCAAAAAAAGAAACCTAATACAATTTAAAATTGTTTTCTAAGCACAAGTTGCCCTAATTCCTCTTTTCTATCACTTTCCTCTTACCCTAATTTTCTTATCTTATTTTCTCTTCTCTTGGGTTTTGTTTTCTTCATTTGTGCAAGTTAGGGTTAGAGAAGCCATGGATAGTTCTTCCATTACCTCTCACGGAGGTAAATTCCAAAGAGATGATATGAAGGATTAAGTGTATATATATTATTTTGATATACATATAAATGTGTCTGATTCAATAGATAAACTGGTAGATTTATACAATGTTGAACAAGGAATTATGGTGGAGGAAGGGCTGAATGGTGGCGGCGGCGGCTAGACACAGCGAAGGCAGAGGGGGCGGAGCTGAGGGAAGGACACCAAAGTGGGGACGGAGGTAACTGCGGGGGTCATAGGGGATGCTATGGGGTGCCAAGGGGTTGGAGTGGTTGGGGGCTGCAAAGGACGACAGAGGGCAGCAGAGTCTGAGGTCCACAAGCGGTGCGCTGGGGCTCAGGCTAAGGGTTTTGGGGGGGGTGTGGGGAGGAGGCACACCATTTACTAAGATAAGGGGGTGGGGCTGTGGACTCCACAGTTTACAGTCCCACAAAATAATTTTTTTTGTATTAAATCTTTTTTTTGTTAAATCTCTAACTGTATCAGTTTTATCAGCATTTCACCCACTACTTTAAAACTTTAGTTTATAATTTGTTGGATGCTAATGATGTAATTTCTGATATATTTTTATATAGTTTAACATATATATATATATATATATATATATATATATATATATATATATATATAGACCATATGTATACATTATATATATATATATATATATATATATATATATATATATATATATATATATATATATATATATAATCATAAGTGTATCAATATATCATTTTGTAGACAATAATAGTCAATTTCTGTATTTTCTTATAAATCACAAAATTTGCTCAACCAAAACAGTGAGCCAGATATATCTATATTTATATATTTAAAAAAATAAAAAAATAAAAAAAATAACCAAGTGCTCTAAATCAGAATGCTAACTTCAGGTTGAAACATACATAACACAATAGCTCATTTTTTTGAAAGCATAAATATAGAAACAGATTATATCCTAGATTCTTTTGGTGCCAAAATAAAACAGAAACCCACAACTTCAAAAGAATATTATTTCAACTCCTTACTCTTCTTTACTGAATCACAATGAATGAATATCTAAGTATTAAACCCCCATTTTTTTTTAACTTATCATAATGGAAATATATACTTTTCTTAGAGCAGTAAAAAAAAACATACTCATAATACATCATTTCTTTTTTTTGAACAACAATAAGGTGAAAAATACATTTTACTCTAGTTTTACTTTCTTTTCAACAACAACTAATATCATGAAACTTTCAAAACACAAACAGATATCAATCTCAAGTTTTCCCTCTCTTGTATAAAATACATTCCAACACTCATATATATATATATATATATATATATATATATATATATATATATATATATATATATATATATATATATATATATATATATATATATATATATATATATATATATATATATATATATATATATATATATATATTCTAAAGGAAACATCATGGCAGCAACAAATTATTTTCACATGCAACAAACAAACTATAAACTCCATCATAGAGGATAAACAACATGTTAATAGAATGACAAGAATAATTCTCAAACAGTATTTAATATAGCCATCTCCATGGCAAAATATCATGACAGCTTTTACAAAATAAAATACAATAAGGCCACAATGGCCATGGTTCCAATAGCCACCAAAACACTACAAAGCCACACAAAGAGAAGCTCTCATCCAATTCTCTTCTTCACTCAAAACCTTCAAGTAAACACAACAACAAGAACACAAAATCAGCCACTTTGACAAGCTCTCCTCCCTACTGTAGACCCGCAAGAGGGTCACCCCCGAGTTAGGGAGGTAGGGATTCACATAGGTGAAGAACATTCCATAACCAAAATCAAACACAACAACACAAAAACAACCCATAGGTTTAACACAAAACTCAACTCATAAAAATAAGTTCTTGATGGTAGGGAATGGACCCCTCAACTTCAAAGGGCACCCAAATGATAAAATATCATGCTCATGGCCTCAAGCCAAATAAAATCTCCAAAACACCACTCTCCACAATATCACAAAAATAATCTCCACGGCACTCTTGCCATTCAATAACCTTCTCAACAAAATAAAATCCCTCAAGGCATTAATACAAAATGTGGGAGTGACCTCAAGGAGGTTGCTTTCCCCTACCCATACGAGTTGAGCATTACCTCTATTGGAGGTGCTCTCACCATAACTCCCATCCCAACAAAAGCAATGCAAACAATAAAACAACCAAAACTATAACACAACACATTAAATAAGCAAGAGTGAGAAAACAAGTCTAAGAGGCTTACCTTCAAAGCCCTATAATGGAAGCCCATTTGGTGAAGAGCTACAAGCCTTCCCAAGCCTTCCCATCCTTCAAGAAAATCTTCTAACTCTTCCAAACTCCTCCAAAATAGCAAGAAAATGAAAATTATAAGAACCCCACACTCCTCAACAAGAGGAGATAATATAGGCCATCAATTTGGCCTTAAGGAATGAGAAGGTGACACTTGTCACCTTCTCCTTCCTCCTCTCATGCCACTTGCAAGGGAGAGGAAGTGTGAGGATGAAAAGTGTCATCCTCCCATTCCCTCTCAATCCTCATCTTATCCACTTGTGCTCTCACACATGTGTGAGAGTACAAGTGATGAGGTGGTAAACCCACTCACACCCTCAAGAGGATAAGAGATGCCATATGGCATCATCTTATTCTCTTAAGGAGCCATCTTCCTCTAAAATGCTCTCACACGTGTGTGAGAGTCTTGGGGGAAGCTCCCACACACTTGGGAGTCTTGGAGACCTCCCAAGTCTTCCTTGGGAAAGGGTTCCCAAACATTGGGAAGGGAGATGAGTCTTTCCCAAGGCATGGCTCATCTCCCATCTTTCCTTATTTCAAATTTTCGTCACTTTTACTAAACCATAGTTTAGAGTGACCATACGTGAGTCAAATCTAGGGTTAGATAGTCCAAGTTGACCCTAGACTCATGGGTAACCACCTAGGGTAACTTTTGGGACACTAGGGTTCACAAAGGGGGTTAGAAATCCACATTTAAATAGCCTCAAAATAAAGAAATACCAAGTGGTGTAAATCAAGTAAAATTATACAACACTTATTATTAATTGAATAGACAAGGGGTACTAAGGCCAAAATAATAAAATTAAATCAAGTACTTAAATCAACATTAGAATTCAAACATGATCCTTATCCCTCTTGGGAATGGATCAGTTTCACAGGGGATAACATAGTGTGAATTCTACCTCCAATTTTTCCATGGCTAGGGAATGTAAAACCTGCACATCTCGATCAAGTATCAATCATATCAAGAAAAATTATAGCCGAAGCAACTGAAATAAATTTACGCAATCGAATACAACAATAATTATCAATACATAATTCCAAATTAAACTACATTTTCCAATCTCATGTCAACTAGTCCACATCACATAAATAACTAGAATCTCATCACAAAACATCATCACATATACATCTCATATGTCGAATCATAAAACAGCACCAAATCAGATCAAATCGAATCACATATGTCTAATCAATGTCCTATCATAATCAGGAGATAAAAATCAAGTCTACACAATAACACCATAGCCACTAAAAGTCTAATAATGTCATCAACAGAAATGCATAATAATCAAAATAAGGGAGGTAAAATAATCGGCCTCACATCCTCCCCCCCTAAGACTAAACTTCCTCCTAGAAGTCGTCAAAAAGTTGAGGATAGAGTGCCCTCAAACTAGCTGCATCCTCCCAAGTCACTGTGACCTCATCATAACGATCCCACTAGATGCTAACTTGGTCCAGCGTCCAACGAGCCAATATGTGAATTGGCTCCAAAGACAATTGCCTGTCTACCTCTACCTATAGAGCACTCTAGTCTAGCACGTGAGATAAATCAGATATATATCGCTTCAAAATAGAAATATGAAAGACATCATGGATACGTGACAGGCTAGGTGGTAACACTAGATGATAGGCAACTGGTCCTATCCGCTTCAAAATCTCAAAGGGTCCTACAAACTATGGTGCGAGCTTAGAGCCCTTTCCATAACGAATAGGACTCTTGTGTGGCCGCACTCTAAGGAATACCCTGTCACCCACTGAGAAGCTCCGATCAATCCTCATAGCATCAGCATACTTCTTCTGTCTATCTTGTGCCTCCTATAACCTCTGTCTAATTAGTGTGACCTGCTGCTCCATATCTTGAACTAGCTCTAGACCAATGGCAACTCTGTCCTCTATCCAATCCCAACTCAATGGTGTCCTACATGGTCTGTTGTATAAAGCCTGAAAGGGAGGCATACCCAATGAGCTGTGATGCCCATTATTGTAGGCAAACTCAACCAGATACAAATACTCCTCCCATCTAGACTAATGGTCCATAACATACATCTGAAGCATGTCCTCCAACACCTGATTCACCCGCTCTATCTGTCTATCTGTCTCAGGATAATAAGCGGAGCTAAAGTTGAACTGTGTGCCCAACACCTACTGCAAGGCTCTCCAGAAAGATGAAGTTAATACAGAATCTCTATCTGAAATAATGCGGTGAGGTACTCCATGTAATCTCACAATATCATCTAAGAATACCCTCACCACTGCTAGTGCATTATATGTCGTACGTACAGGTGAGAAGTGTGCCACCTTGGTCAACTTGTCGACTGTCACCATGATGGCATCATGGTGACGCGAAGATATAGGAAGACCAACAATAAAATCCATGGAAATGGTGTCCCATTTCCACTCAGGTATATCATGTGGGTAAAGAAGACCCGTTGGATGCTGATGCTCGGCCTTGACCCTCTGGCATTAAGGCATCAAGCAACAAACTTTTCTATATCTGGTCTCATACCTGCCTAATGGTACAACTGTCATAGATTGGCATGCATCTTCTTCACCCCCAGATGTGTTGCATATGGTGCTTTGTGAGCCTCTGATAACACTACAGTATGCAGGTCACTTGCGTGGGGTACATAGATGCGCTGTCGATGATGAAGTAACCCATCTGCCTCAAGTGAATACCCTGCATACTTGCCCACAAGGGCCCTCTGTGAACTGATCTCCTGCTGTACCTCAAGAAACCACTCATCCTCTGGCAGATGCTGAATAATGCAACCTCTCAAGTCCACACTTAGAGTCAAGGTCAAGAGCTCGTGGCACCTCCAACTCAATGCGTCAGCAACCACATTTTCCTTCCCTTTGATATAGTGAACATCAAAGTCATGCTCGCAGAGGAACTCCATCCAATGTCGCTGATAGGTGTTCAGATTCGACTGTGTAAAGATATACTGAAGGCTGTGATGATCTGAATGGAGCTCAAAGTGACAACCCAATAAGAAATGTCTCCAATGGACTAGAGCATGTACTACTACCGCTAACTCCAAGTCATGCGTGGGGTAGTTCAGCTCATGGGTCTTGAGCTTTCGTGACTCATATGCGATCTCTCTACCACCCTGCATAAGTACGGCTCCCAATCCCTCAAGTGATGCATCTATGCAAACCATAAAATCTGTTGTAGGATCAGGAACCACTAAAATGGGAACATTAGTAAGACGCTCCTTGAGGACCCCGAAGGCCCTCTCACACTGCTTAGTCTAAAGGAAGCTCTTCCCTTTCTGTTGAAGGGAAGTGATGGGGTGTGCAATCTGAGAAAAGCCCTCAACAAAGTGATGGTAATATCCAGCTAACCCCATAAAACTCTTGACCTTTGTCACACTAGTGGGTGCTAGCCAATCCCTAATAGCCCTGATCTTCGATGGATCTACTGAGATTCTATCGCCAGATAGGATATGCCCCAGATACTGAACCTTTGTCCTGAAAAATACACACTTCGCAAAGTTCCCATAAAGATTCTACTCTCGTAAACATTGTAGAACCTGACGAAGGTGCTCCTTGTGCTCCTCCTCAGTCCGTGAATTGATCAAAATGTCATCAAGGAAAATGATCATGAACTAATCTAAATAGGTATGGAACACCCCGTTCATGAGACTCATGAACACTGCAGGGGCATTCATCAAGCCAAAGGGAACTACCGTGAACTCATAGTAGCCATAACGAGTCCAGAAAGTGGTCTTATGGATATCCACCTCTATGATACGTAGCTGATGATACCCAGACTTCAGGTCTATCTTAGAGAACACCCTGGCTCCTTGCATCTGATCAAAAAGATCAACAATCTTGGGCAGAGGGTAACGGTTCTTCACTATCACCTTATTCAACTACCTGTAGTCCATGCACAAATGAAGAGACCCATCCTTCTTCTTCACAAAAATGATAGGAGTGCCCCAAGGTGAAATGCTTGGTTGGATGTACCCCTTCTCAAGAAAGTCCTCCAACTGTAACTTGAGCTCTGTGAGCTCATGCATGGTCATCTTGTAGGGTGCACGAGACACTGGCTCGACACCTAGCACTAGGTCTATGTGAAAGTCTACCTCACGTCAGGATCACATACCTGGTAACTCTGCTAGAAACACATTGGCAAACTCTCTAAGGATGGGATGATCATCCAAAGATGCCTCAAGCTCATCATCTGATCTGTCACTCACTGCGATGGTGAACATCTGACATCCCTTCCGCATGCAGTGCTTAAGCTGCTAAGCGAATATCATACACACTATTGTGGGCTTCTGCATGCCCACAATCTCAATTGAAGGGTCGTGATCATCTAAATAGCTAATTGCCTTTCAACGACAATCTAGCTTGGCTTGATGAGCTACAAGCCAATCCATACCCAACACCACATCATAAGATCCTAATGTCATGACTCTAAGGTCGCATACTGTGGTAAAGGGTCCCAAAGAAATCTCATAGTCATGGACTAAGGCATCTTCTATCAATTTGGCACCTGAGGCCAACTCAACCACCCACCTATCACTCTGCCTAGAGGCCACCAGCATGCAACGCTCCACTAACGATGGAGATATGAATGAATCGGTAGCACCAAAATCAAAGAGAATAGAAATGGGGTTACCCCCAATCATACCTAATGTCTCAATCACTGATGCCTAAAAATTAGTCTGTGGTTATCAACCGCTGTGAACATACGGTGGGATCTACCCACATCACCAATAGTTTGCTCGGATCCTCCTGCACGAAGTTGTCCCCCTACTGTAAAACCCTGTGGACACTCTAGCTAGGTGACCTGCTCCACCACAACATAGCAAGGGCCCCTAGCCTGTACCTGTCTAGTTTGAGTCCTACTTGACTGCTACTACCCTGATCTACCAGTAGACCCCTGCGAGCCCCTATAAGACTGTTGCGAGCTTACGGGTCCCGCAGGTGGTCCTTGCTGCCTCTGATCTCTACGCAGACCCTACTACTGTAAACCTCTATTATGTCCCCCATGTGACCTCTGCTATGTCTTAGCTCTCTGCTGCTGCTATGGGGGCCTAGGAGGTAAGGGTGCAGAACTGAATCCTCCCCTATGAGGTGATTGTGATGGTCTATAGAAACTCTGCTGATGCTGCTACTGTCCACGATCCTGAAACTAAGGGTGTGAACCCTGCCCTCATCCCTGAATCTCCTCAGCAATGTATACCTTCTCGACAGCATCACTCAAAGTCTGGGGGTATGCCATCCGAATAGGCCCTACTATACTGTGGTTCAGTCCTCTTATGCACCAGGATTTTCTCATCATGGAGATACTCTGCATATCTGGATAACTCTATAAACCTACCCTCATACTAAGCCACTGTAAGTCCCCTCTGCTGTAAATCATGGAACTCATCTATACGACACTGCCTGTAATGGTCTAATAAGTAGTGCGCATTGAAGCACTCAATGAAGGTCTCCCATGTGAGGGTGTCTAAAGAAAGGTGACGCTTGCACTCCTCAGTGCGCCACCAGGTAGCTGCTGCATCTCGCAACAAGTGTACTACCACATGGGCCTTCATGTTGCCCTCGTAAGGATGCAACGCGAAGCATCTGTCTAAACTGATAAGCCAGGCCTCTACCTCAGCTCCCTCTGTGGTCCCAATGAATGTAGGAGGGTTCAACCTCAATATATCCCTAATGGGGTCTCCTCTGTCTCTAGGCCTCTTGATAGGCTCATCTGTATAGTAGTCATAAGGCCTGTGACCAAAGTGCTCTACTCGTACTGCCTCGTCATACCTAGCATAACGTGAAGGACTCTTGCTATGGGCCCTATTGGCCGAACCAACCTCCTCTGTCGTTGTCTCTAGCACCTCAACGTAAGGCTCCACATGTGGTGCCCCTCGTGGCTCAATGCGGGGCTCCACACGTGGCTCAACACGGGACTCAGTTCGTGGCTCCATACGTGGCTCCTCTCGCAAATCCTTGCGGGGCTCAACATGTGGCTCTATGCATGGCTCAACTACATCCGGTGGAAGCCTATCTAAAACTGTCTGTAAAGCCTACAAAATCTATGGCCTAATATCTAGTATGGCCGGTGGTGCCTGTGGTACCTGTGGAACTAGTTGTGCCTGTAACTCAGCTAAAGAGTCAGTGTGAACCTCAGGGATGGAGTGCGGTGGGACTGTGCTCGCCAAACTCATCGGGGAGGCATCCTACAAAATGAGGTAACCACAAATCAGTCAAAAATTGTAGAAATAAAATGTGTCCAAAACAAGCCCAGTGTTTAAACTTGGCTCTAATACTAAATGTCATGCCTGCATTTACCATGCGGTCACAACACAGAACACACATGTCATGTCCACATTTACCATGTGGTCATGACTTGAACTGCAAAAAAATTTTCTACCTATCCCTAGGAACCCCCTCGCACGCGTCTGCGTGCTCGGTGGCAATACACCTAAGGCATAAACATGTCAACCTAACCGTGATGGTGAAGGCCGTCTAGGGGGTATGTGACATGAAGTGTGTCGCGTCCAGGGTTAGACCGTTTCAAATCTATATCCTAAGTTACCTAGGTGGAGATGATTCGCCAACATCATCCCTAACTTTACTCAGATCAAAAAGTGATTTAAGCAATATGGTAAGATGGTGCGTGATTCAAGTGGAAAGATGAAATGGAATAAATAAAACATCGCATCAAATAAACCCTAGGAATCTAGCAAAATTCTAGCAGCATAACGCATTTTTGATAAAGCAAGTAAAAAAATTTAAAAATAAATCACCCTTAGAGAATTAAGTAAATAAAAATTTAGTAAAAATTAATAATAAAATCAAATCAAATTAAAGAATAATTTCAAAATTGATTTAAAATAATTTAATAAAATAATGTTAAATGACAAGATCTCAATAAGTGTAAGGAGAAAATCCAGTTTGTCATTAAATACAATTTGGCAAATATATTTAATAACTAACTCAAAATACAATAGAGGGAGGAGGAGAGTTTAAATAACTCTCCTCGTAAAATAATAATAAAATGATGAAATTGAAATGATAAAATTCTATCAAAAAGAAATTCATTATCCCCATTTAAATAATTCTATAAACAAGGGAAGAGGAAAATACCCTTACTCAAAATTTAAATTCAAAACATAAGACAAAAATCATAATGCCAGAAATCAACTCATTCCAATTTTAGAATTCATTTAAAGAGATCTCAAAGGATAAATTAAACAATAAAAAGAAAATGGGGGTAAAGAATAAAATAAAATCTCACCATTTAAAATCCTCTCAATAAAAATATCCTCTCTCAAAAAAAGAAACCTAATACAATTTAAAATTGTTTTCTAAGCACACGTTGCCCTAATTCCTCTTTTCTATCACTTTCCTCTTACCCTAATTTTCTTATCTTATTTTCTCTTCTCTTGGGTTTTGTTTTCTTCATTTGTGCAGGTTAGGGTTAGAGAAGCCATGGATAGTTCTTCCATTACCTCTCATGGAGGTTAATTCCACAGAGATGATATGAAGGATTAAGTGTATATATATTATTTTGACATACATATAAATGTGTCTGATTTAATAAATAAACTGGCAGATTTATACAATGTTGAACAGGGGATTATTTTGGAGGAAGGGCCAAATGGTGGCGGCGGCAGCCAGACACAGCGGAGGTGGAGGGGATGGAGCTGAGAGAACGACACCGAAGTGGGGGTGGAGGTAACTGCAGGGGTCACAGGGGGTGCTACGGGGTGCTAAGGGCTTGGAGTGGTTGGGGGCTGTGAAGGACAGCAGAGGGCAGTGGAGTCTGAGGTTTGTGGGCGGCGTGCTGGGACTCGGGCTGAGGGTTTTGGGGGGGGTGTGGGGAGGCGACTACACCTCCACCCACACCCACAGGTGTGGGTGGAGGCATAGCCTCCTCCCCACACCATTTACTAAGATAAGGGGGTGGGGCTATGGACTCTGCAGTTCACAGTCCCACCAAACAATTTTTTTTTTATTAAATTTTTTTTTTGTTAAATCTCTAACTATATCAGTTTTATCAACATTTCGCCCACTACTTTAAAACTTCAGTTTATAATCTGTTGGATGCTAATGATGTATACATAATATATGTATATATATATATATCAGTATATATATATATATATATATATATATATATATATATATATATATATATAATCGTAAGTGTATCAATATATCATTTTGTAGACAATAATAGTCGATTTCTGTATTTTCTTATAAATCACACCATTTGCTCAACCAAAACAATGAGCCAAATATATCTATATTTATATATTTAAAAACAAAATAAAATAAAATAAAAACAACCAAGTGCTCTAAATCAGAATGCTAACTTCAGGTTGAAACATACATAACACAATAGCTCATTTTTTTGAAAGCATAAATATAGAAATAGATTATATCCTAGATTCTTTTGGTGCCAAAATAAAACAGAAACCCACAACTTCAAAAGAATATTATTTCAACTCCTTACTCTTCTTTACTGAATCATAATGAATGAATATCTGCGTATTAAACCCTTTAATTTTTTTTTTAAACTTATCATAATGGAAATATATACTTTTCTTAGAGCAGTAAAAAAAAACATACTCATAATACATCATTTCTTTTTTTTAAACAGCAATAAGGTGAAAAATACATTTTACTCTAGTTTTACTTTCTTTTCAACAACAACTAATATCATGGAACTTTCAAAACACAAACTGATATCAATCTCAAGTTTTCCCTCTCTTGTATAAAATACATTCTAGCACTCATATATATATATATATATATATATATATATATATATATATATATATATATATTGGAGGGAACATCATGGCAGTAACAAATTATTTTCACATGCAGCAAACAAACTATAAACTCCATCATAGAGGATAAACAACATGTTAATAGAATGACAACAATAATTCTCAAACAGTATTTAATATAGCCATCTCCATGGCAAAATATCATGACAGCTTTTACAAAATAAAATACAATAAGGCCACAATGGCCATGGTTCCAATAGCCACTAAAACACTACAAAGCCACACAAAGAGGAGCTCTCATCCACTTCTCTTCTTCACTCAAAACATGCAAGTAAACACAACAACAAGAACACAAAACCAGCCACTTCGACAAGATTTCCTCCCTACCGTAGACCCACAAGAGGGTCACCCTCGAGCTAGGGAGGTAGGGATTCACACAGGTGAAGAACATTCCACAACCAAAATCAAACACAACAACACAAAAACAGCCCACAGGTTTAACACAAAACTCAACTCATAAAAATGAGTTGTTGAGGGTAGGGAATGGAACCCTCAACTTCAAAGGGCACCCAAATAATAAAATATCATGCTCATGGCCTCAAGCCAAATAAAATCTCCAAAACACCACTCTCCACAATATCACAAAAATAAGCTCCGTGGCACTCTTGCCATTCAATAACCTTCTCAACAAAATAAAATCCCTCAAGGCATTAATACAAAATGTGGGAGTGACCTCAAGGAGGTTCCTTTCCTCTACCCATACAAGTTGAGCATTACCTCCATTGGAGGTGCTCTCACCATAACAAAAGCAATGTAAACAATAAAACAACCAAAACTATAACACAACACATTAAATAAGAAAGAGTGAGAAAATAAGTCTAAGAGGCTTACCTTCAAAGCCATATAATGGAAGCCCATTTGGTGAAGAGTTCCAAGCCTTCCCAAGCCTTCCAATCCTTCAAGAAAATCCTCTAACTCTCCCAAACTCCTCCAAAATAGTAAGAAAATTAAAATTATAAGAACCCCACACTCCTCAATAATACAGGCCATCAATTTGGCCTTGAGGAATGAGAAGGTGAAACTTGTCACCTTCTCCTTCCTCCTCCCATGCCACTTGCAAGGGATAGGAAGTGTGAGGATGACAAGTGTCATCCTCCCATTCCCTCTCAATCCTCACCTTATCCACTTGTGCTCTCACACGTGTGAGAGGACAAATGGTGAGGTGGCAAACCCACTCATACCCTCAAGAGGATAATGGATGCCATATGGCATCCTCTTATTCTCTCAAGGAGCCATCTTCCTCCAAGATGCTCTCACATGATAAGGGATGCCATATGGAATCCTCTTATTCTCTCAAGGAGCCATCTTCCTCCAAGATGCTCTCATACGTGTGTGAGAGTCTTGGGGGAAGCTCCCACACGCTTGTTAGTCTTGGAGACCTCCCAAGTCTTCCTTGGGAAAGGGTTCCCAAACATTGGGAAGGGAGATGAGTCTTTCCCAAGGCATGACTCATCTCCCACCTTTCCTTATTTTAAATTTTTGTCACTTTTACTAAACCATGGTTTAGATTGACCAAACATGAGTCAAATCGAGTGTTAGATAGTCCAAGTTGACCCTAGACTCATGGGTAACCACCTAGGGTAACTTTTGGGACACTAGGGTTCACAAAGGGGGTTAGAAATCCACATTTAAATAGCCTCAAAATAAATAAATACCAAGTGGTGTAAATCAAGTAAAATTATACAACACTTATTATTAATTGAATAGACAAGGGGTACTGAGGCCAAAATAATAAAATTAAATCAAGTACTTAAATCAACATTTGAATTCAAACGTGATCCTCATCCCTCTTGGGAATGGATCAGTTTCACAGGGGATAACATAGTGTGAATTCTACCTCTAATTTTCCTATGGCTAGGGAATGTAAAACCTACACATCTCGATCAAGTGTCAATCATATCAAGAAAAATTATAGCTGAAGCAACTGAAATAAATTCACGCAATTGAATACAACAATAATCATCAATACATAATTCCAAATTAAACTACATTTTCCAGTCTCATGTCAACTAGTCCACATCACATAAATAACTAGAATCTCATCACAAAACATCATCACATATACATCTCATATGTCGAATCACAAAATAGCACCAAATTAGATCAAATCAAATCACATATGTCTAATCAATGTCCTATCATAATCAGGAGATAAAAATCAAGTCTGCACAATAACACCATAATCACTAAAAGTCTGATAATGTCATCAACAGAAATGCATAATAATCAAAATAAGGGAGGTAAAATAATCGGCCTTATAGAAAGGCAATTAGTTTCTTCTCAAATAGAAGGATAAACAAATAGAATTTCCTTTGGGTTTCAATATGTGTGCCACATTTACTTACTAAATTTTTTCTCCTCCATATAATGCATCTTATATGCTATCATCCTATGTCATGTCACTTGTCATAGACTATCTCCTCTAATTTCTAAGAATGCATCTTATATGCTCTGTGAATGCATTTCATATGGGGACTATCCTTATATATTGAATCATTCAAATGGAAATGAAATCCTTATATATTATGACTGCATTTGTTTATATGCTCTAGTTGACTAAAAATAATGGCTTTGTTTATATTCCACTCTTGTTCTACTAATTCAAGTTGTTTATTTATATATTATTGTTTATTTGGACTTCAGGAAATGAGGAAAAAGACTTTGAGGCACAATTTACATGATAGTGATCATATTGTTGAAGTTCCACTGACAGATTATGAGCGCTTTTGTAGAGAATGTGTGGCAAAGAATAGTGAATATTTATCACATCTTGGTTTGACAAACATGCAAGTTGTAAATCCACTAAGTAGTATATTATTTGTTTAATTGTGTTTATGAAATTTTATAGGCAAGAGGTTTATGCATATAAGACATAATATGATATTTTTTTGTTTTATAGGAAAGAAAAAGAGTGCAAAGAAAATGTAGAGAGAAAATAAAAGGAAAGTAAAGATATAGTGCAGCCAACTTGTAGAAGCCAAGGCATTTAGGATTCAAGTACAAATGTAGTTGGTGAAAAGAATAGTTGTGATGATGTGTAGCCCGATATAACACATAGTGATGTGTAGCCTAATATAGCACATGGTGATGTGTAGCCTGATATAGCACATGGTGATGTGCAACGTCATGATGATCTCTTAGCATAGAGTCTAAGAGAGATTATTGAAAATAATGATAGCAAAGGAACAATAAGTCTACAGATGATTTATTCAAGATTAAAGGATGTGTTTGAAGTGAAATCTACAGAGACTGGTACTGATCTACCTACTTATGGTACACCTGATGTGGCCAAGGATGATGAAGTTTTGGTTAATGAAAGTCATGAAGAGAGACCACTTGCATCTGATGTGCTTGCTACAACTTTTGATGGAACTAGTGGATCAGCCAAAAATATTGGTAGTGGTTTAATAGAAGATGTGCCTGCTTTTGTCAAAATAAAAAGATTGAGTCAAGATTTATATAGATCTACAGAGAGGAATGCAAAAGAAAATTAGAAGGCAAGAAGCCATTCTTGGTTGAGGTATCCAGAGATGGTGAGCCTGTTGGGAAAAATATTGCAAGGTGGGCCTCTGAGTTGGGTGTAAGATCTAGGGCCTATTTGGATATTTGCAAGTCGAGATCCATGAAGTGTGGAAAATATTATACAAAAAATGGAAAATGCTTTTGAGACTATTGGTGGACAAATCGCTAGAAGATATTACAAGCAAAAGATGAGACTTTTGATGAACAATTTTAGATACAATTGTAGAAAAACAATCTTTGAGGGAAAAGAGAGGTTAGAATCCTCTCTATCTCCCAAATAGTGGGAGGCATTGAAAGAAAATATGCGTTCTGAAGAATATTTGACAAAGAGTTATAAAGGAAAGAGGGCAAGAGATAATGTGACAGCTGGATATACATTTGGTCGAGGCGGGTTGCAGGCCAAAATGGAGAAACTTGGAGTAAGTGTATGGCTTTTTGGTTTAATTTACATTGGTTATTTATTTCAATTATTTATTGAACTGACTATATGTTGATATTGGCATTGTATTTTAGGTGGAAAATAGTAAAAGAGAAGTAGGTGTGGAAGATATTGTCGATTATATGGCAATACTAGATCCTAGTAAATCTAACAGTAGTATGAAGTGGAAATCTAGTTCGTCAACAAAGATTTCATAGCCATCTATTAGACACCCAGTAAGAGCCTCTACAAATGATGTCAACGAAAATGAAGGGTACCAACATATATTGAGTTGCTTACATGGTCTCACTGAGAAAGTGTCGTAGTTGGCTTCCTCCGTTAAGCCTATACTTTCTCCATGGAATGACCATAATATTATGGATGTAGATGAGGTAAGAGGCTCTATTACACTATCCTTTCATTTCATGTTCTTGTTATTGGGTAAACATGTACCATGTTTTTTTTATACTTCCTTGTGATTGCATTTTTTGAATGCTTCAATAGTTATCATAGCTCTTAGATACTATAAACAAATAATGAACCTACCCTCAACGTGCAATACTACAATTCTAGCCATTATAACCTTAGCATTGATACTTTACATAAATGTGTTATCACAAATTGTCTCACTGTTCTACTTACAGAACCAAAAGAAACGTGCAATATTGTAATCTACTAGGTTCTACTTCAAACATCCAAAAGAAACCTCTTTATTACTATGATCTTTTAAGAGGGAAATTTTAATCTTCCCAAGAAGACCCAATCAATCAACCACACAAAGTAAGGAAATTACTCTAGAAAATTAGAAACATAAAACCAATTTGAATAATAATGATATTCCAAGTTGGAGACAACCTGAACAAATTCTGACCATTCACATTAATCACAATAATTTAATAATTAGAAAATTGGGCACCAAACTCAAATCTTTGTTTCCATTGATTGTTTATGTAAGCACAAAAATCATGCACTACCTCCATGAGGACCCCTATGATGATTCAAATGTAAGAATGAAATAATGTCCTTTAAGTAGTAGGCCTCTTAATGATGTGTCCTCTTTTCTTGTCTTGTGGTATTTCTTCCTTGTCAATTTCTGCCTCTCCTCGTTTGCAACGCTTTTTGACACTTGTTGTGACACATGTCAACTTGCATTTTATGGCTTTCGACCTTGATCCTAAGCCTTGTGAGAGTTTTGTAGGAGAGTTTTCACCTCTCCCCTTTATTTTTCCTCTAGTACACCTCCTAGAAGCCTTCTAGAGGTCTCCTTTTCTATCTCCCACTCTCAGTTTTTAGTTTTGTCAAACCAATCCAAATCTCCCAATATTATATCTAGATCTCCCCCAGGAGATCCTGCTAATGCAAGGGGAGATTTGGATTCTTCCACATGACTAACATGTTTCTTGATGCAAAATGTTTCCTTTTCCTCTCTTCTACCATCTCCCAACCTATTTTTTTGCATCTGACCCTGTCCAACTTGGATCTCCCCCAGGCAACCCTACTGGCAAAAGGGGCGACCCTGCCATTTTTGAAGCCACAAAAAACTTGAGTTTCTCTCTCATTTTTGCTCTATTTTCTCCCATTTTTCTTTCTATTTGCATGGTTTTTGATCCCTGATATAGAGTTAACTATTTCATGCACCAACACATGCATAATTTGCTCTATTTGATATCAAATTGACTCTTCAATCAATCTCATGTATTCTCTCACCTCCATTTTCTCTCCAGTGATAAACTATCTTTGCTTCATCACTCTCTAATCAGCTGAGTTCATTGGGTAATCAACCTTGTTAACTCCCCAATCTATTCATTTTAACTCATCAATCAAATGAGTTAACTCTCCAATCAATTCCTTCTTCTAAACCTATAAATACCCCCCTCCCTCAAGAACAAAGGGAGGCAAATTCATGGTACATACAACTCTTGCCAAATTATGCTCTCCAACTTAGCATTCAAATGCTCTTACTAGACGAAGGTGCCTTTCGCTTTATTTGTTCAACCAAGTAGCATCACGCTGCTTCATTCTATGCCATTGTGCTCAATCTAAGCTCTCATCGAGCTCATACAAGCTTCATCAAAGCTTCTTTCTACTTCTTTGGGTCATTTTTGTTGTCAAGAGGATCACCTGCTGCCATAAAAGGATTTGAGGTTGCCATTTACAAGGATTGTTGAGGGTAGTGGAGTCAACAAATCTTCATTTCTCTCAAGTTCCTTCATTGTTTTCTTTCAATTCATAGTAATTAGAGAATCAAAATTGGTCTTGGGAACAGTAAAACCTTATTTTTTCCTTGATAGTTAGATCTTGCATGTTAGATTAAACTCTTTCATATTTTTAGATCTAGTTTATTAGAAGAAGCATTTTCCCTTTTCTTAGATTAAGTTGCATTCAAAACATCAAAAACACAAAAAAATATAGGTTAGCATTGTATTGGAAAAGTCATATAGGATTGCACACATATTTCCTTTTCATAGATTAGAAGCACTTTTATTTCCAAAATACTCTAAAAAATTACCAAAAAGAATGTTTTGCATATCGTTTAGTTTGCATGCATTTAGGTACCCTGAGAATAGACAAAATTGCAAACCCTCGATTCCATCACGAGGTAACCACGGTTAAACGATTCCAAACAAACTCTTGATTTCATCACAAGGTAAAAACAAAGTCAAAACAAAAGCCAAACCCTAGGTCAACAATACCCTAGGTCAAACCCTTAGATCTGATTAAGGTTAGTAATTACACAACTACCTCCATCCTGATTCATGAATGTGCTTAGGAGTGAGAGGAGAGTGGGTGAGGGCTATCCATGCACTAGTAGAAATATGGCAAATAAATGACAAGGTGACTAAAACTTTTAGTCACATGACCAAACTTTTAGTCACGTGATTAAAACTTTTTGCAACACAGCTATAAATGACTAAATAAATGACTAATTTGGTCATTAGTTGAAATGAGTAAATAAATGACCAAATAAATGACTAATTTGGTCATCGGGCAAAAAAGACAACTAAATAATTGGTCAGATGAATAAAAATGACTAAATAAATGACTATTACTCCTCTATTATATTAATAAATAAATAATATAATATAATATTTATATTATATATTATATAATAATATAATATTATAATATTATATTATAATATATTTAATATTATATAATAATATAATATTACAATGTATTTAATTACCCTAACCTATCATATGGGTGCTAAAATTTATAGTAATTTAAGCCCTCATTAAACTTGAAATGGTGTCGTTGATTTTTCTTTTGAAAATATACATGCACCAATGCACCATTAAGGAAATATCATAGGTCTCCTTTGTTGTTGCCGTGTAGTAAAGGTTAGTGAAAATGGCTTCTGCTCCCAACTAAAGCTCCCACTAATAAAATGGAGTTTGGGTATATGGTTTGTGTTAAAGAATGTCTCTGCATTGAGATTGGAGGAACCCCAATATATAGTGGTGCATCAATAATTTGATTTTGAGATGAGATTTTACAGAGCAATGACTTGGATGTCTATGTCTCCTATTCAGGAAGTTTCTTTTGAGAAGCCCACACTCAAAGGCTTCCATAAGTACCCAACTTCTCTTCCTTATGCGCACTATGCAACAAACCTGTAAAAGCTTAAATTAAGCACTTGGATGGTTTGTGCTCAAATGTGTTTTTTATCCCACTGGATGATTTTTTATTTTCTTTTTGATCTAGCCTCTAGCACTTTAAATTTGGATTTTGTTTTTTGGGTATTTAATGATTTTGATTTTGGTTAGTGAAAATGGCTCCTACTCCAGCCCACACTAGCAATGGCAATGTGGATGCACCTCGTCCTCCATCCAAGGACACTAAGAAAATCAAAGATGAAAAGAAGGAAGAAGACATGGTATTTATTTACCTAGTTTTTGTACTAGTTAATATACTTAGAGCTAGGGTTAGGGTTTTGTTTCATTTTCCTTTTATGATCTTTCTATGGAAATAGTCAAGGGAAGATTTGGCTTTGAAACATCGGTTCAAAGTATATGTCGAAAGAGTTCAAGATTTGGATCTAGGACTACAAAAGATGGCTCTTGAGAGCATGAGGTATGGTACTCTATTGTTTTTCTATTTTTACTTTTTTGACCATTCTGGAAACTTAATCACATTTTCAGATTGTCAATTTTTTTCTTTTTCTTTCTTTCAGTATGGAAAAGGGCATGCTTCCCCTTGAAAAAATAAAAAGCATGGATGTGATCTGTCTCCTACATAAAAAAACATGTTCCATTTTATGCCCTTCAATCCAACTGCATCCGGGGATTTTTTTAATTCCTCTATCTTTCATCAATCTCCTTATGTCACCAACCTGCCCACTTCTGGATAGATGTTTGAGAGAAGAACATATGTTGTGTAACATTTTTAGGATCCAAATCAAAAAGCAGTGTTGCTGTAAATACTCCTAAGCCTATATTCATATGTGATCCATAGGCACCAAGAAAACACATCCATACACCCAGCACAGATTTAACAGGTATCTCAATGATAAAGTTTAGGGTGTATTCAAGATAGCTAGCATGAGCAAGGAGGTCAACCATGCACACAAAATGATCAACTGTAGGTGTAATGCAATAAGGATTACAAATGTGATTGAAGTATGTACAACTCTCATCCACTAAACCTTCATGGTTGCATGCACCTAGATTACAAGAAAAGCTTACAATGTTAGGATATGTTCTAGAGTGCTTAATTAATTCAAATATTTTGAGAGCGTAACTGCAAAATCCATTTTGTGTATATCCTGCAATCATTGCATTCCATGAGATGACATCTGTTTGAGGAATTCTATCAAATAGTTCACATTTTTTGTCTATGATTCCATATTTTGTATACATGTCTATTAGAGCATTTCAAACTATAATATCTCACAATAATCCCCCTACCATTATGCTTTGAAGGATGTCCATACCTTGTTCCAAAGCTCCCATTTGGGAACAGGCAAGGAGGATGCTGGCAAAGGTTGCAGAATTTAGATTTACAACTATCAATTGCATTTGCTTGAAAGTTTCTAAAGCCTGTTCAACAAATCCATTTTTTACAATCCTACAATCAATACATTCCATGAGATGACATCTCTTTGAGGAATTCTATCAAATAGTTTATGTGCCTTGTATGTGCTTCCACATTTTTCATATATGTCTATCAGAGCATTTCCAACTATAATATCTGACAAAAATCTACCTTCTATTATGCCTTGATGGATGTCCATACCCTGTTCCAAAGCTTACTAATTTGATACAGGCAAGGAGGATGCTAGAAAAGGTTGTGGAATGTAGATTTACACCTGCCAATTTCATTTACATGAAAGTTTCTAAAGCCTTTTCAACAAATCCATTTTGTGCATATCATGCAATCATTGTAGTCTATTAGACCACATTTCTTCTATGGATTTTGTCAAATAGTTCACATGCCTTGTCTATGCTTCCACATACATCTCTCTCTCTATATATGTATATTCAATTGCATTTGCTTGAAAGTTTTTAATGTCTTAACATGTCTAACAGGGCAGTTGCAACTACAACATCTAACAAAATTCCTCTATCCTTTATGTTTTGATGGATGTCCATACCCTATTCCAAAGCTCCCATTTTGAAACAAGAAGGGAGGATGCTGGCAAAGGTTGTGGAGTATGGCTTTACACCAGCCAATTGTATTTTCTTTAAAATTTCTAAAGCCTTTTCAACAAATCCATTTTAATAAAAGAGGGTGAGTCCTTGCTTTATATAAAATGTGTCAGACTATGTGGATCTATCTCCCTTTGCGAAGAACATATGGTGTTGATTGGTGATCTTACAAGGATCTGCATGCTGGATAATTGAAACAATACATAATTAACAATTATACATTGCTAGAATAATTCTTTTCATAAGCATCATTTTTACTTATTATGTGTTTTTTGTAAGAAAACATTGTTAACCTTTGTGAAATGGAACACATCTTGTCTAATTTGTGACTTTTTGATTGTATTGGTCTAGGTTCATGAGGAAGCAAGTGATAAAGTGCTAGAGGTAGAATAGAAATATAATGAGATACGGTGGCCATATTATGCTAAACATAGTGAAGTCATTCAGACAATCCCTGATTTTTGGCTAACTACAGTATGTTTTTCTTTTTTTCATTAGCTAAGTTTGTTCCTAAATTGTGTAATTCATTATTACATACATCAAAAGGAATAGTTGATACAACCTTAATGGAACTTGTTTTGTTGCTAACTTCTTTTATTTACATTTTCTGAGCCATCCTGCTCTAGGTGACCTTCTGACTAAAGAAGACCAAAAGGTTGTTGTGAGGCCTACCAGTTCACTCTCTTATATTAACTATTTTATTTTACTATTGGAGACACATTTTAAACTAATGGGACTATTGATCCCGATTTGTAGGACTATTAGACTTTATGCTTTATTTGGATTTATTATGTGTAGCATGATTATGATCGGACTAGACCTTGGTATTGATTCAATGATGATTATTTGACTTATGAATTGCTTTATGATGTTATTTAGATACTAGTTATGTGATTATGCGATGTTATATTGAGATGGATTATTGAAATTTAAATGATGAATTTAATTATGATGTGATTTTATGATGTTATATGATCATGAGATGATGTGAGTGTATGTTTCACTTTGCTTCGGCTATGATATACATGTTGGATTAACATTTTATTTGAGTGCACAGGTGTTTCTAACCAAGCCACAGATAGTCAGAGATCATCCCACACACTTTGTAATTTCCCATGTAAAGTTGATCTAGTTCCAAGAGGAACCAAGATCAACTATGTGATGCATGATGAATTTTTGTAATGTCATTGTGTGATATGGTTGGGTTAGGTCTACCCCTTTTTAAATTTGACTTCTAATTGGTGTTGTTAAGATGTAATGTTCATTTGAATTTTATTTTGAGTTTATAATTTTGAGACCCACTTTTATGTGTTTTACTCAACCTATAGTGCTTAAAATAGGTTAAAATTGACCCTGGGTTGTACCCCTAAGGTCTAGGGACCATTTGAGCTTGTATAACCTTAGGTAAACTCCCATTTGGTGACTTTAACTTCACCCTAAAGTAAAGTGACGAAAATAGAAGTTTGGGAGGGAGAGGAAGAGTGGGTCAAACACTCAACCTCTTCCTTTCCTCTTTCCTAGGTTGGGGGAGTCTTCAAGACACCTTAATTGTGGAGGACTCAACTTCGAGCCTCTCCCACAATTGGTGAGGGTACCTTGGGGTTGTGTGGGCTTTCTTAGGAGGATATGATTGGGGCACTTGTAGTACCCACTCCTTCTTTGGCTCCACTTTCCTCTCCCACATGTGTGAGAGAGCACAAGTGGATGGGAGAAAGACTTGGTGGAATGGGTGGGTGACAAGTGTCACCACCCCATTCTAAGAGTCTTGCAAGTGGTTGTGTGGAGGAGTGAGGATTTGACATGTGTCACCTCCCTATTCCTCAAGGCTCATGAGAAGAGCCTATTTTTATCCCTCTTGAAGAGAGTGAAAGGGTTGTTGAATCTTTTTTAATTTTTTAATTTTAATTATTTTGGGAAAAAGTTAGAGGAAAATTTTGAGGCTCAACTTGGAGAGGGAGTTAGAGGAGCTCTTCTCAACTATCTTTCATTTGGGCTATTAAAGGTAGGATTCAAGGCAAATGCCTTTCCTTATGCATTTTCATTTCTTGTGTGATGTTATGTGTATGTTCCTTCTTGTGTTTTTACCTTGTTGTTGTGGGGAAAATTGTTATGGGAGTTGTGAGAGCCTCTCCATTTGGAGAAAATGCTCAACATGTGTGGGGTGGGGGAGGAGTGAACCTCCTCGTGGTCACATCCTTGGTTTTGTGGTATTTTAGCCTTGAGAGCAATATTTGCAAATGAGTATTATTGAAATGGCTTGAGAGCCAAGAGGAATTTATGTGAAAATTGTTGTTTTAAAGTGTTGGCTTGAGGCCTTGAGAAATTTTGGTTTAGGAGTTTTTGGAGTGGAACTCTTGAGTTGAGTGATGTCCACTCCCCTACCCCATTAAACTCATTTTGGGTGAGTTTTGTTATGTGTAAGCCATTGGAGTTTATTGTTTTGGTGTTAGTGTGCTTTGTTGTGATGTGTTGTGTGCTTCCCTTGTGTGAGGATGACCTCCTAGCTCGGGGGTGACTCATGATTGAGTCTATGGTAGGGAGGAGAATAGTTTGAGTGGCTTCTTTCCCTTCTATGTGTTTTATGCAGGATTCTTGGAGCTATGAAGTGATGAGGAAAATAAGATGTTTCTTCTTGTGTTGTCATTTTGGGCTCTTGTGAGAGTATGGCCAAGGTTGGCCTATTTGTAAATGTGTTATTGAATAAAGAGTGATTGAGCACTCTTGGGTTGTAAAAGAAATGTTTTCTCTTGAGTTGCATTTAAACCTTTATGTATTTGGAAATGAAAGTTATAGACGCTGATTTTATATGTTATGTGTATGGGGGAAATGTGTACTGTAAGTAAAAATGTATGTTCAATTTTATTGGTATATTTATAAGTTTTATTTCAAGAAAATGAAATAGATAGTTTGTTGTTTTGTTACTTGAAAGATATAATGAAAATGATATTGCTCTTAGAAAAGAGAAAAAATAAACATTGTTGTTTTAGTTCTAAAGAATTAAGAAAATTTTATAGTCTTAAATCCATTTGCCTTTGTTTCAAAAGGAAAACTATCTATTTGAACTATCTTTATCTCTATAAAAAAAATATAGTTGTATGAGTTGGCTGAATTAATTTCCTTACCCACATTGCTTTGTGAAAGTATTACCATCCTAAACCATATATATATTTGTGTTTATATTTATTGTATTTTTTTAAGAGATGTATATACATATATATACACATATATAAATATATATATATAATCATTATCATTATTTAAAAAAAAAATCTGTACTGACTGGTTATTCTAGTGAATATAATATACATATATATATTACATATTTTTTTAATTTAAAAAAAAAAAGAGAAATAGAAAAAAATAAAATGTTGTGTTGGTATTGTGTTTTAGGCTATGGGTATGGTGGACAGTGGGGGTATCAACTACCCCACCGCTACCACTGCTATTTGTGTTTGGGTGTGGGGAGGGAGCCGAGCCCCCACCCACACCCCATTGTAGTGGGATGTGGGTGCGGGCTCGGCCCCCTCCCCACACCCCCATCACCCCACACTCCCTTATACCCTAACACTCCCCTTACCCCTGCCACAGTCCACACTCCCCACTGTTATCCATTGTGAAACCCTCCATCGGTGGCAGCGCCAATACATAAAATGGCCTCCTCTGCTAATGGCCTTTCAGCCCCAATGAAATCTGTATTATTTTCTTTATTCACCATTTGGATTTATATATATATAGGGTGTATATACAACCTGTATCTATAACAAAAGTAAACATGCCTCTGGCCTAAACTATATATATATAACAAAGAAACATATATACCTATTGTATATACATCTTCCTTGAGCGGCGGCCATGGAAGCTCTCATCAAAAACCTGCAACATAAACAAAATGAGGAGAGAAATTGAGAAGGAGAGGAGGAGAGGAAACAAATTGAAAATAGAGGCTAAGGTTATGTTTCTCCTCCGTAATGATAATAATATTCTATTGTGGAGATTCCTTTTAGGGCTTGCCCTTTTTAAACTATTTTTTAAATACTTTCTCTCACTTATTGATTTTCTTTCTTTTGTTTTAAATTTTATTTTTATCTTAGTGGGGTGGGAGGTAAATTTAATGTTGTGAGTAGACTTAATTCTTTGGAGAAGAATTATTAATTTTTGGTTAGTGAATGTAATAATATATGTATGGGATTTTAAACTATGGGGAGGATGTATTATTTTTAATTTATTTATTTTGGAAAGGAATATTAGTTAATCTTTTTGAATTCCCTCCAATTTAATTATTGAAGCGTATTTGAATTTGAAATCAATGGGATTAATTTATTGCTTGCGAACTTTAAACAACAAGGTTAATTTTAAATTAGATTAGTTGTTTTAATTTATTTAAACTAGTGTGAATTAATTAGCTAAATAAATTGGCCGTTTTATCCAACTTAGTAAGCCTTGTAACATTTGGCCAAAATTATTTTATTAGAATAAACCCTATTCACACTTGTGCGGTGTTATGCTGCTGGATTTTTCTAGAATTTAGGGTTAGGGTAATGTAGCATTTTAAACCTTGAGAAGGGATATATTATCGTTCCGCAAACTTGCTAATTTAAATTAAGATGATTAATTAATTCAGCCATGCTTTAGAATTAATCTTTTGATTTTGACTCGTGTCGATATCCTTTCATCCTCATAGGTAAACCTAGGGTTTTGATCTTCGATCCTAACCCTATTAGTGACGTTACTCACATTGCATTGACCCCCTTAGTCGTCTTTCATCACATAGGGGAATGCGCACATGATCTCATTACCCCGAGTTGATCGACCTATCTTATGCCTTATGTGCAGTACCACCGAGCACGCTGATGCATGTGAGGGGGTTTCTAGGGTTGCGTAGAAAATTTTTGATATTTCATGTCATGGCCACATGAGAAATGTGGACATGACACGTGCATTGCATGTCGTGACCGCATGGGAAATGTGGGCATGACAGTTGTGTTTGATTATCTTTTTGACATCATTTCACTATTTCATTTATATTATATTATCTAGGATTTCCTTATTTTTTTAGACTGAATCTCTGATAAATATATGACACTCTAAAAAGTCTTCAAGATCCTTACCTTGTTATATAGATTTAGTGACTGCATGACAAGGCTTTTTGTGTTATCACAAAACCTATAGGGGTACACATTGGTTTGGGTTATTACCCTAACCTACATACCACTATATAATGCACTTCATGACTATTTAGGCTATGCATACTTGAAATCTGTTTCCCAATCTATATATTGCATCATAGAGTATTCAAGACTTATGCAATGCCTTTATCAACTATATAATGTAGTGAAACTGCTCACTGTCCTTATTGACATGCTAGGACAAGAATGGAGTCTCCAATAAAGGCTCAAACTATCTTCAATCTATAAGAATATGAACTTATACATAGACTTTCTGCCCTCTATTCAAAATGCTTACTATTCTAGGCCCTTTTAGACTATGCAAATTCTTTAATGCAGAATACAAACCTTGTAAAAGATTTGATAGGTTTTGACAAATGTTACTATACAAATTCCTTTCTTTTCTTTGAAAGCTACTCATAAATCTACTTCTATTTAAACTTCTATTTACACCTACCAATTGCATTTGCTTGAAAGTTTCTAAGGCCTTTTCAACAAATCCATTTTGTGCAATCCTGTAATCATTGCATTCCATGAGATGACATCTCTTTGAGGCATTCTGTCAAATAATTTGTGTGCCTTGTTTGTGCTTCCACATTTTTCATATATGTCTATCAGAGCATTTCCAACTATAATATCTGAAAAAAATTTATCTTCTATTATCCAACTACATCCAGGGATCTTTTTAATTCCTCTATCTTTCATCATCTCCTTACCATTTGAACCTCACCCCAGCTACCAACTTCTGCATATATGTTTGAGAGAAGAACATAAGTCATAGTAGTTTTAGGATCCAAATTAAAAAGCAACATTGCTGTAAATACTCCTAAGCCTATATTTATATGTGATTTATAGGCACCAAAAAAACACATCCACACCACCACCACAAGTTTAACTGGCATCTTAATGATAAAGTTTAGGCTATCCTCAAGATAGCCAGCATGAGCAAGAAGGTCAACCATGAAAAACATAATGATCGACTATAGGAGTAATGCAATAAGGGTTACTCATGTGATTGAAGTATGTACAACCCTCATCCACTAAACTTGAATAGCTACATGCACATAGAACATAAGCAAAGCTTACAATGTTAGGATATGTTCCAGAGTGCTTCATTAATTCAAATATTTTGAGAGCATCCTTGCAAAATCCATTTTGTGCATATCCTGCAATCATGGAATTCCATGAGACCACATTTATTTGAGGCATTTTGTCAAATAGGTCACGTGCATTTTCTATACTTCCACATTTTGCATACATGTCTACTAGAGCATTTCCAACTATAATTTCTGATAAAAATCCATGTTCCAAAGCTCCCATTTTGGCACAGGCAGCGAGGATGCTGGCAAAGGTTGTGGAATTTGGCTTTAGACCTACCAATTGCATTTGCTTGAAAGTTTATAAAGCCTTTTCAAAAAATCCATTTTATCCATTTCTTGCAATCATGGCATTCCACGAGACCACATTTCTTTCAGGCATTTTTTCAAACAGTTCACATGCCTTCTCTGTGCTTCCACATTTTGCATACATGTCTACCAAGGCAGTTGCAACTACAACATCTGACATAATTCCTTTATCCTTTATGCTTTGATGGATGTCCATACCCTATTCCAAAGCTCCCATTTTTGCACAGGTAGGAAGGATACTGGCAAAGGTTGTGGAATTTGGCTTTACACTTACCAATTGTATTTTCTTGAAAGTTTGTAAAGCCTTTTCAAAAAATCCGTTTTGTGCATATCTTGCAATCATTGCATTCCATGAGATGACATCTCTTTGAGGCATTCTGCTAAACAGGTCACATGCCTTATCAATGCTTCCACATTTTGCACACATGTCTACCAAGGAAGTTGCCACTACAACAAATGACAAAATTCATCTATCCTTCCCTAGATGTAGTTGGACAGGCTTCTTGCATCACAACAGGAGCTATCAAGAGTCATTGTGGGAGTGCACTCCCACACTGACTCTTGACAGCTCCCGTGGTGATGCAGGAAGCCTATCCAACATTTTACATACATGTCTACTAGAGCATTTCCAGCTATAATTTCTGACAAAAATCCCCCTTCCATTATGCTTTAATGGATGTCCATACCATGTTCTAAAGCTCCCATTTTGGTACAGGTAGGGAGGATGCTAGCAAAGGTTGTGGAATTTGGATTTAGACCTGCCAATTGCATTTGCTTGACAATTTCTAAAGCCTTTTCAAAACATCCATATTGTCCATATCCTGCAATCATGGTATTCCATGAGACCACATTTCTTTCAGACATTTTTTCAAATAGTTCACGTGCCTTCTTTGTACTTCCACATTTTGCATACATGTCTACCAAGGCAATTGCAACTTCAACATCTGACAGAATTTCTTTATCATTAATGCTTTGATGGATGTCCATACCATGTTCCAAAGCTCCCATTTTTGCACAGGCCAGGAGGATGCTGGCAAAGGTTATGGAATTTGTCTTTACACCTGCCAATTGCATTTTCTTGAAAGTTTCTACAACCTTTTCAACAAATATTATTCAAATATTATAAACATATTTTCAAACATTTTTTTTCTCAATTCAAGTGCATTAATTTTGTGCATAAGTTCTTCTAAAAGCTGTGGTGATTAGAAGTCACAGTTGCAACTACAATCTCTGAGAAAATTGCTCTATCCTTTATGCATTGATAGATGTCCATATGAGACATCAAATTTTCATAGTCCATGATGTTATAGAATTTAGTACTTCAGGAATAAATTATGTGTAAGTTTTTATCTCAAAGCACCATTTCATTTCTTTACAAACTGCTTATTCTTCTGCTAGTTCTACAGACAGGGTAATATATATGGCACTGGAGACTTCATCTTCAGCAATGTTGTAATGTCCCCTTCTAGACACATGGTTAGTCCATCATGGGTTCCCATGGGATAGTAGTTTGGTTAGGGAACTATGGTTAGTTGGCTCTAGAGGTCCTTGCCAGTGAGGGAGTTATGGTTTGTATTCAGTGGATCCAATTGGCACCCTCGTGGTCGGTTCAGTGGGCTCTTGGTCATTACTTAATATTTTTAGTAAGTTTGGGTACTATGTTAGTTCAAGATTTTCAGAGTTGGATCAGATGCATTTCATCAAGACCTTTCCGGCGAGCTAAAGATCAGTGAATTCTGACATCGTCTTCATACTTATTTTAAAGTCTGAAGATTTAATAATTAATATTAATATGGACTTTATTATATTTTGTAGGAAAAGTGAATTAATGGGAAATAAAGTCTTTTTGCAAGATGTGACCTTGGGCGCCCATCCTTAGACAAGTAAAAAAGTGTTTTTAAATGATAAAACTCCCTTTTGAATTCCGATGCCATCTTGGAGGGAGATATAAGGTGAATTGGAAGCTCATTTCATTTTTATGCTATGTTTTGATATTTTGCTTGTGAGAGCTCTGCTAGGGTTTCTAGAGTTTGAGATATTGTATCAGGCTATTGGAGATGAAAACCTCCATTAGTGATGGTATCCCACAGGTGTGAAAGATCACCCAACACTGCCATTGATAGTGGATGTATTCAGCATTCACAAATGTACTTGTAATGGAGAAATTTGAAGTTGTTCTTGAGCTGAGTTGAGATATCTTTATCAATCAATATTATATGCTGATAATAAGAGTGAGAGGCAAATTTTAGTGGAGAGAAAGAGAGTCTGCTACTGCTATGAGTTATCTCTTGCTGGCCCTACTACCTGGAATAGGCCATACCTTCCATTGGCATTCATTGTTGAAGTTTCTTAGTGCTAGTCCCTTTCTAGTTTGGTCACCCAGCCCTGGAGTAGACTGCAGTTCACTTACTGTAGAAAACCAAGGAGTTTTTGGTGACTTTAGCAGCTGATATCACCTACAACCAGCCATACCATTGCTAAGGAGGTTTGTGGGTCTCAAGGAGGTTCATCTACTTGCATTGCAGTTGTATATTCAGCCCTTTGGAGACATTTCAGACCTTCTATATTGCTGATAATATTTGTATGGATTTTCTTTATCATTCTATGGAGTTTTGAGGCATTTCCAGCCACACCCATTGTTGGTCCAGCAATAGCTCAGATATGAAGTTGTAAATCTCAATGTGGGTATGTTCTCATAATTGTTTATTGGTTGTTCTACTATTTGGGTTGTCCTTACTTTCTTCAGATTCATTATATATTTTCTGGGTTTCTGTTATATACAAAATATTGTGTGCTCCAACACTACATCTACAGGAAAACATAAAACCCCCTTCTACATCTTCTGTCTATCTAAAAGAACACAAAAATAATAATAATAATTACATAATAAAGATTCAAAAATATACAAATAGGTATGACACATTATAGTGGTATCAGAACTAAAGATCTTGCCATCCTGTGAGTTCAGTTTTGACATGCAGAAGTAAAAATGAGACATGCGACCTATAGATAGATATCCTTTTAGAAGTACAAGGGCAAGGAAAGTAACATAGGCTCTGAAATTAGTTATTGCAGAGAATCCAGTACCCATAATAGATCCTTTTGAGCCAGAACCTAAAATAGTGGTAGCAACTACGGAGGACGACTCTCAGGTATCATGAATGGACCTATTTTCTAGAAAGCTTCCACTAGTTATAGGTCCTACAAGAGTGATGGATGATAGGGAGGAACCGGAGCTTAGTGCACGTGATATTGTGATCGCACTCACTCGAGTGATGAGGGAGTCTCGACGAGAGATGGTAGAGGCACATGCCATCGAATGGATGGGTAATGACTTGGACAATCATGTCATGTCCCCTTCTAGCAAGCAAAAATTTTCACAACCTTGCAAACAATTTCAACTTACCAAAAGCGAACATTAATATTCCATAATTTCTTTTTTTTGAAAGGTCACATAAAGAGGGGCTTGTAATACCAATCTATTTATTGTTTCAAAGAAATTTCTCCATTATAATTTTATAATAAAATATGTTTTCTTAGTATGTAGCATTTAATGTCATAACTTTTGTGAAGCATATACAATAGATAGGATTAATTCTTGATGGGAGTGTAGCATGTCTCATAATCTAATAGTGTATGAATGATGTAGTATATGACATACTTTTTCCCTCATCATCATGTTAGGAAAGAGAAGCACCAATATATGCTTTGTGGTAGAAGTGAATAGAAGAAGAGGATGACCATGAATAAATAGCATCAAAATGGGAGGATTGGAAAGATAATATTTTATCATCAAAGGCCTTTTGACACCCAAAATTCCACTCAATTTAAGATATTTATTAAATAGATGATTAAATGGGAGTATGTGGTCAAATAATTGAGTAATGAAGTGATATATTGCCTAAATCTATCCTTGGAAACTATTTTAGGAGGAGACACGTTGACAATTACATTAATCTTCTTGTGTAAACCTCAATGCTCTAGTGAGAAATGATAAAACCAAGAAGTTTTCCACTATTAACCTCAAATACAAATTTCTTGGGGTTGAGGTTCATATTAAATTATTTGACATTAAAAACTAATGCACAAATTATATGTCTAGGAATCACAAGATGTAGATTTTGCAAGGCTATCATCAATATAGTGTTTTGAGGATGGAATGCATAAGTTCATGGAAGATAAGGGTAAAGGTCCTCTATTTTGTAGCACCAACATTTTAAAGCCTAAAATGTTACTCAAGAAATGGTGAAACAGGAAATAAAATTAAGTTATTAAATGTGAATATTATGAATGTTAGGTTGAGATACCTTTTCCCAACACAAAGCACTTGTTCATCTCTAGATTCATGAACAATATTCAATCTACCACCATGAATCAATCCAATAGTTTGTGGGACATACGGCCATTCTTTCACATGTCTTCCCCATGATGATCCATAGTTGCACTATCATTTAACCAATGGCTTCCCTACAACATTCATACACCATGTCTCTACTCATGGGCATCTTGGTGAGATCTACTACTTCCCAAAATTTAAATCTGCTATAGGAACCAATTTAGCATTCAAGGCCAGTGAGTTCCTATCCTATATGACACATAGAAATGGAAATCCGTCTACCTAGTATATAAATTGGCCTCTTACCATGCCAACACAATAATTGTCTCGTCCTATGTTAAGCATTGAAAGACAAAACCATTATAACCATGGTGATATAAGACTCAATAAAGGAGAACATACTTGAGGCTTGTTATCAAATTTTTATGTGATTGTTATTAGTAGTATTAGGGGAAAAGGATCCTATATCAAGATAATCATAGTTATTTATAAACCATCATTCACTAGTGATCACATTGTACAAATGATAAGAAGAAGGTGCATCATCAATTAATGGTGCATGGAGATCATCTTATTGTGACCTTTTTCTATATTATTGTATTTAAGTTGTTAGTGCATGATAAATTAAGGTGAAAGGAAAGGGGAATAATTTTCCTAGAAGGAGGAATGAGTATGACTCTGGTGCATAAACCTATCTTGTAGTGTGAATGATCAAAGTACATGTCCCTTGTTTCCAATGTATCCACACATAAAATAAGAACATTAGATAAATTAGTGGAAATGTGAGAGAAGGAAGAGGAAAGAGACTCCACTAATTGGTTAACTATAAATTGACTCTTAATAGATTTTTCCAAGATAAAATAGAGGCCAAACTCCATAACTAACATAACTCACCTAGTAGCATGGCTAGAAAAATAAGTCTTACATAACATTTATTTCAGGGGATCATGCTTAATCATAACATGTTTCTTAGCCTTTCGAATTCAACATCAGTTATTCTTAAAAACAACCAGAATACGTATATCAAATTAAGAGAAATGAGCATTAACACATACCTGGTAGAAGAGCTTGCAGAATTACCTTGGATGCTTCTGTATCTTCCTTGTGATATATCTTGACTGGCCTTCTTGATAAAGATTCGGTGCTGTTGCATCCTTGTTGATTAATATTTATTGTCTTGACTGTTGTTTATCAAATGCAGTGTGTTATGATTGAATGCTGTGATGTGATGATATAATGTGTTGTTCGATGATAAGAAGATGATATCATTCAAGTGTGGGTCAAAGACCATGGTTGACATCGGTTGAGTTTTGTTGAAGACTCTTGTTCGCTGAGAAGTGGATTTCTAATCATTCGCAGAACTGAGTTTCATTGAAGGATTGTTGAGACTTGTAATATCTTGAGAAAGATGTCAAAGATCTTTACTACCACATCATCTTGGCAACTCTTCTTATCGGAGGTGGCGATTCATTGTCCGGTTCTAAGACACGCAGCATCATGAGAAGAGCATTGGCACCGAATTGAAGATCACTAGTCTGCTTGCCGGTTTGGTCTCATATCATACACAGATCTAAGTTGATGATCCTTATGGAGATATGGAAGAATTCAGAGATCCTTGTAATTTACTCAGTTGAGGAGTCATGCATTGTGTGATGAGCATGGATGTTGTTCAGATATCATTGACGACATTATGGAAGTCTTGAAGTTCATCGCCTTATATCTCAAACTTGTATATACATTGTGAATGCCGATCTGTAGAAATACACCTAGCAATTGTTGATGGAATCGATTCATAGGTTGAGTGCTGATCTCTATAGAAGATGTCATAGGTTTGACTAAATACTCCGTCAAAGATCCTTTCATTGCATACAACAGAAGAGTATTGAAGAGTATCACATTGGCAGCAAATTCACTGAAGAGATCTCATGAATTTGATGAAGATTATTCAGTGATTGAGTGCTTACTGCTCCTTCGATCGCTGGGAAAACTGATATAATATCCATAGTTTTCTTCTTGATGATTATCAACAATGCCTGCTATTTATTTCTATATTGATTGCTGATTCGATGAGGCTGAAAATGTGTTGGATATCCAAATGTTGATTGCGAGAGGATGATGCGATGATGTCTTGCTTGATCATTCCCATTCTATCTTTTATTGTGTCTTGTTTCGCTTTTATTTTGATGTCTTGACAACGCTTATTAATTCCTACCTTTCATTACTTGGTCTCTATACTCATCACTGTTGATGGTATTGATATTATTTGCTAATGTTCTGCCTGATCGATGCTATCGAATGGCAAGGAATGCCTAATGATATTCCTATGAGCATCACTGATGAGGAGAGGAGGTGATTCCTTTTGAACCCAGTGGCAATATCACAATGTTGAATGATTTCCCTTCCTTTAGACGATTTAGTTTCCTTGAATAATGTTGTTTTCCTCATTGCACCTTGATTTCTAAAACCTATATTGAGTGTTCGTCCATGATGATATCCTGAATTGTGCTTGATTGATGAGATGCTGTATTGCTACGATTCGTTGATGATAGTCCTTGACTGAGATTAGCTGATTGTAAGTTGAATACCCCTCCATTTTCCTTTCACAACACCTCTATCTCCTTAAATATCTTTGAATATGTGCTACTCAGTGATCAGATGTACCCTTTCATGGGGACTGTTGGCTTTGTAGTTAGTGTAACTCATAATCAGCACCTATCTTACAATCTAAATTTTGTCTTATTCTTTTGTAAACCATTTCATGCATCATAATGCTTAATAATATCTTTATTAGTGTTGCCTTAAGTCTAATGATTGTTGTTTTGTTGTATTATTAATTTTCAATTGTTAATGTACAAATTGTACATACGAATCATGCCTTTCCCTAACATCAGCGATGCCTTGATCGCTAGTAATTAGTGCTGACTATTATTTAGGTGGTTAGTAATATTGTCAATCATCCCTTAGTATTAGGAAGCATTCACATGTAGGCCATTGTCTTTAATTTGATCGCTATACTATATAGTAATATCTTATTAATTATCCAAACTTTATTTATATATTAATACTTGTATTTCTTAATCATATTTATATTTAATTATCAAAAAATGTTTTAATGACTACTAATATTATTTTAATGCCATGATTAACCAATAGCATCAAATGAACAATCCAAACCAAATAACCAAATGTCAAACATACCTGACACAACCAAAGTGAAAATGGAGGGGCACTACAATCATCGTGACAGGAATAGGTATAATGGAGGTGACAGGAACAAGTGCCATGGAGGTGACAGGAATAGATACAACGGAGGTGACTAGAATAGGTACCAGGATGGTGATAGGAATAGACATGATGGAGGAGAAAGGACTAGGAATGATGGGAATGATAGGCATAACGGTGACAAGAACTGGGAAGAACATAATAATAGGGATAGGAATCATGATGATAGATGCAGGGATAGAGATGATGATGATGAGGCTTCGGTTAACCACCATAGGGCTTCGCAGTTCACTGCGGGAGATAGACCTGGCATCCTGATATTTTCTCCTAGGAATCAAGTTTCTGAATAGGATCCTACTCAAGAAGAGTTCCAGGAGGAGATTTTGAGGGATTGGAGAGTATCTAGTGAGGGTTTCAGAAATGAGATGACATTTGCTAAATATTTTGAAATGAGGACTAGGTGTAGACCTCAGAGGGGAGGTAGATCACAGAACCAAGAACTGCAAAGGAAAGTAAGTAAGATGACACTTCCTTACTTTGATGAATCGGGTAAGACCACTGCAAGAGCTTGGGTCTAGAAATTGGACAGCTACTTGTAGATTAGTCCCATGCCAAAGGAGGATGCTATTACTTATGTAGCCCTACACTTGGAGGGGACTACTCACAAATGGTGGAGTAACAGGAAGGTTACACTGGGTCATGATCAGGTCACTTCATTTGTGGAGTTTATAGCAAGACTGATCAACATGTTCGATAAAAAGGACCCAGAGTTACAGTTCAAGGAGTTGACTCAGTTGAGATAGAGTGGATTAGTAGACTCCTACATTGCTGATTTCCAGGATATATCCGTTATGGTTTCGGATATTACTGAGTGTAGATTGGTTGTTCTCTTCATTAATAGATTATCAGATCAACTTCGCAGTTGGGTGAAGGGTTTTGACCCTACTACACTTCAGGAGGCCATGAAGAAGGCTTGGGACATGGAGTCATCAGTATGGAGGAATAAGTTTCAATCCAAAGGATTTCTGCCAAGGAAAGATAAGGAGAGGGATAGGAGACCATTTCAGAGAGATGCAGGACAACAGCATAAGAGTTCTTCTAGATTGGACAGTGATCAGCTGAATGACTTGAGGAAGAAACTCTGTTTTCAATGTTGAGAGCCTTGGGATCCTAAGCACAAGTGTGCTGCCCAAGGAAAGGCCAAATAGTTAGAATACTTTTCAGCCGATGAGTCTATTGATGGGGAGCCCCACTTAGATTACAATTCAAAGGCTAAGGGTGCAGAATCAGAGGGCTCAGAGGAAGCAACAGATAGAAGGATGATCTAGCTCTACCTATATCATGTATCATGAGTATTCAGAAGGAAGGATCATTCAGGATTCGAGGAGTATTGAGCAGGCACGATGTATTGCCTTACTTAACATAGGTGCCACTCATTACTTCATAGATGAGGGCTGAAAACTGAGGAATTTGAGGGCTTTACGGTGAAGGTTGCAGATGGTTTTGTACTCACCTGCACTAGGAGGATACCCAATCTATCAATCCAGTTGAACAGATACACTTGCCAATCAGAGTTTTATGTTGTTGGTATGGGTGAGACGGATGTTGTGTTGGGTATGAAGTGGTTGAATGATATTGAGGAGTTCACTCTCATCTTTTGGACAATGGAAATGAAGTTTGAGGTGCACAGAGTTAGACATGTGCTCAAAGGCCTTTCATATGGTGGGTTGAGAGTTTTTTCTCTCAAGTGGATGGAGCAATTGATTTGTCATGATCAGGTGGAGTGGGCAGTCAAGGTTATGGTGATGCCTGCAGTAGATCAGCAAAAGCATGCGTATCCTCCTGACATACAGTCTATACTTACTAAACACACCAAAGTGTTTAGTGATATTCCACCAGGTAAACCTCTGGATAGGGGTTTTGAGCATGTGATCGAGTTGGAAGAAGGTGCTAAGCTAGTAATCATGACACCTTACAGGCACCCAAAGAGGTATAAGGATGAGATCAAGAAGGCTATCAAAGAGCTTCTCAAGATGGGGCACATCAGGCCTAGTAAGAGTCCATTTGCATCTTCCGTGGTATTGGTAAAGAAGAAGGATGGGACACTTAGAATGTGTATTGATTACAGAGAACTCAATAAGAGAACAATCAATAATAGGTACTCGATTCCCAGAATCGATGATTGACGAGTTGCACGAGGCCTGTTACTTCTCCAAGATTGATTTGAGATCTGGTTACCATCAGATACGAGTCTGAGATGAGGATGTGGAGAAGACAACATTCAGGTGCCATTATGGGCACTTTGAGTTCCTAGTCATGCCATTTGGTTTGACCAATGCACTAGCTACCTTCCAGTCCTGTATGAACAAGGTGTTTAAAGAGCAGTTGAGGAGATTTGTGCTAATTTTCTTTGATGATATACTGATTTATAGCAAGACATGGGAAGAGCATCTGAAACACATTGACATTGTACTGAGCATCTTAGAAATTGATTCATTGTATGCCAAAATGTCAAAGTGTGAGTTTTGGCTGACTGAGTTGCTATACTTGGGTCATATCATCAGTGCTGGTAGTGTGAAGGTAGACCCAGAAAAGATTTGGGCAATTGTGGATTGGACACCACCGAAAAATCTTTCATATATTAAGGGATTTCTTGGCCTCTGTGGATATTACTGCTGGTTTGTGAAGGGGTTCTCTCAATCAGCTATTCCCCTTACTGATTTGACTCGAAAGGATGCTTTTAGTTGGTCTGATAAGGCACAGGAGTGCTTCGACAAGTTCAAATAGATCATGAGTACTTGCCTTGTGTTAGCCATCCCTGATTTCAGCCAGCCCTTCGAGCTGCAGTGTGATGGCTCGGGTATAGGCATTGGTGCAGTAATCATGCAGGATAAGCACCCCATTGCATTTGAGAGTAGGAAGTTGAGGGGTGTGGAGAGGAGTTACAGCATATATGACAAGGAGATGTTAGCCATCATGCATGCGTTGGCTAAGTTTAGACAGTACTTGGTGGGCAGCAAATTTGTAGTTAAGATGGATCACAACAGTCTGAAGCATTTCCTTGGGTAGAAGGATTTGAATGAGAGGCAATAGAAGTAGGTCAGCAAGTTATAGGCCTACAACTTTGACATTGTTTATGTCAAGGGAAAGAACAATGTTGTTGCCGACACATTATCCAGGAGGCCTCATCTATGTACACTAGGTGCTATAGCTGATGGTTGGAGAGAGTTGATTTCAGTAGAGTATACCAAGGATGAGTGTGCTACTGGAGTGATTGATGGCACCATCAAAGATGACAGGTACATGGTGGTAAATGATTTGATCATTTACAAGGATAGGATCTTCTTGGTGTCTGGTTCTCAGATGAAGCAAAAAGTTTTGAGGGCATTTCACGACTTGCCTATGGCAGGGTATCCAGGATACTTCAAAACATACAGATAGGTCAGAGAGAGGTTCACTTGGAAGGGCCTCAAGACCAAAGTGATGCAATATGTGAGAGAGTGCCCAATATGTCAACAAAACAAGCAAGAGCACTCACTTCCAGGAGGTTTATTGCAGCCCCTGCCCATTCCTGACAGGAAGTGAGACATCATTTCTATAGACTTTATCACAGGGTTACCTAGAGTCCAAGGCAGGGATTGTATTTATGTGGTAGTGGACAGATTGACAAAGTATGCACACTTCTTTGCTATTCCTACCACTTATACTATAGCTCAGGTTGCAGAGTTTTTCTTTCATGAGGTATTTCGACTTCATGGGTTGCCTAGGAGCATTGTCAGTGACAGGGACATCAGGTTCCTTAGTAATTTTTGGCAGGAGCTCTTCAGGTTGTTAGGGACAAAGCTCACACCCAATACAAGTTATCACCCATAGACTGATGGTCAAACAGAGATAGTGAATAAGTGGGTGGAAGGTTACCTCCAGAACTATGTTTCAGGGCAGCAGAAGGCATGGGTTAGGTGGCTTCACATGGGGTAGTATTGCTACAATTCCACTTACCACATGTCCATTCAGATGTCACCCATCATGGCATTATATGGTTATGAGGCACTGAGCTTTGTTGATTTACTATTGGTGATAGCAGGGTGCCGAAGGCCAAAGACTTCCTTCAGGAGATTCAAGATATCATGAGGGCATTAAAGGAAAACATATAGAAAGCTCAGAATTAGTAGAAGTAGTATGCAGATCAGTAGAGGACTGAGTGAACATTTGAGGTCAGTGACATGGTTAACCTCATGCTACAGCCTTTTAAGCAATCTTCTCTCAAGAAGAGTGGAGTGGAGAAGTTGAAGCCATAGTATTATGGACCCTTCAGGGTCACCAGGAGGATTGGTGAAGTGGCTTATAAGTTGGAGTTACCAGCAGGGAGCAGGGTACATAATGTGTTGCATGTTTCTTGCCTCAAGAAGGCACTTGGGCACAATGTGACACCCTCAGTTGAGTTGCCTCCTCTTGATGAAGAGGGGAAATTGATATTGGTACCTGAGGCAATCATTGACACTAGGGATCACAATTTGAGGAGGATTATCAGAGAGTACCTGGTCAAATGAAAAAACCTGTCGGTTAAGGATGCTACATGCGAGAACGAGCAGATTCTGGAGCAGCTTCAGCTAAGATTGCTTGAGGCAAGCAATCTTAGGGAGGGTGGACTGTAATGTCCCCTTCTAGACACATGGTTAGTCCATCATGGGTTCCTGTGGGCTAGCAATTTGGTTAGGGAACTATGGTTAGTTGGCTCTGGAGGTCCTTGTCAGTGAGGGAGTTATGGTTTGCATTCAGTGGATCTAGTTGACACCCTTGTGGTCAATTCAGTGGGCTCTTGGTCATTACTTACTATTTTTAGTAAGTTCAGGTACTATGTCAGTTTAGGATTTTTAGAGTTGGATCAGATGTGTTTCGTCGAGACCTTTCCGGTGAGCTAAAGATCAGTGAATTTTGACACCATCTTCATACTTATTTTAAAGTCTGAAGATTTAATAATTAATATTAATATGGACTTTATTATATTTTGCGGGAAAAGTGAATTAATGGGAAATAAAGTCTTTTTGCAAGATGTGACCTTGGGCGCCCATCCTTAGACAAGTAAAAAAGTGTTTTTAAATGATAAAATTCCCTCTTGAATTCCAATGCCATCTTGGAGGGAGAATATAAGGTGAATTGGGAGCTCATTTCATTTTTATGCTATGTTTTGATAATTTTCTTGTGAGAGCTCTGCTAAGGTTTCTGGAGTTTGAGATATTGTATTAGGCTATTAGAGACGAAAACCTCCATTAGTGATGGTATCCCATAGGTGTGAAAGATAACCCAATGGTGCCATTGATGGTGGATGTATTCAGCATTCACAAATGTACTTGCAATGGAGAAATTCGAAGTTGTTCTTGAGCTGAGTTGAGATATCTTTATCAATCAATATTATATGCTGATAATAAGAGTGAGAGGCAGATTTTAGTGGAGAGGAAGAGAGTTTGCTGCTGCTGTGAGTTATCTCTTGCTGGCCGTACTACCTGGAGTAGGCCGTACCTTCCATTGGCATTCATTGTTGAAGTTTCTTGGTGCTAGTCCCTTTCTAGTTTTGTCGCCTAGCCCTAGAGTAGACTACAATTCACTTACTACAGAAAACCAAGGAATTTTTAGTGACTTTAGTGGATGATATCACCTATAGCTAGTTGTACTATTGCTGAGGAGGTTCATGGGTGTTAAGGAGGTTCATCTACTTGCATTACAGCTGCATATTCAGCGCTTTGGAGACATTTCAGACCTTCTATATTGCTGATAATATTTGTATGGATTTTCTTTATCATTCTATGGAGTTTTGAGGCATTTCTAGCCACACCCATTGCTGGTCTGGCAACAACTCAGATATGAAGTTGTAAATCTCAATGTGGGTATGTTCTCATAATTGTTTATTGGCTATTCTACTATCTGGGTTGTCCTTACTTTCTTCAGATTCATTATATATTTTCTAGGTTTCTGTTATATGCAAAATATTGTGTGCTCCAGCACTACATCTGTAGGAAAACATAAAACCCCCTTCTAAATCTTCTGTCTATCTGAAAGAACACAAAAATAATAATAATAATCACATAATAAAGATTCAAAAATATACAGACAGGTACAGCACATTACAAACGTGGCTGTGGTTTTCCACAATTAAAAATCTACTAGAGCATTTCTAACTATAATATCTGAATAAAATCCCCCTTCCATTATGCTTTGATGGATGTCCATACCATGTTCGAAAGCTCCCATTTTTGCATAGGTGGGGAGGATGTTGGCAAAGGTTGTGGAATTTGGCTTTACACCTGCCAATTGCATTTGCTTGAAAGTTTTTAAAGCCTTTTCAAAAAATCCATTTTGTGCATATCCAACAATTGTTGCATTCCATGTTATTATGATCAATATATTATATAATAATTATTGTAAAATATTATAATTGATAATTAATAGGATAGGATTATTAATAATAACCTTAATCTAATGATACAAATATAATATATTATAAATTATATACTTATTTATTAATTTATTAATTATATTGTAATATTATTATTTATTAACTATAATTAATAATTGTCATATATTAGGTATTATATATATTATTATATAATATATAATATTAATTATTTTGATATATTATATAATTAATATAATTAATTATATTATTAGTTATAATATATGGTTATTATAACTTATTTATCCAATGTTACATAATTTATTGGTTAATATCATATTAGATAATTTGATATATTTAATATTAATAAGTGGATAAATATATTATAGTATATGTATTTTAAGTTTATATATTATATATGAATTTAATATATATAATAATTAACCATATATTTATTACTATATGATTGCACTAGTAATATATATTATAACCTTAGTAATGACTAATAGTGATACGAGAAGACCCTGTCCAACTACATCTGAGGATTTTTTTAATTCCTCTGTCTTTCATTAGTCTCCTTACCTCACCACACCTACCCACTTCTGGATAGATGTTCGAGAGAAGAACATAAGTTGTGCAGCATTTTTAGGATCCAAATCAAAAAGCAGTGTTGCTATAAATACTCCTAAGCCTATATTCATATATGATCTACATGCACCAAGAAAACACATCCATACAACCAGCATCGATTTAACAGGTATCTCAATGATAAAGTTTAGGGTGTCTTCAAGATAGCCAACATGGGCAAGGAGGTCAACCATGCACACATAATGATCAACTATAGGTGTAATGCAATAAGGGTTACAAATTTGATTGAAGTATGTACAACTCTCATCCACTAAACCTACATGGTTGTATGCACCTAGAATACAAGCAAAGCTTATAATGTTACGATATGTTCCAGAGTGCTTAATTAATTCAAAGATTTTCAGAGCATCCTTGCAAAATCCATTTTGTGTATATCTTTATAACTTGAGTCTAGTATGTATATTCAATTTATATTTTGAGTAGTATGTATCATTTAGACTTTCACAGCCATTTACTAGAATCTTTTTACCAGAATTGACATGCTTATGTTTTGATTAGTATTTTATGGTCTAGGTGTTTTGTTTGTTTAGCATCAAAGTTATATATAGTTCATACTGTTTTATTGTAGTTGGTTAAGCTTCCACATAACCCAATAGTGGATGATATTTTGAGAAAGTATCTGGAGCACAAGACCAAGGAGGGTGTGTAAGTGAGTTTTTTTGAATATGCATATTTCTTTCTTGTGATGACTGACTACTTCTTTGGTACCATTTATTGGTTTTCCTCTTGTCTTTCAATTTGCTTCAGTCTTTATTATCGTATCTGTGTAAGATACATATAGTGTAAAGTGGATCTTATTGCATTAATGCTATGGAGTTCCATTCAGTATTAGTGCATTCAATTTGTAAAATTCTTTAATATTGGAAGACTATTTATATGCTAGTGCTTTCTTTGGCTAAATTATGGTTTATTGTATTTTAGAGTGATGGAGTACGTCATGTTAGCAATACAAAAATGGTTGCAAGATCAATCCTACATGTATAGATCTAACCCCTAAAATTTGAAAGATGAAATTCAAAATTTGGTCAACTCACACCCATTCCTTTCTTTCCATGAGATGACTTGGTACAAGTTTCATGTGAATATTTCCATGTACTTGTATTTAAAGACATTCAATATGCATTTACTCACAATCAATGCATTTAAAGTCATCTGCTGCTATAGACAGATTAGTAATTATTGGTAAATTTCATATTGTTGTAGCACGATTTGTGTGAGTCAAACTTGAACATCAGTCCTCAATGTTGTTCAGTTGAAATTGTATATGACTGGGGGTTACCTTTGCATAGATCATACTGTGTTTCAATCAAATATGAATAAATGAGTTATGGAGTTTGACTATTAGACATGTATATGCATTTCTTCTTGAATACTTTCATAATATATGCATATATTGTTGTAAAATTCCTTATCATCCCACTTTGTTTTTCATATTTCAAAGTTTCATAAATATTTTAAAATATTAACAAATTTTGAGTTTTTTTATTGTGGATAGGTATAGAGCAAGGAGAAAATGTAAAACCAGTGCCTTCTAGATGCATTTATAGCCCACCCCATGTGCAACAATGGCATCATTGAAGACATGCATTCACACCGATTGCTTTTTAGCTTTAGCTTTAGTTTTTTTCAGTTTTAAAAGCATAATAAATCAGCAATTTGCATACTGCAGAAAGATTCTATCTTGAAAACTCTCTATATAGAGTTCTTTGTAACATATTTTATATATAGTTTGAATATATAGTGAATTATTTTCCAGCATTGGTGTTTCAATCCTTTGAGAAGATTTGTTGATAAATGAGTTCTTTGTAACATATTTTATATATAGTTTGAATATATAGTGAATTATTTTCCAGCATTGTTGTTTCAATCCTTTGAGTAGATTTGTTGAAGTTTATCAACAAAAAATGGCATAGTTAATGTTTATCATGTACTAGTTAGTTTTTTATATATGATCAGTTGACGAAAAAATAATGATTAAAATGACCAAATATACTACCAATGGATGGAAATTAGTTAATACAAATGACTAAATATGCTACCAATGGACAAAAATTAGTGGCTAAATAAATGACTAAATATACTACCAATTGACAACAATTAATGATTACAATGACTAAATAAATTTGGTCACGAGATAAATGACCAACAATAAACTACCAATGGTCACATGACTAAATATACTACCAAATTGATGACTAAATCTACTACCAAATTTATGACTAAATATACTACCAAATTAATGACTAAAATTTGTTTTGTCATAAATTTGGTCATGAGATAAATGACCAGCAATAAACTACCAATGGTCACGTGACCAAACTACTGATTACATGACTAATTTTTGGTAGTTTTTTTAGTCATTTATTTCTATTTTTCTACTAGTGATGACAAGATCCAAGAGATCCATCCAAGACCTCAACAAGAAACACTTGTCTTACCAAGGAGACCCATTTGTCCTCTTGGTGTTAGAAGAAACTAGACAATGCTAGATACAACAAGAACTGGTTCAACACATACAAAGACAAGAGGACATAAACGAAAATTATCATTTACCCACACAGAGGTGGAATCTAAGAAATCAAAATAGAAGAAGAGAAACTAGTGACCCTTCAGTTCTTAGGGTTATCTCAACTACAAAAATAATCAAATGAAACATACAACAAAGCACACAATAACAAAGGCCATAGTACTTGCCAACCCCTCTCTGCGAAACCTAGCTCTCCAATGAGCTAGACCCCTGCCATGTCTCACCTCCTCTTGACTGACTAATTCCACGTGAGCGAGAGTAATGCAGTGGATCACCTTGTGGCAAGGAGGGAAAGGGTATGTGTGCATGCTAAAATCTAACCCAACAGCCCTAGGCAACCGGAGTCATGATTTTGAGTGTATAGTTTTAGAAAAAGCTTCAAAAAATGATTCTTTCTCCTAGAGTTTGAATATCAAAATATCACTATTTAACCTTGCATTACCCCTTACCCACGGTCTTGGTTTCGTTCTTATAGAAAATGAAGGAAGGAACAAGCTTCAGACCGTTCACATTCAAAACTTTTGAATTATCCCCAGCAAAAATATTATGACTATTCATTTACCAATTTTCTATTGAGAATACAACATATACAATGTTTGAAAATATTATATGCAAATATGTACACACGACAAGAAAAGACAAGAAAGAGGGAAGGAAAGTGATTGTGCTTAATCAACAAAATAAAATATATGATGATGGTCTCTCTATTTTATGATATAAATATTGCTCTTTCACTACAATGATGGTTGATCCTACTAACAGTTAAACCACATACAGACCAATTTTATCAAAGCATCACAAAAATGAAAATGCCTTGATGTCAACAAAGCTGCTGATATTGATAGTGATCATGATGAACTAGTGGACAAGAATGTGCAACACAGTCATAGTTGTGTTGAAGTTGAGGTAATATAACAGTTGTTGTCAATTATTTGTTCCAATGTTTTGTCATTCTTCATGCTTAAAATGTTCTTATGATGAATTCTATGGGACTGTCTATTGAAAATGGCTATCATTACACAATATTTCTGTCCCTAGCTTATACTTACCATTTTGCTTGAGTATTCACTTCATTATTGTTGTCCTTGTCATGTTTATGACATGCTCTTATGTTGCATTATGACATTTAACTCTATCATTCTAGACAGTCACTTTGAGTATGTCTTAGTAAAGCTCTTAATCATTTATCCTAAAGTCAAGGTTGTCATATCTACTTTTTTGATGTCATTCCAAGGGTTCTTGGTCACTATATAATGGTTTTAATAGTGCCTTTATCTCTTCTCTTTGTTTGGTGAAACCCTACTAGCTATTACATCTCTTTATCTTCTCCTATACCTTCCATGCTATGGATTGTCCTAAGACAAAGATATGGACTGCCATCTTACAACTTTTATTGTATTTCTTATCATATGAAGGACTAGGATTGTCCCTTCTTGTTGAAAATCTTGTGATCATGACTATAAGAATCCTCCTATAAACTAGAATCTATTGCTTACAATAAAGGAAGAATCTCACAACATACCTTAACTTAGTCATTTAAGAGTGGAAGAAAAATGTTATTTTGAATAAAAATTTATAGTTTTTACATTCTTTACTTGACTTATATTAATGTGTACATGATGATTAAACTGCATGCAAAGAAATTATATGAAAGAAGAACAAAAATAAAAAGGCCCTATCAATAGAGCTCTCTACAAAGCTGCACAACTTGAGGACAATGATGATAGTGATTATGTTGAATGTCTTCTGAATGATATTAAGAGTAGTAGTACTTGTGCTAGAATTGAGGTGAGTGCTATTTATTGTTTTTATGTCTTTCATGGTAGTCATTGTTGTTTTAACACACACATGAAAGTAAGTACTATTCAAGTAAGTTGTTAGGTCAGAATGGAGATAATCAAACAACTTATGAACTTGAATATTAATAGAAAATTAGAACACCATACATATCCACAAATTTAACCATCCTTGCCCAATATAATATTAAATTATCATAGAAGTGTAATGTCTTGAATCTAAAATATGATTAGATAGATAATATTGGAATATATAAATTGTCTTGGTGAAAGATGATGATTGGCTAGGACTTAGATAGATAATTATAAAACATAATTAAGAAACATAAAGCATGGGCTTAGCAATTTGACTAAGATTTGGCTCCATTAATCAACGTAGAACACCTATGACCATAGGCCTGGCAAGGTGTTCCTCTCCATGTTGCAATATTAATCAGATGTGCTCTGCCCATCCTTATTGCTAAAGCAATACATCAATTTATATATTACCAAAATTATCAAAACTTCATTCAATCTTCCATGCTTCTTTTCATAGTGTTCTGGCAATAAACAGGTTTACATTGGCAATGTGATTGATGTATTCTTGAGATATACAAGTATCAGTAGAAATTATTTCTTCCATGACAGATTTTACCCTGAAGAATTTGTCCATCTGTTTATAAACATTCTCTATCACTTTGTCTTCATCGTTGACTTTCTCCAAAGCTATGGGTAATAATTGCACCAACTCATCTTTCCATAGATCTTTATCCCATATATTACCCTCATTATTGAAGAAATTGGGAAATGCCAGATCCCCATGTAGATCAAAATCACCAATGTTATCTGACAATATTGTATTAAACCTTTCATGTTCAATGATCATTCCACTACATTCCTTGAGTGCTTGCTCTTTGGCTTTTAGTTCTTCTTTCTTCTCAAACAATTTGAGATGCAATCTTCTATGTTCTTGATAAGCATTATGGGTTCTTTTATGTAAGTCCCATACTTGATCACTGTGTTTCATTATCTCCTCATATCTTCTTTTTATCAATTCAGAAGCCATCTAATACTTAACAACTTTTATGTCACTTTCCATTTTATCACTTTTCTTTTGAAATTTCTCTGCTTTAACTTTCCAATAATTTTTATTTGCTATGGCTTCCATCACCTCTTTATATAGTTCTTGATAAGACAACCGATTACTAGATGATAATATTTTATCCTTATACATAGCAATCTCTTGTTTTAATTTTGCATTTTCTGCTATATATGCATTGTTATTCCTGACCAGTTTCTCTATCTGGGCTTTTGTAAAATTGGCAACATTGATATTCAGGTCAGTAGTATCTAGTCGGTCAATATCTTTAACTCTCTGTATTATGAGATGACCAAATGCTTTGTTTGGATCATCAACGATTTGAGGCCTCTGATGTGGGGGGTAAAGTGCCCATAGCAACAAAGCTTCCTTATCAAGGTCATACCTAGAACCTTTCTAGATTTTATCCAAAGCTTCAATACTTAACTGTTATCCTAATTTCTTTTGAAGGTATCAAAAATAATGGCTGAGGTCATATCCCAACCTAGTACTATCACCACCCTTGCTTCTTCTAGTAGATTTGTTTTGTTTTTGGGGGTCATGTCATTCATTGCTTTATCAATTTCATTTTGAAGCTGATGTAATACCTTAGCTTGTATCTTAGGGGAAATATCTTTCATCTTCTCCCTAGCTTGTCTGCCTTTGAACTCATAAAGAAACTCTTTAAACTTAGGGGTTTTTATAAAGTATTTATCTAAGACAAAATTTTTACTAGCTAGGTGTCTCATATCTTCTGATAGTTCATCAGGGGATTCTATATCAACTGCTTCTCTATCCATAGGTGGCTCATAGCTATCAATTACAGGTTTAAAACCCTATACATTTTCATCCTCACCCTCCAGTTCCTCATCATTTGTAATGCTATCATCCATAGAAAAACAAATATAAGGTGTAGGTTGAGGAGAAAGATGACTCAAAGGAGCCTCATATCAAGCTTGTGTTTCCCTAATATTTTTGCCTCTTCTTTCAAAGATCTCAGGTGGGACATCCATAATCAATTCTCATGCCTTTGAAACTAACATGTTCAATTTGTCTATGGGATCAATAATTTTTAGAAAAATCTCCCTTATAGTTGGGGTTTTGGGCTACCCTCCAAGCCTTGAATAGCATTACTTTATGATGCAGTTCTCTCCTCTCAATGGTAGAAGCTTCATCAACATTTATAATTAAATCCTCATCCACCAATAGTACATGTTGATACCTTTTCAACTTTTGACTTATACTGACATGATTGATGAAATGCTCAAGGTCAAAAATTTCCCTAGCATTTCCTTTAGGCATCCCAAAGTAATCTAATCTCTTTTTAATTTCTTCATATCCTTTCTTAGAAAAAGCAATAAAATATTCAAATCACAGGGTGCCTAGCATAAAGTATTGCTTATTGTGTCTCTTCAAATGCATGAAATCAGATGAAGCTAATTGCCTAACAATTTCCAAATATGCAATTCTATCAGGACAAGTCTTCGGGAGTATAACTGGTGCTCCTTCATACACAAAAACTCTGATCTTTGTGAAATCCTTGTATACGTACCAATCACCCCAATTATGATTGATCTTTTTGTTCTTATCCATATCCTTTAGCTTGAGAAATCTTTGTTTATTGGGTGACAAATTGTAATTGCATGGATAACCAAATTTAGCATATAAAGGCTTTACAAAATACTCTTTGAAATACAAATAATGTGACCTATCACATCTACTATCCCAAATGGTAGTCCATATTTGTACTAGCTTAATGTCTCCATTTTTATCTAGATCTCTAACCTTGAGAGATTCATCCCATAGGCCCATGTTTTGCCCTTCATATAAAACCAGATGCATAAATAAAAAATAATGCATAAATCTAAATCCTTTCTTGTTATCCTTTATAGCTTTTAAATCATTGTGAAGATCATTGGAAAGATATTCGACATAATCAGATGTTCTGGCATCAGGACTTTGTATATCTGTAGCTCGAACCATTGGTATTATATCCATAAATTCATGGGCATCCACACCTAATACCTGACAGACTAAGTAATAAGTATATCTAAAATATGGTTCAAATAGATCAACTAAATAAGGGGGATCCTCCATCCCTGAGAACACTCTGAGCTGATTGTTTTCATCCCTACGTCTGTGAAATGGTAGCCTCCACCTTTTATAAGTGTTACTGAAATTTTAATACTCATTCAATAAGTCATTAATCCTGAATACCATATCAAATCTTGAATCTAACTAAAACACCATTGATATATAAATCTAGGTAATAGGAATAAACCCAAACCCATCTTTAAGCTCAATCATACGAATTTGTAGATTATAATGATCTACCAACATATTAAGTAGTTCTATATTCAGAAACACATTGGGTACTACTAATTTCCCCAAATTTAACTTCCAAGGATTTGAGATTGGTTTGTGTCTGTGCATTTTCCTATAATGGTACATGAACAGGTCATATCCCCTTTTATGGGTCCACAAATCCCCTACATGTTTGTTAGCATCTTCCAATTTCTCAGCATGTGGATTTAGTTGAGCATTTCTTTTGGACCTTTTTCTAGACCCTAGGCATTGTTCTATCAGGTCTTTGTTTAAATGTCTATCCTCAGTTTTATACCTTTTCTTAGGGTTTTCTTTCTTAATTTCCATAGTTTTATGTGTTTATGACTTCCACAATTCTCTGTAAATTCAAATTTAGGCTTGGAGTACTTACTTGAAGAAGCTTCCCCTAATCTGTAACTTTGCCATTTCCAATCTCTAAGCTCCTTAATTTTCTCTGTCTACTCAATAGTTTCAAAAGTCTTTTAGAAATCACTTCTTTCATCTCTGGCTCATTAATGGCATATCCGTTGCAAATTCAAAATATTATGCAAAAATAATTAATTCTTTCAAACATGAGCCGTCTAATTCATGTCAAATAGTCATGTCACTAATTTATCAGGATGGTCACTTTTTCTTTCTTAAACATTATTTCATCATTCTTTGGGCTATCAGGATGACTTCAAATAGTGTTACACTGATATCATTATGTCCCATCCATATCGTTTATGTGTTATATGGTCCCTTTTATTTATTAACTTCCTTCAAAATGCCCTTTAATAAGCATTATTGGTGTATCAGCAAGACCTAAAATTATGTCACTTCAATATCCTTGAGTCCCCGCGATATGCTTTTATTGATAGATATTGTTGTATCGGTGTGACACATTTAGTTGTCACACCGATATGCATTAGTCCCATCGATATATTTGGTATTATTAGGATATCGAAGATATATACGATCGAGTCATCCTGATACCTTTTAGTCTCCTCATAATGTTTTATTCTCTTTAGTTTTTCTAATGTCATCCTTACTGATGTAGGAGCATCTGGAAGAATTCAAGATAGTTGAGATAGTTGATAGTGAAAATAGAGTATTGAGACAGTAAACTAGGAGATACCGCATCTGAGTATGAGAGGCTGCGAAGCTAGACTTAACATCTAGACATAGTCAGTTACAACATATCAAGAATTTAGATTATTTGGCTTTGATTCTAGAGAGATATCATTACTCAAAGATTGATTGTTTTATAGAACAAAGACAACTGTGTTCAGTGGAATCTAAATCAGCTTGTGGAGCAAATACGTGACTTGTGGAGCAAAAAGGAGCATTCTTTGATGAAGTTTAGGACCTAGCCAACCATTCAGTGTGAGCTGCATGAAGTTCTATGCATTTGTGGAGCAGTGTCTTATGTTTAGGCCTGACCTATTTTGTGTACACATTTCATAAACTAGTCGTTGCAATTAGGCTGACTTGTTGATGTTTAGAAAGCTTGCGGAGGATATAAATGAAGGACAATGATTTGTTACAAGGTAGTGGAGTGGAAGCGATCGATGGCATGAATATATGAAGTGAGATCTTAAGTTAATTAGATTTGGTCGTGTGGTAGAATAGAGTGGAGAACATAAAAGAAAGTAGAATGAGAGGTAGAGCATTGATAAGCAGATGAACGAAATCATGAAATCATATTGTTGTATGAACCTGTTGTAATCCCTGGGCTACAGCCTAACACCTATAAAGCCCTTGAGGCATGTGTAATTTGATTTGAAGTCATAATAAATGAAGAACACGCTTTAAAGGATGGGTTTTTCCCTATTAGGGTTTTCCTAGGATACATCTTGTGTTATGTGTTCATGAATGCCTTTTATCTTTTCACTGATTAACTGTTAGCTTCCGTTGCATATCCATTATGATCATGGTGTTAATTGATTAAGGTTGCAAGGTTGGACAATCCCTCACTGAACCCTCCTACCTTGACTATATCAAGTGGTATCAGAGCTAGTTTTGAATCTGCTAGGTTGGTTGTGAATTGGTTGAAAGGTGGTGAATCTGTTGGAAGGAAGTGTGAAACCATAAAGTATTCATAAGTCATCATAGAACAAAGATTGAGGCAACCAATATTTAGGTAAGATTTTCAAATTGAGTTGTTTATCTAATTTGTTTCAATGGCAAAAATTAGAAAGAGGATGAAGAAAGAAAATGAAACCCTAATGTGCGAAAGGGATAATTTGGAAGAAGAATTGTGTGAAGTCAATAAGTGTAATTTAGAGTTGTTGGAGAAGATGAAAGATCTAGGAGTGGACAAGATTGATGCCCTTGAAGAAGAACTAAAAGATGTAAGGAGCAAAAATGAAGACCTAGAAGCATAGCTTAAACTGTTTGAGGATGTTGAAAAGAAATTTGTAAAACTAGAAGAAGGATTTAAGTTGTTTTATAAGGTTGAACAGAGGAACATAGATCTAAAAGGAGAATAGTTTGCAAAAAAATGAAATATTAGAATTAAAAGAGTAGAAAGATTAGTTAGAGTAGTCACTTATAACATGCAGAGAAGAGAATGAAAGTTTGAGATCTAAACCTGAACTTTGTGATGTTTCTTGTGATACTAATGATTTGTGTGATGATGCAGAAGTTTCTTTAGAAATTGAGATTGAAGATGATAGTGTGATAGAACCTAAAGTTGTTGGTGATGGTATTGGTTTCAAAATCATGCAGAGAATGGGGTGTGAAGGAAAAGGATTAGGAAAGCAGCGGTAAGGAATTATAGAACCAGTTGAACTAGTAATCAAATCAAGAAGTGAAGGGATTGGATATGACAGAGCTAAGGATGTTATGGAGAACTTTAACAAATCAAGTCAAAGCAAAAAAGGTATGTATTGCTCACATTGTAATAGACATGGGCATGAAAAAGAATTGGGTTGGGATCTATACCCTTGTAATTTTTGTGGATTAAGGAATCATTCTGAAATGATGTGTTGGGATAAAATGAGGAGGAGAAAATCTATGACAGGTTGTATACAGAAGAATTATGGATGGATTGATGGACAAGAATGGAGAAATGTTACTTGTATGTTTAGAGGGAGGTATATAGTGAAGTATTCATGTGATGGATTAGGATGTAGAGAAAGAAGACCTTATGCGGAGCAAAACAAGGACAGTAATTCATTCTATAGAAGGAGAAATGATAAGAGTCATAATTCTTATCACAGTGAAAGATACCAAAGGAATGTAAAGGGATGAACCTATTTTAAAGTTTAGAGGAGAAAAAAATCAAGCAAAGAAAGTCATCCAGAAACTATTACCAAAGAAGCTGATAATGGAAAAGCAGTAAATAATACAGAAACAATTTGTGTAGAGGAAGAAGATCCTATTGATACAGAGGTAACTTATGTAGAAGAAGATCTGATTAAACCACTAAGTTTGATAGAGGAACTAGAAGAAAATGATGTAGAGATAGTTTATGCAGAGGAAGAAGAAGAACCTTTTAAATCATTGAGCATAATAGAGAAACTAGATGAAGTTGAATCATTAATCTTGAGAAGAAGTTTGTTATAGTGCAAGAGAAATTTTGTGCAAGATCATAAGAGGAAGAAGTGCTAGAGAAAGTTTGTGTGAACAAATGCATAGAATAGTAGAGAAAAGAGTTCATGTGACAGAGAAAGAGGGAATAACATGATATTGTACCGGAGGAGAAGGATTGTGTACCAAAGTGATTGTGGTAAAGGAAACAAAGTGAAGTACATAAGCAGTGTAAGTAGAGTGGAAGCTGTAAGATTTTGACGAATGCAGAAGAAAATTGTGTTAAGAACCAGAGAGTAGACAGTGTTAAGAAAGTGTATTGACTGAATCGGAAAGTAACTTGATTGTTCGAAGGATTCATGAATGAACGAGGCAACTTGCAAAAAAAACTTGTTCAGACCACCAATCATTGAGGTAGTGCAAGGCTTGCAGGTAGACTGTCGAACCTAGACCATGACAAAGATGATGAACTTGAGGCAGTTTTGTAGGGTGGACTTGGACAGACTGCCGACCTTGAGGCTATTACAAGTACCTGAAGACAAATCGCTGAACCTATTTGATTTTGACATAATACAAATCCAAGTGATGAGGCCCACTTTTCAAATAGCCCTGAGAGTCTAATGCAGGAGCATCTGGAAGAATTCAAGATAGTTCAGACAGATGACAATAAAAATAGAGTATTGAGATAGTGAACTGGTAGATACCGCATTTTATCGCATTTGACTATGAGCCGCTACAGAGCTGGAGTTAACATCTAGACATAGTTAGTTACAACATATCAAGAATTTAGATTATTTGGCTTTGATTTTGGAGAGATATTGCTACCGGAAGATTGACTATTTTGTAGAATAGAGCCGACTGTGTTCAATGGAGTCTAAATCAGCTTGCAGAGCAAATCCGTGACTTGTGGAGCAAAAAGGAGCATTGTTTAATGAAGTTTAAGACTTGGCCAACCTTCAGTGAGATCTGCATGAAGTTCTATGCATTTGTGAAGCAGTGTCTTATGTTTAGGCCCAACCTATTTTGTGTACACGTTTCATAAACTAGTCATTACAATTAGGTCGACTTGTTGATGTTTAGAAAGCTTGTGGAGGATATAAATGAAGGACAATTATTTGTTACAAGGCAGTAGAGTGGAAGCAATCGATGGCATGAAGATATGAAGCAAGATCTAAAGTTAATTAGATCCGGTTGAGTGGTAGAATAGAGTGGAGAACAGAGAAGAAAGTAGAATGAGAGGGAGAGCATTAATAAGTAGATGAATGAAATCATGAAATCATATTGTTGTATGAACCTGTTGTAATCCCTAGGCTGCGGCCTAAAACTTGTAAATCCCTTGAGGCATGTGTAATTCGATTTGAAGTCATAATATATGAAGAATGAGCTTTGAAGGCTGGGTTTTTCCTTGTTAGGGTTTTCCCAAGATACATCTTGTGTTATGTGTCCATAATGCCTTTTATCTTTCCAATGATTAATTGTTAGCTTCCATTGCATATCCATTATGATCATGGTGTTAATTGATTAAGGTTACAAGGTTGGATAGTCCCTCACCAGACCCTCCTACCTTGACTACATCACTTACATGCAAGACAAGGTTTATTTACTACTTCGGGCTATCAAAGAGACACTACATTGAGTACTCTTGATATAGCATTCTCCCAATGATATCCCTTTGTATGGCCTTTTTGTTTAAGGGATTTTTTGGGTTAACTTTAATGATTTTATTCCTTTTGGGTATTGGTGGGATGTTGTGGGATTATTAAGGCTAGGATATAAGTTAATCAAATTTATTGTTTTGAATGAAAAATTAAAATAACATTGTGAGAATAGTTTATTTGGAATAATGGCAAGAATTAACAAAATTTTAGGGTTTTAAAACTTTTTTTTAACATAAGTAATGCTTTTTTTATTATGTAAATAAGGGTAATCATTACCTATCTAATTATTATTATGTATTTCAATATAATGTGTATTTTTTTTTTTTGCAGAAATGTATTTGATAAACTCGAAGAAGGGGATAAAGTTAGGGTGTTGGATCAATTTGATGGTGTACCTGTGGGCATTGGGAGGATTCACTCACTATCTGTTACACATGGAGTTAACTTGAAAGGAACAAGAGATGCAAATGTAAATATTTTAAAGGTCACAAGTAACATACGCCTTGCTTATGAAGACAAAATAGATGGAGATGTCCATCTAAAAGAGCAAGAAGCAACCTTCACACAGTAGCCACTAGAATATTTACAAAAAATAGCATAGTTGATGTTTATCATGTACTAGTTGTTAGACATCTTGGCCCACTACTTTATGCAGTATTTTGAATGTGTTGTTTAAGGATCTTAATTTTCATAGTGTATCTGAAAGAGTTGGAAACTCTTAGACAACTTTGACATTTTTTATTATATTTATATATATACTCTTAGACAATTTTGATATCATCTAACTTGATATATATTTGCATTATATTTTTTATTGCAGATTACCTTTCTTTATCATGATGTTGAATCAATCTTTTAATTCTAGCATGTTGTAGCTTGTTCTCATATGTAATTTTTTTATTTTCTTTTATGTTTTAATTCAAACTTAATAATATGTTTTTTTCTGCATTATAAAATTTATGGTATTTAATAAATTATTCATATCATGGCTAAATTTACTACCAATTAATAGAAACCAGTAAATAAAAATGACTACCACGACTAAATAAATGACTAGTTAACAACAATCAATGACTAAATTAATTACTAAATATATTACCAAATTGATGACTAAATATACTAGCAAATTGATGACTAAATATACTACCAAATTGATGAATAAATCTACTACCAAATTAATGACTAAATACACTACCAAATTAATTATTACAATGACTAAATAAATGACCGGTTAACAACAATTAATGACTAAATATAATACCAAATTCATGACTAATTATACTACCAAATTGATGACTAAATATACTACCAAATTGATGACTAAATATACTACCAAATTAATGACTAAATATACTACCAAATTAATGACTAAAATTTGTTTGATCATAAATTTGGTAGTGAGATAAATGACCAGCAATAAACTACCAATGATCACATGACCAAACTACTGGTCACATGACCAATTTTTGGTAGTTTATTTAGACATTTATTTTTGTTTCTCTACTAGTGAGCTCCACTCAATACCAATAATGTATCCTTTATGAACCAACTATTCTCTAGGAAACCCCACTGCCCATCCATTGTTCCCACTAATAATCCATCATCCAATTTCACATATGTAAATCCACCCATTTCCCAAACACCTATCACCTCTTCCATCCAAACATCACACCCAAATAAAAACCAACAAATACCCCCTCACATCCTACAACAACTCCTTGTGTATCAACAACAATTAGCCCTTCAAAACCAAAACTTCAATGCCCAACAATGAAACATCCCACAAAATCAAAATCCACATCTTAACCAAATTCTGTTGCATCTCTAATAACTCCTCCAAAAAAACCAAATGTACATCCCACAACCACCACCCACACAAGATTTAACAAGCATTGTGCAAACCCTAATCCAAAAAGTGGATGACATGTAGCACAGAAACAAAAGGAAGCAATATTCTTTCGAGGATATTTGCCCCTACCCATTTGACAGGACATTATACATGCATCCCTTTCCCAAAAAAATTGAAACACCCAAGTTTGACAAGTACAAAGGAAAGGGAGACCCGAGGGAGTACCTTAGGTAGCACTATATCTCTTTCCTTGAAGTCTCCTATGACAATACCTATCTCCTGAGACTTTTTCCTAGAAGCCTCAGTGGTTAAGCCACTGAATGGTTTTCTCACCTTCCTCTGGGTATTAGAACATTCCCTGAACTTGCAAAGAAGTTTGTGAACCATTTCTCCTATAATTTTGAGCACGAAATATCCATGACGGAGCTTTGCAACATAAAGCAAAAGAGCGAAGAATCCTTTTCCACGTTTTTACAAAGATGGAGAGGCTTGGCAAGTAAACTCCCTTGGCCCATCCCTAAAAAACAATTAGTCACCATGTTTGTGACTAATCTTAGTCCAAAAATAGGCTTCCACTTGCAAATTCAATGCACATCCACCTTTAAAGAAGTCATTGACTAAGGCACTACTATTGAGAGAGCCCTTATTACCAAGGGTTAGAGAAAGTTCTATGACAACAAAACCTACAACAATAACAACAAGGTCAATAACAATGCCCCAAACACAAACAACATGCAATCAAATGACAAACCTCACTTTTGAGGTAAGAACAAGAACACTCTCAACAACGGCATCACTGATGTGAAATCCATTAAAAATGTACAAAGCATCTATACATGGAGCACGTCCACCACTAGTAATGTCAATGTCCCCAAAGGACCACCAAAACAAAATAATAACCCTAAGAGTAATTTCACACCTTTAGGGGAACCCATTGAAGATGTTTTGGATAAATCAATAAAGGTGGGGTTAATCATGTTGCCTCCTATCAAGGCCTATGACGAATATTACTTCAAGCTCTCTTGGTTTGATGAAGATGCCTATTATGAATATCATCGCATGAAAGGGCATAAAACCTCTAACTGTATGTGGTTAAATTATTGTATACAAGATCTTATTGACAAAGGTAGCGTAAATGTTGAAGAGTCCCCTAAGCAATCCCCAAACACAAATCTTGGAGCATACAAGGATCCACTTCTAGATCATCGTAAAGGAAAAGCCTCCTCATCAAACCAAGTCTATAATGTCCTACCACGAGCTACTTCTTTCAACTCCATCATGGGGCTAATAGAAGAATCCTCTAATCATGTAAACACCATCACCATTCAGGCAAAAACACCCAATTGTGCTGTCACCACCCACCGCAGTTGTGTTTCCATATGGGATCTCCTACCACTAACCAACCTTCTACTTCCACTCCCACCAACCCTTCATCCACCCACAAATACAACATCCTAGACCATCTTGGCAAAACCCCAACACAAATCTCCATCCTTGAATTGCTCTACACATATCCTACCCATTAAGAAGTCCTTGAGAAAGCCTTAACAGAAATGCAAGTACCTACTGATTTGAATGTGGATCAGTTCCAAGCAATGACAAGCAACATCACTGCACCTCATCGACTCACCTTTTCAAAAAAGGATCTTCCCACACCCAACATTGCTCACAATGAGGCCCTTCATATCAAAGTCCTAATCCATAAACACACCATTAAATGAGTCTTAATAGATGGTCGCTCTAGTTTAAATCTTTGCACACTTAAATTATTAAAACATTTGGGATGCTCAGATGTGGTCATGAATTCTAGTGAATGCATAACTATTAAAGGCTATGATGATACTGAGAGATTATCTAAAGGCACCATCAAGTTGCCTATCTAGGTAGGACAAAAAAATTTAGGGACCAAATGCCAAGTGCTTGATCTTGACCTACCCTACAACATCCTTCTCATCTGACCATGGATTCATGCCATGTAGGCCATTCTATCCACTTTCCACAAATGTCTAAAATTCCCACATAACAGCATAGAAGTCACCATATATGTTGATCCCCAGCCTTTCCAATATTGTAGATTTTGGAAGCACATGACCATACCTTTTGTCCATACAATGATGCCACGAAAATGCTTGCTCCATGCACAAATCCTACATCATCCACCTCCTACATCAATCCTTCCAACATTGTTACCACTTCACAAACTTTCACACCTCCAGAGGTCAAGATCAAGGTAAGCAACATGGGAGGCAGAGAGTACGACTTGCATGGTGCATTCTGTGTAGGCTTACTATCGTCCCCTAAGACATTTGGCCTACCAAAAGAAGAAGTCTCCATGGTGATTATCAAATGCAAACCCTCACCCACCTTTGAAAGGAAGCATCTCCTAGAGTAGGATGTGCTCGAGGATATATCATCCTAGCTATATAAGGATGAAGAAGAAACAAAAGCTTCTACCCTCCCTGTTGAAATTTACGGAAAGGGTCATGAAATTGTCAAATGAAAGGGATACAAAGGACAAGGGGGAATAGGTCTCCATGAGCAAGGGATTGTAGAGGCACTTCAATCCACAAGTAACTTATACTTCTATGAGCTAGGGCATAAGAAATGAGAGTCGCCCTCTGCGAGTGTCGAGTGTGTATTAAGTGAGATCATTGAGGCTTTCCCTATGATAGATATCATCGACAAAGAGGACCATAAAGACTCCTTTAGTGACTTTACTGAATTCTTTGAATGCTCCATCTATACCATCTATACATTAACTACCATGCCATTAACATCCAACGACCTACCCCTTGTATACCCACAACTCATAGACTGGGACCAACAAGGACCTCCCATCCTTGATGTTGCACAAAATGATAAAGCCATAGATGAAATGATGGGGGTAAGGGATCATTTCCCCCTTGGAGATCATAGAGATGGATACATCATGTAACTCAATACATCCACATATTTCAAGGAGACAACCCAAGCTCTTAGTTGCAAAAATATAATAATAAAAACAACATCCCTTAGTGAAAACCACTCAGTGGCACTTTCAGATGAAGAAAACATAAAAATAAAGGATGTATCTCCTGGTGAAAACCTCTTTGAGGCAATAGGAGATGAGAGCATTGACCTTCCTGAAATATCCAAAAAGATCACTTATTTTGGTTGAAGCATCTCATGAAATGAATCTTGGAACTGAAGAAATGCCAAAGATCACTTTCAAAGTAGAATCTCTTACAATAAAGGAACAAGAAGATTTCTTGGCCTTTTTCAAGTAGAGAAGCCATAATTTTGCATGCACATATGTTTATATGCCAAGATTAGATCCCACCCTAGTTGGTCATCATCTTGCAGTGCGCCCTAACATGAAACTAGTAAAGAAAAAGCTAAGAAAAATGAACCCGCAAATAGTGCTCCTTGTCAAGGTAAACCTCAAGAAACTCCTATTGATTATCCCGAGTGGGTATCTAACATTGTGTTGGTAGCTAAACCCATTGGGGGCGTCTATTGTTGTACCGACTTCAAAGATCTAAACAAAGCTTGTCCTAAGGATGATTTCCCATTACCTAATATTGACATCATTGTCGACCTCACTACTAGCCATGATATGTTATCCTTGATGGATGGCTTCTCGAGATATAATAAAATTAGGATAGCAGAGGAAGACCAACATAAAACATCCTTCATGTGCCCATAGGGAATATATTTCTGGGTTGTGATGTCATTCAATCTAAGGAATGTAGGAGCCACCTACCAAAGAGCAATGAATGTCATCTTCCATGATCTTTTTCATAGCATAATGGAAGATTATGTGGATGACTTGTTGGGAAAATCAAAGACTAGAGAAGAACACTTAAATGTGTTGGTGAAATTTTTTGACAGCCTGGAACAGTACAATGTGTTGTTGAACCCAAAAAAAATGTGTCTTTGGAGTCACTTCTAGAAAGCTTCTAGAGTACATTATGTCAAGAAGAGGAATTGAAGTTGACTCCACAAAGGTCAAAGCAATAGTAGAGATGCCTCCACCAAAGACTCTTAAGCAACTCTAAATCCTACAAGGGAAACTCCAAGCTATCTGCTACTTTATAGCACAACTTGCCGACAAATGCCAGCCATTTCAGTAGCTGCTCCAAAAGTATACAGCCTTTGTCTAGGATAATCAGTGTGAAAGTTCCTTTGAACAATTGAAGTTTAGTACTTGGCTAACCCACCCATCCTTATTCCACCAAAACAAGGGGAACCCCTCTTACTATATATTTCAACAATCGAAACATCTATAGGGGCCTTGTTGGCATAGCACGATGAACAAGGAAAAGAAAGAGCAATATATTTCATTGGTCACACCTTAGTGTCCTATGAGATAAACTATTCTCCTATTGAAAGATCATGCCTCATTGTTGTCTTCACTTCACAGAATTTAAGACACTAGATGCTTAATCATAAGACTGAGCTCATTGCCAAGATCTATCCGCTGAAGTATCTACTAAATAGAGCAGCTCTCATAGGGTGAATGGGTAAATGGGTTATGATCCTGAGTGAATTTGATATTGAATATATAGAGAGAAAATCTATTAAAGGATAGGTAATTGTTGATCAATTAGTTGATGTACCAATCCCAACAGAACATCCGCTTCTTGTAAAATTTCGTGATGAGTGTATACTAACAATAGCACCAACAGTAGATACAAAAACATGGAAAATGTACTTTGACGAGTCCTATCAGGAGTAGGCATCTTATTTGTCACTCCTCAAGGAGACAACATCCCTAAATCTTACAAGGTCGCATTTCCATGTACAAATAATGTAGCATAATATGAGGCACTCATTACAGGACTTTGCATAGCAATTCAATAGAAAATTGAGAATTTTTTTGTCTATGGAGACTCCCAACTAGTCATTAAACATGTCAAAATGAACATAAAATAAAAGATGATAAGCTCCTTCCCTATAAGAGGATGGTGAATGATTTCAAGGATTATTTTCATGAAATCCACTTTCAACAAATTCCAAGGCTAAACAACAAAGCAACAGATGCCATGGCCACAATAGGATCTTTTGTTGACATGAAAAAAGATAGCAAAAAATGTGAGTTCCTAATTGAAAAGCTCCCAATACCATCTTATGATGTTCCGTAAGTAGAATTAGTGTGCGATATTGTTGGTCCCTTATCCCCGTGGTATCAAGAAACTTACATGTATCTCCACAACAACATCTTGCCACCAAACCTATCTCCCTCACAATAAAAATCTTTTATCCAATGAGCCTCTCGCTACACTCTCATAGGAGATACGCTTTATCAAAGAAGTCTTGATGGTACTCTTCTACAGTGCCTTGACTTTAGGGAAGCCTATGTGGCCTTACAAGAGGTACACAAAGGAATTTGTGGAGTGCACTCGAGTGGACCTACCTTGGCAAAAATGATTCTCCGGATACGATACTATTGGCCGACAATGGAATGAGATGCCTATAGGTTTGTGAATAAATTCTTACCTTGCCAACAACATGGTGATCTCATCCATGCACCATCATAAGAGCTGCAGCCAATAACAACTCCTTGGCCTTTTTCACAATGGTGACTCAACCTTGCAGGTAAGATTCACCCTCCATCATCAAATGGCCACAAATTCATTATCATTACCACTGAGTATTTCACCAAGTGGATCGAGGCCATTCCACTCACTTTCACCATAGGTATCCAAATCACCAAATTCATTCTCCATTACATAATATGCCATTATGGCATTGTTATCAATCAGATATGCACCCTATGCTAAGCCTACAAAAGACTTAGCTATCTGTTGAAACATGGAAAGACTCTCAGGATGTGGGTTTCTTATAGCGAGAGTGAATCTCCAGAGTGAGCTGGCTCTCCTTATGATCTTTCTAAACTAATCATTTGTCTGAGAAAAGGGATGAGGAATAATTGGAATGAAATTCTATTTTATCTAAAGATGGTTTAAAAATCTAAATTTTTTACTCACAAACAACTCTCAAGCCTATAACCTTCTTAGTTTCACTTAAGTCCAACAATCCAAAAGTACTTTGTATGAAGGTTTAATTAAAACACAACACACAACCTGGTTTAGATGGGAAATAGCTACATAGATTTCAATAACATCGAGACATAATCAAAGGATTAGACATCATAATCACAGTGAAAACATCAAATCAAAGTTATAAAAGAGGCAACAAATGTGAAACAGGAAAGCTTTGTTGTATTGAATTGAAAGGGGTACATCTAATTCTGAAAAATGAGCCAATATCAGTTTACAAACTCTCTGCTTGTGCTCCAGAGAGAAGAAATAAAGATATCAACCTTTTAAAACTAAGCCTTTCTCCCCTATTTATAACTCCAAAGATCTCCCAAGGAAAAAGTTGAGAAATCTTCCTAGAATAGCAAATTTGATCCATTTTTGAGCTCCACTGAAAAGCCAAAAATAAAGCCTTCAAATCACCTCCAATCTGTATGTGAAAGCTGCCAAAATCTTCCTCAAGGTAGACCTCACCAAAATCTGCTTTTAAAAAAAGCTTTATTTGCTCAATAAAAGCTTAGTTTTTTTTATTGTCCTCATCTGCCTCAAAATAGAGCAAATCTAAAAAAGATATTTGATTTGTTTTAATGATGAAATATTAAAAGCAATTTATAAAGAACATTGCTTTAATATTTGTCTTACAATAGGTGTCCTGCAATTTTTCATTCTGATTTGCCTAATCTTACAAAGCTTATTTTGTCCATATCTTCCCAAAAGAAAGCAAACTAAAAAAAGAAAGATATTGTTTGCTTTACTTTGTTTTAATTGCATAAATAATGAATATTTATAAGCAATCTATAGGATATTGCTTTAAATATCATTTTACAATATTTTTTTGCAGCTTCAAATTTGCAAAAGAAAGAGGGTCCGCCATTGTGAAGATTACACGAAATTGCCAAACTGGGTTGGTGAGATATTTAAAGGGTTTTTGCACTTTATTCCATTTTCATCTCTATCTAAAAATCTCAAAAACTTAGATCATATGTTTTGAGATATGATTACAACATGCGAGTGTATTTTTATTTTGCTGTGTATTGTGCTTTTGACAATTCCTCGAAAACTACAAACTGGGTTGGTGAGAAGTTTAAAGGGTTTTTGCATCATATTATTGTCTAATTCATATCCACAAATCTCAAGAACCTAGATCATGATTTCCAAGATATGATTGAAACACATTACATCTGTCTTTATTTTGTAGGGTCTTTATGTGACACTTTTATCTTTTAGACTCTTTTCATAATCTTCTCAAGAATTGGGGCAGCATGCTAATCTCAACCCTTGTGGGAGCCCATTTTATTCCACATGCTAATTTGTCTTTAATCAGCTACATAATTTATCATATACCTTCCCACATTTTTGCAGGTTCATGTCAAGATCAGGAACAAGAACAGAAGACAACTTTGAAGATTGAAGACCCTCAAGACTTTGATGGCTATGACCTCTTTCTTATCTTGAACAACACTGCAATTATCACTGAAACACAATAACTATGCAAATAACTTATAACAGAAGAATGTTAACTTTCACTCTAAAAATAAATTTGTTGCATCAGCTCTACCAATTTTGAGTTGTGGTGAAAAAATGGTAACATGCATCCCCCACTCCATCATCACAGATAATGGGAAACTGTTGAAGAACCAAGAAGTCTGCACTTTGTGCAAGAAATTCCATATCCAACACCAGTTCTCCACACCCTATTATGCTCAAGGTAACAATCAAGCTGAAGCTTCCAATAAAACTATTTTACGCATTCTAAAGAAGACATTTAATGAGGCTATCCGTGATTGGCATCTTCAACTCAACCTCATCCTCTGGGCCTATCACACATCCATTTGCACACCTATAGGAGCCACACCATATTCCCTAGTCTTCGAGTCTGAAGCCATCTTACATATCGAGGTCGAGCTCTCATCACTTAGAATTTCATTAAAAAATATAATTATTGAGGAGTATAGAGTTGCACTCTTGAATGAGCTAGAGTTTCTAGAAGAAAAATGCTTGGATTGTCTCAACCATCTTTAGGCCCATCAAAATCACCTACGAAAGAGATATAATAAGAAAATTAAGAATCACAAGTTTGAAGTAAAGCGACCTTGTCCTCATGGAGAATTAGATAAATTTACAAGAGCGCATCAAGAAAGCAAAGTTTGAGCCTAATTGGCTAGGGCCCTATATTATCACAACCAATTATGGATCAATGGCATATCAACTTGCAACACCTAAGGGGTAGCCTCTAGATGAGCCAATGAACATTATGCATCTAAAAAGGTTCTACACATGACTCATCAAGTATCCCAAAATCAAAAAGTAAAAAATACAAAAAAATTAAAAAATCAAGAAAAACCCAAGTGTAATAAAGTCTTCTAATGGTGAAAATCACTTTGGTGATGCCTTGGATAAGTACCATGGTGAAAAGTTGTTTTACGTGCCATGTGTAGTGGTTCTACCATCTAAGAAGATTCTCATCCACCATAACATTCCATTATCACACATATCCCTGGCTTGGAATTCGAAAGCATTCAAATCCATCACCCACCCACTATCACCCCCACCTGAGGCAATATCCAGGAATGATGATCCTTGTATGTTCCTTATATAGTTTAAAATCCAAAAAATCCAAAAACATTAGAAAATCCAAAAAATGCAAAAACATTAGAAAATTTAAAAAATCCAAAAAAAATAAAAAATTATGAAAACACAAAAATAATCCTACTTCATCATCTCACTTTAACACAACAATTGTTCATCATCTTCATCATCATCCCATGGACCTTGAGCCATGCCTACATTATCAAGTCTTGCGAGAACTACATATTCATCTCACCCGCATCTTAAAAGTGCCTTGATCCCATGGAAACATGGTATGTAGGCAGTCTAGAATACAAAGGAAGTATCTAGTTCTCAGGTACAAAAGATCCACTCATCCAACCCGTTTGGGTGGTCCCTATCTACTGAGCTTCCTAGATTCACCAAGAAATACACATGCCATGCATACTATCTGAAAACATTGCATCTTATGCAAAAAATCATCAATCAACAAGCTGATTATAATCAACACATGTACCTTTCCTATCCATCTTCCCATCCTTCAAAATTTTCTTATCTAACAACATCTAATCGATTCTCGCCTTAACAGATGTATCATTCCTACAATAGGTAGAATCTATTATCCTATCAACACTTACCTTGGCAAGTGATACAAGGGTTGTTTGTGGCACTTTTTGTTGGATTGTTGATTATTGATTTTTATCTTTTGTCTTGTTCTAGGAGTGAATCAAAGCTACCTTGATCTCATTATACCATGGTATGTGGAAAAGAACACCTGGAATAGACATTGTCATTTGTTTGTTGTATGCTATGCTTGTGGGTTGCTTTCATTAATCCAAGAATAGTATTCATATTTTGAAGATAGGGTCAATTCTATCATAAGTATTGCCCATTTGCATATCAGGTTAATCATGCCTCCTATGTACTATGGAGCTTATGTTATGAGTCCCCTTCCCTCATCTAGACAAAGTTATACTTCCTTGGACATGTAAGAAGTCAACCTATTGTTTGTGAGTCTAGTCCATGAAAGTGTTGGATAAACATCATTACCTAGGTCTTTTTATACCTTGGTGAAAAATATCTTACTTTGCTATAATAAACCTAGAAATGGTCTCAATAAGAATAATGCAAGTACTATACCTAGCTCATTCATCTCCTTTTGTGTCACTATCATCAAATCATACAATTTGGGCTTAGAACTTTAATCTCCCTTTGTCCCCCCCCACCCAATTCATCTACTTTAACCTCTTTCCCATCTAACATCCCAAACCAACCCTCCCTCAATGATGTGGTGTCAAATGACCTAGTGTTCCCACAACCATCCTAACAATTACCCTCCCAATCCCACCCTCCCTAACCAATCCTAAACCTATCTAGACCATGTTGCAAGTATGAGGTGAACCAGTGTTGTCATTGATGTCAACATACTCATATTGCATTGACAAGAAGGATTGGATGAGCTGTGTGCTGAGGATATTGAGAAAATTAGCATCAGTCAGGAACAGTGAAGAACAGTGATGAGAAGAAGGCAAATATATTGTATAGGTTGAGAACCGGAGGATGCAGATTAAAGGGTTTGCAGATATGAGTCTTGAGATGCTTCAGTTAAGATTTCAAAGGTCCGCATGAAGATCTGAAGGAGTTGTGGCTGTCGGTGTAGAACCAGTTCCGGCAAGTATTCAGAGGTGACAGAGGATCACAAAAAGGTCCGGTGAGGTCCGGAACTATATAATCCTAATCTGCGGATTGGAAGGAGTCTTTGGGATGTCCTTGTGATGTGTCATCTTGAGTTGTGTATAATTTGGAGGTCTGGAAGTACCTCCTGCATTATGACAGTGGCGACAGACAGTGTTCTTGAAGTTCCGGATAAGGAGGATAAGAGATTTCAGTAAGTAAAGGAAATGCGGACGTACCTGGTCATTCAGGCAGGCTTGTGAAGGTTCTTGGATCATGTTGAGGTTGTGTTGTTGGTCCGCATTGATAGTAGAGCCCAGAATTGAAGATATTCTTCCGGATGAAGTTCTTGCTCTGTTTAGCCGACCGGATGAGTTGTTCATCCTGTGAATGTTCTTGTGATGGCCGACCGGATGTGTTATTCATCTTGCGGATACTCTTATGATTGTTTGCCGACTTAGATGTTTGTTCCTAAGTCGATGTCTTGTATAAATAATGGTTTGTGAGTTCATTTTGAAGTGTGGATTGTGTGGATGAGTGTGACATAGCGAAGAGAAGTGCGAAAGGCAGAGCAGAAGTTTTTTGGGCTTAAATGGAACTGATCCGGACATGGTAGAGATGTCATTCTCTAGTTCAAGATTGTGATTCTTATCACTTTGTAGACAGTGTGTCTCCTTGTAGGCAGTGGGCCTCTTTGTGAGCAGTGTGCTCGGGCAGTGATCCCTAATTGGCAAGTGCCATTCTTTTTCTTATTCTTCTAACAGAGAATAATCCTTGGGTTAATCACCCCGTGGTTTTTCCCTTAACCGGGTTTTCCACGTCAAAATCTTGGTGTTCAATGTGTTGATGTTTATCTGCTCTTATGTTTATGTATTATGCTCTCATGGATGATTAATTGATATGCTGTTAACTAACAACGAAGAATCAAGTGTTTGAAAGAACAAGAAGTTTTATACAACTGATTCACCCCCCCCTCTCAGTTGTATGCCTTAAATCCAACAATTGGTATCAGAGCCACGTTCCTCTGAAAGGAGCTTAACCGCTTGAGGAGATCTAGGATGTCGTCATACAAGAAGGATAGTCTGAAGTTCGATGGAACCAACTTCACTCTCTGGAAAGGTCGCATGAAGTGTCACTTGGAATGTATGGGAAAAGCATACTTGGCTATGGTCTCAAAACCATATGTACCTCCACAAGGTGGTCCGACAACTCTGAATGAGATTACAGATGCTGAAAATAATCTGCGGACCAAGGAAGCCCTACTAAGCGCATTGAATGATTCAGATCTCTCAAATGTTATTGACCTACCAACTGCATATGAGATCCTGACTAAACTGGAACTTCTGTATGAAGGAGATGAGTTTGTCAAAAGTGCAAGGTTGCAAAGTCTGAAAGGGAAATTTGAAAGATTGAAGATGAGAGATGATGAAAACATCACTACCTTTATGCCAAGAGTGAATGAGCTGGTATGTGGAATTAGAAATGCTGGTGGAACTCTAGATGAAAATGAGATTGTCTACAAAATCCTAAGATCCCTTCCTGCTGCCTACAAAATCAAGGTTGCTACCATTGATGAATTCAGAGCCCACACAACTGTCACAAGAGAACAACTGGTTGGCAAACTAGCTGCATTTGAAATGACCGAGTTTGGAGATGATCCTCCCAAGACTGAATCTGCTTTCAAAGCCAGTGCCTATGTGAAAGGCAAACAGAGATTTGATCCGGGAGAAAACTCATCAAGGAAAATGTCATGGTATGATCAAGCAAGAAGAGACATGGAAGAAGAAGAAGCAGAAACAGCTCAACTTGAAGCCCTCATTGCAAAGAGACTGCCAAGAGGATCCGGTAAGTATGAAGGAAAACTACCCTTTAAGTGTTTCAACTGCAATAAGATTGGTCATTTTGCTTCAAGATGTCTGGAAAGATCTGCAAGGTCTAATACTAACAGACAAAGGTTTCAAAAGAATTGCTATTATGTTCATGAAGAGGATGACAATGAAGGAGTAACAGATGATGAATCAGAACTAGGAAGCAAATCCGGAAATGAGTGGGTGTTTATTACCATCAAGGAAGAAGATTCAATACTCTCTGAATCTGTCAATCACAAAGTTGATGAAAAAGCTTTGGCTGCTCAAGTGGAAGAAAAGGATGATTGGGTTATTGACAGTGGATGTTCTCACCATATGACTGGTGACAAGAATAAGTTCTTGAATTTGGAAAGGTATGAAGGAGGAATGGTAAAGTTTGGTGACAATTTTGCTGGCAGAATCAGAGGTAGGGGAACTATTTCCTTTGATGGAAAGAGCAAAACAGGTAATGTACTATATGTTGAAGGATTGAAGCACAATATTCTCAGTGTTGGTCAGTTAGTGGACAAAGGCTATGATCTCCGGTTCAAGAATGGAAAATGCAGAATCTTTACAAGCTCCGGAACTGAAATTGCATCCGGTACTCAGACAAAAGGTAATATCTTTCATCTGATTGGTTCAAATAAAAGTTGTTTGTTTGTTCAAATTGATCAGAGTTGGTTATGGCATAGAAGAATGTGTCATGTAAATTTTGATAACATCATCAAGATAAGCAATACTCAGGCTGTAAGAGATCTTCCAAAATTGATGAAACCTACAAATAGTGTGTGCAAAGAATGTCAGTTAGGTAAACAAAGCAGAGTCTCTTTCAAATGCAAAGATCAGTCTTCTACCGGATTGTTGGAATTAGTACATACTGATCTCTGTGGTCCGACAAGAATCAAGAGTCTGCTAGGTGATAGATATTTCATGTTGTTAATTGATGACCATTCCCGGATGATGTGGGTTACCTTTCTAAAAGAAAAATCAGAAGCACTTGAAAAGTTCAAAATCTTCAAAGCTATGGTAGAGAATTAAACCGGATTGAAACTTAAATGTCTAAGGTCTGATAGAGGTGGTGAATTTACATTTGGTGAGTTCATTGACTTCTGTGAGAAGCAAGGTATAAGAAGACAGTTGTCTGCTCCTAGGACTCCACAGCAGAATGGAGTAGTTGAGAGAAAGAACCGGACCATCCAGGAAGCTGCCAGGACAATGATGTTGGAAGCAAATGTTCCTCAAATGTTTTGGAAAGAAGCTATCAGCACTGCAGTCTACACTCTCAATCGAGTTCAAATCAGAAACAACACCGGTAAGACCCCCTATGAACTCTAGTTTGGCATCACTCCTACTGTGAAATATTTCAGAGTATTTGGTAGCAAGTGTTATATTAAAAGAGATGAAGATCTAGGAAAGTTTGATGCTAGAAGTGATGAAGGAATTTTCTTGGGCTACTCCACTCAAAGCAAAGCATACCGGTGTTACAATAAGAGATTGAGGAAGATGATAGAAAGCACCAATGTGAAAGTTGATGAAGGAATTGAGAAGCCTTCAAGATTTTATGAGTTTGATGAAGATGATCAAGATGGTGTTCAGGTTCAAGGGACTCAATCCCCTCCGGTAAGTCAGAATCAACTTGATCCAGTAAATCAGGAAGAAGAAATAGGTCAGAATGAACCTGATCAAGAAGCAACAGTGCAGGATACTCCCAAAATTCTAAGGTATGTAAGACAGAACCACTCAGAAGATCAGATCATAGGTGACAGAAACAAAGGTGTGCAAACTAGAAGGAATGTTGCTCAAAATCAGGATGAATGTTGTCTGATTTCAAAGATTGAACCTAAAACAATAAATGAGGCTCGCAATGATGAAAATTGGACCAAAGCAATGGAAGATGAATTAATGCAAATTGAGAAAAATCACACTTGGGATCTTGTTCCCAGACCTAGAGACAGGAATGTGATTGGAACCAAATGGGTCTTCCGGAACAAACTGAATGAAGCTGGTGAAGTTATCAGAAACAAAGCTAGATTGGTCTGCAAAGGCTACTCTCAAATAGAAGGAATTGATTTTGAAGAGACCTTTGCTCCGGTGGCAAGAATTGAAGTAGTCAGATTATTTCTTGCATTTGCTGCCTTCAAAAACTTCAAGGTATATCAGATGGATGTCAAGTCTGCTTTCCTAAATGGTGATCTGGAAGAAGAAGTTTACATTGAACAACCGGATGGATTTCAATTGTCTGATAATGATGATATGGTCTGCAAGTTGAAGAAAGCATTGTATGGACTAAAGCAAGCCCCAAGAGCATGGTATGAAAGGTTGGATAAGCATCTTGTGTAGATTGGATTCAACAAAGGTACTGCTGACAGTAACTTATATTTCAAAATTGTTCATGAAAACATTTTGATTGTTGAAGTGTTTGTGGATGATATCATTTTTGGAGGAAGAGATAGTATGTGCAAAACTTTTGCAAATCGGATGAAAAGTGAGTTTGAAATGTCTATGCTTGGTGAAATGAATTTCTTCTTGGGTCTGCAAATTACTCAAACAAAGAAAGGAATCTTCATTTCTCAGACCAAATATGTGAAAGAATTGTTGAGGAAATTTGGTATGGAAGATGCAAAGCCAATGAACACTCCCATGGCAACTGGATGTAAGTTGAGCAAAGATGATGACTCCCCAAAGGCAGATCAGACAAAGTATAGATCAATGATTGGTGGATTGTTGTATCTCACTCAGACTAGACCAGATATAATGCAGGCTGTTGGTCTTGTGGCAAGATTCCAGGCTGATCCTAGAGAATCTCATGTTATGGCAATCAAAAGAATTTTTAGGTGCCTGAAAGGAACAGTTGAGTATGGTCTATGGTACCCTAGAGATCCGGATTTCTCTCTTCATGCTTACACAGATGCAGATTGGGCAGGAGATGTGGATGACCGGAAGAGCACTAGTGGTGGAGCATTCTTTTTGGGGAAGAGATTGGTTTCTTGGCTAAGCAAGAAACAAGATGCAATATCTCTGTCTACAACTGAAGCAGAATACATTGCAGCAGCAGGTAGTTGCACTCAAATCTTATGGATGAAGCAGATGCTAAGAGACATTAAAGTGGAATATGAGGAGCCTATCACAATTTTCTGTGATAATTCAAGTGTAATTAATATTTCTAAGAATCCGGTATTGCATTCTAAGACTAAGCACATATCTATCAAGTTTCACTTTTTGAGAGAACAAGTGAACAAGGAAGAAGTCAGATTGGAGTATGTTCCCTCAAAGGATCAGATTGCAGATATCTTTACTAAACCTCTTCCCAAGGACTCTTTTGAATATCTCCAGGAGAAGTTAGGAGTCATGGCCCCTCCGGTGATAAACTAGGATGCACTGATGTGCATCAGTCCGGTGGATATCATAGTCATATCTTGTGATCCGGATTGATGATGGGGAGCTGCAACTAAGGGGAAGCAGCTGGTATGATTCTGATGTATGAGAATTGCAAGTATGAGCCATTTGCCATTGATGTCAAAGGGGGAGAGAAGACATGTGAAAAACAAGTGGTTGATGATCAAAGGGGGAGCAGTAAAGGAAGAGAAGACATGTGAAAAGTTGTTGTTGATAGGGGGAGCTGTGACAGAAAGGAGAAGTTCTTGTCTTGATGGTTTTTCACATCATATGTTGCCATCAATGACAAAGGGGGAGATTGTTGCAAGTATGAGGTGAACCAGTGTTGTCATTGATGTCAACATACTCATATTGCATTGACAAGAAGGATTGGATGAGCTGTGTGCTGAGGATATTGAGAAAATTAGCCTCAGTCAGGAACAGTGAAGAACAGTGATGAGAAGAAGGCAAATATATTGTATAGGTTGAGAACCGGAGGATGCGGATTAAAGGGTTTGCAGATATGAGTCTTGAGATGCTTCAGTTAAGATTTCAGAGGTCCGTATGAAGATCTGAAGGAGTTGTGGCTGTCGGTGTAGAACCGGTTCCGGCAAGTATTCAGAGGTGACAGAGGATCACAAAAAGGTTTGGTGAGGTCCGGAACTGTATAATCCTAATCTGCGGATTGGAAGGAGTCTTTGGGATGTCCTTGTGATGTGCCATCTCGAGTTGTGTATAATTTGGAGGTCCAGAAGTACCTCCTGCATTATGACAGTGGCGACAGACAGTGTTCTTGAAGTTCCAGATAAGGAGGATAAGAGATTTCAGTAAGTAAAGGAAATGCGGACGTACCTGGCCATTCAGGCAGGCTTGTGAAGGTTCTTGGATCATGTTGAGGTTGTGTTGTTGGTCCGCATTGATAGTAGAGCCCAGAATTGAAGATATTCTTCCAGATGAAGTTCTTGCTCTGTTTAGCCGACCGGATGAGTTGTTCATCCTGTGAATGTTCTTGTGATGGCCGACCGGATGTGTTATTCATCTTGCGGATACTCTTATGATTGTTTGCCGACTTAGATGTTTGTTCCTAAGTCGATGTCTTGTATAAATAATGGTTTGTGAGTTCATTTTGAAGTGTGGATTGTGTGGATGAGTGTGACATAGCGAAGAGAAGTGCGAAAGGCAGAGCAGAGGTTTTTTGGGCTTAAATGGAACTGATCCGGACATGGTAGAGATGTCATTCTCTAGTTCAAGATTGTGATTCTTATCACTTTGTAGACAGTGTGTCTCCTTGTAGGCAGTGGGCCTCTTTGTGAGCAGTGTGCTCGGGCAGTGAGCCCTAATTGGCAAGTGCCATTCTTTTTCTTATTCTTCTAACAGAGAATAATCCTTGGGTTAATCACCCCATGGTTTTTCCCTTAACCGGGTTTTCCACATCAAAATCTTGGTGTTCAATGTGTTGATGTTTATCTGCTCTTGTGTTTATGTATTATGCTCTCATGGATGATTAATTGATATGCTGTTAACTAACAACGAAGAATCAAGTGTTTGAAAGAACAAGAAGTTTTATACAACTGATTCACCCCCCCCTCTCAGTTGTATGCCTTAAATCCAACAGACCATTCCTTTTTCCCCACCCAAGGTTTAAAGAACATAACATGTGTCATGACTTGTTCATTTTATTAACCATCGCATCCATTCATTATTTTCATTTTCATAATCATATAATCATCATTACATTACATCATGACATTATTAAAACCATTTAAACCATTTAACATCATGACATCATGCATAATATATGTTTATTAATCTGAGCATATATTTATTTCACATCCATTTGCTTTCATAATATATGTTTATTAATCTGAGCATATATTTATTTCACATCCATTTGCATTCATAATATATGTTTATTAATTTGAGCATATATTTATTTCACATCCATTTGCATCATAAGCACCATTATCATAAAATCCATCCATCAAAATTAGAATGCCATAACACATGCATCATGTATCCATCATATGCATCATAATGATTCATAACATTACATAAAACCATAAAAAATCATAAACATAATATACCATAATACCATAACATGATAAGCATTACATAGCCATCTATCCATAACATAAACATCATAACATCACATAATAAACCATAAAAAATTATCATTCATAACCATCCATCCATATATATATCACCATCACCAAATGTACATCATTCAAAAATAAATATACAAGTCATGATACAAAAATGCCTCTAAGGGCCAAAATATACATCAAATGGATCAACCCTGGACTGATGAGCCCCTGGGAGACTTAGTGGGTGACCCCAAGCATGGATCTTGCTACTGTTGTAATGGTGACTGCTGTGGCTATAGTCACTACTGGGGTACCTATGGTAGGGGTGTTGTATGCTGTTGAACTGACTGGATGGATCTCCTAGATCTATGTGATCTGGACATCCTTGATCCACGATGCTGGCTATTGCTAGGAATCCACTGACCCTTAGGAACTATCACGTAGTAAGCCCCATAATAGTATTGAGCTTACCAACTCTGATCCAGGAGCTGACTCTATGTGTAGTGTCCCTCCTGTTTCACCTTGTATGTGCAAGTGGTTAGGCTAAGGAGCATGAAGATGAAGGTAAAATACTCAGAATACTTAGGGTATGTTAGACATGTTGATGGCAGGCTTATTGATATGACGATAGTTGATGTTTTATAGTTGATAATTAGACCTACTACTTTGATGACATATCAGATGTTGTGGATTAATTTTATGCTTTATGAGATCATGGTTGTGATATTATCATTGATGTTTACTATGATGACACTATTGATGCTTTATGATTTGGTACATTATGCTTAAGCTGTAATTGATTATGTGGATTAATTTTACTGTGTGATTTATGCTACTATCTAATGATGTGTTATATGGGTGTTTGTTATTGATGGAATGGATTGATGTGGATATTTGTGATGTGTTATTGTTGTGTGGTTACACAAAATGCCCCATTTTAACTTGACAAAATAGGGACCCAACTTTCTGTTTGGCTTGGCTTGTGTTTTTCCTGCTTTCGGTGGTCTGGTAAAATTAAGTCATGCAGGTGACCCTGCACAAGGGGGGCTGGGTAAGTCATCATGATGAGGTCAATTTGTCAAAGTTAGTACTTCATATCAAAAACATCATGGTTGGAAAGGGTACAAAATTTCGTGCAGGTTTTTCTTTTGGATCACCCTGATATTCCGTAGGGAACGAAAGTTATGGCAAGTCAAACTCCTAGTCAAACCTGATATTCTGAGGGAGGGGTCATATTACAAATATTAGTCATCTTATGAAAGATCACCCTGATCCAATTTTATCACCTGATAATCATTTGTCTAGGGATCCAGACATCAATTTTACATGATAGAGGTATTTACCCATCAGCCAGCTTCATATATTTTGCGGGGGTCATATTTTTAATATCACCTGATCTTACAAATATCACCCTAGTGCAAAATATGACCCTAGAGCCAATATGCCGATGACATCATCCAATCCCGATGAACAAAGAAAATCACCTTGATGGTGACATCATCATCCTTTTTACCTCGCGGAGGTATGTTTTGAGCGATTGCCCTTTTACAATAAAATGACGGTGACACCATCCTGATCTTTCGAAAGGGGGTCACTTTATTTTTTGAAGGGTCATGTTTCGAATATCACCCGATCTTAAAACATGACCCAATATTCTGAACATCACCTAATATTACACCAAGGGGGCCATATTTTGAATATCACCTGATATTTCAAATATCACCCGATCTTCCGAAGATCACCCCCCTCATCTTGCCGCACAACATTAAATGCCATAAATGCAGTAGGTGGATTCCTGCTGATGACAAACATGATGCAAACACCTGGCAGCATCCGTAAGTTTGTGGTAGAAGATCAATGGCTATGATCAAATGAACCCTGTGTTGCCCTAATTTGCAATAATAATGAGGATAAAAGTGAAATTCCAAGGTCATTTCGCATTTACCTTGAGATAAAACAAGAATTTACAGTGCAGACGTTCAAACCCTCGTACGAGATACCTGCAGACACATACAGCCTACAAGAGAATAGAACACGTGATCATCACTAATATCTGAACCCTTTTCATAATCATTAGCATAATTCAGGAGATAAGCGTAATCAGGTAAGTAATTAAAAAACCCTCCCATTATCATTTTCTACATGTCTAGGTAGGATGTTTTTCAAGTAGGTTGAACTGTAATTATGCATTTCATGGTGAAATAGAGCTCAATAAGTATAATATGCATGATGTTGTAATGCTGCATATGAATGGATATAATTGTATCATGAGAATAGTCGTATTCATTATAGGAAGCCATGGTAGACGTCAGGAAGAACAAATCAGATGCAAAATTTCTCAAACCTATGTTTGCTCAATCAGAAGGAGTATAGTTCAACTATGGTGTCCTAGGAGATACTCATCAGGGAAATACAGATCTGGTAGCATGGTCATCCAAGATGAGTGAGGATAAAGAAGATAACCTGTTGGATAGCATATTTGTGTCAGGAATGTGGCATGTAGATGGATTTCCTTATTCCATGGAAACTCTAGAGCTGGTAATTGAATGTACCAGAAATTATAACTCACAGACGAGGAGAGTAGAAAAACATGGTAGGGTATATGCAGACCTGTCCATCAAAGGGATTGCAGCTACATTTAATCAACCATTGGGAAAGAAGGTAGTCAGCATGGATCTAAAGAAACTAGAAACTGAATATATAAATAACAAGAAGACTGCAAGAAAGAGAATGTACCAATGGAGAGCAAAGAATAGTCCTTACACTACCTCTGCCAAATTGCCAGTGCATTTGTACAAGTTTGATTTTGATGATGAGTATCAATATATGATTGCCTTACTCAGCAGAGTGACAGGCCAGCCTAATGCTGGAAGCTTCAAAGACTGGATGTATGGGGTTATTATGATGTGCATTTACACAGACAACAAGCCATTATGGGCTAAAATCATTAGTGATGCCCTGGATGAATAGCTGATGAACCTAGGAGGCCTAGAGTGTTCATTTTATATGACTTCATATATTGTATATTCATGTGCATATAAAGGTACATTTGATGCACTCACCATAGTCAGAAAGATTGGTGGCAGTTTGAATGATGCCCATATATGGGATCATTACTGTCCGTTGCAAAGAACAAGCTACCTCCTTGATTACAAATTGGTGAATGGTGCATTTTCCATGCATCTAGTTAGAACAATGGAGGAAGATAGGACCAAAAGATTGAGCATGGAAGCTCAGGAGGTTATATATGGGCATGGTGCCTAGTTTATATAGTTTGCTACCTTTTCGTACATAAGAATTGAAGGTTTTGAGGGCCAGCCCTTAATGTTACCTAGGTACCCTACTAATGGGGTGGTCCTAATGGAATTTGTGAGACAAGTATCAACAATACTGGATACATATAAAGAAAACAATAAGATTCCTCTAGTTTTGTTTCTAGTAATTATAGGGTGGTACATATGCCCTGATTCAAAAAACATAAAGAAGGCCATAGCGGGTTTGAACATGATGAATTTACAGCCATTCCCATTAGCCAGATCATATGACCCCTATGGAAGGATGCAAAAGATTATAGGTCAACCCATCCACAAGAAGCACTTGGAAGATTTCTGGATAGATTGTGAGGATGAAGCTGAAGTAAGAAGGAAATATCAAAGGCTCACCCTCAACTAGATCAAGACATTTGATTGCATTCCAGTGCCAGTACAATTGAATAAGGATGATGGTAAGACCATGTCCAATGAATATGAGGACAATAAGGTGTATAATGACACCATTTCAGCCCCTGACCTGACACAACTAGAAGAAATTTCATTAGATCAGTTTACAGGTAGAATGTTGTAGTTGACCCAAGCCTGGGTGAATGAACAAATTAATACACTGAAGAAGAGGGGTGTGATAGTTAGAGTAGATAACAAGAGGAAGAGGAAAGTGATTTTAGATGAAGAATATGATGATTTTCTTGTTGAGAAGAGGAAATCTAATGGAGAAAGGATGCCACCTCAGAAACAAAGTAAAGGACCTCCCAGAGGAAAGAAGAAAACTGATGATAATCCTAAGGGAGTAATAATTGAAAGAATTGATATATCAGTTGAAGGTACAACTACATCAGGATAGGCATCAACCTCATTTGCACCACCTCTAGAGGATAAACAAAAGACCAAAAGGATCCTAAGGCCAGCTGTGAACACTGCAGAAATACAAGATGTAGGCCAATCCTCAAGGCAACATGAAAAAGAAGATATTACTGAGGAAGAGCCAGTAACTAAAGATCCTACAGAAGATGGTCACCAGGAAAAGGAAGGCACCCATAATGGCATCCACCCCTAAGAAACCAAGAATGCATATGAGGGGTGAAATAAGACATAACCTTGTAATGTTAAGGGGAGTAGGTAGTGAAGTATTTAGGAAAGAATTGCAGCATAAAGTGCCACTTCCTACCATCATACAGTTTAAAACTGAGAAGGCTGAAGAGAAAATAAAAGAGACCACTAGAGCAAGTCAAGGTGGTCCTGTCTCACTAGAGGAGACTGTGGGCTTATCAGATGATGAAGTGGTAGAAAATGTAACTTCTCAAAAAATGGAGATCCTTGCTTCAAGTACTCGCATATCTCCACATGGAACCCCATCCTCACAAAGGGTGATATTAGAAGAGTTGAAGCAAGTAGAACAAGAAAAAGAGGATAGCCCAGAGAGGGCAGCCTAGAAAATCAGGCTTGATAAGTTAGTAGATCAGGTGACTAGCCCTACAGTGATTGACCTAACACACAGGGAGGATGAAAGTCCTAAACATCAAGCAGGTGCACTTGATAAGATAGAAAATGCTGAGATAGCCAAGGTGGCGAAGATAGAAAGCAATACTACAGCTATGGGACAACAACAACAAGATATATTTGATGAGCCCAAAATAGTAGAAGTCCAACAAAAGGACAGGAAAGATAAAGATACATCTACTGATGATGCCCCTCGGACTCAAGAAACCTCAGGTCATGAAGAAATATCAGGTCATGATGACCTAAAGACTCAGGAGGTAGATCCAATAGGTGCAGATCAGAATGTGATCCAGGATCAGGTAGATACACCTAAGTCAGGTACCATGATATCCATGGATACGAATATACCTCAGGATGAGGAAATTACCAAGGTGGATGAAATAAAAGAAGATAAAGTGCAAGATCAACTATAGGATCATCATGCAGATGCACCACAAGATCTTCCACCGCAAGAAGAAAAGACTCCTTAGGATGAGGAAGTAGAACAAGATCACCCTCATGAAGAACATCATGAGGAAGTCACCCTCTCCACCAAGAACTGAGACTAATACTGGAGATCAGGGTGGACATGATGGTGATGATAGATGATAGGGATCTGGAGACCAAATACCTCAATGACTCGAGAAAGAGATAAGTACAGAATCAGGTTTGCAGATTCAAGAATTTAATGTTTCGACATTATTCTCAGAAACCATTATGAAGCCAAAGAGGAAGGCAAGATTAACATCTGCCATCAGAAGAGATCCTACTATGGATAGAAGGACCACCCAGGTAGCACTTTCTACAGTTGAAAAAGAGAAAGGCAAGATCACCCTGGAAGAATTCTAGATTACGACAGTGGACTTTGGGTATACCAATGAAGACCAAGAGGGTCAGGAAGGAAAAGATATAATTGATTCCTTAACCCAAAGCATGAAGAGAGAAAAGGAGAAGAATAAGCAGCATAAAGACCACATTGCCCAGCTGCATTCATACACAAAAGGGTTGATTAACCCTGACCATATAGTATCAGATCAGGCAATCCCATTGACTGCAATTTCTTAAGAAGAAGTCAATAAATTGGACCTCATGAAGCATGAGTCTATAATCATGAGAAAGTGGATGTCATCCGCACTTACAGAAGCTGAGGAGGTAGTGAAAGCTTCTTTGCAGAGGTGGAATTCTTTGGGTATCCCAAGGAAGAAAGTTGATAAATTACCAAATGAGGTCAGGAGAAGGTCATTCCAATTGGAGAAAGCCTTGAGTGCTTTGAATGAAATAAAGAGGATAAATCCTTAGGTCCTAATAAATCATCAGGTGCTAGATAATAACACTGCCATGTTGGTAGATATTTGGAATAAAAACATCAAGTTTGAAAATGATGTATTGAAGAGGTACAACAATAAATTAAAGGATATCAATATGAAGTTGCATGACATGAAGTCATTTGAAGCAGAAATCCTGGAGGCTTTAGAGGGAAAAGTAAAGGAAAGATTGAGATTCAAGATGCAAACTTTGCTATAAAAGCTTTGCATAATAACTTCTAGCCGATGGCTGATGACCCTCTTAACCACCTAACAGAAGAAGCAATGAACAAGATTATGAGGATCAAGGTAAGAGTGGAAAATTACAATGAAACATTTAGCAGCAGGAAGGGTAAATTGGAGACCCTCAGGGATAAATTCCAAGCACATAAGCATGCCATTTGCAAAGCCAAAACTCAGGATGGTGGAGAAGTTGAAAGAGTAGTAAAAGCATATGAAAATATACAAGGTGAGATTCATTAGGATGATGAAGACATGGAAAGCGATGATCATGATGATCATGAAGATGAAGAAGAAGAACCTGATGAGTAGATGAAGATGCATTATAAAAGGAATATCTGCATCAGGTACTTAGCAGAAAATAAGCTACCTAGATGGTTGCCAGCTGGCAACCTGTGCCACGAGATACTGTTGACCAAGTCAAAAGGAAATGTGCACCGTTGATTGTAATAGATAAATCTTGATCGTAGATCATGTGTAACTGCTCCCTCACCTTATTCTATAAAAGGTACAGAGATGCCTTATTTTGAACATTCAAAGCTTAATTGAAATTTGTTTGCTGAAATATCCGAGCTTATTTCAAAGTTATTGTATATGTACATGTTTTTTGCATACTTAATAAAAGAGAAGACTATTTTGATTACAAATCATCATAAATTTTGAGTAATCTATGTTTAAATTCTTGATATATGCTTTGATTTGTTGCATCCCTTGGAGTGCTCATTAATCTGCATATATTGTCTTCATTCATCATCCTTTGAAGTTAGCATCAACTGTATCTAGCTGTGGAACATCCTGTTGAACATATGGTTTGTTTTCTTTTCCTAATGACAGTATCAAGTGTGTGTGGATCAATAGAGAACAACACATCTAGGCTATGCAAAATGGAATAATATTTTTTTTTTTAAAGAATAAAGTAACAAAGTAATGTTAACATATCTAAACACATCATTTGAAATAACAACTTATCCTCTAAGATTTCATGGTTGCATTGCTGGATAAAACAATTAACATAATCTAACACACATCATGAATTAACATCAGTAGATCATTCTAAACCTATTGCATTAAATCGATAAACATTTACATCTCCATAACATCAGATAAGTAATCATTAGGATCTAGTACATAGTTACAATTTCTCCCGACATATGAATACAACATAACATTGTTACATTATCATCTTCTGAATACATATGAATACATACATAATGAATCATCTGATACACAGGCCAGTACATGAGCATAATAACTATCTCCATACAAGATCTGATGTCTGATACACAAGCTATATCCTCTTCGTACATGAACATCGGCAAGGGAAAAAACAATGGATATAAAAGCTCTTCCACCTGACTATGTGGAACCCTAAGGTCCACCCTCTGAGCTAGGAGTTAACATAAGGTCCCCACTACAACATATAGTTAGGTAGATAGTAGACTATAAGAACAAAGACAACACATGACTCCAACAACACAAGTCAATATCACAAGCAACTTAACAACACTTCCAGAGGCAAACACATAATGAATGGGGAGAGTACAACTAGGGAATGCTAGGCTGAAGTAGGAAGGAGTGTCATCACATGGCTTGTCATGGGTTGTCCTGGTAAGCCTTCCTAGGCCCCAGCCCCCATCTTGGGTTGTCTTGGTAGCCTCTCCCGACTCCCGACCCCCATCCAACGCTCATACGGAATCAACATACCTTTCATGAGCACAAGGTAGTTGATCTTGCCATTCTAGGCCTTCTCATCTCATCTCAAGCCTAAACAAGCACTTGAGCCATGAGTGAGGCATCCACTTATCTTTATTTAGTGTGATTAACTACCCAACCCCCTAATTCATTATTTAGGTTATCACTAAGTTAACAAACTCCCGCATGGGTTGTCCTGGAAGCCACTTTGGGCTCTAGCCCCCATTGAGAGCCACTCCCCTACCTGCATCTAGAAACCCTACTCAACAAGCATAGCAAACATCATCATGACAATGAGGATACATGAACCATGCAAGGCATTAACCATCTTGCATAACAATTATCCTCATAAGAATGTAACTCAGTAATCCATTGCCCATAGCAATACATAATAAATCTCCATTACAGTTCTTGATGTCTCCCCATTTCAAAATCTAACTCAAAACCCATTACAAGATAATTTCAAATGAATGGACAACAATTCATCCACAAGAGAATACATACATCATTCACATTGTCTTTTATCTCATACATAACGAGAGCAATATGCTCATTAAAACATCATAATCCCACTATCCACATGTTACATGAAATCAAAACACGGCAACCTAAGCCTCTGGAAGCTAATCACTCAAGTAGATGCAACTAACATAAAGACCATGAAAGCATATCTCATGCACATTATCTTTTTCAAGCCCCCATACATAACAAGAGACGACATGTATTCATAACCTTATTATTCCAAAATACTTATAGACACAATATATGGATTCAGACATAAACTTCCTTTACATCTCGAAGCTTGAGAACATTACACTTGAAAATCGTAATCACCACTCAATCATAACCTTACTCATTATCCTTCAATGTACCATTTGCAAGCAATACATAAAATCCAATTGTGAAAAAAACTCTAATTTTGGTTAATTTTAAATAATCAAATTAATCTCTATATTTTAATCTAAATAATCAATTAACTTGACTATAATATTTCAAATCTAATACACATGGTTTAAAATTATGAAATTTAAATTATTTTAATGACATATTTTAATATAATAAAGACTATATTAATTGTTTTCTACCTTTCCTTATCTTGTTCCATTTACATATTAAGTTTAATAAACCCAATAATTTGATCATATAAATTTTGATAGCTTGATTTAAATAATTCACGTGACCTATTCAATAATAATAATAATAATAAATACTATAGATCATTGGATAGCAAATATTTTTCATCCAAAGACATTAAATAATTAACGCTAGACTCTATTAACAAATCTACTATAAATAAATAATCATCCCAATGGAATTTATAAAATTGTATCAATACAATAAGATTTATATCAACCAGATTTCTTGACAGTTCAATAATCTAATAATTTAATTCAGTATCTTTCAAAAAATTTTGATCTAATTGAATCAAGTAATTAATTGTAATATTCGACTTCTATTTGATTCGAACTAATAACCAAGTACTAATAAGACTCAAGTAAGACTTGAAAAACATAATATTATTGCTCAACATTAATTAACCATTTAAATTTATTCAAATGGAAAGATATATAAAACCTTACCAAATATGATTACTTAAATACCAAAGCCTTACCTTATAAATTAAATTCGGTTGCTACGCCCTTAATATTGGTGTACATAGGGTTATGAATAGTCGGCTTGTGGCTATCTTAACTCCTAATTAAGTCATATTATCATTATTATATTGTTATTTAGTTGTTTAGGTCAGCCTAAGGCTCCTATAGGTCTATCTAAGTCGGCCTGGGTGATAACCTAGGCATAAATAGGTATATATAGGAGGTAGTGAGTCTCATTTCATATCATATTGTGTATTGAGTTCTCATTGAAGACTATTGGAGGTATCCCCCTCTAAGTGGATTAGGAGGTTGACCCCTCGAAGTGGCATATTATTATCAAGTATTTGTAGCATATTTTCTATTATATTCAGATATTGTGCAAGTTGTTTCATTACAAGTGGTATCAGAACATGATCTTGGCACCATAGAGGCAAGATTTTTTCTCAACATTGGAGGCGATTTTGGGAAGAGCATAAATTTTACATTTTAGCGAATTGTTTAAATATTTTTAAAGGGTTTTTGAAGACCATATCAAAGAAGATACAATCTAGATTTCATAGGAATTGAAGCAAAAATAAGCGAGTTATTGCAAAATTAGGGTTTCCAATAAATTCGCTCTCAAGGCAGCAAATTTGCTAATTTTTTGGATTTTTTTCTGGGTAAGTGGTATCTTGGCCCTAGTAAGTTATATTACAAATTTTAGAGAATTAACATTTCATTTGTGTGATTTATTTCAAAAATATTGGTTTCCATCATGACGGGGCCTGCAACAAGAGGCAAAAAGAATACTGTCACACCGGGGAAATCCTCTAATAAGGATGAGGAAGTAATTAAGGTCAAGGAAGACATTTCCTCAATCAAGTTGGAGATGTGTGGCCTAAGAGGAGATATATCATACATATGAAGCATGTTAAGTGCCTTTATGAAGGAACCAAGAAAGGAGGTCTCAAGTAACCAAGAACCAGAAGAAGAAGAAGAAGAAGAAGAAGAAGTGACAACAGCAGAAGAGAAAGAAGAAGAAGTGGAAGAAGAAGAAGAAAAAGAAGAAAAAGGCAATGAAGAAGAAGAAGTGAAAGAAGAAGAACTTCCTAGTCAAGCTATAACTAGGACTAACTTGTTTTCATGCTTGGGCACTCAGCTTGCTCATAGTTCATCATATCACCCCCAGTCAGATGGACAGATAGAAGTGGTCAACAAATGCTTGGAAGGCTATCTCCGTTGTTTTGCTTCAGATAAACAAGAGAGATGGGTGCAATGGCTACCACTAGCAGAATGGTGGTACAACACTTCTTTCCATACTTCTTCCAAGATGTCTCCATTTTTAGCTCTATATGGTTACCACCCACCATCAATCATCTCCTCATTGCGGGCACAACCAAAGGTTCACACAATCGAAGAACACATCCATCATCAGCAAGAGGTATTGGCTAGTCTTCAAGAGAACTTGGCAATGGCACAAAACAGAATGAAGCAACAAGCTGATCAACACTGTAGTGAAAGAACTTTTGAAGTGGGAGATTGGGTCTTTCTGCAACTACAACCATACAAGAAAATGTCTCTAAAACAACAACATAAAGCTAACAAGCTGGCACCCAAGTACTATGGTCCTTATAAGGTGTTGCAGAAGATTGGCAATGTAGCATATAAATTGGAGCTTCCCATATCAACAAAAAATTCATCCAGTTTTTCATGTTTCCTGCTTGAAGAAGGTTATTGGGAATAAAGTGGTAGCATAGACTAAGTTACCTGAGTTTGATGAGGAGGGAAGAATAGTTGTGGATCCTGAGAGAATTATTCAAACATGCACCAAGAAGCTAAGGACAAGGGAAATCATCGAATATCTAATTAAATGGAAGAACTCTCCAGTTGAGGAAGTTACATGGGAGAATGAGGAATTCATGCAAAAGCATCCACATTACGTCAACATTAAGGACAATGCTTCTTTGAAGAGGGGGTGCATGCTACGCCCTTAATATTGGTGTACATAGGGTTATGAATAATTGTCTTGTGGTTATCTTAACTCCTAATTAAGTCATATTATCATTATTATATTGTTATTTAGTTGTTTAGGTCAGCCTAAGGCTCTTATAGGTCTATCTAAGTCGCCTGGGTGATATCCTAGGCATAAATAGGTATATATAGGAGGTAGTGAGTCTCATTTCATATCATATTCAGTATTGTGTTCTCATTGAAGACTGTTGGAGGTATCCCCCTCGAAGTGGCATATTATTATCAAGTATTTTCAGCATATTTACTATTATATTTAGATATTGTGTAAGTTGTTTCATTACATCGGTACCTTCTATAATAACAACAATACTCGAATATTTATCACAAAATCCCTAATTGTGAATTATTAAAGGAACCCTAATTATAAAATATTAAGGGAATCCCTAATTACCTAGACCTACAATTGGCCACTGACTTTCTTGAGGAAACCCTCAACTTTACCATTAAGCTACCAATTAAACTCGCAGAAATTGTGTGAATTTATTTTTATTATGGCTATAAAAACAATCAAACAAATGCAATTGGGATATCACTCAAGCATAAAGGATAGAGGAATTTTGTCAGCTGTATTTAATTATCTGATAGGTATTCATTCAAATGTGGAGACATAGACAACTATAACAACATCTCTAGCAACTACCTCAAGAGATATTTCTCATGTAAAGAATGCAGGTTTGTTAAATGATTGTGCAACACAGGTTTTGCATAATCTTAGTGATGGTGGTAGCTGTATATATGATGACACAAAATATTCATTCCTCTCTCTATCTTATGCAAAATCCAATCCTATATATGCAAGTGTGTATTCACTGTATAGAATTGATTCTATTTAGGTGATAGCTATTCAGTGGTGAAGAAAAAACCATTGAGATGTCAAATATGGTTGTTCTAAATTATGGAAAGAATAAAAGAGAAGAAAATAAGCTACAAACATTATGGCCATAGATAGGAAGTGACTAGCTTTCCTACCTACAAGTCTGCACACAAAATTGGTAATGATATGTAATAATTTCCATTTCATTTCTACTCACTTAAACAATTGACACTACAACAATAATTGTTTACATCTTTGTTATAATATGGCTCGGTACGTTGCTAGGTATATTTAACATTTGAAAATACATTAGACACTACTTTAAATTTCCTAAGATGAACTTCATTTTTAACCAGCTTCCATTAGTGATTTAGAACGCTTAGCACTATATATTATTTTCTATAAATCTGGCAGCAATGGGACTGTATATTCTTTTCTGGCAGTGGCGGGACTGTATAATATTTTGTATAAAACTGTATATTATTTTCTAGCAGCGGTGGGACTGTGTAATATTTTGGTTGATGGTACTGTAGATCATTTGAGTGATACACTGGCGTGTAGAAAACTATAAATAGAAAATGCAATTCTTGAATTTCTCAAAGTTGGTTGATCGTCTATGAAAGTTAGAGGCTTAGAAATGGCTTCTATCAAAGTATGTAGAACAAACGAATTCTATCAGATGTGATAGTGCAATAGCTGGTAACATGTATGTAAAATACGCAGAGTGGATTTATTGTTAGGGCTTTAGGAATTTTAAGGCAATTACAATTGGCAGGAGTTTATATATCTACATACATATATTATATATCAGACGTGGTTGGATTATGGGTGACAAGAGCACAACACTAGGGTTCTGAAACAGAAATCAACAAAGGTAAAGGAAAGATCTATATCTGTACTAGTCTATGTGCACTAATAGATACACAAGACAAATCCAAAGGGTGCAAATTGCTTTGTTCGATTAATGCTAGATAAAGAATCACAAAACACAACATGTAAATTCCCATAGAAGGGGTGCAGATTCAATTTCACAAAAGAATTTAACTCAGCATTCAAGAATACAAAAGGAGTATAAAAGCATGTCAAATTCGAGATATTTAATTGAATCTAAAGCAAATGGAAGATTTGTGACAAGTCTCAAAACTATAGATAGGTTGGAGGTCAAGAGTAATTTCAAGTTTGCTTTTAAAGAATCTAATACCAAATCCTAAATAAATCCCATCAATGGAGGAAAACACAAATAATCTAATTCCATTAAAATTTCATATGCAATACGCATAAAACATATACAATTGCATACCTGAAGTTTCTTAAGCTTTTACCAGAGTCTCCTTTTTCTCCCAATGCAAACCCCCTCCCCTGCTCTTCCCAAAATCTTTCTCCTTTTTCCCACCTTTTCTCATCTCCCCCCTTTTTATCCTCGAAGGAACTCGGCACCTCCTCCTCTCGGATCCGTTAGTTAGTTATTCAAAGTTTGGTTTTATTAATTAATTAAATTGTAACATTGCAACTACCTAAAACTTTACAACTCTATAATAATTTATTTAAATTTATAAATACCCTCAATTAAATAAATTTAATAACTGTCATAAAATAATTCATATTCAAACAACTTTTAATAATTACCTTGAACTTGGTAATTATCAATTACCATTTTAACTTTATATAATATTATTAATAATAATGATAATATGATGTAGCCCTATTAAATATTATAGTGGATCAAATAATAGTATGACTATCTAACAAAATCTAGGCATACAACATAACCCACTGAGCAAGATAACCCTTGAAAGCCAAATCAAACATGTTCACAAGCTAGGGCCAAAAATGTACTTAACCAACACAATCCATCAAATATCAATCAATTGCAAAACCTCAAGCAATGCTAACTAACCAAACTGACATACTGACAGAACCGGCAGGTTGAATTGGACATGTCATACATCTTGATCGAGGATGATGACTTGGGGTGTGGGACCTTAAGTTATCTCCAGAACAACTTATCCATTAAGTTCAAGGCATGCTCAGAGCTGTTAATTTAGGTGGAGTCGATGCCTGATACCTGCATCCTGCAACAAACAACATGGTCAAGCATGTATAGATGCAAATAAACTGGCACTAGGTGGAAAAGGAATCACAACATCGCAGGGCACTCGCAAGCAAGTGATGCGACATTGTCCTTTCCACATCATATCAATCTAGATTAGATCAACACATAATCATAACCAAATCAAATCTACCTCATTATCTAAACAGAACCATACACTGATCATATAGGTGCATGAAATCATAATTGTCAGAAGTACCATCATAACAAATAAATCCAACAAAATCAGTCACATGAGATCCATTCTAACATATAACAATCGTAGCAAGATCGACATCTTAATCATTGTAATGTAAAACAATGCCAGAGCATGCATTATCAATGTCACAATAGAGATTATCAATAAAACACACTAACTATCATATGAAACCACACATGGATGAAGCATCTTTCTATATTGCACAACATCAATTGTTTACCTTACCTTAAATATTCATGTTATTTTACCTTCACCTTCATGTGCCTTGACCAGTTCACCTATACATCCAAGGTGAGAACAGAGGGGCACTACAGAATTCTTGATATATGCTTTGATTTGTTGCGTCCCTTGGAGTGCTCATCAATCTGCATATATTGTCTTCATTCATCATCCTTTGAAGTTAGCGTCAACTGTATCTAGCTGTGGAACATCCTGGTGAACATATGGTTTGATTTCTTTTCCTAATGATAGTATCAAGTGTGTGTGGATCAATAGCTAAAGATTCATCATAATTTGAAGTATTCTTTTTACATTTCTTTTAATTTTAGAACAATTCACCATCACAATTGCAAATAATGGATAATCAGAAGCAAATTAGTTGAAATATGCAGACATCTCATAGATAACTGTAAATTCATAGCATATTTGAAGATAAAACATGTGTAATTGATAAATATTATGCAAAGATTTGAATATAGACACATCATTTGAGGAAATATACTATGTAGAATAACTTTCTATGTAGCATCTTTACAGAAACATAATCCTACTGATGAGGAAACATAAGGCCCCTGAATGGAAAACAACAACACACATCAACCACTGAGCAACGTCAGTTGATTAAGACCTAATCCACAACGACTTGGGATCATGAATTCTTTGCATTCATCGTATCTTTCAAGCTGAGTAAAGGTTGATGTATAACTTTTATTCTATGTTTGTTTATGACTAACATCATGATCAACAGTTATGTGAAGGGACAGTGTAGCATAACTCATGTTCAATACCCTACTATGCTGTTATTCTCTCTCATAGTGTGCTTTTTGGATGATCATATTTATATATTGTATTCGACTCTTTCATTTAATATAGGATTGTAGGTACCAGGCATCAACTCCACCTGAATTGATAGGTCTGAGCGTACCTTCATACCAATGGAAATTGTGGAATGGAGATAATATGAGGTCCCTCAATTGTTATCATTCTCGATAAGCAATAGTTCTCAATCTTGGGTTCCATCAGTTTGGTTGGTGTGGAGCTTGGTTGTGAGTCTCTATTGTTATGTAGAGTGTTGTTGTCAGAAATGTCTGGTATGTACTTTTTGAGTTATTTATTGTTGGTTTAATTGTTTCATTTAATAGAAATTATTAATCTATTTTGTTAAATAAATAAAACTAATTTCGTTGAATATCAAATATTTGTTTTCAAATAGAAATTAAATTAATAATTTTTAATAGATAATAATAATAATAATAATAATAATAATAATAATAATAAATTAATGTTGAGTTAGTGGTAATAAAAATAGATAATATTTTTTTCACTTGTCATAAAACTTATTTTAGCAAGTACGAAAATAAATAAAACCAGAAAGTAATTGGTATGGTTGAAAATGGTATGTATAGCAAATTGTAAGAAAGTGTTACATGCAAAATTTATTGCCTTCTAGAAGGAATCTTCAGGAAGATATTGTTGCAAATATGTGCCTACGTGGTGTTGTCATTGATGTCAACATATCCTTGTTTCCATTAGTGTCAACTGCATCCCATTGTGTTGTCTATATAGAAGACCAGACTACTAAGGACATTGAGAAAATTAATGACAATCAACGCATGCAGACCATATGGCTGTGTAGAGGATTGTCATAGGTTGCTCCAGTTAAGATTTGAGAAGTCCATATGAAGATTTGAAGAAGATATGGCCATCTGAGTAGAACCAGATTTTGTAATATTCAGAAGAGATAGTGTGACAATAAGTTGCTCTGAATTGCTCTGCATTGAAATATTATGGTTTGCTGATCTGAAGGCATGTTTGGGAAATCAGTGTGTATCATCAACTCCAGTGGCATGTTAGCAAGAGACAATGCTTCAAGTTGATAGGTGTTGTCATTGATGGAAACTAAGATCATCCCAAACATCTACATAACACAAGTTGTTCATACCAAAAGTCAGAATTAGAATTTGTCTAAGTCTAGGTAGTTAAGAATAGAGTAGTAACAGAGTCTGGTATCTTAATCCAGATCTCTCCGGTGGAAAGGCAAGGTTTGTTGTGGACCTAATGTAGTTGACAACATTGCAAAGACACTCTAAATCTAGAGTTTTGTCCTCTGGCGATGAAGGATTCAAAAGATATTAGCATCTGAGTACTGGGTTCCGGTTTGATAGAGTAGATAGAAGAATAACAGGTAGACCTTGCAGAAGATCTTGATTTTGAATGTATGGAAGTTGCTTGTTGGACACATAGTGGTGATCAATGATTGTGGCTGACATGAGTAATGATTTCCAAGAGAAAGTTTCGGTCCATACCTTAAGATATGCATAGATCTAGTTGACAGAGTAGAGCATTCATAAAACGTTTTAAGTGTTGTTGAATCTGATTGATAGAATGATTGTAGATCATGTTGTGGATATATATAGGTGATGTAATTGGATGATTTAGTGTGTGAGATATATGTGAATAAGATGTATGTGTGAAAGGAGTAGAAATCCAAAGTGCAAATGAAGGAAGATCAGGAAGAAAAACAAAAGCAAAGATGAAATGTGTAAGATCAATTTTTGTACTTAATCAGAACTAAAATTCATGCATAGGCAGATGCTATTAATCAGTTCAAATCTTTGTCTTTCACTTGTAATATTTCAGAGGTAGTGAGCCTCTGTTTGAGCAGTGAGCTCTAGATAGTGAGCTTGAATGTATGTGCATTCCCATTTGTAAAATAGTTTTAATAGGTTAGTAATTCTTGTGGGTTAACCCCCACCATGGTTTTTCCCTTAACTAGGTTTCCAATTCAAAAATCTTGGTGTCAAGTGTGTTATTTATGTGTCTACTTATGTGATACTGAAATGTTTATTTCATTAATTTGTTTATAATTTGTAAAGGAAGATTAAAGGTAGAAAAAGTTTTAAATTTGTGATAATTGATTACCCCCCCTCAGTTGTCTGGACCTAATCCAACAATTGGTATCAGAGAGAGGTTCCTTTTAAAAAGTGTAATAGCTTAAGGAAGATATAGGAAATGGATGAATATAACCTTCAAGGGAAACTTAAACTTGCCCTAGATGATCTTGAGTAGTCTAAGGTAGAAGTCCAAGAGCTACAAGATAAACTCAAATAGGCTGAAGACTTCATTGAGATTTTAAAAGTAAAATTAAGAAAATCCAAAGGAAATGATCAACCTCCTCAATTGGAAGATAAGGCCTTGAAAGAGAAGACAAAGGAATGCGAAAAGTTAGTTGAGGAAGTTGTTGTCCTAAGAAATGAGATAGAAACTGGAGTGATGAGACTAACCAAGGAAGTTGAAGATAGGAAGAAAACTAAAGAAGAGATGAAACAAAATCTAAAAGAGAGAACTAAAGAATGATGTAGACTAGATAGTATAGCTGGTCTCCTAGAGTCTAATCTACAAGAAAGTAGAAACAATGAAAGAGAACTTGAAAGATAGATTATCACTCTTAGACATGACCTAGAAATTGCAAATGAGTATAAGGAGAAGTTCAAACTAAGCTCAACTAAGCTTGAAACTCTAATTCAAGAATAGAAAAAGAAAGATGACAAGCATGATCTTAGATATGGGAAAGGTGAAAGCTCTGGATCTGGGCACAGAAATATTCAACCAAGAAATAAAAGAGATAGAACTAGAAAGCCTCTGATAAGACAACCTAATGCCCAAAGGTATCCATCACTCAATGCAGAAGCAGAGTAAATCAAAATGGTCCATCCTTCTCCAGGCAATGCTTCAAATGCAAGAGGTATGGTCATAAATCCAATGAATGTAGAAGTATGATAATAAATAACTCAAATGGCAACTCTTTCAATGGATACTCCTTTTCTTGCAATGGATTTAGACACATGGCTAATCAATGTAGATCAAGAGGAAATCAAGTCTATAAAGGAAATGTTGTATACTTTAATTGCAATAAATTTGGTCATATTGCAAGATTCTGTAGAAATAGGAATAATGGAAGAAGAGGTCCAGTAAGCAGAAAATTGGATGAACAAAGACAAGACAAAGGCAAGAAAAAAATTGATGTGAATGAGATACAAAATGAAATGAACAAGACTTGGGTAAAGAAAGATACAATGAACAATTGTGATGGGTCCACACCAGAATCTAGTGCTGAAAATTGCTCTAGGAATTGATTTGGGAGCCATGGCTCAAGGGGAGCAGTAATGGAAATCAAATTCCCCAGCCAAAAAGTGGTTGCCTGGAGATGGCACAACAAGAGAAAATATTTTGATCTATCTCAAAACTTCTAGGAGAATTTTTTGGAAAGAAAAATGTTGATATAAAAACTTGCCAAGTGATTTACGAAGAACTATAAAAAATAGAGCAACCAGATATAATTAGGGCAACACATTTATTACAATGCCAAATTAGGTGTTGTAAAAGATAAAAAGTCACTTGGTCACTCATTTGAATCACTTTACATTTAGAGGAAATAAGAAGAACATTCAAGCTGCAAATCTAGAGACTGAGGTGCAAAAGAGTGAATTCAACCGAAAATTGATTAACCCGAACCTTGCGAAAGAAAAAGGTACCTATCTGTAAAACTTTGAATCTGAAATCTATTGAGATGGCTACTCCTCATGTTGTTCACAAATCAATAGAAGTTGACACGTTAGGTGCCTTTTCAAGTGTTCCATATGGTGTACTGCATGTTGAAGACATTAGGGTTTATATTAATGCAAACTTAGATGAATTTAGAGATTCAAGATATGTAGATCTATTTGAGAAACAACTCAATGATGAAAATCATGAACTTAAACCTAAATATAAGGTACTATAGGATAAATAATAAACACTTTACTCAAGTTATGGGGTTTACAACATTTAATGAGGATGAATGGGTCTGATATGTTTTGAGCCAGATGCATGATGAATTCATTTGGTTGTTAAAACCATTCAAGATTACCAAGGATGCTATCAAAATTGTAACTAGGTTAAACTCATCTGGAGAACTACCTGTATACGCCTTAGTCCCATGCACCAATGACATAGCTGAATATGAAACCTTAGTCATTGGTCTCAAGATGGTAACAAAGTGGAAAATCAAAGAGCTACATGTCTATGGTGATTCTCCACTAATAATCAATCAAGTCAATGATGATTACAAAACCAACTTGATGAGAAGCTTCTCCCATACAAGCAGATGGTTGATGACTTTAAAGAATACTTTGTGATAATCTCTTTTGAGGAGATACCTCAGATTGAGAACAAAGCAGTAGACGCCATGGCAATCATTGCCTCTCTTCTTGAAATACTAGAGAATGAGTCACGGTATGAGTTCTTAGTGGAAACTATATGACAACCAGCTTATGATCTTTCTGAAAACCATTCCATATGCCTGTTAGTTGGATCTAATTCACCTTGGTATGGTAAGATCTACACTTACCTCAAGGACAACACCCTCCCACCTGACCTATCTTTAAACCAACGATGAACCTTTATATGCCAAACCTCTAGATATACCATTATTGCCAATACCCTATATCGACGTGGTCTAGATGGTACTTTGCTTCGTTGTTTAGAATGAGAAGAATTCCTAACCGCCTTACAAGATGTGCACGAAGGGATCTGTGGAACACACTCTAGCAGTCTTTCCTTAGCTAAGAAACTCATGCATTTGGGTTATCATTGGCTGAACAAGGAAATAGATTCATATCTGTTTGTCAAGAAGTGCAAGTAGTGCCAAATACATGGGAACCTAATACATGCACCAGCTCAAGAGTTGAGACCTTTAATGACACCTTGGCCCTTCTACCAATGGGGACTTGACCTTGTAGGAAAGATCCATCCACCCTCATCCAATGGCCACAAATTCATCATAGCTGCCACTGAGTACTTTACCAAGTGGATTGAAGTTGTTCCCCTCACCACCGTCATAGGTAACCAAATTTCCTCATTTATCTTGAATTACCTCATCTACAGATAATGGAAGACCCTTCAAAAACTAGGATGTCCAAGAACTCTATGACTGATTCAAAATCCAACACCATTTCTCTTCACCCTATTACCCCCAAGGCAATGGTCAAGCTGAAGTATCCAACAAGACCATCTTGAAACTCCTCAAGAAGACAGTCAACGATGTTTGCCGTGATTGGCACATCCAACTCAATCCCACTCTGTGGGCCTACAGAACTAGTATACACACTCCCATAGGTGCTACTCCTTACGCCCTTGTCTATGGTTCAAAATCTATCCTCCCCATTGAGGTCGAATTACCATCTCTTAGGGTGTCGTTAAAAGGTCTCATATCAGATGAAGAGTATAGAGTCTCCAGATTGCAAGAACTAGAGTTGCTAGAAGAAAGGAGATAGAAAGTCTTTGATCATCTCAAAGCATATCAACAAATGATGTCAAGAAGCTATAACCACAGAGTTCTCCCAAGAGTCTTTAAGGTTGGATATATAGTACTTAAGGAGAATCCTCGCAACCAACAAGATAGGGAAAAGAAAGGCAAGTTCAAACCTAACTAGCTTGGGCCTTATGTAATTGTAGTTGCTTATGGATCAGGGGCATATTAGTTAGCAACATCAGAGGGTGAGCTGTTCGATGACCCAATCAACAACATGCATCTTCGCCGGTTCTATACCTAGGAGAACCCCAATGTAAGGGGGTATAAAATACAAAAAAATACAAAAAATATAATAAAGGGCTACTAGCAGAAAGTCAACCATTTCCCCAAATTTTGGTCCTTGACCTTATCAAAGAACCTTCAAGCATGTCCATTACTCTAACCTTGCCATGTCACCTGCAACCCCTTGAGCATATTGAAGAACCTCCTACCATGCACCAAAGTCAAGGTCCATCGCACCTTCATGTTGTTGACCAAGAGCCTATCCAAGAGTCCTCTACCTCAACTTCAATTCAAGCATATCAAGATTTATGTCAAGCACACTCTTTAGAACATGTGGAAACATCAACCCCTTGTCTAAATCGAGATCAAAGCACTCCCATCTGACCCTTACATAACCTTTATCTTTTCGATGATCCTATACCTATACAGGAGCAAGAAGTCCAATTTCAAACCATTCATAACCTATATCTTTTCCATGATCAAGGTACTACCTTTGATGAAGAAGCTATCCATGAGCAACTTCCTCCACTCCTCCAAAGTCCATGACTTTCCATCGCAAACCCTATCATATCCCCAAAACATATGTCGTCATTCCACCTCCATCAACCTACAATTGTCAAAAGCATGTGACCATACACCTTCCACCATCCAATCTACCTCCACTACTTCCAACTCCTAACATCCCTCCATGCATTTTACCACCACTTCTTCCAATACCTTATCCATCCATCTATGAATCGTCTAACAATCCCAATCATGGACAACAAATGCACATGTTGTCTAAAAAAAGAACTCCCTCAAACTCCACTTCCACCATCTCAGGAGAATTCACTGGCAAAAATCTAGATACCTCTACCTCTAAAGTCAAAAATCCTAAGAGTCCTCATGACCTAGGATACAAAAGACAAGAATCAAAAAAGCATCCTTCTCAAGAGGGGCATACACCCACACACCTATGTGCCAAACTAAAAAAGGCGTGGGTCTGCATCCAACAAATGATTACTCCAAAAGATACACAAAAGCTACATACACCCAAGCCTATACCTTCACAGGTACTATCTAAAAACAAAATGGCTTGGGTACCTAAGCAAAAATCTCTCAAGTTACATGAGGCATCTACCTCTCAAGAATCTCAACCATCTACTTTCTCCCATTCCATCCAAAAGTCTCAAATTCTTCCATCCCACATGACGAACAAAAATTAGAAAAAGACTTAGTCTATGTGGATCCCTACATGCCTAAGTCATTCATCCACAAGAAAAAGTCTTCGTTGCTTCCTACACTACTTTCCTATCACCAGCTTCAATGTTTTTCATGGTATGTGCAACCATTGGTCATGATTCCCTTCCATCCCACAAATATTTTCATATACCTCCATCTCCCCTTCCTTCCACTATTATCCTACATATCTTTCTCATCCTATTCCCATGGTCCATGCTTTTGTATAAACCTTCCCTCCATATTCTGCATCATAACCCATTGTCTACCTATGCCATATCACTTTCATGCAATCTCCTACCAACATCTATGAGAACACTTGACATGGTTCATGCAATGACATCTTTCTAGTGGGACTATCACCTTTGTTGGAACTTGGCCATTGATGCCCTCTCATCCATTCTACCTATCCTATCCAAAAAAAGGAAGAAAAAGAAAAAGAAAAAATTAGAAAAGTCAAGAAAAAACCCTTTGTCCAATGGTGAAAATATGGCAAACAAGCGCCTTAGATAAGTACCATGATGAAAACCTGGCAAATAGCCGTCATGTGTAATTTGATCTTCTACGTCACCTACACTTGGGGGCACCTTGTCTCATCAGCATATCACTCTTCTCCTATCAGTTCCCTTCCATACCATTTCCTATCCTATCCTTCTATCCATTACCTACCTATATTATCCAGTCTATCCATCCTAATCTTCCTTTCCTCTATTCCTTTGGTCTTGATAAAGATTAGGGGCACAATGTTGAGAAATGTTTTAGATGTCTCTTGACATACCTTATCCCTCCCAAACCAAGCAAAATCCTTCACTATCCTCCTATCCTCCTATTGTCATAAGCATTTCCATGAAAAATCCTAAGTATTCTACCTACATTGGGGCACGTTATTCTTATGCGACATAGTCCTTGGAGATCACATCCTTGGTTCCTTCTACCTGACCATTTGTATCTACTATCGTTCATCCATCTACCTATCTGTGATGTTTCCTTGTCATCAGTATCATCTGATCCATGTCTAAATCCATATCTGATCCATATCATGTCTCATCCATTCCATATTTGACCCATATTTGTTCCATATTGTGTCTTGTCTGATCCATATCTATTCCATATCGTGTCTTTTCTGTTCCATATCATGTCTTATTTGATCCATATTTGTTCCATATCATGTCTTGTCTGATCCATATCTATTTCATATCATGTCTTATTTGATCCATATCTATTCCATATCATGTCTTATCTAATCCATATCTATTCCATGTCATGTCTTATTTGTTCCATATCTGATCCATATCTATTCCATATCGTGTCTCATCTGATCCATATCTTAGGTCTGTGGTCCAAGCCATGAACTACGTTGCCTCTACGTCATCATGTAGGCAAGGCCATTTTCAAATGCACCCCTAAGGCTTCCTTGTCCATCCCATATCTTGTTGTCTATCCTCTAGTCCATCTATGGTCCAAGTCCATGAACTACGTCACCTCTGTGTTGTCATGTAGGCAAGGCCATTTCTCAAATGCACCCCCGAGGCTCCACTATCCCATCCGTCCTATGTCTAGTCCTTCTATCTATCTGAGTCTACATTACTTTCTATAGCCTAGGTCTTAGGTCCATTAGGGTTCACCCCAAACTACGTTGCCTTTGCGTCGTCACGTAGGCAAGGCCATTTAGCAATGAGCCCCCGAGGCACTAGGTCAGTCCCTTAGGGTTCATCTCCCTAATAAGGATTGTGGAATCTTCTCACTAGGCAAGCAAGTACAAGAAAAACCTGCTCTTTAAAAGCAAAAATCCTAATGTAGGACATTAACCTATCCAAAGCAAATCATACAAACACCTAAGGCCTTCTAAATGATTTTTACCAAAATTATGGCAAGAAACAAACACATCTAAATGCAAAAATATTTTGTGGATTGGAAACGTGGTTAAAATACAGAGTCTTGATTTTTGCCATTATGTCTTTCTATGCTACTCAAGGATGCCAAAATCTAGAGATGCTATGATGGGGGGCATGATTATTTTCTTTGTTTGTTGTTTGTAGATTAAACTTTAGTAATGTGAAGCCTTGTCTAAAGACATGATCAGCAAAAGATCATCGAGGACATCCAAGGTCTAACATGAAAGGGGGCAATCCTTGTCTATTGATACGCAAGAAATACTCAAGTCATCTTGGTTCAATTATACCCTGATGCTTGTATTAACTTGCTAAATCAAAATCCATGTAAGCAATACTCAAGTCATCTCAGTTCAATTATACCTAGATGCTTGTATTAACTTACAACATTCAGAAAAAGTACCAAAAATAAAAGCCCAATGATGAAATAAGCACTTCAAAATACTTGTGCCATCAAGATGTCAAAAGAAAAACACCATTCGCATCCATTATACATCCATACATACCGTACCCCATGCAATAAAGATCCAACAATGCAGAGTATCAATACAAATAAAATCTTATGATTCCTTCTATCAAGTCATTCTTCTATCAATCAGTATTCTATCTATCGTTATGGTCCATTTTTCTCAATTTCGGTCAACCCAGGCAATGATTAAAATGCAGGTCCATCCTTAATCCATACCAATCAAGTCAAGTCAATCTTGTCAAATGATCCAATCACAATTAGTGGTCTTGATCCTTGTCTGGTCATAAACCAACTCGATCAATTATAATCAATCAATTGTCTTATACAAGATGTAACATTGTCGAAATCATGCCAACACACACATCTTACATGACATGTTTCTTTTCTTGAAACCAGACACTACCATTCAATGTTACTCTAGGGATCTATCATTCCCTTCCATGACAACACACCTGCTGTGTTGGTCTAGGGATATATCGTTCCCCGCCATGACAACACTGTCGTATATCGTTATCAATACATCATTGGTTTACCGCTTGACAGGGGCAATACCTTGCTTGTTCTTGTGTCATTTGTGCATACTTGCTTGCTTGCTTGTGTGTGTTATCATTCTATCTTGCATCATGTATCATTCAACTCTTTTTTCATCCTTCTTCTTCGTGAGATTGTCCGTCTCACGCCTTCTATCTTCTTCCTATCCAATCTCCCGAGGGGGCATCCTATTGTCAAAACCTGTACCAGGGGCAAACTGGGGCATGTATCATTGTCAGACAATTTATTCTTTGAAGCAACACCATAAACTACATTGTATCAAAGAGGGGCAAAATGTATACGCCTACAAATGACATGACTCAGTCTAAATAAATATTCTTAATATTTATTTCATTCTAAATTCTTCTATCAATAAATAAATAAATCAATTTATTTATTCGATTCATGTTCCTCTAAGTTAATTAAATATCAAAATATTTAATTATCTCTTCTAAAATCAAAATTAAATAAAATCCTTTATTTAATTTAATTCTTCCAAACAATTAAATAATTCTCAATTATTTAATTAAATCAAATCATTCTTCCAAATTTAAATAAATCAATCAAATTTATTTAAATCCTCTCAATCTCCAAAAATAAAATACAATCAAATATTTTATTTATTCTTCCAAATCATGCACAACAATTAAGTAAATTTATTTATTTAATTTGCTTTCTTATCTTCTAATTCTTCAAATATCTTCCAAATCTTCTAAAAATAAGTCTTCTTCTTCATGCACACAAAATTAAATAATTTATTATTTAATTTCTCTCAAATCATGCAAAACCAAATCACCAGTTGAGTTAACTGACTCAACCAACCTTGTTTTTATCAATATCTCTTAAATTAGAAAAAAGCTTTCTAATTTATGAAAAGCATATCTTATCTTTAGAAAAGAAAGCAGTTGACTCAAATAAAACAGCTTTTTTGTGACACTTGTCCTCTTCTTATTCATTGCACATTCCTCAACCATTCTATACCATTGATCTTCATTCTCTCAAGTCTATAAATTGAACCTTATTCCTCCATTTTATTCATCCAAGCTTTAAGTATTATTACTCTACAGGAATTACAGCGCGCCTTTGGCACCAATTCCTTCACTGCTTGTGATCACATTCATTACTACGCACTACTACCATCGTTGTGAAGCTCCTCTTCATTGTGATATTATCACTGCCATTGCCAATTGGCATTCTTGAACAAAGCAAAGAAGTACACTCTCTAAGGGCCCTATTTCATACATATAAGAATGATTGTGATAGGCGATCAATGGAAGCTACGATCTAAGGAGGTTTGCTTTGTTGTTTGTTCATTTTTATTGAATCTCTTTAGTTCACCATTTCATTGAAGTTTTGGGTAACTTGATATTAATTATTATTGTTTATTCATTTGATCTAATTTTCCCTTAACACTACCCATGCTAAAAGTTGTGAAAAACCAGACAGTGACAGATTCTACCGGTGCCAAGTTTGATAGAAGAGCAATGACTATAAATGATATTATAGAACCAGATGTTAAATTTGCCTCCTTGGTGATCAAGTACAAGATCTACCACTCGAACAGAAAAAAAATTGTTTCTGGAATACCCATATATATGCTGCATAGAAGATGCTAAAAGAGAATACTGACTATGATTTGTGTGAATTATTACAGAATCAACTGATTGAAAATTTGAACAAAATCAAGGAAGATAAGAAAACCACCTTCAAGTATGGTACATTGGTTCTATGTTTATTCTTTTACTATATGAATGAGGTACCTGGGGTAAGAGGTGTGCACTAGAATAAGGATGAGCTAGTTTCCATTCACATCAGAGATCATCTTCGCAGCATTGGTGATTTCAAAGCTTAGAAAACTACAATATGGGGTTACTTCAAGAACTTCTAGAGTATGATGAACTTAAGGGAAAGAATCCCTAAATCAATTGTTGAGAAGTACAAAAATGAAGTATGCTTCATGGTTGATACTGATCAGTGTCTAATGGAAGTAGTGGAACCTAGAACTACTTGGATCATGCCCATGGTGTATGAAGTAGATGAAAACATCCTGAATATGTATGGTCAACATCTTCTAAGCAAGCCTAAAGACACAATGGTTGAAAGATTTGGAATGTATGAGGCGCTGAGTTTGAAATTACATACTGAGTTCAGAGAACCTGAAACCAATAGGAAAGTAAGAAAAGAAGTTGAGTAGTTAGCTAAAAATCTAGGTCTAACTAAGGAGGCTATGAAGAAACTTAGAGAAAGAACTGAAAAGGTTGAGAAAGAGAAACTAGATAAGAAAAAAACAAGTGCTCCAGTGGAACTCTCTTCCACTTCAAGAACTACTAGAAGCTCTACTGCTACCCCTGAACCTTCCAAGACTGCAAAACTGAAAGAAAAATCATTTGTAAAAGGGGAGAAAAGGAAGAAAACAAAAGCATCCCGGACCTATGAAAGCATAAGAGAAAAGGAAGTAGATACAAATTCTGACATTGAAATCAAAGAAATAAAAGCCACCAGAACAAATGCTACAAAAGTAATCCAAGAGAAGTCCTCCAGAAGCAAAAGAGCTAGCAAAAAGCAAAAGATAGAAACATATGAGGAATATGTTGAGAATCCCACACTCTCCCTGGAGGATGTGATAAAATCAGTCACTGTATATGGTTATCTAAGACCCATGATTGAATTATATGATGAATACAGTGATGCAGATAAAAGGGTGTTGGAGGAAGCAACAATCAGATATCTTAACATCTATAAAAAGGCACTAATTGAGATAACTTTTGAGATGCCACAAAGTCTAGCTGATATTTTGGAGTTGAGAAAAGAAAATGCCAAGTGCAAGGACTTGGAAATTAGGGAACATGAGCTAATAAATTTGTGTCCTCATATTTCACCTGATCAAATAAATATGATATTCAAGGAAGTCAAATATGACTTTAGAAGCAAAAAGAGAATGAACAAGCACATGATGGGAGAAACAAGTGAGATCGTTGAAGAAACTTAAGAAATTCCTTTGAAAGCATTGAGAAAGCACAATCTTCCCATAGTCACAAAAGAAGTTTTAGATGGTGAAAAAGTGAACATCTTTGAATAGTAATCTAAGTTGGGTGATGCCTCTATTCTGGAAGAAGAACAAGCAAATCAGGAGGATATAGAAATGATGGATAGAGTAGTTGATGCAGGAGATACTCTTAATCCACCAAATAAGATGGGAAAAGAAGATAATATTACTACTTCTCAAAGCCCTCCAGATTAGGTAGCAAGTGATGAACAAATAAAAAAGGGTCCCTCTGTAGAGAATAAAGAGAATAATAAAACAGAGAAAGAAGGAAGAGAAAAGAAAGATAAAGTAGAATAAGATGGTGCAAATGTTGAAGCACGCAAAGCAAATACTAAGAAATCTGATGAACAAAAGAATAATTTAGAGATTGTTGCAAGAGATGTTGTAGATGTAGTGAAAAGTCTTCTTGAAAAAGAAATGATTGAGCTTGATGAACCTAAACTACTTCAAGGTATAGCCAATCTAGATGCCCTTTCTCTAATTCAACTGATGAAAATAGCATCATTCACCCAAGTAAAGGCTAGAGAATAGATACTGAAGTTGCACAAAGAGGACAATGAGCTACTAGGACTTGCATCTAGGATTTTGGAGAAGTTAATGCCTGCCTATCAGAAGAGTCCATCTGATTCCCCCTCTGAACATCTAAAAAATCTTGTAAGTTCTGTAAATACTCTTTTTGAGTCCTTTGAGGAATCTGTGGAGGCAAAAGTTCAAAAAAAGTTCTTGGATAAGAAATTTTGTGAAATAAAAAGTCTGCTGACAAATGATAGAAGAATGCTTGGTATTAGCATAAAGAGTATTTAGAATGCTCTAAATGATGGAAGTGATTTGTACAAATTATGTCTATCATGGGCCAAAGTAAATGAAGACATTGAGAAAAAGATAAAGAAGCAAGAACAAAAATTGTCAAATTTCTCTCAAAATTTTGATCCTCTAATAGTTTCACCTATAAGTCAAGAATGCCAAGTAATCAGCCTAACAGATGAGATAAAAAGGCTTGTCAAAGAAAATGGTAGCATTATGGAAAGAGGATGTGTGAGCTCTAGGGACTGATTGCCCCTAAGTTAGAGATAATGCATAATGCCCTATCTAAAGCTCAGACTGCAATTCAGACTAGTGATCCATCAGATCTATCAAATGAAGAAGCATATTCATTTTTGTTGAGTGCACACATCTCAATTTTGGATGGAATGAAGAGCACTTGAGCCTTTGAGCTTTGACAAATAAAAATTGGTTTTATAGACATTCTCAAGTTTATGTAATTAAAACCTGATTATTAATTGTACATATGTGGTAGTATATATAGAATTTTTGAGAGTTTTGGCTTGTGGACCCCACCCTTTACCTTTGATGTCAAAGGGGGAGTGAAGGGCAGTGAAAAATGAGGAATTTAGCAAAGGGGGAGAAACAAAATAAGTGAAGGGCATGGGTGTACGACAAAGGGGGAGTTGCACCAAGACACTTAGTCATTTTTCACTAAGTGTTTCCATCAGTGCTAAAGGGGGAGATTGTTGGCAAGCGATATTGCTTTGAGTTGATAGGTGTTGTCATTGATGGCAACTAAGATCATCCCAAACATCCGCATAACACAAGTTGTTCATACCAGAAATCAGAATCAGAACTTGTCTAAGTCTGGGCAGTTAAGAACAGAGTAGTAACAGAGTCTAGTATCTTGATCTAGATATCTTCTGTGGAAAGGCATGGTTTGCTGCGGACCTAAGGTAGTTGACATAATTGCAAAGAAACTTTGAATCTAGAGTTTTGTCCTTCGAGGATGAAGGATTCAAAAGATATTAGCATCTGATTATCGGGTTCCAGTTTGACAGAGCAGACAGAAGAAGAACATGCAGACCTTGCAGAAGATCTTGATTCCAGATGTATGAAAGTTTCTTGTTGGACACATAGTGGTGATCAATGATTGTGGCCAGCATGAGTAATGATATCTAAGAGCAAGTTTTGGTCTGCACCTTATGATATGCATAGATCTAGCTGACATAGCAGAGCATTCATAAAAAGTTCCAAGTGTTGTTGAAGCCAACTGATAGAATGATTGTAGATCATGTTGCAGATATATATAGTCAATGTAATTGGATGATTTATTGTGTGAGATATATGTGAATAAGATGTATGTGTGAAAGGAGTATAAATCCAAAGTGTGAATGAAGGCAGATCAATAAGAAAAGCAGAAGCAAAGATGAAATGTGTAAGATCAATTTTTGTACTTAACTAGAACTAAAATTCATGCATAGGTAGATACTATTTAGCAGTTCAAATCTCTATCTTTCACTTGTAATATTTCATAGGCAGTGAGCCTCCATTTGAGCAGTGAGCCCGAATGCATGTGCATTCCCATTTGTAAAATACTTTTAATAGGATATTAATTATTGTGGGTTAACCCCCACCGTGGTTTTTCCCTTAACTGGGTTTCCATGTCAAAAATCTTGGTGTCAAGTGTGTTATTTATGTTTCTATTTATGTGATGTTGAAATGTCTATTTCATTAATTTTATTATAAGTTATAAAGGACTATTAAAGGTAGAAAAAGTTTTAAATGTTTGATGACTGATTCACCCCCCTCTCAGTTGTCTAGACCTAATCCAACAATATTATGGTTTGCAGATCTAAAGCCATGTTTTAGAAATCAGTGTGTATCATTAACTCCAATGGTTCATGGTTTGGAGGTCCACAAGCTATCTTTCTAGTTTGATAGTCATGACAAATAGTGTTCTTGAGGTTCCAGATAAAAATGCAATTGATTTTGATAAGTTGAAGGAGTGCAAATGTTTCTATTGAATTCAATATGATTGTGGAGGTCTCTGGATCGTGTGGAATTCAATAGGATGTTGGAGGTCCACATTGATGTTTGAGCTTGTTGATTGAATATTTCTTCTTTGAGGTTGATGTTCTTCCCAGTCTTGGCCAACCGGATGTTCTAGAAGTGTTGCAGATGATCTAAGAACATTTTATGAAGCTTGGCATGGTTGAAGAGGAAGATTCAAGTCTTAGTTGTGTTTGGCCAATAGTGTAATGATCCACATCAAGTTTAGTCAACCTTGTTGATCATTCCAAGGTCGATGAAGTGTATAAATACTTGTTGAAGAGTTGTGGAAAATCATCCTTGAACAAAATGTGTTAAATTCAAAGAAAGGATCGAAAAGTAGAGCAAAGAAGAAGTGGAGCGAAGGAAGTATAGAGTGAAGAGTCAGTAAAGAAGAATTTGAAGATAGGAGAAGAAGTTTTTGAGCCTTCAAGGGGATTGATTCAGGCATGAATACAGATGCTATTTCTCAGTTCATTATCTCTGTGTAAATCATAATTTCTTATAGGTAGTGAGCTTCTTCTTGAGTAGTGAACTTTGGGCAGTGTGCCCGAAGGCATGTGCCTTCTATTTTCTTAAGCACTTTTAACAGGGTACACAATTTTGTGGCTTAACCCCCATCGTGGTTTTTCCCTTAACCGGGTTTTCCATGTCAAAATTCTAGTGTTGTGTGTTCATGTTATTCCTTCTCATGTGTTGATTTATGCTTAAATGTTTTCATCATTAATCTGGTTATAAAGAAGTTTTAAAAAGTTCAAAAAAGATTAAAGTTTAGGGACAACTGATTCACCCCCCTCTCAGTTGTTCAGACTATTGCCAACAATTGGTATAAGAGCCAAGTACCTCTAAAAGAAGCTTGGCCGCTTGAGGAGATCCAAGATGTCATTTTACAAGAAGGAAAGCCCAAGATTTAATGGAACAAATTACTCCCTCTGGAAGGTACGCATGCAATGTCATCTAGAATGTATGGGTGATATCTTTTGGTTAATAACCAAGAATGCGTATAAGATTCAAAAGAATGGGCCTACAAATATAGATGAAATCAAAGATGCTGAACACAACACTCGAGCCAAAGAAGCATTATTGAGTGCCTTGTCTGATACAGAATTGGCAAATGTCTTGGATTTGCAAACTGCTCATGAAATCTGGATTAAATTAGAAAATTTGTATGAAGGTGACAAATATATTAAATGTGCCAAGCTACAAAGCCTAAAGGGTAAATATGAAAGATTGGTAATGAGTGAAGATGAAAACATTACTTCCTACATGTAGAAAGTAAATGAACTTGTGACCAGTATCATAAATGCAAGTGGAGTATTGGATGAATTAGAAATTGTTGCCAAAGTGCTCAGATCCTTACCTGTAGCTTACAAGCACAAGGTTGCAGCCATTGAAGAAATCAAGATAGTAACAACTATCACAAGGGATCAATTAGTTGACAAACTTTCAGCATTTGAAATGAGTGAGTTTGGTGATTCTCTCCCTAAGTTTGAATTTGCATTTAAGGCCAGTGTGTATGAAAAGCAAAGATATGATCCAGATGAAGGTTCTTCAAGAAGATCAAGAAAATTTATCAGAACAAGGAAGGATCTTGAAGATGATGAAAATGAGACTACAGATCTTGAAGCTCTCATTTCTAGACAGATGCCAAGAGGATCCGGTAAGTATGAATGAAAGTTGCCACTCAAATGTTTTTCTTGTAATAAGATTGGTCATTTTGCTTCAAGGTGTTCAGAGAGGTTTTAAAAACCAAACATTAACAAATACAAAATTAGAAGAATTTCTACTATGTCCAAGAAGATAGAGAAGGAGTCACATATGATGAATCCAATCATGGAGAAAATGATTTGGTGTTCATTGCTATTAAAGAAGAAGATCTAAGGTCTACCGAATCTACTAGCTGTGCAAATATGGAAAGTGCCTTGTCTTCTCATGTTGTTGAAAAGGATGAATGGGTGATTGATAGTGGATGCTCTCATCATATGACTAGTGACAAGAATAAGTTTGTAATTTTTGGAAATTTTAAAGGAGGATTTGTGAAATTTGGTGACAACTCAGCTAGTAGAATTTGTGGAAAAGGATCCATCTCTTTTGATGGTAAGAATAGCACAAATGATGTTTTGTATGTGGAAGGACTGAAACACAATCTTCTCAGTGTTGGATAGTTGGTTGACAAAGGTTATGATCTCTAATTCAAGGATGGGAAATGTAGAATCTTGGAGAGCTCTAAAACTAAAATTACATCCGGTACTCAAACTAGAGGTAACATCTTTCATTTAAGTAGTTCTGGTAAAATTTGTTTGATTGCTTAGATAGATCAAAGTTGGTTATGGCATAGGAGGATGTGTCATGTGAATTTTGATAACATTGTCAAAATAAGGTCCACTCAAGCTGTGAGAGATCTCCCAAGACTTGTGAAACTAGATAGCATATGTAGAGAATGTCAATTGGGTAAATAGAACAAAATTTCATTCAAAAGTAAGGAACAAGGTTCAAGTGGGAAATTAGAACTGGTACATACTGATCTCTATAGTCCTGCTAGAATTAGGAGTGTGCAAGGAGACAGATATTTCATGTTACTGATTGATGATTACTCTTGGATGATGTGGGTAACTTTTCTAAAAGAAAAATCAGAAGCTCTTGATAAGTTTAAGGTATTCAAGATGATGGTTGAAAATGAGATTGGTGGGAAATTGAATTGTCTGAGATCTGACAGAGGTGGAGAATTCAATTCTAGTGAGTTTGATGCTTTTTGTGAAAAGCATGGAATAAAAAGATAGTTATCTGCTCTTAGAACTTCTCAGCAAAATAGAGTTGTGGAAAGGAAGAACCAGACCATTCAAGAAGCTATCAGGACCATGATAATGGAAACAAATTTTCCTCAAGTTTATTGGAGGGAAGTTGTGAGTACTATTGTCTACACTCTTAACTGGGTGTTGATCAAAGGAATTTCTAGTAAGACTTCTTATGAACTATGGTTTGGTCATCCTCCCACTATGAGATATTTTAGAGTTTTTGGTAGTAAATGCTATATCAAAAGAGATGAGGATTTAGGCAAGTGTTAGGAAAGAAGTGATGAAGGAATATTTTTGGGATACTCAACTCAAAGTAAGGCTTACTGGTGCTTCAACAAAAGGTTGAAAAAGATTATTGAAAGTACTAATGTTAAAGTTGATGAAAGCAAAGAAGGACATTCTAGATACTGTGGATATGATTCAGATAATCAGGATGAAAGTTAAAGTCAAGGAAGACAAGTTCAAATCCAAACCTAGATTTAGATTAATCTGGTAACTCTAGCAACTCAAGAGATTAGTGTAGAAGATGAGGAACAAGTTTAAGAAATAGAAGTTCAAACAATTCCCAAAAACCCCCAAGTATGTAAGAATGAATCATTCTGAAGATCAAATCATAGGAGATAAAATAGAGGTGTTCGAACTAGGAGAAGAATTGTTGAAGATCAAGAAGAGATTTGTTTGATTTCAAAGATTGAACCTAAATTAGTAAGTGAGGCTTGCAATGATGAAATGGTGCAGGGGCACCCCTTCAACAAGCCTAAAGTCTTACTAGGTCAATATGTTTTATGCATTTTAATGTAATAAGGTTTGTTTGACCAATTATTATTTGTAGTTTGAATTCAGTTTCTATTTGTAACTCCTAAGGGACACCTATCGAGTGCATTTACAAGGTTATTGAGTTGGTTAGTTAGTTATGATCTCCCAGCCACCTGGAATCATCTCCTAGCCGCTAGGAATCATGTTAGTACTACTGTCAGTGAGTAGTTAAATACCCTAGCTCAGATTGATTTGAGACATAGAGAAAGATAAAGATAGAGGTAGATTGGTTTTTAGAGAGATCAGAACAGTGATTGTGTATTTGTTTAGTTGTATTCATCTTTGAAGGCATAATAAAGAAGATCTTGTAGTGTTTGATTCCATTTTCTAACTAATTTTCTAATTTTGCAGTCGAGACAGATTTTAATCCATTCCACAAGTTAATTACTTTGTAATCGGTGGAATGGCCATGTATATTAGTTCAAGTTTTCATTTTGTTTGTCCGCTTGTTCATTTCATGTCTATGGGATCGATTTGCAGCATGCATTGATCTGCCCTAGCATCCTCATGTGCTAGGTTTTGAAGCTTGAAATCTATGTTAAATTGCTAAGAAAACAAATTGGATCGATTCTAGGGTTTGTAGTGTTAAAATTGTGAAGGTTCACGGGTTTTTCATTTAAGATGCATTTGGGATATATCAGTAATTGTATGCCGGATGCTAATTCTATGAGTATATCAATTTCGTCTATTAAAATTTGCATATCACAAGCATTTCAGGTTGATTAGAAGTTTGTATGTCTTGTTTGTATGTATTAAACATACATTGCAAATATACAAGGGTTTCGACATACAAGGTGGTCAATGGCTAAGTCAAATATAGAATCAGCAAAGTATGCAGAAGAATGCACCTTTCGCTTGCATGTTCTGAATGCACTTTTTAGAATGTACATTCTGAATGTACATTGAAGATATACTTTGTCGATATACAAGTTCTGTGTATATCGCAAGGAGTATTGGATCATATTCTGTGTATCCCATAATTGTTTGTTTGTGTGTATCCCACCGAAGCACTTTTTGATTGCATGTATTGAATGTACATTGTAAATGTACAATGGTTTGATACAAGTGGATCAATGGCAGTCAAAGGATTTGTTTGCATGTTTGAGTTTGTATCGTGTAATTGTATATTGTAAATATACAACGCGCATATACATTGCATAACAATACAAATGGCGACTAGTAGAAGTGGTGAGAGGAACCGGTGGTACTTGATGATTATTTTTTTCACAATCATAACAAAAGTTAAAATTCATAAATGAACCTAACTATCTTGAAAAATATGAAGAAATCCACTGGATTACTTGATCCCAAGTTTCCTTATGGTCAGGTCTCGACCTGTTGGATAGTTCAGTAGGTTATTATGAAGCTATAATATGCAAGGAGCCTTACATGATTTAAAGTGAGTTTTGTAACTTGCTAGACTTTAACTATGCAAAGAAATATAAAGATCAACTTTCAAAGCCTTCATTTGCATAGGATCTTTACTGTAACTCAAAGCTTTGTATGATTTATATTCAAATATACTTTGCTTTTCAACTACTTATGAAGATTATCAAATATCAACTTACTGCTCTTAGCTTCTTCTAATGTCATATAATCTCCTTTAGATTTAAACGTTTAAGCTATGTATTTCAGATTATTGGGAAAAGTTAAGAGAGACTAAAATCTACCATCATTCACTACAGGATCTAAGTGCTCTGTTATACACACAATAAGAAATATAGTAGACTTGATCAAATCAGCATACTAAATCATTAAATGTAAATACCTTGAGTATTTTCACAAATATTACATTCAAGATTGCAAGCTTTAAGAGGAAATGTATTAAATGTAAGGAAGAGCTAGAAGACACTCAGAAAATAGACACAGACTTCCAGATTCACTCATATTCAAAACACAGTCATACAAGATTTATAATGTAGGAATGACTCTTAGCTTTATTAATCAAACATACCAAAACTTACAGTTCTTTACAGATACATTAAGAATGCTAGATGTTCCATGCACTTCTTAATGCAGACAACAGGCGACCTCCTCTAAAACTAAAATATTCTACTCAAAACTCTTAGAAAGAATTACAACATCTAGCTAAAATGCTAAAATCCCTGTGTAAACTAAAATACAAGTAGCAATGCTTCTTATATAGAGTTTGAATGTCATCCACTTGCTACGATTACAACTTCTATTTTATAGTTACAACATCTTGTTGTTGCAACGTCCTTTTGCGGTTACAGGCCTTTCTCTTGTTGTTGTAATGTCCCATCACTTGGCATCTTTTTGCTCAGTGGATGTCTTTGGAACCTTCCTCAAATAGACTTCACTTTAAGTTACTTCTTCCTGCCAAAATTCTATGTTTGATTTTCAATCAGAATTTCCTGCTCCTAATTACTTTTCTCCTCATGTTTCTTGTATTTTTTGAAGTTATCAATTACATTTTGTATGAAGGTGCAGTCCCCTCCTAGACTTTTTGCAAAGATAAACTCTTGCATCATCACCTTTTCTTTTAATTCCTTTTCTCTGTCTTTTGAACCCTCTATTCTCTTTTGGTATTTCTTCATTTTGATTATTTCTTCCATGAGGGTGTCTATCATCTGTTTGCTGAGAACTGCCTCTAGATTTTCTCTACGAGGTGTGCATATGGCTTTGAATTCTATCAATGATCTGTCTTCATCATATGCAGGCATCTCGACACACTCATGATGTAGGAGTCTTTCTACAATTCTCTTATGCAACTTTAGCATCACCTCTGTTTTCTCTTTTAACTCTTGTGCAACTGTTGCACAACCTTTAAGGATATATTCCTTTTCAAATCTTAATTCCATTATTACCCTTGGCAATCCATTTTCCAATGCAACTATGAGTGCTCCTTCATTTATCAATTCATTTGCTCTTTTCTCCATTTCTATCAGCTGCTCAATCTCAGACTTGCACTCCTCTTTTCTGGTTTGGCAGCTATGTATGAGCATCATACATTTATTCTTTTCTATTGTAGCCACTTCCTAGTTGTTTACAGCCTGTTTTATTATTTTTTCTCCCTCTTTCACAAAATCATCAAGACACTCATAAAAAATGTTAGCCTTCAATCTTTTATTTGCCATATCCTGCACTTCCCCTTGAGATACAATTGCTAGATTGGCAGGCAATTCAGGCACCGTGTCATTGGGGTCAAATATCCCTTGAATAAATTGTTGTAGCTAGACAATAGGTCCCTTTAAATATTTCAATTTATCTTTATCCTTCCTTAGCATACCAGCTGTTACCTGGTGCATATCCTCCCATTCATGAAGGTGTTGTTCTCTTGTTGAATGTCCAAGATCAATATTCAATATCTTATACTCTTCTAAGGTGATTTCACCTTTTTCCTTCTCCTTTTGAGGTATGGCTAGGTTTAGGGTTCTGGATCCATCTGGACCCCTCTATATTGCTAACACCGTCCTAGCTTTTCTCTTTTCTTTCCTCAGAGTAGATTTGCCACCTAGCAGACTTTTAATATTAATAGGAGCTAACTGTATTTCCTCCTTTTCCTTTCTTATTTCTCCCTCCAGCCAGGTAGGGACTTCCTTGGGGCCCTCTGCAGCCTTTTTTTCATTGATTACCTCCTCATGAGGTTTCTCTACATCTGCCTCTCCTTGTTGCTGCCCTTGCTTTGATGGTGGTTGTTGTTGCACTGGAGGTTCCTACCACTGCTGTGGAGGTTCTGTAGCTTGTTCTCCTGATTCAGCTTCATTTTCTTGATCTTCTTCTATCTCCATATCCCCTCCATCCTCAACTTCTTCTTTAGGAATTTCTTCTTCAGGAACCTCCTCTCCCTGTTTATCTATTTTTTCTTCATCAGCCTTTGTTTCCTCTTTGCCCTCAGCTTGTGCTTGCTCTACATTTTCAGGCTCTGTATGTATAGGAGAATCTTCTTTTGTATATTTCTCCTCTTCTCCTGACTCACTATACATACCTAGCATATCCAAGGCACCTACACCTGAAGTGTCTTTTTTTGCCTTCTCTTCTTCCATTTTTTCAAGTTTTTGTGCTTCTTCCTACACATTTTGAATAATTTCTAGAAGGAACCAAGGTACCAAAAGGATCAATAGACTCTGCTTTGTCTTGTACCTTTTCTTCTTCAGGCTCTGTGTTGTGCTCTGTTTCTGGTTCTACCTACACATTTAGCTCTTCCTCCTCACTCAGGAAACTACTGGAGGCCTCCTCCAGGTCAATCTCCTTTCTTGTAAACATTGCCCCTTCTTCAGTGTCACTGCTTTCAATGTTGACAGTCTCTATATTTTGCTTGGCCTCATGAGTCTGTGACTCTTGCAGCATTTCACTAGCTAGCTCTATCTTTACTTTCACGAATGTTTGCCTGGGATCCACTGAAGTGGAAGCACCTTCTATGTTTCTCATCTTCTCTCCAACTTCCCGTGCCCCAATTGTTCCAGCTGCTCTGGAAGACTCACGCTTAGATAAACTGATTGGGATGGCCCTCAATGGATGTTGCCCTACTGCTCCACTAGTAGCTTGTGTCTCCTCTATGTCCACCTCATGATGTAGTGATCTTTCATCAACAAAAGTACCAGATGCCATAGCTACTGTTATGCCTATAGCATATGGGTCCATCAATGTAGTATTTTTATCCTTTTCTATAATTCTTGCCTCTACAACTTTTTTCTTCTTCCCATAGAAGCATTGCAAGTCTTCAGTGGGTTCTATCTTTCTCTTTCTTCCCTTCTGGGGGTATGTGGCTGTTATGCCTTTAGCCTTTAGTTCTTCAACCTTGTCTTTCAACCACATTTTGGAAAACAAAATTATTGGTTCAGACACATCATCCAAAGATGTAGTCCATGGCCTTGACCAATCAAGCTCTATGATGGGAGCCCTCCTTGCCTGTGCATAGCTGTGATCTAAAAGCCTGTCATCTTCCTGAACTTCTAGAGGTACATAAATATGATCAATGGACTTCATTTGCTCAATGGTGAGCCTTTTGTGGGCTCTTTTCATTACTTCTATGTCATTCTTGCAGTCGGCCCAAAAGTATTCAATGTGGACCTAATGCCTATACCTTTTATCAATAAAATTCTGAATTCTACATAAGGGTCCAAACTTTCTTGCCAAATTAAACTCCTTAAAACCAAAATACCTCAACTCTTGCTCAGAGTAACTGGCTACCTCCTCATTGTAGCAAGAGAATCTTCCAATTACCCAGGGCATCTTTACATTTCCAGTCTCAAACTTCCTCTTGTACATCTTAAAAATGTTTTGATTTTGCCTTGTAAATTCCAAGACAATGAGCTTGTCAGATGGATACCTAGGAAGCATGAATGGTCTTCCCTCAAAACTTTCAGTTCTTATGTATGAAAAATGTTCAAATTGTATGAACCAAGAACTGTGTGACCCTATTGCACGTTCAACATCTTTTGACAATCTCTTCTCAGGTTCTTCTCTTAGTATCCTAACCATATAGGTGTAAAAAACATCACTTACCAAAGCAAAATTCTTCATGGCATTCTCTTCTTGCAACAATGGGTAGTGCTCATACACTAATTTTTGACCTGGGCCACTTCCCAGGGTGCCTACCCTTTCAATTCCATGGATATGAGGCCTAACCTCTGCAGCACATGCATACAATACATAAGAAGATAGATAAAATGGGGTGCTTTTGTTCTGTCTTAGCATAGCCTGCTTCCAGATGGCAGTGCTAATGGCCTTAGCCCAGTGGATTTTCTCTTGGTCTTTTTGGCCTGACCTTATAAATTTAATAACTGTAAACATCCAGGGCTCACACTTGGTGCCATCTCTTGGCCCAACTAACATGTTCAACATAGTGATCATCAAGTAGATTTCCTCCTTAAAATGAATCCTCAAGAGGTTTTTAGGCATTCTGGCTGTCGCCTTGGGTTTATTATCTCAATTGTACTAGTTACAGAAGATCTTCCCTTTGCACCCTCCTTCATTTGTGCAGTAATCCTCAGTGTATTGATCAATGTCAATGTCCTTCATTTTCTCTGTAATCTCCAGACCAAACGTTCTGGCAATCCCCTTTGGTGTCAAGTCAGTGATTACCCTGTCATGTAACACAACTTTCCTGATCTTGGCATCGTACATAATTATGCAATCCAAGCACATGTCCCTGGCCTCCATTGCCAGTGGGAACCCCACAGCCTTATACAGCCCACTCTCCCAGATGCACTTCATGTCTGGTGTGGCATCTGCATCGGTGATCTTTTTTAGGACATCATTTGCATCATATGTGCCAATATTGGTATCCATCCCTACTCCATTTGTACTGATCAAAGTTGGATAGCCTCTGTGCAGAGGCAGCTCCTCTTTCTCTATCTCCTTCTGAGGCTTTCTTTCTTTCTTTTCTTTGCCCTCTGCATCCTGCTTTTGTTTTGGGGCCATCCTGCGGAAACGTACATGTCTTAATTTCCTATTTTTCCACATGCCTAGGGTTTTTACCATGAACCTCTGTAAATTAACCTTTTTACCCTAGTTCATTTTCCCTTCTTTTACCCTAATTCCTACATTCATTAAGCTCTTACTTAGCTAATTCAAAATTGAAACAGTAATTCAGACGAATGCCAACATTTTGCAATGAAACCACTAAAATTTAACAGTACTCAACTAATTGAAATTAAATGACATTTTAGATAAATACCTGTTTCCCGCAACCATTTACCATTATCTTACTTTTACTGTTTTACTCTTTTCAGCTGCTGTAGCTCTGTCACTTTCTACCGCTCTAGTAAATTTCCGCTAATCACGGCAACAGCTTCTTCTCTGTAATTTTAGTTTCAACAGTCTATTTTGAAAGCAAGACAACATAAAAAAAATGCCCTAACCTTTGTTAAATTTCCCTTTGATTATTTCTTCGGCATGCATTAATTGTAGTAATTAATGCGCAACAACTCTCGGATGTTATTAGTATGTTTGCATTTTTTGAACTTTTACCATTAGTCGTTTCTATGCATACACCGCTTTTCTATGTATACTTGTTTGTATATTCCTCTTGTATCTTTCATTTTGTATATCCACTTGTATATTCTGTTGTATAAGCGCATATACAAATACTTTATACATTTCTTCCCTTACCTTTCTTTTGTTTCCCGCGATGCATATGATTCTTTGTATATCGGCATTGTATACACAATGCCGAGATATACAAAGGCTTTCCGTTATTTAACGTTTCTTGGCATTCGGACCATGTACATTAGCTTGTATGTCAAATATGCATTAAAATTATATGAAACTGATATACATCTAGTGGGGCCTACTTTCCCCTTTCGATTTTACCTTTTCGCATTGATTTTACATCTTTGTCTCATTCAGACTTCAACCTCCTGATAATCACATTGTATTTATCTTTTGAATCCACGATGTATAATACCCAATGCATTTCCTGATATTACACTTGGACGCGATGCAATGTATTTCCCATGTTTCACTTTTCTTGAGTTTTGGCTTGTATGTGTAAAGTGATGTTCATTTCAAAACATATATATAAACACGGAGACATGTACTAGTTTAATTCCATTTGATAACCCTCCAAATTCGTAATGTATAAGGCATAATGTATATTGGATTGTATATAAAAATATACAAGCGGGACATACATTGACTTTACGGTCTTTTATAATTCCTCAGTTCTGGGTTATATAAAATGTATGTATATTTTGTTGTATATTTGACACTTGCCAAATATACAAGCCTGAAATATACAATAGCTTAACTCTATTTCATAAATGTTTCAGTTTCAGCCTGTATAAAGCGCTTGTATATTTCGTTGTATCTTTGGTTTCATCCAAATATACAAACCAAAATATACAACCTTTATATTATGTTTCATGACCTTTTTAGTTCTATTTTGTATAAAGTGCAATGTATATTTCACATCCGCCAAATATACATTACGAAAGCTACAAAGTGGACCTGAATGTCTATCTACTTGAACCTAAACACTCCTCGGGTCCGTTTGTATGTATGTATAAAACATTTCTTTCTTTGTGTATACTTAACTCTTTCAAACCTTCAAACCCTAGCATCCAAAGACTTAATGGAATTCAATTTTCCTTCAGTTCCAGCTTGTACAAAATACAATGTATATTTGATATTCATTAAGTCAAGATACATTGTACTTACCCAAAATTTGTCTTACCTTCAAAATTTGCGCTGTACAAAAGCGGAATGTGTGCCTCGCGATGCCTGCCAAACTCAACATATACAACCATTACACATTATTTGATAGTATTTCAAATCTGCGATGCATCCAACTCATTGTATCCTTTGATTGTATATTTCACATCTGCCAAATATACAAGTGTCAAACATGCATCAAATATACCAACCTTAATAAACCCTTCGAATCCACGCTATGTATAATCCGTTGTATATTTACTTGCACATTTTCTATTTTGCTGAATATACAAACCAAAATATGCATAGCAGACTTCAGCACGTATCAACTCTAATTTAATTCCTTCTCAGGTCCAACAGATGCACATTATTAATATGCAGGACGTTGACAAACATGACCCTTCTTATCAAATGGGATATGATGGTGACATCACTACCATATCCGGACTTTATTAAAAGGTGACAAGGATGTCAGCATCATATGAACTTTAGGGCGATATTGGAATATCAGGTCATGCATTATAACTTTGAACTTTATGATTCTGATACTAAGGAATATGACCCTCTTGAATGCAACCAAAACAAAGCCTGACATACAAACAGACTTGTACATGAAACGAATTTGTATATACAAAGAACCTTGTATATGCAAAGTTTAAACCAACTAAATGTACATTTATCCAAAATTTCAATAACTTGCAAAATACAGCGAATTTTCAAATAATTCAAAAAGTAACCCTTATTTATTTTCAACAAGGCATTCACCTATACTTTGACCAAATACTCAAATGCAAATTTTCTCTTATTTCTAACAAGGTTTGTATTTCAACTCCTTTTCCCTTTACCACCAAGCAAACCACACCAACAAGCAAAGCAAACCAACTTCAGTAGGGGTCCTTATTTTGCTAAGGAGTAAAATGGGGCGTGTTGTGAGCATCACAACAACTAGCAACCAAACAAAATAATTAAATTAAAACAATTAAAGGAAATGAAATGAAATAAACCCATAATTTCCAACTATCTTTTCTTGCAAATCATTACTTAACTTAAGACTTGATGTATTCAATAAGGTGCATGAATTTTTCCTTTTCAGTTTAAGTGGGTGCACGTGATTAATTATCCTCATCTTGAAGATCAGTTGAACCAACCAGTGACTAGTATTAGACTACCTAGTTGGTGTCATTCCCTCATACCCAACCAGATAGAGCCTTACTGCTAGTAGGCATCCATAGCCCCGGCAAGGTTATCGTTACAATTTTCCTAAGTAGAGCCCCACTGCCAGCGAGCGTCTATAGCTCCAATAGAGTTACTTAGATGGCTTAACCTAGATTTTTAGTAAAATCCATTTTATTTGTTTAATTATATTTTGGTAAAGATTTAAGATTTTAGTAAGATATAGCAGTTGTAACTTTATGATGCAAAGAGTAGTCACTTGCTAAAATTAAGCTAAGAATTGTAATGGTAGCAAGGGTGAGCTCTGATTTTTCACCTAATACCTACACTTGTTAGTTCAATAAACCCAAGGATTTTAGGTGTGTCATTGTGAGAAACTTCCCTTGAATACTCAACCCAATCTTATTGAATACAAAACTTCACAAGTTAACTGACTTTCTACATTCATGACAGTCACAACAAGTTATGCTTAAATTTCAAATAATTATTCTTAATGCTCTAAATTTTATACTATTTTTAGTGGTTTCTAATATGCTCCTATATACTCCAAAGTAAAACAAACATCTTTGCTAAAGTGGCACACAACAAGCAAATAAACACACAACGGAAAAGCAACAGAAAACAACAAAACAAAACAAAGCAAGACCCAACAAAGAAAGCAAAGCAACACAAAGATAAAACCAAAAAAAACCTGCACAAACATTTACAGTATGATACAACAAAGACAAACAACCCTTACCTCAGGCCTGAAAGTAATGTTTCAAATGTTGGCCATTAACTGGTAATGGGACATCTTCTCTAGTCAGGGTTTTGAGCCTAAAAGTGTTGTCCCCTATTATTTCTGACACTTGCAATGGACCTAACCATAACTTGTCAAATTTTCCATGGCTACCTTTCTTCTCATGTGCTTTATCCCAGCACAACACTAAGTCTGAAATTCTAAATATTTTGACTCTTGCACATTTATCAAACCATCTCTTAACTACCGCCTGGTGTTTAGCAAACTTCTCGATGGATTGATCTCTTTTCTCTTCTAGTTGCAGCATTTGTATTACCATGGCTTCTCTGTGATCATCGAAGCCTAAGTACTCGTTAGTGAACTTCCAAATTGGTATTCTAAGGTTTACTAGAAGTATGGGATCAATCCCATAAACTAAATGATAAGGTACAGTGACCAAAGTTGTCTTAACCTTGGTCCTATCTACCCATAATGCATATTTTAACAAGGTATGCCATTCTCTTGGGTTCTTTTCAATAAGTTTTTTAATTATATCCAATAGAATTTTGTTCATTGATTCAGCTAGCCCATTTCCTTGAGGATAATAATTTGAAGAAAACTTTAAAACAATCCCATATTCAAATTCCCATTTAGCAAATTTTAAAGACGAAAAAGCAGGGCCATTATCACATACTAATGAATAAGGAATTCTAAACCTGGTTATGATGTTTTCTTCGAGGAATTTGATGACTACCTCAGTCATGGAAAATTTACAACAGGTGGCCTCAGTCCACCTTGTACAATAGTCTATCACTGTCAGTATGAATTTATGTCCTGCAGAAGATGGAGGATTGATGACTCCAATGAAATCCAGGCCCCACTGTGCAAATGGTCTTGATTCAATTACAGGCTGTAATGGGTTGGCTTGGTTTCTTCCCTTGTCTGCTGCAGTCTAACATGTGTGACAACTCTTGATATGATTCTCAGTGTCTTTGAACATTTTGGGCCAGTAATAGTCTGCTCTCAATATTTTGTGTGTTGTAGTTAGATGGGAACCATGCTCGGTTCCATACTTGTCATGCATTTTTGTTAACACTTTATCTACCTCATCTCTATTTAAACATCTTAAATAAATTCCTTCATGGTTCTTCCTAAATAGAAGACCTCCTTGCACCATATATTTTTGCGCTTTAATTTTCAGAGCTCCCATCTGAGAAGATTTCATCCTGTTTGGGTATTTTCCAGATATCAACAGGACTCTCAAGTCACTGTACCACTCTGATGTGTCATGGGAATTCAACACATGCAATTGTTTTATCAAATCCAGATCAGTGTTTACTATTGTTTGTACCAGTGCCTGTCCTCTGACTAGTTTCATTGGAAGGATCTCCAATTCAAACTCTTGTAGTGCGGTAATCCATTTGGCTCTCTTTTCACCAGGCTCATTTTGCATCAGCAACATCTTCACTGCTACATCAGGCACTATGGCTTTGACCTAGCTGTGTTGTATATAGTGTTTAAACTTCTTCACAGCTTTCACCAATGTAAAGGCCTATCTCTCTGTGTCCAAATATCTTAAATGTGCATCTTTCAGGGGTGCACTCATAAAAGTGATAGGCTTTTCTTCATTCTCTTCTCCTTTCTGTGTCAGTGCAGCTGCAACTGAATGTGAGGATGCAAATGAATAAATGTAGAATGGCCTGGTGTAGTCTGGACTTGTCAACACAGGAGCATCACAAATGGCCTCCTTGATGTCTTCAAATGCGGCTTTGGCTACCGGTGTCCACTCTATTACTGCATCTTTTTTCAACATGGCATTCAGTGGTTGCACGATCTCTACAAATCCTGTAATGAACTCCCTAACAAAGTTAATTTTACCAAAAAAAGATTTTAACTCTTTTCTAGTGTTTGGTAACTATAATTTCTTTATCCCTTCTACTCTATTAGAATCAATTGAGATACCATTTTCAGAAATGACGTGTCCTAATAATTTTCCTTCTGTCATGCCAAATACACATTTTTTAGGGTTGAGAGAAATTCCATACCTCTCGCACCTCTTGAGCACTTTTCTTAAGTCTTCAGCATGGGTAGACGCATCCCTGGAATACACAGTTAGGTCATCCATGTAAATCACAATACATTTACCTATTAGTCCACGGAATGCAATATCCATGGCCCTTTGAAATGTGGCACCTGCATTGATTAGACTGAACGACATTCTTCTATATGCATAGTTACCCCATTTACAAGTAAAGGTGGTCTTTAGTCTATCTTCCTTATCAAATAATACCTGGTTATAACCTAAAAAGCTATCTAGAAAAGACATCATTTTGGCTCCATTTACCGCTTGTAATACCTCATCCATAGGAGGCAGAGGATAATTGTCTTTCTCAGATGCCTTGTTTAGATTTCTGAAGTCTATGCATAACCGTATGTCACCACTTTTCTTCCTAACAGGTACTAGGTTAGCTACCCAAGTTGAGTGTCTAACAGGAAAAATTATCCTGGCCAACAATAGTTTCTTTACTTCCTCAAAGATCAATGGCTCTAGAATTGCATATATTGGCCTTTGCCTTTGCCTGAATGGTTTGACATCCAGTTTCAATGGTATCACATGGGTTATAATAGACATGTCATATGTTTTAAAATCTTCATAAGTCCATGCTATGACATGCTTATAATCCTTCAGGACATCTATGACCTCTTTCTTTATCTTCTCATGGCAAGCTTTTCCAATTTGCACACTCTGAGGGTTTTGTTCTATTCCTAAGTTGTATGGCTCACACTTACCCCCCTCAGTTCTAGGTAAGTACCTCTGTCTTACTACTCCATCAAAGTCAAAAACCTATTCTAACTCTATTACCCCTTTGGGTAAAAAATTACTCTTTAAGTTGATTATGTCCTCTTCATCCTAGGGCACATCAGGCCTCTCTTGTTTGTCTATGATTTGGGCCTCAAATTTTTTGCTGCAAGTTGAAATCAACTATCTGTTGGTCCCCTTCAAATACCTAAAAATGTGTTACATTAACTAGCACACTGGGTACATTCACTAGTTCTACAACAAACCTCTTTAGTCCTGACAGTGTTAAAGGCTCTAAAGTGCTAGTAGCAATAGCTAGCACATCAGGCCTATAGTTATATTCTCTAGGGATATGCTCTAAGTTGAAAGCATCAAATGATTCAATTAAATCCCATACTCTATGCCTGTAACAAATCATTCAATTATAATTGCAAGCATACAATTTTCTTACTTGCCTGACTACTAGTTCAGAATCCGAAAAAACTCTAAGCATCCTTACTTCTTTCTTGATATCCATGACCAATCCATAAATTAAGGCTTCATATTTAGCAACATTGTTAGTGCAAGCAAATTGTAATCTGTATGCTGCTAAATATGACTTACCTTGAGGATCCACGAGTTCTATACCCACACCTGCACCCTATTTGGACTTAGATCCATCACATTTAAGTGTCCACATGCCATCCTTATTCTTCTTACTTTTCACTTTAGCATGCTTTCCTTTATCTACCATATGTACAGTGCTATCTTGTTTATTCTCATGTAATTCAGGCTGACCTATTTGTTCATCTACTTCCTCGGTGTGTAAATTTGAGTGACAAATATCTTTGCCTAAACTTTCTCCTAACTGCAGAGTTTCTACATCTATGGGGGTTTAAAAATATCTCTCAGGTCGATTGAAACTCACCATCCCCTCTCGAAGTTCCATTTCTTTTGTGCATTGTGTGTACTGATATTCAACAATACTTCTGCACATTCCACATTCCTCCTCGGAGTGTGGCTCATTGTGTATTCTACACATACTTTTATATAGCTTGCAATGGACTAAAATTTTTAATTCCATGCACTTTACTATCTTTTGTCTAATGACATGACTGAACCTATTCAATACATTGTCTTCTTCTTCAGAAGAGTTTCCATCAGATTCAATAAACAACTCTATCCTTTTACTGACAGGCTTCTTTTCTTCTAAATTCAGCATCAATATTTCCTCAATCCATACCCCTTTCTTGGTGACCCTATAAACACCTAGTTCAACTTTAGCATAGAGTATTTCATTGGTTTTGTTGTACTCAGTGATCATATGTTTCATTCTGGCTTTGGCATCTATTCTGATTTGGTTAGGCACACCTCTCCAAGGTAATCACATATGTGAGAAGTCTTTGGCCATATACCCATTCAGCATTTTGGACCAATCTCTACTCAATAACATCCCATAGTTTATAGGTATATCCACTACCTAGATTTCAATGAACTGACTCACCCTTGGGTCTAAATCTAGTTGCATCTGAATATGCATTAATTCCCCTACTACGTTGACTTCAGTTTTATCTAGCTGTGTGACAACTTTAGCAGATTTAGTAGGAGTTAGACCTAAGGTTTTGCAAATTTCTAGAGGCATCACATTGGTTGAGGCACCAGAATCTACCATGCAGTTGTTTATGTTTTTCCCAAACACTCTAATTGTCAACAAGAAAGGAGGAGCATCCCTCTTGTCGGCATACATTACTACGTTGGTGTTGGAAGGCTACTCAGTTTTCCTACTCTTGTCATTTGGTTGTGTCTCTCTACTAAGGACACTACCTTAGTAGAAGTCCCTCCTGTTAAGATGTATCCAGAGATCTCATAAAGGCATTTCTGACCTCTGTATTTTTTAACAGTTCATATAAAGGTATGCTAACCTTGATTTTCTTAATTTCTTCTAACAGAAAACTCATCAGTCCTAATGTTTCTACCATTTTAGTTCTATCCATTTGGGGCCTTTGTGTTATTGTCCCCATATTTGTGTACTGATTGGCTCTCAATGTAGTAGGATTGTTGCTTGCATCCTGATCTGGGGGTGTGTTGAAATTGTTGGGAGGAATAGAGGTAGTGAAAGGGCCTCCTGGCTTAGTGTTGCTTCTAAGGTTATAGGTATGGTTTTTAGTTGACTGTTGGAAGGATTACACCTCCTCTATCTCACCCAACACCTCATTTTCAGTTTCAAATGGAAATTGAAAAGCATTTAATACTAGGGCAGTTTCAGGATATAGGCCTTCACAATAATAAGGCTCCTCCTCCAACAATTGGTCCTCTTCTTCCTCTCTGGTTGCAAAGGTAAAGGTTTCTAGAATTAAAGCTATGTCGTACCCTGAGGGTACTACCTCATTACCTTTTGGGACTAAGAACTCAAAAGTAGGGGCCTGAACATCAAAATTAAAAATGCTCGCCACCAAATGAAACTGCGGACAATCTGTCTCGGCATGGACACTAGTGTTGTGAATCCTACACCAGTTTTTTAGTGCCACATTAGCCATTTGAATCCTTGTTGTTTGTCTTGTATCTTGGTTATCTACATTCTCGAATGGAGAAGCCAGGGTGCCATTATTAGGCCCTGTATTCCACGTTTTGGGTTGCCTAGGTTGATTTTGGTTTCTGTTATTGTTACCCCAGGCTTTGTTATCAACAACAAGTCCTCTATTTTGTATTCCTTGTTGTCCTTGGTTGTGGTTTTGATTTTGACTATGATTCTGACCTTGACTAGAATTCTGACCCTGGTTATAACCCTAATTTTGATTATGACTTTGGTTCTAATTTTGGTTGTAACTGGTGCTGCAGTTCTGGTTCTGATTCTGGTTATAGTTTTGATTGTACCCCTGGTTGTTTCTACTATAGAAATTGTCATTTCTTAATTGTGTGACCTCAATGGTCAATCTTCTCAAATGGGCAGTGATTTCTTTGATGTCTTCCCTTTCCTCCTAGGCTTTTACTATAAATGTATCCTGGGGAGGTTGGAAGAAAGCCTGGCCATTGTTCTGTCTATTACTGACAGTGTTACCAGTGTATAGTACTATAGCCTGGATTGGGCCTAGATTATATACAGGATCATATTTAGGGATTGGGTTTAGCAATCGGGGGTTCTGCAGAGGAACCCCACTCCAAGGCTGCATTTGATTTTGCACTCCAATATTCCCTCCATTGAGGAATTGGTTATGAGTTGTTTGCCTCATCTCCTGATTCACAGAGGCTGCCTCTTTGTAGGCTTTGGATACTGTATCTATATTAGGTTTTCTCTTGACAAACATGGCGGTTAATGGATCCAAGGCCACATAATGCATGGCCAACAAGGCAACTGGGTCTATTGTGTATGGGCCAACAATCTTGGAATAAGCCTTTTGAAACTGGTCATTGAAATTATCTATCAACTCCCCTTCACCCCTCTTGATCGCGGCCAATTTGTGGTATAGGGTGGAAGGGTCTATAGGTCCTCTAAATCTAGACATGAATGCTTCCTCCATAAGTGACTAGGAGGAAACGAAGCCATTAGGCAGATTTACATACCAATTAGACGCTTGCTCATTGAAAGTATAAGGAAATAACCTACAGACTACATCCTCATGGCTTAATTGGGCTCTAAAGCAGGCTTCCTTAAATACCCTTATATGGTCCTCTGGATCCTAGTGTAACTGGTATTAGGGCATATTTTCTCAGGATTCTTCAGCATCTCATGATAATTAGCAAAATATATGGGTGAGTTGGCATTAAAATATGCCATTGCAGGTATTTGCGCTTGACCGAGCCCTATGGGAATACCTAAATTTCTAAGCGTACTTGGACTTCTGGGTGGGCTAGGACTTCTAAAAGAACCTGAGCCAAGACCTAAGGATTTCAATGAAGAGTTATCAGGACTGGTAGAACTATGCATGTTGAATGGTGACCCAGGAGGCATTCCAAATGAACTTCCTACATTAGATGTTCTAGGGCTCCACACTAAACGGTCTCTGCCCTGACCTTATAAATTCAATAAATGTACAAATGTGTCGTTAGGGTTAGCTCTAGACCTAGTCACTCTATTACTGTTATGAGCCAGCTTTACTCAACTACAACCTTAACTCCTATCAGGGCCTCCTTCTAGCACCTAAAACTATTGATGATTGTTTTTTACACAGTCATAACAAAAGTTAAAATTCATAAATGAACCTAACTATCTTGAAAGATACGAATAAATCCACTGGATTACTTGATCCCAAGTTTCCTTATGGTCAGGTCTTGACTTGTTGGACAGTTCAGTAGGTTATTATGAAGCTATAATATGCAAGGGGCCTTATGTGATTTAAAGTGAGTTTTGTAACTTGCTAGACTTTAACTATGCAAAGAAATATAAAGATCATCTTTCTAACCATTCATTTGCATAGGATCTTTACTGTAACTCAAAGCTTTGTATGATTTATATTCAAATATGCTTTGCTTTTCAACTACTTATGAAGATTATCAAATATCAACTTACTGCTCTTAGCTTCTTCTAATGTCAGATAATCTCCTTTAGATTTAAACGTTTAAGCTATGTATTTCAGATTGTTGGGAAAAGTTAGAGAGACTAAAATCAACCATCATTCACTACAGGATCTGAGTGCTCTGTTATACACACAATAAGAAATATAGTAGACTTGATCAATTCAGCATACTAAATCGTTAAATATAAATACCCTGAGTATTTTCACAAATATTACATTCCAGATTGCAAGCTTTAAGAGGAAATGTTTTAAATGTAAGGAAGAACTAGAAGACCCTCAGAAAATAGACGCAGACTTCCAGATTCACTCATATTCAAAACACAGTCATACAATATTTATAATGTAGGAATGACTCTTAGCTTTATTAATCAAACATACCAAAACTTACAGTGCTTTACAGATACATTAAGAAGGCTAGATGTTCCATGCACTTCTTAATGCAGACAACAGGCGACCTCCTCTAAAACTAAAATATTCTACTCAAAACTTTGAGAAAGAATTACAACTTCTAGCTAAAATGCTAAAATCCCTGTGTAAACTAAAATACAAGTAGCAATGCTTCTTATATAGAGTTTGAATGTCTTCCACTTGCTACGGCTACAACTTCTATTCTATAGTTACAACATCTTGCTATTGCAACGTCCTTTTGCGGTTATAGGCCTTTCTCCTGTTGTTACAACATCCCATCACTTGGCATCTTTTTGCTCAATGGATGTCTTTGGAACCTTCCTCAAATAGAGTTCACTTTAAGTTACTTCTTCCCACCAAAATTCTAAGTTTGATTTTCCTTCAGAATTTCTTGCTCCTAATTGCTTTTCTCCTCATGTTTCTTGTATTTTTTGAAGTTATCAATTACATTCTGTATGAAGGTGCGGTCCCCTCCTAGACTTTTTGCAAAGATAAACTCTTGCATCATCATCTTTTCTTTTAATTCCTTTTCTCTGTCTTTTGAACCCTTTGTTCTCTTTTGGTATTTCTTCATTTTGATTCTTTCTTCCATGAGGGTGTCTATCATCTGTTTGCTAAGAACCACCTCTGGATTTTCTCTACGAGGTGTGCATATGGCTTTGAATTCTTTCAATGCTCTGTCTTCATCATATGTAGGCATCTCAACACACTCATGATGTAGGAGTCCTTCTATAATTCTCTTATGCAACTTTAGCATCTCCTCTATTTTCTCTTTTAACTCTTGTGCAACTATTGCACAACCTTTAAGGATATATTCCTTTTCAAATCTTAATTCCATTATTACCCCTGGCAATCCATTTGCCAATGCAACTATGAGTGCTCCTTCATTTATCAATTCATTTGCTCTTTTCTCCATTTCTATCAGTTGCTCAATCTCAGACTTGCACTCCTCTTTTTTGGTTTGGCAGCTATGTATGCACATCATACATTTATTCTTTTCTGTTGCAGCCACTTCCCAGCTGTTTACAACCTATTTTATTATTTTTTCTCCCTCTTTCACAAAATCATCAAGCCACTCATCAAAAATGTTAGCCTTCAATCTTTTATTTGCCATATTATGCACTTCCCCTTGAGATACAATTGCCAAATTGGCAGGCAAGTCAGGCACCATGGCATTGGGGTCAAATATCCCCTGAATAAATTGTTGTAGCTAGATAATGTGTCCCTTTAAATATTTCAATTTATCCTTATCCTTCCTTAGGATACTAGCTATTACCTGGTGCATATCCTCCCATTCATGGAGGTGTTGTTCTCTTGTTGAATGTCCAAGATCAATATTCAATATCTTATACTCTTCTAAGGTGATTTCACCTTTTTCCTTCTCCTTTTGAGGTATGGCCATGTTTAGGGTTCTGGATCCATCTAGACCCTTCTGTATTGCTGACACTGTCCTGGCTTTTCTCTTTTCTTTCCTCAGAGTAGCTTTCCCACCTAGCAGACATTTAATATCAATAGGAGCTAACTGTATTTCATCCTTTTGCTTTCTTATTTCCCCCTCTAGCTAGGTAGGGACTTCCTTGGGGTCCTATGTAGCCTTTTCTTCATCGATTACCTCCTCATGAGGCTTCTCTACTTTTGCCTCTCCTTGTTGCTGCCCTTGCTCTGGTGGCGGTTGTTGTTGCACTGGAGGTTCTTGCCACTGCTGTGGAGGTTCTTGCTGTGGAGGTTCTAGAGCTTGTTCTCCTAATTCAACTTCATTTTCCTGATCTTCTTCTATCTCCATATCCCCTCCATCCTCAGCTTCTTCTTCAAGAACCTCCTCTCCTTGTTCATCTATTTTTTCTTCATTAGCCTTTGTTTCCTCTTCGCCCTCAGCTTGTGCTTGCTCTACATTGTCAGGCTCTGTATGTATAGGAGAATCTTCTTTTGTATTTTTCTCCTCTTCTCCTGACTCACTATACATACCTAGCATATCCAAGGCACCTACACCTAAAGTGTCTTCTTTTGCCTTCTCTTCTTCCATTTCTTCAAGTTTTTGTGCTTCTTCCTGCACATTTTGTATAATTTCTGGAGGAAACAAGGTACCAAAAGGATCAATAAACTCTGCTTTGTCTTGTACCTTTTCTTCTTTAGGTTCTATGTTGTGCTTTGTTTCTTGTTCTGCCTACACATTTGGCTCTTCCTCCTCACTCAGGAAACTACTGGAGGCCTCCTCCAGGTCAATCTCCTTTCTTGTAAACATTGCCCCTTCTTCACTGTCACTACTTTCAATGTTGACAGTCTCTATATTTTGCTTGGCCTCATGAGTCTATGACTCTTGCAGCATTTCACTGGCTAGCTCTATCTTTACTTTCACGAATGTTTGCCTGGGATCCACTTAAGTGGAAGCACCTTGGATGTTGCTCATCTTCTCTCCAACTTCCTGTACCCCAATTGTTCTAGCTTCTCTAGAAGACTCACCCTTAGATAAACTGATTGGGATGGCCCTCAATGGCTGTTGCCCTACTACTCCACTAGTAGCTTGTGCCTCCTCTGTGTCCACCTCATGACTTAGTGATTTTTCATCAACAATAGTACCAGACACCATAGCTACTATTATGCCTAAAGCATATGGGTCCATCAATGTAGCGTTTTTATCCTTTTCTATAATTCTTGCCTCTACAACTTTTCTCTTCTTCCCATAGAAGCATTGCAAGTCTTCAGTGGGTTCTATCTTTCTCTTTCTTCCCTTCTGGGGGTATGTGGCTATTATGCCTTTAGCCTTTAGTTCTTCAACCTTGTCTTTCAACCACGTTTTGGAAAACAAAATTATTGGTTCAGACACATCATCCAAAGATGTAGTCCATGGCCTTGACCAATCAGGCTCTATGATGGGAGCCCTCCTTGCCTGTGCATAGCTGTGATGTAAAAGCCTGTCATCTTCCTAAACTTCTGGAGGTACATAAATATGACCAATGGACTTCATTTGCTCAATGGTGAGCCTTTTGTGCGCTCTTTTCCTTACTTCTCTGTCATTCTTGGAGTCAGCCCAAAAGTCTTCAATGTGGACCTAATGCCTATACCTTTTGTCAATAAAATTCTAAATTCTACATAAGGGGTCAAACTTTCTTGCCAAATTAAACTTCTTAAAACCAAAATACCTCAACTCCTGCTCAGAGTAACTGGCTACCTCCTCACTGTAGCAAGAGAATCTTCCAATTGCCTAGGGCATCTTTACATTTCTAGTCTTAAACTTCCTCTTGTACATCTTAAAAATGTTTTGATTTTGCCTTGTAAATTCCAAGACAATGAGCTTGTTAGATGGATACCTGGGAAGAATGAATGGCCTTCCCTCAAAACCTTCAGTTCTTATGTATGAAAAATGTTCAAATTGTATGAACCAAGAACTGTGTGACCCTATTGCACATTCAACATCTTTTGACAATCTCTTCTTAGGTTCTTCTCTGAGTATCCTAACCATATAGGTATAAAAACCATCACTTACCAAAGCAAAATTCTTCATGGCATTCTCTTCTTGCAACAATGGGTAGTGCTCATACACTAATTTTTGACTTGGGCCACTTCCCAAGGTGCCTACGCTTTCGATTCCATGGATATGAGGCCTAACCTTTACAGTACATGCACACAATACATAAGAAGATAGATAAAATGGGGCACTTTTGTTCTGTCTTAGCATGGCCTGCTTTCAGATGGCAGTGCTAATGGCCTTAGCCCAGTGGATTTTCTCTTGGTATTTTTGGCCTGACCTTATAAATTCAATAACTGTAAACATCTAGGGCTCACACCTAGTGCCATCTCTTGCCCCAACTAACCTGTTCAGCATAGTAATCATCAAGTAGATTTCCTCCTTAAAATGAGTCCTCAGGAGGTTTTTAGGCATGCTAGCCGTAGCCTTGGGTTTATTATCTAGATTGTACCAGTTACAGAAGATCTTCCCTCTACACCCTCCTTCATTTGTGCAGTAATCCTCAGTGTATTGATCAATGTCAATGTCCTTCATTTTCTCTATAATCTCCAGACCAAACGTTTTGGCAATCCCCTCTGGTGTCAAGTCAGCGATTACCCTGTCATATAACACAACTTTCCTAATCTTGGCATTGTACATAATTATGCAATCCAAGCACAAGTCCCTAGCCTCCATTGCCAGTGGGAACCCCACAACCTTATACAGCCCACTCTCCCAGATGCACTTCATGTCTAGTGTGGCATCTGCAGCAGTGAGCTTTTTTAGGACATCATCTGCATCATATGTGCCAATATTGGTATCCATCCCTCCTCCGTTTGTATTGATCAAAGTTGGATAGCCTCTGTGCAGAGGTAGCTCCTCTTTCTCTATCTCCTTCTGAGCCTTTCCTTCTTTCTTTCTTTTCTTTGCCCTCTGCATCCTGCTTTTGTTTTGGGCCCATCCTACAGAAACGTACATGTCTTAATTTCCTATTTTTCCACATGCTTAGGGTTTTTACCATGAACCTCTGTAAATTAATATTTTTACCCTAGTTCATTTTCCCCTCTTCTACCCTAATTCCTACATTCGTTAAGCTCTTACTTAGCTAATTCAAAATTGAAATAGTAATTCAGACGAATGCCAACGTTTTGCAATAAAACCACTGAAATTCAACAGTACTCAACTAATTGAAATTAAACAGCGTTTTGGATAAATACCTGTTTCCCGCAACTGTTTACCATTATCTTACTTTTACTATTTTACTCTTTTCAGCTACTGTAACTTTGTCACTTTCTACCGCTCTGGTAAATTTTTGCTAATCATGGCAACAACTTCTCTGTAATTTTAGTTTCAATAGTCTATTTTGAAAGCAAGACAACATAAAAAAATGCCCTAACCTTTGTTAAATTTCCCTTTGTTTGGTTCTTCGGCATGCATTAATTGCATTAATTAATGCTCAACAACTCTCGGATGTTATTAGTGTGTTTGTATTTTTTGAACTTTTACCGTTAGTCATTTCTATGCATACACCACTTTTCTATGTATACTTGTTTGTATATTCCTCTTGTATCTTTCGTTTTGTATATCCGCTTGTATATTCCATTGTATAAGTGCATATACAAATAATTTATACATTTCTTCCCTTACCTTTCTTTTGTTTCCCACGATGCATATGATTCTTTGTATATTAGCATTGTATATACAATGTCGGGATATACAAAGGCTTTCCATTATTTAACTTTTCTTGACATCCAGACCATGTACATTAGCATGTATGTCAAATATGCATTACAATTATATGAAACTGATATACATCCAGTGGGGTCTACTTTCCCCTTTTGATTTTACCTTTTCGCGTTGATTTTACTTCTTTATCTCATTCAGACTTCAACCTCCTAATAATCGCATTGTATTTATCTTTTGAATCCGTGATGTATAATACCCAATGCATTTCTTGATATTACACTCGGACGTGATGCAATGTATTTCCCATGTTTCACTTTTCTTGAGTTCCGGCTTGTATGTGTAAAGTGATTTTCATTTCAAAACATATATATAAACATGGAGACATGTACTAGTTTAATTCCATTTGATAACCCTCAAAATTCGTAATGTATAAGGCGTAATGTATATCGGATTGTATATAAAAATATACAAGCGGGACATACGTTGACTTTACTATCTTTTATAATTCCTCAGTTCCAGGTTATATAAAATGTATGTATATTTTGTTGTATATTTGACACTTGCCAAATATACAAGCCCGAAATATACAATAGCTTAACTCTATTTCATAAATGTTTCGGTTTCGGCCTGTATAAAGCGCTTGTATATTTCGTTGTATATTTGGTTTCATCCAAATATACAAACCAAAATATACAACCTTTATATTATGTTTCATGACCTTTTCAGTTCTGTTTTGTATAAAGTGCAATGTATATTTTGCATCTACCAAATATACATTGCAAAAGATACAAAGCGGACCTGAACATCTATCTACTTGAACCTGAACACTCCTCGAGTCTATCTATATGTATGTATAAAACATTTCTTTCTTTGTGTATACTTAACTCTTTCAAACCTTCAAACCCTAACATCCAAAGACTTAATGGAATTCAATTTTCCTTCAGTTCCAGCTTGTACAAAATATAATGTATATTTGATATTCATTAAGTTGAGATACATTGTACTTACCCAAGATTTGTCTTTCCTTCAAACTTTGCACTGTACAAAAGAGGAATGTGTGCCTCGCGATACCTGCCAAACTCAAGATATACAACCATTACACATTATTTGATAGTATTTCAAATTCGCGATGCATCTAACTCATTGTATCCTTTGATTGTATATTTTACATCTGCCAAATATACAAGTGTCAAACATGCATCAAATATACCAACCTTAATAAACCCTTCGGATCCGTGCTATGTATAATCCGTTGTATATTTACTTGTATATTTTCTATTTTGCCAAATATACAAACCAAAATATGCATAGTGGACTTCAGCATGTATCAACTCCAATTTAATTCCTTCTCGGGTCCAACGGATGCACATTATTAATATGCAAGATGTTGACAAACATGACCCTTCCTATCAAATGGGATATGATGGTGACATCACCACCATATGCGGACTTTATTAAAAGGCGACAAGGATGTCAGCATCATATGAACTTTAGGGCGATATTGGAATATCGGTTCATGCATTATAACTTTGAACTTTATGATCCTGATGCTAAGGAATATGACCCTCCCAAATGCGACCAAAACAAGGCCTGACATACAAATGGACTTGTACATGAAATGACTTTGTATATACAAATAACCTTGTATATGCAAAGTCTAAACCCTCTAAACGTACATTTATCCAAAATTTCAATAACTTGCAAAATATAGTGAATTTTCAAATAATTCAAAAAGCAACCCCTTTTTATTTTCAACAAGGCATTCACCTGTACTTTGACCAGATACTCAAATGCAAATTTTCTCTTATTTCTAACAAGGTTTGTATTTCAACTCCTTCTCCCTTTACCACCAAGCAAACCACACCAACAAGCAAAGCAAACCAACTTCAGCAGGGGTCCTCATTTTGCTAAGGAGTAAAATGGGGCGTGTTGTGAGCATCACAACAAAAGGTTGACAAATGCATATACAAGGTTGAATGCATATTTGGGGATTTATCTTATGATAGATACAAGTGATGTAAATGTACACCGGTGTGATTGTTTATAAAGTGATAAGTGAATGCATGTACATCGGTGAATGTACATACAAAGACAAATGTATATTTTGATATACAAGGGCAAATATATGTTTTGACATACAAAGGAGAATGTATGTTGGGGGAATATTTTGGCACCCATTTCTAAACGCTTCTGCCAGCGGCTCTGCATCATAGTGGTATCAGAGCTAAGGAGTATCTTTTGGGAAGAAGAAGAAGACAATATGTCAGATGATGAAGGATCATCAGATCTCCTAGCAAGGATGACCAATGCCGAGTTGGCTATCCTGGTAAAGAAGCAGATTGTAGAAAGCAAAGCAGTGAAAGCTCAGAATCAGGCTTTGAAAGATGAGTTGGAGAAGTTGAGGGACAGAGTAAGTTCTGGTAAAGAAGATGACGGGGATGAAGAGGAAATCCCTAGGCGGGAAGAGGTAGACATTCCTACAGACCAGAGATCCTTATTGAATGCCCTCAAATCCATGGAGAGGAGAACCATGGATGTGAAACTGGATTTGCCAGTGTTTACAGGAAAGATGGATCTTGATTCAGTGACAGAGTGGGTAGACTCCTTGAACAATTTCTTTGAAACAGAAGAAATACCAGAACATTAGAGGGTAAAGATGGCTCAGTCTAAAATGAAAGAGGCTGCACTAACTCGGTGGAATTTCATCCAAGATGACAGGGTGAAAGAAGGAAAGAGTAGAGTTGCTACTTGGAAGAATGTGGTGGCTTTAGTGAAGGAATCCTATGTTCCATTGGATTACAACATCCAACTACATAAGAGGAGGCAAAATTTGAAGCAGAAAGACAAAGGTCAAGGAGAATGAGGAAGAAAGGGTAGCAAGGTATCTCAATGGATTGAGATTTGCCATCCAGGAAGATTTAAATCTGCATAATCCAGATATAGTTCAGAAGTGTTATCATTTGGCACTCAAAGTGGAAGAGAAATTAAAGAGAAAGAAAGAACAGAACAATAGAGGAAGAGGAAGATAGCAAAGAGGTGGAAGAAGTCCTTTCAGAGGTAGAGGACATGGATTTGGGTATCAAGGTGAGTCCAATTAGAGAGCAGCAAAGGAGACAGTAGTCAAACTCAAAAAGGAAGTTATGATCAAAAAAGAAACTTTAGGGGTAGAAGACCACCATTTAGAGGAAGATCCCAGGGTAGAGGATCTATCAGATGTTACAATTGCAATCAAGAAGGCCACATAGCTAGCAGATGTCCAGAAAAAACATCAAGTTCAATGGGAGAAAGAAGGACAAATCTAATCCAAGAATCTGACTATCAAAGTGTGACAAGCTCAAACACTTGTCAAAGTGTAAGAGCTCATGATGGTTATGGATATCCTAAGACAGGAGAATCGTTGATGATTAGGAGAGCAATGACCACCATAAAGGTGCCTGATAGAGAACCCCCACAAAGAAAGTCTCTTTTCAAAACCACATGCAAGGCAGGAGGAAAGGTATGTAAAGTTCTAATTGACTCTGGTTCTACTAAAAATTTTATGTCTGTTGAAATGGTAGAAAAGCTTAAGCTTAGAAGGCTGCCACATCCTTGCCCATACAAAATTTCATGGCTCACTCAAGGCTAGCAAACAGTTGTGGAAGAATAGGCTTGGGTAGAGTTTCAAATTGGACCATATAAGGACAGGTTATTGTTTGACATAGCTCAGATGGATGCTTGCCATCTCCTACTTGGCAGACCATGGCAATATGACTTGGGAGCACAACATGATGGAGTCAACAATATGTATTCAATCACCAAGGATGGTAAGGTATTTGAGTTATTACCATTGATGGAGAAGGAGGTAGAGTCAAAAGGGAAAGAAGTCAAAGTAATGCTAGTATAAGGAAAATAGTTCGTGAAAGAGATAGTAGAAGAAGGTGTAGTTGCATATGCACTGATTCCATGCCTGACAATGAAGAAGGAACAGCAACAAGAAATCAAGGGAGAGAAGAGACAGAGGTACATAGACCCTGATGTCCAAGAGTTGTTGAATAAGTACAAAGGCATCATCTCTGATGGAATGCCAAGATCCCTACCACCTATAAGGGATATCAGTCACTGCATAGATCTGATCCTAGGATCTACACTTCCAAATAAGGCAGCATACAAGCTTACTCTAGAACAGAATGCAGAAGTTGCAAGACAAATTGAGAAATTGTTGGAGACAGGTCTCATTGGTAAAAGTTTGAGCCCATGTACAGTACCAACTGTACTAGCACCAAAGAAGGAAGGTACTTGGAGACTTTGTACTAATTCTAGGGCTATTAACAAGATTACAATCAGGAATAGATTTCCAATACCTAGGATAGAAGATTTGCTTGACTGTTTGGGAGGTGCCAAATATTTCACAAAAATAGATTTGAAGAGTGGTTATCATCAGATCAAAATTAGACCAGGAGATGAATGGAAAATAGAATTTAAGACAAATGAGGGGTTATATGAGTGGAAGGTCATGCCTTTTGGTTTGTCCAATGCCCCCAATACCTTTATGAGGCTGATGAATGAGGTCTTAAGAGAATTTATAGGCAAATTTGTCATAGTATATCTCGATGACATTCTGATTTTCAGTAATACAAGGGAAGAGCATCTCAAACATATAGACTTGGTTCTCAAAAGGTTACATGGAGAGCAGTTAATGATCAACTTGGAAAAGTGTCTATTTATGCAGGAAGAGATCACCTATTTGGGTTTTGTCATTTCACAGGGAAAACTAAAAATGGATAAGGAGAAGGTAAGCGCCATATTGCCTTGGCCAACTCCTAGAACCATGAATGATGTCAGAAGTTTCCATGGGTTAGTAACTTTCTATAGGAAGTTTATAAAAGGGTTTAGTCATATCTGTGCACCCATGCTTGAAACCATAAAAGGAGGACAGAAGTGCAGATTCACTTGGACACAGGAAGCACATGATTCATTTGAAAAATTGAAGAAGAAGGTGGCACAGCAGCCAGTCCTTGCACTTCCAGATTTTCACAAAATTTTTCAGGTAGAATGTGATGCAAGTCACATGGCAATTGGAGTTGTACTCAGTCAAGAATGTAGGCAGTGAGAAGCTCAATGATGCTAAGAAGAGATACTCGTCCTATGATTTGGAGATGTATGCTCTAGTACAGTCACTCAAAAAGTGGAGGCATTACTTGATGCCAAAAGAATTCATAGTGTTTACAGATAATCAGGCTCTTAGTTTCATAAATAGTCAAGAGAAGCTGAATTATAGACATATGAAGTGGGTGGAGACTTTACAAGCTTTCACCTTCACACTCAAGCATAAGAAAGGGGTCAAGAATAAGGTAGCAGATGCAGCTTTGAGTAGAAGGGCTCTAACCATCAATCAGATTCAGTTGGAGAGTGTTGGCATTGATTCCTTAAAGACAATATATGATGCTGATGAAGACTTTGGAGAGATCTACAAATTGTGTACTTCTTTTGAAGATAAATATCATGTTGAGTATTCTAAATTTCTGATACAGAATGGATTACTGTTCAAAGGTGGACAGTTGTGTATTCCAAGGTGTTCTATGAGGCTGAACATCATTAAGGAGAAACATTGTGGAGCCATGGTAGGACATTTTGGTCTGGATAAGACTTTGGATCTTTTGAAGAGGCATTACTTTTGGCCAAAGTTGCAGTCAGATGTGAGGAGAATTGTGGAATCATGTGTGATATGTCAGAAAGAAAAAGGGAGATCTACTAATGTAGGTTTATATCAGCCATTGCCCATTCCTTTTAGGCCATGGGAGAGCATAAGTATGGATTTTGTGTTGGGTTTACCTAGAACCAGGAAAGGATATGACAGTGTTTTTGTTGTAGTAGACAGATTTAGTAAAATGGCTCATTTCTTACCATGCAAAACCACTTGTGATGCTTCATATGTTGCAGACTTGTTTTTCAAGGAAATAGTGAGGATACATGGATTACCATTGAGCATAGTGTCAGACAGAGATGTGAAATTTATTGGTCTTTTTTGGAGGACCCTTTGGAAGAACCAATTTATCCTTCTCTTCAACATATCATTCTCAAACAAATGGACAAACTGAAGTAGTAGACCATTCACTGGGAAATTTGCTCAGATGTTTGATAAGATAGCATAGCGAGAAGTGGGATAACATTCTATCACAGGTAGAATTTTCCTATAATGACACCATCAATAGGAGTACAGGGAAATCACCTTTTCAAGTGGTGTATGGTATTCATCCAAGAGGTATTTTGGAGTTGAGAGATCTACCTACAGGAGAACCTATCAGTGCAAATGGAGAAGCTTTTGCATCAGCCCTTAAGGAGGTACATGATCAAGTCAAGAACCAACTCCAGCAAACCACATTGAAGTATAAAGCCTATGCTGATAAGAAGAAAAGAGATGTATAGTTCAATGTTGGAGATTTGGTATGGGTTCATTTGAAGAAGGAAAGACTTCCAAAAGGTAAATACACCAAACTTATGTAGAGGAAGCTTGGACCATGTCAGATTTTGAAGAAATGTGGACAAAATGCCTATGAGATCCAACTTCCTTCTGATCTTGGATTGTCACCAATATTCAATGTATGTGATTTAACTCCATACAAGCATAATACAGATGTAGAACATGAACCATTGTAGGATGCAGTAGATGATGACATTCCTAAACATGATCCACCATAGTTGCAAAAGATTTTAGACTCAAGAGTGATAAAGAATACAAGGAACAGAGAGTACATGGAGTACTTGGTGGCTTGGCAAGGAAAATCTGATTTAAAGGCAATTTGGATGACTGAAGAATAGATCAACAAACATGGTGCAGACCTACAAACTCTCATCTCAAGTGGCCTTGAGATTTCTTCTCTCGGGGAGTATGGTGCAGGGGCATCCCTTCAACAAGCCTAAAGTCTTACTAGGTCGATATGTTTTATGCATTTTAATGTAATAAGGTCTATTTGACCAATTATTATTTGTAGTTTGAATTCAGTTTCTATTTCTAAGTCCCAAGGGACACCTGTCGAGTGCATTTACAAGGTTATTGAGTTGGTTAGTTAGTTATGATCTCCCAGCCACCTAGAATCATCTCCCAGCCACTAGGAATCATGTTAGTACTACTGTCAGTGAGTAGTTAAATACCCTAGCTCAAATCAATTTGAAACATAGAGAAAGATAGAGATAGAGATAGATTGGTTTTTAGAGAGATCAGAACAGTGATTGTGCATTTGTTCAATTGTATTCATCTTTGAAGGCATAATAAAGAAGATCCTATAGTGTTCGATTCCATTTTGTAACTAATTTTCTAATTTTGCAGTCGAGATGGATTTTTAATCCATTCCACCAGTTAATTACTTTGTAATCAGTGGAATGGCCATGTATATTAGTTTAAGTTTTCATTCTGTTTGTCCACTTGTTCATTTCATGTCTATGGGATTGATTTGCAGCATGCATTGGTTTACCCTAGCATCCTCATGTGCTAGGTTTTGAAGCTTGAAATCTATGTTAAATTGCTAAGGAAATAGATCAAATCGATTCTAGGGTTTGCAGTGTTAAAATTGTGAAGGTTCGCAAGTTTTTCATTTAAGATGCATTTGGGATATATATAGTAATTGTATGCCAGATACTAATTCTATGAGTATATCAATTTCGTCTATTGAAATTTGCATATCGCAAGCATTTTAGGTTGATTAGAATTTTGTATGTCTTGTTTGTATGTATTAAACATACATTGCAATTATACAAGGGTTTCGACATACAAGGTGGTCAATGGCTAAGTCAATTATACAATCAGCAAAGTATGCGGAAGAATGCAGCTTTTGCTTGCATGTTCTGAATGCACTTTTTAGAATGTACATTGAAGATATACATTATCGATATACAAGTTCTGTGTATATCGCAAGGAGTATCGGATCATATTTTGTGTATCCCACCAAAGCACTTTTTGGTTGCATGTATTAAATGTACATTGTAAATGTACAACAGTTTGATACAAGTGGGTCAATGCCAGTCAAAGGATTTGTTTGCATGTTTGAGTTTGTATCGTGCGATTGTATATTGTAAATATACAACGTGCATATACATTGCATAATGATACAAGTGGCGACTGGTAGAAGTGGAGAGAGGAACTGGTGGTAGAAAGTTGACAAACTCATATACAAGGTTGAATGCATATTTGGGGATGTATCTTACGATAGATACAAGTGATGTAAATGTACACTGGGGTGATTATTTATAAAGCCATAAGTGAATGCATGTACATTGGTGAATGTACATACAAAGACAAATGTATATTTTGATATACAAGGGCAAATGTATGTTTTGACATACAAAGGAGAATGTATGTTGGGGGAATAGTTTAGCGCCCATTTCCAAACGCTTCCGCCAGTGGCTCTACATTAAGAAACCTGGGTCAAGGCAATGGAATAAGAATTGATACAAATTGAAAATAATCACACTTGGGATCTTGTTCCTAGACTTGAGGACAAAAATGTGATTGGAACCAAATGGGTCTTCCAGAATAAATTGAATGAAGATGGTGAGGTTGTAAGAAACAAGGCAAGGTTGGTATGTAAAGGTTATTCTCAAGTCAAAGGAATTGATTTTGAAGAAACTTTTTATCCAGTGGCAAGGATAGAGGCAGTCAGATTATTACTTGCTTTTGCTTCCTTCAAAGATTTTAAAGTTTATTAGATGGATGTCAAATTAGCATTTCTAAATGGAGATTTGGAGGAAGAAGTCTACATTGAACAACCGGAAGGATTTCAGTTGTCTAATCAAGGAGATATGGTTTACAGACTGAGAAAAGCCTTGTATGGACTCAAGCAAGATCCAAGAGCCTGGTATGCTAGATTGGATAAGCATTTGCTTAAGCTAGGATTTAGCAAAGGTACTGCTGATAGTAATTTGTACTTCAAGATTCATCATAAGGACATTCTAATTGTTGAGGTCTTTGTTGATGATATCATTTTTGGTGGAAATGAATGTATGTGCAAAGCATTTAATGATCAAATGAAAAGTGAGTTTGAGATGTTGATGTTTGGCGAGATGAATTTCTTCCTAGGTCTACAAATTGTTTAATCAGATAAAGGTATCTTCATATCTCAGTCCAAATATGTGAAAGAATTGTTAAAGAAGTTTGGAATGGAAGATTCAAAGCCACTAGGTACAACTATGGTAACCGGATGTAAGCTAAGAAAAGATGATGATTCCCCCAAGGCAAATTAGAAAAGGTATAGATCAATGATTAGAGGATTGCTTTATCTGACTCAGACCATACCTAACATCATGAATGCAGTTGGACTTGTTGCTAGATTTCAAGCTGATCCAAAAGAATCCCATGTGGTAGTCAAAAGAATTCTTAGATATCTCAAGGGGACAATTGATTATGGATTGTGGTATCCAAGGGACAATGACTTCACTCTTCATGCATTTACAGATGCTGATTTGGTAGGAGATGTGGATGATAGAAAAAGTACTAGTGGTGGTGCATTCTTCTTGGGAAGAAGATTGGTTTCTTGGATGAGCAAAAAGAAAGAGGCAATTACTCTGTCTACTGTAGAGGTAGAGTATATAGCAATAGAAAATAATTATTCTCAAGTTCTATGGATGAAGTAAATGTTCAAGGACATCAAAATTGTGTTTGAGGAGCCAGTCACAATTTTATATGATAATTCAAGTGCTATAAGCATTTCAAAGAATCTAGTATTGCACTCAAAGACAAAACATATATCTATCAAGTTTCATTTCTTAAGAGAGAAAGTTAATGAGAATGAAGTCAAGTTGGAGTTTGTGTCTTCCAAAGATCAGATTGTGGGTATCTTCACTAAGCCTCTTCCCAAGGATACCTTTGAGTATCTTAGAGAAAAGTTAGGGGTTATTACCCCTCCTGATCAAAACTAAGATGCACTAAAGTGCATTAGTCTGGTGGAATTCACATTCATATCTTGTGATTTGGATTGATGTTAAGGAGGTACTACTCAAAGGGGGAGTAGTTAGTATGCAAATTTTGGGATCAGTCTGAAGCAAAAAGGGAGAAAAGATAGCAAATATGTGCCCTTTGCCATTTATGTCAAAGGAGGAGAGAATTCATGTGAAAAACTAGTTGTTGATGTAAGGGGGAGTAGTAAAAGAATGAAATTGCAGAAGTAAAAAAGGAAAGGGGGAGAAGTTCTTGTCTTGGTGGTTGAATTCAATTTTTCACATCATATGTTGCCATCAATGACAAAGGGGGAGATTGTTGCAAATATGTGCCTATGTAGTGTTGTCATTGATGTCAACATATCCTTGTTGCTATTAGTGTCAACTACATGCCATTGTGTTGTCTGTATAGAAGACCAGACTATTGAGGATATTGAGAAAATTAATGACAATCAATGCATGTAGACCATATGGTTGTGTAGAGGATTGTAATAGGTTTCTCCAGTTAAGATTTGAGAAGTCTGCATGAAGATTTGAAGAAGATATGGCCATCTGAGTAGAACCAGATTTTGCAATATTCAGAAGAGATAGTGTGATAGTAAGTTGATCTGGATTGCTCCACAGTGAAATGTTATGGTCTACAAATCTGAAGGCATGATTGGGAAATTAGTGTGTATCATCAACTCCAGTGGTTCATGGTTTGGAGGTCTGCAAGCTATCTTTCTAGTTAGATAGTCATGACAGATAGTGTTCTTGAGGTTCCAAATAAAGATCCAAGTGATTCTAATAAGTTGAAGGAGTGCAGATGTTTCTGTTGAATTCAATGTGCTTGTGGAGGTCTCTAGATCATGTGGCTACCATGTTGGAGGTCTACATTTAAGTTTGAGCTTGTTGATTGAAGATTTCTTCTTTGAGGTTGATGTTCTTCCCAATCTTGGCCGACCAGATGTTCTAGACATGTTACGGATAATCTAAGAACCTTTTATGAAGTGTAGAATGGTTGAAGAGGAAGATTCAATTCTCAGTTGTGTTTGGTTGACAGTGGAATGATCTGCGTCAAGTTTAGCCGACCTTTTTGATCATTCCAAGGTTGATGAAGTGTATAAATACTTGTTGAAGAGTTGTGAAAAATCATCCATGAATAAAATGTGTTAAATCTGAAAAAAGGATCAAAAAGTAGAGAAGAGAAGAAGTGGAGCGAAGGAAGTATAGAGTGAAGAGTCAGTAAAGAAGAATTTGAAGATAGGAGCAAAATTTTTTGAGCCTTCAAGGGCATGATTCAGGCATGAATATAGATTCTATTTATTAGTTCATTATCTCTATGTAAATCATAATTTATTATAGGTAGTGACCCTTTTCTTGAGCAGTGAGCTCTGGGCAGTGTGCCTGAAGGCATGTGCCTTCTATTTTCTTAAGTACTTTTAGTAGGATATGCATTTTTTTGGGTTAACCCCCACCATGGTTTTTCCCTTAATTGGGATTTCCACATCAAAATTCTAGTGTTGTGTGTTCATATTATTCCTTCTCATGTGTTGATTTATGTTTAAATGTTTTCATCATTAATCTAGTTATAAAGAAGTTTTAAAAAGTTTAGAAAAGGTTAAAGTTTAGGGACAAATGATTCACCCCCCCCCCTCTTAGTTGTCTGGACTATTTCCAATAGATATTTGGGGATTTCTCTCTCTTTTTAAAAAGATAGGTTTTGGCTATTATTAGGCAATTTTGGGGCAGGAAGATTGGGGAGTGGGTGCATCATGAGTAGAAAAATCCTCTTCTAGTTTGAAGAAGGTGCTTACTATCATGGAAGATGCTGGCAAGGATGATTTGTTGCTCAAAACCTCCAATTATGTTTGCTTTTTGGAAGTTTCTAAAATTTTGTAATCAAATCCTTTTTCTGCATTTCCTCCAATCATGCCAATCTATGAAATTACGCTTCATGAGGTGCTCTGTCAGTCTGCTAATTGCCTTGTCTATATTCATGCATTTTGCATGGCCTGGGTGTTGCAACAACATCCAAAAATCTTGCTTCCATTATGCTTTGATGACTGTCCATATCTTGTTCCAAAACGGCCATTTTGGTGCATGTAGAGGGGGCACTACTTCAAGTGGTGGAATCTAGCATTACACACCATTTGCATTCACTTGAATGTTTTTAAAGTTGTTTCAAATCCATTTTTCTAATACCCTTGTAAATCTATTTCTTTTCATGAGATAACATCTCTTTGGGCATGAGAGTGTGGCCTATGCTTTCGTAGTTTGTATACATGTCTGCCAAGGTGCCTGTAATTACAACTTTTGGCCATATTTTATATCCATTGCACTTTGATGGATATTTGTAATCTATCCCAAAGCTTCTATTTGGACATAGAATAGGAGGAGATGTTGGTAAACTGCATAGTTTCTAAGACTTTTTCAATAAATCTTTTAACGCATGCAACAAATTTTATGGGGGTTCTATAACTATTGAAGCTAGCAATGTTTTCTTTGTGTGAACTTCTGATCATTGTATTCCTTGAAATGATATCTTTTTGAGGTGTTCTGTCCAGCAGTTCACATATCTTCTCTATGCTTCCATTTGTTGTGTGCATGACTATTGTTGATGATTATTTTTACACATTCATAACAAAAGTTAAAATTCACAAAATGAACCTAACTGTCTTGAAAGATATGAAGAAATCAATTAAGATTACTTAATCCCAAGTTTTTGTATGGTCAGGTCTTGACCTTGTGGATAATTCAATAGGTCGATGTGAAGTTGTAATATGCAAGGGGCCTTACTTAATTTAAGGTGATGCTACTGACAATTGTCATTTCCCATGTGCAAATATCTCAAAATAACTCTCAATTCAATGATCCTTTGCAACTAATTATAACTTTCAAGTCAAACTTTACACGAACTTTATAGAAACAGACTTGATTATTCAAACTTTATGAAAAATCATCAAAAATCTTTAGTATTTCCATGTGTTTAATAGGATTTTTAACAACTTCCTTTAGATAACTACATTTCAGCTAATTAGTTAAAGATTATTTTTGGAAAAGTTAGAAAGAGAAAAAAAAAGGTTAGAAAATTAGATTTCATCCACATACAGCTTTCTATTACTCATGCATATAAATCTATTTATGCTGATCAATTCAAAGCATATAAATCCTCATACATAAATCCTAAGCATTTTCATGAATTTACATATAGAATTGCAATCTTCAAGGAAAAAAATATGTTTCAGAATGCCTGAATCAATTCACACTCAGAAGATAGACGCAGAAAATTGATGTTTGTATTTACTAACATAAGACAGTCATTTCAAATTTACAATGTTTATGACTTCAAATCCTTTGAATTACTAGCAGTAAACACTTACAGACACTTTCTCAAATACATCAAGGAGACCAGACATTCTGCGCACACCTCAATGTAGACCATAGGAGAATTTCTACTATTAACTATGCTCAAGGCACTATGCTTTAGTCACCTCTCTTGCATACTCTATTCACTTTTGAAACCTCTGTGTATTCATGTGTGTTATTACAAAGTAAAGGGGCTCAAGATATGGATTTGATTATCCCCGATATGGTTACAAAACTTGGTCAATCAACAGTCTATACCTCAAGTGCAACATCAATGGTGGAAAACAAATCCCGCCAAAAATCTTTGAGAAGCATATTCTATACTAAGAGTAAAGATGCCCTTTGGAATCCTGAAACTTTAAATAATTCCTCCACTCGACGATCTTAGCATTGGTCCTTCCCCTCCAATTTACTTTGCCTTTGTATTTTCCCACCATCGTGCCCCTATAATACCATGCTTGTATATTCCCCCCTGTATCCTTTGTAAATTTTGCCTTTTCCTGTGTAGACTTCACCCTCTAAGATGTCATTGCCACTTTGTCACTTTCCATATACCTGCATACCTACCAACAGACATAAGTTTATAAAATGGATTTTAAAATTCACTTCAATTTCGTCAATTTATACCCTTCCTGCATACCCCTCATCGAATATGCACAACACAATAGAATAGACACCACAATCCATAAAATGGATTAAAGTCTCTTTTCAGTCTTGACATTGTGTACTTCATACCATATTATCCTTTTATATATCAGCTATAAACATTCATTGTAGGAATGAAAATCACAAGTTATAAATACATTGAAATGACTTTAAGTTTCAAACCTGCACACCACCGTTTTGCATATATCATTATATGCAATCACATATACAACAACCTATACAAATCCTCTCTTTACCTTTTATCCCCGTCAATGCTTTTTTTATTTCTTTGTATCTCAAATATGCATATCACAAACATACAAACATTTAAACATACAAAGACTTTTCTATATTGAACTTTTTTTTTGACATCTGGGTTGTATCTCTAACTTGTATCTTTTAACTTGTGCATTGGCTTATATATCGAAGATATACATTGTTATTATGCAAGTCCGATATGCAAGCAGTGGAGCCCACACTACTTTGCACTTGTATCTCCGCTACACACCACTACTTGTATCAAACCCTCAGATACAAATCAAGATACATACAAATATTTGTATCTCCTTTTTGGACTTATCTATTAATGAACCATAGTTTACTCACTTTTTGGCTTCGCAACATGTATAAAGTGCAATGCATCTTCTTATATACTTTAAGTCATGATGCATCATTTTAACCAAATTTTAACCTTTCTTGAGTTCCGCATTGCATGTACATCGCAATGTATGTCCTCAAAACATACATACAAAGCACGAAACATACAACCATTACACCTCATTTCATAATCCTTTCGGCTCTGCGACATGCATATAACTTTGTATATCCACTTTGTATATTTTCCCTTTGCCAAACCTACAAACTTAAAATACATCCGACGGACTTAGCTGACTATTCATTTAAACTGTGAACTATGTTGGGTCTGACTTGTATGTAAGGATAAAGTGTTAGCAACATGCATACAACTATAATGATGTAATAAACCAGACAACTCCCTTATGCGACTCATATAATGACTTGATATACAAACAACTTTGTATATGCAACATACAAACCCTCCCATAATACATTTTACCCAAAACACATATATATCTTGCAAAATATTGAGAATTTTAAAATAGTTCAAAAAGCAACCCTTACTCATTTTTTACAAGGAATTCACCCATATTCTACCCTAGTACTTAATGTTGTTTTTCTTTATTTTCAACAAGGTTTGTAACTTTCACTTCCTTTTCCCTTTACCACCAAGTAGACCCACACACACAAGCAAAAAGACAGCCACAACAGGGGTCCTCATTTTGCTAAGGAGTAAAATGGGGTGTGTTGTGAGCATCACAACAACTACCAAAGCCATTGTAACCTCTAAATACGATAAAATTCCTCTACCTTTATTCCTTGATAGATATCTATACTCTGTTCCTAAGCACCCACGCATGTAGGTAGGGAGGACGCTAGCGAAGGTTAGGAAATTCACTTTGAAACTGCTAATTGCATGTGCTTGAAAGTTTCTAAAGACTGATCAACAAATCCATTTTCTACAACTTGTAGTCATTGCATTCCATGAGATGACATCTCTTAGAGATATTATGTCGAATAGTTTGAGTGCCATGTTTATGCTTCCACATTATTCATGTATGCTTCTAGTGCTTTTCCAATTTTAATTCCTGGCAAAAATCCTCCTCCTAGTATGCTCAATGGATGTCCATACTCGGCTCTGAAGCCCCGTTATGGTGCTTTAGAAATGTGCAAGACTTGTTTTTTTTTATGCTTTAGAATCCATTATAATAGGAATAGTAGAATTAGTTTAAATTCATGTTAGGATAACTAAGAATACTTTTTATGATGAACTTGATCGCAGGCAGAAATTTGGGATTTCAGCTTATCCATGTATTTTGCTTGAGCATGGAATACTTTAGAGACTTTTAAACAAATCCATAATTGTGCATACCCTGTGGTCTTCATGAACCTAGAAACTATAGGGATTTTGTCAAAATAAAATGAGCAACATGACAACGATTCCACTCTTTGGCTTGCATGTTTTCTGGAGCTTTTCTATATGCGTAATATATGATACCTATAATCTCTATCATTATAAAAAAAAAACTATTCACTCTATCATTGATGTATTCTTAAAAATGATGTAGTAGTTTAGTAATGAGTAAAAGTATGATAATAGAATCTAGGATATGTGCGGTAATGTAGAATATAATACTTTTGTTTTAAATACCTTCAAGGGTACTTTATTTCATCCTAAGTTTTTTACCATTACTAGATTTATTCCCATCACATTTGACTCATTGACCCAACACCTTTTATAATATTAAAGCCTCTCTATCAAATTAGATCTAAATACTTATTTTATAGTTTTATATTATCTTTATTATTATATAACCAAAAAAAGTGGTATTTTTTTTATTTTCCATAATTCCAATAGATGGTAAGATATTCCTTCTCTTAAACCCCTTTCATTAATTTGTTTTGAAAGTGATGCTGGGCTAAATAGACATTAATCTATTTGATTTAAGACTTCATGTTTGATACCTAATAAATAATCAGCTTAAGGGTGATACTTTTGTTGGTTTGAATTTATTTTAGTTTGAAGATGTTTTAACTCTAATTAAGTAGTAACACCTTTCTCGATATTGTATTAACATTTGATTATTTCCATTTTGTATTTAGAGGCTGTATGTTAAAATTCACATTGGTTCATCTAGGACAAGTTAGAGTTTGTTAAAGTATTTGTCTAAAACCTTGTTAAGAGGATTGGTTAGGAAAATACAATGGTTTAGCAATTATACTTAATATTCATTATTTAGAAGTGATATACATAGAAGGTTTTACTTTCGACACATGAGAGATGATAAACCTAGTTAAGTAATAGCATCTTTTTTAGAAACTTAGTCTACATTTAATCTCTTTTGATGCCCTAAGAATTATGAGCTTGGTAGAGTTTATTAGACAAAGAAGTAATATCCACAATTGTCTTCAAATCTTTTATCAAATTAAGCTAATCGAGTAGTAGTATAGTGTTATTGTTAGTAAATAATATAGGAATAATTTCTTAAATTCAAATTTAATTATATGATCTCTGGCTTAATGGTCGTTATGCTGGTGTATTGTTAATAATTAGTATATTTAGTTATTGTATAGTTAATAATTAATATATTTGTGCAAAGTTGTCTAGATTATTAATAAGTTCCACATCAGTGTAAAAGTGGTTTAGTTAACTAATGTTGAAGTTATAGCCATAGGTTATATCATTTATGTGTTATGGTCAATGTTCCTCTATGGTATGATTTAAATTTTGGTGATAGTCCCTCATTGTGATAAGGATTACATTTTTGTTGTGTTGAACTAAGTATGTCTTAGGGTTATTTGCATGTTGTTCGTGACAAGACTTGGGATCTATTGGTTAAAATAGTGTTCTTATGGACACTTATATCTTATAATCATTTTAGTAACTATTACTGGTGGATCAGAAGTTATAGTTTTATAGATTCACTATATTATTGATAGATGATAGATTATGCCTAGATTGATGTTACATTCTTTAAGACCATAATTAGTGCGTCAGACCATATGTTGCATTTGTAGTTTGGTTATTGAAGTATTGTTGAGGGATTTTAGTTTAAGATGAGTCTTTGCGAATGGATGTTATGTGAAACTATTATGTCAAGTGTTGTAGATGTTGTTTCCATAGGCCTAGGAGAATGTGAATGTGAGTTGAATGAAATGCACTCTTGTAAAATTGACTACTGTTCCATGTTGGTATGATACATGTGCAAGATGGATAATGCCTTGCTCAGTGTACCTATTTAGGTGGTTATGATGAGTATGCAAGATGGGTAATGCCTTGCTCTGTGTGATGTGAAATTATGTATATTTTGTGTTTTAAATGCATCATGATGAGAACGTAATAGTTCATGCTTGTTTTATGTTATGGGTTGTGAGAATCTAGATGCAGTGAAGGGGGAGTGGCTTCCAATGTGGGGCTGGTGCCTAAACTAGTTAGCTAGGGTAACCCATTGGGAGTTTTGTAATCAAGTGATAACCTAATAATAAACCTAGGGGTTAGGTAGTTTTCATACTAATTAAGATAATTGGATTCCTCACCCATGACTGTAGCACTCATTCAGAATAAGGATGGGATGAGAAGGCCTGGTTGACAAGTTCAACTTCCTTGTCCTCACAAAAGTAATGTTGGTTCTGCATGTATCACCCTATGGGGCCAGCGTCTAGTGAGAGACTGTCAGGATAACCATAGATGGGGGTCGGCACCTAGCAAGAGACTATCATCGTAACCCATGTATGGGGGCCAACGTCTAGCTAGAGACTATTAGGGTAACCCATGTTAGGACCATGTGATGACACTCACCCCTACTGCAGCCTAGCATTCCCTAGTGTGGTTGCCTCTGGAAGTGTTGTTGAGATGCTTGTGATATTGACCTGTGTTGTTGGTGTCATGTGTTGTCCTTGTTCCTTATAGTCTTCTATCTACCTGACTGTTTGTTGTAGTGGGACCTTATGTTATCTCCTAGCATGGGGGGTGGACCTCAAGGTTCCACATGGTCGGGTGGTTGTGCTTTATTCCATTGGTTTTTTGGCATCGAGGCTCGTGTGTAAAGAAGTTGTATCACTCATGATTCCAGTTTGCACCTATAATTGAAGATAGATATTTGTACCAATTGTATTCAGATCTATGTATCAATGAGATTCATTATGTAATTTGATGTATTTAGAAAAAGATCTTTTATAACAATGAAATTATGTAATTCCTCTTGTAAGATAAACTATTTTGTACTTGTAACCTTTATTTCTAAAACAATGTTGATGTATTTATCTGATGATGTAATGAAAGATGTTGGTTTTACTTATTTAATTTATTTAAGTGAACTAAGTATGTAGTTGATTGTTGTCATATTGCAATAATGCATCTATGTAATCCCTAGAGATGATAGTTTAACTTTTCTACTATTAGTTTATGTTATGTTACATTATCATTTCTTCTATTTAAAAAAAAATTGCTTAGTTAAACTTATCTCTAGGGTATCATGGTGGGGCATTACATTTGGTATCAGAGCCAAGTTTGCAACACTCAGACCTCTTGATTGTTGTTGTTGCTCTAGGTTAAGCATTTTTTTCCTTTTGGAGAGTTGGTAATAATACCTCTCACCTATGTGCCTTAGTGTGACGTTAGAAGGTTGATAAGTTTATAGACTTGTTCTTTGATTTTGGAAGAAATAAATTCTGTATGCCTTGTTTTAATTATGTGTCCGGTGTGTGTTCTCCCTCCTTTTTCTAAATATGTGATGATGTATTTGTTAATATGTGTTTCCTAAATATTAGTGCTTGTTGATTTTTTGAGGCCTTGAGTTCCTCTTGTGGTCTCTAGTGCTTTGGAAGAAAGAAGCATGATTACTGTTAGTGCATGTAATTATGAGTGTGGTATTTACCCCTCTAGTGATGTGAATATCCTATACCCATTCTGTGTGGGGTGTTGTGAAAGGCCAGTGGTGTTTTGTGTTCCCTGGTTTGGTGAAGTAATCATACTTGGGGGTTATGTTTAGAAGCACCATACCATCTTTATGTTAATTGCATTGTTTTTGCATATGTGTAAGTATTGGAATGATTTAACTATTCGGTGGCATCATGCATCGCAAGTCATGTAGTTATTTGGCTTTGTCATGTGTGGGGTATCTTTACATGGTTGATTGATAATCTAATATCTATCTCCTTGTTGACTGTAACCTCATGTGGAAGTTTTGTTGTGGAAGTTATCATTGTGTATGCCTATGTAAGAACCGTGTGCAGGAGATCAAATTGGAGCTTGTGTTGGACCCATGAGATCATGAATGTGATACTGTAAGTCAATTAGAGTTTTGAATCATTCTTGTGTGTAATACCATACATTCCCTCTATAAATATCTTGTTGCATAATGAAGTAATTGCATATGTTCATAGCTTGGTAAAAAAAAATGTACTGCATTAAAGATAGAAAATTTTTGTATATAAGTAGAGACTCTGTTGCCTTAAATTCATGAATAAAAGTTGTTTAGATATGAAGATATAGAAAACTTAGTTGTCTGTGTGTTTGGTGTACATTCTCTAATGCATTCTGGACTTTGAGTCCTGGGGTGTTGTGTACCAGATACTCCCTTTTGTGGCTTAAATTAGTCACATCGTGATGTGGATTTGTTTGTAATTTGGTTGTTTTAGAATTTTGATAGTTGTTTCATGTGTTGTTGGTGGGGTAACAGTGAATTTATTTTCTTTGAACTCTCTTATGACAGAATGGTCACCAAAACTCTTTTCTTTATACTTGATTTATTACCAGCATTTTGTGACTTACGATTGAATTTGATCATTTCCCCACTTGGGTTTGCATTTTTTTAAATTTCTATGGTGGCTATTCCAAATGTTTACTTCTGTTGGCTCCATTTTGTGTTAAGTGTTGTTTCTATCATGTTCATTTCAAACCTCTGATAGTGTGTTTAAGGGAGGACTCTACAGAGAATTGTACTTTGCATGTTTGGTAATTAGTTGGAACCATAGTGGAAATAAGAGATGAGATGTATTTTTCATTGTTAAAATGTGAATGCAATTCCCTAAATCGTTTAAAATTCTCAAAATATGTGTGATTGGTTTTACGTAGATGACATGATACATCTAAATGGTGAGGAATTGATGCCCTTCTTGTCTTTATTGAACGATTGTACCTATCTTATGAACAATTGCTTAATATGGATGCGTATGTTGGCAATAGAAAATTGTAATACTAATATGTTATGTTTCCACCCTAGTCTATGACTTCCAGGAGTAATTCAAGTTTTAGTGGAGGAGGATGTAGTACCCCTCCAGTTTCACTTTGTATGTGCAAGTGGTCAGGCTAAGGAGCATGAAGATGAAGATAAAATACTTAGAATACTTAGGGTATGTTAGACATGTTGATGCCAGGCTTATTGATATGATGATAGTTGATGTTTTCTAGTCACTAATTAGACCTACTACTTTGATGACATATTAGATGTTGTGGATTAATTTTATGCTTTATGAGATCATGGTTGTGATTTTATCATTGATGTTTACTATGATGACACTATTGATGCTTTATGGTTTGGTACATTATGCTTATGTTGTAATTGATTATGTGGATTAATTTTACCATGTGATTTATGCTACTATCTGATGATGTGTTATCTAGGTGTTTGTTATTGATGAACTGGCTTGATGTGGATATTTGTGATGTGTTCTATGAAGGGAAAGTGTAGCATAACTCATGTTGAGTACCCTGCTACACTATGATTTCCTATCACAGTGTGCTTGTTGGATGATCATATTTATATATTGTATTTGACTCTTTCGTTTGCTATAGGATTGCAGGTACCAGGCATCAACTCCACCTGAATTGACAAGTCTGAGCGTGCCTTCATACCAATGGAAATTGTGCAATGAAGATAATATGAGGTCCCTTATTTGTTATCATTCTTGATGAGGATGAGTTCTCAGTCTTGGATTCCTTCACTTTGGTCGATGTGGAGCTTGGTTCTGAGTCTCTATTGTTCTATAGAGTGTTGTCATCGGAAATGTTTGGTATGTAGTTTTTGAGTTATTTATTGCTACTTTAATTTTTTCATTTAATAGAAATTATTAATCTATTTTGTTAAATAAATAAAACTAATTTCAAGGAATATTAAATATTTGTTTTCAAATAGAAATTAAATTAATAATTTTTAATAGATAATAATAATAATAATAAATGTAAATAAGTTAATATAAATTAATGTTGAGTTAGTGGCAATAAAAATAGATAATATTTTTTTGAGTTTTCATAAAACTTATTTTAGCAAGTACGAAAATAAATAAAATCAGAAAGTAATTGGTCTAGTTGAAAATGATATATATAGCAAATTGTAAGAAAGTGTTACATGCAGAATTTATTGCCTTCTAGGAGGAATCTTTGGGAAGATATTTGGGGATTTCTCTCTTTTAAAAAAGATAGGTTTTGGCTATTATTAGGTGATTTTGGGGTAGGCAGATTGGGAAGCAGGTGTATCATGAGTAGAAAAAACCTCTTCTAGTTTGGAGAAGGTGCTTACTATCATGGAAGATGTTGGCAAGGATGATTTGTTGTTCAACACCTCCAGTTACATTTGCTTAAAGGTATCTTGATCTCTTCCTAAATCAATTTGATTATAGCCTGCAATCATGGGATTCCATGTTAAGCATTATGTAAAACATTTTTTGTGCCTTGTCTATGCTTCCACATTTTGTATGTATGCTGCAAACAGGCTCAAAATTGCGTGGAAGTTTCTAAAATTTTGAAATCAAATCCTTTTTCTGCATTTCCTACAACCATGGCAATATATGAAATGACACTTCATGTGGTACTCTGCCAATCTTCTCATTGTCTTGTCTATATTCATGCATTTCACATGCATGGCCTAGGTATTGCAACAACATCCAAAAATCTTGCTTCCATTATGCTTTGATGACTATCGATATCTTGTTCCAAAATAGCCATTTTGGTGCATGCAGAGGGGGTGCTACTTCAAGTGGTGGAATCTAGTATTACATGCCATTTGCATTCACTTAACTATTTTTAAAGTTGTTTCAAATCCATTTTTCTGCATACCCTTGTAAATATATTTCTTTTCATGAGATAACATCTCTTTGGGCATGACAGTGTGGCCTATGCTTTCACAGTTTGTATACATGTCTGCCAAGGTGCCTATAACTACAACTTTTGGCCATATTTTTCTATCCATTACACTTTGATGGATATTTGTAACCTATCCCAAAGCTTCCATTTGCACATAGAATAGGAGGAGATGTTGGTAAACTGCATAGTTTCTAAAACTTTTTCAACAAATATTTTAACACATGCAGCTGATTTTCTGGGGGTTCTATAACTATTGAAGCTGGCAATGTTTTCTTTGTGTGAACTTGCAGTCATTGTATTCCTTGAAATGATATCTTTTTGAGACATTATGTTCAGTCATTCACGTATCTTCTCTATGCTTCCATTTGTTGCATGCATGACTACCAGAGCCATTGTAACCTCTACATATGATAAAATTCCTCTACCTTTATGCCTTGATAGATATCTATACTTTGTTCCTGAGCACTCACACATGCAGCCAAGGAGGACTCCAACCAAGGTTAGGAAATTCACTTTAAAATTGCCAATTGCATGTGCTTGAAAGTTTTTAAAGACTGGTCAACAAATCCATTTTGTGCAACTTGCAGTCATTGTGTTCCATGAGATGACATATCTTAGAGGCATTATGTCAAACAATTCACATGCCATGTTTACGCTTCCACATTATTCATATATGCTTCCAGTGCTTTTCCAATTTTAATTCCTGGCAAAAATCCTCCTCCCAGTATGCTCAATGGATGTCCATACTCAGCTCCGAAGCCCCGTTATGGTGCTTTAGAAATGTGGAAGACTTGTTTTTTTTTTTTTTATGTTTTAGAATCCATTGTAATAGGAACACTAGAATTAGTTTAAATTCATGTTAGGCTAACTGAGAATGCTTTTTATGATGAACTTGATCGCAGGCAGAAATTTGGGATTTTGGCTTATCCATGTATTTTGCTTGAGCATGGAATTATTTAGAGACTTTTAAACAAATACATAATTGTGCATACCCTATAGTCTTTGTAAACCTAGAAACTATAGGAATTTTGTCAAAATAAAATGGGCAACATGACAATGATTTCACTCTTTGGCTTGCATGTTTTCTGGAGCTTTTCTATATCCGTAATATCTAATGCCTATAATCTCTATCATTATAAAAAAATAAAAAATAAATTTAAAAAAAAAAAAAAACTATTCTCTGTATTATTTATATATTCTTGAAAATGATGTAGTAGTTCAGTAATGAGTAAAAGTATGATAATAGAATATAGGATATGTACGGTAATGTAGAATATAATACTTTTGTTTTAAATACCTTCAAGGGAAATTTATTTCATCTTAAATCTTTTACCATTACTAGATTTATTCCCATCACATTTCACTCATTGACCCAACACCTCTTATAATATTAAAGCCTCTCTATCGAATTAGATCTAAACACTTATTTTATAGTTTTATATTATCTTTATTATTATATAACCAAAGAAAGTGGTATTTCTTTTATTTTTCATAATTCCAATAGATGTTAAGATATTCCTTCTCTTAAACCCCTTTCATTAATATGTTTTGAAAGTGATGTTGGGCTAAATAGAAATTAATCTATTTGATTTAAGACTTCATGTTTGATACCTAATAAATAATCAGCTTAAGGGTGATACTTCTGTTGGTTTGAATTGATTTTAGTTTGAAGATTTTTTAACTCTGCTTAAGTAGTAACATCTTTCTCCATATTGTATTAACATTTGATTACTTCCATTTCATATGTAGAGGCTATATGTTAAAATTCACATTGGTTCATCTAGGACAAGTTAGAGTTTTTTAAAGTATTTGTCTAAAACCTTGTTAAGAGGATTGGTTAGGAAAATACAATGGTTTAGCAATTATACTTAATATTCATTATTTAGAATTGATATACATAGAAGGTTTTACTTTTGACACATGAGAGATGATAAACTTAGTTAAGTAATAGCATCTTGTTTAGAAACTTAGCATACATTTAATCTCCTTTGATGCCCTAAGTATTATGAGCTTGGTAGAGTTTGTTAGACAAAGAAGTAATATCCACAATTGTCTTTAAATCTTTTATCAAATTAAGCTAATTGAATAGTAGTATAGTGTTATTGTTGTAGACACCCAAAATTGACCTAGTTATCATTAGTATCAAATATTGCATTATCTATCATCTTCTAATCATTTTAGTAACTGTTACTAGTGGATAGCAAGTTACATTTTTATAGATTTGCTTTATTATTGATATATGATAGATTATGCCTGGATTGATGTTACATTCTTTAAGAACATATTTAGCATGTCAGACCATATGTTGAATTTGTGGTTTTGTTATTGAAGTATTGTTGAGGGATTTTAGTTTATGATGAGTATTTGTGAATGGATGTTATGTGAAACTATTATGTTAATTGTTGTAGAAGTTGTTTCCAGAGGCCTAGGAGAATGTGAATGTGAGTTGAATGAAATACACTCTTGTAAAATTGACTCCTGTTCCATGTTGATATGATACATATACAAGATGGATAATGCCTTGCTTAGTGTACCTATTCATGTGGTTATGATGACTATGCAAGATGGTTAATGCCTTGCTCTATGTGATGTGGAATGATGTGTATTTTGTGTTGTAAATGCATCATGATGGGAACATAATAGTTCATGCTTGGTTTATGTTATGGGTTGTGAGAATCTAGATGTAGTGAAGGGGAAGTGGCTTCCAATGTGGGGCCAGTACCCAAAGTGGCTAGCCAGGGTAATCCATTGGGATTTTTTTAATCAAGTGATAACCTAATAATAAATCTAGGGGTTGGGTAGTTTGCACACTAATTATGATAATTGGATTCCTCACCCATGCCTGTAATGCTCATTCAGACTAAGGATGGGATGAGAAGGCCTGGTTGGCAAGATCAACTTCCTTGTCCTCACAAAAAGAATGTTAGTTCTACATGTGTCACCCTATGGGGCTAGCGTCTAGTGAGAGACTACTAGGGTAACCATAGATGGGGGCCAGCACCTAGTGAGAGACTGTCAAGGTAACCCATGGATGGGGGCTAGCGTCTAGCTGGAGATTGTCAGGGTAACCCATGTTAGGACCATGCAATGACACTCACCCCTACTATAGCCTAGCATTCCCTAGTGTGGTTGCCTCTGGAAGTTCTATTGAGATGCTTGTGATATTGACCTATGTTGTCCTTGTTCCTTATAGTCTTCTATCTACCTAACTATTTGTTGTAGTGGGACCTTATGTTATCTCCTAGCATGGGGGGTGGACCTTAGGGTTTCACATGGTCAGGTGGTTGTGCTTTATTCCATTGGTTTTCTGGCATTGAGGCTCATGTGTAAAGAAGATGTATCTCTCATGATTCCAGTTTGCACCTGTAATTGAAGATAGATATTTGTACCATTTGCATTCAGATCTGTGTATCAGTGAGATTCATTATGTAATTTAATGTATTCAGAAAAAGAGGTTTTGTAATAATAAAATTATGTAATTCCTCTTATAAGATAAACTATTTTGTACTTGTAGCCTTTATTGCTAAAATAATGTTGATGTATTTATCTAATGATGTAATGAAAGATGTTAGTTTGACTTATTTAATTTATTTAAGTAAACTAAGTATGTAGTTGATTGTTGTTATATTGCAATAATGCAACTATGTAATCCCTAGAGATGATAGTTTAACTTTGCTGCTATTAGTTTATGTTATGTTACGTTATCATTTCTTTTATTTCTTTTTTTTTAAATTTGCTTAGTTAAACTTATCTCTAGGGTATCGTGACAGGGCATTACACTGTGCCTGCTATAGCTATCCCTGTAGCTATGTAATATGAGTCTGTAGCTATGTAAACATCAAACCCATACCAGTGCCTACCACCATCCCTTGTAAACTTACCACCTGTGCCATAGCCTGCTGGGCCCGGGCCACTATTGAATCCCACTCACCTGTCAAGGTAGCCACCCAAGCTTGTGCCTGTGCCAATTGCACCTACAACATGCTCACCTACCCATTTGATCTAGCTACCCCACGAAGCTACACCAACAACTATTGTTGTCTCTCCACACTATCCGCTAGACTCACCACCTATTCCTGGAGAGTCTACACCTCCTCATCATCATCCCCTCAAGAGCACCAACGTGATGAGTGCTCCCTTAGAACGGGCTCTAGCCCAGCCCCAAAGCTCCTTGCCTCTGTCCTGCCAACCCCTAGAAATGACATTGTGGCTGCTAGAATATGCTCCTAAGAGGTCCTCCCTATCACTTGCGGCTCAGCTATATGTTGTGCTAGGGTGGCCCTCGGTCCCTGCTGTTGTAGGGGTGATCGCAGAGGTGACATCTATCCTCTCGCCCCTCCCTATGCTTGCTGTGTAGGTACCAACGATACAGGTATCTGTTGTTGCTACTATGAAGCTCACTACCTAGGCCTCTCTACCTACTATCCTCCCTGTCCTGGCTAGGGGCCTCCACCTGCTACTATGGTTCTAGGGGTGGTGCTAACCACTATCTCCCTCACCCCCTCCATCTCCCTCGCCTAGCCACCACCTCCCCATGTGTTGCCGCCACTCTCATCCCTAGCTGATCACCCTCCTCCTCACCCTCCTCCTCATCCACCTCCTCAACCACTATCTCCTCCTCAACTATATATCCCTCCTCCATGGTTAACTCAGGCTCCTCTACCAGATTTGTCAAATAGATCAGCCTCTAGGTCACCCACCACTAATCATACGTAGGCATATTCCTTGTGTCTACCAACCTGCTCCCCCAATCCCATCGATGGGGCTATAAAGTTGTAAAATTGTCTATTGCCACCTATGGCACTATGGTTGGTGGCCATCTTACATCTCACCCTATCTAGGAAAACACTACCTTCTCCTGGGCAAGATCGTGTCATAAGCTGAACTGACGCATGACCTAGGAAGGAAGATACATGTTAATGGTGTGATCACCCCAACCCATCAAATAATGTGCCTAAAAGGTATAAGGAATATAAATATCATCATTTTGACACTTCGCTACTCCAATGTATGGCCTCCATGTAACCTGAATCACATCATCAAAAGCCCACTGCTAGTAGTGCAACTGCCAGTAGTGCAACTGCTAAACATGAGTATACTGGAGAGGCTACATGTATAAGAACACATAGGCCTCGAACTGCCACCGATAATATCCTCCCTTGGGATTTGTAATCGCAATGTACTTGAAGGCCCACATGTGCAGTAGTGTGACCCTAGCAAATAAGGCTAAATCTTAATGGTATAATATAGTATGCATCTTGTGATACAACTGCCCTAGCATGCATGGCCCCCATGCATAGACTATCTCAGCTCGTACCATCCCCTCTATCATCTCTCCCCAATACATAGGAAAGTCTCGAGTATGTCAATCTGGTATCACTACACCTCGAATCAATGCGCAAAGAAATAAGGTAAAATGATCTGCACCTATTGCCAAAGTCTAGTCATAAATCATCTCTCATCTATCCTATGATAAATTTGGGCAGCCCGAGCCAAACACTCTACCTAAGGCTACCTGTCCTCTCCTAGTAACATGCACCACTCATTCTCCATGAATCAGTAACTTGAGGATTGAATAAACATCCTCTAAAGTGATAGTAATCTCCCCTATCGGCAGGAGGAAGGAGCACATCTTTGGTCACCACCGCTCTACAATAGCTATCATCATCACCCTGTGTGCTCGCAGGATGGACATATCTACTACTATCAACAAACCCAATCTCTCTAGTTGAGCCTATGTAGCTAGGGAAAACCCATATAATAACATCACGGTGGGAACACATCACTCCCATGACCCTATGATCCCTCCTAGAACCTACATCCATCAAATGTGAGTTAAACTTACATTTTTCCCAAGTCAGCTATTTCACATTGATTTTTTTCCTCTTTCTGGAGCCAAATTCTATTTGGCACGAATTTTCTCTGACATTGTACCAATCCTTAGGATTGCACTACTATGCCCATGGATGGTACCATTGTAGAGAAGGGTGCCACTCCCTCTAAGGAAGGCATCATTCTAGAGAATGGGGCCGCTTCTCCTCCTTTTGGCACCGTTTCAATGCGTACATGAGACTTACCATGTTTTGGGCACCATTCAAGTGAATGGCACCATGACACCATATGGCACCAATCAGCTTGATGGTGCCATGTCCCTAGTTGGTGCCAATCAGCACGATGGTGCCACAAAACCCTCGTTTGGTGCCAATGCGTGCCCAAAACCCTAGGATGCTAATTGGTGCCAATCTGCAGCTTTGTGCCAAAGTTTTTCTCTTTGGCGCCAAACCCTCCCTATTTCCTCTATGTGGATGGTGCCATTCTAGAGGATGGCACCAATCTGACCCATTTTAGCACCAATTAGACTACCGATGGCGTCAAACCCTAATGCACACTTAATGAGGTAATAAATGCAACAAAGCAAAAAATGACAAAGCTAGGGTGGTTGACATACTTGTTCACCAGCCTCTGCTGACTGCCTATAAGACCGGACTCGCTCAGACAAGTGCTCAAAGTGCAGGAAGAGTGGGTTCACCATCTCGTTTCTTTTTCTCCTTTCTCCAAGTGGCTCAATGAGTGAAAATGTGGTACTTTGGGCCCACTTTTTTCTACTTATAGAAGGCCATGTCATCCCTCCAACACACTTTTTCCTCCCCAGGATGTAGATCATAACCTTTTTTTCCCATTCTTCTTCCTATCAACCTGTTTGTCCATTCTTTATATATTTTTCAGCTCCATTCTTCCTTTCAAGAGCTCGCCTAATTTTTTATTTATTTTTTCACCTGACCTCTCGAGGGGGCATCCCTCACCATTCCATTCCTTCCTAGCAGCTGGGGCATTTTTTCTTTGACTTGACGCCATATCCCCGCTAGGTCATGATGCCACATCAAAGAGGGGCAAATGTAGACACCTAAAAATGTCTTCACCATTTAACTAACCTCCAACATAACTAATATGATCAATCTCCCTTCTAATTAATTAATTAATTTTTTATTTAATTAACTGTCCCCTCCAACACCTAATTATTCACCATTTCATCCCTAAAATTGGATTAATTTAATTTTCAATGGTTCTAACACCTAGCCCAATTAATTAAATAAATGTGTAAATATTTATTTAATTTCCCCTTTCCATTAAACCTAATTAATTAGATAAATTATTTTTTATCTAATTAATTTAGCCTATTAATCAGCCTATCCCTACCCTAGTTAATTAAATACCTATTATTTAATTAGCTAGTCTAACCTACATGACCCTAGACTTAGGATTAATTAAATAAAACATTATTTAATTAATCTTAACCATTAATTAAGCCACTCCCTAATCTTTTCCAGCCATATTAATTAGGCTAATCACCTTCATTAAAATGGTCAAACCTTGTTTAATACTCCTCCCCACATCCTCTAAATAAAAAAATTGATTTTTATGCTACATAAAACATTTTTTTATACACACATCACAAATCACATTTATAACCTCTTACACCACCCACTTTCATTAATTACCACTCTTCCTAAAATGAATTTAAAATTCATTTTTAATTCTCCTCTCTTCCTCATGTGAATTTTAAATTCACATCTAATCCACCTCATCTACTCTCATTTAATGAACCCCTCTTCCCAAGATGAATTAAAAATGCATCTTTATTCTCACCCATCCATTTTTTGATATTGGATCTAAGCCCTCCAACTCACATGCATCCTCATCCATTGATCTTGAAATTGAATATCAACCCTTGGATCAAACATCCCTCCAAAAAGCCTATAAATACACCCTCATCCAAGTCATTTGATCATCCACAATTTGAGCAAAGTTATCATGCCAAAATCACTCCATCTCTCCATCATCTTGAGCTAGGTTTGAAGTGATTTGTAGTCTTATTTGAGAGCATTTCACATATGCAAGCCATTGGGTGAAGCTAGAATGTATGGGTGCAACATTCTCAACCTTATCTACGAGGTGGAGGTCATCTTGAAGGTATAACATCGTGTTGTTTATGCATTTATTTATTGTTTTTATCTTCATTTTGGTTTCCATATCTTCAATTTGATTTTAAAAAATTGAGGGTTTAGGTAGGTCTAAGGGTCTTTGTGTCTATAAGGATCCTTAAACATATTTCTTACATGAATACTATAAGTAAGGTGAATGAGTAAATGAAGATGTATAAACCCTTATTAACAAAAATAAATCAAAACCTAATTAACAAAAATAAATTAAACCCTAATTAAAAAAATATTAATTAATTAAATAATTATAATAAAAAAAATAAATTCTATCATATTATTGTTAAAAATAATTTTTACTATTCTGCACTATTAAATTTTATTTTATTATTTTGTACCTATTGTTCATTGTCCCCAAAAAATAATTAAAAAAATATATATTATAAAGGTTCCGGGTGAAACCTTATCACCCGATAAGGTTTTGGCCCCATTGAATTCACCCCAGAAGGTTCCACCTAGAACTTCACCAGGCAGAAAGGTACAGCTCGGAATGGTTCTAGGTGGAACCATCTATGTGGCATCCTATGTGGCATTCCACCCCTCTTCCCAACAATTTTCAAAAAGTTTCAACTTCTGCTACAAATTTCTCCCGCCATAATACATTTTTTAAAAATCAACAAATACCCTTTTTGTAGTGCACAAAGTGTAGATTCTAGAAATTTTCTTTTATCATATTTTGATTAATTTTATTATATATTTTTTTTAATTTATTGTAACTAGGTCTTTCCCATCAAACACGAAGCTGATTAGAAATTAAAAATAAATAGGTAAAATATATTCAAAAAAATTTAAAAATATATGGTGCACTAGAGGAGAGAATCTTCTCCAAGAGGGTTTTTTTAATAAAAAAATTATATATTGTACAAAAGTTGACATCCCATGGAAACTATAATGTTCTAATTAAATTTGACTTTAAATATTATAAAATACTAATTATTTTTCAAAAATTAATTTTTTTCCATCCACTAGATATTTGAGTTGGATAATTAGAAAAAAAATTAAAGAAAAAAAATTATTTTTTCTATATTTTTGTTTTTTATTAGTTCAACTGGAAAAGAGGGTCCAGAACCCTATACAAATTAGCCCCCAGGGCAATAGGCCTTAACCATGCCAGAAATAGTACATAGACAACACTTGAATATCAAACAAAAAAATGACTAAACAAAAACAACAAAAAACAAAAGAAGAAACTAAGGACTATTAGTCATTCCAAACTTGGCTAAAAACTTGACCATGTCTTTGTAGTTGCCAAGACTATCAATCCCCACCTGCTTGACTTTTTCATCCAAATCCTTGACATCAACAAAAATCAACGTTGCCTGATGGAAGGCCTTAGTAGCAAATTTAGCCATGAGCTTCCATTTTTTTTGCATTACCTCCACCTTACGATTGAGTCACCCTTGCAGTCTTAACACACATCGAATAGCTACCCTTGTTGTCCATGGCACTAGCTTCCTTAGCAGCAACACCCAAGTCTTGAAAACTAGACTTGTTCATGGAAGTGAAATACCTCGCCCCTTCTTCCTCATGCATAGACTTAGTAGGGGTTTTATCCCTCCTCCTCCATAGTGTCTTAAACAAATTCTGAATCATCAAAAATCTCAACACCCTGGGGATTAGCAGAAGGTTTCCCAATAATATGATTAGACCAGTGAACCCTCAATTACCTTGCTTAGCAGCATCCTCCCCTTAACCACCTTTGATCTACTTGTTCTCCAGGTCCAATTCAATGATTTTCATAGGCTCAGTCGACTTCACAGCTTCCTCCTTACTAGCCTTAGCTTTCTTAGCATGCACAACCCCTTCCTCCTCTGACTCCTGTCTATTCCTTTTGTCCAGCCCAACTTTCTCCTTCATAGGCTCTGGACTGGCTTTTTTCAGGGATTTCATTTTGGATTCAGGGGTGGGGATCCCAGTAGGGATATTGCCTTCCACAACATGGCCCCCTCTAGTGTTTTTAGGGGAAATCTTAGGGGTCCTGACACATGTCTTTACTTTGCTTTTAGAACCAGGAGACACACTCGGATGGGGGTCCTCAATCAGCTTGAAATTAATTTTCTTTAGGGGGCATAGGGAAAGATGGAAATGATACAGTCTCAAGATGAGACCTTGGTGGATGGGAAAAAAAGGGTGGCCAAGATTTTTATCCCTAACCTCTTTAGCCAACTTGATGGAATTTTCTAGAGAGGACAAAAGAAAAAAAGGAAAGTTGATTTCCATTTTATTCCTAAAGTGGTTGAGTAAGGCAAAATGGTAGTAATAATATGCCTTAAATCTCCCTTTGAGCATGAAGAATTTTGTGATCATTAAATATATTTGGCCCTAGGGTTCCAGTAGCTTCTCCCTTTTAAACCCTCCATGCAGCTTCACAGTCACCTCCCCCTTTCTGAAGAAGAAACCCATGTGTTCGGAGTCATGCACCTTACTGTGTCAAGCATGTTTCTTCCCTTTAGTGGGAAGCCCCATAGCCTGCCCAATTACCTCATCAGGCATTTGGAAGACAATGCCCCCTAAATTGATTTTCCTAGTTTCCTCATCCCATGACTTAATGAACTAGTGTGACAGGTTTTCCTCATGATCAATCATTCCTTCCAAAAAGGAAACCACATCCCCCTCCTGAATGATGTGCCAAGCAATCGGGTCCTACCTAACTTCCTCAACATAAGTGGGTTCAATATTCATGATATCTCCTCCCATGTTCATAGTTTGAAACTCACAGAGACAATAGTGTTTGAAATTGTTAAGGCAGGTAAAATTGAAATTAGCAATAAAATGGAAAATCCATAGACCAAGATCATAATTATTATGGTGATACACCACATCTTTACCACTTAGATAAGTCTCCTTAGGAGGAGATTGCAGTCGCCACCTCGTGTGATAGTAAATGTCACCTACTATGGGCATTAACCAAATATTATTCCCCATAGGCAGACCCATCCTATCCACCTTTTGTACCCCTGCCAGAGGCCACCACGGAGTCCTTCTAGTCCAATTAGATTTAGCTCTTGATCCTCCACCAATTTTGAGGTTCTTTTGCCTTATGGCATGTCTACTTGTCATCCAGTTAGTCTCCCCACCTACTAGCAGATAGTTGGCAATCAAACCTGTCCTCCACTCCACATAGACCCCCTTCTCAAGCCACCTAGGAGTGCTAGTCAGATAACTAGTCAGCTGCCACTTCAAAACACCCTTACTCTCACCCATGCGCTTTTGAAAATTCAAAAATTTCTTCCCAACAATCCTGTTAACCAACCCAATGCTCTCATCCTCGATCCCATTTAAATGGGTCTAGAGAGCTAAGGAAAATATAGTCACTATGACCCTCCATCCATAACAAGAGAATGGCCATGGCCCCAAACCACCCAATTCCTGTTCCTACCTCCATCCTTCTATATAAGGGTATGAATCTCACTGGGTAGGCTAGACATACTTCTCCAGAACCACCATCCTTCATTATCACTGCCCATGTTAGCCATAGCATTAGAGACAACATTTCCTTCCCTATAAATGTGTGAGACCTTAAATTCCTCCAATTGAGGAGCAATTTGATATCTCCCATAATGTCTGCTAAGTTCCACCCAATTTGAGCCAAACCCAGTGCAACATTTATGATTAGTTGTGAGTCCCCTTCCACATGAAGGAGCCTGATGTTCAAGGAAATAGCCAGTTTGATCCCCCATAGAATGGCTAGGGCTTCCACCTCATTGCTACTCTTAAAACCAATGCCTCCAGAGTAGGTAGCCATAAAGGCATCCATATTAGTTCTTATGATTCCTCCTTTGATAGCCACCCCTAGATTCCCCTTAGCAGGTCTGTCAAAATTGAGCTTAAACCATCCTTTCTGAGGCATGGCCCACCTAGTCTTGGCCCTAGCAATCCTTTTCAAATTGTCTATTAGGCAAGTACCTGGGCCAATGTTCCAGTGCTTTAACACTCTATTCTTCCCATCCTAGGTTACTATCTGTTGCTTTGAATTTGCAACAATTGATGTTTTCTACCAGCAGTTTCAAGCAACAATGAAAAACTTACATAGGTGTTCTAAATTTATCTCTGAAAACCCTATTATTGTGTTCCTTCCATAGGTTCCAAGCCAAGTGAGGTGGAATTTGTAACCAAGCTCCTTAGAAACTGGTAGCACCAGTTTGAAGGGGGGCCTCCAATCCCAAGCCAAGGCCTCTATACTACTATTTAAGGACTAGCACATATTAAGTTTCTATAAGATTAAACCTTGGGCCTCCCAAGAAAAATTATAGTGAACTATGAGATGATTTATCATCTCTTCCTTGGTACCACATAGAATACACTTGCTCAACATTTGAAAGCCCCTCTTTTTTAGATTGTCAAGGGTTAGAATTCTATTGTGCAACAAGGTCCACCAGAAAAAATTGACTTTAGGTAATAGTTTAGGAATCCAGACTTTCCCCCAAAGCTTATTCTCACTAGGGTCTAATAGCAAACCATAAGCACTTTTAACAAAAAGCAAGCCTTTGTTGTCATTTTCCCAAATCATTTGATCCTACTTGGGGAAGAGAGAGAGTCTAAAGTCCAACTCTCTTTGAAGTTGAAGAGCTAACATCCTATCCTCTGCATGATCAATGACTGTCTGTCATATCCTTCCAGCTCCTGAAACCCCATAAACCCTTAAGTAATTAGTCACCTTGGAACCAAAGAACCTACAAACCTTATTTGCAATTCTGCCATACTCCAACTCTTTGAGAGGTTTATCCTTCAGCCATCTATCCTCCTAGAACTTAACTTCCCTACCATCACCAATCTTCAACCTGATGCCTTGGTGAAGGAGGCTGTGGGTCTTGAGGGTCCCATTCCATATGATAGAGACTTTGGGTAATCCAACATCAAAGAGAAACTTCCTACCCCAATCCCCATTGAGATACTTAGCCACCATGATGTCACCCCAATCTTTATTACCTTAAATAAGGTTCCACCCCACCTTGGATAAGAAGGCATGGTTCATGAGATGAATTCTTCTTAGTCCCAGCCCCCCTGGCATCTAGGAGTACAAACCTTTTCCCACCCAACAAGATATATTCTCCATTTCTTCTCAATTCCAAACCAAAGGAATTTCTTCTAGATTTGCTCAATCTTCTTAGCCACATAATTTGGAATTTTGAAAAGACTTAGGGAGTAGTTAGGCATTCCTTCAAGGGAGGCTTTAATGAGTTAGAACTTCCCTACTTGACTCAGAAGAGCTCCCTTCCACCCAGCCAATTTCCTCTGCATTCTTTCCAATAACCCATTCTAGTAGTTAGAAGAGACTTCATTAGTAGTAAGTGGAAGGCCCAAGTAAGTGGTTGGGAGCCTTGCACTCGAACAACCCAGGACTCTGGTGATTTTTTACTGCAAATCCTCCTGGGTATTTAGAAAATAGCTATGAATTTTCTACAAGTTGATACTCTAGCCAGAGGCCCCTTCATAAGCTTTGAGAAGCCATTTCCATCTTCTAGCTTCAACAACTAAGACAATCCCAAACAATATAGTATCATCTACAAACTGTTGTATGACCAAAGTCTATGAAAGGAAGCTAGGTGTGCAGAAATCACTTCCTATACTAATCTAATGAGAAGAGATGTATGCAAATTCAACTTTAATTCTTTCAACTACAACAACATAGAACATCTAACAGAGATATTATAGCAATACACATACACATATAAAGTAGACAGAAGAGATAAAGACAAGATATACGTGGGGAAAACCCTTATGGGTGAAAAACTCCACACTCCAAAACATAGCTCAAATGTATTACAGTAAACAATAACATATTACAATACAGTTTCAGATCCAATGCTCTTTCAGGAGTCTTCAAATGTCAAATCTGGTGATATTCCAGTAGCATAATAGTACCTGTACAAAAAACTACTTATCTCCCATCCAAACACCTATTTTATAGAGTTTACAAGGCAAATATGGAACCTTCTAGAGATGGGCGTCCATCTTGGACTCATGCCCCAAAACCCACACCTAAGGAAACTTGTCCAACATCCCATCCCAATGTGGGTGCCTTGTCCCAAGATAGCCTATGACACATGCTCTTATACACCTTACAACTATCATAGAATCTATCATAACTAACAACACTTACAGATGTAAGAGAATCTGTCATACACTGACTAAAAATATCTTATTCCTCTTACAATATGTCATAACCTCCATTGACCACCCAAATATGCCTTTCTCTCATGCAAAGATACTCACCAACACTTGTCATTAAATAAAAGTCATTTCAAGTTTCAGGGGCATTGCCCCCGAGCCCCCACGGGGGCACTACCCCTCGACCCCACCCTGTACTGTGACAGGGAGTGCACCAGGGGCACTACACCTAGACCTTGCAAGGGGCTCTACTCCTTGACCCTGACTTGAGGGCACTACCCCCAAACCCCTGTTAATTATTCAATGGGTAAACTATAGCTGCCAAAGTCACCAAAATTTATCCTGCTACATGTACACAAGGTGCCAACTATGCCAACTCAACATGGGATAAATAAATACAACATTAGGAATTTGCAAAGGTTGAGACACCATAATTCCCAACATTCTCCCACTTGTCAAACACCTTGCAAGGACCAAAATTAATGACAAGATTTAATTGCTAGGGGCCAAGAGGCCCATAGACTCTGAACACCATCTGAACTTCTCTGTGCCATTTGGTTTTGTCAATGCATCTACAACATTCTTCAAAGTATCTACCTTCTCCAAATTTTCCTTTCCATCCTCAACTATGTCTCACACAAAGTGAAACTAAACATCAATGTACTTTGTTCTAGCATGGAAAGTTGGATTAATCGCAAGGAAAATTGCACTCTAACTATCACAACTGATCATGATTTGACCTGCATCAACACCAATATCTGAACACAATCTCTTAAGCCTAATGGATTCCTTACAAGCATTAGTTGCTGTCATATACTCAGCTTCTAGCGTGGACAAAGCAACAATAGGTTGTCACTTACTCATCCAACTAATAGCACCACTAAACAATGTAAACACATAAGCACTAGTGGATCTCCTACTGTCAATGTCACCTGCCCAATCTAAATCTGCAAATCCACGAATATCAATAGAATGTAGAGGTCCTGAAACATTACCATGATAGCAAATGAAATACTCGAAAGTACCCCTCAAATATCTAAACACTTGCTTAACTGCATCCCAATGAACTCGTCCAGGATTAGCCATAAATCGACTAAGGACTCCCACTGCTTGGGCAATGTTTGGTCTTGTGCAGACCATAGCATACATCAAACTTCTAACAACACTAGCATAAGGTACTCTACTCATGTCCTCCACCTCACTAGGAGATTTTGGACAATCCTCAATAGACAACTTTATCCCCAAGGAAATGGGAACATACAATGGTCTACAATCTGCCATGCTGAACCTATCCAACACGGTCTTCACATACTTACTCTGGCTTAACCAAACTTTTATGTTGGTTCTGTCTCTTCTGATTTCCATTCCTAGAATGTACCTAGCTGCCCCTAAATCTTACATTTCAAACTATGCTGACAACTAAGATTTAAAATCAGAAATCATATTTCTACCCTTCCCAATGAGCAACATATCATCAACATATAGTGCAACAATGAGAATACGATCACCATCAAATTTATAATACACACAGTGATCTGATTTCAATCTCTCAAATCTAAATGACAACACAAAGGCATCAAACTTCAAGTACCATCTCCTAGGGGATTGCTTCAAACCATACAAAGACTTTTTAAGTTTGTAAACCAAATTTTCTTTACCTTTCACCATGTAATGCTTTGGCTATGACATGTAAATTTCTTCCTCCAAGTCACCATGAAGGAAAGTTGTCTTCACATCCATCTGTTCTACCTCCAAGTCATAAGCTGTTGTGAGAGAATAGGAATCGAATGGATGTCAGCTTTGCAAAATGAGAGAAGATCTTACCATAATCTATACCCTCGACTTGTGAATACCCCTTCGCAAACAATCTGGCCTTATACTTCTCAACACTGCCATCTGTACCAAATTTCTTCCTAAACACCCATTTGCATCCAACAGGTTTCTATCTAGGAGGCAAAGGCACCAAGTCACAAGTTTCATTATTTTCTAAAGAAGACATTTCATCCTCCATGGCCTCCTTCTAGGAACCTATATCTTTCATGTCCATAGCCTCTGATATAGTTCTAGGTTCATCACTGTTAGTAACCAAAGCATAAGCACAACTAGAATCAAGCAATGTAAAACCAAACCTTTTAGGTTGCTTTCTTATCAATGTAGACCTCCTCAAGAGCTAAGGTTGAGGTTTAGCTTCTTCATCTGAGCTTTCAGAGCTGCTAGAGCTCTCCTCATCATCAAGTCCAACATTGTCTTTCTATTCAGTCTTCTCAGTGGTAGCAGGAAACTGAACAACATCCTCTTTCTTTACTATTTCTTCTAGCTGCAAAATAGTGGAAGAAGGTGTAAGATCTCTAAAGATGACACTTCTTCTATACAACACTTTTTCAGCTACAAGGTCCCAAAGTTTGTATCCTTTCACATCAACACCATAGCCAATGAAGATACACTTAACAGCCTTGTTCTCCAATTTTGACCGCTTCTCCCTAGGCACATGTGCATATGGCTCACAACCAAAAACATGAAGATGCCTTATTGAAGGCTTTCTACTAGACCACACCTCCATGGGTGTCTTTCAAACAAAAGCTAATGTAGGAGATCTATTAACAAGATAGCAAGCAGTGGCAATAGCTTCAGCCCAAAACTTTTGTTCTAGGCCAGCTCCACTAAGCATACTCCTAGCCTTTCCATCAGTGTCCTGTTCATCCTCTTTGCAACTCCATTTTGTTGCAGGGTATATGGAGTTGTCTTATGTCTTTCAATCCCAAATTCCCTGCAATACTTATCAAATTCTATAGAATAGAACTCACCACTATTGTTAATTCTCAAAAAATTAATCTTTTTACTAGTCTAATTTTCAGCAAAGGCCTTAAACACCTTAAACTTGCTATAGACTTCAGATTTACTTCTAAGAAAATAAATCCATGTCCTTCTACTATACTCATCTATAAAAGATAAAAAGTATACAGATTTTGATAATGAAGGAACAATAACATGACTAAATACATCAGAATGAACAAGGTCCAACACAACAGAAGACTTGTGAGAGCTTGAATAAAACTGAACACAATTTTGCTTTCCATAATGCAATGTTCGCAAAAGTCAAACTCAAGATTACAATCATCTAACCCCTCAATGAGGTTTTTATTTTTTAGGATACACAAACCCTTCTCACCAATGTGGCTAAATCTCTTATGCCATAACATTGTCTTTTTAGCAGGAAGTTTAACTTCCAATGCATGATTACAACCATCAAGACTAGAAACAACAAATTTCTTCACTTCTCATTCAGATGGTGGTGATGAAGTGACTGCTGCCCTCTTCCTTGAGTTAAAATAACCATTGCATTGTGAAATGCATGCCTCCAGCTGAAACAAAGTACCTTTCCTAGTACCCTTAGCAAGCACCATAGCTCCTCTAGTCATCTTGCATCCTTCTTTCGAAAAGACAACCTGCACACCTACATCATTCAAACTACTTATAGAAAGCAAGTTTCGTGCTAAGCCTGGGATGTGCATAACCCCAAAGATCCCATTCACTCAACCATCAAGGAATCAGATAGAGATTCTTCCATGACTAACAATCTTTAGATGAGAATCATCACCCAGATACACCTTTCCACCATCAAACTCCTCATACTTAGTGAACCAGTCTTGATACAAGGTCATGTGGAATGATGCACCAGAGTTGATCAACCACACATCATTAGATGCATGGGTTACCAAGGCTACAATGAAAGCATCACCGTCATCTTATGACTTATCCAAATCTGAATCAGGAGCTTTCTTCTTCTTCTTCTCCTCTTTGCATTCCTTTTGGAAATGACTAGTTAATCCACCGTTCCAACAAAGAGCCTTGGACTTTCTAGGAGATTTGGATCTCCCACAGGATTTGGATCTACCCTTCTTAGCTTTCTTGTCCTTCTTCTTCCCTTTCTCCTTGGGTCTTCCATGAACTGCAAGGGCCTCTTTGGCTACCTCAGAAGACTTTCTCCACATCTCTTCAGACAACAGTGAAGAAACCACTTCTTCCATTTTGAATGTAGATGTGGTGCTTCCAATAGCCATGACAAGATGATCCCACGAGTCTAGCAAAGAACAAAGTAAGGTCATACATCAATCCTCCCCCTCCATCTTTACACCAATAGATGTCAATTGTGCAACCAGCATGTTAAAAGAATTCATATGTTCAGAAATGGATCCTCCATCCTCCATTCGAAGAGAATACAACTTCTTTCTCGAAAAAAGTTTATTAACCAGTAATTTTGCTTGATACACATCTCCCAACTTCCTCCAAAGTAGTTTTACAGTAGTCTCCTCATGGACATTTAACAACACAGAATCAACAAGACTAAGTCTTATGAGACCCTTAGCCTTCTGATCCTTGAGATCCCAGTCATCTTGTGACATTGCAGCTAGTTTAGTTCCATTAACACTTTCCCAAAGGTCTTGGTCAACAAGCATGTCTTCCATCTTGAGCTTCCACAGCTCAAAATTACTGCCATTGAACTTCTCCACTTCAAACCTTCCTAATGTGCTTGCCATCTCCTTGTTGCAATAGAAATCAGAATACTCTACACAGACTCCCACTCAACATAAGATCAGCTCAAAAAACCCCTACCCAACAGCTAAGACCAAAACTAGCCAGGCTCTTATACCAATTGAAAGGAAGCTAGGTGTGCAGAAATTAGTTCCTACACTAATCTAATGAGGAGAGATGTATGCAAATTCAACTTTAATTCTTACAACTACAACAACATAGAATATCTAACAGAGATATTGCAGCAATACACATACACATAGAAAGTAGACAGAAGAGAGAGAGAGAGAGAGAAGATATACATGGGGAAAACCCTTACTGGTGAAAAACCCCACACTCCCAAACATAGCTCAAATGTATTACAATAAACAATAATAGATTACAATATAGTTTCAAAGCCAATGCTCTTTCAGGAGTCTTTGAATGTCGAATCTGGAGATATTCCAGTAGCATAACAGTACTTGTACAAAAAACTACTTATCTCTCATCCAAGCACTTATTTTATAGAGTTTACAAGGCAAATATGGAACCTTCTAGAGATGGGCATCCATCTTGGACTTATGCCCCAAAACCCATGCCTAAGGACACTTGTCCAACATCCCATCCCAATGTGGGCACCTTGTCCCAAGATAGGTTATGATAGATGCTCTTACACACCTTACAACTGTCATAGAATCTATCATAACTAACAACACTTAAAGTTGTAAGAGAATCTATCATACACTAATTAAAAATATCTTATTCCTCTTACAACATTTCATAACCTCCCTTGACCACCAAAAGATGCCTTTCTCTCATGCAAAGATACTCACTGACACTTGTCATTAAATAAAAGTCATTTGAGGTTTTGGGGGCATTGCCCCCGAGCCCCCATGAGGGTGCTGCCCCTTGACCCCGCCCTGTACTACGATAGGGAGCATGCCAAGGGTGTTTCCCCTGGACCCCGCAAGGGGCTCTGCCCCTTGACCCCGTCTTGGGGGCACGGCCCCCAAACCCCCGTTAATTATTCAAGGGGGAAAACACGGCTGCCAAAGTCACCAAAATTTATCCTACTACATGTACACAAGGTGCCAACTATGCCAACTCAACATGGGATACATAAATACAACATTAGGAATTTGCAAAGGTTGAGACACCTTAATTTCCAACAGTCTGAGCAGTAGAGGCAGGTTTGATACCTCGGAGAGTCCCCTGCATCAATAAGTTACAAGCATTCCTACCCAGCACTTCCTCTAGCAAGATAAGAGATAGGGGGAAAGAGGGTTGCCTTTCCTAAGGCCCCTCCTAGAGGGGAAAAACCCTCTGGGAGAACCATTGACTAGCATAGAGAAACACACCATAGAAATACACTCCTTGATCATATTGACAACCCTTGAAATTTAAATTTCCTGAAGACCCTGAGAAAAAAAATCCCAATTAACCCTATCATAGGCTTTGGAGATATCCAATTTGAACGTCATACCTGGGGCATTACTCTTGGAGATTGAGTGGATAATTTCATGAGTTGTGATGGTTGCATCAAGGATCTGCCTCCCAGGAACAAAACCCTTCTGGTTCAAGGTAATGAGTTTGTCAAGGAGAGGTTGAAGCCTAAAAACTAAGATTTTGGTGAAGACCTTGTACACTATATTGCAAAGGATGATAGGTTTGAAGTCTGTCATTAGATTGGCTTTGGTCTTCTTAGGTATCAATGCAATAAAGGTGATGTTCAACTACTGCAGGAGTCTACCCATCTGAAATAAATCCTTGGCTGCATTGAAGACATCATTCCCAACAATCTCACAGAAGGTTTGGAAGAAGGCTGGGGGGAACCCATCCGAGCCAGAGGCTTTGAAGGCACCCATAGAGAAGAAAACTACTCTAACCTCTTCCACCGAGATGGGTTTAGTTAATAAGCAGTTATCATCCTCTGACAGAATGGTCAGTATGGAATCCAGAAGGGATTCATTATCCTCAATTGGGGCACTGATCTGTTGAGTAGCTAACAGAGACTCAAAGTAATTGGAAGCTAATCTCCCAATCACCCCATCTTCCTCATACACCATCCCATGCTCATCTCTAAGTTTCTTGATTGTATTTCTCTTCCGATGTCTTAGAGTGGACTGGTGGAAGAAAGATGTGTTCTTGTCTCCTTTTAGCCATTGAACTCTTGACTTCTACTTCCAATAAACTTCCTCCTCCTTTAGGGTCTACACCTAGTCCTTAAAAAGGGTGTTATACAAGGTCTGTAGCTCCTCCAAAATGTCCTCCTCTGCCTATATTTTTGTTGATGTCCCATCAATGTCACTTTTTTTAAAAAATATCAGCAATTAAAATTTATCAATTAAATTTATAAAAAAATATATACAACTAATTTTGAAAATTTTAAAAAATTTAAGCATAAACTACATTAAAATTTCTACATTTTATTAGTTTGTGTCATTTTGAAATTAAGAACATACATATGACTTTTTTGACCTTTAAGTTGGAAAAATATCTTTGTGTTGGTCATTTCCTTTACAAAAGTGTGACACCGTTATGAACTTTTACCTTGTTGTGTTTGAGAGCCTTAGAAGAAGGTTGTTAAGCCTTGTAAGTAGAGATTTGAATGTTGTATTTGTGTGGTGTATATAATGTTTTCCTTTCTCTTTCATTTAAGTTTTCAAAGTTTTTAAATACATATATAAATTTAGTCTTGAAGAGAGAAAAGTGTTTAGATTTCTACCTTATTTCCTCTATAAGTAAATTTATTGTAGAAAAGAACTAAGATGCATGTCTATGTTAATATAAATGAAAAAGAATATATTTATTTTTCCATTTTCCTCTCTTGAGTAATTAAACAAAGTTAATCAAGTGAAATAAGGTGTTATTGTTATAGACATTGAAAGAAATATATATTTTTTCTCTATGTCCCTCTCTTTCAATAACTTCCTATTGTGTGGTTACACAACACATCCCATTTTGCCTTAGCAAAACAAGAACCCAACTTTTTGCTTCTGCTTTTTTGTTTTTTCTTTTGGGCGGTTTGGCAAAAGTTAGTTAAGTGTATCACCCTTGCACATGCATGTGCTTCACAAAAGTGAAGGTTGATTATTGAAGTCAAAATTTATCATCACAAACCTCATAATCTGAAAGAGTGTAAAATTCTAAGCAAGTTTGCCTTTTGGATCACCCTGATATTGCTTAAGGATAGAAAGTTATGCTAAGTCAAAGTTTGGTCAAACCAGATATTGTCCATAGGGTCATATTTAAAAAAATCAGTCATATTCATTAGATGACCCCGACACATGAAAATCACCTAATATTCGCACATTCTCTGATATGTGAATGTCAAAGTTAAGTGCAAACGAGTGAATACCCGTCAAGTCCGCATGCATATTCTCATAGGCTCACATTTCCAAATATTTGTCATTTTATGAAATATCACCCTTCACTAAAAATAACCATGACATAATCCTATTCCGACTTATAAAGGACTTGATATGATGATGATGTCATTAGTATTTGTCGATGCCCAGAGGGTCATATTTCTAATATCCATCATATTTCTCAATATGACGATGATGTCATCCCAACCCAATATAAAGAAGACTTGATATGATGATAACATCATCATGATCCAGGCCTGTGAGGGTCACATTTTGAAATATCCATGACTTTAAAAAATATGATGATGATGTCATGCATTTGAGCAATTTCAAAAGGCTTATAAAATGTTGACGTCACCTTCACATTCTTGAATAAGGTGATATTTCCTAGTGTTAAAAGACCTAGGTATTTCCAATATCCCTCATATTAACTTTGATCACCTGACATGCCGAGCTTCTCAGTACCAATACTAAGACACCATGTGGCACCTCCCTAGATTATACTGATACATTATATTATCATGGTTATTAGTGAATGCTTAAGTGACCCAATCTCAGTCATTAGTCAAAGGTTGACCATACTCACGATGATATCACCCCCATATGCCTGATATCAGTCATATTATTTTGAAACATCCCTGATCTTTGCAGAGATCACCCTTTACATTAAATGTAAACCCAATGGTAGGTTAAACCTTCAAAATTTCAAATATCTACCTGCCACTTGTTGACCATCCACAAACATCATGTGTCGATTAAAGGACTTAAACAAAGGGCACTAAGCGCACCCTAATTAACCATATCAGTTGGTTAAAAGTAATTTTGAGGCTTCATTTTACATTTACCCTATGTTTAAATGAGAATTATAGAGCTCAAAGAGATTGAAGCATCACCGTGAGCTACCAACAGAATAGACCTGCACTCAAATGAAATGGAGGACAGAGAATTCAACGCTACCACATTCATACAGTAAAAAAGAGAAAGCGATTGTCAGGTATGTAATAGTGAAACCCTCTTTTTATCATTTATGGTGAATCATGACATAAAAATGGTTTTACTAAGTCAATTTAAAAATGATTGCATAAGATAAAATAGAACAATTAAATAACTATCATGGAATGCATGTGATCCCTAAATCCTGCTGCATACAACATGTTAGGGTAAGACATGAATGTTTAAATTGTAGGATCGAATGGATATCAGAAGGAATAGATCTAAGACAAAGTTCTTGAAACCTATGATCTTACAGCCAGAAGGGGTAGCATTTAGGTATGGAATGATCAATGATACGCATCAGGGAAGTACTGATCTGGATGCATGGACTAGAAAACTAGATAAGGGAAATGGAAACCCTCTGCTTCAAAGCATATACACATAGGGGATGTGGAATGCTGTCGAATTTCCTTATGCTATGGAAGCTAGTAAGCTAGTAATAGAATGTGTAAGAAATTACAATCCTGAAACTAGGAAAGTGGAAAAACATGGTAGGGTGTATGTTGATTTCTCAATTGCAGGCATCACCTCTGCATTTAATTTGCCTACAGGACCTAATGTGGTTTGCCTAAACCTGAGCAAGTTGGAAAAAGAATACTATAACAACTAGAAAGAGGCTAGGAGCATCATGTACCAATGGAGATCTAAGAGAAATACATACAAGGCCTCCACCAAATTGCCTGTATACCTCTACAAATTTGATTTTTCTCAAGAGTAACAGTACATGATGATCATGCTCAGCAGAATGAAAGGAAGACCAAATGCTAGAGCATTTGAAAACTAGATGTATGGCATTATTTGGATGGTGGAATATTCAGATGATAAGCCCCTCTAGGCTAAAATCATAAGTGACAGCCTAGATGCAGGCATGAAGAAGCTGGGAGGAAAAACGAATATGTTTCACATGACTTACTATGTGGTGTATGCATGTGCCTTTAGGGGGACCTTCAATGGATTACAAATAGTAGGAAGGGTTGGAAATAACCCAGGAGATGTGACTATTTGGGAACATTACCCCTAGTTGAAGAGGAGGGAATCTCTCCAAGATTATAAGTTAGTAAATAACTCCTTTTCCATGCATCTAGTCAGGACCATGAAGGAAGATAGGGTGAAGAGAATAAGTGTAGAGGCACAAGCTGTCATCTACAAATATGGGGCTTGGTTTATGCAATTCCCTACATTTTCCTAGATGAGGATAGAAAGATTTGATGGGCAACCTCTCATGTTGCCCAGGTAGCCAAATGATAAAGTCATTTTGATGGAATTTTCTAGACAAATTTTGCCTTCAGTAGACACTCACATTAACAAAGGAAAGATTCCACCTATGTTGTTTCCAATTTTTATTAGCTGGTATATGTGCCCAGACAGAGAAAGTATCAAATATGTGACTGGAAAATAGAATTTAATGTACTTACAACCATTCCCATTGGCTAGGTCATATGACCCATATGGTAGGATGCGCACATTACTTGGGAGGCCCATACATCAAAAGCACCTAGAAGATTATTGGGGTGACTATGATAATGAAGCAAGAGTGAGAAGAAGAAGCTACCAGAGACTCAGTATTAACCAAATACGTACCTTTGACTACATATCAATAGTGCCTACTCAGTACACATTGATGATGGCAAGATCATGTCTAGTGAGTATGAGGACAAGAAGATATACAATGACACCATATCAGCCCCTGACTTGAGTCAACCTGAGGTGACCTCAAGATCAAATAATGCAAAAGGTCATTAAGCTAACCCAAAGTTGGGTAGATACTGAGGTAAATAAATTAAAGAGGAAGGGTGTAGCCCTTACTGTAGACAATAAGAGGAAAAGACAAGAACTGTCTAAAGAAGAATATGATGACTTTCTCAAAGAGAAAAGACAGTCAAATTGAGAAAGAAAGCCACCTAAGGAAGAGAAGTAGCCAAGCAGGAGCAAGAAAGGAGCCCAACCACTTGGAGGGGTGATCATTGGAAGACCCCAACCAAAGGTGATGTAGCCTCTACATCAGCTGCTGCATCACCTCATACCCCTACCAAACAAAAGAATACTATTCCAAAGCTTGTCCCTATTAATATAGAGGAGGAAGAAGAGCCCTTAGATGATGACCTATTGATCAAAATGAAAAGAAAGAAGGTGCAACAGACACCACCCCAGAAGAAGCAAAAGACTACAATGAGGGGGACTATAGACACTAACCCCATACTATTGAGGGGTGCAGGTGGTTAGGGCATTTTAAAGAACCTGCAACATGAAGTTCTTATCCCAAAAATTATTCAATTCAAGATTGAGAAATTAGAAGAACAAAGAGAAGAAAGACATAGGGCTAGGAAAGAGCCACCTCTTCCACTTGATGATACAATAGATTTTTCTGATGATGATTTAGTTAATGATGTTTCTTCCCAAAGGATGGAGACTCTGGTAGCCAACACAAGGATGACCCCTCATGGCACTCATGTAGTTTAGAAAGAAACCCATCAAGAGGAGGTGGAAAGGGAAGAAATTGAAGAAGAGAATCCTAAGGATGTAGCTCAGCAAATAGGATTGACCAACCTGGTTGATCAACTCACCAGCCCTGCTGTAATAGACTTAGCTTACCAGGCTGGCGAGGATCAAGGTAGAGAAAATGATCCACCTCTAGAGCCCCAAAATGTAGAGATCAATGTACAGAGAGAGGCTGATAAGAAAGTGCCTGATCAAGATAAAAAAACCAAACAATGCACCTCTAGAACAAGAGAAGGTAGAAAATAATGTAGAGAAGGAGGGTGATTAGGACATGCCTGATAAAAGTAATACTCAAGATAAGTTGATTGCCTCATAAAAATACAGATCAGGGTAATAACCCAACACCAGCACCTGAAAGAGAAATAACAGAAAGGGAAACTGAAAATGCACAAAGCTCTAGAGAAATAGATACATCAAAAGATGAGGAGCAGAGTCTGCCACAAGGTGGTAACCTGCCAAAGGAACCAGAGAATATGACCAAGGGTGATCAAGGTGGTTCCCTAGATAGAACAAGTCAAAACGTTTGAGATATTGATGAGGATCAAGGTGATCAACAGGGTAAATTTGATCCAAATGCACAGTCTTCCCATGAAGAACAAGTGCCACAAGATAGTCAAGATCAAAGTGTTCAAAGTCCTCATGAGGATAAATTGCAATAGAATATACAGGAGAAAAATGTAAATGTATCACAAGAGCCTCCCCAATAGCAAGAGATCCCTTAGAAGGAGATATTTCATGAGAAAGGTCATGAGGATTAGCAGAGAAAAGAGACTTCTCCACCAAGGGTAGAGAAGAATGTAGAATCTCAAAATACTCACATTGAGCAAACTGACCAACAAAGACCTAAGGGTGATGTTCCCTATTGGTTGTAGCAAGAAATAAACCTGCAGTAGATTGATGAGGTCCTAGAATTTGATGTATCTACATTGTTTTCAAAGGATATGATGAAGCCTAAGAGAAAGACTAGGCCTACATTTGCAATAAGGAGAGATCCTACTATTAGGGTAAAATAGGATCAACAATGAATATGCAACAAACAACATCAAATACCCATAACTCAATAGAATAGTGAAACTAAGAAGATTGAATAAAATGAACCAATGAATAACACAATGCAAACCTTCCTTTAATCGAAACTTCTATTGTTGCCTATCAAGATCGTCCTTGTTTGTATGAAGTAGGCCCTCAGAGAGTGCACTCCTTTGTTGTTTTCAAGAATGTCGATAGTGAATGGTTGTGGTGATAAACATGCAATGAAGATGAGCTCCAAAGCTTTGGGTGATCTCAAGCAAATTGTATTGGGGTGCCAAAGGCGCATTGGTGAATTTCTGTAGAGTAACAATACGAATAGTCTGGATGAATAGAATGGAAGAATGAGGTTCCATTTATAGACTTAGAAGAATGAGGATCAATGGTTGAGATGAAATGAGAAGATCAATGGTTGAGAATGCCTGAGGAATGTGCAACAAATAGAAAGAGGACAAGTGTCCCACCTCCATGTAACAGGGTAGTTAACAAAATTGATTGAAGAGTTAATAGAATGGATTGAGGAATTGACAGAATTGATTGATCAACTATCTGAATAGATTGAGGAGCTGACATAATTGATTGATTAGTTAACAGTTTTGATTGATGAGTTAACTAACTTTAATTAGAGAAGAAATAGGACATGTGGGTGAGGGAGTATTAGATAATTAAATATTTGAAATATTTAATTACATGTGCAACATGGTGAGGTGGAAGAAGTGAGGTCAAAAGATGAGGTGGAGAGATGAGGTGGATTTATGGAATTAGGACTTAGGATAGAGGAATTTATGATTAATTAAATAATGTAGGATTATTTAATTATGTGAGACATTAGGAGAATTTAGGGAATCTAATTAAATAAATTGATTTTATTTAATTTAGACTTTAGAAGAAATAATTAAATATTTTGATATTTAATTAATTAAGAGGAATGTGAATCAAATAAATGAATTTGTTTATTTACTTATTAATAGAAGAATTGGAAGGGAATAAATATTAAGAATATTTATTTAGAATGAATCGTGTCATTTTTAGGCATATACATTTTGCCCCTCTTTGATGCAATGCAGTTTATAGCATTGTTTCAAAGAAATTGATAGTCTGATAATGTTACATGCCCCAGTTTGCCCCTGGTACAAGTTTGACAACAGGATGCCCCCTTGGGAGATTGGATGCAAAAAAAGGTAGAAGGCATGAGACGGACAATCTCATGAAGAGGAAGGATTACTAGGTTAGGTTTGAAGTAAACAGGACGTGTTTCTGAGAAATGGGAAGAAAACTAGAAGAAACGGGCATGGGAAGTAGTCGCAATCACCACCTAGCCAGATTTAGGGTTTTGGAGGCTATATATAGGAGCTGGGTCCACAAGAGAAGTCATTTGTACACTTGTTTGATCTAGATTCTTTTGAGAGAGCTTAGAGTAAATTTGGAGTAGCATGGCAGCTAGAGAGGTGGATATTCCACGTGCGGAGCACCGATTCGAGTGAGTATGTCGATTTGGCCGGCTAGCAGAGGCAGGACCCCCGATATGTGTCTCAAAAAATTTCCCCTAGGGTTGAATTAGGGTGTCATAAATTCTAGGGAAAAATTAGGGAAACAGATGCGCTAAAACGCAGAACGGTGCATATGCAGCACAAAATGGATTTGGACCATGGAAAACTGACGAGGAACACTATGGCAAGTTCAATACTATGGATACAATATGGGACAAAACCTTGGTTGACAAGGCCACAAAGGGAAAGAGTATCAAACCATGATAGGTAACTGTCAGGTTTTTATTATGGGACAAATATGGGTCGAATGGGATACGAGTGAAGGAATAATGGACTCAAGGTGATTGGTTTCCCAAAGATGGGGGAGATGGTTTATCACAAGTAAGCTTGTTTTACCAGGTTTTCACCACTTGCTGTTATTTGCATGAAGAAGCTAGAAAGTAAACATGATGCATGTTTGCCAAGTTTTCACCATGATACCTATCCAAGACGCCTGTTTACCAGGTTTTCACCAAAGGACAATTATTTTTGTATTTTTCTAATTTTTTTACTTTTTTGTATTTTTTTTTTGCATTGTAAAATACTCAGTGGCAGTTATGATGAATTTGTGGCCGTTGGATGAGGGTGGATGGATCTTTCCCACAAGGTCAAGTCCCCATTGGAAGAAGGGCCAAGGTGTAGTTAAAGGTCTTAACTCTTGAGCTGGTGCATGTATCAAGTTCCCATGTATTTGGCGCTGCTTACACTTCTTAACAAACTGATAGGAATCCATTTCCATGTTCGGCCAGTAATAACCCAAGCGCATGAGTTTCTTGGCTAAGGAAGGACCGCTAGAGTGTGTTCCACAGATCCCTTCATGTACATCTTGCAAGGCGGTTATGGATTCTTCTCATTCTAAACAATGGAGTAAAGTACCATCTAGACCATGTCAGTATAGGGTATTGGCAATGATGGTATAGCGAGAGGTTTGGCATATTAAAGTTCGTCGTTGGTTAGAAGATAGGTCTGGTGGGAGTATGTTGTCCTTGAGGTAAGTGTAAATCTTACCGTACCAAGGTGAATCAGATACAACTAGAAGACATATGGAATGGGTCTTAGGAAGATCATAAGCTGGTTGTTGGATAGTTTCCACTAAGAACTCATACTGTGACTCATTCTCAGGTATTTCCAAGAGAGAGGCAATGGTTGCCATGGCATCTGTTGCTTTGTTCTCAATCCTAGGTATCTATTCAAAAGAGATGATCCTAAAGTGTTCCTTGAAGTCGTCGACCATCCGCTTGTATGGGACAAGCTTTTCATCTTTTGTTTGGTAATCATCATTGACTTGATTGATTACAAGTTGAGAATCACCATTGACATGTAGTTCTTTGATTTTCCACTCAGTTGCCATCTTGAGACCAATTACTAAGGCTTAATATTCTGCTATGTTATTGGTGCATGGGAATAACAAATGGTAAGACTTTGGAATTGTGTCGCCATGAAGAGTCACAAACAAGATTCCTACCCCTGATCCATGGTTTGTGTAGGACCCATCAAAGTAGAGTTTCCAGGAATGTGTTGATATGTTGAATAGGGATTCATCCAGAAACTCAAATTGCATCGGTGTGGTGTCCTGTAATGGTGCATCTGCTAGTTGATCAGCAATGATCTGTCCCTTGATAGCTTTTCTGTCTACATATTCAATGTCATATTCGCTTAAGAGCATTACCCATTTAGCTAGGCAACCTGTGAGAGCTTCTTTGCTTAGTAGGTACTTCAGTGGATCTATTTTTGCAATGAGTTTAACTAGATGTGCAAGCATATAATGTCAAAGTTTTTGTGAAGCAAAAACTACTACAGGACATGATCTTTCTATCTATGAGTATTGCAATTCATAGCCCACTAATGTTCGGCTGATGTAGTAGACAGCTCTTTCTTTATTCTCATAATCTTGTTGCACTAGAAGAGCCCCAAGAGCTATAGGTGTGGCAGATATGTAGAGTATCAGTGGTTTCCCTTGGATAGGAGGCATGAGAATGGGTGGATTCATAAGATATTCTTTTAGCTTGTTGAATGCCTCTTCACACCTTTCATCCCATCTGAATGGAATGTTCTTGTGTAGGAGATGACTGAATGGTTAGCACTTGTCTGCTAATTGTGATATGAATCTACGAATTGCCTATAGCTTGCCCTGTAGCGATCTTAATTAAGTAAGAGTCTTGGGTGGTGGCATGTCCATGATAGCCTTGACTTTGGCCGGGTCCACCTCTATTCCATTTGCTGACACAATGAAGCTTAGTAGCTTGCATGAAGTGACTCCGAACAAACATTTCTTTGGGTTTAGCTTTACTTGGAATCGGTTTAATCTCTGAAAGACTTTTTCTAATATATCCAGGTGTGATTCCCTTGTGAGTGACTTTTCTAGAATATCATCGACATAGTCCTCCATTGTTACATGCATCATATCATGGAATATGGTCGTCATAGCACGTTGATATGTGGCTCCTGCATTTTTTAGCCAAATGGCATCACATTCCAGTACAAAGTGCCCCATGGACAAGTAAAGGTTATCTTGTGTTGGTCTTCTAGTGCTATCCTAATTTGATTATAACCTGAGAATCCATCCATGAGAGACAGCATGCTATGCCCTACCATTAAGTCGACTATGATATCTATATTTGGCAATGGAAAGTCATCCTTGTGGCATGCTTTGTTTAGATCTCTAAAATCATTGCATAGTTTGACACGGCCATCAGATTTGGATACTGGTACAATGTTGGATATCCATTTCAGGTAGTCTATAGCTCTGCTGAACCCTACATCCAATAATTTATTGAGTTCTTCTTTGACTAATAGCGCTATATGTGGATGCATCTTTCTAAGGTTCTGTTTCACTAGTTTTACTCCTGGACCCAATGGAAGATGATGTAGAATCAAGTTTGGGTCTAGAATTGGCATGTCTGCATACGACCAAGCGAAGATTCCTCTCGTTTTCTTGAAGAACGGTACAAACCTGGTCTTCTCTAGTGGGGTAAGAGACTTAGCAAAGTGGATAATCTTAGGCTGTTCTTCTGTTCCAATATTAACAGCTCTGTCGGTTCCACAAGAATCTGTGACTTTTCCTAGTGCATGTCATTAGGGAGAGTTTCAAGCCTTCCATCATCAGGTGCCATAGTTGGGTTTTCACCGTCAGATGCGTCCTTTCTTTTTACTATTTCTGGATCTGACACTGTCGCAAAGTAGTTTTCACCATCAAATCTAGTTTTTACCTTGATATTTTTGCGACTAGAAGGCTTGGCACCCTCTCCGAAGTAAGCCACGGTATTAAGTTCAATGGTGAAACTAGCTTTATGATCTCCTTTGGGTAGGTGGTCCCTAAGTTCCATATAATCAATGTAAGCATCATCGTTTTGGAGCATATCTAATTGGGGGGTTCCTCGTAGATCCCAGTCAATAAGCTCAGGGTGCACGAGGGGGAGGGAGTTAGAGGATAAACCTGATTCATTGATAGTGTGAATGGAAATGTTAGGAGCATTGGTAGGGATGGTGCTTGGGATGGTACTTTCCTCCAAGTTGTTTATTGCAATGGAACTTGAACCTTCCTGGAAATCCATAATCTTAGAGATGGGCAAATCAGACTCTAATGGTCTGTTCGGTAGCGTTTGTCCCTCATGGTAGGGGCTAAAATTTTCTATGGTATCAACCTCTTTGTCATCATAGGAATGCTCTTTTAGCTCATCCCACTCATATTCATTAGAATCCATGTCGCTATCCTCCTAGAGTGTTTGGATCATTTCTACAAGACAATCATTTTCTTTAGCCTTGCCCTTGCCTTTGTATCCTGAGCCACTTGTGTTTCTAGCTGATGAGGATGAAGAAGGTTGAATAGGTTCAATAATTCCTTCTTTTCTAAGGCCAATGGAGCCTTGTCCCTCATATCCCATTCTATGTAGGATAGTGTCACCTTGCCCATAGAGTTCTGTTGGGAGTCTAGGTGAATTTTGTGGTGTATTCTCTTCTTCAATATAAAGCCATTGTAGGATATCTCTCTCTTCTGTCTCATCAGATAAGGTCCCCCATTTTACAAAGGGAGTTGTGGGAGCTATAGGAGGAGCAGATGGATTTAGAAAATGTTTGGGTTGGCCAAAAGATCTTGGAGACAAAGGCATCTTGGCAAGATTGAGGCTATGCTCAATGGAGTATTCCCCCACTCCACTTTCTTTTATGGTAATTTTCTGCTCTTTGGGCCTTGATGAGAAGGCTTTAGTGGTATGATCATGTTGTGGGATAGGGGATATATATGCTCTATTATTTGGTATGATGTACTCAGGTTTTGCAAGGATAGAGTTGTAATGTTGATAGGGGTTAGGGTCGCCTTGAATGGTGACTTGCTTGTCATTGTGCAGGAATTTTATGCACTAGTGATAAGTAGAGGGAACAACCTTCATGGCGTGAATCCATGGTCTCCCTAGAAGGATATTATAAGCTCCCTATCCAAGACTTGACACACAACATCTTTTATTACTAGTCCCACTTGTATGGGTAGGACTACTATTCCCTTTGTGGTTCTTTCTTCCTCATCATATGTTTGATGGTAATTTTCCTCCTTGGATCCACTGCATTTTCGGAGAACCCCAATGCAAGGACCAACTTTAATGTGCAAATATTTAAACCAGAATCCCCATCAATGAGAACCCTCTTGATGCGGTGCTTGTGGATGAAGGCGATGATATGTAGAGGGCTATTATGGGGTTGAGACATAGAGAGGTCATCTTGCTCGATGAATGATATGGTGTTGGAGGAGGTCAAATTACCTACCATGGTCTGAAACTTTTCTTAGGCCAAATTATTGGGGACCGTGGTTTCCACTAAGGCTTTCTCAAGTATCTCCTTATGGGAAGGAGATAGATGCAACAACTCCAAGATAGAAATGTGGACTGGAGTTTTTTGTAGTTAGTCGTTGAAACTGTATTGATGAAAGTTGGATTGAGAAGGTGACGACCTTGGAGGGGTAGTATTGAGCGTAACTTTACCACTGTGGGTAATTATACTACAACCAGTTCTATGACATCCTGATTGTTGGTTGGGTGTGATGACATTGATTTGCGGGACATGCTCAAAAATGTAATTTATGGTATAGTCAAATGGCACACTTGCATAGTTGGCATTACTAGTCCTACTATTCTAGTTTGGCTTGTTACGATTCTTGTTATTGTCATTGTTGTTGTTGTTGTTGTTGTTTCCATGGTTGTTATTGTTGTTGTTCCCATGGTTGTTATTGTTGTTGCACGGCCTATCATGATTTAGAAGTGGATCCCTGTAGGCCACATGTGTCTCATTGGAGCTATGTTGTTGTGTTCCTCCTTGATTTTGATCAAGCACATCTTGGATAACATTTTTGAGGTGGATGCAATTGTTGGTTGTATGCCCCCTTCCCCTATGATACTCACAATAGTCCATGTCCTTCCAATAGGGAGGTTTGACTATAGGCTCATAATCACTTGTTGGTGGTAGCAAAATCTCATTGTTAGCCAATAACTTTCTTAATGTGGACTCTTGAGACTCACCCAACGATGTGAACTTTTTCCTTGACTTTGAACTAAACCAAGGTCTTGGCTCTCGAGAGAATGGTTTGTTTCTCCTTTTAGAGTGAATATGGGTTGTTTCTTGGGAGATGCCACCTTGGCATCCACTACCCCATCGTTGACAATATTCTTATTCTTGGTCCAAAACTTTGATTTGTCCATTATGTAGTTGGAGGTAGGTGTGTCCTTGTATAACTTGATTGCCCCCTTGGCGATCATAGCTTTTTCGATGAACAATCCCATTTCAATGACTTTTGAGAATGATGTAGGGCATTGTATTTGTATTTGATAGCTAAGATCAGTATTGAGGTTATGGACAAACATCTCCAATAGCTGCTTCTCAGGTATATCGTAAGAACACTTACTTGCTAGTTATCTCCATCATTGTAGAAAGGTGGCGAGTGACTCACCACTCTTTTGTTTGGTGTTGCACAGATCTAGCATAGATACCTCATGTTTGATATTGTAAGAAAAGTGCATTATAAATTTGTTGACTAGTTCATCAAAAGCTCTGATGCCCAGTGGAAGCCATGAGAACCACTCCATAGCTTGGCTACCTAGAGACCTAGGGAATAGTCTCATTAAGTATGTCTCATTGTGAGCTACTTCCAAACATGCTACATTGAATTCCCTTATATGGTCTCTAGGTTCCCTTTTCCCTTTGTACTTCTCAAACTTAGGAACTTCGAATCGATAGGGGAATAGTTTCATGATCAAACTTTTGTCAAAGGGGTACGGTGCAATATCTTCCAAGGAGTAGTTTTTGGCATTTGTACCCGTCTTGAGATCCTAGATTTGCTGTGTTAGGTTCTCAAGTTGTTTCCTCATTTCTTCTATAGGAGCATTTTGGTCCATGGTTCACTTTCCTCTATCATTTGTGTTTGGGTCTATGGCATTCTTTTCCTTTTCATGATCATTTTCCATGTTTTCCATGATTGAGCTTATATCAAAATCCGTGGGGAGTTTAATTCCAAGACTAGCAAGATGATAGAAATACCTATGAGGGTCTTCATGGAGCACCTTCTCTATTAGGCATTGGAATTTCTGATTTTGGATGTTTTCTTGATAATCTTCATAGGAGATATCTTCATCACTATCATGAGGTGTGACAATGTGGTTGGATGAGCCAGCCATTTCAAGTTGCTTTTTGTACTGAGATCTGGTAAGAACCATGCAAGGTGATGCGGGATGAAGTGGATTGGGACTAGAAATTTTGGCAAGGTGCTAATGAAGATTGCTGTGAATAGGATATCTATGACAAGACTTGGACAAAGGACTTTCTCGCTCAATGGTTTCAAGTAAGGCAGCTGATACAAGATGGTAGCCACTAGTAAGGGTACTCGATACCTATCTTACTATGTAGGGACTAGTCATGCAACAAACCACTAGCAAAGTTCTGTGACCTACTAGGTTTACTTGAATTCACAATGATACAAAAAAGGGACTTATGTTGATTTGATATGGGAACCTCTGACTTTGGGGATTAGAAAGACTTGATAGAAGGTGAATGGGAGGATTGACGAAAGAGAGACTTTTTAGACAAAATGGATGAAAACTGACTGCAAGGCAAGACATAATCTCTGATCTTGGAGCTAAGCTGAAATGGGTTCCCAGAATTGGTAAACTTTTTCTCTTGAAAATTGTGCAAGTGCTCACTGTCGTACATGCGCCGAAATAGATGCGCCACGGAATTTAACAAATGCACAGCAAGTCACAGTATATGTGTCAGGCTGGTAAAAGATGTATGTACAACAACAAACAACAAAAGCGCAAGAAGTCCAAACAAATGCACCACAGGTCGGCACAGATGCGCAGGAGTAGAGGACGGATGCGCTGCTCTAGCTTTCTTCAGTGTTTTTACAATTTTTGGAATTGTTTCAATGTTTTTGGTACTTTGGTTGCAAAAAAAAGGTCTTCTTGATTTGATTTTCTAAATTTATGGCAAGAAAACACAGCAAACACAAAGAATTTTTATGGTTTTTCTAAACTTTTTTAGTGGTTTTTCTGACTCTATTTTGGACTAAAAGGAACAAAAGCAAGTACAAAAATCTTAGGCTAGAAATGGATTACAAGGGTTTTTGGCCACTAGAACAAGAGGTGTTTAATGTGGGTAACCGTTCAAGTGGTTACACATGCGGTGGCACTACTCTCCATTATGGAGTCTCCCAGCCTCAAAGGATTGAGCCTTAGAGGATTTTGGGGGAGGTTGGCCATTAGTGTAACATAGCAGCACTTGTTGCAGGAGGTTTTCACCTCAAGCACATTTATTTTAAGTGGATTGATAGGGCTTAGATTTTATCCTGTTTCCACTCAGGGTCATTCCCACTTGGACAGGTGTGCATCCAAGGGTAGGCCCCTCTAAAGGTTAAACAGATGGAATAACAAGTCTGGCACTTTGGTCACCTAGTAAAGGGGAGAGCATAAGCCTGTTGTCATTCAATAAGCATGCAAGACACTAATTAATCCAACCTAGTTAAAAGTAGAAAAACTAAATGGGTTAATCTACTTGGGCAAGCATAGAACTTTGAAGTGATTTAGCAAGATAGCAATGGTTCTATTTTTAACCTAGAAAGCAATGATGAGTTCAATTTTTTAATCCACGTAGCACGAATAGTTAACTTTGAAATGTTGGTCAATCGAGATAGAAGTGGTTCAGTTTTAACCCCAAAATGTAATGATGAGTTCAATTTTTAATCCATGTAGCATGAATAGTTAACTTTGAAATGTTGGTCAATCGAGATAGTAGTGGTTCAGTTTTAACCCCAAAAAGCAATGATGAGTTTAGTTTTATACCAGATAGCAATAACTTTGAAAAGATAGCAATGTTACAATGCAAGATAGGAAATGATCCAGTTACCTCTTTCCTAATTAATAGCTATGTGAGATTTTGCATGAGTATCTGTTTTACTATCCTTTTAGAGTGTGTAGTGTAAGCTATTAAAAATGCAACTATATGAAACTAAACCTGAACCTATCCTACAAAACAACTCTAGAGAATACCTACAAAGATGTCAGCATTAGAAAAAATCTTCTTAGAAAAACCTTAAAATCATTGCCCACTACAGAAGCATAGCTTCAGTGACTAAATGCGCAAAAATAGTCAACAGAAGTGCAGCAAAAACAAATACGCCATAACAATAATTAAAAGTGCAATAAGAAAGAATAGATGTGCAAGAATAGAGTTTAAAAGCACCTTAAAAATGAATAGATGCACAGGAATAACATATGCGCAGCGAAAATAGGCATATGCGCCGGAACAGTGTTTAAAAGTGCCATAAGATTATAAGCACCGGAACAGAGGACAGAAGCACCGTGGAATTGTTCAAATGCGCCGGATTAGCCTGTGCGATGCCTATACGGAACCTGTCTTCAAAAAAGCTTAGATTTTGATGAGATAAAGGGGCAAGGCCCCACGGTGGGTGCCAAAACTATTAGGGTAAAATAGGATCAATAATGAATATGCAACAAACAACATCAAATACCCATAACTCAATAGAATAGTGAAACTAAGAAGATTGAATAAAATGAATCAATGAATAACACAATGCAAACCTTCCTTGAATCAAAACTTCTATTGTTGTCTATCAAGACCGTCCTTGTTTGTATGAAGTAGGCCCTCAGAGAGTGCACTCCTTTGTTGTTTTCAAGAATGTTGATAGTGAATGGCTGTGGTGATAAACGTGCAATGAAGATGAGCTCCAAAGCTTTGGGTGATCTCAAGCAAATTGTATTGGGGTGCCAAAGGCACACTGGTGAATTTCTACAGAGTAACAATATGAATAGCCTGGATGAATAGAATGGAAGCATGAGGTTCCATTTATAGACTCAGAAGAACAAGGATCAACGGTTGAGATGAAATGAGCAGATCAATGGTTGAGAATGGTTGAGAAATGTGCAACAAATAGAAAGAGGACAAGTGTCCCACCTCCATCATGTAATAGGGTAGTTAACAAAATTAATTGAAGAGTTAATAGAATGGATTGAGGAATTGACAGAATTGATTGATCAGTTACCTGAATAGATTGAGGAGCTAACAGAATTGATTGATTAGTTAATAGTTTTGATTGATGAGTTAATTAACTTTGATTAGAGAAGAAATAGGACATGTGGGTGAGGGAATATTAGATAATTAAATATTTGAAATATTTAATTACATGTGCAACATGGTGAGGTGGAGAAGTGAGGTGGAAAGATGAGGTGGAGAGATGAGGTGGATTTATGGAATTAGGACTTAGGATAGAGGAATTTATGATTAATTAAATAATGTAGGATTATTTAATTATGTGAGACATTACGAGAATTTAGGGAATCTAATTAAATAAATTGATTTTATTTAATTTAGACTTTAGAAGAAATAATTAAATATTTTGATATTTATTTAATTAAGAGGAATGTGAATCAAATAAATGAATTTGTTTATTTATTTATTGATAGAAGAATTGGAAGGGAATAAATATTAAGAATATTTATTTAGAATGAAGCGTGTCATTTTTAGGCATATACACCTACTATAGGTAGGAGGACGGCTCAGGTAGCCCTACCAATGGTAGATAAAGCCAAAGGAGAGATAAACATTAATGACTTTCAAATAACTAATATTGATCTTGGCTTTGCTACTAAGGAATAGGAGGGCCAAGAGGATAAGGATATCATTGACTCCTTAGCCAAAAGTATAAAGAAGGAGAAAGCTAAGAACAAGGTACATAAAGAGCACATTGCTCAATTACATGCATTCATAAAAGGGTTAATTGACCCTAACCATATATCAGCAAGTACAACCATTCCACTAACCATCATATCTCAAGAGGAGACAACAGGGCTAGGTATAATGAAACATAAAGCCCATATGGTGGATAATTGGTTTATTCTTTTTATCTCTGAGGCTAAGAAAGTAATAAAGACCTCCCTCACAAATTGGAACTTGCTCAGTACATTAAAGAGAAAAGTAGATAAATTGCAAAATGAGGTCAGAAGGAGGTCATTCAAATTGGAGAAGCATCTGGATGCTTTAGCTAAAGTGAGACACATAGATATGCAGATACTCATAGATAACAAGGTACTAGACAACAATATTGCACAATTGTTGAGCCTGTGGTATCAAGATACCAAATTTGAGAGTGATATCCTAAAGAAATACAACATCAAACTCAGGGATATCAGTGTTAAGATACAGATGAAATAAATGTCTTAGAGGCCTTGGAAGGCAATGTGGAAGGAAAGATAGAGAATCAGGATATTGACTTTGCAATCCAAGCTTTCAATGATAACTTCAAGTATGCAACATATGACCCTCTTCATCATTTGACAGAGGATGTAATTAATAAGGCTATGAGAATGAAAGCCAAGGTGGAAGCATACAATGAGATGCTAAACAGCAGAAAGAGCAAATGGATTGTTCTGTAAACATCATTTCAATTCCATAAGCATGCTATTGTGAAAGCCCAAATTTAGAATGGAGGAGAAGTTTAGAGAATAGCACTAGCATATGCTTCTATCAAGGGCATAATTAAGGTACATATAAGAAGTGACCCTACTGATCATGATGAATAAGAAGATGAAGAATAAGAGGATGCCAATGAAGAAGAAAATGAAGAAGAGGAAAGTGAAGAGTAAGTAATGATGCATGATGACAAGGTCATATGCATAACAAGACAAAAGAATTGATCGAGCTCTACCAGATGGTTTCCAGCTAGCAACCTATGCCACAATGACATGTGTTGACCCGGTCAATAAGATATATGAACCATTGATTTGAATAGACAAATCTTGATTGTTGGATTAGTTGTAACTGCCTCCTCTCTTTATCCTATAAAAGGAGATGAAGTGCACATTGTGTCATTTATGGGAGACTTAATTGAGATAGGATTGTTGCATTTCATGATACCTTCTCAAGACAGATTGTAAATGTGCATGCCTTTTGAATACTAATGAAATAGAGATTAGATTACATATCATTGTAAATTCTAAGTAATCTTGTGAATGTCATCTAGATATTTCACTATGATGTGCTACATCCCTTTGAGTGCATGTGAAATTATGGATATTGTTGTCATTCTTTACCATAGAAGATTAGCATTAGCTGTGTGAAGTTGTGGAATGGCCAGGCAACACATGGTTTGATTTTATCTTTGTTTTGTGAAATATTGAATGTTGTGTATGGATCAATTATCAAAGACTCATTTAAATTTAGTAAAGCTAGAATGTTTGAGTTTATTTTCTTGAATTTCATCACAATCACCTCAATAATTACAAATATATAGATAATCTTAAGAAAAAAAAAATGCATAAATATGCTAACATCTCGAAGGAAATTAAACATCAAAAGCATATTTGGAATAATCTACATGCATAATTGAAAATATCATGCATATGCATATAATGGACAACAATAATCATGCAAATATCACCTTATAGGCACATTATTTGAGCAAATTCATAGTGTAGAAGTGAAAATAATTAGTTACAGCTGATGATCAGAAGAATTAGTCAAACTTATCAAAGATCATCATCATTTGTAGAATCTAGAAAGATTAACCTTTGTTTGTGAAAAGATTTACAGGAAGCAAGTGTTTAATCAAGTGTATGGACAATAGTTCATGTTATTAGAACAACGTAAGGCCCCTTGAATGGAAAATAGCATATCACATCAACCTTTGAGAAACGTCAGAAGATCATGACCTGATCAACAGAGACTTGGAGTCATAAAATTTATTCCAAATTGATCATACTTTTCAAGATAGTAAAGGTTTGTTGTGCAAATTTTTATCCATGTTATTATGACTAACTATCATCATCAACATAAATTGGCACTAGAAGGAGGGAAGAGTTGTCGCTTGGTCAAGAATTTTGTTCCTATCTAATCTAAATCATCTACATCCCTATGAAAATCCGCTGTAAGCCACACGCTCCTTGCTTTTATTGCAACATAAATTTGCATTGGTAAGTGAATCATTCACATTTATGTAAGTCCTACCTTTGTACAACGTAATCTTAGAAAGAGCTCACCAGAGTTGTTCATGCTTTGAGAATTCGTACAAAGATTTTCTTGCTTCATGTTGTTTCAAGTCTATTTATCATAAATATCTTAGGATTGAGCATAAATACTTGATACTTTGCAGTCAAATCTTTGAAATCTTTGATAGTTGAGTCATTTTTCGGGTTGTCATGTGAATTCCTTGCTGTGACTTGCTTGTATAGTTAGATATCCTGATATTCAGGTCTAAAAGTTCAAGTTTTGTTCATATTTGCATGTTTGATGCAAATATTGCATAAATATCTAGTCATTACCAAGTTCAGACTAGAAATATTACCTTTGTTAGGTCAATTCTCTTGATCTTTGTACAGATCTAGCCAAAATATCCACATCTTGTCATAAGTTGTCAGAATCTTGGCTCACAGGCCTAATACTGGGTCCAGATCCATTGGACTCTTGGAAGAATTGATCATTCATGGACTAAGACCTCATACCATAGATATTCATCACACTCTTGACTCAGGTGCATCAGTATCTTTATTACGCCAGACTATAACACCTCCAGTATCTCCAATCATACCTTAGACACCTCCAGGATCACCAATTACACCTTTCATTATTTGCTAATAATTCACCCTTGACCTTCATTGTATATCATCCTTTACCTAAAAATCTTGATAACATTTGCCCTAAATATCATCCATATTAGGATGCAGAGGATCATGTCTAGACATTTAAGGAAGCTTGCTTTAGAGCAAGGATTGAGCATCAAGATGTTGTGTTCAGACTATTTCCATACTCTTTGAGAGAGGAAGCATATAGTTGGTATATTATCCTTGCTCAAGCCTCAATTGGTTCATGGGATGCCTTGGAGAAATCCTTTAAGGATAGATTCAAAATACCTATAGATCCTTCCATGACTTATCACCTCTTTGCCACAATTAAAAGATTTGAAGGGGAACCTATTGCAAGTTTCAACTCTAGATTCCAAAAAATGTATTCTAAACTGGTAGCTCCATATAAGCTGATGAGGCAGCTAGAAGTATATATTACTCAGCCTTAGACCCCCTGACTTCTATGTTCATAAGGAGAACACATCCTGGTGTTACATCCCTGACACAAGCTTTTGAGGAAGCAATAAAAGTTAATCAACAATTGATTCCTGCTACAACACCTAACATAGCATATCCTACATATCCTACATATCCACCATATCCTACTCAGTAACAGACCAATGGAGTCATGATGCCTCATGCTACAATGCCTGGTCCATTACAGGTACCTCCCCTTAGTATCATGCCCCCTCCAAATGGGAAGGGTTAGATAGTACAATATCTAAGACATGCTCAAACATCTCAGGATGTAGGACAGAATAACAATAATGGTTCTTCTTTCTTTAAACCTCAGTCTAAAAATGTAGTAGCCAAAGTTCACGAATAGAAGGAGGACATCAAAGAGATATCTGCACAACTTAGGAAATTGACCATAGAAATTACACACCTGAGAGGTCAGAACTTCTACTCACGGTCAAACCAAAATAGAGGATATAACAATGATAGATCAAGATACCCTGACAGAGGATACAATAATGACAGGAACTATAACAATAACAATGGCAATAATAATAATGCAGCTAGGCAACCTAGAGTATGGAATACTAGGTCGAACAATGGTTCCTTGCCATCACCTTTAGATAATCAGCCTCCTAGTGAACCAAAACAAACTACTAGAGTTAATCTGGCAGAAGCAACTCTTACAAATTGGTGTAGGATACACAACACCAATGCACACATTGAGCTAGATTGTCCTCAGTTAAAAATAGCAGCCTTTATCTTTTAGGCTGAAGTGTCTAATATTGTAAGTGACCTTTTCATTGAAGGGAATGAGATTGTTCCCTATGGATATGACTTTGCCCTTGTATTGGAAAGTTTTGAAAATGACCCTCATCACCAAATAGACTTAGCTCATGAGAATTACACACTAGCATGTGAGGAATCTACCATGGCATTTGAGACAAATTATGTGTTTCCCTTTGAAGATGAAAATGAACCATCAGTAGAACATGAAGAAATCCATGCTTATCAGCAATAGTATCAGGGTAGGCATAACTACAACCTTAGAAGTAATCCTAATAGACCCCCTGGCCCTTTGACCACATCTTTGCCTCCTAATAACTTCAACACACCCCTTGATCCAAAAGCTAGCAATAATCCTAGTCCTCCCAAGGTTAATGCTCAGTATTTTTCACCTCAAAATATAGGGACAAAGGATAATAATCAGTCTCCTAAATCAAATAAGTTAGTCACATACTTAGCAAAAGAAATGAAAAGAGTCAAAATTAGCTTGTCATTATCAAAATTGCTAAAGACTCCAACTATCAAAAAAGCTTTCATGAGGTCTCTAGATGAACCTATATCAAAAGAAGATAATTAGGTACATAATCCTAGTCAGGTTTTGAATAAAGATCCTAAAGCTAAAGAAAGCAATGCAAAACATAAGGTCCTAGCTATTGTTCAAGTTGCTGACACTTCACATATGACCCTTTATAAAGATAAGACTGAGTCACCTCCATTCCTACTTACATTGAGGATGTTTGGTAAGAATTTACACAATTGATTAGTAGATTTAAGTGCATATACCAATGTGATGCCACTGTCTATCTGCAATGCCTTAGGGTTACATCTAGCTAAATCACCCAAGAAGGTGACACAGCTAGACAAGTCTAAAGTAAGTGTAGTAGGAGAGTTAACCCATATCCACATGTAGTTAGCATTAGATCCAAGGATTCAATATTACATTGACATCCCAGTGGTGGATATTCCTAACACTTATGGAATGCTGCTTAGTAGGGATTGGTCAAAGACACTTAATGGTTACATGTCTATAGATTTCAACCACATGTGGTTACCATGGAAGGGGATTCCCAATCAGATCAGGATAGAGACTGAACCTAGAATGAAACACATGATCACCGAGTATAACAAGACCAATGAGATATTGTACATGGATGTTGAACCATGAGTTTACACCATCAGACCCTGAGCAGTTAGGATAGAGGAAATCCTCATATATAATACACGAATCCTTGGAGATGCTCATCAGGGTAATAGAGTGATAATAGAATTTGATTATAGTTCAGATGGTACTGATGAAATTGATCATTTCAAAGACTTTGGTTTACACTTATCTAGGAAATACAATATTGCCAAATATTGAACATATCAAATGAGGGCATTTTGATTGAAGTTTGGGGCAGGTTACATGATGAAGTACATTTAGAGAAAACATGTGATGCTTTCTTAGATATGATGGATCTAGAATGAGCATGTAACAAGAAGGGATTGTTCTCAATTGAGGTAAGCAGTATAGATAGTTATAATGATGTTGATTCTTGTTTGTCATCTATAGGTACAAAAGAAGATACATATCAGGATGAAAGTCACACTCACATTTCAGAGGAGATCCTAATGTATGTTGGGAATACTTCTAGAGACAAAAGTAACATCACCCTAGGAACTGACTATTTGATTGAATCAGATTATGAAGTATCTGATGAAGATAAAGAGAGCAATTTAACAAAGTTTAAAAAGTTCTTAGTAAAATAGATTCAGAGGCTTATGTTGCAAGAGATTCCTCCACACCATGCTTTAATTGAGGGATGGTGTAGACTACATGAAGCACCACATTCAGAAACTACATGCTCATTGTGCTTACATTTGCTGAATAAGCAAGAGAGGCTTTGCTCAAAGAATCAGTCATTCAATAGTGAAGGCATTCTCAAAGATAAAAAGAAGGAGATTAAAATACAAATCAACACTGATAGTGATGATACCCCTGATGTCAAAAAGGGAAAGGTGCCAGATTCAAATCACCCACCAAAAATGATAAGGAATGAATCACATAACTTAAAGTGGATATCAAGCGGCACAGCTGCCAGAGCTAAAAAGAAAAGAGAAGGTTCTGATAAGCCTTTGACAAAAGATAAGCCACGGATCCTTAGGTTTGATGGATCAAATTCAAAACAAGGAGCTAGAGTAGGGATAGATCTTATTGATCCATCAGGAAAGTCCTACTTGGTAGCATATAGACTACAATTCCCATGCACTAACAATGTTACAGAGTATGAAGCCTTAATTCATGGGTTATTGTTTGCTCTGAAGAAAAGAGTGAAAATTTTGCATGTCTACGGAGACTTAGAATTGGTGGTAAGACAAGTAAGAAGTATATACTCTTCTAATTACAAGAAATTATCCAACTATAGACATAGGGTGTGGGATTTAATAGAAGAATTTGATGCATTCAACATCACCCATGTGCCTAGAGAATAGAATCACAGAGTGGAGGTCTTGGCTCAGGCTACTAGCACATTGGAACCATTGTCCATTTCTAGTTTGAAGAGATTCTCATTTGAACTAGTATCAGTGCCTTTAATACCTGATAATGTCACTAATCTTCAAGCATTTGATGATGACCATCACATTCTAGACTTCATATCAAATAAAGATGTATTTGATGCTCAGATCATAGATGAAAGGAATGTAGAAGATCCTACATGGGAAGAGGAAGAGATCATGGATCTACCTAGCAATAAGATTCCCAAAGGCATGATAGAGTTAGAAAGGGCCTTTGATCTACACAATATGTTGAAACAGAAAGACCCCCCAAAGACTAATGGAGGAGAATACTTACCAGTCAATATAGGATAGAAGGAAGATGTAATGAATGTCTTGATTGGTAAAGTTTGTACTGAAGAAGAAAAGGCAGGGATAACACAAGCATTAAAGGATTGTATTCATGTTATTGTCTGGACCTATGATGAGCTGAAGACTTATGATACCTCAATTATCACTCATACTATACCATTGAAACCAGATGCCAAGCCTTTTAGACAAAAGTAGAGACCTATTAATACTTTGTTAGAGCCCATCATCTTTGAAGAAGTTAAGAAGTTGCTCAATGCTAGAATCATATTTCTAGTGGGGCATTCAACTTGGGTAGCCAATTTGGTCCATGTATGAAAGAAGAATGGGGATATACGCCTATGTGTGGACTTTAGAAATCTAAACAGAGCTTCTAAGAAGGATAATTATCATTTATCTTCACTAAATGAAGTCTTACAAATAGTAAATGGAGCTCAGATGATGTCCTTTTTGGATGGTTTCTTAGGGTATAACCAGGTGATGGTAGACAAAATAGATAGATTGAAGACTTCATTCACCACAAAGTGAGGGATATTTGCTTATAGATGTATGCCTTTTGGCTTGATCAATGCTAGAGCCACATTTCATCATGCATTGGACATAGCATTCAAAGGCTTGGTTGGAAAATGCATAGTCATATACATGGATGACTTGACCATCTTTTCAAAGAAAAGAGGGGATCATATTGAAGACCTCAGAAAGGTACTCAAAAAATGTGAACATTATGGTATCTCACTCAATCCAAAGAAGTGTATCTTTAGGTTGACCATAGGTAAGTTATTAGGCCACTTGATATCAGAAAAGGGGATCACCACTGACCCTGCCAGGGTAGAATCTATCATGAAGCTACAACTTCCTGGAAGTAAGATGGAACTTACATCATACTTCGGTAAGATAAACCTTATTAGGAAGTTTATCACTAGATTTGCAGAGATTGTCACACAACTTAATGCAATGCTTAAAAAGATTCTAAGATCGAATGGACTCCTGAAGCACAAGCTACATTTGAGGACATTAAGAGAGCCATATCAAATGCACCTGTTCTAATCAGCCTTGATTATACAAGAGAATTCTACATCTATTCATTTGCTTCAAAACACACGTGTGTAGCTATATTAACACAAAGGAATGAAGATAAAGAAGAGAAACCTATAGCTTTCATGAGTTGCCCATTCAAGGATGCAGAGCTCAGATATATGAATGTTGAGAGATAGGCCCTTACTTTAGTCTAAGCAGTCAAGAAATTTAGACATTACATTCTAAGAAGCAGGATAATTGTTGTAGTACCAAATGCAGTAGTAAAGATGCTTCTGATGTAGAGTGAGCCTGGTGAGAAAAGAGCTAAATGGATAATAGTCCTTCAAGAATATGATATGGATATAATGGCCATGAAGCTAGTAATAGGACAAGCCTTGAGCCAGATGATTTATGAGACTGATCCCAATTTGGTGAGTCAACAATATGTGGTGAACTCCAAAGAAGATAAAGAATGGTATTCAGACATTAGACACATTTTGATCACTAGGAGATGCCCATCAAAGATATAAGCTTCTCAAAGGAGAGCCTTAAGAATAAGATCACAAAAGTATATGATCAAAGGAGGAGTCCTCTTTAGGAGAAATTATGAAGGAATATATGTTAGATGCTTAGATAAACCAAAAGCTGACAAGGTTTTGGTTGAGTTACATGATAAGTTTGGAACTACACATGGATCTCATTTAGCTACTACCCATGCTTTCTTGAAGGTAGGATATTATTGGCCTACCATTTTTAAAGACACTGCAGAACACATTAAATGTTGGCATACTTTCCAAGTTGATATAACCGAGAAAGATATGCTGCTCAAACCTTACAACCAATGATGGAGATGCATCCATTTGCTCAGTGGGGCATGGATTTCATAGGACCAATCAATCCTCCATCATCTTTAGGCTATAGGTATGTCTTAACAATCACTGATTATTGTACCAAGTAGACTGAAGTAGTCAGTAGCAAAACATGCAATGTAGAAGATGTGATCCAGTTCTTGGAGAACAACATATTGACCAGGTATGGAATTCCATATGCTTTAGTATGTGATAATGGACTTGCCTTTGCATCACTAAAGTTATCTAGTTGGTCTTTTGATCATGGAACTATCTTTAAGTTTTCTTCAAATTATTATCCCCAAGGAAATGGCTTAGCAGAGTCAACAAATAAGAACTTACTGAATATCATAAAGAAACTAATAGAGAAGAACCCTAGGGAGTGGAATACCTTACTAAAGTATGCCTTGTGGGTAGACAAAACTAGAATGAAGGTTGCCTTAGGAAACTCTCCCTACCAATTAGTGTATGAGTTGGATGCTATCCTCCTTGTCAACTTAAAAATCCCCACATTGCAATTTACACAATAATATCTAGGTATAGACAATAAACAAGAAGTCAGATTACTTTAGCTTATGCACCTAGAGGAAAAAAGAGATAGAGCAATTGACCAGTTTGCTAAATATCAAGCTACTGTCAAATGTTGGTTTGATAAAAGAGCTAGAATAAAAGCCTTTAGGATTTCAAATTTAGACCTCACATGGGACAAAGCACATGAAAAGAAAGGTGACCGTAGAAAATTTGATAAACTCTGGATAGGTTCTTTTCAAATTTTAGAGATCCTAGGAGATAGGACCTACAAAATTAAGACCCTAACCAGTGAGGATGTTCCATTACCAAGAAATGGATAGTTCCTCAAACATTACTTTCAAGATTAAACAGGGTCATGTAAGTCATTTGTATCATAATGTACATATTGTATAGTAGTTTGTATAGTTTTTCTTTGTGTGTTTGCTTGTTTGCTTGTTGTTGTTGAGTCTTTGTTTTGCTTAGTCAAGGTGATGTACCTTATCATCTAAAGAAAACAACAAAAATTTTAGGATTCATGTGATGAGGACAAATTTTTCCATAGGTTGTGACTCACCCTAGGGAGTATCCCTGGCTAGGTCTATGATGTCCTTTTCATCAGTGATGCCTTTTCTTGATTAAGGAAATTTGTACAATGACTCACCTAATAGCCTTGGGTTTGTTGAACACATTAGTATGGGTGTTAAGTGAAAAATCTAAAGGGTCACCCTTGCTACCATTACAATCCCCAACCTAAAATAGCAAGTGATCACACCTCGCATATTGAGCTTACATGATGATATTATATGAGTATAAAAAAAAGAAAAAATGAATATTGAAATCCAAAAGGATAAAATTTAGGCCATCTAAGAAATTCTACTAGGGCTATAGATGCATGTTGGTAGTGGGGCTCTAGTTAGGGGGGTTGTAAGCATAACCTTGTCAGGGCTATGGATGCCTGGTGTCAACAAGGCTCTATCCTAATTGGCTATGAGGGATGAACCCAAAATATGTAGGTTAACACCAGTTACTATTGTATTCATCTTACTTTCAAGATGGGGATTATTAATCATATGCACACACTTGATCCCTTATCAACATTGTTGCATTTATGAACATGATATCATCCAAAAAGGTCATGATACTTATGCTTAGAGAGAGTTATGATGCTATGTTTTAATGTGAACTCATCACTTGAATCATTTGAATTTGGTTGATTTCTTTGGTGGCAATTTGTTGTGTGGTTATACAACACACCCCATTTTGCCTCAAAAAAATAGGGACCCAAATTTTACTTCTGTTTGTTTGTTTTTTTTTCCTTTGGGTGGTTTGGTATAAGTTAGTTAAGTGTATCACCCTTGCACATGCATATGATTCACAAAAGTGAAGGTTGATTATTGAAGTCATAATATGTCATCACAAACCTTATAATCTGAAAGAGCGAAAAATTCTAAGCAGGTTTGCCTTTTGGATCATCCTAATTTTGCTTAAGGATAGAAAGTTATGCTAAGTCAAAGTTTGGTCAAACTAGATATTGTCCATAGGCTCATATTTACAAAAATTAGTCATATTCGTTAGATGACCCCGACACATGAAGATCACCCAATATTCACACGTTATCCGATATGTGACCGTTAAAGTTAAGTGTGAATGAGTGAATATCTATCAAGTCCGCATGCATATTCTCATAGGGTCACATTTCCAAATATCCGTCATGATACGAAATATCACCCTTCATGAAAAATGACCATGATGTCATCTTGTTCTGACTTATAAAGGACTTGATATGATGATGATGTCATTCATTCGAGCAATTTCAAAAAGGCATATAAAATGATGACATCACCCTCACATTCTCAAATTCCTAGTGTTAAAAGGCCCAGATATTTCCAATATCCCTCATATTAACTTTGATCACCTGATATGCTAAGCTTCATAGTACCAATACCATGACACCATGTGGTACCTCCCTAGATCATACTGATACATTATATTATCATGGTTATTAGCTAATGCTTAAGTGACCCAATCTCGGTCATTAGTCAAAGGTTGACCATACTCGCGATGATATCACCCCCATATGCCCGATATTAATCATATTATTTTGAAACATCCCTGATCTTCATGGAGATCACCCTCTACATTAAATGTAAACCCAACAGTAGGTTAAACCTTCAAAATTTCAAATACCTACCCACCACTTGTTGACAATCCACAGACATCATGTGTCGATTGAAGGACTTAAACAAAGGGAACTAAGCGTGCTCTAATTTGCCATATCAATTAGTTAAAAGTAATTTTGAGGGTTCATTTTACATTTACCCTATGTTTAAACAAGAATTACAGAGATCAAAGAGATTGAAGCATCATCGTGACATGCCAACGGAATGGACCCGCACTCAAATGGAACAAAGGACAGAGAATTCAACACTACCGCATTCATATAGTAAAAAAGGGAAAGCAATTGTCAGGTATGTAACAGTGAAACCCTTTTTATGTCATTTATGGTGAATCATGAGGTAAAAAAAATTCTATTGAGTCAATTTAAAAATGATCGAATAAGATAAAATAGAATAATTGAATCACTATCATGGAATGTGTGTGATCCCTAAATCCTACTGCATACATGTTAGGGTAAGACATGAATGTTTAAATTGTAGGATCGAATGGATGTCAGAAGGAATAGATCTAAGACAAAGTTCTTGAAACCTATGATCTTACAGCCAGAAGGGGTAGCATTTAGGTATGGAATGATCAATGATACGCATTAGGGAAGTACTGATCTGGATGCATGGACTAGAAAACTAGATAAGGGAAATGGAAACCCTCTGCTTCAAAGCATATACACATAGGGGATGTGGAATGCTGTCGAATTTCCTTATGCTATGGAAGCTACTGAGATAGTAATAGAATGTGCAAGAAATTACAATCCTGAAACTGGGAAAGTGGAAAAACATGGTAGGGTGTATGTTGATTTCTCAATCGCAAGCATCATCTCTGCATTTAATTTGTCTACATGACCTAATGTGGTTCACCTAAACCTGAGCAGGGTGGAAAAAGAATACCGTAACAACTAGAAAGAGGCTAGGAGGGTCATGTACTAGTGGATATCTAAGATCAGTACATACAAGGCATCTGCCAAATTGCCTTTATACCTCTACAAATTTGATTTTGCTCAGGGCTACCAATACATGATGGTCATCCTCAGCTGAATGAAAGGAAGACCAAATGTTAGAGCATTTGAAAACTAGATGTATGGCACTATTTGGATGGTGGAATATTCAGATAATAAGCCCCTCTAGGCTAAAATCATAAGTGACAACCTAGATGCAGGCATGAAGAAGCTGAGAGGAAAAATGAATATGTTTCACATGACTTCCTATGTGGTGTATGCCTATTCCTTTAGGGGGACCTTCAATGGATTACATATAGTAGGAAGGGTTGGAAATAACCCAAGAGATGTGAATATCTAGGAATATTACCCCTAGTTGAAGAGGAAGGAATCTCTCAAAGATTATAAGTTATTAAATGACTCCTTTTCCATGCATCTGGTCAAGACCATAGATGAAGACAGGATGAAGAGAATAAGTGTAGAGGCACAAGATATCATCTACAAATATGGGGCTAGGTTTATCCAATTCCCTACATTTCCTATATCATAATAGAAGGATTTGATGGACAACCTCTTATGTTTCCTAGGTACCCAAATGATAGTCATTTTGATGGAATTTGCTAGACAAATTTTGCCTTCAGTAGAGGCTCACATCGAGAAAGGAAATATTCCCCACGTGTTGTTTCCAATTTTTATTGGCTAGTATATGTGCCTAGATGGATAAAGTATCAAAGATGTGACTGGAGAACTAAATTTAATGTACTTACAGTCAATCCCATTAGCTAGGTCATATGACCCATATGGCAGGATGCGCACATTACTTGGGAGGCCCATACATTAAAAGCACCTAGAAGATTATTGGGGTGACTATGATGATGAAGCAGAAGTGAGAAGAAGATTCTACTAGAGACTCACTCTTAACCAAATATGTACCTTTGACTGCATATCAATGCCTACTTAGTTACATAGTGATGATGGCAAGATCATGTCTAGTGAGTATGAGGATGAGAAGATATACAATGACACCATATCAGCCCCTGACTTGAGTCAACCTGATGTGACCTCACTGGATCATATAATGCAAAATGTCATTAAGCTAACCTAAAGTTGGGTAGATACTAAGGTAAAAAATTTAAAGAGGAAGGGTGTAGCCCTTACTGTAGACAATAACAGGAAAAGACAAGAACTGCCTAAAGAAAAATATGATGACTTTCTCAAAGAGAAAAGACAGTCAAATAGAGAAAGAAAGCCTCCTAAGGAAGAGATGCAACCAAGCAGGAGCAAGAAAGGAGCCCAACCACTTAGAGGGGTGATCATCAGAAGACCCCAACCAAAAGGTGATGTAGCCTCTACATCTATTGTTCCATCACCTCATACCCCTGCCAAACAAAAGAAGACTATTCCAAAGCTTGTCCCTATTAATATAGAGGAAGAAGAGCCCTTAGATGATGACCTATTGATCAAAAGGAAAAGAAAGAAGGTGCAGTAGACACCACCCTAGAAGAAGAAAAAGACTACAATGAGGGGGACTATAGACATTAACCCCATACTATTGAGGGGTGCAGGTGGTTAGGGCATTTTAAAGAACCTGCAACACAAAGTTCCTATCCTAGAAATTATTCAATTCAAGATTCAGAAATCAGAAGAACAAAGAGAAGAAAGACATAGGGCTAGGAAAGAACCACCTCTTCCACTTGATGATACAGTGGATTTGTCTAATGATGATGTAGTTAATGATGTTTTTGCCCAAAGGATGGAGACTCCAGGAGCCAACACAAGGATGACCCCTGATGGCACTCCTGGAGTTCAGAAAGAAACTCATCAAGAGGAGGTGGAAAGGGAAGAAATCAAAGAAGAGAATCCTAAGGAAGTAGCTCAACAGATAGGATTGACTAACCTAATTGATCAACCCACTAGCCCTGCTATAATAGATATAGCTTACCAGGCTGATGAGGATCAAGGTAGAGATAATGATCCATCTTCGAAGCTGCAAAAGGTAGAGATCATTATACAAATAGAGGCTGATAAGAAAGTGCCTGATCAAGATAAAACACAAAACAATGCACCTCTAGAACAAGAGAAGGTAGAAAATAATGTAGAGAAGGAGGGTAATCAGGAAATGCCTGACAAAGGTAATACTCAAGATAAGGTGATGACTGATAAAAATACATATCAGGGTAATAACCCAACACCAACACTCGAAAGAGAAATAAGAGAAATAGAAACTGAAAAGGCACAAAGCTCTAGAGAAATAGATACATCAAAAGGTGAGGAACAGAGTCTGCCACAAGGTGGTAGCCAGCTAAAGGAGCCAAAGAATATGACCAAGGGTGATTAGGGTGGTCCTCTAGATAGAACAAGTTAGAAGGTTTGAGCTGCTGATGAGGATCAGGGTGACCGACAGAGTAAAGCTGATCCAAATGTATAGTCTTCCCATGAAGAACAAGTGCCACAAGATAGTCAAGATCAAAGTGTTCAAAATCCTCATGAGGATAAACTACAACAAAATATATAGGAGAAAAATGTAAATGCATCACAAGAGCCTCCCCAATAGCAATAGATCCCTTAGAAGGAGATCCCTCATGAGAAAGGTCATGAGGATGAGAAAAGAAAAGAGACTTCTCTTCCAAGGGTAGAGAAGAATGTAGAATCTCAAAATGCTCACATTGAGTAGACTGACCAACAAAGACCTGAGGGTGATGTTCCATATTGGTTGCATCAAGAAATAAACCTGCAGCAGATTGATGAGGTCCCAAAATTTGATGTATCTACATTGTTTTCAAAGGATATGATGAAGTCTAAGAGAAAGGTCAGGCCTACATATGCAATAAGGAGAGATCCTACTACAATTAGGAGGACAGCTCAGGTAGCCCTGCCAATGGTAGATAAAGCCAAAGGAGAGATAGGTATTAATGACTTTCAAATAACTAATATTGATCTTGGCTTTGCTACTAAGGAACAGGAGGGCCAAGAGGTCAAGGATATCATTGACTCCTTAGCCAAAAGTGTAATGAAGGAGAAAGATAAGAACAAAGCACATAAAGAGCACATTGCTCAATTACATGCATTCATAAAAGGGTTAATTGACCCTAACCATATACTAGCTAGTACGGCCACTCCACTGACCATCATATCTCAAGAGGAGATAACAGGGCTAGACATAATGAAACATAAAGCCCATATGGTAGATAATTGGTTTATTCTTTTTATCTCTAAGGCTGAGAAAGTAATAAAGACCTCCCTCACAATTGGAACTTGGTCAGTACATTAAAGAGTAAAGTAGATAAATTGCAAAATGAGGTCAGAAGGAGGTCATTCAAATTGGAGAAGCATCTGGATGCTTTAGTTGAAATGAGACACATAGATATGCAGATACTCATAGATAATAAGGTACTAGACAACAATACTACATAATTGTTGAGACTGTGGTATGAAGATACCAAATTTGAGAGTGATATCCTAAAGAAATACAACATCAAACTCAAGGATATCAGTGTTAAGATACACCACCTAATGACATATGAAATAAATGTCTTGGAGGCCTTGGAAGGCAATGTGGAAGGAAAAATAGAGAATTGGGATGCTAACTTTGCAATCCAAGCTTTCCATGATAACTTCAAAAAGGAAACATATGACCCTCTTCATCATTTGATAGAGGATGTAATTAATAAGGCTATGAGAATGAAGGCCAAGGTGGAGGCATACAATGAGATGCTAAATAGTAGAAAGAGAAAATGGACTGCTCTGCAAACATCATTTCAATCCTAGAAGCATGTTGTGGTGAAAGCCCGAATTCAGGATGGAGGAGATGTTGAGAGAATAGCACTAGCATATGAGTCCATCAGGGGCATAATCAAGGTACATATAAGAAGTGACTCTGATGATGATGATGAAGAAGAAGAGGATGCTAATGAAGAAGAAATTCAAGAAGAGGAAAGTGAAGAGTAAGTAAAGATGCATGATAACAAGGTAATATGCATAACATGACAAAAGAATTGATCAAGCTCTACTAGATGGTTTCCAGCTGGCAACCTATGCGACAATGACATGTGTTGACCTAGTCAACAAGAGATATGAACCATTGATTTGAATAGACAAATCTTGATCGTTGGATCAATTGTAACTGCCTCCTCTCTTTACCATATAAAAGGAGATAGAGTGCACATTGTATCATTTATGGGAGACTTAATTTAGATAGGATTGTTGAATTTCATGATACTTTCTCAAGACAGATTGTAAATGTGCATGCCTTTTGAATACTAATGAAATAGAGATCAGATTACTTATCACATAAATTCTAAGTAATCTTGTGAATGTCATCTAGATATTTCACTATGATGTGTTGCATCCCTTTGAGTGCATGTCAAATTATGGATATTATTATCATTATTTACCATAGAAGATTAGCACAGTTGTGTGAAGTTGTGGAATGGCCGGGCAACACATGGTTTGATTTTATCTCTATTTTTTGAAATATTAAATGCTGCATATGGATCAATTATCAAAGACTCATTTGGATTTAGTAAAGTTAGAATGTTTTGAGTTTATTTTCTTGAAATTCATCACAATCACCTCCATAATTGCAAATATACAGATAATCTTAAGCAAAAAAATGCGTAAATATGCTGACATCCTGAAGGAAATTGAACATCAATAGCATATTTGGAATAATCTACATGCATAATTGAAAATATCATGCATATGCATATAAAGGACAATAGTAATCATGCAAATATCAGCTTATAGGCAATTTATTTGAGAAAATTCATAGTGTAGAAGTGAAAATAATCAGTTACAATTGATGATCAAATCATATGAAAGATTATCATCATTTGTAGAATCTAGAAAGATTAACCTTTGTGAAAAGATTTAGAGGAAGCAGGTGCAGAATCAAGTTTATGGACAATAGCTCATGTTATCAGAACAACGTAAGGCCCCTTGAATGGAAAACAACATATCACATCAACCTCTAAGTAACATAAAAAAATCATGACCTGATCAATAGAGACTTGGAGTCATCAAATTTGTTCCAAATTGATCATACTTTTCAAGATAGTAAAGGTTTGTTGTGCAAATTTGTATGCATGTTGTTATGACTAACAATCATCATCAACACTTCCCCATATTTTCTAGGGTCATAGAGAAATAAAATGGTATATAGTCTATTACAAAAGTAATTTAATATGGTTTTAATATTTCTTTAAAAAACCTTTGAAAAGTTGGTTTCTATTTAGAAAAATACTCTCATGTTAATCCTTTTATTTGTGGAAGATTATATATATAGAGAGCTTTATACTTTTAAAGTGATGTTTTTTTAATTTATTACCCTCTATTCTAAAACAAAGAGGAGATGATTTTATATCTATATATATAAAGTTATGTTTTTTAATTTAATACCCTCTATTCTAAAATAGAGAGGATAATAAGTGTGTTGGAGATATTTATTTTAGTACAAATTTTATAGAAATCAAATAGTTATTGATTAAAAATATTTGAAGGCTCTTTTTTTAATTTTTAGGTTTTATGTTGTAAATAAATAAAAAGTTGTGGTTGAGTTCATGGTTGTTGTGGCCTATGCAAAAGTGGGGGTGAATCCCCCACACCCCAACAACTCGTGGACTATTAGGGCCTAGGGGCTCCTCCCTAGGTGGCAACACCATAGGGGGTGCCATACACCTCCCTATGTGATAAAAGAGCATCCCAGGTTGTAGAGCAATCTTTCATCAACCAAAAACATTTGCATTCTTTCTTTTCTTTCATTTTCAGTTTAGTTCAGTCATTTGCAGTTTTAGCATTTTGTACTACATTTTACCACATCTTCATATTAGAGCTCATGGAGAAAAAGTTAGCATCTACATATCATCATCTACATCATATCTAAATTTCAGGTCATTTGGACTTGTCTGCTAAGAGTTATCGCTATCAGAAGATCATCAGTTCTCACAGAGCAGAGCATATAGATAATCAGCTAAAGGAGAAGATTTATAGAGCACTTTCATGACTTGTGAAGCCTAATGAAACATAATACATTATACATAAGGATCAAATAGACCTCCCTTGAGGTCCGTACCATGATTCATGTATTTTGAAGCATTGCTAGAAGATTTAGGTTGACCTACCTATTTCTACACATTACATTCTTTCATTGGAGTTTGTAACCTCTTAGCCAACATGGAGGATTCTATGAGCTTAAGGAAGATATATATAGACTCTAAGATGTATTAGGAAGTCATTTAGTGATGAAGATAAATTAGATTAGACAATTCATTTCGAAAGGCACTTCAATACCATATCTTGCATATCTATTGTAACTGGAAATTAGGCCTCTGAGCCATTGTGATTGTAGTCTACATGTTGCCAACATATCAGCATTGTATTGCTTTGATATTTTGAATATATAAATCTTCCATTGTATTCTACAATTGAGTTATTTTTGTTGTGTTTACTTTAGTTGTATGGTTTGGATAATTCATTCTGTGAACCCTCTGACCATGACTGCACCAAGTGGTATTAGAGCAAAGTTTTGAATCCATTAGGAATTGAAGGCATTCCATAAGATCTTGTGGTGGATATATCACCGACCTGAGGTAACCTACTTGTGTTTGTCAACAAAGCACCAATTGTGAGGTAGTTGCTACCTTGTAGTCAAATCACTGAATTGAGGCAGTTGCACCAGATCCTAGGAAGAGATACCACCAAGGAGAATGCCTTCTATGGGCACTGTTACTAGAAGAATGGAAGAAATGATGAAGATGATGAAAACAATGAAAGTTAGATTGGATGCTATAGAAGAAGATAGAAGAAGAGGACTAAACCCTAGACATGATGTTGAAACTAATGATGAAGAATTTCAATCTGCAGATCAAAATGAAGAAGCCTTAGAAGAAGAAGAATCGGATCAGGTGAAGATGTTGAAAGCTATTTTGAAGATTGGTAAGAGACCTAGAGTGGAAGTACCAAACTATACTAGAAATTTGAATCTAGAGGAATTGATTGATTGGATAATTGACTTGGAAGAATATTTTGAATATGAAGAAATTAAAGACCTAGAGAAAGTATGATTTGCAAAGACTAAATTGAAAGGACATGCTACTATTTAGTGGAAATAAGTTCAATTGGATAGAAACAAGAGAGGAGAAGAAAAGATCATAAAATGGAATAGGATGGTGACAAAGTTGAAGAATCAATTTATACCTATTGACTATGAATTGGAATAGTTGAAGAGATTGCAAAACTTGAGGCAAAAGGAGAAATCTATGAAGGAGTATACTGAGGAATTTCATGAGATGGTCATAAGGATTGGACATAGTGAAGCAAGCAAGGAGAAAGTGGAAAGATACATAAATGGATTGAGGATGAATATTCAAGAACTCAGTTTGGTAAGGATGACAACAATAGAAGAAAGTTCATTACCTTTTTGATACCATAATCCATAATCCAGAGTGCTCTTCAAATATCTGAATATCCTTTTAACTGCCTTCACATGTGTTTCTTTTGTATCAACTTGAAATCTTGCAACCATGAAAACAACTTGCATAATGTTAGGCCTTGATGTTGTTAATTATAGTAGGCCCCCAATCATAGATCTCTACAGAGTCTGATCAGCCTGAGGTGACTCATCATCTTTGCTCAAATGACTACCTTTTACCATTGGAGTACTCACTAGTTTGTAATCTTCCATTCCAAACTTCTTCAACATCTCCTTGGCATACTTTGCTTGAGAGATAAAAATACCATCATCTAATTGAGTAATTTGGAATCTAAGAAAGAATGACAACTCACCTATCATAGACATTTTAAATTCCTTCTACAAACTTCTTACACATCTCATCATTGCCACTAAAGATTATATCATCAACATACACAACAACTATTAGAATTTATTCATTCTCAATTTTGATGTAAAGATTACTATATGCAGTACCTTTATTGAAACCCTATTGGAGTAAGTACTTGTCCAACCTTGCATACCAAACCCTAGGGGCTTTTTTGAGACCATATAAATCCTTCTTAAGTCTACATACCATGTTTGGACCTTTTGATAGTTGAAACAAATCAGGCTTCTCTATGTAAACTTATTCTTCTAAGTCACCATTCAAGAAGGCAGATTTGTTATCCATTTGATATACCTTGAAGTCCTTGTGAACTCCAAATGCAAGAAGCATCCTAATTGCTTCCATTCTAGTTGTCAATTCCCAAATCTATAGATTGCAAAACCCTAAAAGTATGCCAAGCTTTATGATTAGGTTCAACAACTGATTTGGCCAACAACTAGAATCAACCAAGATGGTTGGAATTCTTTGCACTTCAGGCTCTAGTTTTCCTAGGTGGGTATACCCCTTTATCACCACTGAATGTGAACTCTCCAAGAATGACTAGTGATAATTAAGCAGATTATAAATTTAATGCAATTTTGTTAATCAAATCATCCTTTCTCTATCAATTTCAAACTAGCATGAAATTTGAAAATTGATTACTTCACCTATATTAACCACTACTCCTACTCCTACAATAGAAAATAAAAATTATATTGAAAATATTATATAGGGAATGGATTTCAGAAATAGAATGATCATTGTCTTCCTTCCACTAGGTAACAGAGTCCAAATACAAATAGATATGTGTCTTCCTTCTGGCTACAATTTAAGTTGTTTGGCACTGCAATGTTATGACTGGCATAAACATGCAAAATTGTCAATTATCTAGTTCTTCTTCATCTAATTAAATCTCCTAGGTTATGCGGAGATTATAGGATGTCAATTTTTTGCTCTCCATGTCGAGCTAGGGCTTTCGTGCCCTAGCCTGATCCTCTAGTTTTTTCTTGGTTGTGCGAAGTGTGGGGAGTGCATGTGTTTTGGGGAGGTCTGGGGTTGTGTTTTTTATCAGTGGAAAGTTTTTTCATCTACATCGATGTATCTTTCTCCCTGAGCATGCAGGGGTTTTGTGCTTGGTTGGAGGCTGTGGGTGGGGTTTTTGTGCCTGGTTGGTTTGGGTTTGCAGTTCAAAGGTAGTACTGGGTGGTGGATCGGTTAAACCCTAGTGGTGGTTCTTTTTTCTTGGGGGCTTGCTTGCCTGCCTTGGATCTTGTTTAGTTTCAATGCCGATCGGGGAGTCTTCAGGGGCTAGTCCCAAGATAGATTTTCACTCAACAGCGGTTGGTGCAAATTCTCCTTCGCATGCTTCAAAGGTTTTTAATAATAACTTGTTCTCACCAGATCTGAGGTTGGTTGGTTCAAGTTTGTCTGGTGGTACTCAGATTATGAAGATCAATGGATGTCTTGAACGTTGTGAGGAGAGGCCAAAATTGGTTATCCCGCTAGAGATGATTGCGGAAGATATTGATTATTATTTGAAGCATGCATTGTTGTGCAAGTTTATGGGGATGCGGGTTTCTTTACAATTTCTTGAATCATGGGCCCAACAGACTTGGATGCCAGAGGGAGAAATGGAGGCTATGCTTTTAGCAAATAACTTTTTCATGGTTTCATTCAATTGCTTGGCGGATCGCAACAAGGCCTTTGAAGGAGGCCCCTATTTTCATAATCAGATTGGATTATTTATTAAACCTTGGCATGCAGGATTCAATCCTGCTGAAGAGCTTTTGAACCGGGTTCCAGTGTGGGTTCGACTTCCAAGGTTTGCTATGGAATGTTGGCGGGATGATGTTTTACACTTGTTGGCTTCAATGCTAGGAAAACCAGTTGGTGCTTCACAACAGACTCAAGTTAAAAAGGTGATGACTTTTGCTCGTATCTGTGTTGAGATTGATTTAAGTAAACCCTTGCCAAATTCGGTGGATATGTGTGCGGGTCCTTACTCTTGGGTGCAGCAGTTGGACTATGAGACTCTTCCTTTTCAGTGTCGTCTCTATCATGAATATGGACATTTACAGAGGAGATGCCCTAAGGCTAGGCCTGTGGACTCTCGGTCTTCTTAGCCTCCCTGCAATCCCCCTAGAGTTGAAAAGGGGAAGGAACCCATTCTTGGTGATGTGGATGGGGCTGATGGTTTCATTCTTGTCAAGGCTCGAAATAGGAATCGAGGTCAAAAGAGGACTTTGAAGGAAAGACAGGATGAAGATTCTTTCAATAGATTTGAAGTTTTAGATGATCTCAGCCAGCAGGAAGTGAATTCAGGCTTGGTGAATATGGATAAGGGTGCTTTAGGTATAGGACAGGAGGGCCTTCTTTCTGAAGCTACTCAGGTTTTACAGAATAATAGGGCTTTGCAAATGGACACAGATGTTCAAATGGAAGTCCAAGTGGAATCGATTCCTATTATAGTAGGGAAGAAGGGTGGTGAGGATGGATCTCCTCTTGTTTCAAATGTAGGTACTGAGGGGGTGAAGATTAATAAGTCTTCTTCTTCTCATTTGGGTCTTCATCAAAAGGATCCAAAAAAAGAGGTTGGGGAGAAGTCTTCCAAGCTTGGTAGAAAAAAGGATTTGGATAAGATTAAATTAACAGGGGAAACTTTGGTAGAGTCAGGGTCTGTTAAGGCTCTGGATTCTCATTTTTTGAGCCCCTTGAAATGATTGTTCTATCCTAGAATATAAGGGGCTTGAATAGTGGCCCTCGACAAAAAGTTGTTCGTGATTTGGTTAGAAGTCAATCTCCTGATATTCTTTTCCTACAGGAGACTAAGTTATCAGTGGAGTGTATGTTTGGTTTAGTACCTAAGTTGTGGGGAGTGGAGAGTGCCAGTGTATTGGTGCTCAAGGGTCTACTGGAGGAGTGGCTTGTTTATGGAATCCTCAGAAGATCTGCCCTCTTTGGTGGTTGTCCTTTCAGTCTTCTATCTCTATGATTGCATCTTATTTTGAGATAGGGGAGTCTGTTCTCTTCTCCAATATCTATGCACCTACTGAACTTTAGGGTAAACAGCTTTTGTGGTCCCATATCCAGTTTGTCCGAAGCATGGTTCCTTTCCATTCATGGATTATGGCGAGAGACTTTAATGCTATTTCTGAGTTGGCTAAGAAGTGGGGTGGTATTGCGAGGCTTGACCCTTCTACATTGCTACTTCAGGATAACATCTCAGCTTTAAATCTTGTGGATATCAAGCCCATTAATGGCTAGTTTACTTGGAATAATCAGAGGATTCAGAATAACTGCATTGCAGAACAACTTGACCGCTTTCTGGTTTCTTGCTACTGGGTTGGTGGGTTGTGGTCTTCTAGCTCTGAAATTTTGGATTGGAGGAGATCAGATCATTGGCCTATCAAGCTAGCTATTTCTTCAACTCATGTGCCTCGGTCTCCTTCTTTCAAGTTCCAGCTTATGTGGTTGCGTGACTCCTCTCTCCATGACTATATTGTTGAGTGGTGGAGGTATGGTAGACCTGCTTATGGTACAGCAATGTATACTTTTGCTAAGTTACTTCAATTTATCAAGTATCAGCTTAAACGTTGGAATCGGTAGTGCTTTGGAAACATTTTCCTTGCTAAGATTGCTGCCCAGGTTGAGTTGGATGGTATTACAAGGTTGATGAGGGAGGATGGAGTGACTGAGGACCTTCTTCAGGAAGAGACTAGGGCTTTGAAAGCATTGGAAGAGTGTGAGCTACGAGAGGAAGTTTTTTGGAAACAAAAGGCTCGGATTGAGTGGCTTCAAGAAGGGGATAAAAATATCGCTTTTTTCTTCAACTCGGTGAAAGCCAGGAGACATGGCAATTCTATTTCTGCTCTAGTGAATGACAGGGGTGAAGCTCTTTCTTCTTTTCATGAAATCACATGTGAAGCTATGCAATATTTTGCTTCTTTATTCAGGGAGGACTCGCAGGGGGGTTTTGATGAGGAAGCTCAGGTCCTTTCTTGTATCCCTTCTTTGGTTTCTAGGGAGATGAATGAGCATATTATGAGTGTTATTTCAATTGAGGAGCTAGAGGGGATCATGTTTCTGTTGATAACTGAGAGGGGGGGGTGAATCAGTTATCCTAATTATTTCCCTTATTGGAGTTTCTTATTAATTGATGCAGCATTGAATCAAACACAAAAACATTACCATGAAATAAGAAACACATAACACAGTATTTTTGACGTGGAAACCCTATTAAGGGAGAAAACCACGGGGTGATTAACCCAAAATTATTCTCTGTTAGAAGAATAGGAAATTACAAAATGGCACTTGCCAATTAGGGCTCACTGCCCGAGCACACTGCTCACAAGAGGCCCACTGCCTACAAGAAGACACACTGTCTACAAAGTGATAAGAATCACAGTCTTGAACTGATTGGAAGCATCTGCATATGCTAGAGTTCAGTTCCGGTTAGGCTCAGTACACTGATCTGCTGCACTTCATCTTTCCTCTGTTCTTTATTCTACTATCCTTTCACATATCAGATCTTTCTTGCTACTTCTGCTCTGTTCTGTACTTCTTCGCATATATCTTCACACCATCACACACTTCACAACTAAATCCATCCTCTATATATATCCGCACAAGTAATTTCATCACCTTTCTAGTCGGCATCCGGAACAGTCTAGTTTCTTACAAACTCTTGTTCTGTCGGCTGAATCCTTCCTCACCAAGCAATGCGGATCAAGCATATACTTGTAGATATCATTAATCATGTCGGCCAAACATGATTCATGCCTTCACAACCTCTATCATCAATAGTAACACATCCGGAAAGTAGTCTGATACTCTGTCAGTCAGTTCTTCCTCTGTTTTCACTATCTCTCAGGAATCCGGTACTCAACTATTCATATCTTTTTCCTTGTCCATCACCGGAGGCTAAATCCTTGGAATATACCACTCAAGGTAGTCCTCTTGACTTCCCCAAATCTGAACTGCACCAAGACACTTCCTCTGAGAGATCCGGATCAATCTGTTGGACCTTGCCACATGCTCTGTTCTTGTTCACCGGACCACAACATTCTTTATTCTGACTTCCGGTAGAGACACATCATGACTTGCGGATATGTGGGATGACCTTTGTTGCCATCAATGACAACAACCATGAATCCATATAGTGTCTCTTGCCAACAATCTCCCCCTTTGGCATTGATGGCAACACTTAGTGAAAAATGACTAAGTGTTTACACTATGCTCCCCCTTTGCTGATGCTCTGTCTTTATATACAATTTCTGGAACTCCCCCTTAATTGGATTCCTCATTTTTCACTGCTCCTCACTCCCCCTTTGACATCAATGGCAAAGGGTAGGGTCCGCATATCAAAATTTTCAAAAATTTTCTATATATAGCCGCATATTTACATACTCACATATACTGAAGAATGTCTGCAAAGGATGTCTGCAATTGGATCATTTATGTAGCCCAACTTTGCTTCATTCTATCCAAAATTGAAATGTGACCACTCAACAAAAATGCAAAAGCTTCTGCCCTCTTGAGATCTGTCGGATCATTTGTTTGGGCGGTGGTCTGAGCATCATTGATGGCCTCATGCATAATTTCCAACTTAGGGATTATAATTCATCTAAGTTCTCCCATCTGGTTAGTGATGTTCTTCCTTTCCTTCTCAAGATTCTTTATTTCATTCAAGACTGCAATAGTCTGACATTCTTGATTTATTATGGAGGAAGAGAGAGGATCAAAACTTTGAGATAAGCTTTGTAGCTTGTCCTGTTCCTCTTTTATTTTCTTATCAATTGCTGCTGTTACCTTTGACCAGGATATACAAAATTTGTAGATGTCACCGCCATCCTTAAGAGCATTCTCTAAGCTCTTTATTCCAATGCTCACAATCTTCCTATCTTTAGAGATTAATTCTAATACTTCTGAAAATCTTTTATCCAAAAATTCCTTCCGGACCTTTTCTTCAGCTGATTTTTCTAGAGAATCAAAATGTGTATCAACACTGCTGACTAAGGTTTTTAGATTACTGGAAGAGGAGGCTGTCGGATCTATCTGGATTGATGGCATAATCTTTACAAGTACTCCGGAAGCAGCCTCTATCAACTCACAGTCTTCCATATGAGACTTCAGGAGTTTTTCATTTGCCTTGGCATTTGCAAATGAAGCTATCTTCATTGTTTGTACCGGAGAGAGAGAGTCAAAGTCGAATGGGCCTTTTAGAAGCTCCGGTTCATCAATCTCTAAAGTTTCTTTGCTCAAAAATTGTTGAACAGTTTGTGCAGTGTCTCTTGCCGGAGACAGATGTTTCTTTTCTTATGTAGTCTTGGAACTGTCAACCTCTTTGTCTTTCACCACTGCTTCCTTCTCCTGTAATTTCTCTTCTTCTTTGGATCCAGAGACTGTAGGGGAAACCGGAGGAGAGATGCTAGCTTGTTCATAGGCCACTTCTTCTGGACCAGAGGGTTCCAAGTCCTCAGCTGTTTCTGTACCTAAGTCCTCTACAACAGGAAGATTGAACCTTTTGAAGGCCTTCTGGAGGATCTCTTCTATCTCTTGGGCCACTTTGTCAGTCTCACCAAGCATGAGTTGATTCATCCTGGCTTTACTTCTGAACTCATCTTTGCAGTCCTTAAAGATTATGTTCATTGTCTTGGGATCAATTTGAGGATATAGCTGAATAGCTATCTGCTCCCGGATCTCAAGATCTTTTGCATGAGCATTGTTCTTTCTTATTTCTAATTCCTTTTCTAGGCTTTTAGGAATAAGAGATATGATCTCAATGAAAGCCTTATTGTATATGTTCAGATATTTGACTGTGGCTTCCTGCAGAGTCTTTTGGTCAGCCTCACTGAAGTCATCATAAAATTCAGTCATTGGTTGAAGGTTTCCATCCATCGTGACCGACTTGATTACGCTCTCTAGAGACAGAGTGGGCTTTTCAACAGATACCTCCGCCATTTCATCCTTGTCTTGGCCTGTGGAGGGTTTACCGGATCCTTTCTTCTTCTACTTCTTTATTTCTTTTACTCCCTCATCTGACTCTGTTTCCTCTTCATCCTTTTGGCTTTCATAAGCCCTTGTGGCTTTTGTCTTGGATCTTTTACCGGATGCCTGGACTTCCGGTTTTGAACTTTTGGTTGTGGGAGGTGCAGATCTTTTTGATGATCTGGTCTGGGTGGGAGTTTCAACCGGAATACTTTCTTTACTTTTCTCTTCTTCCTCAGCCTTTCTCCTCTTTTCCCGGCTGGCATCAAGTGCCTCTTTTGAGATTCCTAGGCCTTGAGCAATATGCTCAACTTCTTTTCTTACCTTCCTCTTTATCTCCGGTTCCCTGAGTTCTACATGTATTTTTACACTCAGTTCCTCAAAGGTTCCGAACCTTTCTGCCTTAGGATCTTTGGGCTGGCTTAGCATGTGTTGAACATGCAGCTCTACTATCTGTTCATCCACTTCATACCCCATGGGCATGATCCAAACAGTCCTTGGCTCTACTGCCTCCATTAGACACTGATCTGTTTCAACCATGAAGCATACTGTGTCTTTGTACTTTTCTACAAGGGATTGGGGTATTCTTTCTCTTGCATGCATCATGCTTTGGAAGTTCTTGAAGTATCCCCATAGAGCTGTATTTCTTGCTTTGGCATCCCCAAGTTCATGCAAATAGTCTCTGATTTGGATGGCAACCGGTCTGTCATTTTGCCATACCCATCCACTGGATCCGGGAAGCTCATTCATGTAGTAAAAGAAGAGACAAAGGATTAGATTGCCATACTTGAAGGAGTTTTTCTTGTCCTTCTTGATCTTCTGCAGATTTTCAAAGAGTTGGTTCACAAGAAGCTCACACAAGTCATAGTCTGCATTCTCCTTTAACATTTGATAAGATGTGTAGATTGCAGTTCCCGGTACTGAATTTTCCCTACTGGAATGATAGATTTTGTAACCAATTATCATAGCTGCAAATTTGACATCCGGTTCAGTGATGTCATCAACTGTCATAGCTCTCTTGTCAAACTTGGATCCGGTTGCATCACTAACTGTCTGATTTTTGACAGACTTGAGAACAGGTAAACCACCGGATGAGTGCAGACCGGTTACAGCCCTAATTGCATCTTTGGTGATCTTGAAGGGCTGGTTCAACCATAGGAAGTTGTCATGTACTCTACTTAGTACATACCGGACCCATTCATCTTCTTCAAAACAGGGGAAATGAATGCACTGTGCAAAGTGTTTGTCCTGGATGGCTTTATACTGAGGTTTGATCTCAAAGGAGTCATCTATCAATTGTTTGTGATAGATATCCATCAGTTTTGATTCTCCAAAGTCTTCAAGATTCGCATGGATGTAAACCCTAATATCTTCCGTATGCAATACACCATGAGGAACACTAGAGAAGGCTCCTAGTGGATCTACCTCCAATGATTTGTAAGGATGTTTCTTGAATGAGGGGCGAGGTCTATCAGAGATCTTAACTATATTTGGAGTAGCCATTCTTCAAAGATTTGCAGTGAGGTAATGAAAAATGGAGAATACCTTATGCGCCTTTGATTTGCACAGAGTGATTGGATTGATTTCTTTATGCAATGACTTCGGCAGGAGATCCTTGGTGTGCTTGATGAATCTTGTTGCAGAGCTCCACTATTCGCTTCTTCTTGAGTGCAAAATGAGCAAATGACTTTTGAGAAATCCCTTATATTGCTCCGCGAACCCTAATATCTGTCTGCAATAAATGCTTCACCTACATTATTCCGGTTTGCCTTGTCTGGATAGCTTGGAGTATCCCAGATTAGTCCTGATCTGCGAATATCATCTGGATCTTTCAATCATGAATAAATCAAGGTAACATATTACAAGAACATCCCAAACACTCTGTCCAATCCGCAGAACAAGATAGTGCACTTCCGGATCTCTCCGGACCTTTTTGTAATCCTTTGTCATACCGGAGCATCTCCCTGATCAGGTCTTATTTGATCGATCACAGCTTCTTCATAACTCCATGCGGACCTCTGAAAACTTGACTGAAGCATCTCAAGACTCATATCTGCAAACCCTTTAATCTGCATCTTGTGCCACATCCGGCACCACTTGTTTGGCTGGGGGAACAGGATTTTCTTTGAGTCTCCCCCTGAGCCTGAGCTCACTTTTTAATTTCTGGAAGAAATATCAGCACCAGAGTCTGGTGCGGATCCAACCTCTACATTCTCTGAACTTTTCTTCACCCAAATCTTGCTCATCTGATTCCTAACTTCATCCGTATTCATCTTTTGTTTACCCTTGTCTTGATTCTGATTATACACCGGACCTCTTTTGTCCTGATTCTTGTTTCTGCAGACTTTAGCATTATGACCGGACCTATTGCAGATTTGGCAAATAACATTTCTTTGCATATTTGACTGATATCCTCTTGATCTGCATTGATTAGCCATATGACCTACTCTATTGCATGTAAAGCATCTACCTTTGAATGATTTGTTTACTTGCATAATTCTGCATTCATGGGATTTGTGTCCATACCTTTTGCAGTTGAAGCACTATCCGGAGAAGGATGAATTAATCTGATTCATTCTCATTCTGCACTGATTAGCTTTGTGACCAAAGTGGTTGCAGCTGTGGCAGTATCCATTGAAGGATGGATATCTTTGAGCATTTGGCTGTCTTACCGGAGGTCTTCTAGGCCTGCTCCTTGGATTTTTTGATCCAAGATTCTTCTGACCGGATCCAGAGCTTTCTCCTTTCTCATATCCCAAACCATATTTGTCATCTGTCCTCTTTTGACTTCCAAGAAGAACTTCAAGTTGAGCAGAACTTATCTTGAATTTCTCTTTATATTCATTTGCTGTTTGAAGGTCTCTTTTGAGAGAGGCAATTTGATCCTCAAGTTTTTCTTCATTATCTTTGGCATCTTCAAGATCAGATTCAAGATGTCTGATAATCCTGTCCATCTGGTGGCATTCTTCTGATTTTTCTTTAAGAGATTGTCTTAGATTGTCTTCAGCCTTTCTTTTTTCTTCAATCTCTTGAGTAAACTTTATAGTTCCTGATTCCATTTCATGTCTTAACATAATGACTTCTTTTGATAACTTTTCACATAACTTGGTTTGCTCAGTCAATTCTTCACTTTGTCTTGCCAACTGTTGGAGCAGCTCCTTTCTCTTTTTCATAGAGAGACTTAATTTGTCTTTTAATTCTCTCATGAATTCATCAGCCTGTTTGAGTCTTTCCTTTAATTCATTGACTTCAGAATTTGACTGTTCAAGATCCTCAAGAGCAGTCTTGAGTTGCTCCCTTAAACCATATGCATCCATTTGAACTCCCAGATCTTCCTCAAGCTGTTAGGCTCTATTAGGAGGAACTTAGCTCTGATACCAATTGTTGATAACTGAGAGGGGGGGTGAATCAGTTATCCTAATTATTTCCCTTATTGGAGTTTCTTATTAATTGATGCAGCATTGAATCAAACACAAAAACATTACCATGAAATAAGAAACACATAACACAGTATTTTTGACGTGGAAACCCTGTTAAGGGAGAAAACCACGGGGTGATTAACCCAAAATTATTCTCTGTTAGAAGAATAGGAAATTACAAAATGGCACTTGCCAATTAGGGCTCACTGCCCGAGCACACTGCTCACAAGAGGCCCACTGCCTACAAGAAGACACACTGTCTACAAAGTGATAAGAATCATAGTCTTGAACTGATTGGAAGCATCTGCATATGCTGGAGTTCAGTTCCGGTTAGGCTCAGTACACTGATCTGCTGCACTTCATCTTTCCTCTGTTCTTTATTCTGCTATCCTTTCACATATCGGATCTTTCTTGCTACTTCTGCTCTGTTCTGTACTTCTTCGCATATATCTTCACACCATCACACACTTCACAACTAAATCCATCCTCTATATATATCCGCACAAGTAATTTCATCACCTTTCTAGTCGGCATCCAGAACAGTCTAGTTTCTTACAAACTCTTGTTCTGTCGGCTGAATCCTTCCTCACCAAGCAATGCGGATCAAGCATATACTTGTAGATATCATTAATCATGTCGGCCAAACATGATTCATGCCTTCACAACCTCTATCATCAATAGTAACACATCCGGAAAGTAGTCTGATACTCTGTCATTCAGTTCTTCCTCTGTTTTCACTGTCTCTCAGGAATCCGGTACTCAACTATTCATATCTTTTTCCTTGTCCATCACCGGAGGCTAAATCCTTGGAATATACCACTCAAGGTAGTCCTCTTGACTTCCCCAAATCCGCACTGCACCAAGACACTTCCTCTGAGAGATCCGGATCAATCTGTCGGACCTTGCCACATGCTCTGTTCTTGTTCACCGGACCACAACATTCTTTATTCTAACTTCCGGTAGAGACACATCATGACTTGCGGATATGTGGGATGACCTTTGTTGCCATCAATGACAACAACCATGAATCCATATAGTGTCTCTTGCCAACAGTTTCAAATGAAGAGGGGGAAAGCTCCTAGCCCTGATGGTTTCCCAATTGAGTTCTTTCAAGAATTTTGGGAGATTATCAAGTTGGACTTGTTGGCAATTATTCAGGAGTCTCATAAGAATAAACAGATGTTATGGGCTTTGAATTCTACCTTCCTTGCTCTCATCCCAAAGTGTGATGGGGTGGATAGGTTAAGTCAATTTCATCCTATCTCTCTTTGCAATGTGATTTATAAAATTATCTCTAAATTGATTGCTGATAGGTTGAAAAAGTGGCTTAAGGTGCTGATTTCTGAGGAATAGAGTGGTTTTGTGGCAGGATGTCAGATTCTGGATGGGGTTTTTATTGCAACTAAAACCATTCACTCTATGGCCAATTCCAAAGATAAGGCAATGTTCATCAAGCTTGATATGGCTAAGGCTTATGACCATGTTTGATAGTCATTCCTTCGGAAGGTTCTTGGTGCTTTTGGTTTTGGGGATGAGTGGATTTATTGGGTTATGAGTTGTGTTACTTCAATCTCCTTCTCTGTGTTAATAAGTGCTGAGCACTCTGAGCTTTTTGGTGCCTCTCGAGATTTGTGGTAGGGTGACCCCCTCTCTCCTTACTTGTTTCTTCTTCTTGTTGAGGGTCTAGGACACTTGATAAGAAGGAATGTGGAGTTAGGTTTCATTCAGGGCTGGGGGGGAGGTGGTTTACCTCCACAGTCTCACTTGCAGTTTGTTGATGACACTACTTTGATGGGTATGGCTACAATTAGGGAAGCTTCAAATTTGCGCAAGGTGTTAGATGTTTATCTTCTAGCTTCGGGCCAATTGATTAATGAAGATAAGACTTCCATCTTTTTCTTCAATACTCTAGGTTCCATTCAGAGGTGAATTGCTCATATCTTGAGATTTTAGGCTGGGGTTCTCCCTTTGACCTATCTTGGTATTCCCATCTCTATTGGAAGACTTCCCAAGGAGTCTTGGCAGAATATTCTGGATAAATTTTGTGTGAAAGTTAATCATTGGACACATCGCTGGTTGTCCTTTGTAGGTCGTGTTCAGTTGCTCAAGTCTATGGTGCAGGCCCTCCCCATTTATAGATGTATGATTTAGGTGGCCCCTTTGGGTTTTGTTAGGGAATTGGATTCCTTAGCAAGACAGTTTTTATGGGCTGGTAGCTTATTGTCCTCTAAATGGAGCCTTGTTAGATGGGACATTGTTTGTAGCCTGAAGCAGTTTGGCGGCCTTGGGTTAAGGCAGTCGTCGTTGTTAGGGATGGCGTTGGCTACTAAATTGTATTGGCGGTGGTGTGTGGAGCAGGATGGGATCTGGGCCAGGATATTAACTCATAAATACTTCCCGGGGATCCCTCAAATTGATATTCCTCATTATCCACTAGTGGGGAAAGGCTCAGTGATTTGGAGTATGCTCAAGAAAGGGGCTACTCTGGTTAAGGATGGTTTATTTTGGATTTGTAAAAGAGGGACAAAAGTTCATTTTTGGTCTAATTCTTGGGATGGTTTTCCTCCCATTATTTCTTAGTTTCCTAATTTGGTGACTCTGTGCTAGAGGTTCTATGAAGTAGGTTGGTCAAGGGTGAGTGACTTCAAGTCCTTTTCTTCTCATGGGCAGTTGGTGGTGGCGAGATGGAAGAATCTTGATGTGTGGCCTGTTGTTGGTATGGAGGAGTGTGCTGAGCTTCATAGTATCCTTTCTTGTAGACATTGTAGCTCCCTCCAAGAAGGGGATGTTCTTTCTTGGTCTCCTAATTCTAAGGGTGTCTATACTGTTGCTTCTAGATATCAGGTGTTGTTATCTAACCAGCTGGATGGGGTGGAGGTTCACTGGTGGAAGAAAGTGTGGAATAAGCTTTCTTGGCCGAAGTATAACTGCTTTATTTGGACTTTGGCTTGGAATAGGTGCTTGACTTGGGATAATATTCAAAAGCAAGGTTTTCAAGGTCCTTGTATGTGTGTTATGTGTGGATGTGGAGAGGACTCCTCTCACTTGTTTTTCCATTGTCCCTTGACTTTGCAGCTTTGACATTTTTGGTGGGAAGTTTGGAAAAGCCCTTGTGTTCATGCTTCCTCCCTGGTGGATTTTTGGAGTAGTCTAGGTAGACCTCCTTCTATGGCCTCTTTCTTGCAAGATGTGTGGTATGTTGGGCCTTCCTTCATAATATGGCAGATTTGGTTGGAATGGAATCGCAAAATATTTTGAGGTGAGAAGCTGTTGATTCAACAAGTTTGGCACAAAATTATGAGTATGATTTGGGAGACAGTGGAATCTAAGTGTGATGTGGTGTTCCCTTTGGAGAAAGGAGATGCTGAGCTGGTGGATAGATTGGGTATTCAGGGGTTGTCTCCAGCTTCTTCTTGTGTCAGGAGAGGAAGGTGAGTGAAAAAGAAAGTTCAAAGGGTGGGGAGATGGCTTCCCCCTCCAGCTGCCATTCTGAAGCTCAATATTAATGGTTCTTCAAGGGGCAATCCTGGGCCTGCTGGGATTGGTGGGACTGGCAGGGATTTTTCGGGATCGGTGGTTTTTTTCTATTCTGTTCATGAAGGATGGCAAATTATCAACCTTATGGAAGGTTTGGCGATCCTCTATGCTTTGGAGAGGGCTTATGCTTTGGGATGGTGCAAGGTTATCTGTGAGTCTGATTCATAGGTTTTGATTAATTTGCTGAATACATAGAAGGTTTCTAATGTTAGTTGGCAGTTGGCTATGATGGTGCAGCAGATTCTGTAGATAAGTTCTTTGATAGAGATGGTGTCTTTAGTCCATATTCCAAGGGAGTGGAATAGGGCAGCAGATTGTTTGGCTAAGTGGGCTTCTGAGCATTTAGATGGCTGGAAGATTGATGAATGGGAGCAAGTTCCTCATGAGCTCTGACATGACTTAGAGAAGATTCTTACTGAGGATGGGAATGGTATTGGTGAAGGATGATGTTGTTTCATTCTTTGTATGGTTGTTTCTTATGGATTACTGGCGCCTTGGCCCTTTGATGCTTTGTAATGTTCTTTTCTGAATTTCAATAAAGTTTTTACCCCTTTAATAATTTTTTTTAAAAAAAATGTCCTAGGTTATTGTGACTTATTTAGAGGAATTTAATTCTTTCTTGAAGAAACCCAATAAACAAACAACACAAAACAGGAATATGTTTTGATAAATCGGGCATATACTTGATATATTGATTTAAATAACAAAGAAAGCCAAATTGGAGACAACTAAATAAAATTTTACCAATAAATTCAACAAACAAATGACACCAGAATTTAGGCACCAGATTAATGTAGTTTCTCTATTACTTTGTTTCAGAAAGATGAGCCTTTACAATCCCTTGCTTTTTCAAAATCCAATTCCCAAAGAGCTTTCCCATCGGTCTTGGTTTCCTTCTTATAGGCATGAAGGAAGCAACAAGCTTTAGACCATTCACATTCCAAAAATGATTGTTCAAATTCCCACCCTTTCATATGACATTTTACAATATTTACTTTTTGCTAGTCTTAATAAGACCGTCCAAAATTTAAACACAACTGATGAAATAAAACATAGAAATTTGAAAAATAACAAAGGGGACGTGCAAGGCACATTGAAGGTGACTTGATGATCGATGAATCCAACATGATGTTCAATTATTTTTCCACACATTTGACTTGCTCAATCCTCCAGAGGAGACATATATTCCTTTTCCCATTAATACATCGTGTAGTCACTTGGCCACTTGTGTTCTTGAACCTGAAGTGCATTTGCTAAATGATCTTTCCACCTCTTTTTGAGCAATCCTTTGACATCTATGATGAATCTTACATACCTTGCACCTAGTGCAATTATCCTATCTAGGATTAGATTGAAACTATGAACACTTGACTCTTCATCCTTCTACAAATGTCTAATAATATGAGAAACCATTTGATCACACTCCTCTTTCCATTTCTCAAAACTTTTGATCTGATTATCATTACCAAGAATTCCTGGGATGAATTGATGCTTGAAAGTGCTAAAGGATTCCATTTTTGTTTTTATCTTCTGGCTTTCCCTAGATGCATATTGGAATTCATCAATGACCATCTTGACCATTCTTTTGATGGGTTTTAAGACAACAAGGGCATATGGATTCCTTTGTAGGAATTTACATAATGTGATCAGAGTGTGATGGACATGTTGCCACTTTTGAGAAAAAGGATCCAAGACAGAAACATGATCATTCATTTTCTCCATTTCTTGAGACAAAGCATCATAACAATTATGCACATATTTAATCTTGTCCAATACTAGTTTAACTCTGTGTTCCATAATTTTCTCAATTACATCAAAAATCTTAGATCTCACTTCTCCTTTTGTCATTTCATTTTTTTCTTCAACTCTTCAATCTCTTTCTCCAAAAAAATTTTCAAGGCATTCATTTAATCAACAGGGACAATATTAGCACCAGCTTCTTGAGACATGAGAAGCTGATAAGGCACAATTGCCTTACTCTAAGAGAAATCAATTACTTTTACTTATTTCTTCAATTTGACATTCTCCAAATACAATCTATTTACCTCATCATTCATCTCTATTTGATTTTTCTCATACTCAATCATTTTAAGTTACATATTCTTGACAGCAACATGGGTAAACATGGATGAGTGTATTGTTAGTGTGGAAGCTTCCAAGGTTGATGTGGCCTTCAATGTCCTGACCATTGTAGTTCCTCTCATCTCTTGGACCACATCCAACAATCTTAGCTTTTGTGTTTTCTTCTGTTTGGCCCAAAGTGCCAAGGTTTTAGTCTTTGGATTATATCTTGTACCACTCACACCATCTTCAAAATCAAACTCAGTAACCATCATAGGATCATCTTGACTCCTCACTTGATCTAGCAAAAACATCATTTTCAATTCCATTCCAAGAATGATCAACATATTACTTTTTAAAACCAGTTATCTAGCCTCTTGTGGGCTGACATTTGTTTCATCAAATTTGATCTCCTTAAATGTTTGAGCAGCAATTTAATCATGTCAGGATTCATCTGCCCCCATCTTATTTATTTGTACCTTTTCTTCAAATTCTTTCATCTTCATCTTCATCCAAAAATCTTTGAATTCAGGAGTTTTGATGAATTCATCATCGTCCATGAATCTAAGAGAATCCACTATCCTTTCATCCTCATGCATCTCAGGTTCTCCTTGTGCCTGTATGTCCATTCTAGTTTCAAGCTTGTGGGCTTCAGTTTCCTTGTTGGCAAGGGGTTGATCAACTTCTACATCCTCTCCCATATGCCTCAATATACTTGAAACTTCATCAATATCCCCTACCCCTTCTATCATCTCATAGGGCACCAAGGGAGGCATATCAGCAAAATCTTTTATTTCATGGATCTTGGTTGCTCTGGAGATGAAGGCTCTTGCACTAACATTGCATCAAGAGTAGGTTTAGCAATCACAATCCCCTTTAGTTTCTTCACAGGGAGCTTGGTAGCCTTTATAGGCTGGTACTCTGCCTTACCATACAACTTTTCAAAATTATCAATTACCAGAGTAATTCTCTTCAATGGATCAATTTCTTCAACAAAAAATCCTAAGAAACCAAGATCATTCTTTTTCTTTTCTTCTTCTATCCTGATCAAGATTGCCCATTTCCTTTTTCTTTCATATACCTATTGATGAGTGAGGCAATTTCTAATTACATCCTCATTATAGTTCACTTGATGGGCTATCCCAGCCCTAGTAAGAATAACCTATCTAACAAAATTCATGTGGCCTTCAAGGTCACAAACCCTTTCTGTCTTTGATTTCAATGAATATCTTGTCTTCAGATAGAATTGTAACTCCTCCAAAGTATCAGAACCAATAGATAATTCTCCAAATATAGTCAAATCTAACAAAAATGTTCCCTTCTATTGCTTCTTCATTACATCCCTCTCCATCCAAAGTATTTGCCACATAAATTCCAAGAATGCTAGTCGAGAGGGCACAAATTCGGGTAGAACATGTGGTGGTTGTGTGCATCCATCACAGTATGATCTAGTAAGAAGAACTAGTCACCAAAATTGTGCATATACCCCTTCTTAAGCTTCATTGCATGAGCTCTCAACAATTCTCTGATTTCAATTAGTAGCCTTTATGAAATATTCCCAAGGGTAGCCATGATTCTAATTGTAAAATCATCATGAAATATTACATAATTGTTGTTCTTGCAATTGATGTCCCAGGTGTAACACCAATGCTACAAAGGCAATCTTTTGCCTTTTTGATTAGTCATACAAATATATATTCTCTGGGTCCACCTTTTCCTATTTTGGTACAAAATAAAATGACACAACAAAGAATAATATCTGAAAGTGATGGGTGCCCTATTCTCTCTCACTTCTAGAAATCCATCATGTAGTCCCTTTTCAATAAAAGAAGAAAAATCATACTCAATTTGACCTCAAGATTTTGAATCCTCATTTCCATCATCTTCATCCCAATTGGCATTCTATCTTGGGCATCCATTCCCAATACCTAACATAGGGAAAATTATGTTTTCTTGAAGTACACAGTGAAATCATCCACTGAAAATGGCTCAATAGAAGAAGTGGGAATAGGTATCATTTTATTGTTTGCTCCTTTTCTCATATACATGGGAAGCTCATCACTCTAATAAGTCTTCCTAAGCCTAGTATAATCTTCCTCACTCTTCTGGATGTCAACCTTTGCAAGAGCCTATTTATTTAACATGAAGCATTCAATGATTACAGCTCTAGTCAATGTTACCAAGGGTGATCCATCTAGTAACCTTATAGTTCTTGTAGTTGCATGATAATGTTGTGCCAGCACTCTGATGAGTTTAACATCTACAAAGACATTTGGTACCACTAGCTTGGCTAGATCAAGAATCCATGGGTTTGAAACAAGGCCATGCACATCTTTATTATCAAAAAAATACCAAAACTAATTACATCCTAAGATAAGAATTAGGGCATCACGACAACCATGTGCTTTATCCTTAAACATACTTTTGTAACCCTTGTCCATACAATTTGGCAAAATGTCTGAAAGAGAAAAAGAGAAAAAGAGACCTCTCCAATAGTCTCTTTTAGACATTTTGCTAAATTATATGGACAAGCATTACAAAAGTATGTTTAAGGATGAAGCACATGGTTGCCACGATGATCTAATTCCTATCTCAGGATGTAATTTGTTTTAGTATTTTTGTGATAATAAAGATGTGCATGGCCTTGTTTCAAACCCATGGATTCTTGATCCTGGCATGTGTCACCTCCCCCACTGGTAGCCCCTGTGGTTACCCAAACTGTCTCAATACCCACTCTGATAGGTATCTCTTGATCGTATCTGTCTGTCTCCCAAACAGATCCCAAGCCTGTCTACAATACATCAGCTGCTCATGCTTGTCCTCCCACTCCTCACATAGTAACCATGGCCTCTAGACAAAAAGGTCCATCTCATCGATCTGCCACCTCCAGTGGCTAACAGATCCTAGCCTCTGATGTGTAATCACTCCCTCATATAGGAATGCATATGGCTCTCCCCTATCCTGATGGTGCTATGTCATGGGTCAGATCACTAGGATATGCTCCCACACCCACAACTCTATAAGAGTCACCCCTACTGAGAGACTCCTACCTCTCCTATACATGTAGTGGTGCATATCATGGTACAACTATCCCAGCACACATGGGCCCCATGCATACTAAATGCCATGTATAAATATCCTAGATAGTATAGTACCCCAGCCAACTGACAATCCTCTAGATCTCTTGTCTAGGCAGAGGAAGCTGCCAATCAATGAAGACACTATCCACCTGATCCTATCGCAGAGTGAGATATCCTGACCTATCGTCTCTCACAAAGATACAAAATATCTGACACCTTTATGGAATGATATTTTTATCGACGGAGTATTAAGCTGTGAGTTCATCTACTGTAATGAAACCTTGTCTCTAGGGATAAAAAGTGCTTGTTATTTGCAATTGTCTTATACCTATGGAAACATTGGGCTTTCTTGAGAGCCTTGAACATACACTATCTATTGTGTACATCCTTTTTTGACCACTTGTTTGCTGTGTTTTCTCTTGCCAAAGACAAATCCAATCAGAACCATAACCAAATATGTCAAAATTGCCTTTAAAAACATCAGACACTACTTTAGTGCATCTGGTATTACAGCAGCTTGCCCTTGGTGGTACAGTAGCTCACTTTTGGTCACCGTAGCTCACCTTTGGTATAGCAGTACCTCACCTTGGGTAGCTCAGTCCATCGCCTTTGGTATTATAGTAGCACGCTTTTTGTTGCACAGTCCTGTGCCTTTGGTCCAGTTACTTGTGCATCCGAGTTTGTCCTTTCTCAAAATACAAGTAGAAACCTATTGTGTGGTTACACAACACACCCCATTTTGACTTGGCAAAATAGGGACCCAACTTTTGTTTAGTTTGTGCTTTCCTACTTTTTGGCAGTCTGGTAAAAGTAAGTCATGCAAATAACCCTCTATATGAGGATGGGGTAAGTCATCATCATGAGGTCAGTTTGTCAAAGTCCTTATTTCATTTCATTAATCTCATATTTGGAAAGAACATCAAATTTCATGAAGGTTTGCCTTTTACATCACCCTGATATTCCTTAGGATGTGAAAGTTATGAATGGTCAAAATCCTGGTCAAACCTGATATTCATAAAGGAGAGGATCATATTTCTCAATATCAGTCATCTTACGAAAGATCACCCCAATCCAATTTATCACCTGATAAATCATTTGGTTTGCGACTTGCAGACGTCAAACTTAAGTGGTAGTGATACTTACCTGTCAATAGCATCATGCATTTCATGAGGGCGATATTTCAAAACATCACTCGATATTCTAAATATCACCCTATATTTCAAATATCATCTAGTCACGAAATATCACCTTGAAGTCATTATCCTGATGACATCATCTGATCTCGATAAAAAAAAATCAACATGATGATGACATCATCATCATCTTACCTCGTGGAGGTATATTTCATAACATCATCCTTTCACAAAACATGACGATGACGTCATAATGTTTCAATGATAGACTGAGCCAATATCATGGTGACGTCATCATGACATTTCGAGAAAGGTCACTTAAACAACGCCTAGGGTTATCATCCTTTTCAAAATATCACCCGATCTTTATAATATGACCTGATGGTTCGAAATAACTTGATATGTTTTTCTCGCTAAGATGCGGATGGTCATATTATGACGGATAGTCATATTTTGAATATCACTTGATATTCAAAACATCACCCGATATTTCAAAAGACCATCCTCCTCGTCCTGCCACATGAACATTGAATGCTCATTAATGTGGTAGGTGCTTCCCGCTGATCGTTGGCGCGATGATCACACCTAGCGAGATCTCGAGTTTCTGTATAGAAAATCAATGATTAGGATTGATTCAATCAAATTATGCCCTAATTGATCAGATGAATAGGTGTAAAATGAATTTGCAATGTCATTATACACTTACCTTGCGAAGAATTTGGTGTTTACATAGAGCTGAGCTTCCAAACCCTTGTACGAGTCATCTGCAGAGGTATATGTCCTGAATCATAACGAAGAACATGATTGAGATCAGTCTCAAGGTTATTTCCATATAATCATCATCAGCATAATTCAAAGGATAAACACATCAAGTAAGTAACTAATCCCTTCTACTGTGTTTTCTATGCATATACAGGTAATATGATGTTTACTAGTTTGGAATTGAGAGTTCTGTATATCATGATGAAGTAATGTTTACCCATAGATGCATGACGCTATAAAAGTATAGTATATACATGTATGAGATGAAGTGCACATTATGAGACTAGTTCTTGTCATTGCAGGAAGCCATGGTAGATAAGAGGTTGATGAAATCTGAGGCAGAGTTTGTTAAACCGATGTTTGCACAACCTGAGGGTGTGCAATTCAAATATGGAGTTATTGGAGATATGCACCAAGGAAGTACAGATCTGGCTGCATGGACAGACAAGATGTACAATCAGGAGGAGAATCCTCTGCTTGAGGGTATTTTAGTGTCCAGGATGGGGAATGCAGCTGGTTTTCCATATAGCATGGAGGCTCTTGAACTGGTCATAGAGTGTGCCAGAAATTACAATTCACATATAAGGAGAGTTGAGAAACATGGAAGAGTATATGCAGACTTCTCCATAAAGAGCCTATCCACCATGCTTAGTTTGCCATTAGGTAAGGCTGTTGTCAGTATGAACCTGAAGAAACTAGTCATGGAATATGAGGCTAATAAGAAAGCTGCCAAGAAAAGGATGTATGGTTGGAGAGCTAAGAATAGTACTTATCCAGCTGCAGCTAAGCTGCCCATCCATCTATACAAGTATGATTTTGATGAGAAATATCAGTTCATGAATGCCTTACTTAGTCAGGCTACAGGTCAGCCAACAGCTGGAAGTTTTAAGGACTGGATGTATGGGATCATCCTGACATGTGTATATATTGATAATAGGCCATTATGGGCCAAAATGATAAGTGATGCTATAGATGAGCAACTGATAAACCTGGGAGGTACAAATTGTGCTTTCTATATGACTTCGTACCTAGTCTATGCATGTGCATAGAAGGGTACATTCAATGCATTAACTACAGTGGGGAGGATTGGTGGTACAACCAATGATGCAGATATCTGGGATTATTATCCCCAATTGTAGAGGATAAACTATCTCCAGGATTATAAGCTAGTGAATGATGCATTCTCAATGCATCTGGTAAGGACCATGGAAGAAGACAGAACAAAGAGACTGAGCATGGAAGCTCAGGAGGTCATCTACAGGCATGGAGCCTCGTATATACAATTTGCAACTTTCTCCTACATTAGGATTGAAGGATTTGCAGGACAGCCCCTTATGCTCCCAAGATATCCAACTGATGCAGTAGTACTGATGGAGTTTATGAGACAGGTTGTAACAATACTGGATGCTTATAAATCCAATAACAAAATTCCACCAGTATTGTTTCCAGTGACAATGGGCTATTACATGTGCCTAGACAGTGAGAATATTAAGAAAGCCATAGCTGGCTTAACAATGATGCAATTACAGCCATTCCCATTTACAAGGTCATATGATCCTTATGGGAGGATGCAAAAGATCATGGGACAGCCCATCCACAAAAGGCACCTTAAAGATTTTTGGTCAAATTGTGAGGATGACGTTGAGGCAAGAAGGAGAAGGTATGAAAGGTTAACCCTAAACCAAATCAGAACCTTTGATTGTATTTCCATCCTAGCACAACTGAAGAAGGATGATGGAAGAATTATGGCTGACGAATATGAAGAGAAGAAAATATTCAATGACACTATATCAGCCCTAGATCTCACTATACAAGAAGATATCTCTTTAGATCTATTTACTACTAGGATATTACAGCTGACCCAAGCTTGGGTCAATGGCCAAATAGAAGTACTTAAGAAGAGAGGGGTTGCTATCACTGTGGATAACAAATAGAAAAGGAAAGAAATCCTAGCTGATGAGTATGATGACTTTCTGAATGAGAAGAGGAAGTACAAAGGAGATAGGTTGCCACCTTCATAGCAACAAAGCAAAAGACCTCCAAGAGGCAAGAAAATTGAAATTGAACCCAAAGGGGTTATTATTGAAAGAATAGTAGAAACTGCTGTAGGAGCACCAGCATCAAGAGAAGCATCAGCTTCAGGGCAAGCTTCAGCATCATCTGCACCTCCTCCAAGGGATAAACAAAAATCCAAAATGATCTAGAGGATAGATGCAGTGGCTACTGAGACTTATAAAGAAGGTCAGGCCTCAAAGAAATAGGTGGAAGAAGATATTCCTCTTGAAAAGGAAATTGAAGAAGAGAGTGTTCTCCCTCTCACTAGGAAAAGAAAGGAACCTCAGGTGATGGTGGCTACCATACCTGATAAAACAAGAACTTCCATGAGGGGTGAGGTAAGACAATCCCCTATAATACTAAAAGGGGTAGGTGGTGAAGTGTTTAATAAGGAATTGCAACATAATGTTCCACTTCCCACCATTGTAAAGTTCAAAACTAAGCTAGCAGAAGAGCAAATAAAAGAAACCTCTAGGATACTCCAAGGTGGTATTGTCTCATTGGATGAGACAGTTGACCTATCTGATGATGAGGTAGTGAAGGATGTAACTTCACAAAGAATGGAAACCCTTCCTGCCGACACCCGGATAACTCCTCATGGAACTCCATCAGTACAAACAATGTTAGAGGAGATGAAGCAAGTGGAAATAGAAAAGGAAAGCAGCCTGGAGAAAATTGCAAAGCAAATGGGGCTAGATGCACTAGTAGAATAGGTGACAAGTCCTACAGTTGTGGATTTAGCATATGTAAAGGATGTAAATCCTCAGGATATGGCTGGTTCACGTAATAAAATAGAAAGTATTGAAGAGCTAAAATAGAAAGAAGTGGAGAGCAAAGCTCTAGATATGGGTCAACAGCAGCATGATACATCAGCTGAACCCAAAATAGTAGAGGTGAAAGATAAGGGAGAAGAGGAAAGGGATGCATTAGCTGATCCTACTCCCAAAGCTCAAGAAATAATCATCACAGGTGTAGAGAAGGATGTGGTACAAGATCAAACAAAAGCACTGAAGAAGGATAAAGTAACATCCACAGATACTATCAAGCCTCAAGATGAGGAAGTTAATAAAGTGGATGAAGTTAGAATCGAGGAAGCAAAGGATCAAGATCATAATAAAGATGTAGATGACCAACCAAATCAACCTCCAGAAAAAGAAGCTCCTCATCAGGAGGATATGCCAAAAGATACCCCTCTTGATGAACATCATGAGGAAGAGAAAAGAAAATCACCCTCCCCATCAAACATGATGGTGGATACAGGAGATTAGGATGATCATCATGATGATGGTGATGGAAGACAAGGACCTAAGGATCAAGTTCCTCAGTGGCTAGAAACTGAAATTGGCACAGAATCAGGTATGGAGTTACAAGAATTTGATGTATCTACTTTGTTTTCAGAAAACCTGATAAAACTAAAGAGGAAGGCCAAATTGACTTCGGCCATTAGGAGAGATCCTACAACTGGAAGAAGAATAGCTCAAATAGCACTCCCTACTATAGATAAAGAGAAAGGTAAAATTACCTTAGATGAATTTCAGATCAGCACAGTAGATTTGGGGTTTGCCAACGAAGACCAAGAAGGTCAGGAGGGCAAAGACATCATAGATTATTTGATTCAGAAGGTTAAAAGAGAAAAGGAGAAAAATAAGCAACACAAGGAGCACATTGCTCAGTTGCATGCATATATAAAAAGGTTAACCAATCTTGAAGATAATTCAATTGACCATGCAGTCCCATTGACTGCTATTTCACAGGAGGAAGTAAATAAATTGGACCTCATGAAACATGAGTCATCCATAATGAAGAAATGGATGTTATCCATATTGGATGCAGCGGAGGATGTATTAAAAGCCTCTTTGAAAAGGTGGAATTCCCTTAGCATTTCCAGGAAAAAGGTGGATAAACTGCAAATGGAGACTGGGAAAAAGTCTTTCCAATTGGAGAAAACATTGACTGCTTTGGATGAAATAAGGAGGATCAACCCTCAGTTGCTCATAAACAAGCAGGTGTTGAATAATAACAATGCCTTATTAATAGATATATGGTATAGAGACATCCAGTTTGAATGCGATGTACTTAAGAGATGCAATAACAAGCTAAGAGATATTAGCATGAAGCTACATGATATGATGTCTTTTGAAGCAGAGATTTTAGAAACAATAGAAGGGAAGGTGGAAGGAAAGATAGAAAATCAAGATGAAGAGTTTGCAGTCAAGGCTCTGCACAATAATTTCCAACCAGTGGCAGATGATCCACTAAACCACTTGACAGAAGAAGTCATAGATAAAATGATGAGGATCAAGGTTAAAGTGGAAAATTACAATGAAACACTGGCCAACAGGAGAAACAAATTGGATAATCTTTGAGGTAAATACCAAGCACATAAGCACGCCATCATCAAAGCAAAAACCTAGGATGGTGGAGAAGTAGAGAAAATAACACAGTTGTATGGGAATGTTAGGATAGTCATGTAGGCTCATATACAGGGTCAAGGTCATCATGATGATGAAGATATAGAAAGCAATGCACCTGATGATGGAGCACATGAATCTAACAAAGTAGATGAAGATGCATCATGAAGCAAATATCAGCATCCGATACTTAATGAAACTAAGTATCTCAGATGGTTGCCAGCTGGCAACTTGTGCCACTTGATGGAGTTGACAAAGTCAAAAGAAATATTCACCGTTGATCATGATAGACAAATCTAGATCGTAGATCTTTTGTGTAATGGATTCCTCACCTTGTTCTATAAAAGGTGCAGGAATGCCTCATTTGAAACATTTGAAAACTTAATTGAAAGCTGTTTGCTGAAATATTCAGAGCTCATTTCAAAGATTTTTGTATACATATATGTTCTTGCATACTTAATGAATGAGAAGACTTGTTTGATTACAATTCAAAGTAAATCTTGAGTAATCAGTGTATGAATTCCAGATATATGCTGTGATTTACTGCGTCCGTTGGAGTGCATATCTACTTGTATGTGTTGTTTTCATACAATTCCTTTGAAGTTAGCATCAACTGTATCTAGCTGTGGAATGTCCTAGTGAACATATGGTTTGGTTTTCTTCTCTTCATGATTGTATCTGATGTATATGTGGCTCAATAGCTAAAGGTTCATCTTAATTTGAAGCATTTCTTTCAATTTCTTTTAAATTTCAGAGCATTTCACCATCATAATTGCAAATAATTAACAATCTTAAGCAAATACATAAATATGCAGACATCTCATAGATAATTGTACATCTTTAGCATAATTAGAGATAAAGCATGTACAATTGATGAATATCATGCAAATATTTGAATATAACTGTGTCATTTGATCAAACTACTGTATGAAGTGACCTTTCTATGAAGAATCTTTATAGAAACAAAGTAATGATGATGAATTTCACGTAAGGCCCCAAAATGGAAATAGCAACACACATCAACCTCTGAGTAACATCAGAAGATTAAGACCTACTCACCAGAGATTTGGGATCATGAATTCTCTAAATTCATCATATCTTTCAAGATGAATAAAGGTTAATGTGTACTTTTATTCTATGCTTGTTTATGACTAACATCATGAACAACATAAATTGGTGCTAGAAGGAGGGCCTGATGGAAAAGACACCATTGCTATAGTCAGCATTCACCTTATGCATGCTCTTTGCTCCTAATGCAACATAAATTGGCACTGCTTGTCAATATTCATGAATATTTCAGGTTTGATGTTGCATAAAGTAAGGTAATATTGAAACATCCTTAAATTTCATAAGTTGCTCAAGGATTTACTGTATCGAGCTTGTACATGCTTATCCTATGTAAAGTTTTCAAGATTAAACATAAATACTGCAAGCTTTATGGTAGATCATCCTAAATTTATGAAGATCCGCCGATCTCAGGTAGATTTGTCAAAGTTTCTAAGGAGTATGTCTTGAGAAACCTGATATCGTGTTGTAGGAATCACCAAACCTCAGCATCATCCCATATTTGCAGTGTCCTTGCAAATATTTCATAAATATCCAGTCAAATCAGCCATCCAACCATAAATATCACCTTAGCTGGTGAATTTCAACCAATATTTACAATCATCCAGCTAGTTTCGGTCAAATTTGAGAAATCCTGGCTCACAAGATAAATACTAGGTCAAGATCCACCTGACCTTTTGAAGAACTACTTGTTAGAGGATTTAGACCTAGGACTGTTGATATCCATCACACTCCTGGTTCCAGTGCATTAGGATCATCACCAGAACATCCTCCTGTGACTCCTATTGGGTTCAATATACCTACAGGACCTCCTCAGGGTGCACCTTTAGTTCAACCTCAGCCGATTATACCTCAAGCTCAACCTCCTCCGGTTACAATGTCATTCTTCACGTCAGAGTCACCTTTAACTTTCACTGCATATCATGAGTTACCAAAGAATCCTAACAAAATCTGTCCAAAGTATCATCCTTATCAGGATGCTGATGATCATATCAGAACTTTCAAAGAAGCCTGTTGCAGAGCTAGAATAGAACATCAGGATGTAGTGTGCAGGTTATTTCCTTTTTCTTTCGGGGAAGAGGCTTATAACTAGTACATTAGTCTTGGTCTAGGTTCTGTCAGGTCCTGGGACGTCCTAGAGAAAGCTTTTGTTGATAGATTCAAAATTCCTATTGATCCTTCCATGAACTATCACCTATTTGCTACAATCAAAAGATTTGAGAATGAGCCTATTGCTAATTTTAATGCCAGATTCTAAAAGATGCTATCTAAGTTGGTGACTCCTTATACTATAGCTGACGAAGCTACTAGAAGTATCTATTATTCATCTTTGGATCCTTTGACCTCCATGTTCATTAGGAGAGCTCATCCAACGATAACAACTTTGACACAAGCTTTTCAGGAGGCTATAAAGGTCAGTCAGTAGTTAGTGCCTGCTCCTACTCCAAATATTGTCTTTCCCACATTGCCTAGTATGTAACCAACATATTCTACACAATATCCTAATGGAGCTACGATGCTTCCCATAGTCATGCCTGTACCCTTGTAAATTCCTCCATTAAGCATCATGCCACCTCCTAATGGGAATGGTCAGATGCCACAATATCCTGCCCAAACTTAGACACCTCAGGGTGCTGACCTATCCACCAATAATCATGGATCCTCTTTCTTCAAGCCTCAAACTGAAAATGTAGTGGCCAAAGTCCAAGAAGAAAAGGAAGAGATCAAAGAAATCTTTGCTTAGTTAAGAAAACTCACCACAGAGGTAACTCATTTGAGAAATCAAAACTTCTATTCTCAGTCTAGTTAGAATAGAGGTTATGCCAATGACAGACCGAATTATCCTGACAGAGGGTACAACAACAATAATTTTGGTAACAATGGTGGAAATAATAATAATCCTCAAAGACAGCCTAGAGTATGGAACTCTAGGCCAAATAATGGTTCACTACCATCACCCTTAGACAATCAACCACCTAGTGAGAACAAATAGACTACCAGAGTTAATCTTGCTGAGGCAACCCTCACTAACTGGTGTAGGATACACAATACAAATGCTCATGCAGAGTTAGACTGTCCACAATTTCAAATTGCTGCCAACATTTTTCAAACAGAAGTGTCTAACACTGTAGGAAATCCACCTCAGGTAGAAGGTAATGAAATTGTTCCCTGTGGATATGACTCAGCCTTCATACTAGAGAGTTATACTAGGAAGCCTCATCATCAGACTGTGTCTTCTCACCAGAGTCATCCCCAACCATGTGAAGAATTTTCCATGGCATTTGAAACAAATTATGTCTTCCCTTTTAAGGATGAAAATGAACCTTCAACTGAACATGAGGAGGTGCATGCATACCAACAGCAATATCCTGGTAAGCATAACTATAATCTAAGAAACAATGCCAATAGACCTGCTGGTCCATTGACATCTTCTCTACCTCCAAACAACTTCAACACACCTCCTGATCCCAAAGCAAGCAATAATCTGAGATTTCCTAAGGTGAATGCCCAGTATTTGTCACCTTAGAACACAACATCAAAGGCTGTTAGTTTGCCTCATGAATCTGACAAAATTGTCACATACCTAGCAGATGAGATGAAGAAGATAAAGATCAGCCTGTCTCTATCAGAGTTATTGAAAACCCCTACAATTAAGAAAGCATTCATGAAATCACTTGATGATCCTGCTCCTAAAGAGGATATTCATCCATCAGGCCAACCCAATAGTAAAGATCATGTTGCTAAAGATAACACTATCAAACATAAATTGCCAGCTATTGTCCAAGCTACAGAAACCTCACACATGACATTATATTAGGATAAAAGTGAGTCACCACCTTTCCTCCTTACCATAAGGATGTTTGGAAAGAATTTACACAACTGTTTAGTAGATTCAGGTGCATCTACAAATGTGATGCCCTTGTCTATATGCAATGCTTTAGGACTGCATCCTGTTGAATCCTTAAAGAAGGTGACACAACTGTACAAGACAGAAGTGAGTGTGATAGGAGAATTGACTCATATCCACATGTAGCTAGCATCTGATCCCAGAATCCAGTATTACATTGATATTAAGGTAGTTGACATACCTGATACATATGGGATGCTGCTTAGCAGGGACTAATCAAAAACCTTGAATGGATACATGTCTACTGACTTCAGTCACATGTGGTTGCCTTGGAAGGGTATACCTAACCAGATAAGAATAGATGCCAAGCCTAGGATGAAGCACATGATCATGGAGTATAACAAGACAAATGAGATCATGTATGTAGACATTGAGCCTATAGTTTATTCCATTAGGCCACATATTGTCAGGATAGAGGAGATCCTGATGCTTGATATTCATCATCATGATGATGATCATCAAGATGACATAACAAATGCAGAGTTCAATAATAATTTGGAGGATGAAGATGAAGAAGATCATTTTAGAAACTTTGAAAGTCATTTATCCAAACAGGTAAAACGTTGTTAATTGTTAAATATACCTACTAATGATATTTTGATTGATGGTTGGTGCAGGTTGCATAAAGAGCCACATTCAGAAAAGACTTGTGAGGCATGTAAGGACATGATGGAGTTGGAACAAACATGCAGTGATGTATCATCAGCATCATCATCAGCATCATCATCAGCAGAGGTAAGCTCATCAGATAGTGATAATGACAGTAGTTCTGATTGTTGTTTGTTTCTTGTAGGAGCAGGAGAGGATAAATGTCAATATGAAATTCATATTCAGATGACAGAAGAGATACTAGTGAACAACCAAGATAATAGTGAAAGAAGAGAGAAAATCACTCCAGGAAGTGATTGTTTTATGGAGCCAGATTATGAATTATCTGATGAAGACAGAGGTAGCAATTTGACCAAATTTGAAGAGTTTTTAGTAGAAGAAATCCATAAGATGATACAACAGCAAAGACTTCCCCATGATGTTTTAATTAAAGGCTGGTGCAGGTTGCATCAGGCACCTCATTCAGAGACTTCCTACTCATTATGCTTGCATATTGTGAAAAGACATACATTGTGTACTTCAGAGGATCATCTTCATGACAATAAAGAAAAGAAAGAATTGTCAACTTTACATCAATCTAATGAAATAAGGGTTGATAAAGTTGAAATACCAAAACTAAAGTGGATATCAGGTGGAGCAGCTGCTAGAGCTACAGAAAAGAAAGATAGTTCAAGTAAATATTTGGCTGAAGATAAGCCATGGATCCTAAGATTTGATGGATCCAAGTCCAAGGAGCTGGGGTAGGAATAGACCTAATCAATCCATCTAAAAAATCCTACCTAGCTGCATACAGACTACAGTTCCCTTGCACCAATAATGTGACAGAGTATGAAGCTCTGATACACGGGATATTGTTTGCCCTTAAGAAAAAAGTTAAAATTTTACATGTCTTTGGAGATTCAGAGTTAGTTGTCAGACAGGTGAGAGGAATCTACTCTTGCAACTATAAAAAATTATCAAATTATAGACACAGAGTGTGGGATTTAATGAAGATTTTGACGCCTTTAACATCACCCACATCCCTAGAGAGCAAAATCATAGAGCAAATGCCTTAGCATAAGCTGTTAGCACACTAGAGTCCTTGTCTATATCAGGCTTGAAGAGATTTTCAGTAGAACTGATATCAGTGCCATTAGTACCAGATAATGTGACTAACCTCCAAGTGTTTGATGACGATCAGCACATACTACACTTCATCTCAAACAGAGATGTATTTGATGCTCAAATTATAGATGAGAATAGTGTGGAGGAACATATTTGGGAGGAAGAAGAAATACTAAAATTGCCCAGTAATAAGATCCCAAAGTGGATGATAGAATTAGAAAGAGCTTTTGATTTGGATAATATGCTAAAATAGAAGGACCTTGCAAAGGCTGATGGAGACCAATATGCTTAGGTTGATATTGGACAGGGTGGAGATAAGAGAAATGTTCTAATAGGCAAGGTTTGTACACCAGAAGAGTTAGAAGGAATAGCCCAGGCCCTTAAGGACTATATCCATGTCATTGTTGCCGATGATGGCATGGTTCGGTGGTTAAGTCGTTCAGGATGTAGTGGCGGCCACCAGAGTTCAAACCCCCGCTGGGCCAACGAGCTCGCAAGGCTTTACGCCTTCGCTGGGCCAATGAGCTCGCGGGTTTGAAGTGTTCTTTCTAGGGGATGAGGTCCCCCAGTTGTGGCCTCACCGGTTCATTGCTCCGGGCAAAAGCATTCGCGTGGAGCCGGAGGGCGTGTTGCACCAGCGTCGCCGGTCACGTTAAAAAGTTTACCAGGCGCATTAAAAAAAAAAAATAAATAAATATCCATGTCATTGCATGGACCTATGATGAGTTGAAGACATATCACACATCAGTCATAACTCACACCATACCTCTCAAGCCAGATGCTAAACCTTTTAGACAGAAGCAAAGGCCCGTCGATGCATTGTTTGAACCAATAATCTTTGAAGAAGTTAAAAAGTTACTAAATGCCAGGATCATTTTTTCTGTCAGACACTCCACATGGGTAGCTAATCTAGTACCTGTAAGGAAGAAGAATGGAGACATTAGGTTATGCATTGACTTCAGGAACTTGAACAGAGCATCAGAAAAAAACAACTATCCTTTACCTTCTTTAGATGAAGTCCTGCAGATTGTTAATGGAGCCAAGATGATGTCTTTCCTGGATGGTTTCTCAAGCTACAACCAAGTGATGGTTGACAAGATTGACAGACTAAAGACTACCTTCACCACCAAGTGGGGGATATTTGCCTATAGACGTATGCCATTTGGACTTATAAATGCTGGAGCAACTTTCCAGCGAGCAATGGACATAGCCTTCAGAGGCTTAATAGGAAAATGTATAGTCATATACATGGATGACTTGATAGTATTCTCCAAAGAAAGGGGCAACCATGTAGTAGATCTTAGAAATGTGCTAAATAAATGTGAAGAATATGGAATATCCTTGAACCCCAAGAAATGCGTATTTGGGGTGACAACAGGTAAATTACTAGGCCACTTGATTACAAAAGATGGAATCATCATAGATCCTGACAGAGTGGAGTCTATTATGAAAATACAACTCCCTAGAAGCAAAAAGGAACTTAAGTCTTACTTTGGCAAGATCAATTTTGTAAGAAAATTCATCACTGGCTTTGCAGAGATAGTCAGACCTTTGAATGCCATGCTCAAAAAGGATGCAAAGATTGAGTGGATAGCAGAGGCTAGATTTGCCTTTGAAGACATAAAGAAAGTTATATCTGATGCTCTAGTCTTGATTAGTCCAGACTATATAAGAGACTTCTACATTTATTCATTTGCTTTAGAACATACTTCTGTAGCAGTGCTGACACAAAGGAATGAAGAAAAGGAAGAGAAACTGATTGCATTCATGAGATGTCCTTTCAAAGATGCTGAATTGAGATATGTAGATGTTGAAAGGCAGGCACTTTCACTGGTCAGGGCTGTAAAGAAATTTAGGCATTATATACTGAGAAGCAAAGTGATTGTGGTAGTGCCTAATGCAGCAGTAAAGATGTTGTTGATGTAAAGTGAGCCTAGTGAAAAAAGAGCCAAGTGGATCACTGTACTACAAGAATATGACATGGAGATTACACCAATGAAACTAGTAAGAGGACAGGCTTTGAGCCAAATGATATCAGAAATTGATCCAAACATCATGAGCCAGTAGTATGTAATCAATACAAAAGACAGTAAAGAATGGTATTCAAATGTTAGGCACATCCTGATCACTGGAAGATGTCCTCCAAGATTGCAGGCTTCACAGAGAAGAGCCTTAAAGATAAGGTCACAAAAGTATATGATGAAAAGGGGAACCCTGTTTAAGAAGAATTATGAAGGAATATACCTGAGATGCTTAGAGAAGCCAGAAGCAAATAAGGTTCTATCAGAATTACATGACAAGTTTGGAACAGCACATGGATCAGCCTTGGCCACTACACATGCAATCCTCAGAGAAGGATATTATTGGCCTACAATTTTTAAAGATACTGCTGAACATGTCAAATGTTGTCATATATGTTAGGTTGTTGCCAACAGAGAAAAATATGTTGCCCAACCCTTGCAGCTAGTGATGGAAGAATGCCCATTTGCACAATGGGGCATGGACTTTATAGGACCAATAAATCCTCCATCATCATCAGGCCATAGGTATGTCTTGACAATTACTGATTATTGTACCAAGTGGACTAAAGCTGTCAGCAGCAAGACTTGTACTGCAGATGATGTCATCAAATTTCTGGAAAGCAATATTGTTACTAGGTATGGAGTTCCTTATGCTCTGGTAAGTGATAATGGTTCTGCCTTTACTTCAACCAAATTGTCAAGTTGGGATTTTGATCATGGGATCATATTAAAGTTTTCATCCAACTATTATCCCCAAGGGAATGGATTGGCAGAATCCACCAACAAAAATCTACTGAGTATCATAAGAAAGTTAATAGAAAAGAACCCTAGGGAATGGAACTCATTTCTGAAATATGCCTTATGGGTAGATAGAACTAGACTGAAAACTGCACTAGGAAACTCACCTTTTCACTTAGTATATGGGGTGGATCCCATCCTCCCTGTTAACTTGAAAATTCCTACCCTGCAGTTTACCCAAGAATACCTAGGCATAGATAATAGACAAGAAGTCAGGTTGCTTCAGCTGATGAACCTGAAAGAGAAAAGAAGTCAAGCAATTGACCAGTTTGCAAAACATCAGTTTGTTGTCAAATGCTGGTTTGACAAAAGAGCTAGAGTGAAAGCCTTCAGGATATCTTATTTAGTCGTGATGTGGGATAAAGCACACGAGATAAAAGGAGACCATGGCAAATTTGACAAATTATGGATAGGTCCCTTTCAAATTTCTGAGATATTAGGAGACAACACTTACAGGCTTAAGAACCTGACAGGTGAGGATGTCCCATTGCCAGTCAATGGACAATTCCTTAAACATTACTTCCAAGCCTGAGTGACCTCATGACAGTCATGTGTATCATATTGTATATTTGTATAGTTGCTTGTACAGTTTTGTTGTTTTGTTTGTTTGTTTGTTTTGTTTTGATTGCTTGTTGAGTTTTGTTTTGGTTATTCAAGATGATGCACTTCATCACCCTAGAAAATAACAAAATTGTTAGGATTCAAGTGATGAGATCAAATTTAGATATAAGTTATGATTCATTCTAAGAAGTATTCATGATCAGATTTGTGACATTCTTTCATCAGGGTGCCTTTTCTTGAACAAAATGAATCAATCATAGTGACACACCTAACAGCCTTGGGTTTGTTGAACACACAAGTATAGGTGTTAAGTGAAAAATCTAAAGGGACTCCTTTGCTACCAATACAATCTCTAACCTAAAGTTGCAAGTGGCCATACCTTGTACAATGAGCTTACATGATGATACCAGATACATATAAATCAAATATAAATAATAATAATAATAAAATTAGGCCATCTAAGTAACCCTACTGGGGCTATGGATGCCTGCTGGCAGTGGGGCTCTACTTAGGGAAATTGTATCGTTAACCTTGCCGGGGCTATGGATGTCTGTTGGCAGCAAGGCTCTATCTAGGTTGGCTATGAGGGATGATCTCCAACTATGTAGTTTAACACCAGTTACTCATGTTTTCAACTTGCTTTCAAGATGAAGATAATTAATCATTTGCACACACTTGATCCTTTGTTAGCATTGTTACCATGATGACACCTTATTATTCAAAAAGATTATGATGCTTATGCTTAGAATGAATTAGAATACTATATAAGAATGTGATCACATCACTTGAATCATTAAAATTTTGATGTTTTCTTTAGTGGCAAGTTGTTGTGTGGTTACACAACATGCCCCATTTTGACTTGGCAAAATAGGGACCCAACTTTTGTTTGGTTTGTGCTTTCCTACTTTCTGGCGATCTGGTAAAAGTAAGTCATGCAAATAACCCTCTATAGGAGGATGGGTGATGCAGAGTGGGACGCAACGGAGGCAACCTAACAGGAAGGAGCTGCCAACAAAACAAACAGCATGATAAACTTCACTATCGGCTGAACCTCATCATCATATTTCCTAACAACACCAACTGCATCATCATATTTCAACAGCATCATCATATTTCTGATGATCGCAAATATCCTCCTGTCGATTACTATTCACCTTCCTCGACTGTCGCCTGTCATCATCATCATGATAATCAACAGGCGCAAACATCCTCCAGTTGCACTGTTCATCGGGTGCCAAATACAAGCGACATCATCATGATATTCACTATCACCTTCGTCAGCAGGATATCCAAATATCCGGTTGTCCAAATATCCTGATGACGTTCCACTTCAACAACTTTCCTTCGATGCTTCACTGCCCGACGATACAAGCAACAGCATCATGATATTAAACATCCGGTTCCTCGAAACCTCCTGATGATGCTAATACAACTTCCTGCCTACGCCGATACCTTTCCACTTAGCGACAACAGGATAAACCCGCATAGAGGGATTTCCTAATATCCTGATGACGATGACGTCATATCCTGATGACGATGACGTCACACATCATCCTGATGAACTCTTCAACACTTAGCCAAAAACTCAACTTTCACACCCGCGTCCGTTAGCGATATGCGGATGATGACCTTCCCCAAGAGATGATCCTGACTGCGATATATACACTGAGTATATATCCACCTCAAAACATCATGATGCACCTGCAACATGCAAATTTCAACAACTTCATGACCCGATCCTGATGGCGATGGATTCGCAGATGATGTTGCGGCTCGTTCCGACTGGAAACGCACATGCAGACTCCTGTGTATCCTTCCACTGCATGAAAACACTCACAACCGCATAATTTCCCAAAGATCATGTGACGACCGGGCCGGATCACCTCCAAACCAAAATCTAACAGTTTGTCTTCTAGACCTAGCACATGAGGATGCTAGGCTGATTTACAGCATGCTTCTAACAGATCTCCTGAACAATGCAATGCACAAGCAGAAAACACAAATGCAATCTAATCTATGATACAGGACCATTCCACCGATTTGCAGGATCAACCGGTGGAAGGGTTGAAAGTGGTCATTAGCTTGCAAAACGGAAAGGAATTCAACACAGATGCAAACAGATAATGCAAAAGACGAGATCTTATTCAATTGAAATTCAGTGTCCTGAATACAGCTTCACAATGACTGAACTGCTCTCCTGAATATCTACTCAACACCAGTACATCAATATCAAAACTATATCAAAAACTATCCCCAAACCCTACAGATCGAAGGTATATATAACAAATCCTTCGAGTACTACTAACATCACTTCCCAGCGGCTGGGAGCTTCCAAGCGGCTGGGAGAGAGGACAGCTCAGACTCTCTTATCCCGATTTCTAACTGCCTCTAACTGCCTACACATACTCCTATGTTGAACTATTACAAAGCATCGGTCACAGTGGACCTTATTACATGATAAGTCAACCATACTAAAAATAGATTATCTCGTCAGCATGATGATAACTATCCTACATCCTGATCATGTATGTCATCATGCGGACCTATATCCTGATCATGTGTGGGTGCTCCTGCACCATACTCCCCAAAAGAAGAAATCTCAAGTCCACTTGAGATGAGAGTATCAAGGTCGGCACCATGTTTCTGTATCTGTTCTGCAGTCATCCATACTGCTTCAGAAGTCGGCCGTCCCTTCCAAGAGACGAGGTACTCCAAGTACTTCTTGTTCCTGGTCTGTTTGATCACTCTAGTGTCCAAAATCTACTGTATCTGTGGAGGATCATGTGGAGGAATGTCTTCAGCAACTGTATCCTGTAGGATATCCTGATCTGCATCTGGATTAGCCTTGTATGGAGTTAAGTCACATACATTGAAGATAGGAGATAAACCAAGATCAGGTGGTAGTTGGATCTTATAAGCATTCTGTCCATGCTTTTGCAAAATCTGACATGGTCCAACTTTCTTTTGCATGAGCTTAGTATACTTCCCCTTAGGGAGCCTGTCTTTCTTCAAGTGAACCCAAACCAAATCTCCAACAGCAAATTGAACATCCTTCTTCTTCTTGTCAGCATACTCCTTATATTTCAAAGTTGTGTGCTGGAGTTGGGTCTTAACCTGATCATGAACTTCTTTGATTGCTTCAGCAAAAGCTTCTCCATCTGCACTAACATGATCTGCTGTAGGGAGTTCTCGCAACTCTAAAATACCTCTGGGATGCATTCCATATACTACCTGAAAAGGCGATTTTCCTGTGCTCCTGTTGACAGTATCATTATATGAAAACTCAGCTTGAGACAGAATATTGTCCCACTTCTCTCCATGCTGTTTTGTCAAGCATCTAAGTAGATTCCCTAAGGAACGGTTCACAACCTCAGTTTGGCCATCCGTTTGAGGATGATATGCAGAGGAAAATGATAAATTGGTTCCCAGCTTCCTCCATAGGGTTCTCCAGAAATGACCCACAAACTTCACATCTCTGTCTGAAACTATGCTCAAAGGCAACCCATGAATTCTGACAACTTCCCTGAAGAATAAATCTGCAATATATGAGGCATCTGCAGTGGTTTTGCATGGCAAGAAATGTGCCATCTTACTGAACCTGTCCGCTACAACAAAGACACTGTCAAATCCTTTCCTGGTCCTTGGCAAACCTAAAACAAAATCCATACTGATACTTTCCCATGGTCTGGAAGGTATGGGTAAGGGCTGATATAACCCTGCATTAGTTGACCTGCCTTTAGCCTTCTGACAAATTACACAGGTTTCTACAAATTTCCTGACATCTGACTGCAACTTAGGCCAGAAATAATGCCTCCTGACCAGATCAAGAGTCTTGTCTAGACCAAAATGACCTGCCATTGCTCCACAATGTTTCTCCTTGATTATATTCAACCTCATAGAACATCTGGGAATACACAACTGTCCACCCTTAAACAGCAATCCATCTTGGATCAGGTATTCAGAGAACTCAGCATGGTATTTCTCCCCAAAAGAAGTACAGACCTGATATATTTCTCCAAAATCTTCATCAGACTCATACATGGTCGTGAGTGAGTCAATGCCAACACTCTCTAACTGAATCTGATTTACTGTGAGAACTCTCCTGCTCAAAGCATCTGCAACTTTGTTCTTAACCCCTTTCTTGTGCTTCAAGGTAAAAGTGAAAGCCTGTAGTGTTTCTACCCACTTCATATGTCTGTGGTTCAGCTTCTCCTGACTGTTGATGAAACTCAAAGCTTGATTATCTGTGAAGACTATGAACTCCTTTGGCATCAGGTAATGCCTCCATTTCTTTAGGGACTGAACTAAAGCATACATTTCCAGATCATATGATGAATACCTTTTCTTAGCATCATTGAGCTTTTCACTGAAGAATGCAATTGGTCTACCCTCTTGACTGAGTACTGCTCCAATGGCCATGTGACTGGCATCACACTCTACCTGAAAGATCTTATTGAAATCTGGAAGTGCAAGGACTGGCTGCTGTGCCACCTTCCTCTTCAATGCCTCAAAGGAATCATCTGCTCCTTGAGTCCAAACAAACCTGCACTTTTGTCCTCCTTTGATGGTATCCAACATGGGTGCACAAATATGACTGAACCCTCTGATGAACTTTCTATAGAAGGTTGCTAACCCATGGAAACTTCTGACTTCATTCATGGTCTGTGGAGTTGGCCAATTCAAAATGGCACTCACCTTCTCCTTATCCATCTGCAGCTTGCCTTGTGAGATGACAAAACCTAAATAGGTGATCTCCTGCTTCATGAACAAACACTTGTCCAAGTTTATCATCAGCTTCTCTTCATGTAATCTCTTGAGAACCAGCTCTATATGCCTGAGATGTTCTTCTCTGGTGTTACTGAAAATCAGAATGTCATCTAAATAGACTATGACAAACTTACCAATGAATTCCTTCAGAACCTCATTCATCAGCCTCATGAAAGTACTAGGGGCATTAGACAAACCAAATGGCATAACCTTCCATTCATACAAACCTTCATTTGTTTTGAATGCTGTCTTCCACTCATCACCTGGTCTAATCCTGATCTGATGGTACCCACTCTTCAAATCTATCTTGGTAAAGTACTTAGCATTTCCCAAACAATCAAGTAAATCCTCAATTCTGGGGATTGGAAACCTATACCTGATTGTGATCTTGTTGATGGCTCTGGAATCGGTGCAAAGTCTCCAAGTGCCTTCCTTCTTAGGTGCTAGTACAGCTGGTACTGCACATGGGCTCAAACTCTTTCCAATCAAACCTGAATTCATCAGTTCTTCAATCTGCCTGGCTACTTCTGCATTCTGTTCTGGGGTAAGCTTATAAGCTGCTTTATTTGGAAGTGTAGACCCTGGAATCAAGTCTATGCAATGACTGATATCTCTGATAGGTGGTAGGGATCTTGGCATTCCCTCTGAGATAACACCTTTGTACTTATCCAATAACTCTTGGACAGCTGGGTCTATCAACCTTGGCTTCTTCTCCTTCTTGGCTTCTTGCTGTTGTTCCTTATTCACATTCATACAGGGGATTAGGGCATATGCAACTGCACCTTCTGCTGCCACTTCTTTCATAAACTGTTTGCCTTCCATCAGCATGACCTTCACTTCTTTGCCTTTAGACTTCTCCTCTTTCTCCTTCAATGGGAATAGTGTTACATCTGTACCATCTTTAGTGATTTTATAGGTGTTTTTGACACCATCATGCTGTGCCTTCAGATCATATTGCCATGGTCTTCCAAACAAAAGGTTGCAAGCATCCATCTTGGTGATATCAAACAACAACTTATCTTTATATCCACCAATCTGGAATTCTACCCAAGCCTGCTCTTCTACAGTTGTCTGCTGACCTTGAGTAAGCCATGAGACCTTATATGGAGATGGATGAGGCAATCTCCTAAGCTTCAGCTTCACCACCATTTCTTCAGACACAAAGTTCTCAGTAGAACCAGAATCAATCAAAACTTTACAAGCCTTACCTCCTGCTTTGCAAGTGGTTCTGAAAAGGGACTTCCTCTGAGGGGCTTCTTTATCAGGTACCTTCATGGTAGTTACTGTTCTTCTCATCATCAGGGACTCTCCACTTTCTGGATATCCAAAATTCTCAGGACCATTCACACTCTGAAAATCATTAGAACTTGTCCTACTCTGATTATCAGGTTCATTGACCAGATTTGTCCTCCTTTCACCTGCTGAGCTTGTGGCCTTGTCTGGACATCTGCTGGCTATATGGCCTTCTTTGTTACAGTTGTAACACCTGATGGATCCTCTACCCTGGGATCTTCCTCTGTAAGGTCTTCTACCTCTGAAGTTTCCTTGCTGACTGAAATTCTCCCTCTGACTTTGACTATTGTTGCCCTTGCTATTGTCTTGACTAGACTCTCCTTGATATCCCTGTCCTTGTCCTCTGCCTCTGAAAGGACTTCTTCCACCTCTTTGTTGTCTTCCTCTTCCTCTGTTGTTCTGATCTTGTTTTCTCTTCAGCTTTTCTTCCACCTTCAGTGCCAACTGAAAACTTTTCTGCACTGTATCTGGGTTATGCAGACTCAGATCTTCCTGAATATTAAACCTCAGTCCATTAAGGTATCTGGCTACCTTTTCTTCTTCACTTTCTTTCACCTTGGTCTTCATACAGAGTTTCATGAACTCTTCTGTATATGAGCTGACATCTAGCTCCTTCTGCTTTAGGTTCTGTTTCCTCTTGTGCAGCTGGATACTGTAGTCCAAAGGAATATAAGCCTCCTTTACCAATTCCATCATCTTCTTCCATGTGGCAACTCTACGTTTGCCCTCTTGCACTCTATCATCCTGAACAAAGTTCCACCATGTCAGGGCAGCTTCTTTCATCTTTGACTGTGCTATCTTCACTCTCTGCTGTTCTAGTATCTCCTCTGTCACAAAGAAATTGTTCAGACAGTCTATCCATTCCATTACTGAATCAGGGTCCATCTTACCTGTAAATACTGGCAAGTCCAGCTTCACATCCATGGTTCTCCTCTCCATGGCCTTGAGGGCGTTCAACAGCGGTCTCTGGTCTGCAGGAACGACCTCCTCGCTCCAATTAGGGACATCCTCTTCTTCCCTATCATCTTCTCTACCAGAACCTACTTTGCTCCTTAACTTTGCTAACTCATCTTTCAACTCCTGATTCTGAGCCTTCACGGCCCTGCTTTCTGCAATCTGCTTCTTCACCAGAACTGCCAACTCAGCGTTGGTCATCTTTGTTGGGAACTCAGATGTTCCTTCTTCGTCTGACATCCTGCTTATCTTTTCCAAAAGATCCTAACCTTTGCTTTGATACAACTATGATGCAGAGTGGGACGCAACGGAGGCAACCTAACAGGAAGGAGCTGCCAACAAAACAAACAGCATGATAAACTTCACTATCGGCTGAACCTCATCATCATATTTCCTAACAACACCAACTGCATCATCATATTTCAACAGCATCATCATATTTCTGATGATCGCAAATATCCTCCTGTCGATTACTATTCACCTTCCTCGACTGTCGCCTGTCATCATCATCATGATAATCAACGGGCGCAAACATCCTCCGGTTGCACTGTTCATCGGGTGCCAAATACAAGCGACATCATCATGATATTCACTATCACCTTCGTCAGCAGGATATCCAAATATCCGGTTGTCCAAATATCCTGATGACGTTCCACTTCAACAACTTTCCTTCGATGCTTCACTGCCCGACGATACAAGCAACAGCATCATGATATTAAACATCCGGTTCCTCGAAACCTCCTGATGATGCTAATACAACTTCCTGCCTACGCCGATACCTTTCCACTTAGCGACAACAGGATAAACCCGCATAGAGGGATTTCCTAATATCCTGATGACGATGACGTCATATCCTGATGACGATGACGTCACACATCATCCTGATGAACTCTTCAACACTTAGCCAAAAACTCAACTTTCACACCCGCGTCCGTTAGCGATATGCGGATGATGACCTTCCCCAAGAGATGATCCTGACTGCGATATATACACTGAGTATATATCCACCTCAAAACATCATGATGCACCTGTAACATGCAAATTTCAACAACTTCATGACCCGATCCTGATGGCGATGGATTCGCAGATGATGTTGCGGTTCGTTCCGACTGGAAACACACATGCAGACTCCTGTGTATCCTTCCACTGCATGAAAACACTCACAACCACATAATTTCCCAAAGATCATGTGACGACCGGGCCGGATCACCTCCAAACCAAAATCTAACAGTTTGTCTTCTAGACCTAGCACATGAGGATGCTAGGCTGATTTACAGCATGCTTCTAACAGATCTCCTGAACAATGCAATGCACAAGCAGAAAACACAAATGCAATCTAATCTATGATACAGGACCATTCCACCGATTTGCAGGATCAACCGGTGGAAGGGTTGAAAGTGGTCATTAGCTTGCAAAACGGAAAGGAATTCAACACAGATGCAAACAGATAATGCAAAAGACGAGATCTTATTCAATTGAAATTCAGTGTCCTGAATACAGCTTCACAATGACTGAACTGCTCTCCTGAATATCTACTCAACACCAGTACATCAATATCAAAACTATATCAAAAACTATCCCCAAACCCTACAGATCGAAGGTATATATAACAAATCCTTCGAGTACTACTAACATCACTTCCCAGCGGCTGGGAGCTTCCAAGCGGCTAGGAGAGAGGACAGCTCAGACTCTCTTATCCCGATTTCTAACTGCCTCTAACTGCCTACACATACTCCTATGTTGAACTATTACAAAGCATCGGTCACAGTGGACCTTATTACATGATAAGTCAACCATACTAAAAATAGATTATCCCGTCAGCATGATGATAACTATCCTACATCCTGATCATGTATGTCATCATGCGGACCTATATCCTGATCATGTGCGGGTGCTCCTGCACCAATGGGGTAAGTCATCATCATGAGGTCAATTTGTCAAAGTCCTTATTTCATTTCATTAACCTCATATTTGGAAAGAACATCAAATTTCATGAAGGTTTGCCTTTTACATTACCTTGATATTCCTTAGGATGTGAAAGTTATGAATGGTCAAAATCCTAGTCAAACCTGGTATTCATAAAGGAGAGGATCATATTTCTCAATATCAGTCATCTTACGAAAGATCACCCTGATCCAATTTACCACTCGATAACTCATTTGGTTCGTGACTTGCGGACGTCAAACTTAAGTGGTAGTGATACTTACCCGTCAATAGCATCATGCATTTTGTGAGGATGATATTTCAAAACATCACCCGATATTCTAAATATCACCCTATATTTCAAATATCATCCAATCATGAAATATCACCCTGAAGACATTATCTTGATGACATCATCTGATCCTGATAACAAAAAAAATCAACATGATGATGACGTCATCATCATCTTACCTCGTGGAGGTATATTTCATAACATCATCCTTTCACAAAACATGACGATGATGTCATAATGCTTCAACGATAGACTGAGCCAATATCATGGTGATGTCATCATGACATTCTGAGAAAGGTCACTTAAACAACACCTAGGGTCATCATGCTTTCCAAAATATCACCTGATATTTTGAACATCACCCGATCTTTATAATATGACCTGATGGTTTGAAATAACCTGATATGTTTTTCCCCCTAAGATACGGATGGTCATATTATGAGGGATGGTCATATTTTGAATATCACTCGATATTCAAACCATCACCTGATATTTCAAAAGATCATCCTCCTCGTCCTGCCATGCAAACATTGAATGCTCATTAAAGCGGTAGGTGCTTCCCGCCGATCATTGGCACGATAATCACACCTGGTGAGATCTCAAGTTTCCATGCAGAAAATCAATGATTAGGATTGATTCAATCAGATTATGCCCTAATTGATCAGATGAATAGGTTTAAAATGAATTTGCAACATCATTATACACTTACCTTGCGAAGAATTCAGTGTTTACACGGAGCCGAGCTTCCAAACACTTCTACGAGTCACCTGTAGAGGTATATGTCCTGAATCATAACGAAGAACGTGATTACAATCAGTCTCAAGGTTATTTCCATATAATCATCATCAACATAATTCAAAGGATAAACGCATCAGGTAAGTAACTAATCCCTTCTGCTGTGTTTTCTATGCATATACAAGTAGTACGATGTTTACTGGTTTGGAATTGAGAGTTTTGTATATCATGATGAAGTAATGTTTACAAATAGAAGCATTACGCTATAAAAGTCTAGTATATACATGTATGAGATGAAGTGCACATTGTGAGACCAGTTCTTGTCATTGCAGGAAGCCATGACAGATAAGAGGTTGATGAAATCTAAGGCAGAGTTTGTTAAACTGATGTTTGCACAACCTGAGGGTGTGTAATTCAAATATGGAGTTACTGGAGATACGCACCAAGGAAGTACAGATCTGGCTGCATGGATAGATAAGATGCACAATCAGGAGGAGAATCCTCTGCTTGAGGATATTTTAGTGTCTGAGATGGGGAATGCAGCTGGTTTTCCATAAACCTTGGAGGCTCCTAAACTGGTCATAGAGTGTGCCAAAAATTACAATTCATAGACAAGGAGAGTTGAGAAACATGGAAGAGTATATGTAGACTTCTCCATAAAGAGCCTGTCCACCATGCTCAGTTTGCCATTGGGTAAGGATGTTGTCAGCATGAACCTAAAGAAACTAGTCATGGAATATGAGGCTAATAAGAAAGCTGCCAGGAAAAGGATGTATGGTTGGAGAGCTAAGAATAGTACTTATCCAGTTGTAGCTAAGCTGCCCGTCCATCTATACAAGTATGATTTTGATGAGGAATATCAGTTCATGATCGCCTTACTCAATCGGGCTATAGGTCAGCCAACAACTAGAAGTTTTAAGGACTGGATGTATGGGATCATCCTGACATGCATATATACTGATAATAGGCCATTATGGGCCAAAATGATAAGTGATGCTATAGATGAGCAACTGATAAACCTGGGAGGTACAAATTGTGCTTTCTATATGACTTCGTACCTAGTCTATGCATGTCCATACAAGGGTACATTCAATGCATTAACTACAGTGGGGAGGATTGGTGGTACCACCAATCATGCACATATCTGGGATCATTATCCCCAATTACAGAGGGTAAACTATCTCCAAGATTATAAGCTAGTGAATGATGCATTCTCAATGCATCTGGTAAGGACCACGGAAGAAGATAGAACAAAGAGACTGAGCATGGAAGCTCAAGAGGTCATCTACAGGTATGGAGCCTGGTATATACAATTTGAAAATTTCTCCTACATTAGGATTGAAGGATTTGGAGGACAGCCCCTTATGCTCCCAAGATATCCAACTGATGCAGTAGTACTGATGGAGTTTATGAGACAGGTTGTAACAATATTGGATGCTTATAAAGCTAATAACAAAATTCCACCAGTATTGTTTCCAGTGACAATGGGCTATTACATGTGCCTAGACAGTGAGAATATTAAGAAAGCCATAGCTGGCTTAACAATGATGCAATTACAGCCATTCCCATTTACAAGGTCATATGATCCTTATGGGAGGCTGCAAAAGATCATGGGACAGCCCATCCACAAAAGGCACCTTAAAGATTTTTGGGCAGATTGTGAGGATGAGGCTGATGCAAGAAGGAGAGGTATCAAAGGTTAACACTGAACCAAATCAGAAACATTTGATTGTATTTCCATCCCAGCACAACTGAAGAAGGATGATGGAAGAATTATGGCTGACGAATATGAAGAGAAGAAAATATTCAATGACACTATATCATCCCTAGATCTCACTATACAAGAAGATATCTCTTTAGATCCTTTTACTGCTAGGATATTAGAGCTGACCCAAGCTTGGGTCAATGGCCAAATAGAAGTACTTAAGAAGAGAGGGTTTGCTATCACTATGGATAACAAACAGAAAAGGAAAGAAATCCCAGCTGATGAGTATGATGACTTTCTGAATGAGAAGAGGAAGTCCAAAGGAGATAGGTTTCCACCTCCACAACAACAAAGCAAAAGACCTCCAAGAGGCAAGACACCTAAAACTGAACCCAAAGGTGTTATTATTGAAAGAATAGTAGAAACTGTTGTAGGAGCACCAGCATCAGGAGAAGCATTAGCTCCAGGGCAGGCTTCAGCATCATCTGCACCTCCTCCAAGGGATAAACAAAAATCTGAAAGGATCCAAAGGACAGATGTAGTGGCTACTGAGACTTATGAAGAAGGTCAGGCCTCAAAGAAACAGGTGGAAGAAGATATTCCTCTTGAAAAGGAAATTGAAGAAGAGAGTGTTCTCCCTCTCACTAGGAAAAGAAAGGCACCTCAGGTGATGGTAGCTACCATACCTAATAAAACAAGAACTTCCATGAGGGGTGAGGTAAGACAACCCCCTATAATACTAAAAGGGGCAGGTGGTGAAGTTTTTAATAAGGAATTGCAACATAGTGTTCCACTTCCCACCATTGTAAAGTTCAAAACTGAGCTAGCATAAGAGCAAATAAAAGAAACCTCTAGGATACTCCAAGGTGGTATTGTCTCATTGGATGAGACAGCTGACCTATCCGATGATGAGGTAGTGAAGGATGTAACTTCACAAAGAATGGAAACCCTTCCTGCTGACACCCGGATAACTCCTCATGGAACTCCATTAGTACAAACAGTGTTAGAGGAGATGAAGCAAGTTGAAACAGAAAAGGAAAGCAGCCCAGAGAAAATTACAGAGCAAATGGGGCTAGATGCACTAGTAGAATAGGTGACAAGTCCTGCAGTTGTGGATTTAGCATATGTAGAGGATGTAAATCCTCAGGATATGGTTGGTTCACCTGATAAAATAGAAAGTATTGAAGAGCTAAAATAGAAAGAAGTGGAGAGCAAAGCTCCAGATATGGGTTAGCAGCAGCATGATACATCAGCTGAACCCAAAATAGTAGAGGTGAAAGATAAGGGAGAAGAGGAAAATGATGCATCAGCTGATCCTACTCCCAAAGCTCAAGAAACAATCGTCACAGGTGCAGAGAAGGATGTGGTACAAGATCAAACAGAAGCATTGAAGAAGGGTAAAGTAACATCCACAGATACTATCAAGCCTCAAGATGAGGAAGTTAATAAAGTGGATGAAGTTAGAATGGAGGAAGCGAAGGATCAGGATCATAATAAAGATGTAGATGACCAACCAGATCAACCTCTAGAAAAAGAAGCTCCTCATCAGGAGGATATGCCAAAAGATGAGGAAGAGAAAAGAAAATCACCCTCCACATCAAACATGATGGTGGATACAGGAGATCAGGATGATCATCATGATGATGGTGATGGAAGCCAAGGACCTAAGAATCAAGTTCCTTAGTGGCTGGAAACTGAAATTGGCACCGAATCAGGTATGGAGATACAAGAATTTGATGTATCTACTTTGTTTTCAGAAAACCTGATAAAACCAAAGAGGAAGGCCAGATTAACTTCAGCCATTAGGAGAGATCCTACAACTGGAAGAAGAACAACTCAAATAGCACTCCCTACTGTAGATAAAGAGAAAGGTAAAATTACCTTAGATGAATTTCAGATCAGCACAGTAGATTTGGGGTTTGCCAACAAAGACCAAGAAGGTCAGGAGGGCAAAGACATCATAGATTCTTTGATTCAGAAGGTTAAAAGAGAAAAAGAGAAAAATAAGCAACACAAGGAGCACATTGCTCAGTTGCATGCATATATAAAAAGGTTAACCAATCCTGAAGATAATTCAACTGACCATGCAGTCCCATTGACTGCTATTTCACAGGAGGAAGTAAATAAATTGGACCTCATGAAACATGAGTCATCCATAATGAAGAAATGGATGTTATCCACATTGGATGCAGCGGAGGATGTATTAAAAGCCTCTTTGAAAAGGTGGAATTCCCTTAGCATTTCCAGGAAAAAGATGGATAAACTACAAATGGAGACTGGGAAAAGGTCTTTCCAATTGGAGAAGACATTGACTGCTTTAGATGAAATAAGGAGGATCAACCCTCAGTTGCTCATAAACAAGCAGGTGTTGAATAATAACAATGCCTTATTAATAGATATATGGTATAGAGACATCTAGTTTGAATGTGACATACTTAAGAGATGCACTAACAAGATAAGAGATATCAGCATGAAGCTACATGATGTGATGTCTTTTGAAGCAGAGATTTTAGAAACAATAGAAGGGAAGGTGGAAGGAAAGATAGAAAATCAAGATGAAGAGTTTGCAGTCAAGGCTCTCCACAATATCTTCCAACCAGTGGCAGATGATCCACTAAACCACTTGACAGAAGAAGTCATAGAAAAAATGATGAGGATCAAGGTTAAAGTGGAAAATTACAATGAAACACTGGCCAACAGGAGAAACAAACTGGATAATCTTTGAGGTAAATACCAAGCACATAAGCACGCCATCATCAAAGCAAAAACCCAGGATGGTGGAGAAGTAGAGAAAATAACACAGTTGTATGAGAACGTCAGGATAGTCATGCAGGCTCATATACAGGGTCAAGGTCATCATGATGATGAAGATACAGAAAGTGATGCACTTGATGATGGAGCGCATGAATCTGACAAAGTAGATGAAGATGCATCATGAAGCAAATATCAGCATTTGATACTTAACAAAAATAAGTATCTCAGATGGTTGCCAGCTGGCAACTTGTGCCACTTGATGGAGTTGACAAAGTCAAGAGAAATATTCACCATTGATCATGATAGACAAATTTGGATCATAGATCTTTTGTGTAAAGGATTCCTCACCTTGTTCTATAAAAGGTGTAGGAATGCCTCATTTGAAACATTCAAAAACTTAATTGAAATCTGTTTGCTGAAATATTCAAAGCTCATTTCAAAGATTTTAGTATACATATATGTTCTTGCATACTTAATGAATGAGAAGACTTGTTTGATTACAATTCATAGTAAATCTTGAGTAATCAGTGTATGAATTCTGGATATATACTGTGATTTGTTGCATCCCTTGGAGTGCATATCTACTTGCATGTGTTGTTTTCATACAATTCCTTTGAAGTTAGCATCAACTGTATCCTGTTGTGGAATGTCCTAGTGAACATATGGTTTGGTTTTCTTCTCTTCATGACTGTATCTGATGTATATGTGGCTCAATAGCTAAGGGTTCAACTTAATTTGAAGCATTTCTTTCAATTTCTTTTAAATTTTAGAGCATTTCACCATCATAATTGCAAATAATTGACAATCTTAAGCAAATACATAAATATGCAAACATCTCATAGATAATTGTACATCTTTAGCATATTTAAAGATAAAGCATGTACAATCGATTAATATCATGCAAATATTTGAATATAACTGTATCATTTGATCAAACTACTATATGAAGTGACCTTTTTATGAAGAATCTTTTCAAAAACAAAGTAATGATGATGAATTTCACGTAAGGCTCCAAAATGGAAACAGCAACACACATCAACCTCTGAGTAATGTCAGAAGATTAAGACCTAATCATCGGAGACTTGGGATCATGAATTCTCTGAATTCATCGTATCTTTCAAGATGAATAAAGGTTAATGTGTACTTTTATTCTATGCTTGTTTATGACTAACATCATGAACAACAAAACCCAGTGTTACCTTTTGTCCTAGTGTATTACATGGTAACCACTAGACTCCAGAAAACTATGAAGTCCATGCAAGTTGTCCCTAAGAAGTACAAATTGCCTCCTCACACATTACAATCAGGCTGTCTCAACATTACCCCCCATGGTTACTCCTAGAACACCCGCGAAAAGATCTACCAATTCTCCCAACGTACTGCACCTTGACCACCCTAACACTCCTCATGAGGGTAGGGTCCCTTTGGTAAGTACACCTCACTATACAACCGGCATGCCTCTTGTACCACAAGGATATACCGTTGATCAAATCATGCCTCAAGAAGATAGCGTCACTTTGGTAAGCACACCTCACTATACCACCGACTTGCCTCTGGATTTTGTCCCACAAGGTTATACTACAGATCTAGCCCCATCTCAAGAAGAGTGACACTTTGAAATAGGTCAATCCTCTCAAGAAGATGGACAAGATCTTGATGAATTCATACAAGAGCCTAGAGTCGTGGCCACCTTTGACAAAATCCTTAGTGAGAACCAAGATCATTTCTTTCGCTTGCTTGCAGAGCAAGGAGCCAAGTTACCTCAAGATTTTGATTTATCCACTCTCAAGGAGACAAACAACACTTTAAGTGCCATACAGGCGGTCCAAACCATGTCAACAGTGACCACACCCTTACCTAAACAAAGCTCACAATATAAGAATCCCCTTTGTCAAAACCCAACAGGAAAGAGGGCCGTATCACCACTTCTGACTCCTATGGAGATCTACAAACATCAACAAGAAACTCTCCAACGTCAGGCAGAGATAGCCAAGCAAGCCACCTTAGCTTAAGCAAACATACAACAAACTCTTAAGGTGTCCACACCAATTACAAGTGGAATCTTGGTTACTCCTTCACGAATAGGTTTCCCACCAAATTACAATCTAGGGAACAACTATGTAGCCATACAACAAGGGTCTCAACAAATACCACCTCCTATATCATCAAACCTTCATGTCTCTCAACCAACTAGAGTCATGCAATCCCAACCACAACATTCTTCTACTCTCATCATCAATCAACCTCAACCTTCGCATAACACTTCTACCTATGTCCCTCCTCCACTGCATTCATCATCGCTAAATTTCTTCCACACTTTGCCTAGCCACCCTCAACATTCCCAACATCAAGTCTCCCAAAGATATGTTCTACAATCGTAACCTAACCCAATGAACTTTAGCTTTCCTCCACCAAATTCTTTCCTTCAACCATCACAAATCCAACATTCTTACCTAGTACCACTGCCACCTCTTCGAAATCAAAGCATCCAATTCAAACCAATCTCAACCCAACATACAACGCATACGACCCTTATAACTCCAATACGCATGGCTTACACTACAATCTGGGACATGGGCAACAACAACCACTTCTAGGACAACAGGAGATGTTTCCAACCCCTCCCACAATGATGGAGCTAAAAATTGCAGAAGTTCAACAGAAGCTATCTGATCTTACGTTTGGCCACACCAAGAAAACCTTCTCATTAGAGGAAGTGTGTCCCTATCCTTTTGATCGGTCATTACCCATGATCCCTTTTCCTCAAAATTTCACTATTCCTAAGTTTGATAAATACAAAGGAAAAGGTGACCCAAAAGACCATTTCAGGGAATTCTCTCTTGCTTGCTTTGAGGTCTCACATAACGACACATATCTTATGCATCTCTTTCCTTGCAGTCTTGGAGGTCAATGTATAGAATGGTTCTCACACTTACCAATGGGAATCAAGTCTTTTAACGAGATAGCAGAGAAATTTGCAACCCATTTCTCCTACAACGTAGAGCATGAGATCTCTAGTACTGATCTATGCAACAACAAATAGAAAAATGGAGAAACCTTCATTTCTTTCCTTCAATGATGGAGACAAATGGCTAGTAAATTCCTTTCAAGATTCCTGAGAAACAGCTTGTCGATATATTTGTGCAGAACCTCAACCAAGAGTTAGGTTTCCATTTGCAAATTCTTAGTGCTAAAACCTTGGACAAAATCACATACAAGGGAATCAACATTAAAAAGGCCCTCATTGCTAAGGGTGTGGTAAAAATCTTCGAAGAAACGAAAGAAAATACTCCTCATCAACAATCAAGTGATAAACCCAATTATTGGAACAAAAACAAAAATGTGGTCAATGATGGTGTGGTCAATTCTAAACATGTCCAAACATTGTACATGCCACTACAACTTTCTAAACCAAGTCAAGCTCCACCTTAACAATAGCAGCAACAAAGGCAACCTTATCAAAACCAACAGCAACAACAACAAGAGCAGCCTCAACAAGATTACCCTCCGCGGCATCAATTCACTCCCTTGGGAGAACCCATAGAGATAGTCTTACAAAAAAATTTACAAAAAGGACTCATCACCTTACTTGATGCTCCCCCGTATGGTGAACCGGTTTACAAAACTGCACGGTACAGAGAAAATGAATACTGTGAATTCCATAGCAGCAAAGGGCATATAACTACATCATGCATGAAACTCAAGAACCTAATCAAAATCTCATCGAAGGCAATCAAATATCTCTACAAGAAGATCCACCAACTCAACACACGAATAAAGATCTCAATATGTACAAGGAACCATTCCCTCATCATGGTCCACCTCCTCCTTAAGATAGAGGTAAAGGTATCAATCATGCTTCCACTTCCGTTCATTCCATTGTAGGTTGTTTTGAAGAGAGTCGAGTGTCTACCCTCACAATCAAAGGCAAATCTATGGATTGCACTGTTGCCACTCACCGTGGTCGTGTAACCATTCGTGGTCCTACACCCAGTCTTCTGGCTCAATCTAATTATAATCTTCTTGAACATCTAGGGAAAAAGCAAGCACAGATCTCTATCTTGGACCTTCTACGGTCATCACCTGCACATAAAGTAGTGCTAGAAAAAGCCCTCCAAGAGTCTTCAGTTCCTAACAATATAGCAGTCGCAGATTTCCAAGCTATAGTAGGTAACATTGCTTCGCCCTACAATGTGGTCTTCTCTAAGAAAGATCTCCCATCCCATGATCCTTGTCACAATGATGCCCTTCATAATGAGGTTCTCATCCATAAGCGCAAAATCAAACGTATATTCATAGATGGTGGTGCTGGTCTCAACATCTGTTCTTTAAAGTTACTTAAGCAATTGGGATAATCTAAGGATCATGTCAACACTAATCAAAGTATTACAATCAAGGGATATGATGATGCTGAACGCCGTTCAGAAGGTATTATCCACTTGCCTATACAACTGGACCCTGTCATGCTTGAAACCAGGTGTCAAGTCCTTGATATTGAGCTACCTTACAACATAATTCTAGGCTACCCATGGATCCATGCAATAAAAGTTGTCCCCTCCATGTACCATCAGTCTCTAAAGTTCCCATACAATGGTACAGACATAACTATCCCAGGAGACCCCAATCCTTTTGAATTCTATCATGTCTTGCAAGGCAGTTATAAGAATTGCAACCAAGTGCCTAACAATACAAAAGCCCTTGAATCCCCACTATATGTTGACCCTGCAACTCTAACTCCAGCCTCTACAAGTGAACCTAATCCTATTCCTGGAATCAAAGCGCACATCTGTGATATAGGCTTTGGCACTTATGATATCTCAAAATCTTGTTATGTAGGGCAGATGTGTCTATCCCCTAAATCTTATGGCCAACCACCCATTGCCAAAGTAACCAAAGAAGTAGCTATCCCTCCCCCAACATTCCTAACCCAATTCCAACATGGATGGTTATTGGAGGAAGAAACTATTGAGGACATTTCTTCTTGGCTCTATAAGGAGAAAGAACTAGTCATAATACCAGTCAAGCAATATGGAAATGGCTTAAGGATAGTAAAAAATATGGGCTATAAAGGTAAAGGTGACCTTGGGAAACAGAATCAAGGAACTATGGAACCCATTGTTGTGACAAAGAAACTAGACAAGAAGGGATTAGGATTTGGTAAGAAGGTACCGCATCCCTTGGACATTGAGGATATCCTTGACAAGGTAGCTGACAGTTTTCTCATCGATTCGAGATCTACTAAGGATATCATCGATGACTCTTCCCTCCATATGACCAACCTATTCGCAGAATCCTCCATTTTTATGTTATCCTTCATATCCTTAACCTCCACCACAAACACCCAGAATGTCACACTTGTCTACGCTAAACTTATCGATTGGGACCAATAAGGGTCCCCCGTTATAGATGTATTTCAGAATGACGAAGCTTTAGCTAAGTTCATGGGACTTTGGGAAGGTATCCCTCTTGGTGATCATAAAGCTGGTTTTGTAATGGAACTAGAGCCAACAGCTTATTTTGGTGAGAATGCCAAATCCTCCAGTCACAAAAGTAAAAATAAAGAAAGATCTCTAGGTGAAAACCACACTGTGGCTCCTCCTGATCACAAAATAGTAAAAAAAAAGATGTATCCAAAGGTGAAAACCCAACTGTGGCACCTGAGGATGGAGGATTTGACCTTCCCCTACCATCTAAGTATCAAGAGAAGTTAGCTCTCTAGTGGAAGATTCTATAGAGATAAACCTTGGCACAGAGCAAAATCCAAAGACCACATTCCTAGCAGCATCATTATCGGAGACAAAGCATAGGAATCTGAACACATTCTTCTTATAGAGAACCATCAACTTTGCATGGACCTATGCTGATATGCCAGGGCTAGACCCTAAGCTAGTAGTTCATTATCTCACAGTGGATCGAAAAGTTAAACCAGTCAAGCAAAAGTTGAGAAAGATGGACCCACAAATAGCTCTCTTAGTAAAAGTGGAAATCTAGAAGCTATTAGATGCAAAGTTCATACGACCTATTGACTATTCAGACTGGGTATCAAACATTGTACCTATGTCTAAACCCAATGGGTGCATCCGCATGTGCAATGATTTTAGAGACCTTAACAAGGCATGTCCCAAAGATGACTTTCTACTACCGAACATTGACATTATAGTAGACTTGACAGCAGGTCACGAAATGCTTTCCCTCATGGATGGATTCTCAGGCTATAATCAGATAAGGATTACAGAAGAAGATCAACATAAAACAACTTTTAACTATCCGTGGGGTAACTATTGTTGGTGTGTCATGCCGTTTGGTCTAAAGAATGCAGGAGCAACCTATTAGAGAGCAATGATAGTGATATTCCATGATCTCTTTCATCATATCATGGAGGACTATGTTGATGACATACTAGCTAAATCTTCTAGGCCAGATCACATACAAGTTCTAGGATAGATCTTTGACAGGCTCGAGAAATACCATGTAAGACTCAATCCAAAGAAGTGTGTCTTCGGTGTAACATCAGGGAAGCTATTGGGATATATTGTATCTCGTAGAGGTATCCACAAAGTAAAGGTGATAGTGGAGATGCCTCCACCAAGGAACCTCAAAGCATTAAGGAGTCTTCAAGGAAGGTTGCAACCCATTAGGTGTTTCATCTCACAGCTAGCAAATGAATTTCAACCATTTCAACACTTACTCTGAAAGGATGTCTCATTTTGATGGGATGATAAGTGTCAAGCAGCATTTGATCAGCTTAAAGAGTACCTAGCTACACCTCTTGTATTGGTACCACCAGCAGCTGATAAACCTTTGATATTATACATCTCAACTACAACTTCAGCCCTAGGGGCCTTGCTAGCACAACATGACCAATCAAAAAAAGAGCATGCAATTTATTATATCAGTAGAACCTTGGTGGGATATGAGCTCAGTTATTCACCAATGCAAAGGGCTTGTTTAGCAGTAGTGTTCGTGTATATCAAAAAATTTGGATTTACAAATGGAAATGATCAAATAATTGAAATGCATAATCTAAACCCAAATCATTCAATACCTCGAAGATGCAAGATGGGCTCAATTGATTGATCACTTTGTTGTGTTGATTGCTCAATTCCGCAGCATAATGTTGATACAAAGATAAATGATGGATGATTGATAGATGATAGATGCAAGGTAGATGGATTGAAGACGATGGATAATGGCTTGAGATGAAAATTCAGCAGAGTGAGGTTGCATGAAGAAGAATCATGAAATTCTCTTAATGGCTCAAGAGAGGCTTGTTTTATAGGAAAGGCTTGGTTCCAATGGATGGCTAGGATCAATTAAGGCTTTAGATGAAATGGATGGATAGGATTAAGTTAGGTTTGCTTGCACATTAAGAAATTGTAGTCATGTGACATGTGGCAAAGGAGGATAAGGCTTAGGTGTGCTTGTGTAGATAAATACTAAAATTAGGTCCCATTAGTTGTGCATGTGAAAGATAAAAGTTGTAACACATGATTGACTGGGCAAGTGTTGGAATGTGATGAAAGGTGAGGGCTTAATTCAAATAAAATATTCGAATTAGTTGGGATATGAGTTGGATATTAATTAAATAAATAAAATTTATTTAATTAATTGGATAAATGAATAGGATGAGATAAGATATGATGTGGAAATTAATTAAATAAATAAAATTTATTTAATTAATTGGGATGAGGATAGGATATGATTGGGATATGATGTGGAATTAATTAAATAAATAAAATTTATTTAATTAATTGGCTAAGTAGGATGAAGATGGGATTGAATGGGATTTTAATTAAATAAATAAAATTTATTTAATTAATTGGCTTAATGGGATAAGTGGGGTTAAGAGTGGGATTTAGGACAAAATGCTACAAGATGTCTAGGATAATGTTTTAACAAGGTGTTGTTAGACATGGACAAAGTTGGGACAATTTTGGGTGTCTACATTTTGCCCCTCTTTGAGATGATGTTTGGGATGATAAGATTTATGTCGAGTAACATCATTTCAAAGAAGATAAGGTATGGATAGAGGAAAATAATTATGATGATGATGGAAAGATAGGATGATGATGCCCCCTCGACAGGATAGGTGGGTTGGACAAACATGGGTATGCTCTCAAAAAGAAATGGCTTAGCTGCAAAAGAAAGATAAGGGGATAGATAGAAGGAATAGAGATGCGTTATGCTGCAATGAATGTGAGCAACGATGATGTTTGATATAGCACTAGACATTATGCACCAAGGTATAAGGACCAAGGGTGACATTGTGTCTTGTGCCCCAGCATAATACAACCTTGTCCAACGTATGAGGAAGTAAACTTAGAGCATTAAAGTCCTAATGCACAAAAGGTATGATATGACCTTAGATGCAAAGGATAGTGCAAAAAGCTATTCCAACATACACAAGATATGAATATTAGTTGGAAAGTTACAGATGTGATACAAATGCAAGATAAAATGATAACACACACAAGCAAGCATGCACAAAGGATTCAAAAACAAACAAGGTATTGCCCTTGTCAAGTTGTAAACCATTGATTGATTGTTTGATGATGATAGTGTTGTCATTGTGGGGAAAGCTATATCCCTAGATCAACACAAGGTTGTTTGTTGAGTTGGTTGGTTGGTTGGCTGATTGATTTGGCTTACAACAAGGCTAGGATCAAGACCATGGATTGCATTTGGATAATTTGGCTAGATTGATTAGCTTGATTGGTATAGCTTTAAGGATGGGCTTGCATTTAGATCATTGTTTCGAATGATTTGAGTTGATTTGATTTGATAAATGGATGATTAGATGATATGTGTTGGAATCATTTGCTTTTGATTTGTTGGAGTGATTGGATTTGATTGAGTTGATTATGGGGTTGTTTTCTTAGGAGATGGTTGATGCAGTGATTTAGGAACCCACATAGACTTGGTATTTTTAGTGCTTTTGCTTTGCTTGTGGGATTTTTGAAGGGAATGGAAGTTTTGGATGGAAGTAGGCTTTTGGATGGAGATAGGTGATTGGGATTCTTGAGATGTAGATGAGGATGCCTCATTTTCTTTGCTAGCTATTTGCTTAAGAACCCAAACCATTTTGCTTTTGGGCTTTGCTTTTGGAGGTAAGGGTTTAGATGGCTGCTTAGATGAACTTTGCTTTGATTTTGATTCTTTATGTCCTAAGGTATGAAGACCTTTAGGATTGTTGGTAGGATTTTTAGCTTTATAGGTAGAGGCATCAAATTTTTTTCTTTTGAATCCCATGGGGTGGGTGGAGTGGATGGAATGATTGGAAGCTTTATGCTTAGGCGATGTGTGCTTTTGTTGGCCATGATTAGGGATGCAAGGATACTTATGAATGATAGGTATGTTAGGTGTTGGAAGCAATGGTGGCAAGGTGGATGGAGGGATATTTGGAGTTGGTAAAAGTGGTGGCCAAGTGGATGGCGGAAGGTGTACGGTCACATGCTTTTGACATTTATAGGATGATGGAGGTGGAATGGAAACATATGTTTTGGGTAGATGATGGGGTTTCTAATGGAAAGTGGTGGACTTAGGAGGGATGGAGGAATTACCAACATCTTGGCCTTGTTTACCTTGGGGTGTGTATCCAAGGCCATATGAGCATGGAGGAATCTTGACATGGTTTGGCTCCAAAATACCTTGTTCATAAAGGCCTAGGCCTTTACCTTGGTAGTTCATGTTTCAGAGCATGTGATGGACTATAGGACTTGGTGTGCTTTGAACATTAGACTTGAGCTCATTATTGGATGGAGAAGGTGAAGTGGATAGAGGTTGTTTTTGTCTTAAGGAAGAACATTCATGTATAAGGGTGGTAAGACCAATAGGACATGATGGTGGACTTGAAGTGGAATCGATGGTGGATGGGTATGGAGGATCACTAGGATCTTGATTATGTTCATTTAGATCCAAGTTATTTGTTTAATCTTCTATGTTGGCTTGGGGGACATATGTCTCATCATGACAAGTGGATGTTTGCTCATTATGGATAGGGCTAGATGGCAGATGACTAGGAGCAATTTGGATATCTCACTCATTGATGGATATAAGATTATGGATAGGATCAAGGTGCTCATGGATAGCTTCTTCATAGGCATCATCTTGATCATGGAAAAGATACATGTTATGGATAGGTTGAATTTAGATAGCTTGCTCGTGAATGGTTGTTGGGAGATGGATAGGATCAAGTGGCTCATGGATAGATTCATCATTATGGCTATCATCTTGATCATGAAGAAGGTAAATGTTATGGATGGGTTGCATGAAAGTATTTTGATCTGGAGTTGGACTAGGGCTTAATTTTTCCACATGCTTAGGATTAAACATTTGACATACCTCTTGGGTTGCTTAAATGGAAGTGGAAGGCTCTTGGTGAACAACATGAGAACATGATGACTCTTGACTTGGATTAATGATAGAAGGTTCGCAAATAGGCTTGATGGCTTGTAGGTCACATGATGGGACTGTAGGTTTGGACATGACCTTTGGAAGTTCTTTGATAGGCTCATGAATGGGTGTTTGACATGGGGGTGTTCTATTCCTAGCTAGTAGCCAATGGATCACATCCTTCGCAAGGGTATGAGTGAATGGGCAATATAATGGATGAGCAATAATAGCGAATGATGTTGTAGGCTTAGGACTAGGATTAGGTTGGGGGATAATTGGATTGGGTTTATTCGGATTTGGATTGGATGAAGGGATAATCTTACCACAATTTATGAGGTTTGTGATCAATCTTTTAAGTTTGACACAATTGGTTGTTGTATGGCCCTTATACCTATGGTATGCACAATAATGGTTTTCATTAAACCAAGGGGGTTTAAGGATTGGTTCAAAAGGTTCTATCGATGGCAGCTCAATAAAATTTGCTTGAACCAATTGTTGTACAGTTATGTCCAAGGGATCTTGTGGTGGAAGATTGGTAGAACATGAGGATGAAGGTGATGAAGGTTGGTGGACCAATGGAATAGGGGTAGGATCATATGATGGTGTTATGATAGGGCTAGTAGGCTCATGTGTTGGTGGGTGATTGGATGATGAAGGCCACTCTAGATTGGTATCTCCCTTATCAAAGGTTATTAGATCTTGTTGCATTAGGCTCGCTTGGTTTATGTACAAAGGCCCACTTGGACTTGCATGTGCTTCTTGTTGCAAAGGTGGAATTAGGCTCACTTGTGCTTGTTGGGGAGGCCATTGATAGTCTTGGTGATTGAGTGAAATGGTGGGATATGTAGATAAAATGTCTTGGGTTTGGTATGAAGTTGAGGGCAATTGATCTTGTTGCCAAGGTGGATTTGAGCTTACATGTTCTTGTTGTGATGACATTTGGTTGCCTTGTGAATGGGTTTGGTGGTATGTTGGAATGTGAGAATGAGAAATTGAATAATGTTGATGTGGCATAGGTTGATATGGAATTGTCATGATAGGTGGATGGATTAGGTTGGTGTGAAGTTGAGGTGGGTGACATGTAGGATTGTGGTTGAAGTTGTTGGAAGTTGTGATGGTGTTGTTGTGATGGTTGGATTTGTTGAATTGGTTGATATTGTGATGTGATGTGTTGATGTGGATAAAGGATAACATTAGAAGAAATGGAATAAGTTGGTATCGAATTGGGTTGATGAGTGGATAGATATGATGGGATAGGTGCTAGATAGGATGGTCATTGGACTTTACAAGTGGCCATGATGTGTTGTATTTCTTCCAAGAGGTATTGTATGTGTGAGGATTGGTTTGTTCGACATATGTGAATCAGTTCTTGAATGCTTTGAAATGTCCGTTGCTCTAAAGGTGATTGGCTTGCATGCATGTGGCGAAGCATATGAAGGAGTTTTTGGAGGTCCTCTAAGGTTGACATGATGTCACACAAGTGTTTAAGTCTTAAGTCCTTTTTGGCAAGTGCTTGGTTATGATTCGATGATGATGTGGATTGTTTGGATGAAGTTGATTAGGATGAAGGTGACTAGAATGAAAATTTATATTGATTTGTTTATGTGTTTGGTGTTTATAGCTTGATTTGGCAATGTTCAAACAAATGATTATGCATATACACACATGAATCACTCACGTAAGACACAAGCAATTTTTTTGATTTTGAAAATGAAATGTGATGATTATTAAGCAAGCACACATGGAAGACACATCAACAAGCCTAATGTATAGTCAAGTGGGTATGGCCAATTAGGTTTTGGGCTATGTTTACACAAGGTTGACTAGGAAATGAAAGTGAAATCCTACCACACAGCCAGGAGAAAGGGGTAACCCACCCTTCACCTTCACTTCCCAAAGGTATAAAGTTCTTTGGGGCATAGCCAAGAGTAACAAGATTTACAACTCCCAATGAGAGTGTCTTTCGATTCAGCCCCAATTGAAGTTGTCCCTTGGAGTGGTGTGTCTCCAAGTAGGCCTCCTAGATAGGGTTTTACAAAAGTAAACCAAGTGAGTTATCACTTGATTCACACTCACACTTGTTAATTTCCCCTTAGAAAATGAAATGTGTGGAAGACAATTCAAGCACTTGTTCTTTTTAATCCCAAATCCAAATGTGATGAAAGATAATGGTTCATTTTAACCCAATTTTTTTTGATGTGATTGCAAACAAGTTGTTCGTTTTATGCCCAAAATCCAAATGTGTGATTCAAACAATGATTAAGATAAAAGATTAAAATGAGTGCACCTGATTATTTTTGCTTTCCAAGTTGTTGTAGATGATTGATGTCAATGTTGCTCCAGCTCCTTATGATCACCTACAACATAAAAAAAATGATATTATAATGCAGGCATAAAAAATAGGCTCATCAGGCAAGAAAAATTGTAATTTTAGATGCATAGCCATATTAGATTTGATTATTTCGATACATTTTTGGTTTGAAAATTAAAAAATCAAAGAAGAGACCCCTATTAATTTTTAGAGAGCTTTCTGAAAATGTGAAGAAATCAGACAAATTCCCTATTTTGTGCCCAGAAACGTGGATTTATGGAAATGGTATAGTCGGCAAAGATCTAATTTTTTTGCACTATAAATGAGCTCCAAATTAAATCTGTAAAACATAGACCCCCATTAGAATTTTGAGAGCTATCCAGAAATATAAAAATTTCCAAAAAATGCATTGATTTACCCAGAATTGTGATTTTATGAAAAAACATAGAAACGTGATAAATCCTACAAAAATCGTGATAAACCCAAAATTTTTCTGATGTAGCTTCCTTATATCATGGACAAAATTCTACTAAAATCTTGTAGAAAAATTCATAGCCATTTGGAAGATATGATGAAATCTTTAAAACCTAGGGTTTTGTCCAAAAAGTAGCAGATCTGCAACAAAAAGTTAATTAAACCTCGAAGATGCAAGATGAGCTCGATTGATTGATCACTTTGTTGTGTTGATTGCTTAATTCCGCAAAATAACATTGATACAAAGATAAATGATGGATGATTGATAGATGATAGATGCAAGGTAGATGGATTGAAGATGATGGATAATGCCTTGAGATGAAAATTCAGCAGAGTGAGGTTGCATGAAGAAGAATCATGAAATTCTCTTAATGGCTCAAGAGAGGCTTGTTTTATAGGAAAGGCTTGGTTCCAATGGATGGCTAGGATCAATTAGGGCTTTAGATAAAATGGATGGATAGGATTAAGTTAGGTTTGCTTGCACATTAAGAAATTGTAGTCATGTGACATGTGGCAAAGAAGGATAAGGCTTAGGTGTGCTTGTGTAGATAAATACTAAAATTAGGTCCCATTAGTTGTGCATGTTGTCATGCCCATATTTTTCTTGTGGTCACAACACACATCACACGTGTCATAGCCACATCTGTTATGTGGTTATGACACGAGATATGAAAAACTTTTCTCACACTGTCCTACAAACCCCCTTGCATGCGTAAGCATGCTCGGCGGTGTTCTCTCATGGCGAAAATACTACAGCTTTCGGTGGGATATAAGTACAATTGCGTGCAACCAGATGCAAGCAGACAAACAAGAGGATCTCTACGACGCCGCTAACGTCATTGCAAGAGTGAGATTACCAAAGTTCCTAAATCTAAACCTCGGCAATTTCTGGCAGCATAACGCCTTACGGCGTTAGTGGGAATTACGCAACACTCATTTACGCACGTGGTTCGCTGATAGATTAACAACTTCCCACGACGCCTTGTTCTGACTAAACCAACTAGTGATCTCCCTATTTAGTCAATTTTCAGCAAGGCACGGTTGTCTATCTCCTCTCTTGTTTCCTGAAACATACTCCTCCTACGACTTAGCATTCTCAACAAGGCGGTTTGTTTGCTCTCTCTTCCCTTTTCTCTGGGTCTTAATTTTGATTGTATTTTTATCGCGCTCACCTTAACTATTTCTGTGATAATTTAGTTTGTTTATATTTTGGTCTCTCTCTCTTTCATTTTCCTTTCTTCATATTGGGCATCAATCAGGGTTATCACTGTTTCTATTGTTAATATTAAACCTAACATCAGGATGATCTAGGTCACATGGGCTAGTTTACTACTTCGCTGGACTCGGTCTCCTAATCTTCTCCGATCTAGGTTCCTCCTCTACGTATGTATTAAATAATCTTGTCCCGAAGCAAATTTTAGCGGAAGGGTCCATCAACTTAGTTCTCTTATCCCATGTGGGAAATGTCGCGCATTTTCTCCTCTGTGTTTTCCAATGTTAGTTTTTCTTCTTCTGACTCTCTTACAGGTTTACTTATGAGGACGTTTACTACAGTTGAGATTAAAATGGTCTCACATGAAATGCCTGTGATGTCTCCTTAAGTTTATTTCCAGTGTTCTTTTAAGCAAGGTGACGTGTAATTTTCCTCTTCATTTTTCGGGTTATTGAACCGCGTTGATAGTGAAACTTCCGAGAAACTCTTCCCGGGTAACACAGTATATTCCTTTATGCTCTCATTAAATTATAATTTTATTTTCTCTTATCTATAATTACTGTTGTTATTATTACTAATCAGTATTATTAATACTCTTATTGTAAATCATTTACCGTTGTTAATACATGTAGGAGGCTCTCCACTTTATAAAACCCTTACCATGGAAACATAAATTCTTTGGTTGTTTTGTTCAACACTTAAGAAAACCTAACTGTGGAAATATCACAAAATCCCTGTTTAATTACGTTTGTACTTCACTTAAGACGAAAACATAATTCCCATATTTGAAACCCCCCCCCTTTTTTTTTGACTTAATTTTGCACATCCCCTTGTTATGAATGATAGAGAGGGCCTCATATAATGGCCCAAAACACCTCTTCTATGTATATATATACATATATATAAATATATATATGTAATTTATATACATATAGAACTATATAACTACATATATCGTTATTTATTTACAATTCCCTTTCAAAACATTATATATATATATATATATAGATATATATATTTTTTTGTTTTGTTATGTAAATGAACCATATATATCTTTGTTTTGTTATTTAAATGAACCAATGCTTAGATGCTAGGGCTAAATAGCCCTAACACATTTTTTTTTTAAAACATTTTATGCTTGATGTGACAGGGTAATGGCGGCAGGGGTCGGCCGCACAGAGGGTCGGAGGCTGCAAGGAACAGCGGCGGAGTAGAGTTTCCACCGTGGTGGGCAATACACAGTGGGTGGCCGCAGAATAGCGGTGGTGGTGAATGTGGAGTCCGCGGACTCCACCACGGACTGTGGTAATAATAGGGGGTGTGGGGAGGGGCGGAGCCCCCACCCACATCCCACTACGTGGGGTGTGGGTGGGGGCTCCGCCCCTCCCCACACCCAAACTGCGAACCAACGGGGTGGTGGGGGGATTAAACCCCTCCCACCACCACTTCAAATGTCATCTATTTACATGCTGTGTAGTGCGAAATACACAGCGCGAAATACACAGCGATTTAAAATTTTATTCCATGTAACATCTCTGTCATTTTAATATAATTTTCCAGTGGTCATTTATATATGGAAATATATTTATATATATATATATTAACATGATATTACTCAATTTAACAACTCAAATATATATTTATATATATATATATATATTTATATATTTATATATATAGATATAATATATATATATATATATATGTATATATATATATATATATATTTATATATATAGATATAATATATATATATGTATATAAATAGACTTCAAATAGCTCAAATACAGCAAGATATTCAATATCTCATAATTCTGTTTAATTAATTACCAACTATATTACATCTATATATATATATATATATATTGATGTATGTATTTATGTTTCATTTTTTTTATCTTACCATGCAGATGTCTCCATTACAATCTATTTTCATAAATCACATAATTTTCTCAAATTGACAAACAGAAGTACATACATGATAGCTTTTCTCTAATCTTTACAAATTAACTGAATCCACTAATTATGGAGAATAAACTTACACCTTTTAAAACTATCTTTTCCATTATAACAATGAACTACAAATCTAACCTTCAACTAGTTAAGCAATTCCAAACTTTCAATTACATAAACAAACTCAGATTAGATTGCAATTAAATAATGAACTCTTCCTTTCAATAATACTTGAAACACAAATAAAGTGCTATTTAACAAGGTTTACAAGCAACAAACTTGAAAATTTAAGCACATTCATATTACAGATTTTAAACCATGGATACAACAACTAACTTCCCAGATATGAACTTTCCTCACCCAAATAGTATACAACTGATAACTTGAGACAACCAAGTAGAAGTCCATTAATAACAAGATCAGGGAGGTGATTTCCTTCACCCCCAGGGTAACAATAAATTACAGCAATAACAAGAGAGGTGCTCTCTCTTCAACTCTTAAGAAATGAACCAGGCCTAATTCTCATGACAAAGAAGAATAACTGTTTCTTCACAAATATAACTTCTCCCAAGCCAACCAGAAGCTCCAAGGGAAAACCTATGTATCAAAGACAAACAAAGAAGAAAACACCACTCATCTAGCTCTCCTCCCTTCCGTAGACCCGCAAGTGGGTCACCCCCGAGCTAGGGAGACCATACTCACACCTGGGAACTCAAACACTCCACTTCACAACAGTAACAACAACAATCCCAAAGCACACAAACACTCGTGGGTCATTTACACAACACGGAAACTCAACTACAGTGAGTTTCATAAGGGGCAGGAGAGTGGACACACTCGACTCCAGAGTGTCACCCTGACAGATAAGTTAACCAATATAATTTCTCTTGGTCTCAAACCAAGTTTGATCACAAATTTTGAAGAAATCTGTATATGACTCTCAAGTCAAAGATACAGTCACAGATACATGCCCTCAAGGCTTTCAACATCCCAAAAGATGGAATCAGGTATGCACCCGAGGAGGATCTCTCCTCCCCTACCCCAAACTTGATGAGCATTTCTCCCAAGTGGGAGAAGCTCTGTCAAACAACCCGACAACAAACCCCACAGAAAACAAATCTAAACACAAATTCACACACTTTACATACACATTCAGCTATACGAAACAAAGGTAAAATTCAACCAACCTTACAAAGCCTTCCTGGAAAGAAGCTGTTGCAGAGCCCTCAGAGTTCTCTTCCAACCTTAGCCACCAACTCCCTCTCCCTTCTCTCTCCTACAAGCTAACTTTTCTATTTTTGGTAAGGCAAAATGAAAGTTTCCCCAAAATTCAACTAACTTCCTCCCCTCTCAAAATTGGAAACAAATAACCCCATTTCTTTTCAGTTTCGAGGAATGGGGAGGTGACACTTGTCACCTCCTCACCCTTCCCCAAAACCACTATTCTGTCCTGGTGGCTTATGTCACTCACCCATCCCTAGAGTACTCCTTATCCCTTTCCTCCTGTCATTTCTCTTTCGCATGGGAGAAATAAAAGGAGTTAATGGGGAAGAAGACAGGTGACCCATGCCCCTTCTTCCCTTCTTCACATGGGTGTCCCCATAGTACATGGGGGAATCTCACTATGGAAGGGGTGACTTTAAGTCAATCCTTCAATAATGGATGGCATCTCTTACCTTGGGGAATGTAGAGGGGATGGGTTGGGTGTTAGTACAACCCATCATGTCCCCTCCTACCTCCAATTTTCGCCACTTAACTTCAGGGGGAAGTTAAGATGACTAGATGGAGGTTACTCAAGGGTTACCCATGCCAAATGGGCCCCTGGACCCATGGGGTATAACCCAGGGTCAACTTTAACCCATACAAGACACCCCTGGTCAAGGTAAAGCACAAGAAAAGGCCTCATAAATTTAAATTAAATAAGGAAATTCAATTTCAATCCTTTTTACAACACAAATTATAAAATAATGTTACATGAGGGTAACTTAACCCACTCGACCATACGAAAGACCACATTAAATCATTACATCAAACACAAAGAGATCTTGGTTCCTCGTGGAACCAAATCGGCTTAACAGGGAATAACAAATAACAAGGTGCAGAATGATCTCCGAATTCTGTGGTTCGATTAGTAATTCCTGCACACTAAATTACAAGATCAGTAACCACATAAAATCATCATAGCCGAAGCAACTTGAAAACATGCATTATCATGACATAGTACTAATTAACATAAATGAAATCATATTACAATTTTCCATCATCACCTAATTAATGTTTTTTTTCTGAAATGTAAACTTATCCAAACATCACCCAATTAGTTTTTCCGAAATCATAATAAAGTTTAATAGTTTGACAATTCTGGGAACTGCTATCCCACAAATATAAAAAGTAACAATAACAGTAATGTAAATAGTCATAACAACAGAAGTAAAAAGGGCGGTCCTCACATCCTCTCCCCCTAAGATGGTACTTCCTCCTGGAAGTCGTCGAAAAGGTGAGGATAAAGGGTCTTCAGTCTCTCTGCATCTTCCCATGTTGCAGTGACTTCGTCGTATAGGTCCCACTGGACTCTAACCTAGTCCAGCTCTCAACCTCGAAGGGCCAGTGTCCGACGAGCCAATATGCGAATTGGCTCCAACGCCAGTTGTCCGTCTGCCTCTACCTGAAGAGCACTCCAATCCAACACGTGAGATAAGTCAGAAATATATTGACGTAAAACTGATACATGAAATACATCGTGGATACGTGACAGGCTAGGTGGCAAGGCTAGACGATAGGCTACTGGTCCTATCCGCTCCAAGATTTTGAAAGGTCCTACAAATCGAGGTGCGAGCTTAGAGCCTTTTCCGTAACGGATTGGACTCTTGTGCGGCCGCACTCTCAAAAATACTCTTTCCCCCACAGAGAAGCTTCGGTCTGTTCTCTTAGCATCGGCATACTTTTTCTACCTGTCCTGTGCTTCCTGAAGCCTCTGTCTTATCTGTTTGACTTGCAGTTCCATATTCTGAACTATCTCTGGGCCGATGACTATTCTGTCCTCTATCTGATCCCAACTCAAATGTGTTCTGCATGGTCTGCCATATAATGCCTGGAAAGGAGGCATACCCAACGAGTTGTGATGCCCATTATTGTAGGCAAACTCAACTAGATATAGGTACTCCTCCCATCTGGATTGATGGTCCATCACATACATGCGAAGCATGTCTTCTAACACCTGGTTAACTCTCTCTGTCTGTCCGTCGGTTTCCGGATGATATGCTGAACTAAAGTTGAGCTGTGTGCCCAACGCCTGATGTAAGGCTTTCCAGAACGATGAAGTGAATACGGAGTCTCTGTCAGATATAATGCGGCGAGGTACCCCATGAAGTCTAACAATCTGATCAAGAAACACCTTTGCCACTGATGGTGCATTGTAAGTTGTGCATATTAGTGAAAAATGCGCCACTTTGGTCAGCTTGTCAACTGTCACCATAATAGCATCATGGCGACGTGATGACATAGGTAGACCAACGATAAAATCCATAGAAATGGTGTCCCATTTCCATTCAGGTATTTCGTGAGGGTACAATAGTCCCGCTGGATGCTGATGTTCGGCCTTGACCCTCTGACATTCCAGGAAACGAGCAACAAATTCGGCAATGTCACGCCTCATCCCAGCCCAATGATAAAGCTGTCGTAAGTCAGCATGCATCTTCTTCACTCCTGGGTGTGCTGCATAGGGTGCTCTATGAGCCTCTGATAGGATTATTGTGCGAAGATTACCTGCATGGGGTATATAGATGCACTGCCGATGTCGAAGTATACCATCAGACTCAAGGGAATATCCTATAAATTTGCCCTCAAGGGCCTTCTGATTTAATAATGCCTGTTGCACTTCAAGAAACCATTCATCCTCCGGCAGATGCTGTAAGATGCGATCCTTCAAGTCCACCTTCAAGGTCAAGGTCTGGATCTCGTGGCGCCTTCGACTCAAAGCATCAGCGACGACGTTCTCCTTCCCTTTAATATAGTGGACATCGAAGTCATATTTGCATAGGAATTCCATCCAACGCCGTTGGCGGGCGTTCAAATTAGGCTGTGTAAAAATATACTGCAAACTATGATGATCCGAATGGAGTTCAAAGCGTCGACCTAGGAGAAAGTGTCTCCAGCGGACCAAAGCATGAACAACTGCTGCGAGCTCTAAGTCGTGAGTAGGATAGTTTAGTTCATGTGTCTTTAGTTTCCGCGATTCGTATGCGATCGTTCGACCACCCTGCATAAGCATGGCTCCCAAACCTTCTAAAGATGCATCTGTACAAACTACAAATTCCTCTGTAGGATCTGGGACCGCTAAAATAGGAGCACTAGTAAGACGCTCCTTGAGGACTCCAAAAGCCTTTTCGCACTGCTCGGTCCAGATGAAACCCTTCCCTTTTCGCTGAAGGGAAGTAATGGGATGTGCTATCCTGGAGAAGCCTTCGACAAACTGACGATAATACCCAGCTAACCCCATAAAGCTTCTGACCTCTGTCACGTTAGTGGGTGCCAGCCACTCCTGAATTGCTCTAATTTTAGATGGATCTACGGAGATGCCATCGCCTAATAAAATGTGTCCCAAATACTGCACCTCTGACCTGAAGAAGGCACACTTCGCCAAGTTGCCATAAAGCTGCTGCTCTCGTAATTGCTGCAAAACTTGACGCAAGTGCTCCACATGCTCCTTCTCAGTCCGTGAATAAATCAAAATGTCATCTAGGAATATTATCACGAACCGATCTAGGTACGTGCGGAACACTCTGTTCATGAGACTCATGAATACAGCAGGAGCGTTCGTCAACCCGAAAGGTACCACTGTGAATTCATAATGGCCATATCTGGTTCGAAAAGTAGTTTTATGAATATCTGCCTCCGTGATGCGCAATTGGTGATACCCAGATTTTAGATCAATTTTCGAGAACACTCTGGCTCCCTGCATCTGATCAAAAAGGTCGTCAATCCTAGGCAGAGGATAACGGTTCTTCACCGTCACCTTGTTCAACTGCCTATAGTCCATGCATAATCAAAGAGACCCATCCTTCTTCTTTACGAAGATAACCGGTGTGCCCCATGGTGAAACGCTAGGTCGGATGTGTCCCTTCTCAAGTAATTCCTCTAACTGCAGTTTAAGTTTAGTGAGTTCATGTGTAGTCATCCTATAGGGTGCACGGGATATCGGTTCTGCACCTGGCACCAAGTCGATGTGGAAGTCCACTTCTCTGCGTGGAGGCATACCTGGTAATTCCGGTGGAAATACATCGGCAAACTCTCTAAGGACAGGGTGATCGTCTAAAGTAGCCTCAGGTTCATCCTCTGCTCTATCACTGACCGTGATGGAAAACATTTGACATCCCTTCCGCATACAGTGCTTAACCTACTGAGCGGATATCATATGAGCAGCCGTGGGCTTTTGAATGCCCACTATCTCAACCGATGAAACATGATCGTCTAAACAGCTAATCATCCTCTGGCGACAATCAAGCTTGGCTCTATGTGCCGCAAGCCAATCCATACCCAGAACTACTCCATAGGATCCTAATGGCATAATCCTAAGGTCACATGTTGTGGTGAATGACCCCAATGTGATCTCACAATCTCTAACCAAGGAATCTACTGACATCCTGGCCCCTGAGGCCAACTCAACTTCCCACCTAATGTCTTGCCTAGAAGCCACCTGCCTGCAACGCTCTACTAACGATGTAGACAAAAAAGAGTCAGTAGCTCCTGAGTCAAAAAGGATCGAAATGGAAAAGTCTCCAATCGTACCTGCTGCCTCGATGACAAAAGCCTGGAAATCGGCCTGGCGGTTATCAACCGCTGCAAACATGTGGTGGGTTCTGCCCACGTCACCTACGGTCTGCTCAGATCCTCCTGATCGGGGCTGTCCCCCTGCAGTAAATCCCTGCGGGCACTCTCTAGCCAGATGCCCTGCCCCACCACACACATAACATGGTCCTCAAACCTGTAACTGCCCTGACTGTGTTCTGCCTGATTGTTGTTGCCCAGTCCGTCCAGTGGATCCCTGTGAGCCTCTGTAAGACTGCTGGGACCTCGCGGGTCCTGCCGATGAACCCTGCTATCTCTAATCTATGCGTGAACCCTACTGCTGCCATCCACGGTTCTGTCCTCCCTGTCCCCTCTATTGAAATTTGGATTTTTGCTGATGTTGCTGCTGCTGTGGAGGCCTAGGAGGTAATGACGATGGATTATATCCTCCTCTCTGTGTTGTGTTTTGAGGCCTTCGGAAGTTTTGCTGTTGTTGGGGATTACATTATTGGTACTGCGGACGTGAATTCTGCCCTCGTCCCAGAATTTCCTCTTATATAAGGGCCTTTTCAACAGCCTCGCTCATGGTATGGGGATTTACCATACGAACTGGTCCTGCTATTCCATGATTTAGCCCTCTGATGAATTTGTGTATTAAGATTTTCTCGTCATGGAGGTATTCCGCGTAACGAGAAAGCTCTATAAATCGGCTCTCATACTGAGTAACGGTGAGTCCCCTCTATTGTAAATCATGGAACTCATCGATCCTGTGCTGTCTATAATGTTCGGACAAATATCGCGCATTGAAGCGCTCAATGAAGATGTCCCATGTGAGTGTATCCACGGATAGTCGGCGCTTGCACTCCTCTGTGCGCCACCAGGTGGCTGCTGCATCCCTAAGAAGATGGACTACCACTCGTGCTTTCGTATTGCTCCCATATGGTCGCAATGCGAAACACCTATCTAAGCTAATCAGCCAAGCCTCAGCCGCAGCTCCCTCTGTAGCACCTACGAAAGTGGGTGGGTTGAGCCTCAGTAGATCTCTGATGGGGTCCCCTCTGTCTCTAAGTCTCACAAGTGGCTCTTCCACACCATCCTCGTATAATCCATGCTGAACCTGTTCTGCCCCCTGGATCTCATCTCATCTCAAAAGTCTCGGAGGACTCCTGCTCCGTGCTCAGGAGGCTGACCCTACCTCCTCTATGTTGTGTCAGGAATCTCAACGAAGGGCTCCACACATGGCACCTCTAGTGGATCAACGCAGGGCTCCATACGTGGCTCAATACGTGACTCGACACGTGGCTCCTCTCGCGGATCAACACGAGGCTCTCTACGCGGCTCAGGAATCACTGGCGGTAACCTGTCTAACATAGTCTGTAGTGCCTGTAAGATCTGTGGACCTATATCCAATACTGGTGTTGCCTGTGGTCCTAATGGTGCTTGTGGTACAGGTGGTGCAGGTGGTGCTGCTGTAACTACGGGTGCCAATACTGGTGTCGCCTGCGATACTAATAGTGCTTGTGGTACAGGTGGTGCAGGTGGTGCTGCTATAACTATGGGTGCCAGTCCCTCGGCTGAGGAATCGCTGTGCACCTCGACTGACGCTGTGTGGCGTGATCGCGCTCGTCGAACACGTCAGGGAGGCATCCTACAAAACAAGGTAGAAACTAATTAGCCAAAGTTGCGGAATAATAACGTGCCCAAATATGCCCAGTGTTTAAAACTTAGCTCTGATACCAAATGTCATGCCCATATTTTCCTTGTGGTCACAACACACATCACATGTGTCATAGCCACATCTGTTATGTGGTTATGACACGAGATATGAAAAACTTTTCTCACACTGTCCTACAAACCCCCTTGCATGCGTAAGCATGCTCGGCGGTGTTCTCTCATGGCGAAAATACTACAGCTTTCGGTGGGATATAAGTACAATTGCGTGCAACCAGACGCAAGCAGACAAACAAGAGGATCTCTACGATGTCGCTAACGTCATTGCAAGAGTGAGATTACCAAAGTTCCTAAATCTAAACCTCGGCAATTTCCGGCAGCATAACACCTTACGGCATTAGTGGGAATTACGCAGCACTCATTTACGCACGTGGTTCGCTGATAGATTAACAACTTCCCACGACGCCTTGTTCCGACTAAACTGACTAGTGATCTCCCTATTTAGTCAATTTTCAGCAAGGCACGGTTGTCTGTCTCCTCTCTTGTTTCCTGAAACATACTTCTCCTACGACTTAGCATTCTCAACAAGGCGGTTTGTTTGCTCTCTCTTCCCTTTTCTCTGGGTCTTAATTTTGATTGTATTTTTATCGCGCTCACCTTAACTATTTCTGTGATAATTTAGTTTGTTTATATTTCAGTCTCTCTCTCTTTCATTTTCCTTTCTTCATATTGGGCATCAATCAGGGTTATCACTGTTTCTATTGTTAATATTAAACCTAACATCAGGATGATCTAGGTCACATGGGCTGGTTTACTACTTCGCTGGACTCGGTCTCCTAATCTTCTCCGATCTAGGTTCCTCCTCTACGTATGTATTAAATAATCTTGTCCCGAAGTAAATTTTAGCGGAAGGGTCCATCAACTTAGTTCTCTTATCCCATGTGGGAAATGTCGCGTATTTTCTCCTCTGTGTTTTCCAATGTTAGTTTTTCTTCTTCTGACTCTCTTACAGGTTTACTTATGAGGATGTTTACTACAGTTGAGATTAAAATGGTCTCACATGAAATGCCTGTGATGTCTCCTTAAGTTTATTTCCAGTGTTCTTTTAAGCAAGGTGACGTGTAATTTTCCTCTTCATTTTCCGGGTTATTGAACCGCGTTGATAGTGAAACTTCCTAGAAACTCTTCCTGGGTAACACAGTATATTCCTTTATGCTCTCATTAAATTATAATTTTATTTTCTCTTATCTATAATTACTGTTGTTATTATTACTAATCAGTATTATTAATACTCTTATTGTAAATCATTTACCGTTGTTAATACATGTAGGAGGCTCTCCACTTTATAAAACCCTTACCATGGAAACATAAATTCTTTGGTTGTTTTGTTCAACACTTAAGAAAACCTAACTGTGGAAATATCACAAAATCCCTGTTTAATTACGTTTGTACTTCACTTAAGACGAAAACATAATTCCCATATTTGAAACCCCCCCCTTTTTTTTTTTGACTTAATTTTGCACATCCCCTTGTTATGAATGATAGAGAGGGCCTCATATAATGGCCCAAGACACCTCTTCTATGTATATATATACATATATATAAATATATATATGTAATTTATATACATATAGAACTATATAACTACATATATCGTTATTTATTTACAATTCCCTTTCAAAACATTATATATATATATATGACATATATTATGCCAACATATATATATATATATATAGATATATATATTTTTTTGTTTTGTTATGTAAATGAACCATATATATCTTTGTTTTGTTATTTAAATGAACCAATGCTTAGATGCTAGGGCTAAATAGCCCTAACACATTTTTTTTTTAAACATTTTATGCTTGCTGTGACAGGGTAATGGCAGCAGGGGTCGGTCGCACAGATGGTCGGAGGCCGCAAGGAACAGCGGCGGAGCGGAGTTTCCACCGTAGTGGGCAATACACAGTGGGTGGCCGCAGAACAGCGACGGTGGTGAATGTGGAGTCCGCGGACTCCACCGCGGACTGTGGTAATAATAGGGGGTGTGGGGAGGGGCGGAGCCCCCACCCACATCCCACTACGTGGGGTGTGGGTGGGGGCTCCGCCCCTCCCCACACCCAAACTGCGAACCGACGGGGTGGTGGGGGGATTAAACCCCTCCCACCACCACTTCAAATGTCATCTATTTACATGCTGTGTAGTGCGAAATACATAGCGCGAAATACACAGCGATTTAAAATTTTATTCCATGTAACATCTCTGTCATTTTAATATAATTTTCCAGTGGTCATTTATATATGGAAATATATTTATATATATATTAACATGATATTACTCAATTTAACAACTCAAATATATATTTATATATATAGATATAATATATATATATATATATATATATATATATATATATATATATATATATATATATATGTATATAAATAGACTTCAAATTGCTCAAATACAGCAAGATATTCAATATCTCATAATTCTGTTTAATTAATTACCAACTATATTACATCTATCTATATATAAATATATATATATATATATATATATATATATATATATATATATATATATATATATTGATGTATGTATTTATATTTCATTTTTTTTATCTTACCATGCAGATGTCTCCATTACAATCTATTTTCATAAATCACATAATTTTCTCAAATTGACAAACAGAAGTACATACATGATAGCTTTTCTCTAATCTTTACAAATTAACTGAATCCACTAATTATGGAGAATAAACTTACACCTTTTAAAACTGTCTTTTCCATTATAACAATGAACTACAAATCTAACCTTCAACTAGTTAAGCAATTCCAAACTTTCAATTACATAAACAAACTCAGATTAGATTGCAATTAAATAATGAACTCTTCCTTTCAATAATACTTGAAACACAAATAAAGTGCTATTTAACAAGGTTTACAAGCAACAAACTTGAAAATTTAAGCACATTCATATTACAGATTTTAAACCATGGATACAACAACTAACTTCCCAGATATGAACTTTCCTCACCCAAACAGTATACAACTGATAACTTGAGACAACCAAGTAGAAGTCCATTAATAACAAGATCAGGGAGGTGATTTCCTTCACCCCCAGGGTAACAATAAATTACAGCAATAACAAGAGAGGTGCTCTCTCTTCAACTCTTAAGAAATGAACCAGGCCTAATTCTCATGACAAAGAAGAATAACTGTTTCTTCACAAATATAACTTCTCCCAAGCCAACCAGAAGCTCCAAGGGAAAACCTGCGTATCAAAGACAAACAAAGAAGAAAACACCACTCATCTAGCTCTCCTCCCTTCCGTAGACCCGCAAGTGGGTCACCCCCGAGCTAGGGAGACCATACTCACACCTGGGAACTCAAACACTCCACTTCACAATAGTAACAACAACAATCCCAAAGCACACAAACACCCGTGGGTCATTTACACAACACGGAAACTCAACTACAGTGAGTTTCATAAGGGGCAGGAGAGTGGACACACTCGACTCTAGAGTGTCACCCTGACAGATAAGTTAACCAATATAATTTCTCTTGGTCTCAAACCAAGTTTGATCACAAATTTTGAAGAAATCTGTATATGACTCTCAAGTCAAAGATACAGTCACAGATACATGCCCTCAAGGCTTTCAACATCCCAAAAGATGGAAACAGGTATGCACCCGAGGAGGATCTCTCCTCCCCTACCCCAAACTTGATGAGCATTTCTCCCAAGTGGGAGAAGCTCTGTCAAACAACCCGACAACAAACCCCACAGAAAATAAATCTAAACACAAATTCACACACTTTACATACACATTCAGCTATACGAAACAAAGGTAAAATTCAACCAACCTTACAAAGCCTTCCTAGAAAGAAGCTGTTGCAGAGCCCTCAGAGTTCTCTTCCAACCTTAGCCACCAACTCCCTCTCCCTTCTCTCTCCTACAAGCTAACTTTTCTATTTTTGGTAAGGCAAAATGAAAGTTTCCCCAAAATTCAACTAACTTCCTCCCCTCTCAAAATTGGAAACAAATAACCCCATTTCTTTTCAGTTTCGAGGAATGGGGAGGTGACACTTGTCACCTCCTCACCCTTCCCCAAAACCACTATTCTGTCCTGGTGGCTTATGTCACTCACCCATCCCTAGAGTACTCCTTATCCCTTTCCTCCTGTCATTTCTCTTTCGCATGGGAGAAATAAAAGGAGTTAATGGGGAAGAAGACAGGTGACCCATGCCCCTTCTTCCCTTCTTCACATGGGTGTCCCCACAGCACATGGGGGAATCTCACTATGGAAGGGGTGACTTTAAGTCAATCCTTCAATAATGGATGGCATCTCTTACCTTGGGTAATGTAGAGGGGATGGGTTGGGTGTTGGTACAACCCATCATGTCCCCTCCTACCTCCAATTTTCGCCACTTAACTTCAGGGGGAAGTTAAGATGACTAGATGGAGGTTACTCAAGGGTTACCCATGCCAAATGGGCCCCTGGACCCATGGGGTATAACCCAGGGTCAACTTTAACCCATACAAGACACCCCTGGTCAAGGTAAAGCACAAGAAAAGGCCTCATAAATTTAAATTAAATAAGGAAATTCAATTTCAATCCTTTTTACAACACAAATTATAAAATAATGTTACATGAGGGTAACTTAACCCACTCGACCATACGAAAGACCACATTACATCATTACATCAAACACAAAGAGATCTTGGTTCCTCGTGGAACCAGATCAGCTTAACAGGGAATAACAAATAACAAGGTGCGGAATGATCTCCGAATTCTATGGTTCGATTAGTAATTTGTGCACACTAAATTACAAGATCAGTAACCACATAAAATCATCATAGCCGAAGCAACTTGAAAACATGCATTATCATGACATAGTACTAATTAACATAAATGAAATCATATTACAATTTTCCATCATCACCTAATTAATGTTTTTTTTTTGAAATGTAAACTTATCCAAACATCACCCAATTAGTTTTTCTGAAATCATAATAAAGTTTAATAGTTTGACAATTCCGGGAACTGCTATCCCACAAATATAAAAAGTAACAATAACAGTAATGTAAATAGTCATAACAACAGAAGTAAAAAGGGCGGTCCTCACACATGTGAAAGATAAAACTTGTAACACATGATTGACTAGACAAGTGTTGGAATGTGATGAAAGGTGAGGGCTTAATTCAAAAAAAATATTTGAATTAGTTGGGATATGAGTTGGATATTAATTAAATAAATAAAATTTATTTAATTAATTGGATAAATGAATAGGATGAGATAAGATATGATGTGGAAATTAATTAAATAAATAAAATTTATTTAATTAATTGGCTTAATGGGATAAGTAGGGTTAAGAGTGGGATTTAGGACAAAATGCTACAAGATGTCTAGGATAATGTTTTAACAAGGTGTTGCTAGACATGGACAAAGTTGGGACAATTTTGGGTGTCTACAGTTCGCTTCCCAAAATTTGTGACATTACATGTTGAACCAACACACTAATCTTATAGCCAAAATTGATCCCTTGAAGTATCTACTTGCAAAAGCAGCTCTTACAAGGAGACTAGCTAAATGGGTCTTGATCCTTAGTGAGTTTGATATTGAGTATATGGATCGTAAAGCAATCAAAGGAAAAGCCCTAGTAGATCAACTAGCAGAAGCGCCCATGACTGATACACACCCTATGGTAGCAGACTTTCTAGATGAGAATCTATTTACTCTTTCTAACTCAATAATGTCGAAGTTATACTTTGACGATTCATACACACAGCATGGATCAGGAGCTGGCATCTTATTTGTCACACCTCAGAATGATTATATTCCAAAGTCATATCAGCCTGCATTCCCTTGCACCAACAACATTGCCGAGTATGAAGCACTCCTCATAGGTCTCAATACAGCAGTTCAATGGGACATCACAGAATTGTAAGTATATGGAGACTCACAACTAGTCATTCTCCAAGTCAAAGATGAGTACCAAACAAAGGATGAAAAGTTGGTCCCCTACAAGCAACTAGTGGATGCATACAAACCACACTTTTCTAGCATCACATTTGAGCAAATTCCAAGAGAGCATAACAAGACTGTAGATTCTATGGCTTCTATAGGGTCACTGATTGACATGCTTGCAAATACACAGAAATGTGAATTCTTGATTGAGCAATTGTTGATACCAGCCGTCGATGTTCCCGTTATTGAAATCATCTACGAACTTGTTGGTCCCAATTCCCCATGCTATGAAGATATCTATGAATACCTTAAACACAACACCTTTCCCCCTGACCCATCCACCCAACACAAAACCTTTATCCGTCAATCCTCCCCTTACACCATTCTGGGTGATACACTATATCACCAGAGTCTCGATGGTATCCTCTTACGATGTCTTAACGTGGAAGAAGCTGAATCTACCTTACGAGACATATAGGAAGGTGTCTGTGGTGCACATTCTACCAGTCCTAATCTCGCTAAGAAGATACTCAGAACATGTTACTATTGGCCTACAATAGAGCAAGATGCTACACAGTTTGCTAAGAAGTGTCTACAATGCCAGTAGCATGGAGATTTGATTCACGCACCAACTCATGAATTACAACCTGTGACAACTCCATGGCCTTTTTCTCAATGGGGTCTCGACCTTGTAGGACAAATCCACCCATTCTCATCCAATGGCCACAAGTTCATTATTACTGCCATTGAGTACTTCACAAAGTGGGTTGAAGCCATTCCCATGACCTATATCACCGGTAAGCAAATAGCCAAGTTTATCCTTAACTACCTCATTTGCCGGTATGGTATTCCCCAAGCCATTGTCACTGATAATGGGAGACCATTCAAGAATCAAGATGTCTGCACCTTATGCACACAATACAATATCCAACATCACTTTTCAACCCCCTATTATCCACAAAGTAATGGCCAAGCAGAGGCTTCCAATAAAACCATTCTCAAAATCCTCAAGAAAATAGTCAATAAAGCTGGTCGTGATTGGCACTTGCAACTCAATCCTGCCCTATGGGCCTACCGCACCAGCATCAGAACACCAATTGGTGCCACACCCTATGCCTTGGTCTATGGCTCTGAAGCCATCCTACCTATAGAGGTCGAGATCCCATCCCTCAGGGTATCCATGTAGGACCTAATTGGTGGAGAGGAGTATCGTACTTCCAGATTAGTAGAGCTTGAACTACTAGATGAAAGGTGCCTTGTCGCGCTTAATCATCTCCATGTCTATCAAAACTACCTCTAGCATAATTACAAAAAAAAGATAAAGGAAAGACAATTTCAAGTTGGTGATCTTGTACTCAAAGAGAATCAGAGAAATCAAGCAGACCAAGAAAAGAAGGGCAAGTTTGAGCCTAATTAGTTAGGTCCCTTTATTGTGACAGTAGCATATGGATCAGGAGCTTATACTTTAGCTACACCTGACAACATTCCTCTGGATGAGCCACTTAACAATGTCCATATCAAGAAGTTCTATGCCTAATCCTCAAAGTATTCCAAAAAAAACAAAAAAAACAAAAAAATCTATCCTCTGGTGAAAACCTGGTAAACAAGAGCCTTGCATAAATACCATAGTGAAAACCTGGCAAACAGGCGCTATGTGTAGAGTCAACATCCATTGTCTATCAGGTCCGGTCCACTCCATGTCTAGTTCACAAGCAACTTTCATCGATCCATCCATAATAAAACCATTGACCTTGTTTGCATTTCCATCTCCCTATCTAGTATAGCTTGGAAATTGGTCAATGTCCACCATCGTCATCCCACGCTTTGATCTGTGTCAGTAGTTATCACCGTCTTTTCCTAGGTCAAGCTTTCTATGTCTTCTTTGTCAGTCATCTATGCAAATTCCTCTACCAGAATGGGGGCAACTCTTTCCTTACCCTAGGTCTAAGAGTGGTTCCTTATTTGTGGTTCGCAAAACGCTTCAATCAATTTCTCCTTTCCGTAGATAGCACCCTTTAATAGACAAATCGCTCCTACAATAAGGTTGTTATCTTCCCAATGCTTTTCCTACATCATCACATCAACCAGAACTACATATTTTCTCTTCTCACTCTTAAGGTACTGTTGATGATTGTTTTGATGCAATCATAACAATAAGTTAAAATTCACATGAAATGAACTGAAACTATACTTGAAAGATAAGAAGGAATCATTTGAGATTCAACTAATCCCAAGTCTACAATGGTTCGGTTGGTCAATGTGAAGCTGTAATGTTCAAGGGGCCTTATGTAGTTTAGGTTTGTTTGGTGGTTTACTGGACTAAGAATATGCAAAAAGGTCATGAGATATGTCAATACTTTTTCATTCTTTGCATGAAAGTGATACTGTGCTGCAAGTTTTAGATGGTTTTCTTGAATTTTTGCAGCTTTCTTCTTTATTTATTTATGAAAACTGTCTACTTATAGCTCTGTTATGCATGCTTCTTCAAATTTGAGACAATCTCCTTTAGATTTCTACGTTTTCAGCTAAATATTTCAGATGGGTTGGGAAAAGTTAGAAAGATCTAATCTATACCTCATTTAATCTACCGAAGGATCTAATTGTTTCTGTTATGCACTATGTAAATACTACAGTAATTTGATCAAATCCACAGTAAAAACCTTAAATGCAAGTCCTGAGCATTTTCACAAACATACATTTAAAATTGCAAGCTCTCAAAGCAAAATATTTCAAAACACAAAGAAGAGCAGGAGAACACTCAGAAGATAGATGCAGAACTCCAAATTCTATTGTATTAGAAACGAATAGTCATACATGATTTACAATGTAGGAATGACTCTTAGTTTCATTGATCATATTACAGAGAACTTACAAGCTTTACAGATACAGTAAGGCAGCCAGACATTCCACGCGCACCTTACTGCAGACAAACAGGCGACCTCCTTCTTCTACTTCTAAACTATGCTAACTTGCTGTATGTTCCTAAAAGAAAATCCTGTGTAGCCACTGTTGTTTTCCTAAAATCCCTGTTGTAAAGTATTACAGTGTAGAGAGGCACAATATAAAGACATTCTGATTGTCCTCACTACAGCAAAAACCTAACTGAACCCCTGGTTCAAACCCCTAGTTACAACAATAAATACAGGTGAACTAGCTCTTCAAAATATCTCTGAGCAGTGTCAAATCTGGGCGAAATATTGCCCCTTCTAAGAAGTTCCGGCAGCTGGGTAATAACTTTTGTTTGTCTGTTGTAGTAATACTCTCAGCTGCAACCTTGTTCTTCACTTGAATGGCCTTGACTTTTTCGCACTTTGTCTTTATCTTCCTGCTCCTGAGATCAGATTTTCTTCCTCCATGAGGTCACTGCGTTGAATTTCCAGCTGCTTCCTCAACTGCAAGCCTGCAAGACAAGACAAGCAATAAGTATTTCATTTATCACATAAATAGCAGGAAATTAAAATAATCATTTAAATCCAGGTGACTGCGCAAAATTGTGGAAATCGGATCCAGAATACTCTTAAAACGCGTTCAAAACGCATTCAGACCACTCAAAACCCATCGGGTCAACCATCGCTGACCGGGAAAATGCCACGGGTGCCAAAAAATGTTTTAAAACTCCACCGCTTCATTTCCCGCCCATCGGCGTGTCAAAAAACATGTCGGCCAATATTCTCTATTTGGCTGATGTTCACTTCATCTGCATGATATTCTGGAAATATGATGCTCTCCCTTCCGAAGGTCCAGATGACGTCATCAAGATGTTTCGCTTCTGTATATCGGGGAAAAGAATGACATCATCATCATATTCATGTCGAAGGAAAAATAGGAGGATATGAAATATGATCCTGCTGCTGAGGAAAGGAAAATGATGGTGACATCATCGTCATATTCGGGCTTCGTTAAAATGCAAATGATGGCGTCATCGTCATGTTCAGTTAAGATCAGGGGATAAATGTAAAATCGGGTCATCTAAGGAGCATGATCAGGATGATGATTGTAATATGACCCCTTTGCGGCCAAGGTAACCCTCTCGAAAGATCAGGATGATGATGATCATCAGGATATTTGGGGCTTTTGTCGAACTTAGAATAAGACGTCATCATCATATTTCGCGAACCGGATCATGCTTTGGAAAATATCCTGCCGAAAGGAAATGTGATGATGATGATCATCAGGTTATTTGCTTCTTCATTTATCAGATCGGGATGACGTCATCATGATATCCAGGGCCTTTGTTAAACTTAGAACATGACGTCATCAGGATGTTTCGCTAACCGGATCATGTTTTGGAAAATATCCTGCCGAAGGGAAATGTGATGATGATGATCATCAGGATATTTGCTTCTTCGTTTATCAGATCGGGATGACGTCATCATGATATCCGGAGCTTTCGTTAAACTTAGAACATGACGTCATCAGGATGTTTCGCTAACCGGATCATGTTTTGGAAAATATCCTGCCGAAGGGAAATGTGATGATGATGATCATCAGGATATTGCAAAAGGTCGTTCTTTCTCGGCAGGAGGACTTCACGAAATATCGGGCAGACAAACAAGATCATGATGATCTTGACAATATGACAGGATAAAAAATATGATGATCCTCCTCATCGAATTATCATGATGACGTAATCATCATTTTCCATCTTCGAAGCATGAAGATGAGTTGAGGTCATCATCAGGTTAACGCTAGGGTGATATTTAAAATATGATCATGCTGTTTGAAGAATGGAATATCAGCCTCCCTTAAAAGATAGGGTGATTTTTTTAAAATATGATCATGCAAAAGGAGATCAGGAGGATTATGAAGATGTCATCATCACCTTAGCGAACTTCAGCAAATATCAGGATGATGGACCTCCGATAGGATTTTAACATGCGCATGCAAATATGCCGATGGTGGATTTTCTAAGTCAGGATGATCTTATAATATCAGCATGATATTATAATATCAGGCAATGTTAAAATATCAGCATGATGCTCGCGATACAAAAGACCGCTCGACGGGGAAAACTTACTATGACTTAAAGTTGACGTCCGGATATTTGAACCTCAGGATATTATCGAGGGGGCGCTTCAAATATGATGATGATGTTCTTCATACAGCAAAACCGAGTTTATAAAATATGACCGTCCTAAAATCATGATGCTCACGATGCGCATAAGGTTATTTGACGGGTAAAGGGCACTACCACTTAAGATTGACGTCCGGATATTGCGACTGCATGATTTTTATCGGGTGATAGATCAAGATCATGATGACCTTGACAACATGAAAAAATATGATGATCACTTGCGATTATCAGGTTTGACCAAAACTTTGACTATGCATAACTTCCACATATGGACGAATTTTCAAGTGATGTAAAAGGCAAACCTGCATGGAATTTCAAGCTCTTTCTAAATATGAGGTCACAGAAACAAAATATGAACTTTGACAAACTGACCTCATGATGATGACCAACCTCATCCAATATCATGATGATGATGCACCTGACCTTCATTTTTACCAAACCGCCAGAAAGCAGACAAACACAAGCAGAAGCAAAAAGTGAAACATCAGCAGGGGTCCCCATTTTGCTAAGGAGCATAATGGGGCGTGTTGTGAACATCACAACAACTAGCAACCAAAACAAAACAATTAAATTCAGAGTGTTCAAGGAAACTAGATGAAATGAACTCATAACTTCCAACTATCTTTCCTGCAAATTACTATTCAGCTTGAGACTCAAAGTATTCAATAAAGATGCATGAATTTCCATTTTCAGTTTAGTTGTGTGCACGTGATTAATTATCCTCATCTTGAAGATCAGTTGAACAAACCAGTGACTGACATTAGCCTACGTAGGTGAGGATATTCCCTCATAGCCGACCGGATAGAGCCTTGCTGCCAGCGAGCATCTATAGCCCCGGCAAGGTTATCGTTACAATTCTCCTAAGTAGAGCCCCACTGCCAGCGAGCGTCCATAGCCCTGGTAGAGTTACTTAGATGGCTTAATCTGGATTTTCAGTATAATCCGCTTTATTTATTTATTTATTTATTTGTTTTCTAATTTTGAAAGATTTCATAAGGTATAGCAATTTGTAACTTCATGATGCAAGGAGTGGACACTTGCTGAAATTAAGCTGAGAATTGTAATGGTAGCAAGGGTGACCTTTGATTTTTCACCTAATATCTACACTGGTAGGTTCAACAAACCCAAGGATTTTAGGTGTGTCATCGTGAGAAACCTGCTTCGAATTCTCAATCATATTTATTGAATACAAAACTTCAGAAGATGAACAACTCTCTACATTCATGACAGTGTCAAATTATGTGTAAATTGCAAATGGTTAACCTGAATATCCTAAATTATATACTGTTTTGAATGGTTGCTAGTTTTGCTCCTTAATACTCTAAAGTAAAATAAAGATCCCTGCTGAGGAGACAACAAACAAACCAAACAAACAGGCTATACAAACAACACAACAAAAAGAAAAAACTGTACAAACAGAAAGAAACAAAAAGCAAAAACAAACAGAAGACAAGCTACACAAACAGCCAACCCAAAAGAAAATAGCAAAAGAAGAACTGTACATTATCCACAGCACTTTACATAAAGAAAAAAGGACTGCCCCCCTTCCTCTTCAACCTCAAGCCTGGAAGTAATGTTTCAAATGCTGGCCATTAACTGGTAATGGCATATCTTCTCCAGTCAAGGTCCTAAGTCTGAAGGTGTTATCTCCTATTATTTCTGAGACTTGTAATGGACCCAGCCATAATTTATCAAATTTTCCATGGCTTCCTTTCTTTTCATGTGCTTTGTCCCAGCACAACACTAAGTCTGATATCCTAAATGTCTTGACTCTTGCCCTTTTGTCAAACCACCTCTTAACAACCGCTTGGTGTTTGGCAAACTTCTCGAGGGCTTGACCTCTTTTCTCCTCTAGTTGTAACATTTGCACTATTCTGGCTTCCCTATGGTTATCAAAGCCTAGATATTCATTGGCAAACTTCCAGGTTGGTATTCTCAGATTAACCGGAAGTATGGGATCAGTCCCATAAACTAAGTGATAAGGTGTGCTACCTAAAGCTGTCTTGAACTTGGTCCTGTCTACCCATAATGCATATCTTAACAGGGTATTCCACTCTCTAGGACTTTTGGCAATTAACCTCTTGATTATGTCTAATAAAATTTTGTTTGTTGATTCAGCCAGTCCATTACCTTGAGGGTAATAATTCGAAGAAAACCTTAGAATAATCCCATATTCAAATGCCCATTTAGAAAATTTTAAAGAAGAGAAAGCAGGGCCGTTATCACATACCAATGAATAGGGCGTTCCAAACCTGGTGATAATGTTTTCTTCAAGGAACTTGATAACTACCTCAGTTGTAGAAAATTTACAGCAGGTGGCCTCAGTCCACCTTGTACAATAGTCTGTTACCGTCAATATAAATTTGTGTCCTGTAGAAGATGGGGGATTGATGACTCCGATAAAATCCAAGCCCCATTGTGCAAACGGTCTGGACTCGATCACAGGTTGCAGTGGATTGGCCAGATTTCTCCCTTTGTCTGCTGCAGTCTGACAGGTGTGGCAACTTCTGATGTGACTCTTAGTATCTTTGAACATAGTGGGCCAGTAATAGCCCGCCCTCAGTATTTTGTGTGTTGTAGCTAAATGGGAACCATGGCCGGTTCCGTACTTGTCATGTAGTTCTGTCAACACTCTATCAGCTTCAGTTCTATTTATGCATCTCAGATAAATTCCATCATGGTTCTTCCTGAATAGAAGACCTCCTTGCACCATATAATGCTATGCCTTAATCTTCAAAGCTCTCCTCTGTGAAGCCTTCATCTTGCTTGGGTACTTTCCAGCTATCAGGAAGGTGCTTAACTCATCGTACCAGCCTGATGCGTCTTGGGAATTCAATACATATTGCTGTTTTATCAGATTTGGATCCATGTTTGCTATTGTCTGCACCAACGCCTGCCCTCTGACCAGCTTTGCGGGAATGATCTCCATGTCAAATTCTTGCAGTGTGGTGATCCATTTGGCTCTTTTTTCTCCAGGCTCGTTTTGCATCAGCAACATTTTTACTGCTACGTCTGGTACTATGGCCTTGATCTGGCTGTGCAGAATGTAGTGTCTAAATTTTTTCACAGCCTTTACTAATGCGAATGCCTGTCTTTCGATATCTAGATATCTCAGCTGTGCATCCTTCAGAGGCGCACTCATAAATGCTATGGGCCTCTCTTCATTATTTTCACCTTTCTGTGTCAAGGCAGCCGCGACAGAATGAGAAGATGCAAAGGAGTAGATGTAAAACGGGCTTGTGTAGTCTGGACTTGCCAATACAGGGGCATCAGAAATTGCCTCCTTGATATCTTCAAATGCGGCTTTGGCCACTGGCGTCCATTCCATCTGTGCATCTTTCTTTAACATAGCATTCAACGGCTGCACGATCTCTGCAAAACCTGTTATAAACTTCTGAACAAAGTTAATTTTACCAAAAAATGATTTCAATTCTTTCCTACTGTTTGGTATTTGCAAATTTTTTATGGATTCTATTCTATCCGGATCAATTGAAATTCCATTTTCAGAAATGACATGGCCTAATAATTTACCTTTAGTTACACCAAATATACATTTCTTAGGATTAAGGGAAATCCCATACCTTTCACATCGCTGGAGTACTTTTCTGAGGTCTTTAGCGTGGGTGGATGCATCCTGGGAATACACAGTTAAATCATCCATATACACAACAATGCATTTACCTGATAATCCACGAAATGCAACGTCCATGGCCCTCTGAAAAGTGGCACCTGCATTAATTAGACCAAAAGGCATTCTTCTATACGCATAATTTCCCCATTTGCAAGTGAAGGTGGTTTTTAGTCTATCTTCTCTATCAATTAAGACCTGGTTATAACTTGAAAAACCATCTAAAAAAGACATCATCTTTGCGCCATTTACTGCTTGCAGTACTTCGTCTATTGGGGGCAAAGGATAATTATCCTTTTCAGATGCCTTGTTTAAATTTCTAAAGTCTACGCACAACCTGATGTCTCCGTTTTTCTTCCTCACTGGTACTAAGTTAGCTACCCAGACAGAATGTCTGACTGGGAAAATTATTCCAGTGGACAGTAATTTTCTAACTTCCTCAAAGATCAAAGGCTCTAGAATGGCGTTTACAGGCCTCTGTTTCTGCCTAAATGGTTTGACTTCTTTTCTTAAAGGTATTACATGAGTTATGACGGACTCATCAAATGTTTTCAAGTCTTCATAAGTCCATGCTATGACATGTTTATATTCTTTCAGAACGTCCAGGACCTCTTTTCTGATTTTCTCAGAGCAAGCTTTCCCAATTAGTACATTTTGTGGATTTAGCTCAGTCCCTAAGTTATGTAAATCACACCTACCCCCTTCTGTTTTGGGTAAGTCTTTCTGTCTTATTACTCCGTCGAAGTCAAAGATGTGTTCTAATTCAATCACTCCTTTTGGCAAGAAGTTGCTCTTTAAGTTGATCATATCTTCTTCGTCCCATGTTACTTCAGGCCTTTCTTGTTCATCAATGATTTGGGCCTCAAATGCCTCATTACAAGTCAGAAAATTAATAATTTGCTGATCCTCCCCAAATACCTGAAAGTGTGTAACGTTGTCTGGTATACTGGGCACGTTAACTAGCTCAACAGCAAATCGTCTTAATCCTGACAGTGTCAATGGTTCTAATGTACTAGCAGCAACTGCTAACGCATCTGGCCTATGGTTCAGCTCTCTAAGAATGTGCTCTATGTTAAAGGCATCAAACGAATCCATTAAACTCCATACTCTATGTCTGTAACTAATCATTTTCTTATAATTGCAGGCATATAGTTTCCTCACTTGTCTGACTACTAATTCAGAGTCTGAAAATACTCTAATGGTTTTTATCCTTTTCTTGATGGCCATGACAAGTCCTAAAATTAGGGCCTCATATTCAGCAATATTGTTAGTGCAGGAAAATTGTAATCTATATGCTGCCAAATGTGATTTACCTTGAGGATTTATGAGTTCAATACGCGCACCTGCGCCCTGTTTTGATTTGGACCCATCACATTTTAACTTCCACATGCCATCCTTTCTTTTCTGATCTTTTACCTTGGCATACTTTGTCCCTTTTATTGCCTGTGGGGTGTTATCTTGTTTATTCATGGGCCTTTCCGTTTGGTTATCTTGCATATGTGTGTTTTTAGTTTGCAACTCAGAAAGATAACTACCCTTGTCCTTTATTTCTTTTCCTAAATCTAGAATCAAGGCATCTATATTATCCTGAACATATCTCTGTGTTGGATCAGGATTCTCATTTTTCTCCTGTGACTCTACCCTCCCTATGCACTTTTTGTATTCATACTCAATGATGTCTTTGCATATTTCACAATTCTCCTCAGAATGTTGCCTATCATGGACTCTACACCTATCTTTATATAACTTACATTGGACTGGGAGATTGTGTGTAACGCACTCTTCCACCTCTCGTCTAATGGCATGACCAAATTTGTTTATTGCATTGTTTTCTTCATCTGAAGAGTTTCCGTCAGACTCAATGAATAGTGCCGTTCTATTGTTGACACACTTCTTTCTAATGTTTAACATCATAATTTCTTCAATCTGCATCCCATTATTGGTAATTCTATAGACACCTGGTTCAACAGCAGCATATAATATTTCATTAGTTTGATTATACTCTGTTATCATATGTTTCATTCTGGGCTCTGCCTCTATTCTGATCTGGTTTGGGATGCCTCTCCACGGTAACCACATGTGTGAAAAGTCAGTAGCCATATATCCGTTTAATGTCTTGGACCAATCTCTACTTAGCAACATTCCATAATTTACGGGTATATCCACTACTTGAATGTCAATGATTTGGCTTACCCTAGGGTCTGAAGCTAATTGCACTTGAATGTTCATGAGTTCTCCTATCACGCTAACCTCGGTTTTATCTCACTGCGTGACAACCTTGGCAGATTTGGTGGGAGTCAACCCGAGAGTTTTACATATTCCTAAGGGCATTACGTTGGCTGAAGCACCAGAATCTACCATGCAATTGTGTATATTCTTCCCACACAACCTAACAGTTAACAAGAAAGGTTGAGTATCCCCCTTATCCGCATGTATTACTACATTTGTATTGGAAGGCTGCTCAACTTTCTTACCTTTCTCCTTAGGTGGTGAATCACTATTAGGAACAGTTATATCAGCAGACACCTTGTTTGTTATGGATGTATCCAGGGATTTTAAAAAAGCATTTCTGATCCCTGGGGTCTTCAATAATTCATTTAGAGGTATACTGACCTTAATTTTCTTTATTTCCTCCGACAAGCAATTCATTAATCTTGTTGTCTCTATTGCTTCTGTCTTACTTGTTTGATCCTTTTGCACTGCTGTTCCGTTATTTGTGTGCTGACTAGCTTTAAGTATGGCAGGATTGTTGCTAGCATTCTGATCTGGGGGTGTATTGATGTTATTCGGAGGAGTGGAGGTGGTGAAAGGTCCTCCCGGCCTAGGGTTGTTCCTCAAATTGTAGGTGTGGCTTTTATTTGTTTGTTGAAAGGCCTGCACCTCCTCTGTTTCATTTAATATCTCATTTTCAGATTCAAAAGGAAACTAAAAAGCATTTAACACAAAGGTTGATTCAGGATAAAGACTTTCACAACAGTATGGTTCATCCTCTAGCAATTCATCCTCCTTCTCTTCTGCAATTGCAAAGGTAAACATTTCTAAGACTAATGTTGTGTCATATTCTGAGGGTACTACCTCATTACCCTTAGGAATGAGAAATTCAGAGGTAGGAGGCTATACATCTACGTTGAAAATACTAGCTGCCAAGTGGAACTGTGGACAGTCGTGCTCAGCATGGGCATTGGTATTGTGAAATCTGCACCAATTTTTGGGTGCTGTACTGACCATTTGTATGCTAGTCGTTTGTTTTGCACCATGATTATCTGTGTTCTCAAAAGGAGAAGCCAGAGTACCATTGTTGGGCCCAGTGTTCCATGTCTTGGGTGGCCTAGGTTGATTCTGATTTTTGTTATTATTGCCCCAGGTCCTATTATCTATCACTGGCCCCCTATTTTGCATTGGTTGCCCCTGACTGGGGCCTTGATGTTGATTGTAGTTTTGGTTCTGATTGTACTGCTGATTTTGATTGAGACTATAATTCTAATTTTGGCCTTGGTTGTGATTTTGATGTGGATTGTAGTTTTGGTTGCTTCTTCCATAGAGGTTCTCATTTCTTAGCTGTGTCACTTCGGTTGTTAATCTTTTCAAATGTGCAGTAATTTCTTTGATTTCTTCCCTATCCTCTTGTGCTTTTGCCACAGTTACATCCCTAGGAAGTTGGAAGAAAGGCTGACCATTATTTTGACTGTTATTGGAAGTACTAGCCGTGTAAGGAGTTATAGCTTGGATTGGAGTAGGATTATACACAGGTGTGTAAGAAGGAACCGGATTTACTAGTGGAGCATGCTGCACAGGGACTCCATTCCATGGGTGTGCCTGATTTTGCACCCCAAAATTTCCTCCATTGACAAATGGACTGTAAGTTGTATGTCTCATTTCTTGGTTCACTGAGGCTGCCTCTTTATAGGCTTTGGATATTGAATCTATGTCAGGTTTTCTTTTGACAAACATGGCGGTTAAAGGATCCAAGGCAGCATAGTACATAGCCAACAAGGGAGCATCATCTATGGTATAAGGGGGTACTAGCCTAGAATAGGCCTTTTGAAATCTATCATTGAAATTATCAATTAGCTCTCCCTCACCTCGTTTTATAGCAGCCAATTTATGATACAAAGCGCAAGGGTCAATGGGTCCTCTAAATCTTGACAGAAATGCTTCTTCCATAAGTGCCCAGGAAGAAATGTAACCATTGGGTAAGTTTACGTACCAGCTAGAGGCCTGCTCATTAAAGGTGTAAGGAAACAATCTACACACAACATCCTCGTGCTCTAACATAGCCCTAAAACATGCTTCCTTAAATATTCTACTATGATCTTCTGGGTCCTGATGCAACTGGTATTTGGGACATATCTTTTCTGGATTTTTTGGCATCTCATGATAATCATTGAAGAATATGGGAGAATTGACATCGAAATAAGCCATTGCAGGTGTTTGAGCTTGACTTGAACCTGCAGGAATACCCGGATTGATTGGTGGATTAGGATTTAGAGGAGGATTGAGACCTCCAGGAGTGCCTGAACCAAGATTTAAAGATCTGAACAGTGATCTATCAGGACTTACAATACTACGGATGTTAAAAGGTGACCCAGGAGGTGTTCCAGATGAACTTCCTGCTTGCGATATCTTTGGATTCCAAATTAAAGGGTTTTTACTTCGCCTTGTATCAGGTAGTTGCACAAATATATCTCCTGAACTGGACCTAGACCTAGTCACTCTATTACTGTCGTTAGCCAGTTTGAAATGAAACCTAACTCAGGAAGGCCCTCCTTCTAGCGCCAGAAAACTGTTGATGATTGTTTTGATGCAATCATAACAATAAGTTAAAATTCACATGAAATGAACTGAAACTATACTTGAAAGATAAGAAGGAATCATTTGAGATTCAACTAATCCCAAGTCTACAATGGTTCGGTTGGTCAAGTTCAGTTGGTCAATGTGAAGCTGTAATGTTCAATGGGCCTTACATAGTTTAGGTTTGTTTGGTGGTTTACTGGACTAAGAATATGCAAAAAGGTCATGAGATATGTCAATACTTTTTCATTCTTTGCATGAAAGTGATACTGTGCTGCAAGTTTTAGATGGTTTTCTTGAATTTTTGCAGCTTTCTTCTTTATTTATTTATGAAAACTGTCTACTTATAGCTCTATTATGCATGCTTCTTCAAATTTGAGACAATCTCCTTTAGATTTCTACATTTTCAGCTAAATATTTCAGATGGGTTGGGAAAAGTTAGAAAGATCTAATCTATACCTCATTTAATCTACCGAAGGATCTAATTGTTTCTGTTATGCACTATGTAAATACTACAGTAATTTGATCAAATCCACAGTAAAAACCTTAAATGCAAGTCCTGAGCATTTTCACAAACATACATTTAAAATTGCAAGCTCTCAAAGAAAAATATTTCAAAACACAAAGAAGAGTAGGAGAACACTCAGAAGATAGATGCAGAACTCCAGATTCTATTGTATTAGAAACGAATAGTCATACATGATTTACAATGTAGGAATGACTCTTAGTTTCATTGATCATATTACAGAGAACTTACAAGCTTTACAGATACAGTAAGGCAGCCTGACATTCCACGCACACCTTACTGCAGACAAACAGGCGACCTCCTTCTTCTACTTCTAAACTATGCTAACTTGCTGTATGTTCCTAAAAGAAAATCCTGTGTAGCCACTGTTGTTTTCCTAAAATCCCTGTTGTAAAGTATTACAGTGTAGAGAGGCACAATATAAAGACATTCTGATTGTCCTCACTACAGTAAAAACCTAACTGAACCCCTGGTTCAAACCCCTGGTTACAGCAATAAATACAGGTGAACCAGCTCTTCAAAATATCTCTGAGCAGTGTCAAATCTGGGCGAAATATTGCCCCTTCTAAGAAGTTCCGGCAGCTGGGTAATAACTTCTGTTTGTCTGTTGTAGTAATACTCTCAGCTGAAACCTTGTTCTTCACTTGAATGGCCTTGACTTTTTCACACTTTGTCTTTATCTTCCTGCTCCTGAGATCAGATTTTCTTCCTCCATGAGGTCACTGCGTTGAATTTCCAGCTGCTTCCTCAACTGCAAGCCTGCAAGACAAGACAAGCAATAAGTATTTCATTTATCACATAAACAGCAGGAAATTAAAATAATCGTTTAAATCCAGGTGACTGCACAAAATTGTGGAAATCAGATCCAGAATACTCTTAAAATGCGTTCAAAATGCATTCAGACCGCTCAAAACCCATCGGGTCAACCATCGCTGACCGAGAAAATGCCACAGGTGCCAAAAAATGTTTTAAAACTCCACCGCTTTATTTCCCGCCCATCGGCGTGTCAAAAAACATGTCGGCCGATATTCTCTATTTGGCCGATGTTCACTTCATCTGCATGATATTCTGGAAATATGATGCTCTCCCTTCCGAAGGTCCAGATGACGTCATCAGGATGTTTCGCTTATGTATATCGGGGAAAAGAATGACATCATCATCATATTCATGTCGAAGGAAAAATAGGAGGATATGAAATATGATCCTGCTGCTGAGGAAAGGAAAATGATGGTGACGTCATCGTCATATTTGGGCTTCGTTAAAATGCAAATGATGGCGTCATCGTCATGTTCAGTTAAGATCAGGGGATAAATGTAAAATCGGGTCATCTAAGGAGCATGATCAGGATGATGATTGTAATATGACCCCTTTGCGGCCAAGGTAACCCTCTCGAAAGATCAGGATGATGATGATCATTAGGATATTTGGGGCTTTTGTCGAACTTAGAATAAGACGTCATCATCATAATTCGCGAACCGGATCATGCTTTGGAAAATATCCTGCCGAAAGGAAATGTGATGATGATGATCATCAGGATATTTGCTTCTTCGTTTATCAGATCGGGATGACGTCATCATGATATCCGGGGCCTTTGTTAAACTTAGAACATGACGTCATCAGGATGTTTCGCTAACCGGATCATGTTTTGGAAAATATCCTGCTGAAGGGAAATGTGATGATGATGATCATCAGGATATTTGCTTCTTCGTTTATCAAATCAGGATGACGTCATCATGATATCCGGAGCTTTCGTTAAACTTAGAACATGACGTCATCAGGATGTTTCGCTAACCGGATCATGTTTTGAAAATATGCTGCCAAAGGGAAATGTGATGATGATGATCATCAGGATATTGCAAAAGGTCGTTCTTTCTCGGCAGGAGGACTTCACAAAATATCGGGCAGACAAACAAGATCATGATGATCTTGACAATATGACAGGATAAAAAATATGATGATCCTCCTCATCGAATTATCATGATGACGTAATCATCATTTTCCATCTTCGAAGCATGAAGATGAGTTGAGGTCATCATCAGGTTAACGCTAGGGTGATATTTAAAATATGATCATGCTGTTTGAAGAATGGAATATCAGCCTCCCTTAAAAGATAGGGTGATTTTTTTAAAATATGATCATGCAAAAGGAGATCAGGAGGATTATGAAGACGTCATCATCACCTTAGCGAACTTCAGCAAATATCAGGACGATGGACCTCCGATAGGATTTTAACATGCGCATGCAAATATGCCGATGGTGGATTTTCTAAGTCAAGATGATCTTATAATATCAGCATGATATTATAATATCAGGTAATGTTAAAATATCAGCATGATGCTCGCGATACAAAAGACCGCTCGACGGGGAAAACTTACTATGACTTAAAGTTGACATCCGGATATTTGAACCTCAGGATATTATCGAGGGGGTGCTTCAAATATGATGATGATGTTCTTCATACAGCAAAACCAAGTTTATAAAATATGACCGTCCTAAAATCATGATGCTCATGATGCGCATAAGGTTATTTGACGGGTAAAGGGCACTACCACTTAAGATTGACGTCCGGATATTGCGACTGCATGATTTTTATCGGGTGATAGATCAAGATCATGATGACCTTGACAACATGAAAAAATATGATGATCACTTGCGATTATCAGGTTTGACCAAAACTTTGAATGTGCATAACTTCCACATATGGACGAATTTTCAAGTGATGTAAAAGGCAAACCTGCATGGAATTTCAAGCTCTTTCTAAATATGAGGTCACAGAAACAAAATATGAACTTTGACAAAATAACCTCATGATGATGACCAACCTCATCCAATATCATGATGATGATGCACCTGACCTTCATTTTTACCAAACCGCCAGAAAGCAGACAAACACAAGCAGAAGCAAAAAGTGAAACATCAGCTGGGGTCCCCATTTTGTTAAGGAGCATAATGGGGCGTGTTTTGAACATCACAACAGGTACCTTGATCCCATGGATATGGGTATGTAGGCAGTCTGGAATATGAAGGAAGTTTCTAGTACTCAGGTACCTAAGATCTCCCCCACACAACCTTGTCCCCTCTCATCACTCTATCCAGAACTACATATTATCATCTTTCATCTTTCCTCATAATGTGCCTTGATCCTGTTGGTAATAATTTATGTTTAAGGTTACAGGATGTGTACCTCCCTAGAAATCTAGAAAATTTCCTAAGTGTTGGACCTTCTCAGTGTTTTTCAGCATCATCATGATATTCTGAAGTAGGGGTTTGTCATCATCATCATGTTTCCGGTCATCACCCTATTGTTTTTCACGGGGGTCATCATCATATTTTCTATCGGCATAATCTTTCACTGGGGTGATATTTTAACATTGGGTGATCTCAGTTAAGATCATCCTGATGATGTTGCTGCAAGGTTCTAAGTATGACCCGATCTTCTGCAGGGTCATCATATTTGAACATCGGGTGATCTTTGTTAAGATTATCCTGATGTTGTTTTATCACTTCATGTTCGTTGTTTTATCACCCTGATGATGCTGACGTCATTCTTATGTCAGGGTGATATCCACTTTTCTGCCTGTCTACATCATGATATTTTTGAAGGGAGATATCTGCCTGTCAGCTTCACGCATTGTCCAATGGGGGATGATCATTTCAAATATCCATCATATTCATATATCATCCTGATCTTATAGTGGAGCTACAGTGCAGCATGATTTTTGTGCATCAGGGTGATATTTCCAAATATCCGGTTATCTTCCGAATATCATCCTGATGCCGATATGGTGGTGGCATCATCAAGGTCTGAGGGGTCATATTTCTAACACTAGTCATCTTGTGGAGATCCCCTGATATTTGCAAATATGATGATGACATCATCCGGATATGAGGAGGTGCACGATAGGCAGATATGCTGATGACATCAACAGGACATGACGATGACGTCATCTAGATCTGACGGGGTCATACTTCAAGTTTTCAATCTAACCCGATATTGTAATATGATGATGATGTCATTAGGATTTTAGTGGACATGCAGGATGTTCATCGGCCAGACATTTGGTATCGGCTAAGCAGGAGGATCTTCCTCTGATGCATCAGGTTGTGTTGATGAAGGCGATTATCATGCAGGTGATGTTGCAATATGATACTGACGTCAAGGTGATATTGAGTATTCGGATGTCATGCTGGAGGATGATGATGATGAAGGCTTATGCTAGTGTTGTCAGGAGCAAAATCACCGACATCATATGTGCTCACGACCTAGTATATAAAGTGTTAAGGAGGTTGCCGCAGGGTGTATGTGGGATAATTAGATCCTGTATGATTTGAAATATTGGGGTGATATTTCTTGGTGGGAAAAGTTGTGAATGCACTGTCTACTGCATTTCTCGAGGCCGCTGGTTTGGTATACCATTAATGGCTGTTGTTGTAGGGTATGGGCGATGGCATGGATGTTTCAACCACTTGACTAAAGATGTGAATCCCTAGGCGGTGGCACAGGGCTCGAGATCTCTTCCTGTCTCCTCTCCCACCTGCTGCATTCAATGCGATGAGCACCATTTTCTCAATGTACTGTATCTAGTGAATTTTGACCTGCCATGTAATTAATGCTGGGAACCTTCCTTGTTGTATTTAGCAAGTTGTGTTTCTCATTTTGTGGTTGTTGAAAACTAGACACATCTGGCTTTGTAAGAAGATACAACTAGTTTTGGTTGCTCTGTGCAGGAGGTCTTATGAGTTTATGTATCTCTTGTTGTATGTCTCATGCATGAATCTATTGATTTCATGATTGATTTTATATGAGTAATGTTGTATTTGCATGTGTTTTGTTAATTCTGTCTCCAGTATTGCATGTGTCTTTCTTCTGAATCTAGATATCTAAAGGGTGTCTGGTATTCTAGAATATAGAATTCCTGTATTGAATGCTTGATCTTTCAACTTCTGCTCAAAAGGTAGATTAAAGTGTTTCCAGATTGAGTATTGGGAAGGATATACTACAATAGGGATGCCATAAGTAGAGATAACTTAACACTCTATTCTGGGAGGTATCTGTAAGGCAGATATCACAACATCCCCTTGAAATCTAGTTTTAGTGTGTTCATGTTGATCATTCATAGGTGTATGTCTACTAACTCCAAGCCCTAGATAGGCACCAATCTAGCTCTGCATTGAGATTACACACCAGGTCCTAGTTTTGCATCCAAACACATAAATCAAACTCATACTTCCAAATTAGACCATTAGGACTATAGAAGTAGTTTAGGACCAAGATCGTCTGATTCACAACTGAACATAAGCCCAAAGCTAGCCCCTTTGCACTTATCTCATAGTTTTGGTCTTCACACAGGAGGATTTATCTGCTTTGTATCAACATCCCAAGCCAACCCACAAGCATATTCTCATGGGTGTTGAATAGGGAATACCCCCCTAGGTTTTATAGAGCCTGAAGAAGAAGAGGAGATAAAAATAGAGTCTATCTCCTACACTGTTGGCCCCTGGCCCAGAGATCCTATTGATCACTGATGGCTACCTTGTAGGGAAATCTAGGAATGAACATCCAGTCAAGGAAAAAACCAATAGAAATTGGTGACTCCGCTGGGATGTGAAGTCAAAGAAATTATTTTTCCATCCCTGGTGAAATATATTAGCCCATCCGAGTCGCAATAGAAATTGGTGACTCTACTGGGGACTTATTTGTGTAAGAACCCAAGTTTTTAAAAGAAACAGTTCCTAGTTATAGGTGGCGACTCCGAACAATCTCCCAAACCGGTAAAGTAACAATTTGTATGCAAGGGAGAAGATCCCTACGTAATCCTCTATTAGAAGAGTTACCTAGAAAGATGATGTATAGGAAAAAGGGAACTATCTCAGCCAGTCATGAGGGCTCTCCCAGAAATAATGATGATGCCCAAAATAACCCTAAATCATTAGGACAACATGGGCCTTACTTTTCAAATGCAGAAGCTGATATTCAAGGTGCATATGAGAGGCAACAGGGTGGCAGCCTAAGGATGAGGTCAGAGGTGTTCCAAGAATGCCCTTTCTTAGACCCTGGTGAAAGATTTGAAGAGGTAGAATCTCCTAGGGATGATGAAGATGATGACCAGAATGGTATGAGAGCATCTACCTCCATGCCTAAAGAAGAATAGTTAGCTGAAGAGATCAAAAGCCTAAGAGCATAAATATAATATTTACAAGCAGTGAAAGTCAGAGATGACATGAGATAGAGGGTGCAAGCTTTAAGGATTGCTCAGAATGATTCAGTCCCTACCCTTGAAAATGCAAATATGCAGAGAAACCAGTACAGAGATGAAGTACAACATCAGCATAATGATCAAAGACAGAATGCAAACATTGCTAGAGTACCATTAAACAATGTGAGATAGCAAAATGTTGATAGAAATGTTAATGCTAATCAGTTTGGTAGATAACCTATGTAGCTAGATAGATTTAGACAGCTTGTTTTTGATGATATTCCTAGTTATCCTAACCCCATTGACAAGCATGTAAGGCTTCAAGTGCCAAAGTTTTCAGGATATAATATTGTGTCAGGGGAGGATCATTTAAAGGCTTTTCAAAGTGTCATGGATAACTTTGAGGTTGAGCATGAGGATGTTTTCATGAAGTCATTCATGCAATCTTTGGTTGATGAGGCTAGAGAATGGTACAAAAATCTACTTGATCGGAGCATTTCATCATGGGATGATTTCAAAAGGATGTTTAAGGAGCAATATGGTGACAAAACTGACCCTAGCTTTTTGTAAATGAGTTCACTAGTATCACTAAGGGGTCAAATGAGTAGGTTGCAGATTTTAATGCAAGATTTACTAAAGTGCTGAACAAATTGCCACATCACATGAGGCCAAATGAACCAATGTGCGTAATATTATATATTAATGCTTTTGATGCCAAGACAGCATATGGGTTAAGAGATAAAGGTCCTACTACTCTCAGGGATGCTTTCAAGATAGCAATAAATATTGAGAATAACAGGAAAGCATCAGGCAAGACAAACAGAAGGGATGATGTGAAAATTCTGTAGAATCCAAACAAGCCTCAAAACACTCAAGGTAGTACATCTACCCCTGAAGATAAAATAGACAAATTGACAAATGTTGTTAAGGACCTAAGCTATAGACTAGCTAGAAGTGAAAAAGGAATAGGTCCTAATACACAAGTTTACCAAAGATAGGAAAAGAGATCATCATTGCATGATATACCATATAATACCAATTGGCATAATGGTAAACATGTATTTCCACATAACAACACAAATCAGAGAGCTTAACATACCGAAGAAACTCCTGATCCTTTGAAGAAAATTGTTAATATTGCTGATGATACTCCATGGTGCATAATCTATCAGATGCCTCATTCACAGTCACAATGCATGATTGCTCATTCTTTGTATGATAATGTTGTGTCCTGTAATGAATGCAATGAGCCACATTATGTACAGGATGATGATGTTAATATGTTGTCCATAAGTAGGGAGCATCCTTCTCATGATGTAGATGAGAGTATAGATAATGAGATTCAGGCTTGTCAGCAGGTTTTCTATGATGAAGATAATGAAGATAGCTATGCATTTGCTCAGAATTCACACAGTTCTTTGAGTAACCTGCAGAGATCTTCTGATGAGGAAATTAGGGCCCTCACAACTGCAGTAGTGGCCCAAGTCAAAAGCAATTACAATCTCAGAGGTAAAGCTCAGATAAGCAGCCCACATCAGCCAATGTATAGTCATAAGGGGATTGAACCACAAAAAAGGCAGTGGGGTAACAACAGGAAAAATTTTAAGCAGAAAACATGTCATGATTCTCAAAGACTAGAAAATGGAATTCCCCATGTTGAAGATCAAAACAGGAGTTCCCAAATCAGAAATGATCATCAGGGGACTATCATGATAAAAGTTGGATCATCTCAGGATAAAAACAAAGCCACAACACAAGCTACAACTGTGGTACAAGATTATGCTTCCTTTGATATAGCTCAAGTCATCTCTCAAGTAAAAGTTTCTATCCCATTGATGGAACTTATGAAGGTTGAAGAAATCAAGAATAGGACAGTATCCCTAATTTCTGGAGTGCCTTGTCAAGCTAAGCAAAGTGATGAAGCCCAAGGTAAGTAGCAGGCCTTGTGCAATGAAGAGGATGAAGTCCCTGAGGTATATCTGGGGGTGACCATGACTAAATGTCCTTCACAAGTGGAACCATTCTATGTCTCCCTTGTTATCAATGGGAAAATAATTAGAAATTGTATGCTTGATTCTGGAGCATCCACAAATATCATGCCTCTAGCCATTATGCAACAAGTAGGATTAAAAATAGACAAGGCATGTGGAAAATGCTATGCCATGGATGCTAGAGAGGTACCAGTCATTAGAATCATAAAGGATGTGGATTTCAGACTAGCAGCATATCCTGAAAAGACCTACAAAATGAATATAACAGTGGTTGACATAAAGCCACAATATGGTATGTTGTTATCAAGGAGATGGGCAGCACTCATTGGTGGGAGTATGCAACTGGACCTGTCATATGCCATGATCCCAATGAATGGCAAGGATGTCAAGCTGATCAGAGAAGAAAGATCACGGGAGTCAGTTGAAGATCAAGATTCAGAAGAACACATCTGTTTTGTAGACACTGACTATGAGAATTTTAAGGTTGTCTCAGATGATAAAGAGGATAAGGAGAAACATGTTTGCATTCAAGAGTTGGATTAGCAGGGTCTATGGACCATGTATTTTGATGGAGCTTGTGCAAAGGAGGGCTCTGGAGCTGGAGTTGTATTCCTATCTCCATCTAGTAAGCTCTTAAAGTTCTCTTTCTTGTTGAAGTTTGCTTGTACAAACAACATTGCAGAGTATGAAGCCTTACTATTAGGCTTAAATATGGCTCTCAAAAATGGAATTAAGATGTTAAGGGTATTTGGGGATTCTGAGTTAATTGTTTCCCAAGTTAGAGATAGGTATGCTTCAAAGAACAAAAACAATACAAGCATGCTGTCTAGGATACCATTGAACTATTTGATGCATTTTCAATAGGTTGGGTAGAGAGATCAAAAAATGTCATGGCTGATTTCTTAGCCAATGTAGCAATAAGACCAGATGATATCACTCTATCTGATATTACAAATGTTGAGGTTAAAATCAAACCTGCAGTACCAGAAAACATATGCAGTTGGCAAGTGTTTGATGATGACAAGGATCTGTTAAAATTTTTCCACTGCATAGATGAATATGAGAACCAAGAAGTTGATTTTCAAAATTTTGTAGAAATTATAGATGGAAAAGAAACTCTTATGGGGAAAGAAGTAATTCAGCTAAAGACTAACAAAATCCCTAGAGGGTTAGTAGCTTTAGAAAAAGCTTTTGACAATAGAGACAAATTGGTCACAAAGACATCTCCAACAAATAAAGATGATTTAGAGGAGATAAATTTGGGGACATCTCAGGCCCCCAAAAGGGTCTATATTGGCAAACAGCGCAAACCACATATTAGGAGCATGTTGATAGCATTGTTAAAAAAGTATAAACATGTTTTTGCTTGGTCATATGAGGACCTAAAGGCCTATAGAAGGGACCTATTCCAGCATGAGATCCCATTCAAGCCTGGAGCTAAGCCATTTAGACAGAAGCAAAGGCCTATTAATCCTACCTTAGCTCCAAAAATGCAAGAAGAACTCAAAAAGCTTAGGGACGCTAGAATAATTGTGCCAATTAGACATTCAACTTGGGTGTCTAACCTTGTCCCAGTCAGAAAAAAGAATGGTGATATTAGGCTTTGCGTTGACTTTAGAAATTTGAATGTATCCTCCTTAAAGGATAATTACCCATTGCCTAATATTGAAGCTATGTTGCAAAAAGTGACTGGGTGTGAACTCCTATCCATGATGGATGGATTCTCAGGTTACAATTAGATGAAGGTAAAGGAATCAGAACAATACAAGACTGCCTTCACCACTCCATGGGGAACATATGTATATGTTAGAATGCCATTTGGACTGACAAATGCAGGTGCTATATTTCAAAGAGCAATGGATGTTGCTTTTGCAGGGTTGATTGACTCAATTCTGGTTGTTTACCAAGATGATCTGACTACCTATTCAAAGAAGGAAGAGCAGCATTGTATGCACTTGGAGCATATTTTCATTAGAGCACTAGAGTATGGCATCTCTCTTAATCCCAAGAAATGTGCTTTTGGTGTAGTTGAAGGAAAACTCTTGGGGTACATTGTTTCCAAAGATGGAGTTAGGATTGATCCTGAAAGAGTAGGTGTAATTGACAGGATTCAGATGCCAAAAATAGTGAAAGGAGTCCAGTCGTTCTTCGGGTAGATTAATTTTGTTAGAAGATTTGTTCCCAACTTTGTAGAAACTACAAGGAACATCTCCAAGATGATGAAGAAGGATGCAACTGTCAATTGGGAAAGTGAAGCAATTGAATCATTTCAGAGCATCAAAGAAGCAATAAAGATGGCTCCTGTGCTAAAGTCCCCTGATTTTTCCAAGCCATTTCAATTGTTTTCATTTGCTTCTTTCCATACTATTGCTGCATGTTTACTACAGAAAAATGATGATGGTTTTGGGCAGCCCATAGCTTTCTTCAGTATGTCCTTGCAAGCCTCTGAGTTAAAATATGATATCATGGAGAAACAGGCATATGCACTAGTCAAAGCAGTCAAGAGTTTCAGGCCATATCTAGTAGGATCCCAAATAGTTGCATATGTGCCTCATGCAGCCGTCAAAGACATATTCACTCAACAGGAGGTAACAGGAAGGAGGTGCAGATGGATAAATAAACTGCAGGAGTTCAACATAGAGATATAGATTACCAAATTAGTAAGAGGACAAGGATTAGCCAAGATGATGGCACAGTCAAACTTGGAAGCATGCCAAGTCAATGCAGTCTAGAATGAGGTTGTCAATGTATCTAAATCTGAATGGTATAAGGACATCATATATTACTTACAAAACTTGAATTGTCCTTCCCACCTCAATGATATTCAGAAGAGAACTTTGAAGTTGCAAGCTATTAAATACATCATTGTTCAAGGAGAACTGTATTGGAGAAATTATGGTGGTGTATTACTCAAATGTGTAGATGAAAACCAGGCCAAGGATATCCTAAATGACATACACCATGGAGTGTGTGGTGGACATTATCCTACTTATACAACGTCCCACAAAGTCCTCAAAGCTGGTTACTGGTGGCAAACTCTTTTCTCAGATGCACACAGAATGATAAGAAAGTGTGACCCTTGCCAAAGGTTCTCAGGAAAGCTAAGATATGATGGTGCATTGCCCCTCAGAACTATAACCGTGGAAGCTCCATTTCAGCAATGGGGAATTGACTTCATAGGGGAAATTTCAGAGAAATCTAGTGGAGGACATAGTTGGATTGCCACTGACTACTTCACTAAATGGATTGAGGCCATTCCTACTAAAAAGGCTACAAGTAAGGTGGTGATGGATTTTATCCTAGAGAATATTATTATCAGGTTGGGGTACCAGTCAAGCTAATTATAGATAATGCAATGTGCTTTAGATTAGGTGAATTTGTTGATTTTTGTAATAAATATGGAATTGACTTGTCTCACACATCACCATACCATCCACAAGGAAATGGTCAAGCAGAATCAAGCAACAAAAGCCTAATAAAAATCATCAAGAGGATAATGGATAAAAATAAGAAATCCCGGGATTCAAAATTGAAGTTGGCATTATGGGTTGATAGGGTGATAGTGAAAAGAGCCACTAGAAGGTCACCTTATGAATTAGTGTATGGTGTAGCAGCTAGATTGCCTGTGAATAACCTCCTGCCAGTTTACAAGTTCATACAAGAGAATGATGGGGAGGTTAATGATTCAATGACTGAAAGGATCAATCAGCTAGTTGAGCTAGATGAAATCAGGACAGGGGCACAAAAAATAAACATCAAGAAACAGCAAAAGGTGAAGTATCTGTTTGATAAAAGGGTTACAGAGAGAGGTTTTCAGATAGGTGATATGGTCCTTATGTGGAATGCAAGGAACCAGGATAAGGGTTAACATGGCAAATTTGATCCCTTATGGACAGGCCCATATCAAATTAGCAATATCTATGGAGGAGACTCCTACTTTCTCCAAGGCCTAAATGGTGAACTAATGGAGCTGTCGGTGCACAACAAATTCCTTAAAACCTTTTTCACATAAATGAGTAACTTATGTGCACAATGTAAAATAGTTGTAAATATTTTGTACATACCTTGTGTGGTCTGTCCTGTTTTAAATTTTGGGTTTTGTCTGGTCTGCCCCAGAGAAGTCTGGTTCTCACTACAGTCTTGCACCTACACATCCCCAATCGGAGCCTATGTTGGTAATAATTTATGTTTAAGGTTACAGGATGTGCACCTCCCTAGAAATCTAGAAAATTTCCTAAGTGTTGGACCTTCTCAGTGTTTTTCAGCATCATCATGATATTCTGAAGTAGGGGGTTGTCATCATCATCATGTTTCCAGTCATCACCCTATTGTTTCTCATGGGGGTCATCATCATATTTTCTATCGGCATGATCTTTCGCCGGAGTGATATTTTAACATCGGGTGATCTTAGTTAAGATCATCCTGATGATGTTGCTGCAAGGTTCTAAGTATGACCTGATCTTCTGTGGGGTCATCATATTTGAACATCAGGTGATCTTTGTTAAGATCATCCTGATGTTGATTTCTCACTTCATGTTCGTTGTTTTATCACCCTAATGATGCTGATGTCATTCTTCTGTCAGGGTGATATCTGCTTTTTTGCCTGTCTACATCATGATATTTCTAAAGGGAGATATCTGCATGTTGGCTTCACGCATTGTCTAGTGGGGGATGATCATTTCAAATATCCGTCATATTCATATATCATCTCAATCTTATAGTGGAGCTACAGTGCAGCATCATTTTTGTGCATCAGGGTGATATTTCCAAATATCTGGTTATCTTCTGAATATCATCCTGATGCCGATTTGGTGGTGATGTCATCAAGGTCCAGGGGGTCATACTTCTAACACTAGTCATCTTGTGGAGATCCCCCGATATTTGCAAATATGATGATGACATCATCCAGATATGAGGAGGTGCGCGATAGGCATATATGCTGATGACGTCAGCAGGACATGACGATGATGTCATCCAGATCTGATGGGGTCATACTTCAAGTTTTCAATCTGACCTGATATTGTAATATGATGATGAGGTCATCAGGATTTTAGTGGACATGCAGGATGTTCATCGCCCAGACATTTGGTATCGGCTAAGCAGGAGGATCTTCCTCTGATGCATCAGGTTGTGCCGATGAAGGCGATTATCATGCAAGTGATGTTGCAATATGATGCTGATGTTAGGGTGATATTGAGTATCCGGATGTCATGCTGGAGGATGATGATGATGAAGGCTTATGCTAGTGTCGTCGGGAGCAAAATCACCGACATCATATGTGCTCACGACCTAGTATATAAAGTGTTAAGGAGGTTGCCGCAGGGTGCATGTGGGAGAATTAGATCCTGCATGATTTGAAATATCAGGGTGATATTTCTTGGCGAGAAAAGCTACGAATGCACAGTCTACTGCATTTTCTGAGGCCGCTGGTTTGGTACGCCATTAATGGCTGTTGTTGCAGGGTGTGGGCAATGGCGTGGATGTTTCAACCACCCAACTGAAGATGTGAATCCCCAGGCAGCAGCGCAGGGCTCAAGATCTCTTCCTGTCTCCTCTCCCACCTGCTACATTCAATGCGATGAGCACCATTTTCTCAATGTACTGTATCTGGCAAATTTTGACCTGCCATGTAATTAATGCTAGGAACCTTCCTTGCTGTATTTAGCAGGTTGTGTTTCTCACTTTGTGGTTGTTGAAAATTGGACACATCTGGCTCTATAATAAGATACAACTAGTTTTGGTTGCTCTGTGCAGGAGGTCTTGTGAGTTTATGTATCTCTTGTTGTATGTCTCATGCATGAATCTACTGATTTCATGATTGATTTTATATGAGTAATGTTGTATTTGCATGTGTTTTGTTAATTATGTCTCCAATATTGCATGTGTTTTTCTTCTGAATCTAGATATCTAAGGGGTGTCTGGTATTCTAGAATATAGAATTCCTGTATTGAATGCTTGATCTTTCAACTTCTGCTCAAAAGGTAGATTAAAGTGTTTCCAGATTGAGTATTGGGAAGGATATACTGCAATAGGGATGCCATAAGTAGAGATAACTTAACACTCTGTTCTGGGAGGTATCTGTAAGGTAGATATCACAACATCCCCTTGAAATCCAGTCACCATGTGTGTTCATGCTGATCATTCACAAGTGTATGTCTACTGACTCCAAGCCCTGGATAGGCACCAATCTAGCTCTGCATTGAGATTACACACCAGGTCCTAGTTTTGCATCCAAACACATAAATCAAACTCATACTTCCAAATCAAACCATTAGGACTGTAGAAGTAGTTTAGGACCAAGATCCTCTGATTCACAACTAAACATAAGCCCAAAGCTAGCCCCTTTGCACTTATCTCACAGTTTTGGTCTTCACACAAGAGGATTTATCTGCTTTGTATCAACATCCCAAGCCAACCCACAAGCATATTCTCATGGGTGTTGAATAGAGAATACTCCCCTAGGTTTTGCAGAGCCTGAAGAAGAAGAGGAGATAAAAATAGAGTCTATCTCCTACACTATTGGCCCCTGGCCCAGAGATCCTATTGATCACTGATGGCTACCTTGTAGGGAAATCTGGGAATGAACATCCAATCAGGGAAAAAACCAACAGATCCCATGGATACAGGGTATATAGGTAGTCTGGAATACGAAGGATGTATCCAGTACTCAGACACATACAATTCATCATTCTCCACCCGTTCCAATCCATTAACACTATCACCTTTCTGGTCTTCTATTTACTGCATTCCATTCACCTCGACTTGACTAACTCAAGCAGCAAGCTAGTGCATCCTTTCAAAGAAAAAATACTTAACAAACCTTAAGCAAAGAGGCCTACTTCCAAGGTCATCTATTGTCCTGCATACTAATTGCCAACATCAGCTAGGTACTGCTTAAACTAAAGCCCTAAATCAACAGGCTTGTCTTCTGCATAGTGTTCCATTGTCGAGAGCAACACACACGTCTCTTGTGACATGTGGCATTTCCTACAGCAAGATATTGTCTTTTTAGGTAGATAGCACCCTTTAACGGACACAGATTTCCTATGATAAGGCTGTTATCTTTCCTATCCAATCTACCCTGAGCAACCTCTTTGGCAAGAGAATATGTTGGCTGTATAGTTACTTTGTAAGTCAGTCACTTTGCTTTTTTGGTTTATCTTTTTCTCCTTTTTCCATTACCTATTTAAAGCTACCTTGGTTTATCTATAATCTTGGTATGTTGCGATGCGGTATGGATTGGGGGCATAGTCATTGCTTTTGTGTGCCGTGTTTGAGGAATGCTCTTTAGCATCTTTCTTAGCATTCTATTTATCTTGTGTGTGTTAAAACCTTGCATCTCACATATTAATAATTCTTCTTGCATTTACATGTATTGAAGTTTATTTTATGTTCAAGACTATGGCTCATTCACATATTCCAACAAGGTCATATTATGTCTAAAGGATCTCAGTTCAAACTGCTTGCTTGTAGAGTCAACATCCATGCATTCAGATATGACTGCACCTTGGTCTTCTATACCTTGGTTCCAAATTATCCACGTGCTATATCAAAAATAAGGATTTCTCTTTATATACAATTGTGAAACCAATGCAACAAGCTCATTCATCCATTCCCACACCCTTTATATCATTTTCATGGCAATGATCGATCAACAGTCTCTGTCTTCCATCTCCTCCTTTTTCTTCTCTCTGGTACATATCTGCAAAACCCACATGTTAGATATCACTAGTCATACATCTATAAGCATCATATACGCAATATATGTCATCACATAAATCCATAATCATACATACATATCATCACATCCATGACATCAAGAAGTGCATACACAAAAATGTGAACATCAATGAGTAGAACAAATCATCATATATCTCATGTGAAGGTCATCATAATACACAATGTTTGTGTCTACATCAATAGTCCATATATACATCAATATAGTACATCAAGGCTATCAAGAGCCCACAAAATATACATCAAGATGCATGCAGGCATCTGTCCAAAATGATACGACATGATACAATGTACGTATATACATGCTATAATGGGTCGAGCTACCCTCCTACTGTGGCCCCTGTCCTCCACCTGTGCTTGGTGCAAGTCCCCATGCTGGTCCTCCTCCCCCTGGTGGCACAAATGGTCCTCTCACTGAGGACAATGACTACCCTGTTCAGCAGGATCCGAATGCCCTGGATCTACTCCTGTCTTTGTAACTGGGTGCCTGCTGGGCTACTGGCACCACACCTGTGTAGAGCCCCCTGTAGTACTCTGCCTCTCTGCCAGTTGATACTAGCTCTCCTTGAACCCAGATGAGCTCGTTGTATAGGGTCCTCTGATCTGCACCCTGTGCACAGCATGACTCATCTCTCTCCCACCTCACTCTATGGAGTGTGGCCTCTGCATCTCTCTCCCTCGTCACCTGGGCTAGTTGCCTGTCATCTGCGGCTGGTGTGGCTAGCAGCTGTATCTGTACCTGTGCTTATGCCTGTGCTTGGACCTATAGTTGTGCCTGTACATATGCTAGGGTTGTTTGTGCTGCTGCTGCTACCTGTGTCTACACCTGGGCTAAGGCCTCAGCCTGTCTCACCTCAGCCCTCGCTGCATCCCTATCCCTCCTCAATCATAGCATCCAGAGCTCTAATCGAGTCCTCCAGGCTATCTCCTCCTATAACAACTGCTCAGCCCTCTCTAAATCAGTCTCTACCACTGGCTCCCCCTCCTCCACCATCTCCATGTCTGCTTGCTAGCCTCTCCACCTGCCTGCTGTCTGGCCGCTCTAGCCTAGCGTCTAATCCTAGCCTCTGCACCTAGGACTAATACCTCCCCCACTGCCCCTATCACATCTGGTGTCATCAATCTAACTGGCCTGTGTGTCTGCCAGTACATGTCATACTCTGGCAATGTACCTGGATCCACTAGTCCTGTATCCCAATCCCATTTCACGAGGACAAGTCCCCATACCTCTGCTAAAGATGTAGCCACTAGAATCTCTGCATCCCAGTCCCTGACCTCCCGTTGTGTCCTGGCATGTGTCGCCTCCCCCACTAGTAGCCCCTGTGGTAACCCAAACTGTCTCAGTACCCACTTTGGCAATATCTCTTGATCATATCTGTCCGTCTCCCAAATAGATACCGAGTTTGTCTACAGTACATCAACTACTCATGCTCTTCCTCCCACTCCTCACATAGTAACCATGGCCTCCAAACAAAAAGGTCCATCTCGTCGATCTACTGCCTCCAATGGCTAACATATCCTAGCCTCCGATGTGTAAGCACTCCCTCATATAGGAATGTGTATGGCTCTCCCCTATCCCGATGGCATTTCGTCATGGGTCAGATCACTAGGATATGCTCCCACACCCACACCTGTAGAAGGCTCACCCCTTCTAAGAGACTCCTGCCTCTCCTATACACGCAATGGTGCATACCATGGTACAACTGTCCCAGCACACATGGGCCCCATGCATACTGAATGCCATGTGTAAACATCCCAGATAGTACAGTGCCCCAGCCAACCGATAATCCTCTAGATCTCCTGTCTGGGCAGAGGAAGCTGCCAATCAATGAAGACACTATCCACCTGATCCTATCGCAGAGTGAGATATCCCTACCTATTGTCTCTTGCAAAGATACATAATATCTGACACCTTTATGGAATGATATTTTTATTGATGGAGTATTATGTTGTGATAAAAGGTGCTTGTTATTTGCAATTGTCTTATACCTGTGGAAACATTGGGCTTTTTTGTGAGCCTTGAACATACACTATCTATTGTGTTAGTCTTTTTTTGACCACTTGTTTGCTGTGTTTTCTCTTGCCAAAGACAAATCCTATTAGTACCACAACCAAATTTGTCAAAATTGCCTTTAAAAACATCAGACACTACTTTAGCACCTCTGGTATTACAGCAGCTCACCCTTGGTGGTACAGTAGCTTGCTTTTGGTCACCATAGCTTGCCTTTGGTATAGCAGTACCTCACCTTGGGTAGCTTAGTCCATTGCCCTTGGTATTACAGTAGCACATTTTTTGTTGCACAATCCTGTGCCTTTGGTCAAACAGTATAGCACCTTTGATCCAGTTACTTGTACATTAGAGTTTGTCCTTTCTCAAAACACAAGCAGAAACCTAGTGTTACCTTTTGTCCTAGTGTATTACATGGTAACCACTAGACTCCAGAAAACTATGAAGTCCAAGCAAGTTGTCTCTAAGAAGCACAAATCGCCTCCTCACACACTGCAATCAGGTCATCTCAACATTACCCCCCAAGGTTACTCCTAGAACACCCATGGAAAGATCTACCAATTCTCCCAACGTACCACACCTTGACCACCCTAACACTCCTCATGAGGGTAGGGTCCCTTTAGTAAGTATGCCTCACTATACAACTGGCATGCCTCCATATTTTCTGCCACAAGGATATACTGTTGATCAAATCACGCCTCAAGAAGGTAGGGTCCCTTTGGTAAACACACCTCACTATACAACCAGCTTGCCTCCGGATTTTGTTCCACAAGGTTATACTGCAGATCTAGCCCCATCTCAAGAAGAGCGACACTTTGAAATGGGTCAATCCTCTCAAGAAGATGGGCAAGATCTTGATGACTTCATACAAGAGCCTAGAGTCATGGCCGCCTTTGACAAAATCCTTAGTGAGAACCAAGATCATTTCTTTCGCTTGCTTGCAGAGCAAGGAGCCAAGTTACCTCAAGATTTTGATTTATCCACTCCCAAGGAGATAAACAACACTTTAAGTGCCATACAAGTGGTCCAAACCATGTCAATAGTGACCACACCCTTACCTGAACAAAGCTTACAATATAAGAATCCCCTTTTTCAAAACCCAATAGGAAAGATGGCCGTATCACCACTTCTGACTCCTATGGAGATCTACAAACATCAACAAGAAACTCTCCAATGTCAAGCGGAGATAGTGAAGCAAGCCACCTTAGCTCAAGCAAACATACAACAAACTCCTAAAGTGTCCACACCAATTACAAGTGGAATCTTCGTCACTCCTTCACGAATAGGTTTCCCACAAAATTACAATCTGAGGAACAACTATGTAGCCATAAAACAAGGGTCTCAACAAATACAACCTCCTATATCATCAAACCTTCATGTCTCTCAACCAACTAGAGTCATGCAATCCCAACCACAACATTCTTCTATGCTCATCATTAATCAACCTCAATGATCGCATAACACTTCTACCTATGTCCCTCCTCCACTGCATTCATCATCACTAAATTTCTTCCACTCTTTGCCTAGCCACCCTCAACATTCCCAACATCAAGTCTCCCAAAGCTATGTTCTGCAATCACAACCTAACCCAACAAACTTTAGCTTTCCTCCACCAAATTCTTTCCTTCAACTATCACAAAGCCAACATTCTTACCTAGTGCCACCTCCACCTCTTCCAAATCAAAGCATCCAATTTCAAACCAATCTCAACCCAACATACAATGCATATGACCCTTATAACTCCAATACGCATGGCTTACACTATAATCTGGCACATGGGCAACAACAACCACTTCTAGGACAACAGGAGATGTTTCCAACCCCTCCCATAATGATAGAGCTAAAAATTGTGGAAGTTCAACAGCAGCTATCTGATCTTACATTTGGCCACACCAAGAAGACCTTCTCATTAGAGGAAGTGTGTCCCTATCCTTTTGATCGGTCATTACCCATGATCCCTTTTCCTCAAAATTTCACTATTCCTAAGTTTGATAAATACAAAGGAAAAGGTGACCCAAAAGACCATCTCAGGGAATTCTATCTTGCTTGCTTTGAGGTCTCACATAACGACACATATCTTATGCGTCTCTTTCCTCACAGTCTTGGAGGTCAAGCTATAGAATGGTTCTCACACTTACCAACGAGAATCAAGTCTTTTAACGAGCTAGAAGAGAAATTTGCAACCCATTTCTCCTACAATGCAGAGCATGAGATCTCTATGACTGATCTATGCAACAACAAACAAAAAAATGGAGAAACCTTCATTTCTTTCCTTCAATGATGGAGACAAATGGCTAGAAATTTCCCTTTCAAGATTCCTAAGAAACAGCTTGTTAGCATATTTGTGCAGAACCTCAACCAAGAGTTAGGTTTCCATTTGCAAATTCTTAGTGCTACAACCTTTGACAAAATCACATACAAGGGAATCAACATTGAAAAGGCCCTCATTGCTAAGGGTGTGGTCAAAATCTTCAAAGAAACGAAAGAAAATACTCCTCATCAACAATCAAGTGATAAACCCAAATATTGGAACAAAAACAAAAATGTGGTCAACGATGGTGTGGTCGATTCTAAACATGTCCAAACATTGCACACACCATTGCAACTTTCTAAACCAAGTCAAGCTCCACCTCAACAATAGCAGCAACAAAGGCAACCTTATCAAAACCAACAACAACAACAACAACAAGAGTGGCCTCAACAAGATTACCCTCCGCGGCATCAATTCACTCCCTTGGGAGAGCCCATAGAGATAGTCTTACAAAAGATTTTATAGAAAGGACTCATCACCTTACTCGATGCTCCCCCGTATGGTGAACCTGTTTACAAAACTACACGGTACAGAGAAAATGAATACTATGAATTTCATAGGAGCAAAGGGCATAGAACTGCATCATGCATCAAACTCAAGCACCTAATCCAAAATCTCATCGAAGGCAATCAAATATCTCTACAAGAAGATCCACCAGCTCAACACACAAATAAAGATCTCAATATGTACAAGGAAATGTTCCCTCATCATGGTCCACTTGCTCCTCAGGATAGACGTAAAGGTATCAATCATGCTTCCACTTCCTTTGATTCCATTGTAGGTTGTTTTGAAGAGAGTCGAGTGTCTACCCTCACAATCAAAGGCAAATCCATGGATTGCGTTGTTGCCACTCACCATGGTCGTGTCACCATTCGTGGTCCTACAACCAGTCTTTTGGCTCAATCTGATTATACTCTTGTCAAACATCTAGGGAAAATGCTAGCACAGATCTCTATCTTGGACCTTTTACGGTCATCACCTGCACATAGAGTAGTGCTAGAAAAAGCCCTCCAAGAGTCTTCAGTTCCTAACAACATAGCAGTCACAGATTTCCAAGCTATAGTAGGTAATATTGCTTTGCCCTACAATGTGGTCTTCTCTGAAAAAGATCTCCCATCCCATGATCCTTGTCACAATGATGCCCTTCATATTGAGGTTCTCATCCATAAGCGCAAAATCAAACATATACTCATAGATGGTGGTGTTGGTCTCAACATTTGTTCTTTAAAGTTACTTAAGCAATTGGGATACTCTGACGATAATGTCAACATTGATCAAAATATTACAATCAAGGGATATGGTGATGCTGAATGCCATTTAGAAGGTATTATCCACTTGCCTATACAACTGGGCCCTATCATGCTTGAAACCAAGTGTTAAGTCCTTGATATTGAGCTACCTTACAACATTATCCTAGGCCACCCATGGATCCATGCAATGAAAGTTGTCCCCTCCATGTACCATCAGTCTCTAAAGTTCCCATATAATGGTATGGAGATAGCTATCCCAAGAGACCCCAATCCTTTTGAATTCTGTCATGTCTTGCAAGGCAGTTATAAGAATTGTAACCAAGTGCCTAACAACGCAAAAGCCCTTGAATCCCCACTATATGTTGACCCTGTAACTCTGACTCCAGGCTCTACAAGTGAACCTAATCCTATTCCTGAAATCAAAGCGCACATCCCTAATATAGGCTTTGGCACTTATGATATCTTAAAATCTTGTTGTGTAGGGTGGATGCCTCTATCTACTAAATCTTATGGCCAACCGCCCATTGCCAAAGTAACCAAAAAAGTAGCTATCCCTCCCCCAACATTCCTAACCCAATTCCAACAGGGATGGTTATTGGAGGAAGAAACTATTGAGGACATTTCTTCTTGGCTCTATAAGGAGAAAGAACCAGTCATAATACTAGTCAAGCAATATGGAAATGGCTTAAGGATAGTTAAAAACATGGGCTCTAAAGGCAAAGGTGGCCTTGGGAAATAGAATCAAGGAACTATGGAACCCATTGTTGTGACAAAGAAACTAGACAAGAAGGGATTAGGATTTGGTAAGAAGGTAGCGCACGCCTTGGACATCAAGTATATCCTCGATGAGGTAGATGACACTTTTCCTACCGATTCGACATTTACTGATGATATCATCGATGACTCTTCCCTCCATATGACCAACCTATTTGTAGAATCCTCCATTTTTATGCTATCCTCCGTATCCTTAACCTCCACCACAAACACCCAGAATGTCACACTTGTCTACCCTGCCCCGGTTATAGATGTATTTCAGAATGACAAAGCTTTAGCTGAGTTCATGGGACTTCAAGAAGGTATCCCTCTTAGTGATCATAAAGTAGGTTTTGTAATGGAACTATAGCCAACAGCTTATTTTGGTGAGAATGCCAAATCCTCCAATCACAAAAGTAAAAATAAAGAAAGATCTCTAGGTGAAAACCACACTGTGGCACCTCCTGATCACAAAATAGTAAAAACAAAGGACGTATCCAAAGGTGAACACCCAACTGTGGCACCTAAGGATGGAGGATTTGACCTTCCCCTACCATCTAAGTATCAAGAGAAGTCAACTCTCCTAGTGGAAGATTCTACAGAGATAAAACTTGGCACAGAGCAAAATCCAAAGACCACATTGCTAGCAGCATCATTATCAAAGATAAAGCACAGTAATCTAAACACATTCTTCTTACAAAGAACCATCAACTTTGCATGGACCTATGCTGATATGCCAGGGCTAGACCCTAAGCTAGTAGTTCCTTATCTCACAGTGGATCCAAAAGTTAAACCAGTCAAGCAAAAGTTGAGAAAGATGCACCCACATATATCTCTCTTAGTAAAAGTGGAAATACAAACGCTGTTAGATGCAAAGTTCATACGACCTATTGACTATTCAGACTGGGTATCAAACATTGTACCTATGTCTAAACCCAATGGGCACATCCGCATGTGTAGTGATTTTAGAGATCTTAACAAGGCATGTCCCAAAGATGGCTTTCCACTATCGAACATTGACATTATAGTAGACTTGACAGCAGGTCATGAAATGATTTCCCTCATGGATGGATTCTCAAGCTATAATCAGAAAAGGATAGCAGAAGAAGATCAACATAAAACAACTTTTACCTGTCCATGGGGCAACTATTGTTAGTGTGTCATGCCGTTTGGTCTAAAGAATGCAGGAGCAACCTATCAGAGAGCAGTGACAGTGATATTCCATGATCACTTTCATCATATCATGGAGGACTATGTTGATGACATACTGGCTAAATCTTCTAGGGTAGATCACATACAAGTTCTAGGACAGATCTTTGACAGGCTCAAGAAATACCATGTAAGACTCAATCCAAAGAAGTGTGTCTTCAGTGTAACATCAGGGAAGCTATTGGGATATATTCTATCTCATAGAGGTATCAAAGTAGACCCCACAAAAGTAAAGATGATAGTGGAGATGCCTCCACTAAGGAACCTCAAAGCATTAAGGAGTCTTCAAGGAAGGTTGCTATCCATTAGGTGTTTCATCTCACAGCTAGCAGATAAATGTCAACCATTTCAACACTTACTTCGAAAGGATGTCTCATTTCGATGGGACGATAAGTGTCAAGCGGCATTTGATCATCTTAAAGAGTACCTGGCTACACCTCCTGTATTGGTACCACTAGTAGCTGATAAACCTTTGATATTATACATCTCAACTACAACTTCAGCCCTAGGGGCCTTGCTAGCACAACATGACAAATCAGGAAAAGAACATGCAATTTATTATATCAGTAGAACCTTGGTGGGATATGAGCTCAATTATTCACCAATGGAAAGGGCTTGTTTATCAATAGTGTTTGCTTCCCAAAAGTTGTGACATTACATGTTGAACCAACACACTAATCTTATAGCCAAAATTGATCCCTTGAAGTATCTACATGCAAAAGCAGCTCTTACAGGGAGACTAGCTAAATGGGTCATGATCTTTAATGAGTTCGACATTGAGTATATGGATCGTAAAGCAATCAAAGGACAAGCCCTAGTAGATCAACTAGTAGAAGCACCCATGATTGATACACAACCTATGGTAGCAGACTTTCCGGATGAGAATCTATTTACTCTTTCTAACTCAATAATGTGGAAGTTATACTTTGACGGTTCCTACACACGGCATGGATCAGGGGCCAGCATCTTATTTGTCACACCTCATAATGATTATATTCCAAAGTCATATCGGCTTGCATTCCCTTGCACCAACAACATTGCCGAGTATGAAGCACTCCTCATAGGTCTCAATACAACAGTTCCATGGGACATCACAGAATTGCAAGTAAATGGAGACTCACAACTAGTCATTTGCCAAGTCACAAATGAGTACCAAACAAAGGAAGAAAAGTTGGTCCCCTACAAGAAGCTAGTGGATGCATACAAACCACACTTTTCTAGCATCACATTTGAGCGAATTCCAAGAGAGCATAATAAGGCTGCAGATTCTATGGCTTCTGTAGGGTCACTGATTGACATGCCTGCAAATACACAGAAATGTGAATTCTTGATCTAGCAATTGTTGATACCATTCATCGATGTTCCCATTACTGAAATCATCTATGAACTTGTTGGTCCCAATTCCCCATGGTATGAAGATATCTATGAATACCTTAAACACAACACCTTTCCCCCTAACCTATCATCCACCCAACACAAAACCTTTATCCATCGATCCTCCCGTTACACCATTCTGGGTGATACACTATATCGCCGAAGTCTCGATGGTATCCTCTTACGATGTCTTAACATGGAAGAAGCTGAATCTACCTTACGAGACATACATGAAGGTGTCTGTGGTGCACATTCTACCGGTCTTAATCTCACTAAGAAGATACTCAGAATAGGTAATTACTAGCCTACAATAGAGAAAGATGCTGTACAGTTTGCTAAGAAGTGTCTACAATGCCAATAGCATGGAGATTTGATTCACGCACCAGCTCATGAATTACAACCTGTGACAACTCCATGGCCATTTTCTCAATGGGGTCTTGACCTTGTAGGACAAATCCACCCATCCTCATCCAATGGCCACAAGTTCATTATTACTGCCACTGAGTACTTCACAAAGTGGGTTGAAGCCATTCCCATGACCTATATCACCGGTAAGCAAATAGCTAAGTTTATCCTTAACTACCTCATTTGCCGGTATGGTATTCCCCAAGCCATTGTCACTGATAATGGGAGACCATTCAAGAATCAAGATGTCCGCACCTTGTGCACACAATACAATATCCAACATCTCTTTTCAACCCCCTATTATCCATAGAGTAACGGCCAAGCGAAGGCTTCCAATAAAACCATTCTCAAAATCCTCAAGAAAATAGTCAATGAAGCTGGCCGTGATAGGCACTTGCAACTCAATCCCACCCTATGGGCCTACCGCCCTAGCATCAGAACACCAACTGGTGCCACACCCTATGCCTTGGTGTATGGCTCTGAAGCCATCCTACCTATAGAGGTCGAGATCCCATCCCTCAGAGTATCCATACAAGACCTGATTGGCCGAGAGGAGTATTGCACTTCTAGATTAGTAGAGCTTGAACTACTAGATGAAAGGTACCTTGTCGCGCTTAATCATCTCCATGTCTATCAAAACTGCCTCTAGCGTAATTACAACAAAAAGATGAAGGAAAGATGGATTCAAGTTGGTGATCTTGTACTCAACAAGAATCAGAGAAATCAAGCAAACCGAGAAAAGAAGGGCAAGTTTGAGCCTAATTGGTTAGGTCCCTTTATTGTGACAACAGCATATGGATCAGGAGCTTATACTTTAGCTACACCTGACAGCATTCCTCTGGATGAGCCACTTAAGAATGTCCATCTCACGAAGTTCTATGCCTGATCCTCAGAGTATTCCAAAATAAAAAACAAAAAAATAAAAAAATCCATCTTCCGGTGAAAACCTAGTAAACAGCCACCTTGGATAAATACCATAGTAAAAATCTAGCAAACAGGTGCTATGTGCAGAGTCAACATCCATCGTCTATCAGGTCTGGTCCACTCCATGTCCAGTTCACAAGCAACTTTCATCCATCCATCCATAATAAAACCATTGACCTTGTTTGCATTTCCATCTCCCTATCTAGTATAGCTTGGAAATTGGTCAATGTCCACCATCGTCATCCCATGCTTTGATCTGTGTTAGCAGTTATCACTGTCTTGTCCTAGGTCAAGCTTTCTATGTCTTCTTCGTCAGTCATCTATGCAAATTCCTCTACGAGAATGGGGGCAACTCTTTCCTTACCCTAGGTCTAGGAGTGGTTCCTTGTTTGTGGTTCGTAAAATGCTTCAATCAATTTCTCCTTTCCATAGATAGCACCCTTTAACGGACAAATTGCTCTTACAATAAGGTTGTTATCTTCCTAATGCTTTTCCTATCTCATCACATCAACCAAAACTACATATTTTCTCTTCAGTCTTAAGGTACCTTGATCCCATGGATATGGGTATGTAGGCAGTCTGGAATATGAAGGAAGTTTCCAGTACTCAGGTACCTAAGATCTCCCCCTCACAACCTTGTCCCCTCTCATCACTCTATCCAGAACTACATATTATCATCTTTCATCTTTCCTCGTAATGTGCCTTGATCCCGTGGATACAGGGTATGTAAGCAGTCTAGAATACGAAGGATGTATCCAATACTTAGGCACATACGATTCATCATTCTCCACTTGTTCCAATCCATTAAAACTATCACCTTTCTAGTCTTCTATTTACCACATTCCATTCACCTCGACTTGACTAACTCAAGCAGCAAGCTAGCGCATCCTTTCAAAGAAAAAATCCTTAACAAACCTGAAGCGAGGCCTACTTCCAGGGTCATCTACTATACTGCATACCGATTGCCAACATCAGCTAGGTACTGCTTAAACCAAAGCCCTAAATCAATAGGCTTGTCTTCTGCATAGTGTTCCATTGTCGAGACCAACACATGCGTCTCCTGCGACATGTGGCATTTCCCGCAGCAAGATATTTTCTTTTTAGGTAGATAGCACCCTTTAACGGACACAGAGTTCCTACAATAAGGCTATTATCTTTCCTATCCAATCTACCCTGAGCAACCTCTTTGGCAAGAGAATATGTTGGCTGTATGGTTACTTTGTAAGTCAGTCACTTTGCTTTTTTGGTTTATCTTTTTCTCCTTTTTCCATTACCTATTCAAAGCTACCTTGGTTTATCTATAATCTTGGTATGTTACGATGCGGTATGGATTAGGGGCATAGTCATTGCTTTTTGTGTGCTGTGTTTGAGGAATGCTCTTTAGCATCTTTCTTAGCATTCTATTTATCTTGTGTGTGTTACAACCTAGCATCTTACATATTAATAATTCTTCTTGCATTTACATGTATTGAAGTTTATTTTATGTTCAAGACTATGGCTCATTCACATATTCCAACAAGGTCATATTATGTCTAAAGGATCTCAGTTCAAACCACTTGCTTGCAGAGTCAATGTCCATGCATTTGGATATGACTACACCTTGGTCTTCTATACCTTGGTTGCAAATTATCCACGTGCTATATCAAAAATAAGGATTGCTCTTTATATACAATTGTGAAACCAATGCAACGAGCTCATTCATCCATTCCCACACCCTTTATATCATTTTCATGGCAATGATCGATCAATAGTCTCTGTCTTCCATCTCCTCCTTTTTCTTCTCTCTAGTGCATATCTACAAAACCCACATGTTAGATATCACTAGTCATACATCTATAAGCATCCTGTCACCATATGTCATGCATCTATAAGCACCATATACGCAATATATGTCATCACATAAATCCATAATCATACATACATATCATCACACCCATGACATCAAGAAGTGCATACACAAAAACGTGAACATCAATGAGCAGAACAAATCATCATATATCTCATGTGAAGGTCATCATAATACACAATGTCTGTGTCTACATCAATAGTCCATATATACATCAATATAGTACATCAAGGCTATCAAGAGCCCGCAAAATATACATCAAGATGCACGCAAGCATCTGTCCAAAATGATACGACATGATACAATGTATGTATATACATGCTATAACAGGTCGAGCTACCCTCCTACTGTGGCCCCTATCCTCCACCTGTGCTCGGTGTAGGTCCCCCTGCTGGTCCTCCTCCCCCTAGTGGCACAAATGGGCCTCTCACTAAGGACAATGACTGCCTTGTCCTACATGATTCAGATGCCCTAGATCTACTCCTATCTCTATAACTAGGTGCCTGTTGGGCAACTGGCACCGCACCCGTGTAGAGCCCCCTGTAGTGCTTTGCCTCTCTGCCGACTAATACTAGCTCTCCCTAAACCTGGACAAGCTCACTGTATAGGGTCCTCTAATCTGCACCCAGTGCATAGCGTGCCTCATCTCTCTTTTGCCTCACTCTATGGAGTGTGGCCTCTGTTGTCAGCCGTAGCTGTACCTTTGTGTCTCTCTCCCTCATCACCTAGGCTAGCTACTCGTCATCTGCAGCTGGTGCGGCTAGCAGCTATATCTGTACTTGTGCCTGTGTCTGTGTGTGTGCCAGGGCTGTCTGTGCTACTGCTACTACCTGTGTCTGCACCTAGGCTAAGACCTCAGCCTGTCTCACCTCAGCCCTCGTTGCATCCCTGTCCCTCCTCAATCGTACCATCCAGAGCTCTAATCGAGTCCTTTGTGCTATCTCCTCCTGTAATAACCACTCAGCCCTCTCCAAATTAGTCTCTACCAATGGCTCCCCCTCCTCTACCATCTCCATATCTTCCTGCTGACCGCTGGCCTCTCCACTTGCCTATTGTCTGGCCGCTCTAGCCTAGCATCTGATTCTGGCCTCTGTACCTAGGACTAATACCTCCCCCACTGCCCCTGCCACACCTGGTGTCGTCAATCTAACCGGCCTATGTGTCTGCCAGTACCTGTCATACTCTGGCAGTGTACCTAGATCTGCTAGTCCTGTATCCCAATCCCATCTCATGGGGACAAGTCCCCGTGCCTTTGCTAAAGCTGTAACCACTGGAATCTCTACATCCCAGTCCCTGACCTCCTACCGTGACCTGGTAGGTGTTGCCTCCCCCATTCTAGCACACCCGGTGGGACCCACTAATCCCTCTTTTTCTTTGAGAAATTGATTTTTTTGAAGTATAGTACAGAATAGTGCATCTCAACATAGAAAAGCACCTTTGGTAGAGCATTACAGTGCTTTCGGGCCATCCCGCAGTGCCTTTGGTAGCACAGAACTGAGCTTTTGGTATTACAGTAAAGTGCACTTGAGAAAATTAGCAAAGCGCTATTGGTATAATAGTAGAGCAATATTGGTAATAGTAAAGCGCTATTGGTATAATAGTAAAGCACTTTTGGTAATAGAAAAGCGCTATTGGTATGACAGTAAAGCGCTTTTGGTTGAGATAACAGGCTTGCAAACTTCAAGACCCCATAAATTTCTCAAAACTTAATGAAATTCGATGCTTTTTTTTAAATTACATAGAAAATCATAAGGAATCCATTGGTGATATTTAATCTCTTGTATCTCATCATATTTGTTACCAATTTTGTGGATTTCACTTTGGTTTTCTAGGGTTTCTCACTTATTGTTAGGGTTTTAAGTTGATTTCTGACATCTTGTTGTTTTCTTTGGAACTAATATCACTTGGTGCATCATCTTATCACTTATCAACATCCTGGATCATTGCCCAATCATTCAATCATCTTTTGGTCTAGCTTTTTTGACAAAATATTATTTTTTACAGGCCTGTTATTACACTGTGCATTTGGTAGTATAGTAGCTCGCTTTTGGTAGCAAAGTAGCTCGCTTTTGGTAGCACAGTACCATGCTTCTGGTAGCACAGTGCATCACTTCTGGTAACATAGTGCATCGCTTCTAGTAGCATAGTGCATTGCTTCTGGTAACACAGTGCAGCACTTTCGGTTCACAGTAAGTTACTTTCAGTATGACAGTAGCTCATTTTTGGTCAAATTGATTTGTTTTTTGCTAACTTGTGAGTTTTTGTGGAACTAACTGACTTGTTGCAACTTCTTATCACTCACACAGAGCAAAGAGGTTTTTCTAACATGTTCATGTAGGACGAGCGTTGAAGAAATCTTGATTTATTTCATTAAGTCTTAGACACATATTGTCTTCTTAAAGGATAATTGAACAAATCATTTCAGCAATCTAAGTCTTAGGAACATACTACTTTTCTTAAGGGATAATGGACATGTATGCAGAAACACCTCAATTTTCTAAGGGACAATGGACATGAATGTCAAACACTTCAGTTTCATAAGGGACAACTAACAACTACAAAATGTGTGTGTGCCTAATTTAGTTGCATCTTATTTTTCTTATAATGGGACAATTGAACCTTTGTTTGACATGCTTGCTCTTACATTTTAGTACTTCTTTTAGAAGGGCCTGCTTTTGGATTGCATTTCATCCCAAAGGGATGACCCTAAGCAGAGTTTTCCTTTGAACTGCTGTATAAGAGGGATAAGGTGAAAGCCAAGTCCTAACTGACGTCAGCCTTACCTTGTGGTGCCAAACTAAAAAGAGGTGTACTAGCTCTTTGTGAAACGATTTTCACATTGAGCGAAGTGTTTGATACTCTTAGTAGGATTGGTTAAAGCTTTTAGTAGCTTGTCACATTGCTCGTAAGGCGTTGGTCCCTCAAAGTTACTAAGAACCATTCTAGAAAGAGACTACTCGATCTACCTCCAAACATTGCGGCAATCATCAGTGTAAGGGGAATCGATTTAAGCCCTTAAGATACTCACCATTGGCTCCCTTGAGAAGAGATAGTATTCCCTCAGCCATAAGGCTCTTGTGACCTACTTGAGCTTTTCGAGGGGAGGGTGAGATATCCCTACCTATCGTCTCTCGCAAAGATATAAAATATCTGACACATTTATGGAATGATATTTTTATCAATGGAGTATTAAGCTATGAGCTGATCTACTGCAATGAAACCTTGTCTCTAGGGATAAAAAGTGCTTGTTATTGATTGCAATTGTCTTATACCTATGGAAACATTGGGCTTTTTTGTGAGCCTCAAACATACACTATCTGTTGTGTCAATCCCTTGTTTTTGCCAACATTATTTGTTGTGTTTTCTCTTGCCAAAACAAATCCAATCAGAAACAAAACCAAATCTATCAAAATTTTGCCTTTTAGAAGCACTAGACACTACTTCAGCACCTCTAGTATTACAGCAACTCACCTTTGGTAGTACAGTAGATCACCTTTGGTATAGTAGTACCTCGCCTCTAGCAACCCTACTTCAACACCCTTGGTATAACAATAGCTCACTTTTGGTCACCATAGCTCGCCTTTGGCATAGAGTACCTCACCTTCGGTAGCTCAGTCCTTCACCTTTGGTATTACAGTAGCATGCTTTTGGTTGCACAGTCCTGCACCTTTGGTCAAATAGTATAGCACCTTTGGTCCAGTAAATTATGCATCAGAATTTGTCTTTTCTCAAAACACAAGTAGAAACTCAGCATTACCTTTTGTCTTAGTGTGTTCCATGGTAGCCACTAGGCTCCAGCAAACTATGAAGTCCAAGCAAGTTGTCCCTAGGAAGCACAAATCACCTCCTCACACACCACAATCAAGCCATCTCAACATTACTCCCAAGGTTACTCCTAGGACATCCACGGCAAAATCAACCAGCTCTCTGAACATACCACACCTTGACTACCCTAGTACTTCTCAAGAAGGTAGGGTCCCTTTGGAAAGCACACCTCACTATACCACCAGCTTGCCTCCAAATTTTGTTCCACAAGGTTATATCGCAGATCAATCCCCATCTCAAGAAGAGCGACACTTTGAAATAGGTCAATCCTCTCAGGAAGATAGGCAAGATCTTGATGAATTCATACAAGATCCTAGAGTCATTGCCGCCTTTGATAAAATCCTTAGCGAGAACCAAGATCATTTCTTTCGCTTGCTAGCGGAGCAAGGACCCAAATTACCCAAAGGTTTTGATCTATCCACACTTAGCAAGCCTAACAACACCCAAGACACCATACAAGCGGTCCAAATCATGTCAACAGTGACCACGCCTCTTGCTGAACAAAGCTTACAAGGGAGAATGATTAAGAATCCCCTTTATCAAAATCCAACAAGAGAGAGACCCATATCACTACTTCTGACTCCTATGGAAATCTACAAACACCAACAGGAGACTCTACAGCGTCAAGCAGAACTAGCCAAACAAGCTTCTATAGCTCAATCAAACATACAACAAGCTCCTAAAGTGTTCACACCAATCGCAAGTGGAATTTTGGTTACTCCTTCATGAATAGGTTTCCCACCAAATTACAATCCGGGGAATAACTATGTATCCATTCAATAAGGGTCTTAACAAATACCACCTCCTATATCATCAAACCCTCATGTCTCTCAACCAACTAGAGTCATGCCAACCCAACCACAACATTCTTCCACACTCATCATCAATCCACCTCAACCATCGCAAATTACATCTACCTATGTCCCTCCTCCGCTACATTCATCATCACTCAACTTCTTTCACACATTGCCTAGCCATCCTCAACATTCCCAACATCAAGTGTCCCAAAGTTATGTTCTGCAATCGTAATCCAACCCAACGAACTTTAGCTTTCCACCCCCACATTCTTTTCTCCAACAATCTCAAAGCCAACATTCTTACCTAGCACCGTCTCCCCATCTTCCAAACCAAAGCATCCAATTTCAACCCAATCTCAACCCAGCGTACAACGCGTATAACCCCAACCAATCCTACAATCCTCATAACACCAATACGCATGGCTTACCTTACAAACTACCATATGGGCATCAACAACCACTTCTTGGACAACAGGAGATGTTTCCAACTCCTCCCATAATGATGGAGCTAAAAATTGTGGAAGTTCAACAACAACTATCTGATCTTACATTTGGCCACACCAAGAAGACCTTCTCTTTAGAAGAAGTGTGTCCTTATCCTTTTTATCGGTCATTACCTATGATCCCTTTTCCTCAAAATTTCACTACTCCCAAGTTTGATAAATACAAAGGAAAAGGTAACCCAAAAGACCATCTTAGGGAATTCTATCTTGCTTGCTTTGAGGTCTCACATAATGACACATATCTTATGCATCTCTTCCCTCGCAGTCTTGGAGGTCAAGCTATAGAATGGTTCTCACACTTACCCACAGGTATCAAGTCTTTCAACAAGCTAGCAGAAAAATTTGCACCCATTTTTCTTACAACATGGAGCATGAGATTTCCATGACTGATCTATGCAACAATAAATAGAAAAATGGTGAAACTTTCATTTCTTTCCTTCAATGATGGAGACAAATGGATAGCAAATTCCCTTTCAAGATACCTGAGAAACAGCTTGTTAGCATATTTGTGTAGAACCTCAACTTAGAGTTAGGTTTCCATTTGCAAATTCTTAGTGCTACAACCTTCGACAAAATCACGTACAAGGTAATCAACATTGAAAAGGCCCTCATTGCTAAGGGGGTGGTCAAAATCTTCAAAGAAATGAAAGACAATGGTCCTCATCAACAATCAAATGATAAACCCAAGTTTTGGAACAAGAATAAGAATGTGGTCAACAATGGGGTTGTCAATTCTAAACATGTTCAAACATTGCAAATGCCACTACAGCTTTCCAAACCAAGTCAAGCTCCACCTCAACAAGAGCAACAACAAAGACAACCTTATCAAAACCAACAACAACAACAGGAGCGACCTCAACAAGATTACCCTCCGTGGCATCAATTCACTCACTTGGGAGAGCCCATCGAATTGGTCCTACAAAAGCTTTTACACAAAGGGCTCATCACCTTACTCGATGCTCCCCCATATGGTGAACCTGTTTACAAAACTGCATAGTACAGAGAGAATGAATACTGTGGATTCCATAGGAGCAAAGGGCATAGGACCGCATCATGCATGAAACTCAAGCACCTAATCCAAAATCTCATCGAAGGCAACCAAATCTTTCTTCGAGATGATCCACCAGCTCAACACACTAACAAAGACCTCAACATGTACAAGGAACCATTCCCTCACCATGGTCCTCCTCCTCAGGATAAAGGTAAAGGTGTCAATCATGCTTCCACTTCCTTTGACTCCATTGTGGGTTGTTTTGAAGAGAGTCGAGTATCTACCCTCACAATCAAAGGCAAATATATGGATTGCTCTGTTACTACTCATCATGGTCGTGTCACCATTCGTGGTCCAACACCTAGTCCCCCAGCTCAGTCTGATTATAATCTTGTCAAACATCTAGGGAAAACACCAGCACATATCTCTATCTTGGACCTCCTCCGGTCATCACCTGCACATAGAGTAGTGCTAGAAAAATCCCTCCAAGAGTCTTCAGTTCCTAACAACATCACAGTTGCGGATTTCCAAGCTATAGGAGGTAACATTGCCTCACCCTACAATGTGGTCTTCTTTGAGAAAGACCTCCCATCTCATGATCTGTGTCACGATGATGCCCTTCATATTGAGGTTCTCATCCACAAGTACAAAATCAAACGTATACTCATAGATGGTGGTGCTGGTCTCAACATCTGTTCTTTAAAGTTACTCAAGCAATTGGGATACTCTGAGGATCATGTCAACATTGATCAAAATATTACAATCAAGGGTTATGATGATGCTAAACACCACTCAGAAGGTGTTATTCACTTGCCTATACAACTGGGCCCTGTTATGCTTGAAACGAAGTGCCAAGTCCTTGATATTGAGCTGCCTTACAACATAATTCTAGGCCGCCCATGGATCCATGCAATGAAAGCTGTTCCCTCCATGTACCATCAGTCTCTAAAGTTCCCATACAATGGTATGGAGATCACTATCCCAAGAGACCCCAATCCTTTTGAATTCTGTCGTGTCTTGCAAGGCAGTTATAAGAATTGCAACTACGTGCCTAAAAATGAAAAAGCCCTTGAATCCCCACTATATGTTGATCCTGAAACTCTGACATAAGCCTCTACAAGTGAACCTAATCCTCTTCCTGAAATCAAAGCTCACATCCGTGATATAGGCTTTGGAACATATGATCTCTCAAAATCGTGTTGTGTAGGGCGGATGCCTTTGTCCCCTAAATCTTATGGCTAACCGCCCATAGCCAAAGTAACTAAAAAAGAAGCTATTCCTCACCCAGCATTCCTAACCCAATTCCAACAGGGAAAATTATTGGAAGAGGAAACTATTGAGGACATTTCTTCTTGGCTCTATAAGGAGAAAGAACCAATCACAATACCAGTCAAGCAATATGGCAATGGCTTAAGGATAGTCAAAAACATGGGCTATAAAGGCAAAGGTGGCCTTGGGAAATAGAATCAAGGAACTATGGAACCCATTGTTGTGACAAAGAAACTAGACAAGAAGGGATTAGGATTTGGTAAGAAGGTACCGTGCGCCTTAGACATCAAGTGTATCCTCAACGAGGTAGCTAATACTTTTCCTGCTGATTCAACATCTACTAAGGATATCATCGATGACTCTTCCCTCCATATGACCAACCTATTCACAGAATCCTCCATTTTTATGCTATCCTCCGTATCCTTAACCTCCACCACAAACACCCAGAATGTCACACTTGTCTACCCTGAACTTATCAATTGGGACCAACAAGGGTCCCCTGTTATAGATGTATTTCAGAATGACGAAGCTTTAGCTAAGTTCATGGGACTTCGGGAAGGTATCCCTCTTGGCGATAATAAAGCAGGTTTTGTAATGGAACTAGAGTCAATAGCTTATTTTGGTGAGAATGCCAAATCCTCCAGTCACAAAAGTAAAAATAAAGAAAGATCTCTAGGTGAAAACCATACTGTGGCACCTCCTGATCACAAAATAGTAAAAACAAAGGACATATCCAAAGGTGAAAACCCAACTGTAGCACCTAAGGATGGAGGATTTGACCTTCCCCTACCATCTAAGTATCAAGAGAAGTCAACTCTCCTAGTGGAAGATTCTATAGAGATAAACCTTGGCACAGAGCAAAATCCAAAGACCACATTCCTGGCAGCATCATTATTAGAAACAGAGCACAGGAATCTTAACACATTCTTCTTACAGAGAATCATCAACTTTGTGTGGACCTATGCTGATATGCTAGGCTTAGACCCTAAGCTAGTGGTTCATTTTTCACAATTGATCTGAAAGTGAAACCAGTCAAGCAAAAGCTAAGAAAGATGCACCCACAGATAGCTCTCTTGGTAAAGGTGGAAATATAGAAGTTGTTAGATGCAAAGTTCATACGACCTATCAACTATTTAGATTGGGTCTCAAACATTGTACCTATGTCTAAACCCAATGGGCGCATTCGCATGTGTAATGATTTTAGAGATCTTAACAAAGCATGTCCCAAAGATGACTTTCCACTACCGAACATTGATATTATAGTAGACTTGATAGCGGGTCATGAAATGCTTTCTCTCATGGATGGATTCTCTGGCTACAATCAGATAAGGATAGCAGAAGAAGATCAACATAAAACAATTTTTACTTGCCCTTGGGGTAATTATTGTTGGTGTGTCATGCCGTTTGGTCTAAAGAATGCAGGAGCAACCTATCTAAGAGCAATGATAGTCATATTCCACGATCTCTTTCATCATATCATGGAGGACTATGTTGATGACATACTAGCTAAATCTTCTAGGGCAGATCACATACAAGTTCTAGGACAGATCTTTGATAGGCTCAAGAAATACCAAGTACGCCTCAATCCAAAAAAGTGTGTCTTTGGTGTAACTTCAAGAAAGCTGTTGGGATGCATTGTATCTCGTAGAGGCATCAAAGTAGACCCTACAAAAGTAAAGGCTATAGTGGAGATGCCTCCACCAATGAACCTCAAAGCATTAAGGAGTCTTCAAGGAAGGTTGCAGTCCATTAGGCATTTCATCTCACAGCTAGCAAATAAATGCCAACCATTTCAACACTTGCTCTGAAAGGATGTCTCATTCCGATGGGATAATAAGTGCCAAGTAGCATTTGATCAGCTCAAAGAGTATCTAGCTACACTTCCTGTATTGGTTCCACCAGTTGTAGATAAACTTTTGATATTATACATCTCAACTACAACTTCGGCCCTAGGGGCCCTACTAGCACAAAATGATGAAACAGGAAAAGAGCATGTAATTTATTATATCAGTAGAACCTTGGTGGGATATGAACTCAATTATTCACCCATGGAAAGAGCTTGTTTAGCAGTAGTGTTCACTTCCCAAAAGTTACGGCATTACATGTTGAATCAACACACAAATCTTATAGCCAAAATTGATCCCTTGAAGTATCTACTAGCAAAAGTAGCTCTTACAGGCAGACAAGCCAAGTGGGTCATTATCCTTAGTGAGTTCAACATTGAGTATGTGGATCGTAAAGCAATCAAGGGACAAGCCCTAGCAGATCAACTAGCAAAAGCACCCATGACAGATACACACCCTATGGTAGCAGACTTTCCAAATGATAATCTCTTCACTCTTTCCAACTCAATAATGTGGAAGTTGTACTTCGATGGTTCCTACACACAACATGGATCAAGGGCCAATATCTTATTTGTCACTCCTCAAAATGACTATATTCCAAAGTCACATCGGCTTGCATTTCCTTGCACTAACAACATTGCCGAGTATGAAGCACTCCTCATAGGTCTCAATATAGTAGTTCAATGGGACATCATAGAATTACATGTATATGGAGACTCACAACTAGTCATTCAACAAGTCACAGATGAGTACCAAACAAAAGATGAAAAGTTGGTCCCCTACAAGCAACTAGTGGATGCCTACAAACCACACTTTTCTAGCATCACATTTGAGTAAATTCCAAGAGAGCATAACAAGGATGTAGATTCTATGGCTTCTGTAGGGTCACTGATTGACATGTTGGCTAATACACAAAAATTTGAATTCTTGATTGAGCAATTGTTGATACTAGCCATCAATGTTCCCATTACTGAAATCATCTGTGAACTTGTTGGTCCTAATTCCCCATGGTACGAAGATATCTATGAATACCTTAAAAACAATACCTTTCCCTCTGACGAATTACACCATTCTGGGTGATACCCTATATCGCAGGAGTCTCGATGGTATCCTCTTACAATGTCTTAACGCGGAAGAAGCCAAAGCTACCTTACGAGACATACACGAAGGTGTCTGTGGCACACATTCTACTAGTCCTAATCTTGCTAAGAAGATACTCAGAACAGGTTATTACTGGCCTACAGTAGAACAAGATGCTATACAGTTTGCTAAGAAGTGTCTACAATGTCAGCAGCATGGAGATTTAATTCACGCACTAGCTCATGAATTACAACCTGTGACAACTCCATGGCCGTTTTCTCAATGGGGTCTCGACCTTGTAGGACAAATCCACCCATCCTCTTCCAATGGCCACAAATTCATTATTGTTGCCACTAAGTATTTCATGAAGTGGGTTGAAGCCATTCCCATGACCTATATCACCAGTAAGCAAATAGCCAAGTTTATCCTTAACCACCTCATTTGCTGGTATGGTATTCCCCAAGCCATTGTCATTGATAAGGGGAGACCATTTAAAAACCAAGATGTCCATGCCTTGTGCACACAATACAATATCCAACATTGCTTTTCAACTCCCTACTATCCACAGAGTAACAGCCAAGCTGAGGCTTCCAATAAAACCATTCTCAAAATCCTTAGGAAAATGGTTAATAAAGCTGGTCGTGATTGGCACTTGCAACTCAATCCTGCCCTATGGGCCTACCGCACTAGTATCAGAACACCAATTGGTGCCACACCATATGCCTTGGTCTATGGCTCTGAAGCCATCCTTCCTATAGAGGTCGAGATCCCATCCCTCAGAGTATCCATGCAGGACCTGATCGACAGAGAGGAGTATCGCACTTCCAGATTAGCTGAGTTAGAACTACTAGATGAGAGGCGCCTTGCATTGCTTAATCATCTCCATGTCTATCAAAACCACCTCCAACAAAATTACAAGAAAAAGATCAAAGAAAGATGGTTCCAAGTTGGTGATCTTGTACTCAAAGAGAATCAGAGAAATCAAGCAAATCAAGAAAAGAAGGGCAAGTTTGAGCCTAACTAGTTAGGTCCCTTTATTGTCACAACAGCATATGGATCAGGAGCTTATACTTTAGCTACACTTGACGGCATTCCTCTGGATGAGCCACTTAATAGTGTTCATCTTAAGAAGTTCTATGCCTGATCTTCAGAGTATTCCAAAAAAAAAAAAAATCTGTCCTCTGGTCAAAACCTAGTAAACAGGTGCCTTGGATAAGTACCATAGTGAAAACCTGGCAAACATGCGCTATGTGTAGAGGCAGCACCCATCATCTATCGAGTCCTATTCATGCCATGTCCATTTCACAACAAGCCCCATCTAGCCAACCATAATAAAAACCATTGACCTTGTTTGCATTTCCATCTCCCTATCTAGTATAGCTTGAAAATTTGTCAATGTCCATCATCGTCATCCCACATCTTGATCTATGTCTATAGTTAACATTGTCTTGTCCTAGGTCAAAGATTTCTATGTCTTTGTCATCGGTCACCCATACAATTTCCTCTACCAGAATGGGGGCAATTCCTTCCTTAACCTAGGTCTAGGAATGGATCATTGTTCATGGTTCACAAACACTTCAAATCTTTTCTCCTTTCTGCAGATAGCACCCTTTAATGGACACATCACTCCTACAATAAGGTTGTTATCTTCTCACCACTTTTCCCACATCATCACATCAACTAGAACTACATATTATCTCTTCCCAATCTTAAAGTACCTAGATCCCATGGATATGGGTATGTAGGCAGTCTGGAATACGAAGGAAGTATCCAGTACTCAGGTATAAGATCTCCTCCTCACCACCTTGACCCACTCATCACTCTATCCAAAACTACATATTATCTTCTTTCATCTTTCCTCATAATGTGCCTTGATCTCGTGGATACAGGGTATGTAGGCAGTTTGGAATACGAAGGATGTATCCAGTACTCAGGCTCATACGATCCATCATTCTCCACCCATTCCAACCCATTACCATGTCATCTTTCTAGTCTTTCATTTATCAAAATCCATTCGCCTCAAATTGACTAATGCAAGGAGCAAAACAACAAGCTAGCGCATCCTTTCAAAGCAAAAGTTCTTAACAAGCTTGAAGCAAGGCAGCTTTCTTCCAGAGTCATCTACTATCCTAACTATTTTGATTGCCAACATCAGCTAAATCCTGCTTAACCAAAGCACCAAATCCACAAGCTTGTCTTCTGCAAAGTGTTCCATGATCAAGACCAACACACGCATCTCCTGCGACATGTGGCATTTCCTACAGCCTGACAGTGTCTTTTTTAGGTAGATAGCACCCTTTAACGGACACAGATTTCCTATGATAAGGCTGTTATTTTTCCTATCCAATCTATCCTGAGAAACCTCTTTGGCAAGAGAATATGTTGGCTATATGTTTACTTTGTAAGTCAGTCAATTTGCTTTTTAGTTTATCTTTTGTTCCTTTATCCATTATTTATTCAAGGCTACCTTGATTTATCTATAATCTTGGTATGTTGTGATGCAGTACGGATTGGGGGCACAGTCATTGCTTTTGTGTGCCATGTTTGAGGAATGATCTGTAGTATCTTTCTTAACAACATATTTATCTTGTGTGTGTTACGACCTAGCATCTTACATATTAATACTCTTCTTGCATTTACATGTATTGAAGTTTATTTTATGTTCAAGACTATGGCTCATTCACATGTACCAACAAGGTCATATTATGTTTAAGGGATCTAAGTTCAAATCGCTTTCTTGCAGAGTCAACGTCCATGCACTCAGATATTATAGCACCTTGGTCATTTATACCTTGGTAGCAATCTATTCACGTGCTACATCAAAAATAAGGATTGCTCTTTATAAACATTTGTGAAACCATTGCAACAAGCTCATCCATTTACACCATCCATTTTTTCATGGCCTTATATACTTTTTCAAGCAATGATCGATCAACAGTCTCTCTCTCATGTTCTCTTCTATCTCCTTTCTTCTATCTATCATCAACCCAACCTCATCTGGCTCCAACAAAATCTTCTAGTCGAGTGTCAACACAGTTCTTCTGTTGCTTCCTTGTCATTCTTCTCAAGGGGGCACCCTATGCCAGCTATGCTAGGGCAACTACCTATACTGGGGCATCAAAAAATTGCATCAGGTCTTCAAACAATCAATTTTTTTGACACAATGCTATAAACTGCATCACATCAAAGAGGGGCAAAATGTAGACACCCAAAAATGACTAAATCATTGCACTACTTGCATTTTGTCAATTCTCCCAAATCACCTGCATTTCAAACATTAATTAAATAATCTAATTATTTAATTAATTTGATCAAATTCTTCTAAAATTCCAAAATTGTGACATTAATTGAATAAATTCTCTTTATTTAATTAATTAAATTAAATTCCTCTATTATTCTTCCACAATTAAATAATTTTAATTATTTAATTTGATCATTATCCTCTTTTCAAATCTCAAGTCTCCATTAATTAAATAAATCCAATTATTTAATTAATTCATCACAAATTCCCTCTTATCTACAATTAAATAATTCCCAATTATTTAATTAAATCAAATTCATTCTTCCAAATCATGCACAACAATTAAATAAATTTATTTATTTAATTTTCTTTCTTATCTTCAAATATCTTTCAAATCTTCTAAAAATAAGTTTTCTTCTCCATGCACACAAAATTAAATAATTTATTATTTAATTTCCCTCAAATCATACAAAAGCAAATCTTAAGTTGAGTTGTCCATTCACTCAACCTTGTTTTTATCAATCTCTCTTAAGTTAGAAAAAAGCATTCTAATTTATGAAAAGCATGTCTTATCTTTAGAAAAGAAAGTGATTAACTCAAATAAAATAGCTTTTGTGTGACACTTGTCTTCTTATTCATTGCACGTTCCTCAACCGTTCTCCTCTGTTGATTCTTCTGAATTATCTGGACCGTTGATCGATCTTTGTTGAAACCTATATAAACCCCCCTCATCTCCTTCACAAATCCTCTTCAATCACATATTTTTAGGCATACTTAACAGCGCTTTGAGCATACATCGCATCGATTGAGCACTTTTACGATCTCTTAACATTGATCTTTGAGCACACTACTTGCTTGTTGTAAACATGGTTTTGCAGCAATATTGAGCAATCTACATCCATTCAAAGGGAATAATACAAATCTCGACAAAAGCTTTCATGTTTTATTGATTTATTATTAATGGCTTTTATTTAGATCGGTTCTCTTTATGTTATTGGGTTTTTGATTTGTTTAGCTTATCATAGTCAATTTTCCTCATACACACTTTTTCTAGGTTTGCATTCTATGTTCTATATTGTATGCTTCGGCAACACATCTGTAGGAAAAATGAAAACCCCTTCTACATTCTTCTATCTAGTCTGAAAGATCAGACAAAAAAAATAAACACATAAAATGATCTTTAAAAATATACAAATAGGTATGGCACATTACATTGAAGAAAGTTTGTTTCATGAGATTACTTGAAAGCAAGATTGGACAAAACAATATATCAACTTTGACAGAGGAACAAGCGAAATGCACTTACTAGTTTAGGAAGCAATCGCAAAGCATGCTTCAACTTTAAATTCTTTATCTTTGAGCACATTGAGCTTGTTTGAATGATTAGAGTGGAGTGAAAATTTGCATTTTATCAATCCCTACACCGGTCATTTCGCTATTAATCAACTTTGTGCTGAGAGATACATAGATCAATGTTGATATGATTTCAAATATAGACCATTGATCCAATAAGATCGGGTGGCTGGGAGTATTTACAAGATTAGTTTTATATTCATAGTCAATGTGAATGATATCACAATCCCGCCACAATTAATGAGGGCCTCCATAGGACAACAAGGCATATGTTTCAAGTTCTAAGCCTTCCTGCAATACCGCAGGCTATGTTTAGCCTTTATCAATTCCCCTGGTGGTCTTGCGGTAACCTTCACTATTAGGTTAACCACCTACCACTATCTTGCACCAACATCAAATATTATGGCACTCTTGTCATGGGATGGTGAGAGCCTTTATTTCTTCACCACTGACCCACAAACCTTTATAATATTATGAATTCTTTGTTGCGGGGCCATGGTAACTTTTATTGTTATGTTTGTTGTTTACTGCTAGCCCACAAACTACTATCAAGGTTATGACTTCTATGAGGTGGGACCACAGTAACCTTTAGTTGTTAGACTTTGTTTACCGCTAGCCCACAGCCATTCATTTTACTTACTGTGGTAGTGCGGTGATAGTGTATTCCATTCCTCAAACTCCCATGCCCCCCGCAAGGGACTCTTAGGGAACGCTACCTGGCTCTGTGGGGATGTGGTACAAGACCAAAATACAAGTTAGGATAGAAATAAAAAGGTACAACACAGATGGAAAATGACCAGATGAAGGTGTTACACAAGGATTTTTGGATTTTAGGGAATGAATGACATAAGGACTTAGAGTCTTTTTTATGGATTTTTGGAATTAGGGTTTGACAAAACTGGGTATAATCAAATCAATTTTACCAATTCTAACACTAGCCACCAAAGAAAATGTCTCCTCAAATTCAATTCCTTCCACTTGTGAATAACCTTTACAAACCTGCCTTGCTTTGTTTCTCGCCACTTCTCCATCTTCATTTAATTTATTTCTGAACACCCATTTTGTACCTATCACATTCTTGTCTGTAGGCCTTGGCACCAATTCCCAAGTATAATTTTTTTCTATCTAATTTAGTTCTTCTTCCATTGTTTGTATCCATCCTTCATCCTTGCTAGCCTCAGCAAAAAATTTAGGTTCTATTCTTGACAGTAGAGAAAATTTTATGTGTTCATATTCCCTTGCAAATCTTCTTCTAGTCTGCACTCCTTCATTCTTGTCTCCAATGATTTGATCTTTTGAGTGATTCTTCTAAACATATTTGGCAAGAGTCTTGGTAACCTTCTCTTGTGTTTCTTCCTTTTCTTCAACTTCTTCTTCTTTTTTTATGCAAGCAAGTTCATCTGACCAACAATCTTCTTGCTCATATGTGATGTGATGTTATTGTTCAACAACTCTAACATTTGCACTCTCAACTATCTTCCTCAGTCTTTTATTGTAGCATTTGTAAGCTTTGCTTCTAGTTGAGTATCCAAGAAATATTCATTCATCAGATCTTGAGTCAAACTTTCCCAAAACTTCTTCATCTCTTTTGATGTAACATTTGCTTCCATAAAATTTGAAGTACTTGACGGAAGTTGGTCTTCCATACCATAGCTCATAAGGTGTCTTGGTGTTGTTCACTCTTAGTTGTCCTCTGTTAAGAATATAGACAACAATATGGACTACTTCTTTCCAATATGTATCAGGCAACTTAGCTTCACTCAACATTGTTCTTGCCATTCTTTCTTTCCACTACTCCATTTTGCTGAGGAGTTCTTGTAGCAAAAAGGTGCCTCTTCATTCCATGTTCTCTACAATATTCCTCAAACTCAATTGATGTAAACTCTCCACCTTTATTAGACCTTAAACACTTGATTCTAGCATTCATTTCATTTTCAACCATGGATTTGAAAATCTTAAAATTACTAAAAGCTTATGATTTGTCTTTCAAGAATGTAACCCATGTCATCCTAGAGTATTCATCAATGACAACATAAAGTACCTCTCACCTTGGAGACTCTTTTTCCTAGTAGGTCAGTACAAGTTAGTATGAATCAATTCAAATGGCCTTGTAGAAGAATACTCCTTGGTCTTGAATTTTATCCTTGTCTGCTTCCCAAACTGACATTCTTTGCATAAGGTGCTTGCAAGCTTGATAATCTTTGACATGTCTCTTACTGCTTGCAAGAAGCTAATCTTTACAAGATTGTCAAAGTTACTGTGTCTCATCCTCTTGTACCATAGCCAGCATTTATTTGTCTATCCTAGAAGACAATTTATTTCCATAACACCCTTTAGGTTATACAAGTTGCTCTATGTCCTAGCACCTTCTACCACCAGTTTACTAGCCTTTTCTCTTCTAATTTCACACCCTTGATCATGAAATATGAGATTGTATCCTTTACTGCACATCTAACTTACACTCAAAAGGTTATGCTTGAGACCTTCTACATAAAGAACATCTTTTGTCCTGTATTTTTCATCAATACTTATGGTGCCTTTTCTGCAAATCTTTGCAGATGAATTGTCACCAAACCTGACTGATCCACCATTCCACTTAACAAGATTGATGAATTTACTCTTATCACCTGTCATGTGGCTTGTACATCCACTATTTATTACCCAAATATTTTTTTCCCTTTAGCATGAAATGTTTTTGGACAATCATTTATTTTTTCAACTTCATTGTTTATCTCCTGTCTTTTGGAAAAGTCACTCTCCTTGTCTTTCTCAGCAACATCTATCATCTGAGATTTTGATTTTGCTAATCCACTCCTGCAATATCTTCCTGTATGTCCAAAATTGTTGCAAATATGACATACCACATTGACATCCACTTGTGAAGAAAGAGGATTCCTACTCACAAGATTTCTTCTATTCATTCCAGACTTGCAATCCATAGCCTTATGACCATATTTATTGCAAATAATTTAACAATAACCAAAAAATTCATGATTGAACATGTTTGTGGAGAATTGTCTTGCAAGAGAAGGTCTTCCTTGAGGCATGATGAAATCTTCTTCTTCGAGGTCACCCAGACTTTTAGAATTTGCTTTCTCCAATTTCCTTTTAAGTGACATGATTTCTTTCTCAAGTTTTGTGCATTCATTTTTCTTATCTTTTCAATTAGGTTTTTTTGTTCTTTGACCTCTTTCTTTGCGCATTCCAAGTCTTCAAGAGAAAAAATAAGTTCACCTTGAAAATTAACTTCACATTCTTCTTCATCTTCAATCTTGTCAGAACTATTAGAGATCACCATGGTCATGAATATAGATTCTCCTCTATCATCATTTGATGAGTAGTGATCTACTTCCTCTGAGGAGCTACAGTCTTCTTTGGAAAGGAGGTTCCTTTAAAAGTTACTCCTTTTAAAACCCTTGCTACTATTTTCATTTTCTCCAAAAGGACATTTAGAAGTATAATGACCAATTCTTCCACATTTAAAACATTTGAAAGGTAACTTACCTTTATACTTTCCTGAACCCTTCTTCAACTTTGTCAAAAAGTTTTCTTCTTCTTCCTCTGATTCACTGTGTTGACCAGATGATCCTTCCCTTCACAGATTTTAAAGAAACTTCTCTTTTGGATGTACCTTGGACTTCATTTCTCATCTCATAGGTAGTGAGGGACCCAAACAACTCTTCCATGGTAAGTTTCTTCAGATCTTTGGCTTCTTCAATAGAAGAAACTCTTTAATCAAACCTATGAGGGAGAGTTCTCAGGACTTTCTTCACAACCACTAACTCACCCACATCTTCACCTAGCCCTCTAATTCCATTGACAACTTCATCCACTCAAAGAAAATAGCTAGAAATGTTTTCATCTTCTTTCATCCTTAGATTCTCAAATATTTCTCTATAAGTTTGTAATCTTGCTTGCTTTACACTGTCATTTCCTTCATAGAGATTTTTGAGTTTATCCCATAGCTCCTTGGTTGTCTTACACTACACTACCTTGACAAGTTATAAACTAGTTAGACCACTCAAGATATCATTCATGGCTTTAGCATTATTTTCATGGGCCTTCTTGTCATTCAGATCTATTTAATAGTATGAGTAGGTTCAGTATAAGCATCCATTGTAGCTCTCCAAACATCATACCTTAGCAAGGTCAGATAGGCTTCCATCCTTACACTCCAGAAAGCATAGTTACTTCCATCAAATATCGGTGCTTTTGAAGAGGGCTCTCTCTGAGCCATGTGTTCTACTCCAAGATCTTCCTTCAGTTGTTAGGTTGCACCAAGGAACTCAGCTCTAATACCAATAGTTAGAACACTCTAATATACTGAGAGGGGGGTGAATCAATATATACCACAAATTAATCCAATTCAACTTTTATCTTCAAAAACTTTATACTACCTTAAATATATAAATAGATAATGAAGAAATTAAAAACATAATCACACAACCACAACTTTTCATGGAAACCCTAGAAGGAAAAAACCACGATGAGCAAGCTACTTGGATCTATTGTCCAAATCCATCCTCACAAATAAAAACAAATTTACAAGTTTTATGGGCTACAACCTAAAGGAAGGTACAACTCCATGAAATATAGTTTTTATCACTCCAACCAAAGGAAGCTATAAATCCCTATAGTGCTACAACACTTACAGAAGAGGCTACAACCTCTATATAATATTCTTGACAAAATCTGCTAATCAATCACCTCTGCAGCATCAACACCCTTCACACTGACATATATCTTCAACACCTCTTCTGAATGAACTCTGCAATCTTCAATACACTTCCACACACACATATACTCGCATCCACACTCACACATACATCCTTGCACCCTCTCACACAATCTTACTTTTTTCAATAAATTTGATCTTTCATTTATATCCTTCGCAAGCTTCAAAATCTTTCTCCTTTGTCAGCCAAGATGAAATGTGTAGTATGAAAAGTGCAACGGCCATAACAAGTTAGCTCCCAAAATCTAATGTGGTTTAAACCAAGTAATAATCAGGATCTATTTCATCTTAACACACATATCCATGCTGGTGCGCACTTCCAAACATACAGTGCAATCACCTAAGCACACAAAGTCGGCCCAACAAACACTTATCCTTCCATGCATTAGCTCCAAACCTAAAGTAGTACCAGAGAAACCAAATAACATCATGCAGATCACTTCACAAACATTACATGACTTGCAAGAACATTCCCATACATTCCTTTCTCTTAATTATGCATCTTTTTTCTGGTGCAAACAAACAGACACCGAACCCAACATCTCTTGCAAACTTTGAATACATAGTCATGAAATAGAACATTGAAAAAATAGACTTGTGGTACTCCTCAACACCTAAAACTTGAAATGAGAAAACATACAAAAATTCTAAACATATCTACCAAACAATAAAGCCAAATATTGCAATGTGGTGAAATGTGGTGGCTTTGACATTCTCCCTTTGACAACCCTAATAAACATGTTATGATTTGTCCTTACTCTGCTGACTTTGAAGAACCTCTATGGTATATTGTAACATCTAGAACTTGAATGTACCATACCTCTCATCTATATCTAGCAATCCGTCAAGCTGCAGGATCACATATTCAATTGTAGAGAAATGCATAGCATTCCTCTGACTCTTTCTGACTGCAACACCATTGTACCACTGTCTTCACCCTTTTGACTCTATCTGAATCTTCTGCGGTAACTTTCATACTCTAAAACTAGGATCATACATACTTCACACCTATATCTGTCTTACCTCCAAACTGCAAGGCTATATCTTCAAATGTGGAAGAATGCAGAGCATTCTCTCGAGCTTCTTCAATGCAACTTCTTGTGCCTTGAACCTTTGTACACTGTCCTTCATATCTTATCCAAAGATTTTCAACAAGAAATAATGAATGAAACATTCACAACACCATAGACAACAATTATAGCTCTTTTTATCACAAACAAGAAACCACAACTTCTTCATATCATAATACTCTTCAACCTATCAACTTTCACCTATCCATGAACTTCAGAAGATAAGATACAACTGTGTACAGATGATACTGATCCAATAGTATGCTCAAGACTTTCATCATCAAGTCCTTCACCTCAAAATTCCTCTGATCATCACTTCTTTGTCTTCTCCTCTGAACTACTCCTTTGTCTGCTCTTCTGAACTCTTACACTGTTGACATCACATGCAATCTTCCACACCACAACTCTGTTGACATCAATGACAACACATATGCAACATGTCAAACCCTCTTTTACAAACATTGGGGCACACACTGAGCTTGGCTTCTACCCATGAAGGAGAGTTAAACTATAGGGGTTCTACCCTTTTGTTGTATGGAGAAGAGTCAACCAAATTCAATCAAGTTCTAGCAAGTAAACTAGGGCAAATGACCAAACCCTATTTGACAAAGATCTACTAATAACTAATTGTCAGAAACAAATATTAGAGATCTAAAAGTACATCAAAGATTAGGAAGTAGATAAAAATCTGGATCTAGATTTAGAGGCACTAAAGACTAGGGCACTTGGGCACCCTAGACTCTAATTAGGGTTTAGCAGAATTTTTTAGTTTCACTAGGCCTATCCCTACAAACCCTTTCTTTTTCTCAGATCTTGTGTTTAGAAATCTGTATCTTCAACCTGCACTCAAGAAAAGAGGAAAAGGTTGTGTTGTGTATAAGGGATTGCCTTAGTCAAACTTTGTGTTGGTGTTTTCACCTCCACTACAATGATGATTAGATCCAAGAGTGCATGCCCTATGAGGGCATATAGGCCGGATCTACAATATGTGATAAAAATATGAATGATAATGATAATGATTACCATAACATGTAACACCTTAGTTGGAGTAGATGCTCAAGATCATGCAACAATAAGGAGAGTGATGAGAAGGCTTGAAACTTCCTTCAAGACCTATAAACAAACTTCATAACATCCACAAGTAGATAGCAATTCCAAGTATGAAGAGAACTTTAGCATAGAAGATCAAAACATGTGGGCAAACTTGCAATATCCATCTAGTTATCATCTAGGTGTAAAATGAATCGTAAAACTCCTTTATATATGCATCCTGCTCACAAACAAGGAATAAAACCAAATGGGGCTGACATTTACAAACTAGGGAGGTGTTTTAAGATGACACCACAAGAGACGGGCTAAAGAACCCATCTGGGACCAGGGTACTTGGGCACCCTGGTCCTTTAGCCCTACAAACTCTAGGGAGTGTCAAATGTCATGGGCTTAGGCTAGTCCTAAGTTTATTCTGTTGGGTTTAATCATCAGGATTGAGATTTTATCATTTTATGCTAAAAAAGGTGTTAAAATATGTCATGATTAACAAAGGTTATATTTTAGGTCCAACTAGGTGCTAAACTAGGTGTAAAATGCTAGTGTACACATTTTACTCCATAACACATTCAATTCAAAAAGTATAGATAAACTTCACTTCTTTCCTTCTCTCACCAAATCTACAACACAAAGAATGAGAATAAGAGAGGCCTAAGCATGCTTATATAACTTGTTTCTAGGTCTTCTTATGTTCTCCTAATGGATTGGATGCAAAATGAAGATTTAAGTTAAACTAATTCCACTTCTAACTTCTTGTAAGCTAGTTGTATAGTTTAGATGTATTTTATTCTTTTGGGAAAAAAGTATGGATTTGGGTAGCTATGTTTTATCAATGTATTAAATTTTTTGTTGGAATAACTTGCATTAATTCTTTATTTCTGCATATAGAAATGGAACTTTAATTTAATCCCTTGGTTCAAAAGTTCAAAGTGTTTTCTTTTATTATAGATTAGATACGTTGTAGTAGACTTTATTAAGAATGGAAATGCTATATCTTTGGTTTTGAAAAGGATTAGTCGCCATTAATTATTTAAATGATGTAATTTGATAGTACTTTTCCTTTGCAATTAAATCAAAAAAATTTTAATTAAATATTGTTTCAATTCGAATGTTTTATTGGTGTATTTTTGGCTTGAAATTTAAATGTTGTACTATTATTTCAAACCTTGGAATAATGTATGTTCGTTTAAACTTCCCCACCCGCATTAGTATTAATTAATTGAAAATGTTTTGAAGCGTGATTAGCTTATAGGATGATATTTTAGGATAGGTGTTGAGGTATTGCTTTAGGAGCAAGATCATTTTCGCATTCACCTAGGAGCCTAGGGGGGATATTTACTTGTGAGGGAATCTCCCTATGGCATCGCATGATGTAATGACACATCTTATTTAGCTACATTACTTTATTTGAAACCCCTTCCTCGCCTTGTGTGGTGTGTCGAACATTACGTGGCACGTGCAATGTCATTGTGTGTGCACATTATACAAATGTGCGTGTAGCACGTGAGTGTGTATTAGTGTTGACTTTTATAAATAAATTGTTGGTTTGATTTTCATGTCCACATGTAAATGTGGGCATGACAGGAAGACACAACAAGATGGGGAAAGGGTGACAAAATGAAAACCAAAGTCATCAAAACATGAAACTATTGGAAAAAGGTAAATCACACCTTCAAGGGTTGTGATTTGTGATTGCCATCTCATTAGAGGATTGCCACATTAGCTTGATGTGATTTTTGTGCATATAGAATAGTTCTATTGTTTGTTCTTAATTGTAATGGTTGTTTTGTTCTTGCTTGCAACCATGGATATGTTTCATATCTTAGACATTTGTTCTTTTGTTTAAGCGGTCTTTGTGGTTGCTCTATTATGTAATCTTTGCTTCCTTCAATATAAACATAAAAAATAAATTCTACAATGTGTCAATACAATTAATATACCACTAAGTGGCACTTGTTGGATATAGGGATTGTTATACTTTTTAAAGAAAGATTGAAAAAAAATATATATATGTTTCGAACTTTGGGAAAAATGTGGAATGATGATGAAGTGTGTTGTTTTACCGATGAATAAATGGACATGATTGAATAAACAATTTGATTGATGATATTTAATTTTTAAAATACAAGTTTAAAACAAAAGTGCACGAAATACAAGTTTAAAGAATAGACGCAAAAATCTAATTATAAAGAGGTAATTAATGAATCCAAAAATATAAGTATGAAAATAATATGGAAAGGGACGGGGAATGAATAACCTTCTACATGTAAATGGATGAAATGATTAAAAAAGTAATGTGTTAGCTTGCATTTATGAATAAATTTTTTAAAAAAATACAAAATTTGTCAAATATTTATTTTTTTGTTTGATAGTGAGAAAATCAAAAAGTTTATGTGGATGAAAGATTTTTTGTTTTTAAAGACCAAACTACTCTATTGAATGGATACGGTTGGACTCACATGTTTCATGCCCCAATTATATAAAACGTACGTTTGAAGAAAATTTTGTACTTTTTGGATATGGTCTTTATACTTGTTAATGGAAGTTTGCACACAAAAACAAAAGAGAGCAGCCCCACTTACGCAGGAAAGTCCATCTACTTTGGAAAAAACATAGAATGCGTTGCTTTAGAAGATGCCGCCCTATGACAACAAATGACACGCTAGAAGATGTCAGTCTTTGATTTATATTTGATTACGACGAAAAGCAAAAATTGATGTGGAGGATATGTTTTTGATGACACTATTCTGGTTGAATGGACAGCGCATACTTGAGGGCCCAATTATCCCATTACGAACAATTACGTTTCAATAATGAATAATGAATAAGTTGATGGCAGACATTCATTACTTTGTGGATATGGTCATTATTGTATTTTTGGAGATGCTCTTATATGTTGTCAAATGGAAATCGATGTCAGGGAACACATGGAATTGTGATAAAGTGTACGAGAAGAGTTGGAAGTGATTGGATACAAAATAAAATAAAAGAGATAAAAGACTTCTTATACGGACTCACATGTTCACTCACTTTGGATAAAATATGGAATGATGATGAAGTGCGTTGCTTTACCATATGAGAGACCACAACTTGCTCAATAATTGGGAGTAAAGAAATAAATGGATTCTTTCCATTAAAATTAGGCTTTACGAATATAGAATGAAATAATTTCTTAATAATATATAATTTGAAAATTTGGAAATAATAGAAATAAAAGTTAATTTTGATGGTTGATAGATAATTGTCTATTGTTTTGGTTATTAATTTTTTAATTTTTATTTAGAATCACAATTTATTATACATGTTATAAGAAGAAGGACAAAATTTGAACCAGGTTGCTCTTAGAATTTGGCAGATTAATTTTGTACATCATAGCTTCAATTCTATGTGCTATAAATTGATCCTCCATGTAGATTTGATTTGTGTTGCATGGATTTAAACTAAAAGACTGTATGCCTAACAATGAATTTTCCTTGACTTTCTGGATAACTAAATGTGTCAAGGTAATGTCTATGGACATTGTTGGGGAGATTGTCAATCGCATAGCTGGTTATGTTCTCCTAAATCAAAATATCAAAGATAACATTCACCAATGTGCAGATGATGTGGATTTGATTCTTTTTCTGTTTAAAAATTAAAATGTGTTTTAATGATTTTTTCCTAGCAAATGTCCTTATGAACTAATTGCACATTAAATGTCTTTAAATACGATGACATAGAAACATATCTCACAAACATGTACTAAATTGGTTCATAATGGCTAACAAAAAGGGGATGGGACTTTGGAATTTAAATTTGAAAATTTGAATCTAAGGTTCATTCCCATATGCTACAAGATCAATCCTATGCAACATGGAAATAAACCATGGCAACAAAATAGTAATCTTGAGGCAATGAGTGAATGCATGGAAGTAAGTACAAATGAAAGTGCAATAATGCACAGATTAAAAGGTATATGTATGGGGGTTGGTGTAAACATGAGTAGATAAGGATGGATGGGGATTGAGCATGAGCTAAAACTAGCACAAGAGTGTGCCACTTGTCGATATGTAATTACATTAAGATGTTCTTGTCAAGATTGAACCAAAACTAAATGGGAAGTAGTACATGAGTATGCTAATTTCACAATTACATTTCTGCCCACTTTGAGGTGCATGAAGATCTAACATCACCATGTATCTCAATGTATATGGATATTCTTAATCAACATTAAAAGTACATATTCAAACACTCAAAAGGATATTGATCCATATATTATAATAGATTATTCTAGGATTCTTCTGGTATTCTTCCTACGGTATGAGCTCTCCATCAAAATCTACAAAATAAAAAGATATGCAATGAGCGGCTTCTATCACACAATTGAAATAGGTAGAAATTACAAGTTACTTTGACTATCTATGACAATGAAAAGAAGAGAGAAGAGAAGGGATAGAAAATTGTACTTATATGGAAATCAATATGAAAATACTCCATGTGATTTGAAAACTAGAATATGGATCCACACAATGTAGCCATCTGATAGATCTTTGTATGATGTAGTCATGTGATAGATCTCCATGCCATGCAAGTATATAATGAAAAATGACTCCATATGGACACAATGGTAAGTCTTTGTCTAGCACAAGGTGCTATCTAAAATCTCAAACACTAAAAGTGTTAGTGATCTATTGTAAGCAACAAATCAAAATTTAAACCAAGAAATAAATGCAAGAAAACTTAATCCCATTATTAAATAATGCAAACCTCAAGATTAACAAAAATGGAATTCTATGAGAGGAACCTCCTGCAACAATATAATGAAAAATGTGTGAAATAGAAGAAATAGATATGAATAACAAAAACACATAAGGAATTTATTAATCGCAGGCCACTTCAAGGGGATAACCTCCTTTGAGCAAGCTCAATACAATAAATTCGTGGATGCCTTCATTGGCCTTGACATGTACTTATATACTAAGCCTAATCTAAACAATTATTACTTCCCATGAATGTGGGATAATACAATATCCTCATGAGACGACTTACAAAGCATATGCGTCCAACAACAATATACTAACAAAGTAAAGAGAACAGGTTCCTAACATTCTAATAATAAAATGTAAATAAAAATAAAAATAGTCATAGAGAATTTGTTAAAATAAAAAGAGTGTTGAAAAACAAGACAATTGAGAGGGGGGTGAATTAGTTGTAGCTTAAAATTCCAAAAACCTCACACACATTCAAATCCACATTAATCCAATTAACCTTTAAACTATTATGATGATTAAGCATGAAAAACAAATAATAGAAACTGAATCACAACAACACCGTACATAAGAGAACACCAGATTTTATGTGGAAAACCCAAGAAGGGAAAAACTATGGTGAGGATTAGCTCACAATATAAAGTAGTATCAACATCAGATTACAAAAGGCTCACTATCAAAGGGCTCATTGCTCAGAATGAAATAGATAGAAGAGGTGGCTCACTGCCAAACTTGAACTATTATAATTACATCTAACATATGCAAGGAGTATAGTTCCAATGAAGCTCAATATTCACCACAACATCAACATCATCTTTGCAACGTCACTAAGGAATAGTAGACACCTTCTGCTCACTGCATCCAGTAGTCTAAAACATGAAAGCTTGTACTGCACCACACATTCAACCACTCTATTATTCACATCATATCCATCATGACACATTCCTAATCATGATCCCTTGACACTTATTTATATTGTCTTCAACCTTGAGAGCATTCTCCAAGGTCAGCAAATCACCTCAACCTATAAGATTCAAATTAGGTCTAGACCTAAACATTCCTATAGGGGAAAGGAATGAAGGGGTACCTCAACACATCTTAGCTTGAACCTAAATTCATCCAAGCTTGCCACTTCATTCTTTCGCAATCACCGAAGCACTCTGTAATTAGTGTAAACACCCAAGGTCGGTAGAACCTGTGTTAACACAATAAACTTTTATGTACACGCTTCCTCAAACCCAAGGATCACTCATGGACCACATGCAAGGATTCAACACAGTCTAGAGTATTCCACAAATAGCTTGAAATAGCCTGAAATCCAACAAATTCCTTTGTAACAACTTTCACCTGTCGCACATCCTTATTAGTATACTTAACTATCTATTTCATGCACTGTATCTCTAGAAATCAACTACTGCTAGAGCACCAAACCATGAACAAATTCAACAAAAGAAAGATATGAACCTTATAAGCACAATTCTAGAATTGCAAGACCTAAAGCCATTTTGTGGAGAAATGCAAAGCAAAGACATTTCTCCCAGACACCTCCACAACACTCAAAAATACAGTCCACACACTGGTGAACGCAACTTCCTCTGCACAATGAACTGAAGTACTAAATTTGGAATATAACATCTCTGAACAATCCTAAACAACATATTCAAACTGCAAAGATAGATTTTCAAAGAAGAAATGCGAAGCAAAATGAGAACACTACTTTGTTAATCCAAACAGTCGCTTAAATAGTCTATTTCCTTTATTAATCAAATTATCTCAACAACACTTAGAAACCAACCATTACAAACATATTCCTAACATCTTTAGCACTTCTTCAAAGCAACCAAATCATCTTCAACAAAGCAACTCAATCAAACAAAAAAAATTGAACATCAGTAGACACAGTTGACACCAATGACAACACTGACTGCACATACTTGAAACAATCTCCCCCTTTTCATTGATGGAAACACATAATGTGAAACACCATCAAGACACAACTCTGCACCAAACTTCTTTTCTTTCTTACTCTCCTCCTTTTTTTACACATCTTACTCTCTCTCCCTAACCACTGACTCTTTTCTTTTTCACATTGCTCTATCTCCCCCTTTGACATCAATGGAAAAGGGTGACACGCCTTTTATTTCACTCTTACTAGGTCACAACCTCTTTTCTTTCACTACTCTGAATACTCCCCCTTAGGAGTACACACCAAACTATATCAACTCTTACTCCCCCTGTCTGTAACAATCATCATGACCACTACCTACTCCCCTTGAGAGGTAGCCTCCAACATCAGTCCAGAATAAGGAACGAATCTTGAAATCCATTGGATTAATGCATCTCCTTCTGCATCTAGTTCAAAGGAGGGGCAATAACCCCTAAGTTCTCCCAAAGATACTCAAATGTATCCTTAGGAAGAGCCTTGGTGAACATGTCAACAACCTAATCCTTTGTAGGTACATACTCAAGCTTCACTTCATTCTCTGTAACATTCTCTCTTAGAAAGTAATACCAGATTGAGATATGTTTTGTCCTTGAGTGCATCACCTAATTCTTTGAAATGTTAATAACACTGGTATTATCACAGAAGATAGGAATTGGCTCATCCAATACAAGGCTGATATCCTTTAAAGTTAGCTTCATCCACAACACTTGTGTGAAACAAGATGCTATTGCAATGTATTATTCCTCTGTAGTAGATAAAGATATTGAATCTTGATTCTTACTTAGCCATGACACCACTCTGTCTCCAAGAAAGAATGCACCACCACTTGTACTTTTCCTGTCATCGACACATCCAACCCAATCTACATCTGTGTAAGCACTTAGAGTAAAGTAATTATTCTTTGGATACCAAAAGCCATGGTCTGGAGTGCCCTTTAAGTATTTGAATATCCTCTTCACTACTGCAACATGTGACTCTCTAGGATCTTCTTGATATCTAGCCACAAGACAAACTACATGCATAATATTTGGTCTAGTAGCAACTTTAAGTATAACAATCCTCCAATCATTGACCTATACCTACTTTGATCAGTCTAAGTTGATTCATCATTCTTCCTCAGCTTGCAACCAGTTGTCATAGGGGTACATACTAGTTTAGAATCTTCCATTCCAAACTTCTTTAACATTTCCTTGACATACTTTGATTGTGAAATGAAAATACCTTTATCTGTCTGATTGATCTATAGCCTAAGGAAGAAGTTCATTTCTCCATACATCGACATCTCAAATTCTTTCATACATCTCATCTGCAAAGCTCTTACACATACCTTCATTTCCTCCAAAGATTATATCATCCACATATAATTCAACAATCATAATTTGATTTTTACCTACATTGATGTATAGATTATTGTCTGTAGAACCTTTACTAAAACCTTGCTACAATAAATACTTTTCTAACATTGCATACCAAGCTCTGGGGGCTTGCTTCAATCCATACAGTGCCTTCTTCAATCTACAAACTGTATTTAATTTAGCTAACAACTGAAATCCATCTGGTTGTTCTATGTAGACTTTTTTTTAGTTCACCATTCAGGAAAGTAGACTTCGCACCAATTTGATATACCTTGAAATTGTTATGTGTTGCAAAAGCCAAAAACATCCTAATGGCCTCCATTCGTGCCACCGGAGCATAAGTTTTCTCATAGTCCATTCCTTCTACTTGTGAGTAACCTTTGCACACAAGTCTTTCCTTGTTTCTTACAACTTATCCATTCTCATAGAAGATAGATTGGTGAAGATTTGTGCTCTGGGGAAGCACTAGATGAACCTTGTATCTCAGAGAAGCACCATCCCAAGAATAATGCGGTACAACAAAAGGGTTATTGGCCAACTGCTAGATGATTTGAGATAATGAAGAGTAATTGACATAGCCCTACTGGATAGATTCCAACCAATTTGGAACAGGCATAGAAATAGCTGAAAGAGAAGGTTGGTTGTCAAATGTGTGAGAAAGAGCATCCACCACAATATTGTCCTTACCCTTCTTGTAAGTGATCTCATAGTCATAACCCATGAGTTTGCTAACCTATTTCTATTGTGCTGGGGAGGAGGCCCATTGTTCCAAAAAATATTTTAAACTCTGGTGATCAGTCTTGATGTAGAAATGATTCCCTAGTAGGTATGGCCGCCACTTCTGTACTGCATGCAAAATAGCCATTATTTCCTTCTCATATGTAGAGAGTACTAAATGCTTACCAGAAAGTACTTTGCTAGTGAATGAAATGGGATGTTCATCTTGAAGTAGAACATCACCAAGTCCATTGCCACAAGCATCACTATCAATAGTGAAGGTCTTGGAAAAATCTGGCATTGCTAGAACAGGTGTAGTACACATAGCTTGTTTCAGTTTTTCAAATGCACACTCAGCAATATTTGTCCATGTAAAAGCATCCTTTTTCAACATAGTTGTTAATGGAGCTGTAATCTTCTCGTAATCCTTGACAAACTTGCCATAGTAGCCAGTCAGTCCCAAAAAACCATGGAGGCTTTTGAGTGTCTGAGGATGCAGCCAATTTTTCATGGAATTTATTTTGGTAGGATCCACTCGAACCCCTTGGGCTAAAACAATATGCCCAAGATACTCCACTTCCTCCTTCCCAAAAACATATTTAGACTATTTTGCACAAAGATGATAATCAAAGAGAAGTTGCAATACAAGATCCAGATCTTGGAGATGCTCAGCCCATGTTTTACTATAGATGAGGATATCATCAAAGAAGGCTAGAATGAATTTTCACAAGTAGGGCTGAAATATTTTATTCATCAATGCCTGGAATGTGGAAGGAGCATTAGTGAGGCTAAAAGGCATGACCAAAAACTCATAGTGGCCATCATGCGTGCAAAAAGCCATTTTAGGGATATTCATGAATCTGAATTTGGTGATACCCAAAATGAAGATCCAACTTGGAGAAAAAATGAGCGCCATGAAGCTCACCAAGAAGCTCATCAACAACTAGAATTGAAAACTTATCCTTGATTGTGATGTGATTAAGTGCTTAGAAGTCAATGCACAGGTGCCATGACCCATCTTTTTTCTAGACAAGAACTAGTGAAGAAAAAGAACTGGTACTAGGGTGAATAATACCTTACTTCAGTAAGTCCTGAATGAGCATCTCAATCTCTATCTTTTGGTGAAATGGGTAGTGGTAGGGACTGATGTTGCGAGGAACACTTCTAGGAAGGAGCTGAATACAATGGTTCTCTGGTCATGAAGGTGGCAATCCCACTAATTCGGCAAAGACACATGTATATCTATCCAAAATTTGTTGTAGATATGAAAGAGTAGTGGAGACCGCTGATGGTTGCATCTGAATTGAATGGAGTCAAGCGATGACACTATGTGAATTCTTTTTGAGGAGATTTTCCATGTGATGTGAACTGATGATGCTGAGAGACCCTAGTTGTAAGCCCTTCAATGTGTGTTTTTTCCCATTGTTTGAAAACTGTATCCAAAGTTCAGCAAAATCTTATAAGATGGGTCCAAGTGTGCGTAACTATTGAGCACCCAAAACCACATCACATCCGCCTAAGGGCAAGGTAAACATGTCAGAGCATAGGTTATAATCTCCAATAGAGATACGCACATTAAGACACTTCCCTTTGCAAGGTAATGTGCCCCCATTGGCAATCATGACTTCAAAGCTAGAGCAAGGATGGACAAAACAATCAGCCTGTTTGGCAATCCAAGGGTCAATGAAGTTATGAGTACTGCCAGAATCAATGAGAATTGTAAGAGAGAGCTTCTTGAAGTAACCCTTGACCCACATGGTTTGTGGGGTGGTGACTCTTGCTAAAGCATGGAGAGAGATCTCTAGGTGGTCTTCCTGAGAAGCAGGGTCAACAAGTGGCTGTTGAGTATCAACCTGATCATCTGTTGCATCATGAGCATCTGCAAAATCTTCAATTTTAACTGGAGAATCCACATCCAAGAGATAGAGCTTTTGCTCAACACATCGATGTCCCCTAGTGAATTTCTCATCACAATAATAGCAAAGCCCTTTTTCTCTACGTGCCCGCATCTCTGCTTCAGTCAAATGCTTGATAGGAGTTGTTCTAGGAGCTAGTGTTATTTGTGGGCATTGGGAAGCCATATTTCTAAATGGGATAAAATTGGATTTGGAGCGCTATTGATCTATGATCTTGTCCTCTGCCAACTTAGCTAACCCTAAGGCTTCCATCATTGTGCTTGGATGGAACATTTTAACCTTAGAGCGACTTGCATCCTTAAGACCACTAACAAAACAACTAAAAAATTCATCAGACAATCCCTCTATGTGATTGGCCAATTTTTTAAACTCTGTTTGATATTCTCTCACAATGCTTGTTTGGCGTAGTTTAGTGAGTGTTCTTATGAAGTCATCAAAAGCACTAGGGCCAAATCATTACAAAATGAGTGTGCAAAAATCTGTCCATTTTGGCTCACCATGAGCCTTGATGTACCAACGGAACCATTGAAGGGCTTCATGTTCCAAATGAAAGGATGCAAGGGGGACTTTGTTTATGTCAAAAGTATTATGCAGACTAAAGTATTGTTCCGCTCAGTATATCCATCCAGTTGGATCATCACCATTGAAGCAAAGGAAAATCAAGCTTTGACCCATGAAAATTATTAGAAGAAGAGAACCCAATGTCTGTAGAAGAGTTTGGTTGCTGTTTATTGTTCATGGTTGAATGCTGAAGATTGAGGCCGAGGATTTTTTCATCTAGATCCTAGAGTTTGGTCTTGAGAGCTGCAACTTGCTCCTCCATTTTTTTGCTCCTGTGCGGGTGACAACCATAACCAAGATTTTTTTTTGGAATGGGTAGAAAAGCAAAAGAAAAAACTTTTTTAGTAAGGGAAAATTTAGATTTGGGAAAAACTCTTATGGGTAATTGGGGTTTGACTAGGTTTTGGACACTTTCTAAGGGACAGGGAAGCATAAAATAGGAATTTCAGAAGTAGGGTGAATGAATGGGAAAATTTGTCCAAAAGGGACAAAGGAGCAGAAATAGGAAATGAACACTATGGCGAGATTTGAAGGCTATTGGGTGAGAATCGAAGAAGTTATGACAAACCCTAAAAATAGACAAATATGGGATTTCTAGCTTTGATAAGTGGAATTTGGGATAGGGTCCTCAAGGAATTAAATATACAAAATGGAATTTTAGGGGATCTAGTGGAGTTTGAGGGAAAACGGGGCTAAAGAAAGGAAGATATGGTGAAAAAATGGAAATTTTTTTACTTTTTTTTCTTTTTCTGGAAACGATCTGCAACGGGATCTAAAACGGCTCTAGATAGATTCAATCAACGATTTGCCAACTACCAATAGATATGGGCCCCAGGTATGTTCAGCTTCCTAAAGGTTTAGGGTATTCACTCGGCTACCAATGTTGTTTAACAACTTGCGTATTGGGACAGTACCCCTCACTCTACGACTCAACTAAAACTAATAACTACTTTGCCACAAACAACTCTTGGTTTACCTCACGGATGGGAACTAGTCAATCAGGTAGGGGCCGTTGCCCTTTTCACTGGCAGGTCCTCTCAATGGGCTAGCTACTTCAGGGTTCCTATGGTACTCCTTACAATGAGTTTTAGGGCTATGCCTAGGCACTTCTCACAGTTAAGTAGATAGGGATTATTCCCTAATCCGAACCTGCATTTGAAATGAACAATACAGATGCAAAGAAAAAGAACTACTACAATAATCACAAGGCCTAGAGGCCACTGTAGAAAAACAAAAATTTCGGCAGAAATTCCACCCAGTGAGCCCAAGAAAGTGCTCTGATACTAGATGAGAGGAACCTCCTGCAACAATATAATGAAAAATGTGCAAAATAGTAGAAATAGATATCAATAATAGAAAAATAGAAGGAATTTATTGATTGCAGGCCACTTCAAGGGGGCAACCTCCTTTGAGCAAGCTCAATACAATAAATTCATGGATGGCTTCATTGTCCTCAACACATACTTATATACTAAGTCTAATCTAAACAACTATTACTTCCCATGAATGTGGGATAATACAATATACTCATGAGATGACTTACAAAGCATATGCGTCCAACAACAATATACTAACAAAGTAAAGAGAATAGGTTCCTAACATTCTAATAATAACATGTAAATAAAGTTAACAATCTTGAACTCCATGGTGAAGTGGATGTGCTCAAAGTGTGTAATAGGATGTAATTGCTCAACCAAATCACTTCAAAATATGGACAACATGCACATGTATATTCACATTGATTTTTATAAGATTTGAAGCTCCATTTATAATTTTTGGTTAGGAGGATGGATGGTGCTGATTTGTTTGGAAGATCTAAGGTGGAAAATGAATGAGAGGACTTTTCTTGGATCAAGGAGAAGATGAAGGGTGTTGATTTAATTTGCTCAAGATCAATAAATGAGATTAAATCAATTAAAAATAAAAATAGTCATAAAGAATTTGTTAAAATAAAAATAGTGTTGAAAGAACAAGACAATTGAGAGGGGGGGTGAATCAGTTGTAGCTTAAAATTCCAAAAACCTCACACACATTCAAATCCACATTAATCCAATTAACTTTTAAACTGTTATGATGATTAAGCATGAAAAGAAACTAATAGAAACTAAATCACAACAACACCATACATAAGAGAACACAGGATTTTATGTGGAAAACCCAAGAAGGGAAAAACCATGGTGAGGATTAGCTCAGAATATAAAGTAGTATCAACATCAGATTACAAAAGGCTCACTATCAAAGGGCTCACTACCCAAAAGAAAGGCTCACTGCCCAGAATGAAAGAGATAGAAGAAGTGGCTCACTGCTAGACTTGAACTATGATAATTACATCTAACATATGCAAGGAGTATAGTTCCAATGAAGCTCAATATTCACCACAACATTAACATCATCTCCGCAGCATCACTAAGGAATAGTAGACACCTTTTGCTCACTACATCTAGTAGTCTAACACATGAAAGTTTGTACTGCACCACACATTCAACCACTCTATTATTCACATCATATCCATCACGTGCACATTCCTAATCACTATCACTTGACACTTATTTATACTATCTTCAACCTTGAGAACATTCTCGAAGGTTGGCAAATCACCTCAACCTATAAGATTCAAATTAGGTCTGGACCTAAACATTCCTACAGTGGAAAGGAATAAAGGGGTACCTCAACACATCTTAGTTCAAACCTAAATTCATCCAAGCATGCCAATTCATTCTTTCACAATCACTGGAGCACCTCGGCAATTACTGTAAACACCCAAGGTCAGCCAAACCTGTGTTAACACAATGAACTTTTATGTACATGCTTCCTCAAACCCAAGGATGACTCATGGACCACATGCAAGGATTTAACATGGTCTAGAGTATTCCACAAGCATCTTGAAACATCCTGAAATCCACCAAATTCCTCTGCAACAACTTTCACCTGTCGCACATCCTTATCAGTATACTTAACTATCTATCTCATGCATTGTATCTCTATAAATCAACCACTGCCTGAGCACCAAACCATGAACAAATTCAATAGAAGAAAGATATGAACCTTATAAGCACAATTCTAGAACTACAACACCTGAATCCATTTTGTGGAGAAATGCAAAGCAAAGATATTTCTCCTAGACACCTCCACAACACTCAGAAACACAGTCCACACATTGGTGAATGCAACTTCCTCTGCACAATGAACCAAAGTATTAAATTTGGAATTATAACATCTCTAAATAATCTTGAACAACATATCGAAACCGCAAAGATAGATTTTCAACAAAGAAGAAATGCGAAGCAAAACTAGAACACTACTTTGTTAATCCAAACAGTTGCTTAAATAGTCTATTTCCTTTATTAATCAAATTATCTCAAAAGCACTTAGAAACCAACCATTAGAAAGATATTCCTAACATCTTTAGCACTTCTTCAAAGTAACCAAATCATCTTCAACAAAGCAACTCAATCAAACAACAACAACTGAACATCAGTAGACACAGTTGACACCAATAACAACACAAGCTTGTTGACATCAATGACAAGACAGACTACACATACTTGCAACAATCTCCCCCTTTTCATTGATGGAAACACATAATGTGAAATACCATCAAAATAGAACTCTACACCAAACTTCTTTTCTTTCTTACTCTCTCCTTTTTTTTACACATCTTACTCTCTCTCCCTAACCACCGACTCTTTTCTTTTTCACATTTCTCTCTCTCCCCCTTTGACATTAATGGAAAAGGGCGACAAGCCTTTTATTTCACTCTTACCAGGTCACAACATCTTTTCTTTCACTGCTCTAAATACTCCCCCTTAGGAGTACACACCAAACTATATCAACTCTTACCCCCCTTGTCTGCAACAATCATCAGACCACTACCTACTCCCCCTGAGAGGTAGCCTCCAACATCAGTCCAGAATAAGGAATGAATCTCGAAATCCACTGGATTGATGCATCTCCTTATGCATCTAGTTCAACGAAGGAGGGGCAATAACCCCTAACTTCTCCCAAAGATACTCAAATGTATCTTTAGGGAGAGCCTTGGTGAATATGTCAACAACCTAATCTTTTGTAGGTACATACTCAAGCTTCACTTCATTCTCTGTAATCTTCTCTCTTAGAAAGTCATACCGGATTGAGATATGTTTTTTCCTTGAGTGCATCACCTGATTCTTTGAAATGTTAATAACACTGGTATTATCACAAAAGATAGTAATTGGATCATCAAATGCAACACTGATATCCTTCAGAGTTAGCTTCATCCACAACACTTGTGTGAAACAAGATGCTATTGCAATGTATTATGCCTATGTAGTAGATAAAGATATTGAATCGTGATTCTTACTTAGCCATGACACCACTCTGTCTCCAAGAAAGAATGCAGCACCACTTGTACTTTTCCTGTCATCTACACATCTAGCCCAATCTGCATCTGTGTAAGCACTTAAAGTAATTATCCTTTGGATACCAAAAGCCATGGTCTGGAGTGCCCTTTAAGTATTTGAATATCCTCTTCACTGTTGCAACATGTGAATCTCTTGGATCTTCGTGAAATCTAGCCACAAGACAAACTACGTGCATAATATTTGGTCTACTAGCAACTTTAAGTATAACAATCCTCCAATCATAGACCTATACCTACTTTGATTAGTCTTGGTTGATTCATCATTCTTGCTCAGCTTGCAACTAGTTGTCATAGGGGTACATACTAGTTTAGAATCTTCCATTCCAAACTTCATTAACATTTCCTTAACATACTTTGATTGTGAAATGAAAATACCTTTATCTGTCTAATTGATCTGTAGGCCAAGGAAGAAGTTCATTTCTCCACACATTGACATCTCAAATTCTTTCATGCATCTCATCTACAAAGCTCTTACACATACCTTCATTTCCTCCAAAGATTATATCTTCCACATATAATTCAACAATTAGAATTTGATTTTTACTTGCTTTGATGTATAGATTATTTTCTGTAGAACCTTTACTAAAACCTTGCTGCAATAAATACTTGTCTAACCTTGCATACCAAGCTCTGGGGGCTTGGTTCAATCCATACAGTGCCTTCTTCAATCTACAAACCATATTCAATTAATCTAACAACTGAAATCCATCTAGTTGTTCTATGTAGACTTTTTTTTAGTTCACCATTCAGAAAAGTAGACTTCACATCAATTTGATATAACTTGAAATCGTTATGTGCTGCAAAAGCTAAAAACATCCTAATGGCCTCCATTCGTGGCACCAGAGCATAAGTTTTATCATAGTCTATTCCTTCTACTTGTGAGTAACCTTTGCACACAAGTCTTACATTGTTTGTTACCACTTTTCCATTCTCATAGAGGATAGCTTGGTGAAGATCTATGCTCTGGGGAAGCACCAGACGACCCTTGTATCTTAGAGAAGCACCATCCCAAGAATAATGTGGTACAATAGAAGAGTTATTGGCGAACTGCTGGATGATTTGAGATAATGAAGAGTCATTGACATAGCTTTGTTGGATAGATTCCAACCAATTTGGAATAAGCATAGAAATAGTTGAAAGAGAATCTTGGTCATCAAATGTGCGAGAAAGAGCATCCGCCACAATATTGTCCTTACCCTTCTTGTAAGTGATCTCATAGTCATAACCCATAAGTTTGCTAACCCATTTCTATTATACTGGGGAGGAGACCCGTTGTTCTAGAAAATATTTCAGACTCTGGTGATCAGTCTTGATGTGTAAATGATTCCCTAGTAGGTATGGCCTCCACTTCTATATTGCATGCAAAATAGCCATCATTTCCTTCTCATATGTAGAGAGTACTAAATGCTTACCAGAAAGTGCTTTGTTGGTGAATGCAATGGGATGTTCATCTTGAAGGAGAATAGCACCAAGTCCATTTCTGCAAGCATCACTCTCAATAGTGAAGGTCTTGGAAAATTTTGGCATAGCTAGAACAGGTGTAGTACACATAGCTTGTTTCAATTTTCAAATGCACACTCAACAGTATGTGTCCATGTAAAAGCATCCTTTTTCAACATAGTTGTTAATAGAGCTACAATCTTCTTGTAATCCTTGACAAACTTGTGATAGTAGCCAATTATTCCCAAAAAACCATGAAGGCTTTTGAGTGTCTGAGGATGTGGCCAATTTTTCATGGCATCTATTTTGGCAGGATCCACTCGAACCCCTTGGGCTGAAACAATATGCTTGAGATACTCCACTTCCTCCTACCCAAAAATGCATTTAGACTATTTTGCACAGAGATGATGATCAGAGAGAAGTTGCAGTACAAGATCCAGATGTTGGAGATGCTTAGCCCATGTTTTGCTATAGATGAGGATATCATCAAAGAAGACTAGAATGAATTTCTGCAAGTAGGGCCAAAATATTTTATTCAGTAATGCCTGGAATGTGGAAAGAGCATTAGTGAGGCCAAAGGGCATGACCAAAAACTCATTGTGGCCATCATGCATGCGAAAAGCCATTTTAGGGATATCATCCTCATGAACCTGAATTTGGTGATGCCGAGAATGAATATACAACTTGGAGAAAAAATGAGTGCCATGAAGCTTATCAACAACTAGAATCAAAAACTTATCCTTAATTGTGATGTGATTAATTTCTCAGAAGTTAATGCATAGGTGCCATGACCCATTTTTTTTTGGGACAAGAAGAACTAGTGAAGAAAAAGAACTGGTACTAGGGAGAATAATACCTTTCTTCAGTAAGTCCTGAACGAGCATCTCAATCTCTATCTTTTGGTGAAATGGGTAGTGGTAGGGCTTGATGTTGGGAGGAACACTTCCTGGAAGGAGCTGAATACGATGATCCTTTGGTCATGAAGGTGGCAATCCCATTGGTTCGGCAAAGACACATGCATATCTATCCAAAATTTATTGTAGATCTGAAGGATTAGTGGAGACTACTGATGGTTGCATCTGAATGGAATGGATCTGAGTGATGACACCATGTGAATTCTTCTTGAGGAGCTTTTCCATGCGATGTGAACTAATGATGCTGAGAGACATGTTTGTAAGCCCTTCAATGTGTGTTTTTACCCATTATCTAACAACTACATCCAAATTTTAGCAAAATCCCATAAGATGGGTCCAAGTGTGCGTAATCATTGAGTGCCCAAAACCACATCACATCCACCTAAAGGCAAGGCAAACATATCAGAGCACAAGTTATAATCTCCAATAGAGATATGCATATTGCGACACTTCCCTTTGCAAGGTAATGTGCCCCCATTGGCAATCATGACTTCAAATCTAGAGCAAGGATGGACAAAATAATCATCCTATTTGGCAATCTGAGGGTCAATGAAGTTATGAGTGCTACCAGAATCAATAAAAATTGTAAGAGGGAGATTCTTGAAGTAACCCTTGACCTGCATGGTTTGTGGGGTGGTGACTCATGCTAAAGCATGGAGAGAGATCTTTGGGTGGTCTTCTTGAGAAGCAGGGTCAACAAGCGGCTGCTGAGTATCGACTTGATCATCTACCGCATCATGAACATCTGCAGAAACTTTAGTTTTAGGCGAAGAATCCACATCCAAGAGATAGAGCTTTTTCTCAACACATCGATGTCACCTAGTGAATTTCTCATCACAATTATAGCAAAGCCCTTTTTCTCTATGTGCCCACATCTCTGCTTCAGCCAAATGCTTGATAGGAGTTGTTTTAGGAGCTGGCATTATTTGAGGGTATTGGGAAGCCATATTTTTGAATGGGACAAAATTGGATTTGGAGCGCTATTGAGCTATGATCTTGTCCTCTGCCAACTTAGCTAACACTAAGGCTTCCATCATTGTGCTTGGATGGAACATTTTAACCTTAGAGCAAATTGCATCCTCGAGACCACTGACAAAACAACTCCTAAAAAAATCATTAGACAATCCCTCTGTGTGATTGGCCAGTTTTTAAAATTGTTTGATATTCTCTCATAGTGCCTATTTGGCGCAGTTTAGTAAGTGCTCCTGTGAAGTCATCAAAAGCACTAGGGCCAAATCGTTGCAAAAAGAGTGTGCAAAATTCTGTCTATTTTGGGTCGTCATGAACCTTGATGTACCAATAGAACCATTGAAGGGCTTCATGTTCCAAATAAAAGGATGCAAGGGGGACTTTGTTTACCTCAAAAGTATTATGCAGACTAAAATATTGTTCCGCCCAGTATATCCATCCAGTTGGATCATCACCATTGAAGCAAGGAAAATCAAGCTTTGGCCCATGAAAATTGTTGGAAGAAGAGAACCCAGTGTCTGCAGAAGAGTCTGGCTGCTATCTATTGTTCATGTCTGAATGCTAAAGATTGAGGTAGAGGATTTTTTCATCCAAATCCTAGAGTTTGGTCTTGAGAGCTATAAGTTCCTCCTCCATGTTTTTTGCTCCTGCGCGAGTGACAACCATAACCAGGATTTTTTTTTTGGAATGGGTAGAAAAGAAAAAATAGAAACTTTTTTAGTAAGGGAAAATTTGGATTTGGGAAAAACTCTAATGGGTAATTGGGGTTTGACTAGGTTTTGGACACTTTCTGAGGGACAGGGAAGCATAAAATGGGAATTTCAGAAGTGGGGTGAATGAATGGGAAAATTTGTCCAAGAGGGACAAAGGAGCAGAAATAGGAAATCAACACTGTGGCAAGATTTGAAGGCTATTGGGTGAGAATCGAAAAAGTTATGGTAAACCCTAAAAATAGACAAATATGGGATTTCTGGCTTCGATAAGTGGAATTTGGGATAGGGTCCTCAAGGAATGAAATATGCAGAATGGAATTTCAGGGGATCTAGTGGAGTTTGAAGGAAAACGGGGCTAAAGAAAGAAAGATATGGCAAAAAAATGGAAATTTTTCTTTTTTTCGTTTTTCTAGAAACGATCTGCAATAGGATCTGAAACAGCTCTGGACAGATTCAATCTGTGATTTGCTGGTTGGCAATAGATATGGGCCCCAGGTATGTTTGGCTTCCTAAAGGTTCAGGGGATTCACTTGGCTACAAATGTTGTCTAATGGCTTGCGTATTGGGGTAGTACCCCTCACACCACGACTCAGGTAAAACTGATAATCGCTTTGCCACAAACAATAGCTCTTGGTTTACCTCACGAATGGGAACTAATTAATCAGGTAGGGGCCATTGCCCTTTTCACTGGCAGGTCCTCTCAATGGGCCAGCTACTTCGGGGTTCCTATGGTACTCCTCACAATGAGTTTTAGGGCTATGCCAAGGCACTTCCCACAGTTAAGTGGATAGGGATTATTCCCTGATCCAAACTTGCAATTGAAATGAACAATATGCAAAAAAAGAGAACTACTGTAATAATCACAGCACCTGGAGACCACTGCAGAAAAAAAAATTGGCAGAAATTCCACCCAGTGAGCCCAAGAAAGCGCTCTGATACAAGATGAGAGGAACCTCTTGCAACAATATAATGAAAAATGCATGAAATAGTAGAAATAGATATGAACAACAGAAACACAGAAGGAATTTATTGATTATAGGCCACTTCGAGGGGGCAACCTCCTTTGTGCAAGCTCAATACAATCAATTCATGGATGACTTCATTGGCCTCAACACATACTTATATACTAAGTCTAATCTAAACAACTATTACTTTCCATGAATGTGGGATAATACAATATACTCATGGGATGACATACAAAGCATATGCATCCAACAACAATATACTAACAAAGTAAACAGAACAGGTTCCTAACATTCTAATAATAACATATAAATAAAGTTACCAATCTTGAACTCCATGGTGAAGTGGATGTGCTCAAATTGTGTAATAGGATGTAATTACTCAACCAAATCACTTGAAAATATGGACAACATTCACATGTATATTCACATTGATTCTTATAATAGTTGAAGCTCCATTTATAATCTTTGGTTAGGAAGATGGATGGTGCTGATTTGTTTGGAAGATCTAAGGTGGAAAATGAATGAGAGGACTTTTCTTGGATCAACAAGAAGATGAAGGGTGTTGATTTAATTTATTCAAAATGAATAGATGAGATTAAATCAACTAAAAATAAAAATAGTCATAAAGAATTAGTTAAAATAAATATAGTGTTGAAAGAACAAGACAATTGAGAGGGGGGTGAATCAGTTGTAGCTTAAAATTCCAAAAACCTCACACACATTCAAATCCACATTAATCCAATTAACCTTTAAACTGTTATGATGATTAAGCATGAAAACAAAATAATAGAAACTAAATCACAACAACACCATAAATAAGAGAACACCAAATTTTATGTGGAAAATCTAATAAGGGAAAAACCATGGTGAGGATTAGCTCACAATATAAAGTAGTATCAACATCGGATTACAAAAGGCTCACGATCAAAGGGCTCACTGCGTAGAAGAAAGGCTCACTATCTAGAATGAAAGAGATAGAAGAGGTGGCTCACTGCTAGACTTGAACTATTATAATTACATCTAACATATGCAAGGAGTATAGTTCTAATGAAGCTCAATATTCACCACAACATCAACATCATCTCCGTAGCATCACTAAAGAATATTAAACACCTTCTGCTCACTACATCCAGTAGTCTAACACATGAAATCTTGTACTGCACCACACATTCAACCACTTTGTCATTCACATCATATCCATCACACACGCATTCCTAATCATGATCCCTTGACACTTATTTATATTGTCTTCAACCTTGAGAGTATTCTCCAAGGTTAGCAAATCACCTCAAACTATAAGATTCAAATTAGGTCTAGACCTAAACATTCCTGCAGTGGAAAGGAATGAAGGAGTACCTCAACACATCTTAGCTCAAACCTAAATTCATCCAAGCATGCCACTTCATGCTTTCACAATAATCGAAGCACCTCCGTAATTAGTGTAAACACCCAAGGTTGGCCAAACCTGTGTTAACACAATGAACTTTTATGTACATGCTTCCTCAAACCCAAGGATGACTCATGGACCGCATGCAAGGATTCAACATGGTCTAGATTATTCCACAAACATCTTGAACCATCCTAAAATCCAACAAATTCCTCTGCAACAACTTTCACCTGTTACACATCCTTATCAGTATACTTAACTATCTATGTCATGCACTGTATCTCTAGAAATCAACTACTACCAGAGCACCAAACCATGAACAAATTCAATAGAAGAAAGATATGAACCTTATAAGCACAATTCTAGAACTGCAAGACATGAAGCCATTTTGCGGAGAAATGCAAAGCAAAGACATTTCTCCCAGACACCTCCACAACACTCAAAAACAAAGTCCACACACTAGTGAACATAACTTCCTCTGCACAATGAACCAAAGTACTAAATTTGGAATATAACATCTCTGAACAACCCTGAACAACATATCCAAACCGTAAAGATAGATTTTCAACAAAGAAGAAATGCGAAGCAAAATCAAAACACTACTTTGTTAATCCAAACAGTCACATAAATAGTCTATTTCCTTTATTAATCAAAGTATCTCAAAAGCACTTAGAAACCAACCATTAGAAGCATATTCCTAACATCTTTATCACTTCTTCAAAGCAACCAAATCATCTTCAACAAAGCAACTCAATCAAACAACAACAACAACTAAACATCAGTAGACACAGTTGACACCAATGACAACACAAGCTTGTTGACATCAATGACAACACTGACTGTACATACTTGCAACAATCTCCCCCTTTTCATTGATGGCAACACATAATGTGAAACACCATCAAGACACAACTTTGCACCAAACTTCTTTTCTTTCTTACTCTCCCCCTTTTTTTTACACATCTTACTCTCTCTCCCTAACCAATGACTCTTCTTTTTCACATTGCTCTCTCTCCACCTTTGACATCAATGGAAAAGGGTGACATGCCTTTTATTTCACTCTTACCAGGTCACAACATCTTTTCTTTCACTGCTCTGAATACTCCCCCTTAGGAGTACACACCAAACTATATCAACTCTTACTCCCCTTGTTTGCAACAATCATCATGACCACTACCTACTCCCCCTGAGAGGTAGCCTCCAACATTAGTCCAGAATAAGGAATGAATCTTGAAATCCACTAGATTGATGCATCTCCTTATGCATCTAGTTCAAAGAAGGAGGGGTAATAACCCCTAACTTCTCCCAAAGACACTCAAATGTATCCTTAGGAAGAGCCTTAGTGAACATGTCAACAACCTAATCCTTTGTAGGTACATACTCAAGCTTTACTTCCTTCTCTGTAACCTTCTCTCTTAGAAAGTAATATTGGATTGAAATATGTTTTGTCCTTGAGTGCATCACCTGATTCTTTGAAATGTTAATAACACTGGTATTATCACAGAAGATAGGAATTGGCTCATCAAATACAACACTGATATCCTTTAGAGTTAGCTTCATCCACAACACTGGTGTCAAACAAGATTCCATTGCAATGTATTATGCCTCTGTAGTAGATAAAGATATTAAATCTTGATTCTTGCTTAGCCATGACACCACTCTCTCTCTAAGAGAGAATGCACCACCACTTGTACTTTTCCTGTCATCTACACATCCAGCCCAATCTAAATCTATGTAAGCACTTAGAGTAAAGTAATTATTCTTTGGATACCAAAATCCATGGTTCGGAGTGCCCTTTAAGTATTTGAATATCCTCTTCACTATTGCAACATGTGACTCTCTAGGAGCTTCTTGAAATCTAGCCACAAGACAAACTACATACATAATATTTGGCCTAGTAGCAACTTTATGTATAACATTCCTCCAATCATTGACCTATACCTACTTTGATTAGTCTTAGTTGATTCATCATTTTTTCTCAGCTTGCAACTAGTTGTTATAGGGGTACATACTAGTTTAGAATCTTCCAATCCAAACTTCTTTAACATTTCCTTGACATACTTTCATTTTGAAATGAAAATACCTTTATCTATCTGATTGATTTGAGCCCAAGGAAGAAGTTCATTTCTCCACACATTGACATCTCAAATTCTTTCATACATCTCATCTTTAAAGATCTTACACATACCTTCATTTCCTCCAAATATTATATCATCTACATATAATTCAACAATCAAAATTTGATTTTTACCTGCTTTGATGTATAGATTATTGTCTATAGAACCTTTACTAAAACCTTGCTGTAATAAATACTTGTCTAACCTTGCATACTAAGCTCTGGGGGCTTGCTTCAATCAATACAATGCCTTCTTCAATTTGAAGACCATATTCAATTTATCTAACAACTAAAATCTATCTGGTTGTTCTATGTAGACATTTTTTCTAGTTCACCATTCAGGAAAGTAGACTTCACATCAATTTGATATACCTTAAAATCCTTATGTGCTACAAAAGCCAAAAACATCCTAATGGCCTCCATTCGTGCCACTGGAGCATAAATTTTCTCATAGTCTATTCCTTCTACTTGTGAGTAACCTTTGCACACAACTCTTGCCTTGTTTCTTACCACTTCTCCATTCTCATTTAGTTTGTTCCAGAATATCCACTTAGTTCCAATCACATTTTTGTTTACTGGTCTTGGGACAATTTCCCAAGTCTAATTCTTTTCAATCTGCATTAGTTCTTCTTCCATAGCCATAATCAAACACTCATCCTTGCATGCTTCAGTCACTATTTTAGGTTCAAATTTAGAGAATAAACATGGATTTACCTGTTCTTCAACAACTTTTCTTCTTTTCAGCACACCTTTGTTCTTGTCACCAATGATTTGATGTTTAGAATGATGCTTCTGCACATACTTGGGAGTTTTAGGAGTCTTTTCTAGAGCTTCTTCTTTAGTCTGTACTTCCTTTTCGTCAACATTTTCTTCTTCTCTGCAAGAGGACTCATCTAAATCTGATTCATATTCATTAACTTCTAAACTCTTTTGTAGATCTTCATCAACTTTGATATTTGCACTCTCAACAATTCTTCTTAACCTCTTGTTGTAGAACTAGTAAGCTTTTCTTTTAGTAGAATACCAAAGGAAGATACCTTCATTAGAACTTGCATCAAACTTTCCTAGGTTTTCTTCATCCCTTCTAATATAACATTTGCTTCCAAACACTCTAAAGTACATAGTAGTAGGAATCCTTCCATACCATAGCTCATAAGGAGTTTTAGTACTATTTGCCTTTGCTTGCACTCTATTCAATATGTAAACAACATCATGAATTACTTCTCTCTAGTAGACCTCTGATAGGTTTGTTTATTTTATCATTGCTCTTACAACTTCATGAATAGTCCTATTCTTTCTTTCAACCACTCCATTCTATTGAGTAGTCCTAGGGGAAGATAAGTGCCTCTTTATTCCATGATTCTCACAAAACATGTTAAATTCATTGGAAGTGAACTCTCCACCTCTATTAGACCTCAAAAATTTAATTCTCATATCCATTTCATTCTCAACCATGACTTTGAATGCTTTAAACTTTTCTAGGGCTTCATTTTTTTCTTTGATAAAAGTAACCCATGTCATTCTAGAATAATCATCAATCAGTAGCATGAAATACCTGTCACCTTGAAAACTCCTTACCTTGGTAGGACCAGAAAGATCTGTATGCACCAATTCCAATAGTCCAGTAGAAGACTGATCCTTGACTTTGAAACTTCTTGTTGCTTCCTTTCCAATTTGACATTCCTTACAAACAACATTGATAGGTTTTGTAATCTTTGGCAAGTCTCATAGCTTGAGCATAACTAATTCTTACCAGACTATCAAAATTGATGTGACACAATCTCCTATGCCATAGCCAACTCTCACTGATCTAAGTCATGAAGCAATAACCATCACCACCTTTGAGCTAATAAAAATTTCCCTATGTCCTCTTTGCAGCAACTATTACAGTTCTAGAATCTTTTCTGATCTCACAACCACCATCCTAAAACAAAGATTGTATCCTTTGCTACACATTTGTCCAACACCCAAGAGGTTATTCTTTAAACCCTTAACATAAATAACATCATCAATATTATGTTGGCAAGAGACACTATATGGACTCATGATTGTTGTCATTGATGGCAACAAAGGTTATCCCACACATCCGCAAGACATGATAGGTCCTCACTAGAAGTTAGATTGAAGCAGTGTTAAGGTCCGGCAAGCAAGAACAGAGCAGTCAGTAAGGTCCAACAGACAGGTCTGGATCTCTCAGTAGATGTATTTCAGTGAAGTACGGATTTGGGGAAGTCAAGAGGAGTATCTTGACTAATAGATTCCAGCGTTTGAGCCATCGGTGTGGAAAGGATAAAGAGATATGAATACTTGAGTGTCAGGTTCCCAAGTGACAGTGTGAACAGAGGAAGAACTGACTGGTAGAACATCAGACATTATTCCAGACGTGTTACTAATGATGGAAAAGGTTCTTAAGGCATAAGTTATGTTTGACCGACATGATTGATGACTTCTACAAGTATATGCTTGATCCGCATTACTTGGTGTGCAAGGATTCAACTGACAGATCAGAGTTTGAGGAAATTATTGACTGTTCTGGATGCCGACTAGAAAGGTGATGAAATCACTTGTGCGGATATATATATATATATATATATAGGATTTATTTAGATGTGAATGTGTGTGTGGTGCGAAGAAAAGCAGAAGAGTAGAGTAAAGACAGTAGAAAAGGTCCAGAATGTGACAGTACAGTTGCATCAAGAGAGAGTAAGAATGAAGTGCAGCAGATCAGTTTATTGAGCTTAACCAGAACTAAACCTCAGCATGTGTGGATGCCTCTCATCAGTTCAAACATTGAGTTATCTTCCTTTCTTGTAGATAGTGTGTCTCCTGTAGGCAATGAGCCTCTTGTGAGCAGTGTGCTCAGGCTGTGAGCCCCAATTGGCAAGTGCCATATTGTTACTTCTATTCTTCTAACAGAGAATAATATCTTGGGTTAATCACCCTGTTGTTTTTCCCTTAACCAGGTTTTCCACATCAAAAATACTGTCATGTGTATTGGCGTTCTTTCCATTTCATAATTACATTTGCTCATTTGATTTAATATTGCATTAATTGTTAAGGAAAAGTAGAAGAATTAAGATGACTGATTCACCCCCCCTCTCAATTATCAACAATTGGTATCAGAGCCTGGTTCCTCCAAATAGAGCCTAATCGCTTGCAGAAGATCTGGGAATTCAAATGGATATGTATGGAATGAGGCAACAACTTCAGTCTGCCCTAGATGATCTTGAGCAATCTAATTCTGAAGTCAGTGAACTGAAGGAGAGACTTAGACAAGCTGATGACTTCATCAAAGAACTAAATGAAAAACTGAGTATCTCTATGAAAAAGGGAAAAGGACTACTTCAACAATTAGCAGATCAAAGTGAAGCCAATAACACTAATGATGATCTGAATGAGAAGAACAAGTTATGAAAAAAGTTATCAAAAGAAGTCAATATGGTAAGACATGAAATGGAATCACGAGTCATGAAGTTCACCCAAGAAATTGAAGAGAAAAGGAAAATTGAAGATAACCTAAGACAATCTCTCAAGGAGAAATATGAAGACTGCCACAATATGGATAGAATAATCAGACACCTAGAATCTAATCTTGAAGAAGCTAAAGAAAAGGAAGAACAACTTGAAAATTAGATTGACACTCTCAAAAGGGATCTTCAAACAGCAAATGAATATAAAGAAAAGTTCAAGGTAAGCTCTACCCAACTTGAAGTTCTTCTTGAAAGCCAAAAGAGGATAGATGACAAGTGTGGCTTGGGGTATGAAAAAGGGGAAAGCTCCGGATCCAGTCAGAGGAACTCCACTCCAAGAAATAGACCTAGAAGAACTCCAGTAAGGTAACTAAATGCTCAAAGATATCCATCCTTCAATGGATATTGCCACAACTGTAATAACTTTGGTCATAAAGCAAATCACTGTAGAAGAAGAATGAATCAAACTATTACATCCTTCTCTGGACAATGTTTCAACTTCAAAAGGTATGGCCACAAATCTCATGAATGTAAATATATGCAAATAAACAAATCATTCAATGGTAGATGCTTTGAATGCAATAGAATGGGACATATGGCTAGTCAATGCAGATCAAGAGTATATCAATCAAATATGCAAAGAAATGTTATTTACTATAATTGCAATAGATCCGGTCATATTACCAAATACTGTAGAAGCAAGAATCAGGACAAAAGGGGTCCAGTGCATCATAATCAGAATCAAGACAAAGGCAAAAGAAAAATGAATGCGGATGAAGTTCAGAGTGAGATGAACAAGATTTGGGTAAAGAAAAGTATAGAAAATGTTGGAAATGGATCTGCACTAGATTTTGGTGCTGATATTCCTTCTAAAAACTAAAAAGTGAGCTCTGGCTCAGGGGGAGCAACAAAAGATAAGCCAATTCCCCCAGCCAGTCAATTGGTGCCTGAAATTGGCACATAGGAAGCTACAGATCAAATGGGTCCTAGAGAAGCATCTAAATAAGGTATGGTGAAGATTTGAGACATCCACAAAAAGATTTGAAAAGTCTAATCCTTCCAGAATTGATCTGGTGAAACAGTCTTCCAGTAAAAATAAGTTCTTCACAAGTTTGGTCCGGTATGATTCAAACTATGGAGTCTAGATCTACAGATAGATCAAATGACTAGTGAAAGGAAGATGGATTATCACTACTCTCCAAGAATAACTTCAAAATCTATTTCAGTGATCTGGAAAGGTTATGTCTCTGAATAAGATAAACAAGGCAGACCATAATGAATTAGGTTGCACATTTATTGCAGGGTGAAAATTAGGGCTTCTTAGAATTAAAAGAGTTCATTTGTTCGTCATTTGCACATTTTGTACTCAAGAAGAAAAGAAAAAGGAGCTTTGCATCAAATTGTCTCAACTCCCAAAGATCAGTCATAAAAAATTGTTTAATTTAGCTAATCAAATCCAGCTCCTTCAGCGAACCCTTCAAACAAAAAAGGTATTTTTCATTGCTGAATATCTCGCTGTAAAATCTTTTTGGAAATGGCCACCCCGAATGTTGTGAAGATCTCTGATAGACCTCGCCCTACATTTAAGAAGCATCCATATAAATCTTTAGAAGTTGATCCCCTAGACGCCTTTTCAAGCATTCCGCATGGGGTTCTGCATGTAGAAGATGTTAGGGTTTACATTCATGCAAACATCAAAGAATTTGGTGATTCAAAGTTAATGGATATCTATCATAAGCAGTTAATAGATGATTCTCTTGAGATCAAACCCTAGTTTAAAGCCATCCGAGAGAAGCATTTTACACAGTGCATTCATTTCCCCTATTTTGAAGAAGATGAATGGGTCCGGTATGTGTTATGCAGAGTGCATGACAATTTCTTATGGTTAAATAGACCGTTCAAAATCACCAAAGATGCAATTAGGACAGTAACCGGTCTGCACTCATCTGGTGGGATACCTGTTCTCAAATCTGTCAAGAATCAGACAGTAAGTGATGCAACTAGATCAAAATTTGACAAGAGAGCTATGACAATTGAAGATATCACTGATCCGGATGTCAAGTTTGCATCCATGATAATTGGTTATAAGATTTATCATTCTAGCAGGGAAAACTCAGTACTGGGAACTGTAATTTATATAGCCTATCAGATGCTAAAAGAAAATGCTGACTATGATCTGTGTGAACGTCTTCTAACCCAACTTTTTGAGAATCTGCAAAAGATAAAGGACAAGAAGAACTCTTTCAAGTATGGTGGTTTGATAATCTACCTATTCTTTTATTACATGAATGAGCTTCCCAGATCCAGTGGCTGGGTATGGCAGAATGATAGACTAGTAGCTATTCAAATCAGAGATTATATACATATGCTTGGTGATGCCAAGGCACAGAATACAGCTCTCTGGGGCTATTTCAAGAATTTTCAAAGCATGATGCATGCAAGAGAGAGAATCCCCAAATCTTTAGTTGAAAAGTACAAGGATACTGTTTGCTTCATTGTAGAAACTGATCAGTGCCTTATGGAGGCAGTGGAACCAAGAATAGTATGGATCATGCCGATGGGGTATGAAGTTGATGAGAAAATTGTTGAGCTACATATTGAACACATGCTAAGACAGCTAAAAGATCCCAAGGTAGAAAGGTTTGGGACCTTTGAGGAGCTAAGTGTAAAGATTCATGTGAAACTATTGTGTGGTTGCACAACACACCCCATTTTGACTTGACAAAATAGGGACCCAACATTTTTGCTTAGCTTGGCTTGTTTTGTGCTTTCTGGCAGTTTGGTAAAAGTAAGTCATGTAGATCATCACGCATGGAGAAGCTGGGTAAGTCATCATCATGAGGTCAGTTTGTCAAAGTTTGTATTTCATTCCAGTAACCTCATATTTAGAAAGAGCATCAAATTTCATGCAGGTTTGCCTTTTGCATCACCCTGATATTCTTTAAGGTGTGAAAGTTATGAGTGGTCAAAGTTTGGGTCAAACCTGATATTCTGAGGGGAGGATCATATTTCTGAATAGTAGTCATATTGCAAAAGATCATCCCGATCTAATTTTGTCACCCGATAGATCATGCGGTCCAAATGTCCGGACGTCAATTTTAGGTAATAGTGACCTTTACCCATCAACAGCCTTATGTATTTTGCGAGAGTCATATTCCTTAATGTAACCTGATATTTCTCAAATATCATCCTGCTGTGAAATATCACCCTAAGCCATTATTCTGATGACGTCATTCAAGTATGATAAACAAAGAAGCAAACATGACGATGACATAATCATCATCTTTACCTCGTAGGGGTATGTTTTTTTTAACATGATCCTTCTTACATAACATGACGATGATGTCATAATGCCATAGCGATATACTGAGCCAATATCTGGATGATGTCATCCTGATATTCCGAGAGAGAGAGGTTATAGTTTATCGAGTCATCATCATTTTTTTTGTAACATCACCCGACATATTGAAATATCCTCATGATGTACAAAGCATAACCCGATGGTACATTTATCACCCAATCTTGTCAGGACGGTTTTTTTCTCTCGAAGAGGATGATCATATTACACTAGGGATGATATTTGAATATCATCCCAATATCCAAATACCAGCCTATATTCGAATATCATCTTGTCATGCAGATATCACCTCGCTCTTATTGCCGCCATTGACATTTAATGCATGCAGATGTGGTAGGTAGTTCCCGCTGACCACAAAACCTGATGACACACCTAGCGAGATCTAGAGTTCCTGTGAGAAAATCAACGATTAAAATCTAATCCATCAGGATTTACCCTAATTTCTCCCTAAATACAAAGTTAAAAGGTGAATTCAATTGTCATTTTTACACTTACCTTTCGATAAAATCATTTTTACAGAGTGCTAGCTTTCCAAACCCTCATACAGATGACATTTGGACGAACAGAGCTTACAGCATAAAAGCATGAGATTATCACCAGAATTAAGAGTATTTTTTAGATAACCACTGGTATAATCAAAGGGATTGGCCTACCAGGTAAGTAATTGAAACCCTCATCCTATTGCTTCTGCATAACCAGGTATGATGTTGCTGGTCTAAAGTTGTAATTTATGCATCCCATGATAAGTAAATGCTGAATAAGTATAGTATGCATGATGTTAATAAGTGATAGATCGTTATGTACATCCTAGTGAATATCCATTGTAAGACAAATCTTGTTAACTATAGATATCCATGGCTGACAAGAGGTTAGCTAAGTGTGAAGCCGAATTCAGCAGGCCCATGTTTGCATATCCCAAAGGAATTCTATTTAAATATGGTGCCATAACAGATACGTATCAAGGAAGTACCGATTTGGAGGCATGGTCTGCCAAAATGAATGATGAAAAGAATAGAAGCACCCTGCTGGATGCGATGTTTGTATCAGGGATGTGGAATGCGGTTGGTTTTCCGTACTCCATGGAATCTCCAGAGCTAGTTATTGAGTGTGCACAAAACTACAATCCACAAACAAGAAAGGTGGAGAAACATGGTAGAGAATATGCAGACTTGTCCATCAAGGGCCTTTCGAAGACATTTGGTCTGCCATTGGGTAGGAAGGTTAACAACATAGATTTGAAGAAATCTGAAGTTGAATATGAAAATAATAAGAAGAAATCAAGAAAGAACATGTATCAGTGGAGGGCTAAGAACAATACATATCCTGCAGCGGCCAAGCTTCCAGTGCACTTATATAAATATGATTTTGATGATGAGTATCAGTACATGATTGCATTGCTTAGCAGGGTGACAGGCCAGCCTGATGCTGGTAGTTTTAAAGACTAGATGTACAACATCATCATGATGTGTGTATATATAGATGTCAAACCATTCTGGGGCCAATTGAATAGTGATGCTCTACATGAATAGCTTCTGAACTTGGGAGGTCCAAATTGCTCTTTCTACTTGACATCATACATAGTATATTCATGTGCATACAAAGGTACATTTGATGCATTAACTACAGTTGGGAGAATTGGTGGTACAACCAATGATGCCCATATTTGGGATCATCATCCTCAGTTGCAGAGAGTTAACTAGCTCCAAGACTTCAAATTGGTAAATGATGCATTCTCTATGCATCTGGTGAGAACCATGGAAGAAGATAGGACAAAAAGATTGAGCATGGAAGCTCAAGAAGTAATCTACAGGCATGGAGCCTGGTACATCTAATTTGCCACATTTTCTTACATTAGAATTAAGGGCTTTGAAGGACAACCCCTCATGCTACCCAGGTACCCCACTGATGTAGTGGTATTAATGGAATTTATAAGGCAGAGCTCCACAATACTAAAGACATACAAGGATGCTCATAAAATACCACCAATATTGTTTCCAGTAACCATTGGTTGGTATATGTGCCTAGATTCAGAAAATATCAAGAAAGTCATGGTTAGTTTGAATAAAATGCAGTTGCAGCCATTCCCAATGGTAAGGCCATATGATCCTTATGGAAGGACATAGAAAATAATAGGGAAGCCTATTCATCAGGGGCACCTGGAGGACTTCTGGGTAGATTGTGAAGATGAAGCAGAAGCCAAAAGAAGAAGATACGAAAGGTTAACATTGAATCAAATCAAAACCTTTGACTACATCTCCATACCTTCGCAGTTGAAAAAGGATGATGGCAAGATAATAGCAGATGAGTATGAAGAAAAGAAAATATATAATGATACAATATCTACACCCGACCTGACCATACAAGAAGATATATCTTTAGATCCTTTCATTGGTAGGACATTACAGCTAACCCAAGCTTGGGTTGATGAACAAATTGATGCATTGAAGAAAAGAGGTGTTGCCATTATTGTAGACAATAAAAAGAAAAGACATGATATTCCTTATGAGGAATATGATGACTATATAATTGAAAAAAGGAAATCTAAAGGAGAAAGGCTGCCTCCACAACAATAGCAAAGCAAAAGACCCCCTAGGGGTAAGAGAATTGATAATGAACCCAAAGGGGTGATTATTGAAAGAGTAGTGTTTCCAGCTGAAGATGCAATAGGATCATGATCAGAATCAGCATCAGACGTACCACCACAGGCAGAGAAACAAAAGGCCAAAAAGATTCAAAGGCCAAATATAGAAACTGCTGAGACATATGAAGAAGGTCAGACCTTGCAGCCAAAGATGGGACAAAAGGATGTTCCTCAAGATGAGGAACTAGAAGAAGGAGAACCTCCTCAACTCACAAGGAAAAGGAAAGCACCTTAGGTGATGGTAGCTACCACACCTAAGAAACTAAGAAGTTCAATGAGAGGTGAGATAAAACAAACTCCTATAATACTAAAAGGAGCGGGTGGGGAAGTATTTAATAAAGAATTGCAACATAACGTTCCACTTCCTACCATTGTCAAATTCAAAACTGAATTAGTAGAAGATCAAATGAAAGAGGCCTCCAAGAAAGCCCAAGGTGACCTTGTTTCCTTGGAAGATACAATAGATTTATCAGATGATGATGTGGTGGAGGATGTAGCTTCACAGCAAATAGAAGCTCTTGCTACTAGCACCCGAATAACTCCTCAAGGAACTCCATCAGTGAAAGTGGTGCTAGAGGAGAAGAAGCAAGTGGAACTAGAAAAGGAGAACAACCCTGAGAAAATTGCAGAACAAATAGGGCTAGGCACATTGATTGAATAGGTGACACATCTTGCAGTTGTAAATTTAGCATATGTAGAAGATATAAATCCTCAGAGTATGGCAGGTGCATCTGGTGAAATAGGAAATATTGGAGAACTAAAACAAAAGGAAGTGGAGTATATAACTATAGATATGGGTCAGCAACAGAAAGATGCATCAGTTGGACCCGAGACAGTAGAAGTCCCACCAAAGGATGATGGAGATAAAGAAATATTAGGTCCTGACGGCCACAAAATTCAAGAGGTAACTACCACAGGTACAGAGCAGATTATAGCTATAGAACAAGTGGAAGCACCTACAAAAGATACCAACATGCCTCAGATGGAGGAAGATACTAAAGTAGATGAAGTAAGAGTGCATGAAGCAAAAAATCCTGATCAGGATAAACATGTAGATGATCAGCGGGATCACTCTACACAGAAAGAAATTCCTCAACAAGAGGATATAACCAAAGATCACCCTCATGAAGAGCATCATGAGGAAGATAAAGGAAGATCACCCTCCCCATCAAACATGATGGTAGATACTGGAGATAAAGGTGATCATCATGATGATGATATTGTAGACCAACCGACTAAAAATCAAATTCCTCAATTGCTCGGGAAAGAAATTGATACAGAATCAAGTATGGAGACGCAAGAATTTGATGTATCCACATTGTTTTCAGGGACTCTAATAAAGCCTAAAAGGAAGGCTAGAATAACTTCTGCAATCTGAAGAGATCCTACAATTGGCAGAAGGACTACACAGGTAGCAATTCCTAATATAGACAAAGAAAAAGGCAAAATTACTCTGGAAGAATTCTAGATTAATATAGTTGACTTGGGATTTGTAAATGAAGACCAGGAGGGTCAGAAAGGAAGAGACATAATTGATTCATTAACCCAGAAGGTTAAAAGGGAAAAGGAAAAGAATAAACAACACAAAGAGCATATTGCTCAGTTGCATACATACATAAAGGGGTTAACTAACATTGATAATTCTTCAACTGATCATGTAGTCCCATTGACTGCTATTTCTCAAGAGGAAGTAAGTAAATTGGATCTAATGAAACATGAGTCTTTCATATTAAGGAAATGGATGTCATCAACATTTGATGCTGCTGAGGATGTAGTAAAGGCCTCTTTGAAGAGGTGGAAGACATTGAGTATCTCCCGATAGAAAGTTGACAAGTTGCAGATGGAAACATGGAGAAGATCCTTCCAGTTGGAGAAAGTCTTTGATTCTTTGGATGAAATAAAGAGGATCAATCCTCAACTGCTCATAAACAAACAAGTATTGAACAATAACAATGTATTGTTGATAGAAATATGGTATAAAGACATACAATTTGAATGTGATGTGCTAAGGAGATGTAATGGTAAATTGAGGGATATCAACATGAAGCTACACAATATGGTGTCTTATGAAGCTGAGATCCTTGAAATAGTAGAAGGGAAGATAGAAGGGCAAATAGAAAGTCAAGATGAAGAAAGTGCTATCAAAGCTCTTCATAGTAATTTCCAACAGGTAGCTGATGATCCACTGAATTATTTAACAGAGGAAGTTATTAATAAAATGATGAGGATGAAAGCCAAAATAGAGAATTATAATGAAACATCTGGCAGTAGGAGAAATAAGTTAGAAAATCTCCGTAGCAAATATCAAATGCATAAACATGCCATCATCAGGGAAAAAATGTAAGATGGTGGAGAAGTAGAGAAAATAGTACAACTATATGAAAATATCAGGATGATCATGCAGGCTCATGTGTAAGGTCCCAGTCATCATGATGCTAAGGAAATGAAGAGCAATGATCCTGATGCTCCTAGTAATGAAGAGGAAGATGATGTTCATAGTGAGTAGATGAAGATGCATCACAAGGAGAAATATCAGCATCCGATACTTAATGAAAATAAGTATCACAGATGGTTGCCAGATGGCAACTTGTGCCACTTGATAGAGTTGACAAAGTCAAAGGGGAATATTCACTGTAGATATTCATAGATAAATTTGGATCGTAGATCTTTTGTAATGGATTCCTCACCTTGTTTTATAAAAGGCGCAGGAATGCCTCATTTTCAAACATTTGAAACTTAATTGAAATCCATCTGCTGAAATATTTAGGGCTCATTTCAAAGCTTTTGTATACATTTATATCCTTGCATACTTAATGAATGAGAAGACTTGTTTTGATTACAATTCATAGTAAATCTTGAGTAATCAGTGTGTGAATACTGGACATATGCTGTGATTTGTTGCATCCCTTGGAGTGCATATCTACTTGCATGTGTTTTTTTCATACAATTGCTTTGAAGTTAGCATCAATTGTATCTAGCTGTGGAATGTCTTGGTGAACATATGGTTTGGTTTTCTTCTCCTCATGACTGTATCTGATATATGTGTGGCTCAATAGCTAAAGGTTCACCATTAATTTGAAGCATTTCTTTCAATCTCTTTTAAATTTCAGAGCATCTCACTATCACAATTGCAAATAATTGACAATCTTAAGCAAATAATGCAAGTATGTGGACATCCTGTAGATAATTAAAAATATTTAGCATATTTGAAGTTAAAGCATGTATAATTGAAAATCTCATGCAAAGATTTAAGTATATCTGCATCATTCTATCAAATAACTGTGTAAAATGACCTCTCTGTGAAGAATCTTTATAGAAATAGTGTCATGATGATGAACTTTACGTAAGTCCCCAAAATGGAAACAACAGCACACATCAACCTCTGAGTAACGTCAGATGATTAAGACGTAATCACTAGAGACTTGGGATCATGAATTCTCTGAATTCATTGTATCTTTCAAGATGAATAAAGGTTAATGTGTACTTTTATTCTATGCTTGTTTATGACTAACATCATGACCAACAAGAACTCAGACAACTAGAGATCAAGAGGAAAGTGAGAAAAGAAGTTGAAGATGTTACCAAAGGTATTGGCATCTCAAAGGAGGCACTTGATACCAACAGGGAAAAGATAGAAAGGGCTGAGGAAGAGAAGAAAAAGGCAGAAGAGAAAAGTGAGGAAAATGTTCCGGCAAAATCTTCCACCCGGACTAGATCATCAAAGAGATCTGTACCTACCACTGCCAAAAGCTCAAGGCCATCAAAACTGGAAGCAAAATCATCTGGTAAAGGAGAGAAAAGAACAAAGACAAAAGCCACAAGGGCTTATGCCATTCAAAGGGATGAAGAGGAGACTGAATCTGATGAAGAAATCAAGAAAATGAAGAAAAAGAAGAAAGCATCTGGTGAACCCTCTACTGGTCAAGAGGAAGAAGAAAAGACAAAGGAATATGTTGAAAGACCCACTCTTCCCATTGATGACATAATCAAATCAGTCACAGTGGATAAAAATCTTCAGCCAATGGTTGAGTTCTATGATGATTATGGTGAAGTAGATCAGAAGATATTACAAGATGCCACAGTTAGGTATCTAAATATCTACAATAAAGCATTTATTGAAATTATATCTTTGATCCCCAAAAGCTTGGAGAAGGAACTAGAAATAAGAAAGAACAATGCCCAAGCCAAAGACCTAGAAATCTAGGAATAGATAGCAATTCATCTATATCCTTCAATCAATCCCAAGAAAATGAATATGATCTTCAAAGATTGTAAGGTTAAGTTCAGGAGTAAAGCAAGGATGAATCAACTTATGCTCGGAGAGACTGACAAAGTTTCAAAAGAGACAGAAGAGATCCTTCGGAATGCATTCAAAAGATTCAACATTCCAATTATAGAGGACTTGGGTACTGATCCCTCGACCACAAGTGTTGTAGAAGAATCTACTGAGAAAATGACAGAAGAGGTGATGAATACCGATGCAGAAATAGCTAAGGACTTGGAATCCTCTACTCCGGAAGAGGTGGCCCATGAACAGACTAACATTTCTCCTCTGGATTCCTCTGTTGACCCCAGATCTAAAGAAGAAGAAATAATAAAGGAGAAAGAAAAAGAGGTGAAAAGTAAAGAAGGAAGTCAAGCTGAAAAGAACATAAGTGACACTGCAGAAGAAAAGAAGAATCTGTCTCTGGCAAGAGACACTGCAGAATCTGTCAAGGACTTCTTGACAAAAGAAACTAATGAGATGGATGAACTGGAATTACTAAAAGGGCCATTATATTTTTACTCTCTATCTCTGGTACAAACAATGAAGATAACTTCATTTGTAAATGCGAAGGCCAAAGAGAAACTGTTAAAATCTCACATGGAAGACTGTGAGCTTATAGAGGTAGCATCCAGAGTATTGGAAAAGATCATGCCATCTTTTCAAAAGGATCCCACAGCCTCTTCTTCTGGTAATCTCAAATCTCTAGTCAATAGTGTTAGCACACATTTTGATTCTCTAGAGAAATCAGTTGAGGAGAAGGTTAGGAAAGAATTTTTGGATAAGAGATTCTCAGAGCTACAAGGGATAATATCAAATGACAGAAGAGTTATGGGTATTGGGATAAAAAGTTTGGAAAATGCTCTTAAGGATGGAGGTGATGTATACAAATTTTGTATATCTTGGTCTAAAACAACAGTGGAGATTGATAAGAAAATGAAAGAACAGGAGGACAAACTGATAAAACTCTCTCAAAATTTTCATCCACTTACCACATCCATAATAAATCAAGAATGTCAAACGGTTGCAATTTTGAATGAAATTAAGAAGCTTGAAAAAAAGAAGAACCTTGTGAGTAACCTTTGCACACAACTCTTGCCTTGTTTCTTACCACTTCTCCTTTCTCATTCAGTTTGTTCCAGAATATCCACTTAGTTCCAATCACATTTTTGTTTACTGGTCTTGGGACAATTTCCCAAGTCTAATTCTTTTCAATCTGCATTAGTTCTTCTTCCATAGCCATAATCAAACACTCATCCATGCATGCTTCAGTCACTATTTTAGGTTCAAATTTAGAGAGTAAACATGGATTTACCTATTCTTCAACAACTTTCCTTCTTTTCAGCACACCTTTTTTCTTGTCACCAATTATTTGATGTTTAGAATGATGCTTCTGCACATACTTGGGAGTTTTAGGAGTCTTTTCTAGAGCTTCTTCTTTAGTCTGTACTTCCTTTTCGTCAACATTTTCTTCTTCTCTGCAAGAGGACTCATATGAATCTGATTCATATCCATCAACTTCTAAACTCTTTTGTAGATCTTCATCAACTTTGATATTTTCACTCTCAACAATTCTTCTTAACCTCTTGTTGTAGAACTAGTAAGCTTTTCTTTTAGTAGAATACCAAAGGAAGATACCTTCATTAGAACTTGCATCAAACTTTCCTAGGTTTTCTTCATCCCTTCTAATATAACATTTGCTTCCAAACACTCTAAAGTACTTAGCAGTAGGAATCCTTCCATACCATAGCTCATAAGGAGTCTTAGTACTATTTACCTTTGCTTGCACTCTATTCAATATGTAAACAACATCATGAATTACTTCTCTCTAGTAGACCTCTGATAGGTTTGCTTATTCTATCATTGCTCTTCCAACTTCTTGAATAGTCCTATTCTTTCTTTCAACCACTCCATTCTACTAAGTAGTCTTAGGGGCAGATAAGTGCCTCTTTATTCCATGATTCTCACAAAACATGTTAAATTCATTGGAAGTGAACTCTCCACCTCTATTAGACCGAAAAAAATTTAATTCTCATATCCATTTCATTCTCAACCATGACTTTGAATGCTTTAAACTTTTCTAGGGCTTCATTTTTTTCTTTGATAAAAGTAACCCATGTCATTCTAGAATAATCATCAATCAGTAGCATGAAATACCTGTCACCTTGAAAACTCCTTACCTTGGTAGGACTAGAAAGATCTGTATGCACCAATTCCAATAGTCCAGTAGAAGACTGATCCTTGACTTTGAAACTTCTTGTTGCTTCCTTTCCAATTTGACATTCCTTACAAACAACATTGATAGGTTTTGTAATCTTTGGCAAGTCTCATAGCTTGAGCATAACTAATTCTTAACAGGCTATCAAAATTGATGTGACATAATCTCCTATGCCATAGCCAACTCTCACTGATCTAAGTCATAAAGCAATAACCATCACCACCTTTGAGCTAATAAAAATTTCCCTATGTCCTCTTTGTATCAACTATTACAGTTCTAGAATCTCTTTTGATCTCACTACCACCATCCTAAAACAAAAGATTGTATCCTTTGCTACACATTTGTCCAACACCTAAGAGGTTATTCTTTAAACCCTTAACATAAATAACATCATCAATATTATGTTGGCAAGAGACACTATATGGAATCATGATTGTTGTCATTGATGGCAACAAAGGTTATCCCACACATCCGCAAGACATGATAGGTCCTCACTAGAAGTTAGATTGAAGAAGTGTTAAGGTCCGGCAAGCAAGAACAGAGCAGTCAGTAAGGTCCAACAGACAGGTCTGGATCTCTCAGTAGATGTATTTCAGTGAAGTACGGATTTGGGGAAGTCAAGAGGAGTATCTTGACTAATAGATTCCAGCGTTTGAGCCATCGGTGTGGAAAGGATAAAGAGATATGAATACTTGAGTGTCAGGTTCCCAAGTGACAGTGTGAACAGAGGAAGAACTAACTGGCAGAACATCAGACATTATTTCAGACGTGTTACTGATGATGGAAAAGGTTCTTAAGGCATAAGTTATGTTTGGCCAACATGATTGATGACTTCTACAAGTATATGCTTGATCCGCATTACTTGGTGTGCAAGGATTTAGTCGACAGATCAGAGTTTGAGGAAATTATTGACTGTTCCAGATGCCAACTAGAAAGGTGATGAAATCACTTGTGCGGATATATATATGATTTATTTAGATGTGAATGTGTGTGTGGTGTATTGTGTGGTGCGGAGAAAAGTAGAAGAGTAGAGTGAAGACAGTAGAAGAGGTTCATAATGTGACAGTACAGCTGCATCAAGAGAGAGTAAGAATGAAGTGCAGCAGATTAGTTTATTAAGCTTAACTGGAATTGAACCTCAGCATGTGTGGATGCCTCTCATCAGTTCAAGCATTGAGTTATCTTCCTTTCTTATAGATAGTGTGTCTTCTGTAGGCAGTGAGCCTCTTGTGAGCAGTGTGCTCGGGCAGTGAGCCCCAATTGGCAAGTGCCATATTGTTACTTCTATTCTTCTAACAAAGAATAATATCTTGGGTTAATCACCCCATGATTTTTCCCTTAACCGGCTTTTCCACATCAAAAATACTGTGTCATGTGTATTGGTGTTCTTTCCATTTCATAATTACGTTTGCTCATTTGATTTAATATTGCATTAATTGTTAAGGAAAAGTAGAAGAATTAAGATAACTGATTCACCCCCCCCTCTCAGCTATCAACATATTATACTTTCCATCAAAACTAATTGAGCCTCTTCCACATATCTTAGCAGTTGTATCATCACCAAATCTAACTACAACCTAAAACCTAACTCAAGACCCAACTCTCCTTAGGGAAACCACGACCAAATTTTTATTTTTTTTTTATAAAAATGCGCCTGGTAAACTTTTTAACGTGACCGGCGACGCTGGTGCGACACGCCCTCTGGCTCCACGCGAATGCTTTTGCCCGGAGCAATGAACCGGTGAGGCCACAACTGGGGGACCTCATCCCCTAGGAAGAACACTTCAAACCCACGAGCTCATTGGCCCAGCGAAGGCGTAAAGCCTTGCGAGCTCATTGGCCCAGCGGGGGTTTGAACTCTGGTGGCCGCCACTACATCCTGAGCGACTTAACCACCGAACCATGCCATCATCGGCAACCACGACCAAAAATTGAAAACTCTTCCCTTTATCAATATGTACAGGCTTTTTGACAATATCATGGTTTTGGACATGGAACTTCCTCATTCTTGACCTTTGATCTATTATTCACTCTATGCTATGTGAAGAAGAGTCCATTTTAGATGTGGGAAAGAGGTTTTGACAAGTTCCAGGTGAAAAAAACATTTCAAAGTCTTTTTTCAAAACCTTTGGATAATGTTTACACTTTATTTAACCACATAAGGCTAAACTAAACCTTCTCAAACTAATTTTCAGCTTTTAAAATGCCCAAGACTCTTATTATAACTAGGACTTGATAGACTTTGATGAATAATCTAGGAATTTTAAATATGATGGGTTACCAGTTCAAGCTTGAAAAAGGACAAATTGGTAACATTTTTAGTGATTTCTACTGGAGTTTTGCTTGTTGAAACTTGGAAGACCATCTATTTTAAAACATTCCATTGGGCCTAGGGTTTAGGGTTTATGGGTTAGGGGTTAAGGTTAAGAGATTTAGGGTTTAAAGTTAGAGAGAAGATCGATAGGGAGATTTAGAGGAGATGAAGGGGAGAGATAGGGAGATAGAGAGTGAGGGACATGGCCAGAGACATAGGGAGAGAGATTGAGAGGTAGAGGGATGATAGAGATAGAGGTTTAGGGTTTAGGGGTTTAGAGAGAGAGAGAGAGGTTTAGGGTTAGGGACATTATTTAGGGTTTATGAGTTTATGGTTGCTCAAGTTTAGGGTTCAGGGTTTAGGGATTAGGGGTTAAGGTTTAGAGGTATATGGCTTAGGGTTTAGAGAGAGAGGACTGATAGGGAGATATAGAGGAGATCAAGGGGAGAGATAGGGAGATAGAGAGTGGGGGATATGGACAGAGACATAGGGAGAGAGATTGAGAGGTAGAGTGATTATAGAGATAAAGAGATAGAGGTTTAGGGTTTCTTGGGTTTAGGGGTTAGGGCTTAGGGGCATTATTTATCATTTAGATATTTAGGGTTTTTTGAGTTTAGGGTTGCTCAAGTTTAGGGGTTTAGGGTTTCTTAGGTTTAGGGTTGCATGATAAAAGTAGTCTCTCTATTTTTATCTCTTTCCCTTCCCTCTTTACATCATCTCCTATCTCTCTCTCTCTATCTCTCTCTCCCTTCTTTACCTTCTACCCTCTCCATCCCCTCTATACTTCCTACCCTCTCTCTCTCTCTCTCACCTCTATACCTCTCTCCCCATTTTCCATGCACTTAAAACACTTATAAGTTTCCATGCATCAAAACACTTAAGACTTTTGATGCATGAGAGCACTTAAACTTTACATGCTTGACAAAATGTGCTTGCACTATAATGCAAGTGCATTTTTGTGAACCAAACAAAAAAGACAAAAAGCATGTGAGATCCATGTTTCAATCCCACATGCTCTGTTATTCCTTGCTTTTCATGCATAATTAGACAAATAAATGATTTTTTAACCAGTTAACATTTTGACAATCATTTTTTGCTTAATCCACCACCTTTTTTTGGTTTTTCAACGTAGAACTAAATTACATGTTTTTAGATAGAATTTGATTATTTAAACTAATAGTTTCATGTTTCATATTGTTTCAATGTTAATTTTAATCTACTTAGATTGAATTTGATGATATATGTTTGTTTGTTTCTTAATTTTCACTAATCCTATTAGATTTATATAGAATTCAACATTGAATATGAAGGAACTTACCAAAAAGATCAAATTTTTGAGGATTGGGCAACTCTAATCTCGAAATCTAAGGTGTGTTCTTTAAATGTATTTATTTAATTTACTTTATGATTATGTTAAAGCATGAAATCTCATGTTATAAGACAGTCATAAGGAAAGTGAGAGGATTATCATTTTGACAAGTTAAATTATCACAAGAAAGTGAAAATTATCACATTTTTCTATTATGCTGATTCAAACACTAACCTATACAATTAGAAGGATACTAAGAGAAATCATCTTAGTCAATGAATTATCATCATACTAAAATCAAGATAAGGATTGTCACTTGAGCATACTCACTTGGAAGAACTATCATATCAGCCTAAAGACTAAATTATACCGCAATAGCTATCATGCAACCCTAGGAATAGTTATGACCTCTCATCCATGGGTAGGATAGAAACTGATACACAATGTGGCAATTAAGACTAAATGATGTTAGAAATTTAGGTCATGATCCATAAGGTGGCAATCAAGCCATTGTTAGCAATTGAAGTCTTGATGTTATTCCCATTGTTTATGACTGACCTTTAGGTACAACATGAAGGATCATTTGGACATGTGAAGGATACAACATGTTACGTTAGAAAATGTCTCCCTAGGACTTTTTTCCTCCTAAGTTTAGCACCTGGGTCCCTTGTTTTGCAACTTGCATATTCATTTTGACTCCCAATGGAAAATCCCTAAAAACCCATGAAAATGGGGCCTAGAGGACAATGATGAACTTGACCCTACCTTGAAAATGGGACCAAGGACTTAGATGCTTGTGCCCTAGTCCTGCTGTATTTAGCGGGGTCCCAAATTTTAAATGTCAGTTATGTTACCGTTAGAAGGTTTTGTTGCTAACATCTTAAGTTTGAATTATGAAATTAAAGTGAGAATGCATATATAAGCATGTTTAGGACTTCATTTGTAAACTAGATGGATAATGTGAACTTGTGATCTTATGCTAAGGTGATTGAAGGCTTTCATTGTGTTGCAGAGCAATATTGTGTTGTTATTGTGTTTGTTTGTTGCAGATTTGGCTGAACATCAATCCATCTCCTCATGGCATGAAAAAGCTTCTTCCTTCCATGAGAGATACACCTCTGAGGTGATATCTATTTGTGTTAAATTTATCATTTATCATTTGGTTTTGCCTCTATCCCATAGGGATACACACTCTCTATCTCACAAAGGTGTTTGGAAGACTTGAATGTCCTTCCAGGGCTTGACTGAGGTAAGATCCTAGACACCACAACCCCCAACCCCTTTTTTTGTGAATTGTAGGTTAGAAGTGTAGAAGTGGAAGAAGTGGAGTTGTAGGGAGGCATAACAGAGTGTCAGAATTACAGATCTGAGAAGAAAACTAGGGCCTGGACTTGGGCACCCACTCTTTAGTCCTCCAAATCCCTGAAGTAAAAAACCTCTGTGATAGTGGTGATCAATTGCAGAAAAGTTTTGAAAATCCCTGAAGAAACTACCAAATTGGAATAGGGTGCCCACTCTTTCATCCATGATTTTTCCATACCTAGAATCTTAAAATTTGGTATGTATCTAATTGTCATTTGATATCTCTGTGTGTGAGCATTTGTTGAGATTAGTCTGTTTATGTATGATTTTGTGAAATTAGGGTTTTCAGCATAATCAACCTTTAATTAATCAATTAATAAGAAAATAGTAGACATGATATTTCCACAGTCCATGATATATAGAATGAAGCTTTTGGAGAAAACTGTGTAGCTTATTTGGATCATTCTACATAAGCTACACATAGTTTTCTCTAAAAGCTTTATTTTATAATAGGCAAATTCTAAGTTTCCTCTTCGTTACAAGTGATACTAAATCTGTAGTAGAGCCCTCTTGCAAGAGTTATGGCTCGAATCAATTTATGTCCTTGAATGTAAGGTGTGAAAGGAGGATTTAACCGACCTATTCATTGAAATTGAAAACCCCTCTTTTTACACTAAACATTTTGGTGAACCCATGTTTTATTTGTATTTTGCACCTTGTTGAGTGTTGTACTTCAGATTTACATTCATTCATTTCATCATTTTCATATTGCATTTGAAAATTTAAAAAAAAATTGAAAATTTTGAAAATTTTGAAAATTTTGAAAAAATTGGCATTTTAGATTGCATTTTGAAATAATTTGAATTAATTTTCATTTAATTTTTTATTTTTAAATTAGATCTGATATAAATAATAGAAAACCATCATATTACAGTCTTTTTCATGGCATTTTCGTCATAAAATTGCTAGGGTTTTGCTTGAAATTTTGAATTTTACTCATAACTTAGTGATTTCAAAAACTAGGGTTTGTAGGTAAAATCTTGTTTCGGATTTTTCTACTTAGTTTAGGCACTCATTCAAATATGATTTTATGTAGTGTTGCATTTTAGTGTATTTTTGCATTTACACTTAGTCAATTTCAACAAAAACTAGCATTTTTAATTGATTTTTCATAAAAATTGCACTTGCATTGAGCATTGTAGGGTTTTTAAATCATTTTCAGATCTGAGATGAGTCATTTTTCATCATAAATCTGACTAGAATTCATTTACATATCATTTTTCACATATTCATGCTTTAATTTCATAACTAGGGTTTAAAAATCTTGCATTTTCACTAGATTCTGACTTATTTTGCATAAAGAATTGCATTATAGGTGTGTTGTGAAGGATATTGCTACATTATTAGACTAATATATAGCATATTATTCATTTACCCTCATCAATTTCCTTACAACACCTTTTCCTTTAGTCATTTACATTGAAAAATTGTGAAAAATGTGAAAAATCAAGCATTTTAGGTCATAAGTATACATCATGGATTCTTCTTGCAATTCATTTGTTGGTACCTGAATATGTATATGCAGGCCCCTTCCCAAAAATCCAAAAAATTCTAACACTTTCGGTATCTACAGTTGTAAAAAATGCAAAAATCAGTTAAGGTGCAGATGTCTTTGTATATACAGGGTTGCTTGTATATACATGCTGTCAAATGTACATTGGCGGGTCAGAAAACTCTATCGCCCCTTGAACAAATTAGTTAGATGCATTTCTGAATGCATATCAGGCTTAGAATGTGCATATACAAAGGGGGAATCTTTCACAGATCCCCAGGAATATTCTCGCTTTGTATATCGGGTTGCATATAGATATGCATTGAAAAATATACAAGGGTGCAGATGCATTTGCTACAGTGGCGAGGAGGAGATACATGTGGCGGGGTCTGCAGATATGCAAAGATCTTTGTATCTCCAACATACAAACAAAATATACATTCACTAGATATGCAAGCAGCACATACAAGAGGGAATATATTTTGCATATTCAGGATAGATTCCCTATTTGCATGCGAGGGTAAATGTATATTTGGTGATATACATTGATAATATTCAAAGGTAGAAGGTACATTTGATGGGGCTCGCCACTTGTATAAAGTGATTGTATGTTTGAACATACAATGAAGATGCAAAGCGTACCCAAGGTTGTTTTCAATTTGTTCTTTAGCAGTAGTGGCATCCACGGCTTGTACATTGCATTTGTATATGCAATGTGCAACTAAATGTGCAAAGGAGAGAGAAAATGGGTTAGGCCCACCAGTTGTATACAATGGTAGTTGTATGTATGCTAACATACATTCAAAACATATAAGTGAAAAGATGCATTCCAGACCCGAATAGGATTCCAAGATGCTTCATACAAGTCTGAGGTCTGCGGCATGTATATTGGGCATTTGTATGTGCCGATATACATTGCAATGATACAAATAGAGGATACAAGCTAGATTTCAAAGCAACTTCAGCATGCTTTATGAAAATTTGAAATCTGCGCCTTGTATGTATAAGGTGAATGTATATGTAGATATACATTGCGATAGGTGCGATGAAACATATGCATTTCGGACCTGATGGGGAAATCAAATGCGGCAGGTAAGTGTTTGAGGTCCGGCTTGTATATCAGACGATTGTATATGCATTTGAACATGCATATACAAGGGCGAAATGGCAAAATAGAGAAAGTGAAAAATCAGCGACAGGAACGTGGAGTGCCTGCGTGGCATGTAATCATTGGTTGGTGACTTTTCAACATTTTTTGGGTGCCATTGATCGCAGCGATGGGAGTAGATCGATGGCCATGTTTTGAACCTGCAGTGAAGGTTTTTTCCTATGTATTTGCAATCATTTTTGAGTGGGAAAACAACAGATGGATCCGCTGCTACATTTCAAAGGGGCTTGTGGGTAGGTGAGGCAATAATGGCAGACTGGTAGAGGATGATCGATGGAGTTGATAGGTCAACCACTCGATTGATGAAGAAAATCCCTGGGTGATGGTGCAAATCCTGAGTTCACCTGCTCATTCCTCTTTGTCTCTTTGCTACATTTACTATTTCTGAGTGCCATTTCTCATGCATTGTATCTGGCAAATTTTTTGACTGGCCTTGTAAATTTTGCTGAGTACACAGTCTGGGTATAAAAGGCAGACTGTGTTATTCTTTTAGGTTGTTGAAGACATAGGCATTTTTGTAAAAATAATGAAAAATAGGGCATTTCCTTGCTGCTATATCTCATTTTGGAGTTTATGAGTTGCATCATGAATGTATATTGTAGATATACTCAGTTTCATTGTTGATTTATATGAAAAAAGCTCTTATGCATGTGTTTACCTGTTTGTCTCCTGTGTTGCATGCTTTTCCTTCTTTTGAATCTAGCTGCTAAGGGTTTCTCAAGTTCTAGGATATGGATATCTGTATCACATGCTTCATCTCTAACTTCTGTTCAAGGAGTGGATTAAATTGTTTTAGGTGAAGTATGGAGAAGGTTGTATGTTAGCAGGGATATTTATAAGTAGAGGTAGCTAAATACCCATTCTTGGGTGATGTTTGTAAGGAAAGCATCAATCTAACCCCCTTGAAACTTGAATCCAAAATGCAATCCATTCTCTCGTATACATCTAGTTGACTCCTTGCCCTGAGATAGGCACTAGTCTACTCCTGGGTTAGTAGTTATGATCCAAAACCCCTTGTCTTACATCCAAATCATGAAATCCACCTTTTCATAACTTCTACTTGTTAGTTGTAGGAGTAGGATTAGGAACCCCTACATACTATCATCCATAACCAAACAAATATGTCCAAGAATGTTGCCAACCTTGTGATTTGTCACACAAATCTTGGTCCCAAAGTGAGAGTATTCTGCCTGTTATTGCAAAGCTAAATCTTTCTGTCATTGGGCGAGTCAAGGTGAAATCTTTAGCTATAGGGATACCCCCTTGGTGTGGTAGAACCAGAAGTGAAGGGGAGGCAGCTCATGCAACCTTCAGTATCTATTGGCTGAGTCTGCCTGTGCACTAGAACTAGCAATCCCACTGCCAATTCAGAAACCAACATCATCTTTGGAAGATTTATTTGAATACATTGTAAATGTTGATAATTTCTATAAATTCATTGATAAATACCCTCAAGTCTTGCATCATATAGCATACATCTATGGTATTGACATGACTATAAGCACTGCTCGTGATATTCTTCATTCCATATCATACTTTGAAAGTTTTGTCACTATTGTGGGTATTTTCTCTTCAATCTTGGAAAATGTTACTAGCTTCATTTCTACAATAAATCAAGAGGAAAATAGTGGTAATAATGACCCTTCCTCTCTTCCTACATTTCACGATGATATAATGCACATCCTTTCCGTCACATATGAGGCTAACATAACCTGAGGTAATTCAGGTGATGAACTCTTCTCCCAACATAACCTCACCTAGTCAGGATATCTTGGCACAAGAAGAAGAAATCATACAAACATTCCTCAACAACACTTTGCCATCCCTTCCTGCTCTCCCTGGCCATGTTGAAGCATTGGATGATGCAGATTCCCTTTGTGAACATTTACTTCAACCTGTTGATACTAAAAATTCACCACCTGAATTTCAAACACTTCTTAACTACATCTTAAACAAAGAAATGAATTATACACCTTTACTTGAACACCTGCATACCTTGGATGATAATGAAAACTCAAAAAAACATTTATGAACAAACTTTTCCTCACAACCAAGGTATTCCAACACCTTACAAACTAGTTGAAATGGGTATAATTACGGTTCCCTCACCACCTCACTTGATTGACATGGGAATTTGTGAAGCTTCTCCTCCACAATCCTTAAACATCATAAGAACCAACCCTAAGAACATTGGAGAAAATACCATTCAATAGGAATAAAGAACAAAAGATAAAGCTTTAACTATCAAGGTTAAGATCAAGATCAAAGACAACATGTAAGTATTTCTAACCTTGGTGGTCACCTATGTCGTAGCATTAATTGCTCATTTATGTGACCTCCTCTTTGTGTTGTGATCCCCATAATGTGTTATGTGTTGTTTAGGCCTCCTTGGATGACCCTTGATACTCTTGTAATGTCAAAGATACTGGGAGACCACCTTTGTTGTGACCATTCTTCTATTTGTATCATCATTCTTCTACATTGCTTCTCCTCTATTTTTATTGTTGTGTGTTGTGTCTTGGGGGAATAGCATTGTGGTTGGTGACCTTGGGGCACCTTCCTCTATGATCACCCTAAGGCACTTGTTCTCCTCTCTTGATTTATCATTTTCCTTCCTCTAGTGGTTCTATCTAGTAGGTGGATGACGAAAAGCAAATAAATATTGATAAGGACCAAGTGTCCCTTCAGTGAGTAAGAAAAAATGGACCTAGTCCATATATGATGACAGGGTTGATATATATTATCTGATGCTTGGCTAGTACAATCACTCTATGTGATCTTATATTTCTAGCAAATTATAACATTACAGCTACTACATACACTTTGTTTATCTTTCAATCTCGCCTTGGTTACACCCATTTTTGAGATCTCTATAGTATAGCCCCATGGTTATACTTGGATTTCAAACCCATAGTATAGCCTTGGCTCTTTATGTGAAGATTTAAATGTATTGTTGTTTTTATCATGATTATGTGGTTTCTAACCCCTTTCATTGTAGGAAATTGTGTGTTTGTGGGAACATTTAGTGATCGTGAAGCACATGTCACCTTTGGGGGCATGGGCTTTGTGAAAGCTTTTGTTCCCTTGTGTGTTTTCTCTCTACCTTAATGTGCTTGATATTAGTACATGATATCAACCACCTTAATGTGGGGGCATATAAAGGTAAGTTGTCTGATGATTTTGGTACTAATGAAGCATTTTTGTAAGCCCTCTGCAAAGGTGGGATGTTGTATCTTTACGTGACTACATATCTTTAATTCTATCTTGCAATCAATAAAGCCCTTTGTGGAGGTGGAATATCATGCATATCATTTTATTCAAAGCCCTATGTGGAGGCAGGGATGGTGTATCTCTTGAGCTAGTGCACATCCTTTTTATTTCAAAAGTCCTCTGTGGAGGTGGGGTTGGTGTATCCTCCCTTAAGTGTGTCTTTGGTGATTGTTGTGGCATAAGCCCAATCATTAGGTCTACCTATAATGTGCCTGAGATGGTGGGAATTTAGCAATAAGTTCCTTCCATCACCTTATTTGTCATGTTTTAGATGTATAGTATGTATTTGGCATACTATATGGTGCTCATGTCTTCCATATGTTTTCCCCATGTTGTAGTCTCAAGATGTTTGGCAAAAGGCCCCTCCTACACTCAAGTTTTGTATGGCATATTTATTCCCAAGCATAGTGTCAAGACCTGTGGTGAAATGCCCCTCCTATGCTTTGGGATTTTTATGGTGTGTTTGTTCTCAAGTGTAGTCTTCAAGAGTGTGGGGAAATGCCCCTCCTACACTCTAAGATTTGTATTGCATGTCTATTGCCCCATGTGTAGTTTCAAGATGTGTGGAAAAATGCCCCTCCTACATTTTGTTTTGTGTGTTTACTTTCCATGTATTTGCATTTACATTCATGAAAATGAGAAAATGAAAAAGAAATAATCACTGCATTCACTGTATTCATCAAGATTTTCATGTCTTTAGTGTTGTCTTCTTCATGTCTTGCATGACTGTTAATGTCTTCTCCATGTTTTGTGTGTCTGTTGCTATCTTCATTGTGTTTGGCATGTCTACAATGTGTCTTCTCTAATGTCTACATGAGGCTAGGGGCTAAAAATAGTTTCTTAATATTTGTGTATGCATTAGCTCTAAGTGCCTAGCGTGTTTTCTATATTTGTTGACCGTACTTTAATGCATTTATGGGTTGTAAGATCATACATACATTAAAGTGGGGACTAAATGTTACATCAGAAAATGTCTCCCTAGGACTTTTTCCCTCCTAAGTTTAGCACTTGGGTCCCTTGTTTTGCATAGATTGCATATTCATTTTGACTCTCGATAGAAAATCCTTAAAAACCCATGAAAATGGGGCCTAGGGGATTGTGATGAACTTGACACTACCTTGAAAATGGGGCCAAGGACTTGGGCACCCATGCCCTAGTCATGCCTATTTAGCAAGGTCCCAAATTTTAAATGTCAGTTATGTTACCATTAGAAGGTTTCGTTGCTGACATCTTAAGTTTGAATTATGAAATTAAATCAGGAATGCATTTATAAGCATGTTTAGGACTTCATTTGTAAACTAGATGGATAATGAAAACTTGTGATCTTATGCTAAGGTGATTCATGGCTTTCATTATGTTGCAGAGCAGTATTGTGTTGTTATTGTGCTTGTTTTTTACAGATTTGGCTTCATCAATCCATCGCATGGCATGAAAGAGTTTCTTCCTTCCATGAGAGCTACACCTCTGAGGTGATATTTATTTGTGTTGAATTTATCATTTATCATTTGGTTTTGCCTCTATCCCACAGGGATATGCATTCTCTATCTAACAAAGGTGTTTGGAAGACTTGAATGTCCTTTTGGGGCTCAAATGAGGCAAGCTCCTAGACACCACAACTCCCAACCCCCTTTTTTGTGAATTGTAGGTTATAGGTGTAGAAGCAGAAGAAGTGGAGTTGGAGGGAGGCATAATAGAGTGTCAGAATTGTAGATCTGAGAAGAAAACTAGGACCTGGACTTGGGCACCTACTCTTTAGTCCTCCAAATCCCTAAAGTAGAAAACCTCTATGATAGTGGTGATCAGTTGCAGACAAGTTCCAGAAATCCCTAAAGAAACTACCACCTTGGACTAGGGTGCCCACTCTTTCATCCTCATCTTTTCCCTACCTAGAATCTCAAAATTTGGTATGTATCTAATTGTTATTTGATATCTCTGTGTGCAAGCATTTGTCAAGATTCATCTGTTTATTTATGATTTTGTGAAATTAGGGTTTTAAGCATAATAGGGCTTTAATTAATCAATTAATCAACAAATTCCAAGTTTCCTCTTCATTACAAGTGACACTAAATCTATAGCAGAGCCCTCTTACAAGAGTTGTGGCTTGACTCAATTTATGTCCTTGAACGTAAGGTGTGAAAGGAGGATTTAACCCACCTATTCATTGAAATTGAAAACCCCTCTTTTTATACTAAACACAACATAAGCCTCCGGACCATTTCAAACATTGTTAAAACATACACTCGGGGTGTGAGTAGTGAAGACAACATGAAGACCTTTTGGAGATATAAACAAGGGTAGACAATTGTATATGAGGTTCTTATAGTAATCATGCAACTTTTACATATCATTTCTCTTTAAGCCATTCTAGAGTATGGGGTATTGTGGTCTATGGATATTACATGTTAAATCCATCAAAGTGGACAACAAGTTCATGGTTTTCTCAAAAATAAGAATATGTCCATAGTTAGTATAAGCTACCTAAAGTCATTGTCATGATCGAAGCCTAGACTGTCACAATTTCATCAAGTTGTCACTAGCCTCTTATTGCACATTTTAGGGTTAACTATGATTTATGAAGCATCAAAAACACCATTAACAAAATCACAAGAAATAACATCCATTAACAAAGCACCCCACCAGTGTTCATCCATAAAAATCTCACAAGAACACTCATAATCACTAAAATTGGAACTAAGTTAAAAAAGTCATCATTATGTGCATTAATAGAATTAGAATCATTAAAATATGATATACATGAATTTATTGTATCTTGATTAGTTAATGTAGACACTTGAAATTGGTCACAACCACTTTCACCTATTCCTGCATTCCAAACCTAATCATCCGCACCATTCTATTCAATTCATACAATTAATTAAATAATTTCCAATTATTTAATTAATATATTCTACACCTTCCCCCTTCACTAGAAAATATAAATTCCTCTACTATAGTTCAAAAAATCAAATATTTGACAACTATAGTTCACATTCTATTCATAAAAAAATTAAATAAATACCTATATTTATTTAATTCCCTATTTTGTCCACTTTTGATTAATTTTAGTGATCATGATTAATTTCTTCTAAAACATGTGCATATGAATTAGTTTTAATTAATTCTCAATTACAAACCCCCATGTTTCTAGAAGTCCACTTGTCATTCAATGTACATGCATGTACATGACAAGTGATACTTTGGAAGCATGGTCAAATCTTCCAAAAGGTGTACACTTGTCCTATTTCTTCCACCCTGCTCCAAGTGCCACTATGCATGGAGTTTTTAATTCCATGTGGCACTATTCATGCACTATTCCTTCAATTTTTAATTCTACTTGTTCTCTCCATGCAATTTTTAATTCCTCACAAAATCCAAGCCATTACTTTATGTTGGTTTTTCTTTCTGAATCAACATTAGGGTTTGCCACTTCTAATGCACAGGCAGATTCAGCCAACTAATACAGGAGGTTACGTGAGCTCCTCCCCTTCACTTCTGGTTTTGCCGCACCAAGGGGGGTATCCCTATAACTCAAGATGTAACCTTGACTAGCTCAATGACAGAAGGATTTAACTTGACATCAACAGGCAGAATACTCTCATGTATGGACCAAGATCTGTATGATAGATCACAAGGTGGGCAACGTTCTTGGACATATATGTCTGGTTAGGGATGAGAGCATGCAAGGGTTTCCTACTCCTAATCCTACAACTAACAGATGGAAGGAAGAGATGGTTTAGTTTGAATTTTGGATGCAAAGCTGGACATGGTGTATAACCTCAACACAGAGCTAGATTGGTGCCTATCCAGGGCTTGGAGTCGATAGACATACACTTGTGAATGATCAGCATGAATAGCTAAAACTGGATTTCAGGGGGATACACATGATATCTGCCTTACAGATATCTCCCAATAAAGAGTGTTAAGTTGTCTATACTTATGGCATCCCTATTGCAGTAAGGAAGATACATGCAAAACTGGAGACAGAATCAGCATAACACATGCAAACACAACATTATTCATATAAGATTAACCATGAAATCAGTGGATTCATGCCAAATCGTACAACAGGAGATACATAAACTCACAAGTTTAGCTGTACAGAGCAACCAGAACCAGTTGTATCTTATTACAGAGCCAAAATGTCTAGTTTTCAACAACCTAAAATGAGTAACACTTCCTGCTTATAACAGCCAGGTAGTGTACCACAGCAATTAATTACATGGTTGACCAAAAATCCTGCCAGATACACAGTATCAGAAAAATGGTGCTCAACGCATTACCAGATTGGCACCCAAACATGAATGCAATAGGTAGGGGAGGAGACAGGAAGAAACCTCGAGCCCTGCGCCACTGTCCGTTGATGTACACCTCCAATCGGGTACCAGATCCATCCATACCTCTGCAACCTTCGCCATTAATGGCGCACCAACCCGCGGCCTTGGGAAAAACATCAACTGTGCATCGCAACCATTTCCCGCCAAGATTCATCGTCATGATATTTGAAAATATGTAGGATATCAATTATCCCACATGCACCCCGCGGTGACCTCTTTAACACTTTATATACTAGGCCACGAGCATATATATTGTCGGTGCTTTTGCTCCTGACGACGCTAGTATAGACTTCATCATCATTATCCTTTAGCAGCATGATATCCTGTCGCTTGAAATATCACCCTGACGTCAGCATCATATCGCAATATAACCTGCATGATAATCGCCTTCATCGGCACAACCTGATCCATTGGAGGAAGATCCTCCTGCTTAGCCGATACCAAATGTCTGGCCGATGAACATCCTGATGATGTCACCATCATATCCTGCTGATGTCATCAGCACATCTGCCTACTGCGCACCTCCTCATATCCTGATGATGTCATCATCATGTTTGCAAATATCAGGGGATCTCCACAAGATGATTAGTGTTAGAAATACGACCCCCCCGGACCTTGATGACGTCATCATCATATCGACATCAGGATGATATTTGGAAGATAACCAGATATTTGGAAATATCATCCTGATGCACAAATATCATGCTGCACTGTAGCTCCACCATAAGATCGAGGTGATAGATGAATATGCCAGATATTTGAAAAGATCACCCCCCACTAGATAATGCACGAAGCCGATAGGCGGATATCTCCCTTCGGAAATATCATGATGCAGACAGGAAGAAAAGCGGATATCACCCTGACGTAAGAATGACGTCAGCATCATCAAGATGATAAAACAACGAACATGAAGTGATACAACAACATCAGGATGATATTGACTAAGATCATCCTGACATTCAAAATATGATGACCACGATGAAGATCGGGTCATACATAGGACTTTGCAGCAACATCATCAGGATGATCCTAAGTAAGATCACCCGATGTTAGAATATCACCCCAGCGAAAGATCATGCTGACAAAAAATATGATGACCCTCGTAAGCAACATCAGGGTGATGTCTGGAAACATGATGATGATGACCTCCTCCAAAGAAAATATGATGCTGATGTTAAAACATGCTGAGGAGGCCCAAAGACTTAGAACTTTTTTGGATTTTTTGGGAAGGTGCCTGCATGAAAATTGCTAAAATAACCGACAGTGAAATCAGGCACCAACACTTTACATAAATGAGGCCTTACATGTCATACACCTAGCCATCCATCCATTTAAACCTTCAATCTCATCCATTGATCACCCCTTCAATCTTAGAACAATCCTCTAATCCAACCTCATCATGCCATTTGTCCAATTCTCCTTGCTTGAGGATACTCAAGCAATATCAACGCTTGATCCTTCAATTCAATCCCAACCCTCCGTTTCCATCTCCAAAAATCTATAAATTGAGGACTTCCCTTCCATTTTCATAAGAAATTGTATACAAAGAAATTTTGCTAGTTTGAGTACTCACATCCTAAGCATTTAATCTAATTCATAGTTTAGAATAGCTTAGCATCAATATCCATAGGACAAATCACTATTAGTGTGCTTAGATAGGGTGCAATTCATTTAATTAGTGCATTAATAGTTTAGTCCAATCTTGAGGTCCCTTGGACTTGGGATTGGGAGTTAATTAGGATAGTTAGCTCCTCATTTAGGATCCCACTTTCATTATAGACATCTTTTGCATGCCTAGTGGGACCCCCACCCCTTCTAACCATTAGTTTTCATTGCATTTTACATGTGTTTTATGTTGACAGGTCGGAGTAGCACTGGATTTCAGTCGATTAGCACCTATCTTCTCTATGTTAGCACCTAGAGGCTCTATTTCAGTGCCCAGACCTAAGGACTAACAGACCCCTTTCAATGCCTATCTTTAGCATATCAACACTTAGTTGACTGCATTAGTGCCCAATGATAGGGAAGGTAAAAATTAGGTTTTTTTCCAAGCTATCTCCATCATTTTGTTAATATTTTTCATGAACATGGTTTAAATGTGCTTTCTAATGGCTTTCTGGCATCTTTAGCTCTCAAATTTGTAGAAAATAGTGTAGGAATAGGGGGAGGTGCTGCTCAGATCAAATTAGTGCTCTATTTGACTGAATCAATGCCCAATTTGCACAGATTGGCGCCCAATTTCTTAGACATAGCTAACCCATATTTTCATTGTTTTTAAGGGATTACAACTAAACAAAACTGTGGGTTTGTTGATTTTCTAGCCTCCTAACATTATTGGTAGCTCTTTTGTGCTTTGTGATTTTAGGAAAGAATCAAACTCTCAGCCATCATTCACCTCTGTTAGATCAACACCCAGATCCTACACAGTTGTTGCAAGACAATCTGTAGTAGCACCCAAACCTTAGGTATAGCAGTCTGTATGTTAGCACTAGATTTTCATACTGTAGCACCTAGTCTCTACATAGTAGTTCCTAATCTGACTATTTTAGTGCTCTAGTGTTTCAGTGCATATACTAACTGTTTTAATGCTCTATTTATGTGATTGACAAAAGTTCATCTTTCTATCATTTTTATTGGCCTCATCTAGTTTTTTTAGCTTCTTACATTAGTTCAAGACATTATCATCCAACAACTAACTTGTTTTGTGTAACCCCGCAGTCAAAGAATCATTTTTATACTAAAGTAGTTGTACATTAAAGTTAGAGTAGAGGGAATTAACCAATTTGTTTGCCATGTTTGTGTTTGTTAGTGGATGTATGCTCTCCCCTCACACCTTAGGGTGATCTTGCAGATAAAAAGTCCACTCACAAAATCTTTTACTTTCTTTCCATCTAGAAGGGGCTACTTTTCATGTATGCTCTCCCCTTGTGCCTCATGTGATTTTGGGTGATCAAAAGTGGGAGTAGTTTCTTCTTAGGGGACCTGCTAGGGGATTTCATCCCCACTAGGGATGACCTTAACTGTGTATTCTAGTGTGGGATAGAAATATTGCGAGAATCAAAAGAATTGCTTTAAAGGAAGGACCCCTTCTTGCCAAACAAAAGCCTCAAGATCCTTGGTCCACCAAGACTTGATTTGGTTTGCATGAGGTTGAAAGTTGGGACACCTCCATTTAGGGACTTTTTCCCCTTACCTCGTGTATATTGGGACATCCCTAGAAGCCTTGTAAAGTCTAGATAATACCTTTGACCATTATATCTTGTGGTGCATCGCTGCAGAGGAGGGGAAGATGCTCACTGTACCATTATGCTTGAGATAGGATATGCTTTGGGCAAGACAAAGGTCTCCATGGTGAGGGGGGTAAGGTGGTGCACGACGTTGCTTTCCTTATCTATCCAAGCTATAGCATCAAAGGTATTAAGGGGTGGGAATATTGATTCAGTTTGAGTTGAGATTGACCCATGGCCACTTCGTGAGATCCACAAGATATGCCACTCCAACTTGAATATATTCTAGGTTGTATACAAGTGTTTGGTGTGTCTTCAATTGTGCTATACATGTACAAGGCATTTGTAATCCGCAAAGGCTAAAAACCTCTCGCACCCAATTCCAAGTCAGTCCAACAACCATTGTGTTTGATGTTTCTAAAATCTCACCAAAATTTCTAACCAAACACCTTTTAAATCAAACCAACCCACATTAGTACCCATTGTTCATAAAATAACACCTAGCCTATGTCTCTCAGTGCTTAAACTGTCTAAATCAGTGCCTAGACTAGGATAAGCTTACCATCTCATTTTATTTCCCATTTTCCATATCAGCTCCCATATTCCACATCAGTGCCTGGCTTCATATACATTAGCACCTATTCCTTACTTGTTAGCACCTAAACTAACTATTTTAGGACCTTGATTTAGAGGCCTGCAAAAATCAAGAGTTCATCCTTTTGATTGTCAAAATCATTTTGTCCACATCATCCCATAGCATCGAAACCATTTAGACATCCTCCACATCCTTTCATCCCTTTTAGCTTATGATCCAACATCAATTTCATCTAATTAATCATCATCCTTGAACCAAAATCAACCTCCTAAAATCAATCAAACCATATCCAAATTTCTAAGGTTAGGGCCTAGATCAATCATCCTCTCATTTACATTAGGCTTAAGAATTTGTCTATCTTAAGTTTAGTGTAAACTCAAAATCATCAATCCTCTTAGATAAATTAGCTTAGGAAGTTAGACAACTCCTAAGTTAGTGGACTCCAAGAAATCTCATCTTGCTTGGTGCATCTTGTCTACCCCAAGTAAGATAATCCTATTGTCCTTTTTTGCTTAGGCTCTTTTTGTCCACCCTAAGTACATAGGGATAATCCTTGATCTTCAACTATCTTGATCTAGACCTTGAACTTAGAACAATCTCCATCCTTAATCATTGGGACTTCATCATCCAAATCCAATCAAAGTGCACCTTTTATACCTTCCATCACGTGATCACAAGCTAAGAGGAAAATGGATGCCCGTTACCAACCTCTCTCTCCACTTGACTCTACCATGAGAAATATGGAGGGATATGCCAACCAAACTGAAATGGGTGAAGTATCTACTCATCATCACATATATTCTCCCACCTTCATCGATTTCCTTAATGAAAGAGGATTGCATGACAAATTTGACCAATTTCTTGACAATCATAAGGATGAGTTCCTTGAATGCCTTATTGAACATGACACACATCTCCCTTATTCATATGACCATGACAAGATCAAAACCATTTTTCATGACAAGCCACCATCACCTATTCGCGACCAACTATGGGGATGTATCCTTAATCCCAATGAACCCACCTAAGGCAATCCATGGGCTAGTTAGTCCTCCAACACCAACATCGTTCATACCATAGGATAGAATGTGAGGGTTAGAAATGTTCCACAACAACAAGGATCAAACCCCCCTTATGGGCTACCATATAACATGCTACCCTCTGATGTTCCCATCTCCGCAGTCCCATCCAATGTCAACATACTTGCCATACCATCTCCACCAAGTAATCAACAATATGCTTCCACCATCATTCCACAACCCCTTCCTCCTTTGAATATACCTCAAAGGTTAGTCATTACCCAAACAATGGTACCACCCATAGTACCTTCACAAATGCCCCTCCAAATAAATAATCCATTTACCCAATCACAAAATCCCTTAATGAGCTATATCAACCCCACACAAACGTATCAATAATCCATGCACTAATAAACTCCTCACAGATCTCCCATGAAACATCAACATATCTCAAAATATCAACAACCACCTTTCCAAAACCAACAAGTCATTCCACAACAACAAACATTTGGGTCTCATGTTTATATGCAAACTTTAGGCCTACATCCATATACCCAACAACAATAATACATCACCCCACAACAACAACAACAATTATCATCACAACAACCTCTATTCCAACATATGCCACATCCCCCTCTTCCTAATCCTTTTGATCAAGAATGGAAAGAGATGAAAAATGCACTTAAGAACATTCAACTAGGGATCCAAAAGAAACACTATAAGTTCAAAGATTTATGTCCCTATCCATTCAATCAAAACATGACAATCATACATTTTCCTCAACATTTTGAAATGCATAAATTTGACACATACAAAGGAAAAGGATACTCCCATGACCACATCAAGGAATTCTTCATGGCATATCAAGAAGTATCCTATGATGATCAATTCCTCCTTCATCTTTCCCCATGAATCCCAGGAGGGCAAGCTCTCAAATGGTTCATGCACTTGCCTTATGGCTCCATCTCAACCTTTGCTAATATTTTAGAGAAATTTGTTGCCCACTTCTCATACAATGTAGAGCATGAGATCACTATGCTCAACCTTTCCAATACCAAACAACAAAGTGGCAAAAGTTTTTTTGTGTACCTACAAAGATGGAGAGCCCTTACTAGTAGGCTACCTTGGACAACCCTCAAAAAACAATTCATCCATACCTTCATTCAAAACTTAAACAAAGAAATGGCCTTCCATTTGCAAGTGCATTGCACATCTACCTTCGATGAAATCATAGAAAAGGAGGTCACCATTGAGAAAGCCCTTATTACAAAAGGTTTGGTCAAAATCTACAATAAGAACGACAATGATAAACCATCCAATGAGAAACCTAAGTTTTGGGCTAAAAATAAAAATAGCATGGGAGATGGTGCTACCAATTCCAAGTACATCCAAATCACTGCTCCTAAACCTAAAGAGACTAAAGTAGTCCAAAATGTTTCAAACAATGTCTTAGTTCAATCCACTCCTCCAAAGTGGATTCCTCCCAACAATCTGAAGTACAAGTATACTCCCTTGGGTGAACCACTCAAGGTTGTGTTCCAAAAACTAATTCAAACAAACATGGTTGATTTCCCCATGATGAAACCATTTGATGAAAACCAACCTAAACCCACATGGTATAACGAAAATGAGTATTGTGACTATCATTGTATGAAAGGTCATGCCACAGGTAAATGTATGAAATTGAAAAACTGCATCCAAGACCTCTTCGATTGCAGTGAAATCCAAATAGAAGGAAACAATAATGTCTCACCTAACGATGGCTTAGGAGTCTACCAAGACCCTCTTCCTCACTACAACAATCCATCCACATCCAAACCTTCATCATCCAACACCAATCCAAATAATCAAACCAATAATATCAACTATAATAATGCTCCACCTTATGACAATATAGTAGGCCAGATTGATTTTGACTCTATTTGTGTCTCCACCATCAAAATAAAAAACACCACTCCTGAATGTGCTGTTACTACCAGATGTGGATGTGCAACCATAAAGGGACCATCGTCTCCTTCCACCACTACCACTTCTGAATATAACCTTCTTGACCATCTTGGGAAGACCCCTGCACAAATATCCATCTTGGAACTACTTAAGACATCCACCATCCACTACAAAATCCTTGACAAAGATTTCCAAGATGACCATGTCCCCACCGACATTACTCCCACATAATTTCAAAATCTAGTAGCTCAACTGTCCTCATCCTACCATCTCACTTTCATCCAATCTGACATGCCACCCGTCGATCCAACCCATAATAAAGCACTCCATATTGGAGTCCAATTCACCAATCACAAAATCAAGAGGGTCCTCTTGGATAATTGATTGGGTTTGAATATATGTACATTAAAATTCATAAAAATCTTGGGGTATTTAGTAGTTACCTTAGAGTCTTTGGTCATCTCCATCAAAGGCACCATATGCCACCCTATGCCTCCCTATCAAGGTGGGACCTCTCACACTACCCACCCTATGTCATGTGATAGATCTTGAGCTACCATATAATGTCCTTCTAGGCTGACCATGGTTACATGCCATGTAATCTATTCCCTCCACCTATCATCAATGTCTTACATTCCCTCATAATGGTTTGGAAGTCACTAATCCCACTGATCAACAACCATTTGAATATTGCAAAGCCTTAGAGGTTGTTTACGATAGACAATTTCATTGTCCAAGCACTTATAGGGAACATCTCAAAGACCCCTCATCCATTCTATCCACATCATCATCCACTCCACAAGTCACCATTAATCCATCACACACTTCTATATCATCTTCCACTCCTACACCTCACATATCCTAGGTTAAGATCATAGACAAAAGGTGTAGTGAATATGAGCTTCACAATGACTTCCATGTGGAACAATTGCCCTTGTTCCCTCACTCTCATGGTCGTTATCTATAGAAGAAAGAACAAGAACAATGTCGTAGGATAAATGATAAGACCCCCTTCATTCCAGCACAGATCTCTTGAAAAGAGGAAGCCAAAGAAACATCTTTGAGTGATTGGTTATATCGTGATGAAAACCTTCCAACACCAATAGACATGGAGTACTTCAAAGAGAAATATCCAGTACCATTCCAAATTTGTACCAAAATGCCTTACCATGGAAAAGGACTTGGGATTAATGAGCAAGGAGCTACAAAACCTATCCTAATTGACCCCACATCTCCTAAGAAATATGCTCAACACTTCAATTTAGGATATGCACCAACTACTGTGACAATCTATGGAGCCGCTAAAACTCTGGTAGAAGTCACCAAATCCTCTTATATTGTTGAAAATGTTACTCTAAGTGTCATCATAGCTTCATGTGAAGATTTTGATCTTTCATGCATCTTCCCTGATAATTCCATCTTCATTATTGACCTTGTTATAAATATGTGCCTAAAGTGGTGTTGTCATTGATGTCAACATATCCTTATTGTCATTGGTGTTAACTGTATCCTATACTGTTGTCTATATAGAGGACTGAATTGTTGAGGATATAGAGAAAATTAACGACAATCAATACATGCAGACCATATGGTTGTGTGAAGGATTGTTAGAGGTTTCACCAGTTAAGATTTGAGAAATCTGCATGAAGATTTGAAGAAGTTATGGCCATCTGAGTAGAACTGGATTCTACAGCATTCAATAGAGATAGTGTGACAAGAAGTTAGTCTGGATTGGTTTGATATTACCACTCTATGATATATGGATCTAGAGGCATGTCTAGAATGTTGGTGTGTTGCCTCAACTCTAGTGGTTTGTGGTTTGAAGGTCCGCAAACAATCTTTCTAGTTTGACAGTCATGGCAGATAGTGTTCTTGAGGTTCTGGAGGAAGATACAAATGATTCTAGTAATTTGTTATAGAGTGGATGTTATTGATGAATTCAATGTGCTTGTGGAGGCCTTTGGATTATGTGACTACTATGTTGAAGGTCCGCATTGAAGATTGAGCCTGTTGTTGAAGATTTCTACTTGAGGTTGCTGTTCTTCCCTATTCTTGGCTGACCAGATGGTCCTAGCATGTTGCAGATGATCTAAAGAGCATGTTATGAAGCATGGTGTGCTAATAGGGGAAGATTCAAATCCCAGTTATATTTTGGCTGACAGTGTGAAGATCCACATTGAGGTTAGCTAACCTTGTTGATTATTCCAAGGTTGATGAAGTGTATAAATACTTGTTGAGGAGTTGTCGAAAAGCATCCTTGAACAAATGAGTTAAATCAAAAGAAAGGATCAAAAGTAAAGCAGAGCAGAAGAGAAGTGAAGGAAGAATAGAGTGAAGAGTGAGTGAAGAAGAATTTAAAGATAAGAGTAGAAGTTTTTGAGCCTTCAAAGGGACTGATTTAGACATGAACATAGATGCTATTTCTTAGTTCATTATCTCCGTGTTAATCACAATTTCCTATAGGCAGTGAGCCTTTTCTTGAGCAGTGAACTTTGGGTAGTGTGCCTTCTATTTTCTTAAGTACTTTTAATAGGGTATGCATTTTTGTGGGCTAATCCCCACCATGGTTTTTCCCTTAACTGGGTTTTCCACGTCAAAATTTTGGTGTTGTGTGTTCATATTGTTTCTGCTCATGTGTTGATTAATGCTTTAATGTTATCATCATTAACCTAGTTGTAAAGAAGTTTCTAAAAGTTAAAGTATAGGGACAACTAATTCACCCCCCCTCTCAATTGTCTAGACTATTTCTAACAATTGGTATCAGAGCTAAGTTCCTCTAAAAGGGAGCTTAACTGCTTGAGGAGATCCAGGATGTCGACTTACAAGAAGGATAGTCCAAGATTCGATGGAACAAACTACACTATTTGGAAGAGTCACATGGAATGCCATTTACAGTGCATGGGAGATATCTATTGGTTAATAACCAAAGATAAGTATGAACCTCTAGAGAAAGGCCCTTTAACTCTAGATGAACTCAAGGATGCTAAAAACAACCTTTGAGCTAAAGAAGCCTTATTGAGTGCCCTGACTAATTTAGAAATGACAAATGTTTTTGGACTAAAAATTGCTCATGAAATATGGAAGAAGTTGGAGAATCTGTATGAAGGAGATAAATATGTCAAATGTGCTAAACCACAAAGTCTAAGAGGAAAGTTTGAAAATATAAGGATGAGTGAAGATGAAACATCACAATCTACATGCAAAATATAAATGAACTTGAGTGTGGGATCAGATGTGCTGGTGGAATTTTGAAAGAATCAAATATTGTTACAAAAGTGCTCAGATCTTTGCCCAATTCATACAAACACAAGGTTGCTGCTATAGAAGAGATCAGGACTATTATAGATGTTACAAGAGAACACTTGATTGGCCAAATTTCAGCTTTTGAATTAAGTGAATTTGGTGACTCTCTTCCTAAGTTTGAATCGACATTCAAGGCCAGTGTGCATGGAAAGCAAAGATATGATCTAGGTGAAGGTTCTTCAATAAAATCAAGCAGATTTATCAAAACAAGGAAGGATCTTGAAGATGATGAAAATGAGACTACAGATCTTGAAGCTCTCATTGCCAAACAGATGCCAAGAGGATCCGGTAAGTATGAAGGAAAGTTACCACTCAAATGTTTTTCTTGTAATAAGATTGGTCATTTTGCTTCAAGATGTTCAGAGAGGTTTTCAAAACCAAACCCTAATAGATACATAAATTAGAAGAATTGCTACTATGTCCAAGAAGCTGGAGAAGGAGTCAAAGATGATGAATTTGATCATGGTGAAAATGATTGGGTGTTCATTGCCATTAAAGAAGAAGATCTAATATCTACTGAATTTGCTAGCTGTGTAAATGTGGAAAGTGCCTTGGCTGCTCAGGTTGTTGAAAAGGATTAATGGGTGATTGATAGTGGATTCTCTCATCATATGACTAGTGACAAGAGTAAGTTTGTGATTTTTGAAAATTATGAAGGAGGATTTGTGAAATTTGGAGACAACTCAGCTGGTAGAATTTGTGGCAGAGGATCCATCTCTTTTGATGGTAAGAACAACACCAATGATTTTCTGTATGTGGAAGGACTAAAACACAATCTTCTCAATGTTGGATAGTTGGTTGACAAGGGTTATGATCTCCAGTTCAAGGATGGAAAATATAGAATCTTGGAAAGCTTTAGAACTAAAATTGCATCCAGTACTCAAACTAAAGGTAACATCTTTCATTTAAGAAGTTTAGGTGAAAGTTGTTTGATTGCTCAAACAGATCAAAGTTGGTTATGGCATAGGAGGATGTGTCATGTGAATTTTGATAACATTGTCAAAATAAGTTCCACTCAAGCTATGAGAGATCTTCCAAGACTTGTGAAACTAGATAGAATATGTAGAGAATGTCAATTGGGTAAACAGAACAAAATTTCATTCAAAAGTAAGGAACAAGGTTCAAGTGAGAGATTGGAACTAGTACATACTGATCTTTGTGGTCCTACCAAAATTAGGAGTATGCAAGGAGACATGTATTTCATGTTGCTGATTAGTGATTACTCCTAGATGATGTGGGTAACTTTCCTAAAAGAAAAATCAGAAGCTCTTGATAAGTTTAAGGTGTTCAAGATGATGGTTGAGAATGAGATTGATGGGAAATTGAAGTGTCTGAGATCTAATAGAGGTGGAGAATTCACTTCTGGTGAGTTTGATGCTTTCTATGAAAAGCATGGAAAGGAAGAACTAGACCATTCAAGAAGCTGCCAGGACCATGATGATGGAAACAAATGTTCCTCAAGTTTATTGGAGGGAAGCTATGAGTATTGCTATTTACACACTTAACCGGGTGTAGATCAAAGGAAATTCTGGTAAGACTCCTTATGAACTATGGTTTGGTCATCCTCGTACTATGAGATACTTCAGAGTTTTTGGTAGTAAATGTTATATCAAAAGAGATGAGGATTTAAGCAAGTTTGAGGCAAGAAATGATGAATGAATATTTTTGGGACACTTAACTTAAAGTAAGGCTTACTGATGCTTCAACAAAAGGTTGAAAAAGATTGTTGAAAGTGCTAATGTTAAAGTTGATGAAAGCAAAGAAGGAGACTCCAGGTATTGTAGATATGATTCAGATGATCAATATGAAAGTCAAAATCAAGGAAGACAAGTTCAAATCTAGACCCAGATTTAGATTGGTCTGGTAACTCCAATAACTCAAGAGATTAGTGTAGAAGATGAGGAACAAGTTCAAGAAGCAGAAGTTCAAACAATTCCCAAAACTCCCAGGTATGTAAGAATGAATCATCTTGAAGATCAAATCATAGGAGATAAAAGCAGAGGTGTTTGAACTAGAAAAAGAGTTGCTAAATATCAAGAAGAGACTTGTTTGATTTCAAAGATTGAACCTAAATCAGTAAAAGAAGCTTGCAATGATGAAAATTGGAAGAAGAATTGATGCATATTGAAAAGAATCACACTTGGGATCTTGTTCCTAGACCTGAGGACAAAAATGTGATTGGAACTAATTGGGTCTTCTGAAATAAAGTAAATGAAGATGGTGAGGTTGTAAGAAACAAGGAAAGGTTGGTATGTAAAGGTTATTCTCAAGTGGAGGGAATTGGTTTTGAAGAAACTTTTGCTCCAGTGGCAAAGATAGAGGCAGTTAGATTATTTCTTGCTTTCGTTGCCTTCAAAGATTTTAAAGTCTATCAGATGGATATCAAATCAACTTTTCTAAATGGAGATTTGGAGAAAGAAGTTTACATTGAACAACCAGAATGATTCCAGTTGTCTGATTAGGGAGACATGGTTTGTAGACTAAGAAAAGCCTTGTATGGACTCAAGCAAGCTCCAAGAGCCTGGTATGCCAGATTCGATAAGCATCTACTTAAGCTAGGATTTAGAAAAGGTATTGCTGACAATAATCTGTACTTCAAGATAAATCATGAGGACATTCTAATTGTTGAGGTCTTTGTTGATGATATCATTTTTGGTGAAAATGAATGCATGTGTAAAGAATTTGCTGATTAGATGAAAAGTGAGTTTGAGATGTCAATGTTTGGTGAGATGAACTTCTTCCTAGGCCTGCAAATTATTCAAACAGATAAAGGTATCTTCATATCTCAGTCCAAGTATGTGCAAGAATTGTTGAATAAGTTTGGAATGGAAGATTCAAAGTCATTAGGTACTCCTATGGTAACAGGATGTAAGTTAAGCAAAGATGATGAATCCCCCAAGGAAAATTAGAAAAGGTGTAGATAAATGATTGGAGGATTGCTTTATCTAACTCAGACCAGACCTGACATCATGAATGTAGTTGGACTTGTTGCTAGATTTCAAGATGACCCAAAAGAATCCCATGTTGTGGCAATGAAAAGAATTTTTAGATATCTCAAGGGGACAATTGATTATGGATTGTGGTGTCCAAAGGACAATGACTTCACTCTTCATGCATATACAGATGCTGACTGGGCATGAGATGTTGATGATAGAAAAAGTACTAGTGGTGGTGCATTCTTCTTGGGAAGAAGATTGGTATCTTGGATGCACAAAAAATAAGAGGCAATATCTCTATCTACTGCAGAGGCAGAATATATAGCAACAACAAATAATTGTTCTCAAGTTTTATAGATGAAGCAGATGCTGAAGGACATCAGAGTTGTGTTTGAGGAGCCAGTCACAATTTTTTGTGATAATTCAAGTGTTATAAGCATTTCAAAGAATATGATATTGTACTCAAAGACAAAGAATATATCTATCAAGTTTCATTTCTTAAGAGAGAAAGTCAATGAGAATGAAGTCAAGTTGGAGTTTGTGTCTTCCAAAGATTAGATTACAGATATCTTCACTAAGCCTCTTTGATGCAGAGGCATCCACACTAAAACTTTGACATATAGCATGGATGTCCGCAACCCTTCATCATCATCATCATATTTCCCTTAACACTGTCAGCATCATCATATTCTCTCTTGCCGACCGATATCCTCCTGCAGACAAGCCTTCGCCCTTTCGTATGTCAGCAGCAGCATCATCATATCCAGCTATTAGCAGCATCATCACATTCGGCAAGCGCAAACATCCTCCTGACGTTCACTGTTCACCTTACCGCCAATTTCTACCCTCAGCATCATGATGTTCAACATCATGTTCATCAGCAGGATATAGAACATCCGGTTCCCTCCATATGTCCTGATGATGATACTCAACTTCACGCACCTTTCCTTCGATGCTTACGTCACCCCAATATCCTGATGACGATTATCCTGATGACGATGACGTCACATGCAGCTCCTTAATATCCTGCTACTTCGATATCCTAATGACGTATATCCTGATGACGATGACGTCATATGCAACTCCTTCAATATCCTGCTATCGGCCAAACTTAACCTTTCGGCCCGCGATCATTTTATCAACCCGATCTTCTACCTTATGCCGATACGCTCCTCCTCGGCAACTCCTGATGATGATCACCCCGACGCTCATTCACTTCATGCAATCGATTGCATCATGCTCACCTCCCTTTACTCGGATGACGCCCGAAGTAACTACAGGATATACACTGAAATATCCTGATGATGCTGTTTTGACGAACTTCCAACCTTAGCGGATTTTCACCGTTCCGATCCGCTGAACCTCCTGGGATAACCCGATCCACTTTTAAGGTGATCTTCCAAACTCTAACTATCAGCTTGACCTAGCACATACCCATGCTAGGGTTCTCAACACATCTCGACGACGATCCTGCACACCTGCATGCAAACAGAAAGCAAACTAAAGCCTAACCTACTGTACATGGCCATTCCACCGATTCGACGAATCAACCGGTGGAATGGATCAGCGAATCCATGAAACCACCAAACCAGCAAATCGATCACACAAGGGAATCCAACAGAGGATGAACACAAACAGGATCTTTATTGATTTCAAAAGATGCAATACAATATATTGTCTCACTCTCCTCTACAATGCAATGTCTGATCTCTGATCGATGATCGATGATATCTCATACCAACCGATCTTCCTGTATAAATAGGCTCTCCTGCGAGTACTACCACTCGATTCCAAGCGGCTGGGAAATCTCTCCAGGCGGCTGGGAGATCCAACCGGACATACAGCATAACAGCTGTCCTAACAAACTATCTAAAAATAGCAAAGTCTGGTCAACATGACCTTATTACATGCATTGGTCTTATACGACCTTCTTTGAAACATTAACAAGACTCAAAACAAACTAACTGCCTCATGGAGGCCAGCTGTCAGGTAGGTGCTCCTGCACCATACTCCCCAACAGAAAAGAACTCATGTCCCATGAGTTTGGATGTAGAAGTATCCCACCTTTACACTTTGCCTTTGCAGTGTTCTGCCCTGTTCCAGCTTTATCCTCTGCTGTCTCTTGGCTGTTCCAAGACTTCTGAACTGTAACTTGCTTTCCTGCAAGTAAATCCTCATGCCTGTCAATGTAGGCCCTTCTCTCACATACCTTGTGTTTGTCAGGTTGTCTGACCAGAACCTCTGTCTGAACTGCCTCTTGAACTTCTGCAATGTTCAACTCTGTCTTTCTTTCAACCTTTATAGGACAAACAATAGTCCCAACTATGACAACATCCTTGTCATTCCTCTCAACTGGTTGCTGTTTGCACACCTGTTTCTGAACCTGCTGCTGACCTCTGTCAGTCACAACTGAAACTTTCTTCAACTTGTTGTCCTTAACAACTTCTTTCCCTACAGTGTCCTCAACTGCCTTTATGCCTGCTCCTCTAGGCTTCTGCACAAACTCCTTCTTTCCCACTAAAATGACTTGGGCTGCCCTCTGTGCTGCAGCATTTGCCTGCAATGGCATCAACTTAATAGTCTTCCCATCTTTCTTGATGGTGTAGGTATTAGCATACCCATCATACAGTACCCTCCTATCAAATTGCCATGGTCTACCCAACAGTAGGTGACAACATTCCATGGGCAAAATGTCACACAAAACTCTATCCTGATATGCTCCAATCTGAAAATCCACATATGCCTGTTCATAGACAAAAAGTGATTGACTATCACTCACCCAAGATGCCTTGTAAGGGTGTTGATGTGGAATCCTTTCCAAATGCAGTTTATCCACCATTTCCTAAGATACCATGTTGTCTGTTGAACCAGTATCAATGACAACCTTACATACTTTACCTTTGCTCTTGCATGTGGTCTTGAAAAGAGCTCTTCTTTGCATCATATCCTTTGATGCCTGCAAACTAATTCTCCTTAGCATCAATGCTTCTCCCTCCTCAGGATATCCATAATTGTCAGGTTCTCTATCCTGATAAGTGTTTGAACTTTGCACACTTTGCTCTACTTTCTCTTCTTGCACAAGTTGTACTCTCTTGTCATTCGTTCTATCATTTCTAGATGATGAACCTTTGCTTTCTGGACATTTGAAAGATGGATGACCAAACTCACCACAGGTGTAACACTTTCCTGAAAATGTAGTAGAACCTCTACCACTTCCAAATCTGCCTCTATTACCTTTCCATCCACCTCTAAAATCAGACTGTCCCTGTCCTTTACCAGTGTCTTCTTGACCCTCATTGGTTTGCCTTGTTGTAGGGGCTAATCCTCTTCCCCTCATATTGCTGCCTCTTCCTCTCATGGACTTATCTTGTCTCCTATTTATCTTTTCTTCAATCCTGATTGCCATTTGGTAACAATCCTCCACATTCTTAGGGTTAGCTAAAACTAACTCATCCTGTATGTTCAACCTCAAACCAGCCAAGTACCTAGCCACCTTTTCTACCTCATTCTCATGATGACCAGATCTCATACTCAACTTATAAAACTCCTCAGTATATGCCTTCACATCCATTTCCTTCTGCCTTAAAAATTGCAGCTTCTTAAACATCTAAATTTCATAATCCCTAAGCAAGAATTTACCTTTTATCCTTGCTACCATCTTATCCCATGAAGTGATCTTTGACTTCCCTTGTTTCCTTCTCTCGGATTGTACATAATCCCACCATACCAAAGCATGACCTCCTAACTTGGTCTTTGCAATCTTTACCTTCTGATCCTCAGCAACATCTTCACATTCAAAGTGATTATCAAGTGCAGCAATCCAATCCAGCAACTCATCTTCATTCAAACTTCCATTATACTTGGAAACATCAACCTTTACCTTAGGTTTATCACTCTGCACTGCCTTTAACAGTTTTGCAAGTCTCTGGTCTTCAACATCCAGTTCTTCAGCTACCTCTTCATATTCTTCAACAGTATCTTCATCTTCTTCAGATTCACTATCTTCCACTTCCCTCTTTTTGTTCTTCTCCAAGGCTACAAGCCTGGCTTGAAGTGCTTCAGCAAGCTCCTTCATCTTCCTCATCTCTCTGGCATGTTTTTCCTTCATCTCCTGCAATTCCCTTGCAGTACCACTACCTTTCGGAGGCATTTTGTCAACCTCTCACTTCTCTACCTCTATCCTTTCAGTGACAGAATCAACTCTACCTCTGCCCTTTCGGTGACAGAATCAACACACAATAGCCCAGACCTTTTGCTGAGCTCTGATACCACTATGATGCAGAGGCATCCACACTAAAACCTTGACATATAGCATGGATGTTCGCAACCCTTCATCATCATCATCATATTTCCCTTAACACTGTCAGCATCATCATATTCTCTCTTGCCGACCGATATCCTCCTGCAGACAAGCCTTTGCCCTTTTGCATGTCAGCAGCATCATCATATCTGGCTATCGGCAGCATCATCACATTCGGCAAGCGCAAACATCCTCCTGACGTTCACTGTTCACCTTACCGCCAACCTCTACCCTAAGCATCATGATGTTCAACATCATGTTCATCAGCAGGATATAGAACATCCGATTCCCTCCATATGTCCTGATGATGATACTCAACTTCACGCACCTTTCCTTTGATGCTTACGTCACCCCAATATCCTGATGACGATTATCCTGATGACGATGACGTCACATGCAGCTCCTCAATATCCTGCTGCTCCGATATCCTGATGACGTATATCCTGATGACGATGACGTCATATGCAACTCCTTCAATATCCTGCTATCGGCCAAACTTAACCTTTCGGCCCGCGATCGTTTTATCAACCTGATCTTCTACCTTATGCCGATACGCTCCTCCTCGGCAACTCCTGATGATGATCACCCCGACGCTCATTCACTTCATGCAATCGATTGCATCATGCTCACCTCCCTTTACTCGGATGACGCACGAAGTAACTACAGGATATACACTGAAATATCCTGATGATGCCATTTTGACGAACTTCCAACCTTAGCGGATTTTCACCGTTCCGATCTGCCGAACCTCCTGGGATAACCCGATCCACTTTCAGGGTGATCTTCCAAACTCTAACTATCAGCTCGACCTAGCACATACCCATGCTAGGGTTCTCAACACATCTCGACGACGATCCTGCACACCTGCATGCAAACAGAAAGCAAACTAAAGCCTAACCTACTGTACATGGCCATTCCACCGATTCGACGAATCAATCGGTGGAATGGATCAGCGAATCCATGAAACCACCAAACCAGCAAATCGATCACACAAGGGAATCCAACAGAGGATGAACACAAATAGGATCTTTATTGATTTCAAAAGATGCAATACAATATACTGTCTCACTCTCCTCTACAATGCAATGTCTGATCTCTGATCGATGATCGATGATATCTCATACCAACCGATCCGCCTGTATAAATAGGCTCTCCTGCGAGTACTACCACTTGATTCCAAGCGGCTGGGAAATCTCTCCAGGTGGCTGGGAGATCCAACCGGACATACAGCATAACAGCTGTCCTAACAAACTATCTAAAAATAGCAAAGTCTGGTCAACATGACCTTATTACATGCATTGGTCTTATACGACCTTCTTTGAAACATTAACAAGACTCAAAACAAACTAACTGCCTCATGGAGGCCAGCTGTCAGGTAGGTGCTCCTGCACCACTCTTCCCAAAGACACTTTTGAGTATCTTAGAAAAAAGCTAGGCGTTATTACCCCTCCTGATCAAAACTAAGATGCACCAAGGTGCATCAGTCCGGTGGAATTCATATTCATATCTTGTGATCTGGATTGATGTTAAGGAGGTACTACTCAAAGGGGGAGTAGTCAATATGCAAATTTTGGGATCAATCTAAAGCAAAAGGGAGAAAAGATAGCAAATATGTTCCCTTTGCCATTGATGTCAAAGGAGGAGAAAAGTCGGGTGAAAAAATAGTTGCTGATGTAAGGGGGAGCAATAAAAGAAGAAATTGTAGAAGTTAGAAAGGAAAGGGGGAGAAGTTTTTGTCTTGATGGTTGAATTCAATTTTTTACATCATATGTTGCCATCAATGATAAAGGGGGAGATTGTTGTAAATATGTGCCTAAAGTGGTGTTGTCATTGATGCCAACATATCCTTGTCATTGGTGTCAACTGTATCCTATACTGCTGTCTGTATAGAGGACCAGTTTGTTGAGGATATTGAGAAAATTAATGACAATCAATACATGCAGACCGTATGGCTATGTAGAGGATTGTCAGAGGTTGCTCCATTTAAGATTTAAGAAATTCACATGAAGATTTGAAGAAGTTATGGCCATCTAAGTAGAACCAGATTCTACAGTATTTACTAGAGACAGTGTGACAAAAAGTTGGTCCAGATTGGTCTGATATTACCACTCTATGATCTGTGGATCTAGAGGTATGTCTAGGATGTTGGTGTGTTCCCTCAACTTGAGTGGTTTGTGGTTTGAAGGTCTACAAACAATCTTTCAAGTTTGACAATCATGGTAGATAAGATACAAATGATTATAGCAATTTGGTATAGAGTGGATGTGATTGATGAATTCAATGTGCTTGTCGAGGTCTTTGGATTGTGTGGCTACTGTGTTGAAGGTTTGCATTGAAGGTTGAGCCTGTTGTTGAAGATTTCTACCTTGAGGTTGTTGTTCTTCCTTGTTATTGGCTGATCAGATGGTCCTAGCATGTTGCGGATGATCTAAAGAGCATGTTATGAGGCATGGTGCACTAATAGAGGAAGATTCAAATCCCAGTTATGTTTTGACCGATAGTGTGAAGATCCGCATTGAGGTTAGCTGACTTTGTTGATTATTCCAAGGTTGATGAAGTGTATAAATACTTGTTGAGGAGTTGTCAAAAATCATCCTTGAACAAATGAGTTAAATCTAAAGAAAGGATCAAAAGTAGAGCAGAGCAGAAGAGGAGTGAATGAAGAATAGAGTGAAGAGTCAGTGAAGAAGAATTTAAAGATAAGAGAAGAAGTTTTTGAGCCTTCAAAGGGATTGATTCAGGCATGAACATAGATGCTATTTCTCAGTTCATTATCTCTCTGTTAATCACAATTTCCTATAGGTAGTGAGCCTTTTCTTGAGTAGTGAGCTCTGGGTAGTGTGCCTGAAGGCATGTGCCTTCTATTTTCTTAAGTACTTTTAACAGGGTACACATTTTTGTGGGCTAACCCCCATCATGGTTTTTCCTTTAACTAGGTTTTCCACATCAAAATTTTGGTGTTGTGTGTTCATATAGTTGCTGCTCATGTGTTGATTAATGCTTTAATGTTATCATCATTAATCTAGTTGTAAAGAAGTTTCTAAAAGTTAAAGTATAGGAACAACTGATTCACCCCCCCTCTTAGTTGTCTGAACTGTTTCTAACAGACCTTCCTCTTGTCCATTTTGAGCTCGTCACCTAGGATTATCAAGGACCACCCCCTCTCAACATGTTTCCAAATGATGAGGCTCTCTTAACATTATTAGAACTCCATGAAATCTCATGATATGACATATGCTTTCCTTCTCATGCCTATTTTGGGAAGGAGGAGATCCTTAGTCCAAAAAAGCAAAAATCAAAAAATAGAAATTGTCCCCAGGTGGAAACCTCTTCAAGGCACTTTTAGACACAAAAGAGAAAAATAAAGATATATCTTCTAGCGAAAACATCTCTAAGGCCACCATATCATCCTACTAGTAGGAACATTCCAACATCCTAATTGAAGGCAACCGAGAAATCAATCTCAATACAAAAGAAATGCCTAAGCTCACCCACATCATAGAAAGCCTTACTAGAAAAGAAGAATCTAATCTTTCAATCATGCTTCATGAAGCACCTAATGTCTTTGCTTGGTCTTATGTAGACATGCCAAGATTGGATCCTTCCTTGGTTGCCTATCATCTTGTGGTACATCTAGAAGCGTGACCAGTCAAATAGAAACTCTGCAAGATGCATCCTCAAGTCACCTTACTTGTCAAAGAATAATTTTAGAAACTATTAGAGATTGACTTTATTTGCCCTATTGACTATCTAGAATGGGTCTCCAACATTGTTCCAATTGCTAAGAAACTTGGGGTTATCTGAGTATGTGTAGATTCTCAAGACCTCAACAAAGTAAGTCTAAAAGATGATTTTCCACTTCCCAACATTGACATCATTATGGATCTTGAATAGTAGGACATGAGATGCTCTCCCTCATGGATGGGTTCTCTACATATAACCAAATTAGAATCACCCTTTCCCTTGTTCTTGGGGCACATATTATTGGAAAGTCATGCCCTTTGGTCTAAAGAACACTAGAGCAACCTATCAATGAGCAGTTACTACTATTTTCGATGACATGCTACACAAAATCATGGAAGACTATGTGAATGACCTCCTTGGAAAGTCAAAAACAAGAGAGGAACATCCTAAGGTTTTGTTGATGTTGATTTTATTCTGACATATAGAGATAAAATTCACAAAGAATCTTAGCTTATCTTGAAGAATATGGAGAATTATTGGAAATATTTCTCAATTCCAAGTCTACGTAAACCAGGTCATTGTTGTGTTTTATTCGCTCATGGTTCAATGCAAAGCTATTTTTTATTCAAGGGGCCTTACTTAATCTAAGGATTTTGTCACTAGCAATTATAGTCCACTATATGCAAATATCTCAAAATAACTCTCAAATCAATGATCATTTGCAACTATTTATAACTTTCAAGTCAAACTTTATATGAACTTTACATAAACAAACTTGATTTCTCAAACTTTATGAAAATCATCAAAAAACTTTAGCATTTCCATGTATTTAATAGGATTTTCAACAACTTCCTTTAGATAACTGAATTTTAGCTAATTATTTATCACTTGTTGGAGAAAATTTAGAAAGATCAGGGTTAGAAACATCATTCTAAATAGGATCTAAATGCTCTATTATCCACATACTAAGGAATAAACTAACTTGAAAAATTCAACACAATCAAATCCATATATGTAAAATCCTGAGTAGTTTCACGAATATACATAAGAGATTGCAATCTTTCAAAGGAAAGTACATCAATTAAAAGCCTAAATTAGAAAACACTCTGTAATAGATGCAAAATTCTGAGTTTACCTTTATTTGAAGTACAAAGTCATACAAAATTTACAATGTAATAATGACTCTTATTGCATTGATCAAAATCACCAAAACTTACAAACGCTTTTAACAGATACACAAAGGAGATAAGACATTCCATGCACTCCTTGATGTAGACACATGTGACATCTCTAAAATCATGAAAAGTTCAAAGTATTCTAAAAGAAATATCTCCCCTTTGGTAACAAAATTTACAACTACAGCTTTAAGCCAAAAGTATAAAATGCCTGTGTAATAAAATATATGTAGCAAAGCTTCTTATATAGATTTTGAAGCTACTCTCCTACTACGGTTACAAAATCCATCTAATGGTTTACATTCAAATCTTATAAATCAATGATGGGAGTCCTTCCCCAACCATTCTCAAAATATCTTTAGAATATTCTTTCTGGCACAAAGATACCATAAGAATCTTTCAAATGCAGAGTCTTCTTTGACCTTTCTTTTGTTGACTCTAGCATCAACAACCTATCAAAATATACATAGCATATGCAAATGAAGGAATACAAGAGAAATTTTGTCATTGCTGGTACTTTTCCTCTTTGCTCTTCTCCAATCTTCTTCAAGTACTCTGTGTACTTGGCTATCAATGCTGATATGACATTATGATTATTTCTCTGACTAACTATCCATGTGTATTTCTGCATCTCAACTTTCTCCTTTAATGTCTTCACTTGTTCTTTTACCTCCTCTTCATGTTTCTGATACTTACCTATGCATTTTCTTCCATGATTGCATCAATATCTCAGTGCTTAAGAATGCATTAGGATCCTCCAGATAGGGTAAATACATACTCTTGAATTCTTTCATTGCCATATCTACATTATAAACTAGTACCTCTAAAAAATCATATCCAATAAACTTTTGTATGATTTTTCTGTGTTTTCCAATCACCTCATCATCATTTCCTTCCAATTCTTGGGTATTCATAATGCAACCTTCTAACATGTTACTTTCAAATTTCAACTCTAATATGACTTGTGGCATATGACTTGCTACTTGGGAAGTTATTATTCCTTCATTCTTCAGCTCATCAACCCGTTTCGTCATATCTTCAACTTGATTCAGCTCTTCCTTACATTCTTCTATTCTATGCTGACAATGCTGCAAAATAATACTACAATTATTCTTTGCTGCAAGAGCCAACTCCTAGTCAGCAATTACCTATCTTATTGCCTCTTCCCGCTTTTGAATAAACACTTTGAACCATTCCTCAAACATATTAGCCTCAACCCTTTTTTTTTCAAATTCAAAAAATTGTTCTTTAGATAAAATAGCTAAATTTTCAGGCATATCAGGAATGCGTCCCTTAGGATCAAATATCCCTTGTATAAACTATTGTAATTGTACAATATGTCCCTTTAAGTAATTAAACTTATCTTTGTCTTTCTTCATTTTTTTCATATCTTCCCACTCAGCCAAATTTTGTTCTCTTGTCAGATGTCCTAGATCAATATTTAATACTTTATAATCCTCAAGGGTCATTTCTCCCTTAGCTTTGTCCTTTTGTGGGATGGTGAGCTCCAAAGTTTTGGATCCTGATGGACTTCACTTTATAGTAGACATTATTCTTTCTTTCCTCTTCTCTTTTTGTGGGTGTTCTCCCAACAAACTTTTGATATCAATAGGCATCAATTGTATTTCTACTTTTTCCCTTTTTACTTCATTTCCTAACCAAGTTGGTGGTTCTTTATTTAATTCTACCTTCTTTTCTACATTGATCACATCCTCTTCAGGCTTCTCTATTTCTATTGTCTCCCATTGTTGTTGTTGTGGCTTTTGACTTTGATCCATAAGTTGATTCTGTTGTGATGCTGAAGGAGAAGCATTGTCCTACTTCTGTGATTCCTCTTCTACCTTTTCTTTCGTTGCTTTATCTTGTTCTGTATTCTTCTCAATATTTTTCTTTTCACTTACTTCTTCTGAATCCTTCTATTGTTCGTTTTGTTCCTGAATAGTGTCAAAAACACCTAGAACATTTGCATTTGTATTCCTCATAAGCACTGCCTCCCTTGTTTGCATAAGAACTTGTATACTTTCTATTCCACTTTTCTCTTCTGACGATACTGACTGATCAACAGATGTATTTTTTCTTCAATCTTTTCTCCTTCTTTCTCTATTTTTTGTTCTGCTTCCTCAACTTGTTGTGCAACATCTTGGACTTCTTTTGTATTTTTTAGGTGGTACTAATACACCATATGGATCTACTACTTCTATATTCTCCTACACATTTTCACTTGTATTTATTGGGCTCTGTACCTTGTCCATCAGAGTATCCTGTTGTTCCTCCTTAGGATTATTCTTTGACATTTGCTCTTCCATAATGAAAGTAGTCCTTGATGTTTGATCTTCCTCTTCATCCTCTAACTCTATATAATCTCCATCTTCTGAGTCTTCTTCACTACTACTCCCTTCATCAACATTCACATATTCAGTAACTTTTTTAGTTTCCAAACCTTTTGACTCATGCAACATTTCTTTAGTCAATTCCTGTTTGACTCTTATGTGGCCTGCTCTTCTTTCTTCTGGTGTAAAGTCTTCAGATACTTATCTTTGCCTTTCTCCAACTGATAAATTATCTACTACTATAGTAGGCATTGGTGTTTTCTCTATTGGTATACCCATGACCACAGCTTGTACTGTAGGTTGTCTTGATGATTTGTCTTTCTTTTGCATGAGCTCAGTAGTTACCTTTGACGTCTGTGGTTTTTCTATATAAACTTCTTGATTTGAGGTTCCCTCTTCCATGAATGTACCTGAAGGAATAGCCACTAAAATTCCCAAAGCATAAGGGTCTAACAATGTTGCATTTTCATTTTTATCCAATACGGTGGTCTCCATGAATTTTCTCCTCTTTTCATAAAAGCACATAAGTTCATCCTTATTTTCCCTTTCTCTTTTCTTGCCTTTCTTTTGATAAGTGGAAATACCCCCTTTAGCTTTAATCTTTTCTATTTTATCAGCCAACCATTTTTTAGAAAACAGAAGAATCGGTGTAGATATTGCATCTAAAGATGTTTCTGCAGGCTTTTCCCAATTAGGCTCATCAATGGGTACTAATGATGCCCCTTGGACTTCATAATTTTGATGTAACAATTTGTCATCTTTAGTAATTTCTTGAGGCACGCTGATCTCCCCCATTGTCTTCATTTGTTCAATGGTTAATCTTTGGTGAGCTCTTTTCCTTACCTCCTGTTCATTTTCATAGTGTGCCCAAAAATCTTCAATGTGAATTTGGTGTCTGTAATTTTTATCATAGAAATTTTGTATTCTGTAAAAAATGTCAAATTTCCTTGTCAAATCAAATTCTTTAAATGCATAGTATATCAATTCCTTTTCTGACTCTTTAGCTATGTTTTCATTGTAACAGGATTAGTCAATGATTACAAAAGGGAACTTGATGTCTTGGTGCAGGGCACCTAGCAAGTTCATGATTCTAGTCATTTTTCCTAATCAAGATAGTTTGTTCCTTAGTCAAATTTTGGTGTAATGGTCTCATTAATAAGAGACATAGTGGATTTGTTTTTCATAATATTGTAATAAATCCATTTCATGGCATAATCATGTAGTGGGAGTCTAAATTAAGAGTTTCTAATTATAGGTCTTAAGTCATATGTTGAGTAGACTGACTATTTTTAGGTGCAGTGGCTTTAATGCCTAGTTTTATGGCTTTTCCATGATGGGGACAGCAGAAAATCATGGCTTTATACTTTTGTCATGATAGTAATACATTGAAATATGCATATTGTGGTTGAAGAGGAGATGGGAAGGAGTTTTATGAAGAAAATATAACAGAGAATAGTCATATTTCTATTTTTTCACTGTCTTTCTTTTTTTTTCTACCCCAAAATCATACTTTGCCATACTGTCATGAGTATATGTGTGCAAATGGAATAGGTCTCTACCTTATCTTTCTAGTGAATGCATTTTGAATCACTTTTAGAGAAGTTTTTGTGAAGAGAATAAACGTTAACCAATCATTTTCTGAGTTTTCACTGTTTTCTTTAACTTTCAGGCCCTCGTACTCATCCATACAATGTAGTCAAGGGAACAAACTTATGAAATGTTGTAGGGAAATGTATTAACTCTCATTTGAGTGTATCTAGGAGGAATTTCATCAATGTTTAGGGATTTGGTAAGCATTTTTCTGAAAGCTGCCGTAAAACCCTAGTATTGTGAGGGTTTGGAGAAAATGATGGGTTTTGGACCCATTTCACTGCATCAACTCACTAGACTAGGTGGAATGATGGAAATTAGGATTTTTTAAACTAATTTTTGTGTTGTAGAAGTAGGGCATGACTGGAGTGAGTTTATTTGTCCAATCTAGGCCCAATATCTTCATGTATTGGGCATTTGTAAGCTTGGAGAGTGAGAGTTCAAGTGGGACAGTGGCTTGGGTTGAACCAAGAAGCCTAAAATCTATGTAGACAAACCTTTTCTAGCATGATCAATGCTTTGGAGTAGAGTGCAAAGGCTAAGAACAAGTTTGGAGCCATTGTGGTGTGTGGAAGAGGCCTAATTAGGCTTGTTGCAGCAAGGGACAACCCTATTTTGAGGCTTATGTTACAAAGGAACCTCTTTAGTATGTTGTGTAATTCCATAATAGGTATCTATAAATCTAGTTTGTTCATGGGTTTGTTAGGTTTTATGCAAGTTATGCCCCCAAAAGACCTCAAACATGGCTACAAGAAAGTTGGTCTACTGACAAAGGAAAGACAAGAAGGGTCTGTGGTCAAGAATCCTAATGAGTTTCATTAGTTTAAATGCATCATTTTCATGAGATCTCAGTTGTCTTGGAGGATAGGAATGATTTCCATGCATATAAGCCATGTTGGGTTACCCTTCCCATTGATTGAAGCCATGCATTGTAGAAGGAACAACCCACTTTCTTGCATGATCAGTCAAAGCGACATTGGAGTTGATTTGAAGTTGTTCCCTACTCTGCATCAACTGGTATCAGAGCTACTAGGACTAGATCTTTTGAAGTTAAAGAGTTGAATATTTAAAAAGAGATAGTTGGAAGGTGAAAAGACATCATGACAATTAGAGGATTGACAGAGGAGGAGATGCTATAGAGGAATGCAATTTTCAAAACTAGATGCAAGTGTAATGGCAAGGTATGTACTATGATGGTAGATTTAAGTAACCTAGATAAATTGGTATCTTAGAAAATGGTTGATAAGTTGCAATTAGTAGGGATTCCTCATGAATCACCTTATTTTGTTTCTTGTTTGAATGGTGAGCATACCTTTCTAATTAAAGAGCAATCTTGGGTTGAATTTCAAATCGGTGATTACAAAGTTAGAATCTTGTGTGATGTTGTACCTATGAGCATATGTCATTTGTTGTTGGGAATTCCATGGATATATGAAAGATTTGCTTTATGTGATGGAAGGTGTAATAGCTATAAGATAATGAAGGATGGGGTTTCATTTAACTTGATTCCATTGGTAGAAAAGAATCAAGGACAAAGAAAGAATGCAAGAATACTAATGCAGGGTAGAAGATAGTCTATGAGGCATGAGGAGAGCAATTACAGTGAAAGGGTAGCCATTGCAAAGAAGAAGAATGCTAGGGCCATCAGTATTGACAAAGATGCAATGTTAAAGAGCAAAGTGGATGGTGAATTAGTAATGAGGTCTGAAAAGGAAAAGACTAAGAAAGAATCCTCTATGAAGAATCAAGATGAGTCAAGAAAGCATGATGGGAACAAGGGAGAGATGGATTTTTGCCAAGAAAAAGCCAAAGAGGTTGTGGGAAAGTCAAGCACTATTAGGACAGTAAAGAGCAGGTTTGACATGATAGAGTCTGATGCAAATAATTATGAAAAGAGGAATCTTGGGACAGAGATCCTAAGAAGAGGGAGAGAAGAAAAGTATGCAAGAGAATTGCCTATGGAAGGGCAAGATGGATTTGTGAAGTATGAAGAGGTAATGGTGGGGGCAGTATCTTGTCCCTTAGTAGTAAAAGAGGACAGTAGGTCTGATGGTGCAATAGGTTATGGATCTGAAAACACAGTGATGATAAGGTCTGAGAGTCTAAGACAAGACATGAGGACAAAGGATGTGGTGAGCCAAGGAAAAAGGCAAATGGAAGAGTTTGTGATGGTTGAGGTTGAAGAAAAGCAAGTTGTGGTTATGGTGTCCAATAAGGATGATGGATGGTTAGCCTTTGTTAGCACAAAAGTTTATGAACTTGGTAGGATAGAGGTCCTTGAGGCAAGGTGTCAAATGCAAAGAGCAAGCAATCAAGGCAAAGAGATGTAAGGTAAGGTACTAGGAAGTGTGGCTACATTTGAGCACACACAGAGAATTGAGGGGATAGAAGTTTCAATCACCCCAGGAGGTGAAGATGACAAAGTAGTGAGTGTGAATATGAAGTTGACAGAGAAAGGCCAAGAGAAGGCCCAAGGTAGAGTGTTTGAGAAGACTCCATATGTGTTGGAGAAGTATGATGACAATGAAGATAGGATAGGGTTATGCCCTTTAAGGAAAAGTGAGGTTGGTAGTCAGTTTGGTGCTTCTGTGGTAGAGGGTACTACATCTAATTTCATGAGGGAATTAAGGATAAAGGATCTGAAAATGAGTTTGAAGACAAGGAGTGAAGTGAATGGATATATTCAGTAGGGACAATGGGGTAATTTCAAGTACATAGCTGGGGTACTGAAGAAAAGAGTTCATGAAACATTGAATAAGAGTTTGTTTGTAGGTGTGGTATCAAGCTTTGATGAGAGGAAGAGTAGTGGGCCTATAGTAGATCAGATTGTAGAGAAGAGGCAACATCAAGTTGTAAGACAAGTCCAAATTGATGAGTTTGAGTTTGTTCCAAGGGTTAAGATGAAGATAGTCCAAACTAGAATGGGCAAAGGTACATTTGTAGGTGCAGAGGTAAGTTCTACAGTCATCTCAGAGGAAGAAAGAGTTAGCAGGTGTGAGAAAGGTCTGTGCGGGAGGATGGAGCAATGTCAAAGTGAAGGCAAGGTCAATAGTGCAAAACATGATGCAACTTTCAAGTACCTAGTTCAATGGATGGGATTTCCAGATGGAATAACACATTAGAAACAAGCATGCAAGTTGAACAAGCCAAGGAATGAAGTTGTACAGTCCTCATGGGACATGAGTCTTTTTTTTTGGCCGGTTGTATGGTGCAGGGCACCCAGCAAGTTCATGATTCTAGTCATTTTTCCTAATCAAGATAGTTTGTTCCTTAGTCAAATTTTGGTGTAATGGTCTCATTAATAAGAGACATAGTAGATTTTGTTTTCATAATATTGTAATAAATCCATTTCATGTTATACTCATGTAGTGGGAGTCTAAATTAAGAGTTTCTAGTTATGGGTCTTAAGTCCTATGTTGAGTGGACTGCCTATTTTTAGGTGCAGTGGCTTTAATGCCCAATTTTATTCATTTTCCATGATAAGGATAGTATAAAATCATGGTTTTCTACCTTTTTCATGATACTAATACATTGAAATATGCATATTGTGGTTGAAGAGGAGATGGGAAGAGAGTTTTATGAAGAAAATATAACATAGAACAGTCATATTTATGTTTTTTCATTGTCTTTCTTTTTTTTTCTGCCCCAAAATCATACTTTGTCATATTGTAATGTGTTCACACATGCAAATGGAATAGGTCTCTACCTTATCTTTCTGGTGAATGCATTTTGAATCACTTTTAGAGAAGTTTTTGTGAAGAGAATAAACGTTTACCAGTCATTTTCTGAGTTTTCACTGTTTTCTTTAACTTTCAACACCTTGTACTCATCTGTATAGTATAGTCAAGGGCACAAACTTATGAAATGATGTAGGGCATTGTATTAACTCTCATTTGAGTGTATCTAGGAGGAATTTCATGAAAGTTTAGGGATTTGGTAAGCATTTTTCTGAAAGCTTCCCTAAAACCCTAGTATTGTGAGGGTTTGGAGAGAACAATGGGTTTTGGACCCATTGCACCTGCATTAACTCACTAGACTAGGTGGAATTATGGAAATTAGGATGTTTTTAACTTATTTTTGTGTTGTAGAAGTAGGGCATGGCTGGAGTGAGTTTATTTGTGCAATCTAGGCCCAATATCTTCATGTATTAGGCATTTGTAAGCTTGAAGAGTGAGAGTTCAAGTGGGACAGTGGCTTGGGTTGACCCAAGAAGCCCAAAATCTATGTAGACAAACCTTTTCTAGCATGATCAATGCTTTGGAGTAGAGTGCAAAGGCTAAGAACAAGTTTGGAGCCATTGTGGTGTGTGGAAGAGGCCTAATTAGGCCTGTTGTAGCATGGGACAACCCTATTTTGAGGCTTGTGTTACAAAGGAACCTCTATTGCATGTTTGGTATGTTATGTAATGCCATAATGGGTATCTAGGAATCTAGTTTGTTCATGGGTTTGTTAGGTTTTATGTAAGTTATGCCCCAAAAACACATTAGACATGGCTACAAGCGAGTTGGTCTACTTACAAAGGAAAGACAAGAAGGGTATGTGGTCAGGAATCCTAATAAGTTTCATTAGTTTAAATGCATCATTTTAGTGAGATCTCAGTTGTCTTGGAGGATAGGCATGAGTTCCATTCATATAAGCCATGTTGGGTTACCCTTCCCATTCATTAAAGCCATGCATTGTAGAAGGAACAACCCACTTTCTTGCATAATCAGTCAAAGTTACATTGGAGTTGATTTGAAGTTGTCCCCTACTCTGCATCATGTTTCCTCTATTAAATCTCTTTTTATACATATTATATATCTTAAGAACCTGCCTAGAAAATTCCAATACAATCAAGAGATTAGTAGGATATCTGGGCAACTTAAATGACTTGCCTTCAAAGTCTTCAGTCTTGATATAAGTAAAAGTGGAAAATTGTATAAACAAAGAACTAAACTAACTTATGCCTTCTCTTTCCTCTTCACTTAGTCTCTTATCTTTATCCCCATTTAGCACCCTCACCATATAATTATAGAAAACATCATTTACTCTTGTATAATTTGTCAATGCATTCTCTTCTTGCAAGTCTAGGTAGTGATCATATACTAATTTCTGGCCTAGACCACTCCCTAAAGTATCTACTACTCTTATTCCAGTTAATGGAGGTATTTCAACAGCTAATGCATATATCACATAAGAAGACATATTGAACCTTATGTTTTTTGTAAATGCCATTATTTATCTATTTATTGCCATACTAATGGTCCTGGTCCAATGAATAATTCCATTCTTTGATCTAACATATTGTATGACACTGAACATCCAAGGCTCAAATTTAGTTGCATTTGTTAGTCCAACCAGCCTACTCAACGTGGTAATCATGAAATATATTTCTTCTTTGAAGTTAATTCTCTATAAACTTTTAGGAACTCTCACAGCGGCCTTAGGTTTGTTTTTAGCTATATACCATCCATAGAAGATATCACTTTTGCATTCTCTCTCATTTCTTGTATATTCATCTGCACACTGATCTATATCAATAACCATCATTTTTTCTTTAATTTCAAGTCCAAAGTCCAGGTTATACCCTCTATAGATAAATCTACAATGCTCCTACCATTATGCATTACTTGTCTAGTTTCCAAGTTATATCTCTCCATACATTCTATCACCAAATCCCTAGCTTACATAGCTAAGGGGAACCCTGTGGCCTTGTATAACCTTTTCTCCCATATCTTCTTCATGTCATCTGAAGCATCAGACACTGTGACCTTTTGTAATACTTCTTCTGCATCATAATGCCCAATATTCGTATCTGTAACTGTTCCTCTTGAGTAAAATATCAAAGTCAGGAACCCTCGAACTGGTAAAAACTCTTCTTTAATGGTTTCCCTCTATGGTTTTCTCTCCTTTGTCACTTTCTCTCCTTCCTCAACTATGGTACTTACCTTCTATCTTGGCACCATCCTATAAGAAAATTTGTACTTTTAATCCCTTCATTTTATTCTTTCTTCTTAGGGTTTTACCATGTATTTTTACATTTTCACATTTACTTTAACCCTTTTATCTTTTCCCTATTTTAGATTTCATGTTCTCTAACCGCAATCAACCTCTTTCCCTAATTAGCTAAAGCAATTTTCTACTCATTTGTTTCATTTTCAAACAAAATTATTCACAACTAACATGCATTTTTTTGTTAACTGCATCGTAATGACATTTTTAGGGTACATACTTGTATTTGTGACCAGCTTAATTCTATAAATGTTGACCCAATTTACCATTTCAGCTACGTCCTTATCGCTTGGAAATTCTGTTCAACTATTGAATCTTTGCTTAATCTGTGAGACATCCTAGCTCATCTACAATTTTAGCTCTCAAGATGCAAATATGAAAGTAAAACATATCTTACTTTAACTTTAATATGTTTAAACACCACATCTTTTGTTGTTAGTTCTGCATTAAATGTGATATTTAATGTACTTCTCAAGTGTATCTCGTCATTTCAACTTTGTATTTCTAACATTGTATCTGTTATTCCCTATCCTTTGCATTTTGACTTTTGTATATCCCTTTTTGTATATTACTTTGTATATCCATAACATACAAACCCAAACATGCAATGGCCTACAGAACAATTTTGCTTCACATTGTATATATGGTACATACAAATTAACATACGACAGCAGACATGAGAAAATTATTGATTTCACTTTTAATAACATATCCATTCCACCTTTGTATCTTACTTTTTGTATCTCGTGTTTGTATCCATACAATTTATTATACATACAAAATTTTAGCATTAGCTAGTTAATACCACATTTAAGTTACAGTTGGGTTTTGTATTTATCCCTTTGTATCTTACCTTGTATCTTTGCAACATACATTTAATTATACAAGTTGCGGACTTAATGAATAATTAACTATTTTTTGATCTTTTGCTATTTCCAGTTTTGTATCTTTGTACTCCTCAATTTTGTATATCCTCATTCATGCGTAACACATTTTCCTCATTTAATACAAATGCGGACTTACCCTTTATCTCAACTGACTTTACCCCTTTTTATAATTCTGCCATTGTATTTCTATTCTTGCATCATGTTAACATACAACAAGTGAGACATACAAAAGAAACATATTCACCTCATTATTAACCTTACCTTACCTCCTTTTGGGTTTTCCTTTGTATCTTGTACATTACATTCTAGATGCATACAACCTTGCATGTTATTTTCATAAAAAAGTGACCCCCTTCTTTTCTTCCAATGTTCGTACTGTATCTCTGTATTTAATGCCATAATATATAAATCATGATTAAAAAATCTAATATACTAATGACATTAAGGTAATTAGACCTCCAACATGCTCGAATTAACTCAAACAAATCTAAACATTCTAAACTCACACGAACACCATTAATGATGTTGATTAACCCTATAACTTGTGTGAATTTCTATTTAACGGTCTATGTGATGAATAAATTCTCATTCTTCTTTGGCCTGTGTTAATATTTACTGTAAGCATGACTACTCCCATATGTCTTCATAGTAATAGGAGGCAAACTGCCTTCCTCGATCTAATCTCAAATGCTCGTCTAAGAGGATTAATCATTCAGCATGAAAATCTTATCTTCCATGAATTAGAGCTAGAAGCCATTAAGATGGTACTAGGCATAGACTTTCTAACTAATGAGGATAGATATAGAGTTAATTCTGATACTGCCTCATGGCTCCTTGCTTCTGTGTTGGATTTAAGTGTGAACAAAGTAGAAGTCTTCTTGTTATTTCAAGATCTTTTCAAGGTTGATTATAGAATTACGGATATCGACATCCTCATAGGGGCAGAACTAGGAGTTGGCATTCCACGAGCCTCAGAAATCCCCCTAATTGATATTCATAGAGTACAATATGAAAGACTTCCATTTCTGATGAACATGGTGAATCATGCCTTAGTACGCCATCGTTATTGGAATAGAGTCAGCTTTAGTTTCCTGCGTTTGTCTAGGGGATTGGATTCAACATAGAATCTAGACTGGCTAGGTCATTTTGCAAAAGTAGTTCAATTTATGCACTTCTATGTGAATCCTTAATCTCTATACTGCTCTTTAAACACTTAGTCTCTCTTTTTTGTAAAGAATTCAACTTTTGACAATGACGTTTGCAAGCACACTCTCTTTTGAATGTACATTTTTATTCATATATAATATAAATATTACCAATTTTGGTGCGTTTTACTCATTGTTGCACTTTCTTATATTAGCTCCCTGCATGTATCTAACTCCTATATCTGAATTATGCATGCAGACATACTATACACTAAAATTTAACTTTGATTCCTTTTATCATTGCAATTTATTCATATGTAATAATGTCATTTAACACAATCCTTGCCCTATGTTTGATTTTATTTTCCTTTCAAATTTGTTCATGTATATTCGTCACTTTGTATTTTGAACGTGATTGTATTAACATACATACAAAACTACATGCAAACGCAGACTTGTTATTTTATACATTCGACTGTTGAACTCAATCAGGTTCGATTTGTATGCTGATGATTTGAGCATTAGACATATGCATGTAACCAATAAGATACAAAAACCTGATCACACATAATGCGACACATACAAAACTCTCCCATACAAATAAATTTGTATGTGACATACAAACTCCAAAATAATGCATTTTACCAAAACCCTCATATCTCACAAAATATAATGAATTTCAAATTGATTCAAAAGGCAACCCTTAATCATTTTCCCCAAAGAAACTACTAGTACTTTTTCTTTGTACCTAGAAATGGGCATTTTAATTTTCCACACTTTTTCACATCTACCCCTTTTTCTCTCTTTACCACCAAGCAAGACCAAACACACCAACCAAAAGAAAAAATCACAATAGGGGTCCTTATTTTGCTAGAGGGTAAAATGGGGCATGTTGTGAGCATCACAACAGGTCCTACAATAGATATTTGCATGTCTTAGGGAGTACAAGCTTCGCCTAACTCCCAAGAAATGTGATGCAGGAGCATCCAGTGGTGTAAGGGCAATCTTGCATCACCCAAAAAAAAAAAAAAGTTTCAAAATTGTTGATGTTCTACCCATTTCTTCTCAAAATCTGTGGTTCTGGTCCCATAATTGCTTGAATAATAATGTAGAACTTTTAGTTTTCCCAAACTGTTAAAAATAGTAAACTGCTATTTTTAGAAAGTTTGCATTTGGGCATGGAATGAAGTCAAAATTTACAGGAAGTTACATAACAGAAATATAAGACCTTTGGTGAAGGAATCATATGAAGATCATTTGCGAGATAAAAGATATTAAAGTTTTTGTTTCCTGAAAAATGCCTGAAAATTATTCAAACTTAGGTTTGAGGTACTAAACGGCCCCGTACGGGCCAGAAAATGGCCAAAACTGGCAAAGCTAGCTCTTAGCACGTAGAACACTCCACGAGCTTTCCGACGCATAAAACGGTTCATCAATCGGAGTCTCGGATCAAAAGTTATGGCTCCCGGAAGTTGACCTATTTTTGGAGGGAGATGTAAAATTTGAAATTAGGTTGCTGGCCACCAAAAAGGCTATTAATAACCATTTTTGGGAACCCTGGGTGGTAGGAGAGTTAAGGGGGCAAGTGCAGAGTCAAGAATAGGCAGGAAAATAGAAACCCTAGCTGATTTGGGGGTTACAAAAGGTGGAAGATTCCAAAGCCTGGTGATGGTAGCTGTAGTGTGTTGCAGCCTATAGAGGACTGATTCCTCTAATTGTAATTAAGCTTCTGTAATGTAATGAGTTGCCCAGATCAATAAAATGAAAGTTCTATTCTCTATGTTTAATTTCTATTGTTGTGTGTTTTATGATTTACCCCCTTCATCAAGTGGTATCAGAGTGAGGGTTCCTGAGTGTGTAGACAGATCACCGACCGTGAGGCAGTTTGCACCAGGACTTGAGGTTGTGGGTTTACTGTGGAGACCAAGATGCCTCCACAAAGAAATCATGTTGGGAGGAATGCTTTGACAGAAGAGGGTTTTAGAGCCCTACAAAGGCAAATTGATGCATTACAAGAGGAGCTACGAAGAGGGTTTGAGCCGAGGACAAGAGAAGAAAGTGAAGATGAAGTTGAAGAAGAGCTATCTGAGGAAGAACAAGAAGCTGCCGAAGATGCTGCAGAAGTAAGGTTGTTGAGGGTCATTTCAAAGATCGGAAAGAGGCCCAGGATTGAAGTTTCTACATATTCTGGAGATTTGAATCTAGAATAGCTTATTGATTGGATCAATGACATGGAGGAGTATTTTGAGTATGAAGATGTGGAGGACCCAGATCGGGTTAAGTTTGCAAAAACAAAGTTGAAGGGCCACGCCAATATTTGGTAGAAGGAGGTCCAATTAGAGAGGAACAAAAGAGGAAAAGCAAAGATCACCAGATATGATTGGATGGTGGAGAAACTGAAGAAGCAGTTCATTCCTGTGGACTATGAGATGGAGTTGCTGAAGAAGCTACAAGGACTGAAGCAAGGTAACAAATCTGTTAAGGAGTCTACAGAAGAGTTTTATAAAATTACTATTAGGACAGGTCATGCAAAGCCCAACAAGGAGAAGGTAGCCCGTTACATTGATGGGTTGAGGTCGAGTATTCAAGAGGAGTTGAGCCTAGTCAGAATGACCACCATAGAAGATGCATACCGGTTTTCCCTCAAGGTGGAAGAAACGCTGAACAAAAGATTTGATAGCAAGCAAAGGGGAAGAGGTCAAGGTGGAAGGACTAGTGGAAGACCCTATGGAGGTCGTAATGAAGGTCAAAAGAAAAGTTAAGAAGCAGGCACCAATCGAAATCAAAGAGGGGATAATACCTACCGCCCTCGTGACCAGAACAATGGTGATCAAAGAGGAAGAGGAAGAGGCAGACCTGGGCAAGGACCTGGAAGAGAAGGTTTCAGAGGAGCCTATTTCCAATGTGGAGAAGAAGGGCATCGAGCATATGAGTGTCTGCAACATCAAGGAAGGACAAATAGAAGACCTGAAGGTAATGTACGAGTTGCACATGTAGATGAAGATGTACATTCTGAGCATTCTGAAGATGCTGAAAGGGGAGAAACCCTAGTTGTCAGAAGAACCTTGCTGAATGAGGAGAAAGAACCCAATCAGAGGAAGAGTTTATTCCGCACAAGGTGCAAATGTGAGGGTAAGTGTTGTGATATTATTATTGACAGTGGAAGCACTGATAATTTGGTTTCAGAAGAGATGGTTGACAAGTTGAAGTTGACAAGAAGAAAGCATCCACATCCATATCGGATTGCATGGTTGCAAAAGGACCATAGAGCTTTGGTCAATGAGCAGTGTTTAGTGAAGTTCAAGATTGGTGACTACCATGATGAGGTGCTGTGTGATATCATACCGATGGATGCATGTCATATGCTATTGGGGAGGCCATGGCAGTATGATAGGAGCACTGTCCATGATGGCCGTGCAAACACATATTCCCTAACAAAGGATGGAGTTCGTCATAAGTTGAAGCCCTTGAAGGAGGTGGAAGAAAAGGTATGTAGTACTGCCATAATTTGTTTGGTAGATGGTAGGAAATTTTTGGAAGGTATGAAGCATGAGCATCATTGCTTTGCATTGATTCCTGAGATTAGTCAAGAGAAATGTGAAGATGTACTAGCAGAAGTTTTAGATATGTTGGAAGAGTTCCAGGACATTATCTCTAATAATGTACCAGAAGGTTTACCACCAGTAAGGAAGATAAGTCATCAAATGGATTTGATACCAGGAGCCAGTTTGCCAAACAAGGTAGCCCATAGAATGACCCCTACAGAGAATGAAGAGCTGAAAAGACAAGTTCAGGAGTTGTTGAGGAAGGGACTGATAAGGGAGAGCCTAAGTCCATGTGCGGTACCTGCAGTACTAGCACCAAAGAAAGATGGAGAATGGAGGATGTGTACAGACTCTTGAGCCATCAATAAGATAACGATCAAGTATAGATTTCCATTGCCAAGAATGGATGACATCATGGACTATTTGAGTGGAGCCAAGTACTTCACAAAAATTGACCTGAAGAGTGGGTATCACCAAATCCGTATTAGAGAAGGGGATGAATGGAAGACAGCCTTCAAGAAAAAGGAAGGTTTGTATGAGTGGTTAGTCATGCCATTTGGGCTAACCAATGCACCGAGCACATTCATTCGACTCATGAACAAGGTATTGAAAGAATTTTTGGGAAGTTTTGTTATTGTTTATTTGGATGATATTTTAATTTTCAGTAAGACTTGGGATGAGCATTTGATGCATATCAGAAGAGTTCTAGAGAAGCTGAGGGAGGAGAAGTTGTTGATTAATCTGAAGAAATGTAGTTTTGCAAACAAGGAGTTGGTATACCTGGGATTTGTTGTCTCAGAGGAAGGTCTTAAGATGGACCCAGAAAAAGTAAAGGCTATCATTGAGTGGCCTACACCAAGGAGTGCAACAAAGGTAAGGTCTTTTCATGGTTTGGCAAGTTTTTACAGAAAGTTTATCAGGAATTTTAGTAGCATTTGTGCACCCCTAACTGAAATAATGAGAGGGGATAGAAAAGTGTTTAGATGGACTAAAGGGGCAGACAAGAGCTTTGATACATTAAAGCAGAAAGTCGTAGAACAACCTTTTTGGCACTTCCAGATTTCAATAAGGTATTTCAGGTAGATTGTGATGCCAGTGGTAGTGGTATAGGAGCTGTTTTGAGCCAAGAAGGTAAGCCCATTGCCTATTTTAGTGAGAAGCTTAATGATGCCAAGAAAAAGTATTCTGTTTATGATTAGGAATTTTATACAATAGTTCAGGCTTTGAAGAAATGGAGACATTATTTGTTACCAAAAGAGTTTGTTTTATATACTGATCATCAGGCTTTGCAGTATCTTAATAATCAAGGAAAATTGAACCAAAGGCACTTAAAATGGGTTGAGTTTTTGCAGAGTTATACCTTTATTTTGAAGCATAGGAGTGGGAAGTCCAATAGAGTTGCAGATGCCTTGAGCAGAAGGCAAAATTTGTTGACAGAAATAAAGATAGAGGTTGTTGGGTTCGATGAGCTCAAAAGTTTGTATCCTAAAGATCCAGATTTTGCAGAGGCTTGGAAAGCTTGTCTGGAGCCTGTTACTTTAGACAGGACAAGATGGTTGGATTTCATAATCCAAGATGGCATGTTGTTTAGAGGAAGCCAGTTGTGCATTTCGAGGAGTTCCATGAGAGAGAACCTGATTAAAGAGAAGCATAGTGGAGGATTGGCTGGACACTTTGGTCGAGATAAGACCATTTCAATTGTTGGTGAAAATTATTATTGGCCACAGTTGTAGTAGGATGTGAGGAAGTTTGTGCAAAGTTGTAGAGTATGTCAGATGGCAAAAGGAACAAGTTAGAATATAGGGTTGTGTCATCCATTACCTATACCAGAGAAGCCCTGGGATGATATCAGTATGGATTTTGTTCTTGGTTTACCAAGGACACAGAGAGGACATGATTCTATTTTTGTGGTGGTGGACAGATTCTCAAAAATGGCACATTTTATTCCTTGTAAGAAGACTAATGATGTTGTTCATATTGCACAGTTATTTTTTAGGAAAGTGGTGAGACTACATGGTCTACCAAAAAGCATAGTTTCAGACCGAGATACCAAGTTTGTTGGTTATTTCTAGAGGACATTGTGGAAGAAGTTGAAGACAGACTTGAAGTTCAGTTCTGCACTCCATCCATAGACTGATGGACAAACTGAAGTGGTGAATAGGAGTTTGGGTAACCTATTATGATGCTTGGTAGGAGATAAGCCCAAGGGATGGGATTTGATTTTACCACAGGCAGAATTTGCTTCCAACAATTATGTCAATAGGAGTACTGGTAAATCACCATTCTAGATTGTATATTGCAATAGTCCAAGAAATGCTTCAGAGTTAAGGAATCTGGATACGGGAGAAAAGACAAGTGCCAAGGCTGAAGACTTGGCAGAACATATGAAGAATTTGCATGAAGAGGTGAGAAAGCACATTAATAAGATGACTACTCAGTACAAGGCTAAGGCAGATCAGAAGAGGAGGTATAAGGAGTTCCAGGTGGGAGATGAAGTCATGGTTCACTTGAGAAAAGAAAGGTTCCCTATTGGAACATACCATAAATTAAAACTGAAGAAATTTGGACCATGCAAAATCTTGAAGAAGCATGATTCCATAAATGCATATGAGGTAGAGCTGTCGAGTGGGATCAACATTTCCCCTGTTTTCAACATCGCTGATTTAACAAAATATCATGAAGGTGGAACAGAGGATGGACCAACAGAAGTGCAGTGGAGTATTCCAGCATCTACTTCAATAGAGGAGATAGAAGAGATCTTGGATAGCCGTGTGGGAGGGAGTACTCGAAATAGGCAATATGAAGAATATCTAGTGAAATGGAAAGAAAGGCATGTTCAAGATTCTTCTTGGTTGTCTAAGGCAGAGGTTGACCGTTTGGGTTTTCCTCACACAAACACCTGAGATGTGACAAGGTCACTTCTCAAATTACCCTGGGTGTCTAATGCAGAAGCATCCAGTGGTGTAAGGGCAATCTTGCATCACCCCAAAAAAAAAAAAAAGTTTCAAAATTGTTGATGTTCTACCCATTTCTTCTCAAAATCTATGGTTCTGGTCCCATAATCACCTGAATAATAATGTAGAACTTTTAGTTTTCCCAAACTACTAAAAATAGTAAACTGCTATTTTTAGAAAGTTTGCATTTGGGCACGGAATGAAGTCAAAATTTACAGGAAGTTACATAACGGAAATATAAGACCTTTGGCAAAGGAATCATATGAAGATCATTTGCGAGTTGAAAGATATTAAAGTTTTCGTTTCCTGAAAAATGCCTGAAAATTATTCAAACTCATGTTTGAGGCACTAAACGGCCTCGTATGGGCCCGAAAATGGCCAGAACTGGTAGAGCTAATTCTTAGCACGTAGAGCACTCCACGAGATTTCTGACGCATAAAACGGTTCATCAATCGGAGTCCCGGATCAAAAGTTATGGCTCCCGGAAGTTGACCTATTTTTGGAGGGAGATGCAAAATTTGAAATTAGGTTGTTAGCCGCCAAAAAGGCTATTAATAACCATTTTTGGGAACCCTGGGTGGTAGGAGAGTTAAGGGGGCAAGTGTAGAGTCAAGAATAGGTAGGAAAACAGAAACCCTAGCTAATTTGGGGGTTACAGAAGGCAGAAGATTCCAGAGCCTGGTGATGGTAGCTGTAGTGTGTTGCAGCCTGTAGAGGACTGATTCCTCTAATTGTAATTAAGCTTCTGTAATGTAATGAGTTGCCCAGATCAATAAAATGAAAGTTCTATTCTCTGTGTTCAATTTCTATTGTTGTGTGTTTTATGATTTACCCCCTTCATCAAAATGTGTCTTTTGTGTCACATCAGGAAAGCTCTTGGGATTCACTGTTTCTCATAGAGGCATTAAGGTGGATCCCACTAATGTCACTGCTATAACAAAAATATCTCCTCCTAAGATGCTCAAACATATTTGAAGTCTCCAATGTAAGCTCCAATCTATCTATAGATTCATCACTCAACTTGCAGACAAGTGTAAACCTTTAACCCATTTTCTTCATAAAGATGTACACTTCAAGTGGGACCAAAATTACCAACAAGCATTTGACTGCATCAAGAAATATCTAGCCTCACCACCAGTCCTAATGGCACCTATCCCTAGGAAACCCCTATTATTATATATATCAACAACTTCAATAGCACTGTGGGCACTTCTAGCACAACATGATGACACTAGCCATGAAATAGATATATACTATACCAGTAGGACCCTAGTCGGTTATGAGCTTAACTACACATCCATGGAAGGTGCATGTCTAGCTATCATTTCTATTCTCAAAAGTTACGACACTACATGCTAAGTCACTCTATTAAGCTCATCTCTAAAGTCAACCCTCTCAAGTACCTACTTTCCAAGACCTCACTTACATGAAAAATGGAAAAATGGGTAATGTTACTATGCGAATTTGACATAGAATATGTAGACCAAAGGGCAATCAAAGGACAAGTAGTCATAGATCAGTTGGCCAAAGCACCGCTTACAAATCATCATCTACTCTCGATTGATATTTCAGATGAGTCCATCCTAGCAATGATAGAATTAGCACACTGGAAACTATACTTTGATGGATCCTCCACCAATCATGGTTCAAGGGCAAGAATACTATTGGTGACCCTGCAAGGTAACTACATTCCTAAAGCATATAGGATTTCCTTCCCATGCACAAATAATGTGGCCGAGTATGAATCTTTGATAATTGGCCTCAAAACAATAGTTCAGTGGAACATCCAACAATTACAAGTCTATGGTGATTCTTAGTTGATTATCAAGAAAGTCAATGGTGAATATCTCACTAAGGATGACAAACTAGTTCCCTACAAGAAAATGATTGATGAATATAAACTATTCTTCACCTACATCCAGTTTGAAAGCATGTACCCTACCTTCACAACAAAGTGGTTGATGCCATGGCCACTATTGGTTCCCTCCTGAATATGCCTCATGATAGCCATCAGTGTGAATTTCTTGTGAAATAGAGATCGAGATTGAGATAGAGATCGAGTTGCTAATATCCATAGTCTAATTCATAATTTAAAATAGCTTAGCATCAATATCCATAGGAAAACTCACTATTAGTGTGCTTAGATATGGAACAATTCATGTAATTAGTGCATTAATTATTTAGTCCAATCTTGAGGTCCATTGGACTTGGGATTGGGAGTTAATAAGGATAGTTAGCTCCTCGTTTAGGATCCCACTTTCATTGTAGACAGTTAGCCCTAAAGAATTTTGAACATTGTCAAATTTTTAAGTACACATCCCAAATTCTTCTTCTTGTCAATGTGGAAGTGAACCATGAACTTGATAAATAACATCATGATATTCACTACTCTTTTGTACTCTCTCAATTTGAACTATGTCACTGATACCTACCTATAACAAAGTATTATCATTATTCTCTCTAATGTAACCAATTGTATCAACATAAAATTTAGTGCTATTGATGATACAAATCTGATATAATTGGTCCTCATTTAGTAATGAGTTGTCACTATCATCCTCTTGGCCATTTACTTCTAAAAAATTAGTTTTAGTTACCTCCTGGATATGCCAATAGAGATCAAGTTTCTCTCATTGTGCATCTCTTTGTGTAATGTTATCATTGATGAGGAATATCATGTTGTACACCTCCAAGAGCTAGAGCTATTAGATGAACGACATCTCAATTCCTTAAATCACCTCCAAGCATACTAGAATTAGCTTTGTAGATCCTACAACAAGGAAATCCATGCTAGAGAGTTTGTAGTAGGAGACTTGGTCCTTAAAGAAAATCATAGGAATTTTTCAGAATGGGACAAGAAAGGGAAATTTGAGCCTAATTGGCTAGGCCCATATATAATCACTGCTAAGTATGGTTCTAGAGCATATTACTTCTCTACCTTGAAGGATAAGAGCTTGACAAGCCTTTGAACATCATCCACCTAAAGTGGTTCCACAATTAGCCCACTGAATACCCCAAGTCAAAAAAAAAAAAAAATCTCAAAAATAAAAAAAGTAAAGATAAATAATTCATCCTCTGGTGAAAACCACTTCATGTGGTTCCTTGGGCAAGTACCATGATGAAAACCTACTTGCAGGCATCATGCATAGGTTCAACCTAGATCCATTGCTCAAACAACCTTCTTTTCATCTGCCTCATCCATTTATCCCATCACCTAAGCTTCACAACAATCCCATTGCCTAATCCTCCATTATCCGTCATTCCCAAAATATCCCTACATCCTTCCATATTTTGTCCCAACAACTGAATTCATGCTTGTAGATACATATGTTAGTCATATAACACAAATAAAATTTTATACATAGCAAACCTTTATCATCTTGTAAGATACAATAAATTTAGGATGGATTTATGATCCCAAGTCTCTGATAGTCAGGACATGACCTTCTAACAGTCACGATGTTGTTAATCATTCAAGGGCCTTATGCATGAATTTGAAATAATTCATATCAAGATATTATCTTGTATACCTATTCTGCATAAATTCTTATTCAATTATGTTAAGTCCTACCATATCCAGTTAGTATTTACAAACATTTGTATGAATATGCTCTAACTTTGCACAATTCTTTCACAATTTATCAATATTTGAGATTATCTTTAAAGTTTGCTCTAGTTCTTCTAAAACTATCTCAAATTTACTTATTCTTCACTTCTGCACTTAAAAATTTCTAAATATTGTGCCTACAAGCTAATATTTCCATGTTCTTTAAAATTATTTCAAAGTATTTGCATGATATTTTCAATGTTACATGCAATTTGCTCAAATATGGACACGATATTCAATTATATACATAATTCTACATATTTATCTATGTTATTATTTTGTCAATATTTGTAGTTATGATGATGATATTTATGAAATTTAAAAGAAAACAAAATGAAATTGTAAATTTAATGAAATTAAGTGAAGTTTGATCACTGATCCACATGTATCTTTGACACTTTCATGAAAGGAGATGAAAACCAAACCATGCTTTTCTAGGATAGTCCATGACTATACATGATAGGTGCAAATCTTCAAAGGAAAGGAATGAAGACAATATGTACTTTGTGAATGCACCTCTGTTGAATGCAACAATCCATAGTTACACATCAAGAATCCATTCATAGATTACGCAAGATATAAGATAAGTTGTAATCAAAATGTCTCCATGGTGCAGGAACACCCCTTCATCAAGTTAATTAGCTAAGGGAGAAGCCTAAAGTCTTAATAGGTTGTTATGCATTTACTATGTAATAAGGTCTAGTTGACCAACGCATGCTATTTTTAGGTTGTTTTTATCTTTTGGACACTTGTCAAATCTATAAATGACAAGGTTGTTAGTTTGTTAGTTAGTTATGTCTCCTAGCCACTGGGAATCTAGTCAGTACTACTCTCTATGGGTTTTTAAATAGTCTAGTTCTGATCGATTAGAGATAGAGAGATCTGAAAGGAGAAGTTAGACAAAGCAGTGATCATGAATTTGAATTGTACTGTGAAAATAGATATCTGTATTCATCTTCAGAGCAATAAAGAAGATCCTATTTTGCATTTGAATTACATTTGTGTAGTTGATTTTTGATTTACAGTCGAGATGGGATTTTAACCCATTCCACCGGTTGATTACTCTGTAATCAGTGTAATGGCTATACATATTAGCTTAGATTTTGTTTTTGCATTTTCTGTTTGTATGAGTTTTGCAGTTACAGGATCGATTGGCGTCATGCTGTGGTGAATCCTAGCATCCTCATGTGCTAGGATATGAAAGATTAAAATATGTGGAAGTTTAACAGAAACAGTGCACATCGTCGGTGTGAAATTCGCTATCGGGTGAAGGATATTAGGTTTCGCTGATAACTTAAATTGGGCTGAAGTCTTTTGTTTGAATTGACTTCAAAAGTTCGAGAGTTTGCTAACTCAAACAGTGTTTGGAAGCTAAGTGATCGGCATGATAAGTTTGGCAGAGAAAACCTTTTGGTTGAACCTTTGAACCGGTTCAACGGTTCAAAGGTTCGACGGTTCAAACAGTGACAGTCTATTGGTAGTGAAAGGAAAAGAAGCTTTTGGTTGAACCTTTGAACTGGTTCAATGGTTCAAAGGGTTCAACAGTTCAACCGCGTGTTGGTTTGGAGGCCCAGCAGAATGACGAAGGTGGTAAAAATTAATAACGATCGTTGAACCACCCATTGAACCAGTTCAACGGTTCAACGAGACCGGTGGGTTCGACAGCCCACAATGCATGCCGACAACATTTAATACAATAAAATATTAAGTGCAGGGGTACAGTGACTCAACTACAGTCACAGCTGCATTTTAGACTGGGTCACTCCAATTCCCCTGCCCACTCTGCGTCATAGTGGTATCAGAGCGAAGGAGCATCTTTTGGGAAGATAAGAAGATAAAATGCAGACAGAGAGGGATCATCAGAGCTCCCAGCAAGGATGACCAATGCTGATTTGGTTGTCTTGGTAAAGAAGTAGATTGTAGAGAGCAAAGCAGTAAAAGCTCAGAATCAGGTTTTGAAAGATGAGTTGGAGAAATTGAGGGACAAAGTAGGTTCTGGTAAAGAAGATGATAGGGATGAAGAGGAAATCCCTAGGTGGGAAGAGGTAGATGTTCCTGCAGACCAAAGACCCTTATTGAATGCCCTCAAATCCATGGAGAGGAGAACCATGGATGTGAAACTGGATTTGCTAGTATTTATAGGAAAGATGGATCCTGATTCAGTGATGGAGTGGATAGACTCCTTGAATAATTTCTTTGAAACAGAGGAAATACCAGAGCATCAAAAGTTAAAGATGGTACAGTCCAAAATGAAAGAGGCTACATTGACTTGGTGGAATTTCATCCAAGATGACAGGGTGAAAGAAGGTAAAAATAGAGTTGCTACTTGGAAAAAGATGGTGGCTTTAGTGAAGGAAGCCTATGTTCCATTGGATTACAACATCCAATTACATAAAAGGAGACAAAATCTGAAACAGAAAGAGTTAGATGTGAGTTCATACACTGAAGAATCCATGAAACTATGTGTCAAGACAAAGGTATAGGAAAATGAGGAAGAGAGGGTAGCAAGGTATCTCAATGGGTTGAGACTTGCCATCCAAGAAGATTTAAATCTGCATAGTCCAAATATAGTTCAGAAGTGCTATCAATTAGCACTGAAGGTGGAAGAGAAGTTAAAGAGAAGGAAAGAGCATAACAATAGAGGAAGAGGAAAACAAAAAAGAGTGGAAGAAATCCTTTTAGAGGCAGAGGCAATGGATTTGGATATCACAGAGAATCCAATCAGGAAAACAGCAAAGGAGACAATAGTCAAACTCAAAGAGGAAACTAGAATCAGCAAGGAAACTTTAGGGGCAGAAGACCACCATTCAGATGAAGATCTCAGGGTAGAGGATCTATCCAATGTTACAATTGTAATCAAGAAGGCCATACAGCCAGCAGATGTCCAAAAAAAGCATCAAGTTCAACGGGAGAAAGAAGAACAAATCTGATACAAGAATCTGACTGTCAAAGTGTGACAAGCTCAAACACTGGTCAAAATGTAAGAACTCCTAATAGTTATGGATATCTTGACATAGGAGAATCTTTGATGATTAGGAGAACACTGACCACCATGAAGGTGCTTGACAAAGAACCCCCACAAAGAAAATCTCTTTTCAAAACTACTTGCAAGGCAGGAGGAAAGGTATGTAGAGTTATGATTGACTCTGGATCTACTAAAAATTTTGTGTTTGCTGAAATGGTAGAAAAGATGAAGCTTAGAAGGCTGCCACATCCTTACCCATACAAGATTTCATGGCTCACTCAAGGTCAGCAAACAGTTGTAGAAGAGCAGGCTTGGGTAGAGTTTCAATTTGGAACATATAAGGACAGATTATTGTTTGACATAGCTCAGATGGATGCTTGTCATCTCCTATTTGGTAGACCATGGCAATATGACTTAGGAGCACAACATGATGGAGTTAGAAATACATATTCAATCACCAAGGATGGTAAGGTGATAGAGTTGCTACCATTAATGGAAAAGGAGGCAGAGTCAAAGGGGAAAGAAGTTAAGGTGATGCTGGTAGAAGGTAAATAGTTCATGAAAGAAATAGTAGAAGAGGGTACAGTTGCATATGCCCTAATTCCATGCCTGAAAGTAAATAAAGAACAGTAGCAAGAAATCAAGGGAGAGAAGTGACAGAGGTTTATAGATCATGTTGTCCAAGAGTTGTTGGATAAATACAAAGGCATCATCTCTGAAGGAATGCCAAGATCCCTACCACCTGTAAGAGATATCAGCCATTGCATAGATCTGATCCCAGGATCTACACTTCCAAACAAGGCACCATACAAGCTTACTCTAGAGTAGAATGCAGAAGTTGCCAGATAGATTAAGGAATTGTTGGATACAAGTCTAATTGGTAAAATTTTAAGCCCATGTGCAGTACCAGCTATACTAGCACCAAAGAAAGAAGCCACTTGGAGGATTTGTACTAATTCCAGGGCTATTAACAAGATTACAATCAGGTATAGATTTCCAATACCTAGGATAGAAGACTTGCTTGACTGTTTAGGAGGTGCTAAGTATTTCACCAAAATAGATTTGAAGAGTGGTTATCATTAGATCAGAATTAGGCCAGGAGATGAGTGGAAAACAACATTTAAAACAAATGAGGGGTTGTATTAGTGGAGGTCATGCCTTTTGGTTTGTCCAATGCCCCTAGTACTTTTATGAGACTGATGAATGAGGTCTTGAGAGAATTCATAGGCAAGTTTGTCATAGTATATCTAGATGACATTTTGATTTTTAGTAATGCCAAAGAAGAACATCTCAGACATATAGACTTGGTTCTCAAACGGTTACATGAAGAGCAGCTAATGATCAACTTGGAGAAGTGTTTGTTCATGAAGGAAGAGATCACCTATTTGGGTTTTGTCATTTCACAGGGAAAACTGAAAATGGATCAAGAGAAAGTAAGTTCCATATTGTCTTGGCCAACGCCTAGAACCATAAATGATGTAAGAAGTTTCTATGGGTTAGAAACCTTCTCTATGAAGTTTATAAGAGGGTTTAGTCATGTCTGTGCACCTATGCTTGACACCATAAAAGGAGGACAGAAATGCAGATTCACTTGGACAAAGGCAGTAGATGATTCATTTGAGACATTGAAGAAGAAGGTGGCACAGCAGCTAGTCCTTACACTGCCTAATTTCAGCAAAATTTTTTAGGTAGAATGTGATGCAAGTCACATGGCAATTGGTGCAATACTTAGTCAAGAAGGTAGGCCTATTGTATTTTTCAGTGAGAAGTTAAATGATGCCAAGAAGAGGTATTCATCATATGATTTGGAGATGTATGCTCTAGTCTAGTCACTCAAAAAGTGGAGGCATTACTTGATGCCAAAGGAATTCATAGTGTTTATAGATAATCAGGCCCTTAGTTTCATAAATAGCCAAGAGAAGTTGAATCACAGGCATATGAAGTGGGTGAAGACTTTGCCAGCTTTCACCTTCACCCTCAATCACAAGAAAGGAGTCAAGAACAAGGTCACAGATGCTTTGAGAAGAAGAGCTCTAACTATAAATGAGATTCAATTGGAAAGTGTTGGCATTGATTCCTTGAAGACTATGTATGATGTTGATGAAGACTTTGGAGAGATCTATCAAGTATGTACTTCTTTTGGAGATAAATATCATGCTAAATTTTTTGAATTTCTGATCCAGGATGAATTGCTGTTCAAAGGTGTACAGTTGTGTATTCCAAGGTGTTCTATGAGGCTGAACATCATTAGGGAAAAACATTGTGGAGCTATGGTAGGACATTTTGGTTTAGATAAGATCTGGAACTGGTAAAGAGACATTACTATTGGCCTAAATTGCAATTAGATGTCAAAAAATTTGTGGAGACATGTGTGATATGTCAAAAAGCAAAAGGAAGATCAACTAATGCAGGTTTATATCAGCCATTGCCCATTCCTTCTAGACCATGGGAAAGCATAAGCATGGATTTTGTGTTGGGTTTACCCAGAACAAGAAAGGGTTATGATAGTGTTTTTGTTGTAATGGACAGATTCAGCAAAATGGTACATTTCTTGCCATGCAAAACCACTTGTGATGCTTCATATGTTGCAGATCTGTTTTTCGAGGAAATAGTGCGGATACATGAATTGCCATTGAGTATAGTGTCAGATAGAGATGTGAAATTTATTGGCCATTTTTGGAGGACTCTTTGGAAGAAGCTTGGAACTAATTTGTCTTTCTCATCAGCATATCATCCTGAAACAGATGGACAGACTGAAGTGGTTAACCGTTCATTAGGAAATTTGCTTAGATGTTTGACAAAAAAACATGGAGAGAAGTGGGATAACATCCTACCATAGGAAAAATTTTCTTATATTGATACCATCAATAGGAGTACAAGGAAATCATCTTTTCAAGTGGTGTATGGTATTCATCCCAGAGGTATTTTGGAGTTAAGAGATCTACGTACAGGAGCACCTATTAGTGCCAATGGAGAAGCTTTTGTAGTAGCATTTAAAGAGGTGCGTGATCAAGTCAAGAACCAACTCCAACAAACTACTTTAAAGTATAAAGAATATGCTGACAAGAAAAAGAGAGATGTACAATTTGATATTGGAGATTTGGTATGGGTTTATCTGAAAAAGGAAAGACTTCCAAAAGGAAAACATACTAAGCTAATGCAGAGGAAGATTGGACCATGTCAGATTTTGAAGAAATGTGGACAGAATGCTTATGAGATCCAACTTCCTTCTAATCTTGGTTTGTCACCTATTTTTAATGTATGTGATTTAACTCCATACAAACATAATGCAGATATGGAACATGAAACATTATAGGATACAGTAGATGATGATATTCCTAAAAACAATCCACCAAAATTATAAAAGATTTTAGACTCAAGAATGGTAAAGAAGACCAGGAACAAATAATATATAGAATACTTGGTGGCTTGGCAGGGGTAATATGATTCAGAGGTAGTTTGGATGACTGAAGAATAGCTCAAGAAACATGGAGCATAATTACACACTCTGATCTCAAGTGGGCTTGAGATCTTTTCTCTCGGGGAGTATGGTGTAGGAGCACCCCTTCATCAAGTTAATTAGCTAAGGGAGAAGCCTAAAGTCTTAATAGGTTGTTATGCATTTACTATGTAATAAGGTTTGGTTGACCAACGCATGCTATTTTTAGGTTGTTTCTGTCTTTTGGACACTTGTCAAATCTGTAAATGACAAGGTTGTTAGTTTATTAGTTAGTTATGTCTCCCAGCTGCTGGGAATCAAGTCAGTACTACTCTCTATGGGTTGTTAAATAGTCTAGTTCTGATCGATTAGAGATAGAGAGATCAGAAAGGAGAAGTTAGACAGAGCAGTGATCATGAATTTGAATTGTACTATGAAAATATATATCTATATTCATCTTCAGAGCAATAAAGAAGATCCTATTTTGCATTTGAATTACATTTGTGTAGTCAATTTCTGATTTACAGTCGAGATGGGGTTTTAAACCATTCCACCGGTTGATTACTCTGTAATCGGTGGAATGGTTGTACATATTAGCTTAGATTTTGTTTTTGCATTTTCTATTTGTATGAGTTTTGTAGTTAGAGGATCGATCGGTGTCATGCTATGGTGAATCCTAGCATCCTCATGTGCTAGGATATGAAAGATTAAAATTTGTGGAAGTTTAACAGAGACAGCGCACAGCGTCAGTGTGAAATTTGCTATCAGGTTTTGCTGATAACTTAAATCGTGCCAAAGTCTTTTGTTTGAACTGACTTCAAAATTTTGAGAGTTCACTAACTCAAATAGTGTTTGGAAGCTAAGTGATCGGCATGATAAGTTTGGCAGAGAAAACCTTTTGGTTGAACCTTTGAACCGTTTCAACAGTTCAAAGGTTCAATGGTTCAAACAGTGATAGTCTATCGATAGTGAAAGGAAAAGAAGATTTTGGTTGAACCTTTGAACTAGTTCAATGGGTCAAAGGGTTCAACGATTCAACCACATGTTGGTTCGGAGGCCCAGCAGAATGATGAAGGTGGTAAAGATTAATAATGATCATTGAACCACCCATTGAACTGGTTCAACGGTTCAATGGTTCAATGAGACCAGTGGGTTCAACAGCCCATAATGCATGCCAACAACATTTAATACAACAAAATATTAAGTACAGGGGTACAGTGACTCAACTACAGTCACAGCTGCATTTTAGACTGGGTCGCTCCAATTCCGCTGCCTTCTCTGCATCACTCCATCTTCATTAAGTATGCAAAAAGAGTACACATATACAGATGACCTCAAGAGAGAATAACAAGGAATCACTAAGAAAAAATGTTTACTAAGTGTCCACTAATCACCAATTCTATCTCAATTAAGATTCCAATTCTTTTACAAATGGAAATCCATCCCCTTTTATAGAACAAGGATGGGATGCAACTACAAATGATCCAATGATTAGGATCAACTCAAGGTAATCTAATGGTCAAAAAATGTGGCACATGATCACCAGTTGGTAATAAATTTGGTGGAACACAACTGGCAGTCTAGAATATTTCCCAAACCTTTGACTTGGTCATCTTGACCTCTTAACTCTGCATCTTCCTCAGATTCTTCCTCTGTTGACGGGCCTTCTAATATCCTGCATCCAATGCCTTGCACAAGCTCATATTCTCTTAGGGCCTCATGTATTTCCTCTTTGTCTTTCATCTTATCCTTTTCAACTACATGTTCTTGAGATTTTAATTTCTCTTTCAAGGATATCCATTTATTGATCCTACTATCCAATTCTTCATTATATGCATCAATTTTTTGACTTCAAGTTCATTTCTTGGTCAATGACATTCTCTGTAAAATGATGCATTGGATCCTCTATAGCTGATTTGAAGTTATACCTAAATGTCTTGATGGAAAACTCTTCATTTTGATTTTCAATCTTGCCCTAAACTTCTTCCAAAATTTCCAAAAGCTCTAACTCTTTAGACATAAGCTCATGTATCTTTATGCTTATATCAACTGCTTTTGCATTACACCTCTTTAGAATGCTAACCTCAAATCTTCAAACCAGATATCTATTTGTCGAAACATTTGTGGTGTCAAAATCTTATTTGTCATCATGATGTTAATAGTCAATTTCCTCATATCTTTCAATGTAGTCAAATCCTGACTACTCTTAATCAACCTCTGACCAACCTCCTTCTTCAAGGAATCTGCCTTGTTGTTCATGTTGCTTAGTATATCCCAATTGGATAAGGATATCTTCACTACGTCTTCTCCCTCTTTTAGGAACTTGGTGAACCAATTGTTCATCACATGTGCTTGGTGCTTCAGTGCATCCAATTCTATTATCTACTGTTGAGATACCAATGCCAAGGGTGTAGTAGGTGTGATAGGGACATTGGTAGGTGAAACCAACCCCTTAATAAAGGCCTATAATTGATAAATTTTCTCTTTATACTCTTTATTCTTGGATTTGGCCCTTGTTATTCTCACAACTAATGCATCTATGCTTTCTTTTGCCTCTTGAGCCTCATGCTTAGTAGTTGTGTGCCTGAGGTCTATTGTAGTTTTTTTAAACTCATTAGCATTTATTTTTTCTTTTTCTTTATTAATAGTAGGCATAACTACATGAGCTATCCTCTTTCCTGAGACTAGGTCTCTCCTTATTGCTGAGGTGGCTCTAGCTCCATGCTTGGGTTTTAGAACCTCAAGCGAAAATAATGAAGAAATATCAAAACTTGAAGAATCAAAATTTAGAGGTAGATCTACCTCATGTGGAAGCCAATGTGGCACACTGGATACAAACCCTTGCTAGTCAGTCTGCTCAATGTGAGCATCATGTACTTCTACATCTTTGTCTTTTGGAATGTTTGGATTAACAATCTATTGTTGGTCCCCATCTATAGGAACATCCTTATGCACTTGTTGATTTTGATCTTGTGCAACATCTTTGGATGTCATGTCCTAATTTTGTATCATTTCATTTTTTGGTTCTTGATTATTAGACACATTCATCTAAACATCTTTATTTTTCTTCTCTATATCAACATGCACATCCTGATGTGTCTCTACATTATGTTCTTGGGCATGTGGATCATTTCTATATTGAGGATTACTTGCATTAAGGTTTTGGTGGCCAGGATCTTGCATATCCTAATGTGTACTTTGGTCCCCACCTACTATTACCTTTTTTTATCTTATCCTCATCATTCTTGTCCTTTGGACCTTCATGTCCAGATGTTGGCATTATCTTTTTTTTAGATCTTCTGATTCCGATATAGCTATTGAACCTATTTGTCCAAATGTTGACACTTATTTTTTACCTCCTATTTCAACATGTTCTTTTATACTTTCCTCTACATTCTATTTATGAAGCTATGTATGGATATCCATGTTCATAGATGTATCATTTCTAGTTTGTACATCATCCATGGCTTTATCCCTATATTCATCTTCATCATATGCTAGACTAATTACTAGTGAGTTGGTGACAATTCCCACTAACACACCTAGTCTATTATTCTTTGCCACTGCCTCAGGATCTTTGATTTCATCCTCATCTCTTGTGATCTTTTGTGCCTATGGCATGCCTTGACGTGTTAGGACAATATCCTTTATTAGATTTTCAAGAGGACTAGACATTACCTCCCTTATCACATCATCATCTATGAGGTCAATGGTTTTATCCAGTGGTAAAGATGGATCATTTACCTTCTTTCTTTCTTCTTCTCTAGCTTCTTGAGCTAACTCAGTCTTAAAATTAACAATGCAAGGGATGGGGACATCACATTGAAAACCTTATGGTACTGTCTCTGCATCTATATTCTTTAACACTATTGATTTTGCAGCTCTTTCTACTATGGGTTGCTGAATAGAAAACATTTGTTCCATCTTGGTGAACTCTTCTCCTTCTTTGAGTGGGACACTTGGCTACTTGCTCATGTACCCTCTCATCACAGGTGCTTGTCCACTCTTTTTCTTAGGGATATTAGCTCCTTGCAAGATATCCTGACCCCTCTTTATCAAAGGCACTTCCTCCTCATCTTCCTCCTCTCCTAATATGTAACCCTATGCTCCTCTGCCTGTCTTGGGGTTATTATAATTGCTAGAACACGACTTTCTTTCTACGGGGATGGTCTTGTGGCTATGGTGATGCCACTATCCATAAATTCTCTAGCTTCAAAAAATGAAGCTAACTTAGCCTGCTTGGCCTCCATGGTCTATCTTTTGTTTATCAAGAAGTCATCAGATTCATTTTCAGGCAGATCCTACCTCTTTATCTTCTTGTCTATAGTTAGAACCACTCCTTTAGTCTTCAAGGCAGCCAATTGCTTATCTACCTATGCTCTGATCAATTTCATGATTCTAGCTGTAATGAGGTCTATAGATGTAACCTCCTACTAGTTCCAATCAAGAGGGGAGATGGTCTAATTATAAATCTTTTTATCTTCATATTCTTTGGCAATCAACATGTCGTCATCAAAGTGTAACTATGGAGGAATGTGAAAATAATCCAATGTTTAGATCTGGTTCAATGTTAACCTCTGGTAACTTCTTCTCCTTACCTTTGCATCATCTGGGGAATCCACCCAATAGTCTTCCAAGTGCACCTAATGCACTAATCTCTTGTTTATAAACCTTTCCATTCTATAGTAAGGGTCATATTGCCTAGCGAATGGAAATGGCTACAAATTCAACATGTACAACTCTACTTCTAAACTTTGGCTGCATCAATAGATGGGCATGCATACCAGCCAATAATGAAAGGGAATCTAACATTACCTTTCTTTCCCTTCTTCATAAATCCTTCATATGAAGGAATTATCTACCTAGTTAACTCTAGCAGAATGATTTTGTCTGTTGGGTGCCCTGGCAACATGAGGGGTTGCCCATTGAATCCTTCCATCCTAAGGTAGGTGAAGGTTGGGAATCAGATAAACCAAGTTCCATTTCTAGCAATCACCTCCTGAGCCTCAGAGCTCATCCTCTTTGCTCTATCATTGTCCATCAATCTAACTAAATGGATGACAAAACAATCACTTACTCTTTTGTAATTTTGAATGAAGGGTTTTCTCTCTAGCTCAGGATAATGATCCCATAGAGTCTTGTCTCCTGAATTTCTTCCTATTCTTCCTATTGTCTGGAGACCAAAGAATGTAGATTCTGTAGCACATGCATAAACAACATATGAAGACATATATAAAAGGCACAATTTATCTCCAAACATCTTCATGCCTTCATTCAGGCTATCATTGATTAGTGATTCCCATTGCACCTATTGGTCAGAAGTCTCTACTAACTAGATGAGCCCATACATCCATGTCTTAAAGTTCCCTGCATCAAGTTTCCTGACCATCCAACTAAACATCGCCATCATATCTTGCACTTCTAGGGTGAAGTCAAATTTTTAAATGTTTTGTGCCATCTAGGCCATTGCCTTAACCTTACTATTTGGTGCCCTCCAGGATGTTGACATGATGTTTTTATAGTTATTAGTTTTGCTTTTATATTGGTTCTCTAAGCCTCGAGATCTATCTTGAACAAATTTGGGCCTGTTTCATTAGCTATTTGGTTAGTTTCTCCAAGCATGAGTTTGTTCATTCTGGACTTGCTTCGGAAATCATCTTTACTATCCTTGAAAACCATGTGCATTTTCTTTGGAGTGATAGAAGGACATAGCTATATCACTATCTACTTCTAGATCTCTAAGTCTTTTGCCTTTGCATTCTCTTTTCTTAGCTCTAGTACTTCTTCTAGGCTCCTAGGAATTAATGAAATTATTTCAATGAAGGCTTTGTTATAGATGTTCAAATACCTGACAGTTGCCTCCTTAAGTAATCTCTTGTCTGCATCATTGTATTCATCATAAAATTATGTCACCAGCTACAGGTTTCCATCCATAGTGATTTCTTTGATGATGTCTTCAATTGAGAGAGTGGGTATTTCAACAAATTCCTCTATTTTCTCTTCCTCATTTTTGCTACCAGAGGACTTCCTAGAAGTTCTTTTCTTCTTCATTTTCCTAATTTCCTCATCTGATTCTATCTCTTCATCATCCTTTTGGCTCACATATGTTCTTGTGGCCTTCGTCTTCATTCTCTTTTCTCCTTTTCCGGAAGGCTTGACTTCTGGTTTGGTAGTCCTTGAACTTTTAGGAGTGACAGTAGTAGAACTCTTGGAAGATCTTGTTCGGGAGGAGACTTTCATTGGAACACTTTCTTTCATTGCTTCTTGTTTTTTTTTTTTTTGTCTTCTCTATTTTCTCTCTATTGGCATCTACTACTTCCTTTGATATGCCAAACCTTTTGGCAAGTTCTCCAACTTCCTTTCTTACTTTTCTCTTTGTCTCAGGCTGCCTCAATTCAATATGTATTTTTATGTTAAGCTCATCAAAGGTGCCAAACCTTTCTGCTTCAGTGTCTTTTGGTTGGCTTAGTAAGTGTTGAACATGTACCTCCAATATGTTTTCATCAACCTCATATCCCATGGGGCATTATCCACATAGTTCTTGGCTCAACAGCCTCCATTAGGCATTGATTTGTGTCAACCATGAAGCAGACCGTGTCTTTGTATTTCTCAACTATTGACTTTGGTATTTTTTCTCTAGCCTGCATCATACTTTGGAAACTCTTGAAGTAACCCCAGAGAGCTTTGTTTTGGGCTTGAGCATCACCAAGTCCATACATGTAATCTCTGATTTGAATTGCAATAGGTTTATCATTTTGCCAGACCCAACCTTAGATCCATGTAGGTCATTCATATAGTAGAAAAATAGACACAATATTAGACTACCATATTTGAAAGATTTTTTCTTATCTTTCTTGATCTTCTACAAATTTTCCATTAGTTGATTCAATAAAAGCTCAAACAGATCATAATCTACATTTTCCTTCAGCATCTGATATGCAACATAGATTGTTGTACCAGACACAAAATTTTCCTTACTTGAGTGGTAGATTTTGTAACCAATTATCATTGATGCAAACTTGACATTCGGATATATGACGTCATCTATAGTAATTACTCTCTTATCATATTTTGATCTGGTGGCTTCACTTACCATTTGGTTCTTTACAGATTTGAGTGCAGGCAACCCACCAGTTGAATGCAGTCTGATCACAGCCTTGATGGCTTCTTTGGTTATCTTGAATGGGCTCATTAGCCACATAAAGTTATCATGCATCCTACTCAAAACATACCAAACCCATTCATCTTCTGCAAAAGAAGGAAAATGTACGCAATGTTCAAAGTGTTTGTCCGTTAGGGTCTTGAATTCAGGTCTGGGGTCAAAATTCTCATCTATTAACCGGTTTTGATAGATGTCAATCAATTTTGAGTCTCCAAAATCTTTGATGTTTTCATGAATATAAACCCTAATATCTTCTACATGTAGGACACCATACGAAATACTAGAAAATGCACCTAAGGGATAAACTTCCAGTGACTTGTAAGGGTGTTTCTTGAATTTTGGTCTCAGCCTTTAAGAGATATTAACAACCATTGGAGTAGCCATTCTAATTGATGAATTTTGAGGAGATTTCATAGAAAAGAAATACCTTTACATGCCTTAGGGTTTGTTGCAACTGTCAAAGCAAAACATTTGATTGATTTCAATCTTTGGTTTCTTTTGAATGTTCTGCAGGATCTCTTCTTAGAGCTCTTATTTTTTCTTCATTTTTGAATGCAAAGTATTGATAAATGACAAATGAAAACCCTTTTATCCTTCCACAAAACCTAATCTTCCATTGTAATAAATGCACAAAATTTTAAGTCATCTGGTTACCCCACTTCTCAAGTAGCCTTTTCATGAATCATCTTGTAGATCTTCAAACTAGTGCCTTAGTGTGTTACCAACACACATGTGTCTTAAAGACTTTCCTCTGGATCTGCAGATCATAATTTTGTATTAGCAGATCATACCAGATCAATTTGTATTGCTCTATTAACACTAGATGGTTGCCAGAACTAGATCTACTCAAGTGGTCATAAACCTTTTGAATCTTCATGCAGACCTCTCACATTCTGACTGAAAGCTCTTTGGAAGATTCACTAAGAACCCTTTAATCCACAACATCAGATGTTTACTCAATGTGCCAAATTTAGACACTTCCTAACTAACTGGGGAAATTTGATCTTCTATGTAGCTCCCCCTAAGCCAGAGCTCACTTTTTAATTTGCGGAGGGATTATTAGCACCAGATTCGGGTCCGGACCTATCACCAATGTTCATCACATTATTCTTTACCCAAGTCTTTCTCATCTCCTTCTGAATCTCATCCGCATTCACTTTACTTTTGCCTTTGTCTTGTTTCTGATCATGTTTCACTAGACCTTTTCCATCATGATTTCTACTCCTGCAGAATCTAGATATATGACAAGATTTATTGCAATTGTAATACACAACATTTCCTTTCTTATTTGATTGATATCCTCTTGATCTGCATTATTTATCCATATGCCCCATTCTATTGCATGTAAAGCATCTGCCATTGAAAGAATTGTTCATTTGCATATTTCTGCATTCATGAGATTTATGGCCATACCTTTTTCAACTAAAACATTGACCGAAGAAGGATGGGTTGTTCTAATTCATTCTATTCCTACACTGAGTTGCTTTATGACCGAAATTGTTGCAAATGAAGTAGTTGTTAGACTTAGGGCACACAACTAAGAGGGGGGGTGAATCAATTGTGTAAAACTTTCTTCAATTTAAACACTTAAATCTTCTTAGTGATTAGTAGTATATTAATCATGAAACATAATGTATGCAAATCAAAAGTAGAAACACATCAACACATAAGACACCAAGATTTTGACGTGGAAAACCCAGTTAAGGGAAAAACCACAGGGTGATTAACCCAAGATTCTATTCTCTGTTAGAAGAATAGAAAGAACAAATGGCACATGCCAATTAGGGCTTACTGCCCAAGCACACTGCTCACAGGAGGCTCACTACTTATAAGAGACACACTGTCTACAAAGAAATAAGTATCACATACATGAACTGGGGAATAACATCTTCACCATGCTTGAATCAGTTCCATTTAAGCCCAATACTTCTACTCTGCCTTTCGCTCTCCTCCTTGCTACCACACTCTTACTTCCACAAGGACAACTTTGAAATGACTTCGCAATCCCTTATTTATACAAGACATCAACTTAGGAATGATCATCTAAGTTGGCAAACATCCATAAGAACATCCGCAAGATGTATAACTCATCTGATTGACCTGTCTCAGGAAGAACATCATCATCCGGAAGTTGTTCTTCAAATGCAAACTCTAACTTCAATGCAGACCACCAACTTGAACTGGACATGATCCAAAGACCTTCACAAGCTTTCCTAAATCGCCAAGAACATCCACACTACATCTGTTAAGAACACTATCTATCATTGCTGTCACAAAGGAATAGATGCTTGCAGACCTTCAAACCATGAACCAATCTAGTTGACACTCCACAAAGACTTCCTAAACACTCCCTCAAATCCGTAGAATAGGAAAATGTAATTCTGGATCTGACCGGACTTGTTTGTATCACTCTGTCACCACTGAACATCTACCAGAACTGGTTTTACTAGAGCGACCACAACTTCTTCAGATCTTTATGTGGACCTCTAAAATCTCTACTAGATCACCTTAAGACATATATCTACAAACCCTTTAATTTGCATCCTCTGATCCTCATCCCATCTTGGACTTTTGCCTTATTGTCATCACTATTCTTCACTGTTGCAGATTGAGACTAATTTTCTCAATATCCTTAGCACACAACTCATCCAATCCTTATCATTAATGCAATAGGAGTATATTGACATCAATGACAACATCGGTTAGGCTCACACTTGTAACAATCTCCCCCTTTGTCATTGATGGCAACATATGATTGGAAAATTTGTTTTAACCATCAAGACAAGAACTTCTCCTTACTGTCACAACTCCCTCTATCAGCAACAACCATTCACATGTCTTCTCTCCCATTATTGCTCCCCCTTTGATTAGAAACCACTTGTTTTTCACATGTCTTCTCTCCCCCTTTGACATCAATGGCAAAGGGCACATACTTGCAATTTCAGTACTTTGAAACATACCTACTCCTCCCCCTGAGTAGTAGCTCCCCATCATCAATCCAGATCACAAGATATGACTATGATATCCACCGGACTGATGCACCTCAGTGCACCTTAGTTCATCATCAGAGGGGCAATAACCCCTAGCTTCTCCCTGAGATACTCAAAAGAATCCTTAGGTAGAGGTTTAGTAAAGATGTCTGCAATCTGATCCTTGGAAGGTACAAACTCCAATTTGACTTCATTCTTGTTCACTTGCTCTCTCAAAAAGTGAAACTTGATGGATATGTGTTTAGTCTTTGAATGCAACACCAGAGTCTTAGAAATATTTATTGCACTTCAATTATCATAGAAGATTATGATAGGTTCCTCATACTCTACTTTGATATCTCTTAGCATCTGCTTCATCCACAAAACTTCAGTGCAACTACCTACTGCTACAATATATTTTGCTTCAGTTGTAGACAGAGATATTGCCTCTTGTTTCTTGCTTAGCCAAGAAACCAATCTTTTCCCCAAAAAGAAAGCTCCACCACTGGTACTCTTCCGGTCATCTACATCTGTATATGCATGAAGAGAGAAATCATGATCTCTAGGATACCACAGACCATACTCAACTATCCCCTTTAGATATCTAAAAATCCTCTTGATTGCCATGACATGAGGTTCTCTAGGATCAGCCTGGAATCTAGCAAGAAGACCAACAACCTGCATAATATCTGGTCTAGTTTGAGTGAGATACAACAATCCTCCAATCATTGACCTATACTTTGTCTGATCAGCCTTAGGAGAGTCATCATCTTTGCTCAACTTACATCCGGTTGCCATGGGAGTATTCATTGGTTTTGAGTCTTCCATCCCAAATTTCTTTAACAATTCTTTCACATATTTGGTCTAAGAAATGAAGATTCCTTTCTTTGTTGGAGTGATTGTAGACCCAAGAAGAAATTCATTTCACCCAGCATGGACATCTCAAACTCACTTTTCATTTCATTTGTAAAAGTTTGACACATACTATCTCTTCCTCCAAAAATGATATCATCAACAAACACTTCAACAATCAAGATGTTTTTATGATCAATTTTGAAATACAAATTACTGTTAGCAGTACCTTTATTGAAGCCAATCTTCAAAAGATGCTTATCCAATCTTTCATACTAGGCTCTTGGGGCTTGCTTCAGTCCATACAGAGCCTTCTTCAACTTACAGACCATATCACCATGATCAGATAATTGAAATCCATCCGGTTGCTCTATATATACTTCTTCCAAGTCACTGTTTAGGAAGGCAGACTTAACATCCATTTGAAATAATCTGACTACTTCAATTCTTGCCACCGGAGCAAAAGTTTCTTCAAATTCAATTCCTTCTATTTGAGAGTAGCCCTTGCAGACCAATGTGGCTTTATTTCTGATTACTTCACCAACTTCATTTAGTTTGTTCCAGAAGACCCATTTTGTTCCAATTACATTCTTGTTTCTAGGTCTGGGAACAAGATCCCAAGTGTGATTTTTCTCTATTTGTACTAGCTCTTCCTCCATTGCTTTGGTCTAGTTTTCATCATTGCAAGCTTCATTCACTATCTTAGGTTCAATCTTTGAAATCAAACAATACTCTTCTGAATCTTGAGCAATTCTCCTTCTTGTTAGTACTCCTTTGCTTTTATCACCTATGATCTAATCTTCAGAGTGGTTCAGTCTTACATACCTGGGAACTTTAGGAATTTCTTGCACTTCTGATTCTTGATCAGGCTCATTGACACTCATCTCTTCTTCCTAATTTACTAGATTAATTTGAATCTGATTAATAGAGGAGGCTTGGGCTCCTTGAGTCTGAACACCATTCTGATCATCTTCATCATATTCATAAAACCTTGAGGGTTTCTCAATTCCCTCATCAACCTTCACATTTGTACTTTCTATCATCTTTCTTAGTCTCTTGTTATAACACCGGTATGCTTTGCTTTGAGTAGAGTAACCCAAGAATATTCCTTCATCACTTCTAGCATCAAACTTTCATAGATCTTCATCTCTTTTAATGTAACATTTGCTACCAAAGACTCTGAGATACCTTATAATAGGAGTGATACCAAACCAAAGTTCATAAGGAGTCTTACCGGTATTACTTCTGATTTGAACTTGATTGAGAGTATAGATTGCAGTGCTAACAGCTTCTCTCCAATAGATCTGAGGAACATTTGCTTCCATCAACATGGTCCTAGATGCTTCCTGGATGGTTTGGTTCTTTCTCTCCACTACTCCATTCTACTGTGGAGTCCTAGGAGTAGGCAACTATCTCTTTATTCCATGTTTCTCACAGAACTCTATGAACTCATCGGATGTGAATTCTCCACCTCTATTAGACCTCAAACACTTCAACTTTAATACAGTTTCATTCTCTACCATAGCCTTGAATATTTTGAATTTCTCAAGAGCTTCTGATTTCTCTTTCAAAAAAGTTACCCACATCATCTGGGAATAGTCATAAATTAGTAACATGAAGTATCTATCACCTTGCATACTTCTGATTCTTGTTGGACCACAAAGATCAGTATGAACTAAGTCTAATAATCTGGTAGAAGATAGTTCCTTGCTCTTGAATGTGACTCTGCTCAGCTTACCCAACTGACATTCTTTGCACAAGCTATTGTAGGTTTCACCAATTTTGGAAGATCTCTTATAGCCTAAGTATTGCTTATCTTGATGATATTATCAAAATTCACATGACACATTCTCCTATGCCATAACCAACTCTGATCAAGTTGAACAAATAAGCAACTTTTACCAGTACCAACCAAGTGAAAGATATTACCTTTAGTTTGAGTACCGGATGCAATCTTTGTTCCAGAGCTTTCAAAGATCTTGTATTTTCCATCCTTGAACCAGAGAGCATAGCCTTTGTCCACCAACTTCCCAACACTGAGAAGATTGTGCTTCAATCCTTGAACATATAGTACATTACCAGTTTTGTTTCTTCCATCAAGAGAAATAGTTCCTCTACCTTTGATTCTACCACCAGAATTGTCACCAAACTTTACCACTCCTCCTTCATACCTTTCCAAATCTACAAACTTAATTTTGTCACTTGTCATATGGTGAGAGCATCCACTATCAATGACCCAGTCATCCTTCTCTTCAATTTGGGTAGCCAGAGCACTTTCCACAGTCTTATGATTGACAGATACAGAGGACATTGGATGTTCTTCCTTGATGGCAATGAACACCCATTCATTTCTAGATTTGTTGCCTATCTCTGATTCATCATCTGTTACTCCTTCATTGTCATCATCTTCATGTACATAGTAATAGTTCTTTTGGAACCTTGGCTTGTTAGGATTTTGCCTTAAAAACCTTTCCAGACACCTTGAGGCAAAATGACCAATCTTATTGCAGTTAAAACACTTAAAAGGTAATTTTCCTTCATACTTATCGGATCCTCTTGGCAGCCTCTTTGCAATAAGGGCTTCAAGTTGAGCAATTTCTACTTCTTCTAGGTCTTTTCTTGCTTTTTCATACCATGACAGTTTCCTTGATGAGTTCTCTCCCAGATTAAACATTTGTTTACCTTTTATAGAGGCACTGGCTTTGAATGCAGATTCAGTCTTGGGGGGGTCATCTCCAAACTCTGTCATTTCAAAAGCAACCAATTTCCTAGCCAATTGATCTCTTGGAATAGTTGTATGGGCTCTAAATTCTTCAATGGCAGCAGCCTTGATTTTGTAAGAAGTAGGTAGGGATATGAGAATTTTACCAACAATCTCATTTTCATCCAAGACTTCACCAGCATTTCTTATTTTTCAAACCAGCTCATTCACTCTTGGAATAAAGGTAGTAATATTTTCATCATCTCTCATCTTCAGATTTTTGAATTTCCCTTTTAGACTCTGTAACCTTGCACATTTAACATACTGGTCTCCTTCATGAAAAAGTTCCATTTTTTTCCAAATCTCAAAAGTAGTTGGTAGGTCAATAACATTTGAGTGCGCTGAATCAGATAATTCCCTTAGAAGAGCCTCTATAGTCCACAAATTATTTTCAGCATATGTGATTTCATTTAGGGTTTTCAGACCACCCTGTGGAGGTACATGTTGTATTGTAACCATGGTCTAGTACGCCATTCCCATACACTGTAAGTGACATTTCATGTGACCTTTCCAAAGAGAAAAATTGGTTCCATCAAACTTCAGACTATCCTACTTGTAAGACGACATCCTGGATCTCCTCAAGTAGTTAAGCTCTTTTTAGAGGAACTTGGCTCTGATACCAATTGTTAGACTTAGGGCACACAACTGAGAGGGGGGGTGAATCAGTTGTGCAAAAATTTCTCCAATTTAAACACTTAAATCTTCTTAGTGATTAGCAGTATATTAATCATGAAACATAATGTATGCAAATCAAAAGAAGAAACACATCAACACATAAGACACTGAGATTTTGACATGGAAAACCTAGTTAAGGGAAAAACCACAGGGTGATTAACCCAAGATTGTATTCTTTTCTAGAAGAATAGAAAGAACAAATGTCACATGCCAATTAGGGCTTACTACCCAAGCACACTTCTCACAGGAGGCTCACTGCCTACAAGAGACACACTGTCTACAAAGAATTAAGTATCACATACATGAACTAGGGAATAGCATCTTCACCATGCTTGAATCAGTTCCATTTAAGCCCAATACTTTTCCTCTACCTTTCGCTCTCCTCCTTGCTACCACACTTACTTCCACAACGACAACTTTGAAATGACTTTGCGATCCCTTATTTATAGAAGACATCAACTTAGGAATGATCATCTAAGTTGGCAAACATCCATAAGAACATTCAGAAGATGTATAACTCATCTGGTCAGCCTGTCTCAAGAAGAACACCATCATCCAGAAGTTGTTCTTCAAATGTGGACTCCAACTTTAATGCAGACCACTAATTTGAACTAGACACAATCCAAAGACCTTCACAAGCTTTCCTGAATCACCAAGAACATCCACACTACATCTGTTTACTGAAAACCTTCTCCCCTTGATTTGGAACCTCAAGAACACTATCTATCATTACTGTCACAAAGGAATAGATGCTTGCGGACCTTCAAACCATGAACCAATCTAGTTGACACTCCACAAAGACTTCCTAAACACTCCCTCAAATCCGTAGAATAGGAAAATGTAATTCCAGATCTCACCGGACTTGTCTGTATCACTCTATCACCATTGAACATCTGCTAGAACCAGTTTTACTAGAGTGATCACAACTTCTTCAGATCTTTATGAGGACCTCTGAAATCTCTACTGGATCACCTTAAGACATATATCTATAAACCCTTTAATCTGCATCCTCTGATCCTCATCCCATCTTGGACTTTTACCTTATTGTCATCACTGTTCGACACTATTACAGATTGAGACAAATTTTCTCAATATCCTCAACACACAGCTCATCCAATCCTTATCATTAATGCAACAGGAGTATGTTGACATCAATCACAACACCAGTTAGGCCCATACTTGCAACAATAGTATCGATTGAAAGATGGATATCTTTGGGCATTTGGTTGCCTTACCGATGGTCTTCTAGGTCTGTTTCTTTGATGAACAGATCCAGAGCTTTCACTTTTCTCATACCCCAAGCCACACTTATCATCTACCCCTTTTTGACTTTCGAGAAGAACTTCAAGTTTCGCTAAGCTTATCTTGAACTTTTCTTTGTATTCATTTGCAGTTTCAAGGTCTTGTTTAAGAGTGTCAATCTATCTCTCAAGTTGTTCTTCATTATATCTAGCTTCTCCAAGATCAAACTCAAGATGTCTAATTATTCTATCCATTTTGTAGCAATCTTCTGATTTCTCCTTGAGGGATTGATTTAAGTTTTCTTCAATCTTTCTTTTTTCTTCAATTTCTTGAGTAAATTTCATAACCCCTAATTCCATTTCATGTCTAAGCATAACAACTTCTTTTGACAGCTTTTCACATAGCTTTGTTTTCTTATTCATGTCCTCATCAACATTATTGGACACATTTTGATTTGCTAGCCTCTAGAGTCGTTCCTTTCTCTTTTTCATAGAAATACTGAGTTTTTCTTTTAGCTCATTGATGAAATCATCAGCCTCCTTGAGTCATTCTCTCAAATTATAGGCTTCAGACTTAGATTGTTCAAGATCATCCAAGGCAGATTATAGTTGTTCTTTCATACCATATGCATCCATTGAGATTCTTGAATCTTCCTCAAGTTGTTAGACTTTTTATGAGGAACTTGGCTCTAATATCAATTGTTGTAAACAATGTAGATAACTAAGAGGGAGTGTGAATCAGTTATCTTAAAACTTTTCTTCTTTTACTTTCTTTTCTTATCTTAACAATTAGTGTTATATCGAAACATGGAAGTATAAACAACCATAAGAACTAAAATGAGATTAACACACATTACACAAGGATTTTCACATGGAAACCCTATTAAGAGAAAAACCACGGGGCGACTAACCCAAGATTGTATTCTCTGTTAAAAGAATAAAGAGTACAAATGGCACTTGCCAGTTAGGGTCACTACCCAAGCACACTGCTCACAAGAGGCACACTACCTATAGAACTTACTGAAGATATCTAAGTATTTGAATTGATGAGAAGCATATACATAAGCAAGAGTTTAGTTCCGGTTAGTTCTGATTAGGCACAATATACTGATCTAGTGCATTTCATTCTTCCTCTACTCAATGTTACTATTTGGTCACATTCTAAACTTGCATTGCTATCCACACACTTATCTCTGCTTTTCTTCACATCTTCATGCTTGAACCATATCCTCCACACACACACAAGCTTGAATATATCAGATATATATATATCCATATTAAGAATTTCCTTCAACTTCTTAGTCGGCAACAAGAACACTTGAGATATTTGCAAGTTATTAATCTGTTGGCTGAATCCATGCTTGATTAATGATGTGCATTAAAAACTTAGGCATAGAAGTCATTAATCATGTCAGACAATAATGTATAATGCCACAAATTACTTGATCAACACCTTCTACACATCTAGAATGAAATCTGATACTCTGTCGGTCAGTTCTTCCTCTGTCTGCTCTGCTTGACTGGAACCCAACACTTAGATGCTCATATCTTTTTCATGCTTTATCACCAGAGGCTAAATCTCTAGAATACAATAGTCATGATACCCCTCTTGACTTGTCCAAGTCCACAACTTACTGAGTTACACCATCTGAGAGATCCGGACCTAATTTTTAGACCATGTTACATACTCTGTTCTTGTTCACCAGACCAAAACAATCTCTAATTTGACTTCTGGTATAGGCATATTATTTACTATGGATGTGTGGGATAGACTTTGTTTCCATCAATGACAACAATTATGAAGCCACATAGTGTCTCTTGCCAACAATTACAACATCGGCTAAATAAATAAATACATTACAAATAAAAAATGCAAGGAATTACCAAGGTTGAGACACCGTAATTCCCAACATTCTCCCACTTGTTGAACACCTTGTAAGAGCCAATTGAAATAATAGGATTTAACTGCTATAGGTTGAGAGGCCCATAAACTTCAAACACCATCTAAACTTCTCTGTGCCCACAGGTTTCATCAATGCATCTGCAACATTCTTCAAAGTGTCTACCTTCTCCAAATTAACCTTCCCATCCTCTACCATGTCTCACACAAAGTGAAACTATACATCAATATGCTTTGTTCTGGCATGGAAAGTTGGAATCTTTGCTAGGTAAATCACACTTTGATTGTCACAAGAAATCATAATCTGTCCTACATCAACACCAATATTTGAACACAATATCTTAAGCCAAATGGCTTCCTTGCAAGTATGAGTTGCTGCCATATACTCAACTTCTGTCATGGATAATTGACCATAGGTTACTACTTACTCATCCAACTAATTGCACCACTAAACATAGTAAACACGTAAGCACTCGTGGATCTCCTGCTATCAATGTCACCTGTCTAATCAAAATCCACGAATACAAACTAAATGCGGAGGTCTTGTACGATTACAATGATAGCATATGGAATACTCAGAAGTACCCATCAAATATCTGAACACTCTCTTGACTACATCCCAATGTACCTATCAAAGATTAGCCATAAATTGACTAAGGACTCCCACTGCTTGGGCAATGTCTGGTCTTGTGTAGACCATAACATACATAAAATTACCAACAACACTAGCATAAGGTACTCTACTCATGTCCTCCACCTCACTGGGAGATTTTGGACAATCATCAATAGACAACTTTGTCCCCAATGAAATAGGAACACATAATGGTCTACAATCTGCCATGCTTAACCTATCCAACATGGTCTTCACATACTTACTCTGGATTAACCAAAGTTTTCTATTTGTTCTGTCTCTTTTGATTTCCATTCCCAGAATATACCTGGCTACCCCTATATTTTTCATCTCAAACTGTATTGACAACTGAGACTTCAAATTAGAAATCATATTCTTACCATTCTCAATTAACAACATATCATCAACATACAATGCAATAATGAGAATGTGATCATTGTAAAATTTATAATACACACAATGATCTAATTTTGATCTCAAAAATCTAACTGACAACACAAAGGCATCAAATTTCAAGTACCACATCTTAGGAGACTGCTTCAAACCATACAAAGACTTTTTCAACTTGCAAACCAAATTTTCTTTACCTTTCTCTATTAATGCTCTGGCTGTGACATGTAAATCACTTCCTCCAAATCACCCTAAAGGAATGTTGTCTTCACATCCATCTGCTCCACCTATAATTCATAAGTTGTTGCAAGGGATAACAGGAACCAAATAGATGTCAACTTTGCAATGAGAGAGAAAATTTTACCATAATCAATTCCCTCCACTTGTGAGTACCCATTCGCAACTAGTCTACCCTTGTACTTTTCAACACTACCATCTGCACCAAATTTCTTCTTGAACACCCATTTGCATCAAACAGGTTTCCATCCTTTAGGAAAAAGGCACCAAGTCCCATGTTTTATTCTTTTCCAAAGAAGACATCTCATCTTCCATTACCTCCTTCTAGGAACCTGCATCTTTCATGCCCATAGACTCTGTCACAGTTCTAGGCTCATCAGTGTTAGTAAGCAAGGAAAAAACACAACTAGAATCAAGAAATGAATAACCAAACCTATCAGGTTACTTCCTTGTTCATGTAGACCTCCTCAATGGCTATGGTTGAGGTTCTTCTTCTTCTTCTAAGATTTCAGAGCTGCTAGAGCTCTCCTCATCATCAGGTCTCACAGGGTCTATTGGTTCATTCTTCTCAGGGGTAGAAGAAAACTAAACCACATCCTCTTTCTTTTCTATTTCTTCTAGTTGTAGAACAACAGGAGAAGGTGTTAGCTCTCTGAAGATAACACTTCTGCTATACAACACTTTTTTAGCCACAGGATCCCAAGACCTGTATCCTTTCACACCAACACCATAGCCAATGAAAATACACTTAACAACCTTGTTCTCTAATTTAGACTATTTCTTCCTAGGCACATGTACATATCCCTCAAACAAAAAACACCAAGGTGTCTAAATGAAGGCTTCTTACTAGACCACACCTCCATAGGTGTCTTAGCAACAAGATCTGGTGTAGGAGACCTATTTACCAGGTAGCAAGCAGTGGCTACAACTTTAGCCCAAAACTTTTGTTTGAGGCTTTCTCCACTAAGAATACTCCTAGCCTTCACCATCAGTGCCTTGTTCATCCTCTCTACAACTCCATTTTGTTGTGGGCTGTATGGAGTTGTCCTATGACTTTCAATCCATTGCTCTATATAGAACTTATCAAACTCTACCAAACAAAACTCACCACTATTGTTAGTTCTCAAACACTTAATCTTTTTAATAGTATGATTCTCAACAAAATCTTTAAACTCTTTCAACCGACTAAAGACTTCAGTCTTGCTTCTGAGAAAATAAATCCATGTCCTTCTATTGTAATCATCTATAAAAGATACAAAATATATAGATTTGGAAATTGAAGGAACACTAACAGGGCCAAACACATCAGAATGAATAAGGTCCAACACACTAGAAGACTTGTGAGAACTAGAGTAAAACTAAATATGGTTTTGCTTTTCATATATACAATGTTCACAAAAGTCAACTTGAGATTAAAATCATTTAACCCCTTAATAGGGTTTTTGTTTTTTAGGGTTCTAAGACCCTTCTCACCAATGTGGCCAAATCTCTTATGCAATAACATTGTCTTTTCAGTAGGAAGTTTAACTTCCAAAGTATGAGCTCTACCAATAGAATTTGTTACAACAGATTTCTTCATTACTTGTTTAGATGGTGGGGATGAAGTGACTGCATCTATTTTCTTCAAGTTAGAAGAACTATTGCACTGTGAAGTGCATTCCTCTAGCTGAAACAGAGTACCTCTTCGAGTGCCCTATGCAAGAACCATAGATCCTCTAGTCTTCTTGCATCCATCCTTTGAAAAGACAACCTGCACACCTGCATCATTCAACTTACTTACAGAGAGAAGGTTTCGTGCCAAGCCTGGGATGTGCATGACCCCAGTGATCTCCTTCACTCATCCATCAGGGAATCAGATTTAGACTCTTCAAGGACCAACAATCTTTAGATGAGAATAGTCACCTAGGCACACTCTTCCACCATCAAACTCTTCATACTTTGTGAACCAGCTTCAATGCAAGGTCATGTGGAATGATGCACCAGAATCAATCAACCACACATCATCAAATGCATGGGTGTCCATGGCTGCGATGAAGGCATCACCGTCATCTTGTGACTTGTTAGAATATGAGTCTTGGACATTCTTCTTCTTCTTTTTCTTTTCCCCTTTGCATTCCTTTCAGAAATGCCTAGTTTTACCACAATTCCAACAGAGAGCCTTGGACTTTCTAGGAGATTTGGATCTCCCACAGGATTTGGATCTGCCCTTCTCAGCTTTCTTGTCCTTCTTTTTCCCTTTCTCCTTGGGTCTTCTACAAACTGCAAGAGCCTCTTTAGCTGTGTGATAGGTACAAATTAGGTCAACAAGATCAAGCATAACAAATCTAAACCTAATCCTACCACCATCAAAGAATCAAATCCAAGTGAAATCAAAAGTATGCAATTCAAGAACAATATCACCTAGATTCTATGATTCTTTTTTTGTGACGTGGATTGCTTCTTCAATAATGAACAATTATGAAGATCAAAGATGCCATGATGGATGGATGATAATGATATTATGCTTAATGGATGCTAAAGTGCTCAATATGCTCAAGATGATAATGTAGATGCTATGAGAATCCTAGATATCTATGTAGTATGGAATGAGAGGGTGTTTATATAGAACCCAACCAAAATCAATCAACGGTAGAGATTTGGTGGCTATGTGAATGGCTTGAATGAAAGGATAGTCATAAGTGAATGTGTAGATGACAAGTGGAGGGAAGATAAGGCTCATGTGTGATCATGTACATAAAAAAGTACTACATGTGAAAGATATTAAATAAAAGATGTAGTACCACATAAATTTTTAAATAAAAGAGGCACACATGTTAGCTCATGAAGATAAATTATAAGAGAAATTAATTAATATGCCCACAACTAACACTAAGAAGAATGGCATGACACAAGGACTAAACACCAAATATATATTTTTTATAATGTTATAATTAATTAAAGTTAAATACAATCTTGCCACATATATCTACCCAGATCTAATTGTTAAACCACATAATTAAGTCTTATGAACATAACACAATTTTGTTATTTTTTGGTTTAAAAAGACAAACACAACATATACAAAACAATTGTAAAGTAAAATGAAATTATTCTTAAGTAAATAAAATAACTCTTAGGTAAATGAAATAATTCCTAAGTAAATAGAAACATTTGTAAAGTAATATGGAATTACTCAGAAGTAAATAAATAAAATAATTCAAGTAATATGAAATTACAAATAAATAAAATAACTCTTAGGTAATAAAAATAAATCATTTTGCTGCACAAAGGAGTATTCTTGTCTTTTAATTAATAATTACATTTTATTTTATTAAGAGCACATCCCAAATTATTAGGAACTTCCAAATTTGTAAGCACATAGCTTACCACCATAAAACATCACATATTCACCTATCTTAAAAATAATAAATAATAATAAGATCACATATTCACCTACCTTAATAATAACAATAATAAGAATAAGATCGCATATTCACCTATCCAAAAATAATAATAATAAAAAAAATAATAATAATTATATAAATAAAATATATTTAATTAAAATAGGTAGAAATAATATAATTAAATAATTAAAAATTATTTAATTATAGATTAAAAGAAAATAGAAGAAATAGCTAATGAATTAATTAAATAAATATAAATTTATTTAATTAATAGAAGAAATAAGTGCTTTTGATAAAATAGAGAAATTGCTCAAGTGTGTTAGACAAATGCAGATAATAGCTAATGCAATATTTGATACTAATGATGATTAGGTCAATTTTGGGTGTCTACATTTTGCCACTCTTTGATATAATGTTTGTTAGAACGTTGTGTCAAAGATGATACGATAATTTGTTTGATAAACAAGTTATGCCCCAGTGTAACTGGCAGGTGATACCCCCTCAAGAGGTAAGCCAAGCTAACTAGGAAGGGCTAGGTTGGCTTGCGATAAGATGAAAGGCTAAGAATAAGGTTGACACAAAGAAAATGGGGGTTGGGTGGGATTAAAACAAGATGATAGAGAAGAAAATAGGCTTTGGCATAGAAGAATTAGGGTTTGGATGGGGGGATAAATAGGTTCCTCAAAGGCAAATAGGCTCATTTGTGTTCATTTATGTTTAGTAGCTATAGAGATCTAGAGCTCCCTAGAAAGTTAGTGCTTCGAGTGTTAGAGAGTTGTCAGGATGGTGATTCCGCATAGAGATCATCATGCTGAGTGAGTGAGGACACATGGGTGACCAACAGGAGCAGGCACAATAGTATGTATTGATACTTTTGCTAAATGCATGATTTTTATAGGCTAGAAGGGTCATAAATGCACACATGTCACCATAAGTGACCAGGTTTTAGGATTGGAAGTTCAAGTCGCTTATGTAGGAAAAGGGGTCACTTAGGGTAAAATAGGTCACTTATAGGCTTGAAGTAACCGCATAAGGAAAAAGAAAGTTGCTTATGGTTAGCTAGGGCAAATGAATAGGCAAGATGCACATAGGATAAAATCAGGTCACTTATAGGCAAAAAATGAATGCGTATAGAAATGTAACTCGCTTTTAGCTGATAGGTGTGAGCATATAGAAAATAAGTTGCTTTTAGGCAGAAAGTGGCTGCATATAGGTATAGAGCTCGCTTATAAGCGACAGTTGCTCACTTAGGGTACATAAATCACTTGTAGGCAAAAAGGTATGCACTTATGATCAAAAGGCTAGTGCATATAGAAAAAATGAGTCACTTTTAGCACCAAATAAGCAACTACTAGGAGTCAAAGGTCAAATTGCAAATGCAAGAAACTAATAAGGTGTACTGAATGATGTAGGAGGTAATACCACCTTTATTGTCTCGAAAGCCACATCGTAGGGACTTGCGATTAGTCAAGATATTGGATGCAGAGGAGCAGTTGTTTTTAGATAGTATCAGTTTGGAGCATGTGTTGAGATTAGAGCCAGTGCAGGCACATCAAGGGCTTATGACATGTATGGTGGAGCGATGGAGGAGTGAGCATAGTTTATTCTTATTGCTGATGGGAGAGCTGATGATCACCTTAGAGGATGTGTTCCAGATTCTGCACGTACCGATTGATGGAGACAGAGTAGATTATGATCCTAACATGGGTCCAGCTATGTTTAGATGACTGTTTGGGACTCCAGACATTGGGGCTGAGGGATCATAGATTCCTATGGCTAAGATGGAGGAGCTATGTGATAGACGTCACCAAGTAGTGGTGGTGATCATTAGATGGCTAGTTGGAGACAAATGGGCTAGAGGTTTTATGGTTGGATGGGGGATAGTGATGGAGGGGATGCTCTCCTATGGTACCTGATATGCATGGGCTGAGTGTGTACTGGGATAGTTGTATCATTATTTGCATGACTGCGCAAATATGTTCGGAGCTAGTATGTCAGCTAGAGTCACGGTGTTACATGTATGGGCATATGAGCACATTCCAGTGACAAGGCTAGATGGATGGGTAGTGAGAGCAGAAAGAGAACTATATGCAAGGATGTATAGGGGAGCTCTGACCTATCGACAGTGATGAGGGATAGTGTAATGGAGGTGGACATTAGATGAGACTGATAGGTTTATATGGAGACCATGGTTATCATGTGAGAGATGAGATGAGGAGGATACATAGCTCGTGTATGCTAGGCACTCAAGATATATTTTTGGTCGCAACATATATATTATAGAGCGCTATTTTCCTGAGAGGGTGTTGAGACAGTTTAGATTACCATAGGGAGTACTTTTAGGTGGTGCAATTTTTGGGAGAACTCGACAGGAGGTTTTTGATTGGGGCTAGAGATTATGGTTGACATAGCTTTGGTAGAGAGGGATGGTTTACAGCTAGTTATGTGGCAGTGGAGACAAGGTCCTAGAGATCTTGAGACACTTCTAGATTATGATTCATATTGGATTATAGCTAGACCGACTTGGTTGATGAGGCCTAGGGAGATAGGAGAGGTTGGGATGGAGAGGCCGGTTAGGAGGAGGGCACGAGCTCCAGTAGCACAGGAGGTAGTGTTAGCAGCTCCAAGTATTCAAGGATAGGGACAAGTGCCACCATAGGTTTTTGCATAGCCATAGGTACATGTACTAGGAGGTGATGATGTGGGGATACATCAGCTTAGGCGGCAGATCAGAGAGGAGTAGAGATGGAGGTAGTGGGCTTAGTTCAGGGTGAGGAGAGTGGAGATAGACAGACTTCAAGCAGTGATAGGGTTGCGGCATGCTAGAGCTCAAGATCAGGCTTACTAGGCATAGCTGCAGGCTAGGGCACCAGGAGGAGATGGGAAGGATGATGGTGCTCTTGTGAGGGTGATAGGAGAGAGAGACATGGCTATCCAACAGGTACAAGTAGTGACTGTTGAGAGGGATATAGTTGTGCAACAAGTGCAGATGGTTACCACTAAGAGAGATACAACTATACAATAGGTATAGGTCATCACAACTTAGAGGGATGCATTGAGGATAGAGAGGGATAGGGTAGTGGCTTCATTGGGCATAGATGGAGCCACTATGTATCTGGCCACCCAGCTGACTCAGGGACATGCAGAGTTAAGGAGAGCATAGGGTGAGATTAAGTACTATAGAGGATTGTATCATGGAGTAGTCCCTGAGGAGCAGAGACAACCTAGCTATAGGACTAGGTCAAGGGTGTCAGTGTCACGAAGGATAGGAGGATTGAGGTCTATAGCTTCAGTTATGGGGCCTCCTAGAGATGGCAGACTAGGTGCAGGACTCAGTAGTGGACAAGGTGAGGGAGTTGCCAATAGTCACTAGGGCTAACTTGTTTTGTTGTAGTTTATTGTATCATGATGAGGGCTATGAGCCAGTTGTACATACAGTTTTGATGGCCATGGATAGCCTATGTTGTATATGTAGACACTTGTATATCGACACATGTGATATATATATATATATCACATGTGTCAATATACAAGTGTCTACATATATATATATGATAGCTTTGGTTCTATGTGATGGTGTAATGATTATGGATGCATTTATGCTATGGTATTATGCATTTTTGTATTTTCATGATCTATATGGATGTTTATGCAAATGATATGAATGTGCAAATGGTAATAATGGAAATGTCTTATGCTAATGGTAATGTATGGTAATGCCAAGATATAGATGATAATGATAATGATATGAATCTACATATGTCTAACACACTTGTTTTACAGGACAAGGAATGTGGAAAAGGAAGATGGCAGGAAAGATTGATCTTGGTTGAGAACTATATAGGGATATGATGGAATAGATAGATGAAATGGCATATTTTTAAGTAATTGCATAGGAATTAAAGAAATGCAATCCTTATGTTTGATATAGCATATGGATGTTAGGCACCAAGGTATAGGAGACCAAGGTGTTAAGATATCCAATGCATAACTAGTGTACTACAATCTTGTCTAAATGCATGAGGTCAAGATGGTGTACCAACATACACAATATATGAATAACAGCTAGTGTTTTGAGATGGACTTTGATGCTACTGTTGACTTTTTCCCTGATTGGATACTTTCTCCTAGATTTCCCTTCAAGGTAGCCATCAATGATTGACAGGATCTCTGGGCCAGGGGCCAACAGTATAGGAGATAGACTCTATTTTTATCTCCTCTTCTTCTTCAAGCTCTGCAAAACCTAGGGGGTATTTCCTACTCAACACCCATGAAATATAACTATGCAAAGACTGGGATGCTGACACAAAGTAGATAAGTCCTCCTGTAAGTAGACCAAAACTGTTAGATAAGAGCAAAGGGGCTAGCGTTGGGCCTATGTTAAGTTGTAGACAAAGGACTTGGGATCCTAAAACTACTTCTATTGTCCTAATGGTTGGAGTTGAAGTTTGAATTTGATTTTATGTGTGGATGCAAACCTAGACCTGGTGTATAACCTCAACATAGAGCTAGATTGGTGCCTATCTAGTGCTTGGAGTCAGTAGCCATACACCTGTGAGTGTTCAGCATGAACACTAAAACTAGATTTCAAGGGGATGTTATGGTGTCTGCCTTACAGATCCCTCCCAAAAATAGAGTGTTAAGTTATCTCTACTTATGGCATCCCTATTGCAGTATATCCTTCCTAATACTCAATCTAAAAACACTTTAATCTACTCCTTGAGCAGAAATTGAAAGATCAAGCATTCAATACAGGAATTTTATATTCTAGAATACCAGACACCCCTTAGATATCTAGATTCAGAAAAAGGACACATGCAATACTGGAGATAGAATTAACAAAACACATGCAAATACAACATTTCTCATATAAAACCAATCATGAAATCAGTAAATTCATGCATGAGACATTCGACAAGAGATACATAAACTCACAAGGCCTCCTACATAGAGCAACCAAAAATAGTCATATCTTATTACAGAGCCAGAGATTTCTAGTTTTCAACAACAACAGAATGAGAAACACAACCTGCTAAAATACAACAAGGAATGTCCTCAGTATTAATTACATGGTAGATTTCAAAATTTGCCAGATACATTCATTTTGAGGAAAATAGCCTTCCAAAATTAAATGCAGCAGAGGACAGGATGGGAAAGAGTAAGAAAAAGGGGAAAGAGTAGCTAAGCTCGAGCCTTGTGCCACCGTTGGAAATTTTTTTGCCATAAATCAGGTACATGACTATTCCACCGCTCGCCCATGCCTCTGCAAATCACCATTGATGGCTCAACCACCCACATCTTCTCCTGGAAACTGTTGCACAACTCATATGGAAATTTCCTGCTCCAAACGTGCCTGAAGATGCAAAGGAAACCCATACTCCATCATTAAAACATGGCCATCGATCCTCCCATCGCTTGAAAATTGATGGCACCAAATCCATGTTGAAAAGTCCCCATCCTGCAAAAATGTGCCACGTAGGCATCCTAAAAATGTACATTCTACCCTGCATATCACGCCATCGACGTGACCAAGACTATCGAGAAAACCTTAAAGTTTGCATGATTTAAAATCCCACATTCATCCTGTAGAGACCACTCTAACACCATATAAGTAGGACCGCTAGCAAACCAAGTGTCGAGCATTTTGCCCCGCTCAACCCACAAACTTTTGCCAATAGCCTATCAGCTAGACCCCACACCATCAGAGCAATCAAAAATCCTCTCACCGACCTTCCATGTCACATCGACGAAGCCTCTACACTCCCTTGTCGGCCAGACACCTACCATCAGCGAACCTCTCGCCAACTGGGCTGATACATAATGTCACCCCAACGACCACCACAAATTACACTCTGTCGGCAAGACCAACTACATCGGTGAACACCTTGCCCACTTCTCCAATACGCAGTATCACACCGCTGCCACTCCCATTGGCAAGAAAAACCCTGTCGGGCTGATGCATTCCATCTTCGCCAATGCACCCACTCTCTCCGATGGTCACCAACCTACCCATACCATCTGTCATCAGCCAGACTAGCCTCATCGATGAACTCAAACATTCTTCAACTGACACCTCTTGTTACACCGATAAGGCCCACTTCGCATCCCCTTCGTCGGCCAAAGATAAACCATTGGCCTAGCCACTTTCCTCCTTCGCCGACGCACCAACTTTCTCTGATGCATAACCGTCGGCATGACCAAAACCGTTGGGGCGACCAAAACTTCCCTCGCCAACACACCCAGTCACACCGATGACCACCAAAATACACCCTGTCAGCCAGACCACTACCATCGGGATGACCCAAAATTTCCTCGCCGACCACACACATTGCCGATGGATAACCCCTTGCTCAGTCTTTGGCAAGACCACTAACCATCAGCCAACTTAGAAATTCTCAAACTGATCTACATTGTCTACTCGATGAAGTCTCCACATTCCCTTGTCGGTGTGACCAAAGCCATCGGCCCAATGCTCTGCAATTCACCTGATAAATCATGTCGTGCCGATGGCACATACAAACTACACACCATCAGCCAGACCAAAACACATTGGCAAAGCCAAAAACCTTGCTGCCGATAACAGAACTCTCGCTGATGATCACCCTGAACACCCCTCATCAGCTTGACCATCCTCGTCGGTGGAACATGTAACACTGCTACCGATAGATAAACTCTTGGTGATAGACACTTCACATCCCTGGCTGCCGATAGACAAAGCCTTGGTGATATAGAGAACACACAATGCACCAACATGATCACCAAAACACATGTGATCTCATGCCGATGGACAAGAAGACCTAGGGTTTAAATGAAAAACCTACAAACATCTGAGCTCAAACCCTAGACCAAAATGATTACTAACATAGGCACTGTCTGGGGATGTGCAGGTGCAAGACTGCAATGAGGACCTCAAATCTCTAGGATGCAGACCAGTCCCTATCCATTGGGCACAGAGTCATGAAGCTACACTAACCTGCATCATAGATCACATGTTCAAATATTATTTTGGTGGCCCCGGGCAGCCAAAAATGAAGAACCAAAACTTTATCCTGCCAAATGCCTGATTCCAAACTAAAAGATCCCAATCCCAACTGAAAAGATTGGCATAATCTGCCCACAAGGTCATTTGCTCAATTAGATATTCCACCATTTTTGACAACTTGCCACTTGCAGTATTCCCTCTGTCACTCTGGATTTCAAAATTAGACATATAACCATACACATCATAATCTTCTTCAGCATTAAGTAACCTATGTATGTTATATTCTTCAGATAGTACATCATATTGCTCTTGGCACTTTTCATCATTTACCTGGTTATTGCACATCATCAGGCATTCATCCAGCTGATCCAAAAACTGAAGACATTTAGAAAATATGAGACCCCCTATATTTATTGATATTGAAAACAAATCCTAATCCACACACCCATAGTTGCACATGTCTGGATCGAATGATGATGAACATACATTATCCACAGTTTGCAAATCCATACTACCTTCATAGGAACTGAAGATATCTGATTCATATGTCCCCTACTCACAAACTGATGTATCACCTAAGTCAACTGTCTCCTCATATTCATCATCATCCTCAAAAAGAGGGTTAATTATTCACCAATGAAGGTCAAGACTCACAGTATCAAATGCATCCGTAGGCTCATCATAAAGGGGATTAACACTCACTGCAAAGGCCTCTACTTCTTCTTCATGACACTCCAATTCTTCTTCATTACTATCGGATCCAGAGTCATAAGAAGAACAAACCTGATCCATGCACTGGTCATGGATATCATTTTTATCATCTGATTGCCCCACATACAAGATTTCTGCTACTTCAATGCATTCTGAAGTTGAACTATCTGCATCATTTTCCAGCCCTCTAACACTTCCTAATGAAACTGATATTGACTATTGATCCATATGATGGCAACTTTGCATAATTGGATCATTTAAACATTAATGCTCTTTGTTTAGGATTGTCATGCAAATATTACTTGGGAAATGACTGTTGTCAACTTCATTTGTTGGGAAAAACAAGACATCCTCCTCTATAACAAAAACATCATCAACTTGAAATGATGCAAAAACTAGGACAACAGGGGTGTGAGTACTTTGACATTCATTGTCAACTCCTGAATTAAATCTTTCATTTACATTGGGGACTGCAGAACAACAAAATTTTTTAGAAAAATAACCCTTTTGAATTCCATACCTCCAATTGTTTTCAATACCATTGCAAACTATTGTGCCTGATGCAATGTGGTGGGCTCCTTATCTCTCAATCTATAGCTCATTTTCTTATCAAAAGCTCCCAAATAGACAACTAAGCACAGTGCATCATTAGGTCTCATACATTCTGGTATTTTGTTCAAAGCCTTCATAAATCTGAGATTAAAGGCTGGGATCAACTCATCTTCTTCAATATGGATGTACATAAAATCACTAATGACTGCATATTCAAAAATTCTTTCACCATATTGTACTAGAAATGCAAATTTAAAACCATGCCAAGAGCTGACAGAGTGAGCTGGAAGGTAGGAAAACCAGTTCCTTGCATCTTTATCTAGAGATTGAACAAATAGCCTTATAACCACATCCTCATGGTCAATCTCAAAGTTATCTATAACATTTATAAACTGCTGCAAGTGTCTCTCAGCTGATTCATCCTTTATACCATTGAATTTGGGCAAATACTTTCTAATTTTAGGTGGAAAAGCATTTGGATAGCCACAAATGCCACTAAAATTTATGGGCTTATATCTGTCTATGTTGAAGCCTCTTTTATTACATGGTTGGGACTAACTACTATACATTTTTGCACTTGACACTTCACAAGGGTGCATGGGCTGACAATACATCCTTGTGTGTTTCTGCAACCCTCTTTTCTACTTAGATTTTCAATAAACAATGACTTTAGGCACTTAAAATTCAGACTGCTATTTCAAACTTTCCTAAAGTCCTCTATATGAGTCTTTTGAACAATATTGCATGCTCTTTTGAAATACAAAATAGGTTCTAACAAAAACATGCAAGCTCTGCTTTCACCAATGTTTCCCTTTTAACTAGTGCTATTTCACCAAATAGGGAATCTTTCAAAAACTTGTGGAAATACCTGGATATGTTGCAGCTGCTGATAGGTTCTTTCAATAGAGTCGCCACCTCCTTCGTAGAGGAATAAGCTTCAAACAGGCTGAAGCTAAAAACTAATTTCTTTCTTTCTGGGTCATCCACCAACAGAGTCACACATACAACTTTTTCCTTTTCTTGCTGCAACAGAACACTTTCCAGGTATGATTCTTCAATCCTTAGACTCGTACCTTCATAGATATGACATTGTTTTCCCTAGTAGAGTCACCATTTCTTGCAACTCGGATGGGCCACAAATATATTCTATTTTTATCAATTCTCCCCAGTAGAGTCGCCAATTTTTGTTGACTTTTTCCCTGACTGGATACTTTCTCCCAGATTTCCCTACAAGGTAGCCATCAATGATCGACAGGATCTCTGGGCTAGGGGCCAACAGTATAGGAGATAGACTCTATTTTTATCTCCTCTTCTTCTTCAGGCTCTGCAAAACCTAGGGGGGTATTCCCTACTCAACACCCATGAAATATAACTATGCAAAGACTGGGATGCTAACACAAAGTAGATAAGTCCTCTTGTAAGTAGACCAAAACTCTAAGATAAGAGCAAAGGGGCTAGCTTTGAGCCTATGTTTAGTTTTAGATAGAGGACATGGGATCCTAAAACTACTTCTACAGTCCTAATGGTAGGAGTTGAAGTTTGAATTTGATTTTATGTGTGGATGCAAACCTAGACCTGGTGTATAACCTCAACATAGAGCTAGATTGGTGCCTATCCAGTGCTTGGAGTCAGTAGCCATACACCTATGAGTGTTCAGCATGAACACTAAAACTAGATTTCAAGGGGATGTTATGGTGTCTGCCTTACAGATCCCTCCCAAAAATAGAGTGTTAAGTTATCTCTACTTATGGCATCACTATTGCAGTATATCCTTCCCAATACTCAATCTGAAAACACTTTAATCTACTCCTTGAGTAGAAATTGAAAGATCAAGCATTCAATATAGGAATTTTATATTCTAGAATACCAGACACCCCTTAGATATCTAGATTCAGAAGGACACATGCAATATTAGAGACAAAATTAACAAAACACATGCAAATACAACATTTCTCATATAAAACGAATCATGAAATCAGTAAATTCATGCATGAGACATTCGACAAGAGATACATAAACTCACAAGACCTCCTGCACAGAGCAACCAAAAACAGTCGTATCTTATTACAGAGCTAGAGATTTCTAGTTTTCAACAACAACAGAATGAGAAACACAACTTGCTAAAATATAGCAAGGAATGTCCTCAGCATTAATTACATGGCAGATTTCAAAATTTGCTAGATACATTCATTTTGAGGAAAATGGCCTTCCAAAATTAAATGCAGCTGAGGACAGGAAGGGAAAGAGTAAGAAAAAGGGGAAAGAGTAGCTGAGCTCGAGCCTTGTGCCACCGTTGGAAATTTTTTTGCCATAAATTAGGTGCATGACCGTTCGACCGCTTGCCCATGCCTCTGCAAATCACCATTGATGGCTCAACCACCCACATCTTCTCCTGGAAACTTTCACACAACTCATATGGAAATTTCCCACTCAAAACATGCCTGAAGACACAAAGGAAACCCATACTCCACCATTAAAACATGGCCGTCGATCCTCCCATCACTTGAAAATTGATGGCACCAAATCCATGTTGAAAAGTCACCATCCTGCGAAAATGTGCCACATAGGCACCCTGAAAATGCATGTTCTGCCCTGCATATCATGCCATCGGCGTGACCAAGACTATCGAGAAATCCTTAAAGTCTGCATGATTTAAAATCCCACATTTGTCCTGCAGAGACCACTCTAACACCATATAAGCCGGACCGCTAGCAAACCAAGTGTCGAGCATTTTGTCCCGCTCGACCCATGAACTTTCGCCAATAGCCTATCGGCCAGACCCCTCACCATCAGAGCAATCAAAAATCCTCTCGCTGACCTCCCGTGTCACACCGACGAAGCCTCCGCACTCCCTTGTCGGCTAGACACCTACCATCGGTGAACCTCTCGCCAGCTTGGCCGATACACAATGTCACCCCAATGAACACCACAAATCACACTTTGTTGGCAAGACCAACTACATCAGTAAACACCTTGCCCACTTCTCTGATACACAGTGTCACACCGATGCCACTCCCATCGGCAAGAAAAACCCTGTCGGGCTGATGCATTCCATCTTCGTCGATGCACCCACTCTCTCCGATGGTCACCAACCTACCCATACCATCCGCCATCAGCCAGACTAGCCTCATCGTCGAACTCAAACATTGTTCAACCGACACCTCTTGTTACGCTGATAAGGCCCACTTCGCATCCCCTTCGTCGGCTAGAGATAGACCATTGGCCTAGCACTTTCCTCCTTTGCCGATGCACCAACTTTCTCTGATGCATAACCATCGGCACGACCAAAACTGTCGGGGTGACCAAAACTTCCCTCGCTAACACACCCAGTCACGCCAATGACCACCAAAATACACCCTGTCGGCCAGACCACTACCATCGAGATGACCCAAAATTTCCTTGCCAACCACACACATTGCTGATGGATACCCCTTGCTCAGTCTTCGGCGAGACCACTAACCATCTACCAACTCAAAAATTCTCCAACCGATCTACATTGTCTACCTGATGAAGTCTCCACATTCCCTTGTCGGCGTGACCAAAGCCATTGGCCCAACACTCTGCAATTCACCTGATAAACCATGTCGTGCCGATGGCACATACAAACTACACACCGTCGGCCAGACCAAAACACATTGGCAGAGCCAAAAACCCTCATGTCGATAACAGAACTCTCGCCAATGATTACCCTGAACACCCCTCATTGGCTTGACCATTCTCGTCAGTGGAACATGTAACACTACTGCCGATAGATAAACTCTTAGCGATAGACACTTCACATCCCCGGCCGCTGATAGACAAAGCCTTGGTGATATAGAGAACACATGATGCACCAACATGATCGCAAAGACACACACGATCTCATGCCAATGGACAAGAAGACCTAGGGTTTAAATGAAAAACCTACAAACATCCAAGCTCAAACCCTAGACCAAAATGATTACTAAGAGCTACAAGGAATGGTTTGAGCTTATCTCCACTACACATAATGACACCTTTCCAGTTATATGTATGGAGTTAGTCTTAACATAGAATAGTCTCAAGTGCATAAGAGACTATTTAGCTTCTTAGATGCAAGAGATATTGATATGCAAGATGCTAATCCCAACACGTACAAGATACCAATACACATACAAAGAGTATAAGATCATCCCACAAACACAGCATACAAAAGCAATATGACCATGCCCCATTCCATACTCCATTGCAACATACCAAGATATGATATATCAAGGTAGTCTTGATTAGGCCGAGGAAAGGGACAAAAGATAAATCAAAAAGATAAAATAAAAGATATTGTCATCATATTCTCTTGCCAAATTTAAGTGCTCTTGGATTGATTTAAGCTGGCACCTTGTTGAGAGGAAAGCTGCATTCTGTTGAAGGTTGAAAGTTGATAAAATGCTATAGCAAATGTTGGTTGAAGGCATGCAGACAAATAAGCTTCTGGCTTATCCCTGATTGGTTAAAGTACTTGAGCTTTCACTGATGTGCGGTCTGCTTCTTGCTTGAGCTAGCCAAAGCGAAAAAAGATGGAAGATGAGAGAAGATGAGGATGGGGTGGATCATTTGTGCTTGAGTACTAGATACTTCCTTTGTATTCCAGACTACCTACATACCCTATGTCCATGGGATCAAATCACATTATGATGATGATGAGACATGATGAATAAGTAGTTTTGGGTTTATTGATGATGTAAGTGATGAAAAATAGAAGAAAGGGAGATGAAAGATTGGAATATGATTAGAAGAAAGATGAAGGATGGATGATGGGAGAGGGTCTATCATCTATGCCTGAATTAGAGTGCTTCCTTTGCATCTTAGATTGCCTACATACCTTGTATCCATAGGATCAAGGCTTTGAACTATAGAGATATGATGTAGTTCTTTCTTATTGTGTTGATGGTTGATGTTGGAGGATCAACGTTATTGCTTGGATTTTTGTGATGTTTTGATGTTTTTGGTTGTTTTTGTTGGATTTTGATGTTTTGGTTTTGGATGATTGTTGTGCTTTGGTTGTTTTGGTTGTAGATGTTTGTTGTCTTTGAATTTGGATGTTTACTGTGTTTTGGTTTTGGTTTTGATATGAGCTAGAGCTGTAGATATCCACTCCCAAATAAGGCTCAACAAGTGACCCCAGTGTGGGATGTAGTGTGTTAGGGGAAGGATGCAATGGATGTGTTTATGTGGATGACGTGCTAAGGTGCCAAATTCTATCTTAACCCCAATGAAGTCCAAACTACGAATGCTAGTATGGTAGAGGCAAAGGCGAAAAGGCTTTTTAGTATAGATGGATAAGGGATAATGGTGTTTGTACATGGGTGAATAGTGGATTATGATGCGGATTATGTAGGTAAGATAGTGGATGATGCTATGAAAAGTTGTGATCAAACAAACTAAGCAAATAATGGAAGCTAGTCTCTACACATAGCACCTGTTTGCCAAGTTTTCACTATGGTACTTATCCTTTATGAATAAATATTTTTGTAATATAATAATATAAACTAAGATAATATAATTATGTAGAGGTTGACATGTTTCTAGTCTTTCTTCTACCTCTTTTCCTGGCCTCACTAGTTAACAAGCTCTTAATATCAATTGTTGCCACTCTGACTAATGTGTCTTGTCTCATTTTAGATTCTAACCAAGTTGGTACCTTGTTATTTGTATATGTGGCTTCCTCATTCAACCCTTATTCTTGAGCTTCTTCTATGAGCCCTTATTCTTGCTCTTACTCTTGTTGCACTATTACTATTGTTGTTGTTGTTCAAGAACTTGTTGTTGCTGTGGAGGTTGCACATTTAATGCGTTCTATTGCTCCTCACCATGAGGTACTTCAGGGTTAGGACCCTCTTGTGGTGGATCTTGCCCTTTATCAATTTCTTTTTCCTCCATCTTCTCTGTAGGTATATTTTCTTGATGGGCCTCGTCTTCAACATCCTATACCTTTTCCTTGTGTACATTTTCTTCTTCCTCATCCTAATTCTTCAATATTTCTTTGGCTGCTTCTTTAACCTCTTCCATGAGATCTCTTGGAACCATATTCTCAAAAAGATCAATTATTGTAATCTTTTGTATTGACTGCTTGGAGATTAGAGGAGATTTAGGTACTTGTTTGTCTCCTTCTTCCTCAATGCTCATCTCAAGGCTATCATCAGAGCTTTCATTTTCACCTTCTTCTTCATCTTCTTCTATATCTTCAATTTGATCCACATCTACTACTTGTACATTTTCTTTGGTGGATGGTTGGGCAGTAGATGTCTTTGCTATCATTTCCTCAACCATTTCTTGTTTGATGTTGATAAACCCCTATAATTTCTCTTGTTGGGTTTGTTCTATAGTTGTGGGAATCTCCAAAGGTGTTTGTTGAGATGACAACACAAGTATTGCAGGTGCTGATATTGGTTGAGATATCACCTTTGCCTGTAGTGGAGCCTACCCTGTTGAAGTAGCTATAACAGATGTAGAGGTCCCCACTTTAGGAGATACACATGTTCCTGCAAGTATTTCCATTGTTATCCCCAATGTATAGGGGTCCATGATTGTGGCTCCTATGTTGGCCTTAGCTATTCTGGCTTCCACTACTTGCCTCTTTCTTTTTAGAAAATCATCAAAATCCTTATCATTGTCCTGACTTCTCTTTTTACCCTTCTTACCTAGGTAAGTAAGTATTATTCCCTAAGCTTTCAATTCTTCTATCCTTTCTTTACCCATATTTCTAAATATGCAAATACTGATTTTGAAATATTATCTAATGAAATTTCCTTGGGTTGATCCTAATCTAGCTCAGTCAAAATTTCCTTTGTGCTATCATAACCTATATGCAACATTTTCTCATCATCCTCTCTAATCTCTTGGGGCACTTCAATTCCCCCCAGTGTTCTCATCTGGTCAACGGTTAATCTTTGATGAGCTCTCTTCTTCACTTCAGTTTCATTGTCATAGTCTGCCCAAAAATCCTTAATGTAAGGTTGATTCTTACACTTGTTATCTACAAAATTGTGAATCCTTTGGAATGGATCAAAAGGTCTGACTAGATCAATCATTGGAAAACCATAATACAATAATTCAACCTTGGAAGTCTTAGCTACATCCTCATTAAAACATTAATACCTTCCAATAACAAAGGTGTAACGCCCTGCCAAGGAATCCCAGAGGATAGCTCTAAACTAGGCCAAATTATCAGAGCATTTTTTTTATTAGAACAAATAACACTAGAATGCACAACATAACATGATAATCTAAACCTAGGTCCTCTAGGGTTCCCCAACTGTGCTACTTACAAGGCTAACATCAAGGTTACTAGAACATTTCACCAACGATAAAAATAACATGAACGATATAACAAGGAAGGCTCATTTAAAGCACCACATAAATAATCCTATATTACTTACTTCCATATTGCGACAACTAATATTCAACCCTTATTAATCATTTCTAACTAACTATCATATGAAAGATGCATTACTTTACATTACTCTTTACAAGATTAAATTATCAACAATTGTTACATCTTTACCATAATTACATAAATGCTTTCCCTAGTGCACCAGAAAGATTACATCAGATTATACCAAGATATACAAGATGAGATACAATCCTATATGCAATTACCTGGTAGGATGTCACCACAACTACAACAAGAACTGGAGGACACAGAGCAATGAGCAATCTTCCACACACAAACATGCAACAAGCATGCCCAATGGAGAAATAGCACCAACCTCCCAAGCATGTGGAAAACTGAGGTCCACCCCCGTGCTAGGATATAACACAAGGTCCCACATCCAATAGACATGCAGGAAACAACAGGCTATCACATTCATGGGTAATGCATGACTCCAACACAACACCTTTAGAGGTAATTTAGATCATTACCTCAAAATCATAAAAGTAATTCCTCATTTTTGGTTTAATCTATAGAACTTATTTTTTAGTAAACCATTAGACATAATTTCCTTGAAGACCTAGTACATAATCAATCCTATAAACCAATGAATCTAACTCAACATAATTTGAAACCTTTGTCATCAAGATAGAATAAAGAGTTACTATCTACAGCAATTTCAACAAAGAACTCTCTCACTCCTAAGGTATTGCCTATTAGTGACATATCTAATTACAATAACCTATCTCATCTTCCTAACATAACATCCTTAATCATCATAAGATAAACATTTCCTTGAATGTCTAAACCAACATTTATAGTACAAAATATAAATAAAATTATACATTCAATAGATCTATCCACTTTATTTAATCTATCCTATTTTTATTAAAATCATACTACTAAGGATTTTACTACAAATTTCATTAATTTCCAAGTCATAATCTTTTGAAAGAATAACATAGTTACTCTAATCTATTAAGGAGCAATGAGAGAATAATATCTATACTATTTAATCATTCAAACCCCAAACTTACATATATTGTAACAAAGTATATAATTTGGAATAACATAGTATAAATTAATAAATTGAATAGCTTAAAACAATAACTATACTTTGATCTTGGTACCTAAATGCACACCGCTTGGCATTGAAATGTAAGAGTGGAGTAGATGTTTTTCCATACTTTTGAAGAGAGGCTCATCTTTATTATTACTAATCTACATGTTTAACCAATAATCATTTTACAAGCAAGTACTCTATAATCCTTGCTCTCTCTCACTTACTATTTACCTTAGTCTCGTGGTGGGTTTTACTTAATCTAAATTGTTTTAGGTGACAAGGTAACTTCTTCATGTGGGAAACAGACAAATCTCAATGGCTTTTTCTCTAGCCATCCATATGAGAATCTTGTCCATAAAGACATCCACTCTTTCCTTTCTTTTGAGTCTAGAATAATCCACACATTAATTTATTATCAACCTCTATAATGATGAACCTATATGGTTGAAGGGGAACAAAGTGAATGGCTTGATGACTCCAAATGCATACCAGATTGTAATATAAATTTCCCTTCGAATTTCAATCTCTCGATATAGCCTACCCTAAGATGGTCCTACTAACCTTTTTCCATTAAAGATGGTCTTAGATTGGTATTAAATCATCGAGCTCCAATCTCTGAGTATTCCTTACCCTCGAGATGGTCTCGCTTTCTAAGGTTGATAAATGACCAATATCACAATTAACTATAGTTTTTAGATCTCTTGGTATTCTTTACCCTAGAGTCTGTTCTATATATAACTTATTGTTTCCAATCCCTTCATATGCCCTGACCCCCAAGATGATTTACTAAGTAGAAAAAATGTAAACATAATAATTATGATTTCCATGTTCTTAATACACCCTGAGATGGTTTAATAGATAAAATAATGCAAGGTACAAGATTAACTATTTTATAACCATGGGAATGCACCCACATAATCTTGTCAACCCTAATTGATAATATTCCACATTCCCATAGTTAAATGCTAACTTAAACATATGTGATTATATGAAAATGCATACTATTATCGAATTTCTCATGGTTCTTAAAGATAAATGCAATACTAATGACATATAAATGATTACATGCAATATGTGCATAACTCATGGGAACATCCACTATGTCATTTAATTTCAACAGGACAAGGTAGTATTACACAACTTATTAAATTGATTAATCCTTTATATCATAGGATTGATTAACCTATATTACAAAAACAATGGAAAAGAGAACTATTGTCTATTTATAGACCTTGATAATGATATTAAACTAGCACAAAGTTGAGCTCTTAGCCAATTGGACTAGTGATTGTCCAATACTTTATTTAAATACTTGGACTACAATTAATAATCGTAGACATATAAATGGTTTACACTCAACCTTACAAGGCAACAAGGGTATTCAAATCTACAAGGAACCCCTAACTTATTAACAAGTCAATTCACTACTACACAGTGACTCCTAGTTATTAACAAATGTTCACAACCCCAACTGTGGGTCTGTCATGAAAGTAGAATATGCGACATACCATATTTATATCCATATGTTAATATATCCAAATGGATCATTAACTCTTAGCAATAGATAGTAATATGGTTGCCACAAATAGAATGAGCGACCACATATAACAGTGACAACTCTATAGATTTGAAGGATCTCACATGTGCAAAGATAACAATATTCATGGCCACGGTTGAGGACTACTAGGTCTTCTTGTATCCTCTACACTACAGCTTGCATTGACCAAATCAATACACACACAGAGCAATGGGAACAATGAATGTATGGTCCTATTCACAACCTTTAAGCCACAACTTGTATGGAACCATTCTTGGGCTCTACAACTAAAAGACAATACAACCTATGGCTATATGAATTTTGATACTGCTATAGATGCAAGGATGAACGCAACATTTAAGAAACTTATAGTAGGAGCTGTCACCTTCTATGGAGCTAACTCAAACCTTAAGGATCTTCTAAAAATAAATCAGCACATAGTACATATGCACCGCCATTCGTGCTGAACAGAAGGTCTAAAAACCAATGTATTTTCATGAACTGGAATGGTTACAGATAATAAACTTAAATGGATTTGTTTTCAAGGGTTATAGAGCATACAAAAGGGAGATTGCAGAGGATGTTAACACATAGATCTACTGCTAGGTTTGTTTGCATAGGCCAAAGAACCCTGTGTGACTAAGTCAAGGTAGAGTGGTACAAATACAGAGCTGGTGCCCATGTATATGATCCAAAATTTCCACTAAGAGAGAGAGAGCACATCCACACCATCTAAAATGGCCATGTCCATCCCCTGTGTGGTTACTTCTACACTACCAAAAACACTAGCATTGACAACTAGGCTTCTCGCGGTAGTCAATGCCATATGAGTGATGTGTCCATCCATTTCCCTTGTCGTGTCATCCTCTGTGAAAATTCTTGCTCTGAAGAGTTTGTTGTTGCAACTGGATGCATTGAAATTTGATCCATTCTGGAAGATCTCCTTCCACCGAGAAGGCATGGCACTGATCTTGGCATCTAGCTTAAACGAAGGGCTCTCTGGCCACACCCCACCATCAAGTATGCCAATTATGGTGCCCTTGCCCATGTTGGATCTTGGCCACAATCCCTAGCGGGGATCTAGGCCTATAAACTTAGCGGAATATGTTGTCTATAAGTGCAACACCTTATCAAAATATGCATCCATGAAACCTAGGATCTTTTGCATCTCTTCTATTTCAAATTTTGTTAATCGAGACACAAATCCAGTCATAACATTCTCATACGCATACACTAGACTTGCATGAGAAGCTCCTTCTCCTTTTGCATCTAGTGCTCTTGCTTTGGGTAGAAAGGATGAATACCATATTAGTGTAGGAGCACCTACCACAAGGTGGCCTCCATGAGGCATTCCACTTCATGTTTGTTTCTTATTTTTACTTTCTTGATTCAATAAGGTCCTAGAAGACCATTTATGTAATAAGGACTATGTCCAAATATCTATTGTTATCATGGTATGATGAAGTAGTTTTAAGATGTAATAGGCAATCATACATTATCATGTTGAGCAGTCATAAATTATCATGTTGTAAGCCTGTTAAGGTGATGTTCAAAGAGTCTAAGGTGAGTCTAAGGTGATGTTCAAAGCCTAATTACATTGTAAACATGTTTGAAGGTTGTGTTAAGCCCAAACAATAGATGTAATTCTGCCAACAGAGGCAATTAATTTGCTGCAGTTAAAAACATAGTAGTTTAGAGAGGAAATTTAATGGTTGGGCAGTTTCATCACCCTCAACCACCCTCTAACTACTCCAAGGGAATGTAGGAGGCTTATTTTAAGCCTACCAATGATCATTATAGAAGGAGAAGACTTGTGGTGAAAGAAAAGACAATAAAGAAACTCAGTTTTCCTGATTTTTCTATGTAGTACATTGTTCCAGGCCGTGGCATTCTTCCGTACAACAAGATCATAAGGTATGTGTTTTCTGAATGTTGGAGGTATGAATCAAGTTTCATTTGCATCTGATTAGAGGTTTTGAAACACTTCTGAGTGTGAGTAATCTCTATTTCTCTAAAAGCAGTTAGCCATAACCTAGACTAGGGTTTTGATAGAAAGCATGTATTTTGCTACCATTACACTGACTCGATTCACCTTTGATCAATGGAATGGGCTACAATATATCTGTATTAGTATGTTATAATGAGTTTTTGGTAGGAAATCTGAGGAGGAGATTTCTTTGAAAAAACCTAACATCCTCATGTGTTAGGCAATTCCTAGAGGCATAACAAGGAACCATAGATGCATTTTTGGGAATAGCAGAGGGTAGGAGGATAAAACCCATGAAATTCATTGTTTTGACATGTTCTCTAAGTGCTTAAACCATTGGTGGAGTTCTGTGCATGAGTTTTAAGGTAGTTGTTTCACAAATTAGGCCGAATTGGGGCACTAAAACACTAGGAGGGGCTATTGGTTGAGACATACCATCTAAAACAACCCATGCTAAGTTTGGGATATGTGATGGGGGGCCTTAATGGATATCTAATGATTATTTAATATTTGCATTGGAAGACCTGTAGCAAAAATTCTTAGGACTGTTGTCATTTTGGAGTGCTACAAGCCATTTTTGGGGTTTATGAAGGAAGTACCAATCTTGAGTCTAATCTACCTTGACCAATGGATGGAATGGGTCCCCCAACATCCCAAACAAACCTTTCTATGATGATCCATGAGTTTCTTACTGTTGTTCCCACTTTTGTCTAAAGACCTTTGATTTTGGGCTTTTGAGTGAAAGGGAACCTTGTCTAGTTTCCTATCCTCTAACTACCTCATTGCCTCTACATCATAGTGGTATCAAAGCCATAAAAGGTTCTATTGTTGGTTGTATAAGGCTTGGTATATGTCAGCAAAGGAGAGTGAAGGAAAGGCTAGCAATATACCTCCAAAGGGGATGACCACTGAAGTGGTCAAGAATTTCAAGGATATGTAAGAGAAGATCAAAAGTGGAGTCAAGGAAGCACTCCAAGCAGAGTTGAAGGCATTAAGGATAGGGAAGAGGACAGATGAAAGTTCAGATGAAGAGGAAGAAGAAGAACAAGAAGAGGTAGAGGTACCGACTGATCAAAAGCATTTCCTTGAAGCCATCAAGGCAATTCACAAGGATTTTGCAGAGGCTCGGATGGAGATTCCTATGTTCAGTGGGAAGATGAATGCTGATGAAGTCATGGAGTGGATTGAGGTTCTAAACAACTACTTTGAATACAAAGAAGTTCCTAAAAATAAGAGGGTTAAGTTTTCCAAAACTAAACTCAAAGGTGTTGCCCTTACATGGTGGAATTACACCCAAGGTGAGAGGGTAAAGAATGGGAAGAGTATGATCTCTTCATGGAGCAGAATGTTGGAGAGGATCAAGTACCAGTTACTTCCATCAGATTATGAGGTGCAAATCTATAAGAAGATGCAAAGTCTCAAGCAAAGAGATTTGGATGTGGCTACTGATACCGAGGAGTTTCATAAATGCACTCTTCGTTGTGGGTACATGGAGGATGAAAAAGCTAAAGTGGCAAGGTATCTAAATGGTTTGAGGTTTAATATTCAAGATGAGATAAGTCTATTAACCCCTAAAACTATGGAAAAATGCTTTCAAGTAGCATTAAGGGCTGAAGAGAAGTTGAATAGGAATGGTGAGCAACAAAATAGAGGAAGAGGAACAAGACCAACCCAAGAAGACCAAGGAGACACAAGAAGTGGTAAGGGCCAAGTTTCTTATCTTAAAGGGGGATTTAGAGGCACAAGAGGTGGAGGTAGATGTTCTAATGTTTTCACTAGGAGATGTTATCATTGTAATGAGATTGGTCATACATCATACAAGTGTCCAATGAAACAAAGTTCTACATCCAGTGGTAGTGAAAGGAGGAATGAAAAGAGGGTTCAATATGTGCAAGAAGAGGAGGTAGATGATAGTGTTAAGTTTCCAATTGGGAGTACAATGCCAGTTCAATATGGCGAAGCATTGATTCTAAGGAGAACACTCTTGGAGATGACACAAAGGAGAGCACTTTTCAGGACCAATTGCAAAAGCAAAGGTATAATATGCAAGGTAGTAATAGATTCTGGTTCAACAGATAATATGGTGTCTAGGGAAATGGTGGATAAATTGAACCTAGAAAGGATTCCTCATCAAACTCCTTACAAAGCATACGGGGTAAGTGATATTCAATCACTTTTGGTAGATGAACAAGCATATGTTGATTTTCAGATTGGAGAATATAACGATAAGGTTTTATGTGACATTTTGCCCATGGAATGTTGTCACCTACTTTTAGGTAGGCCATGGAAATTTGATAGGCAATCATTATATGATGGATATGCTAACACATACACCATCAAGAAGGATGGGAGGACTTTTGTGATGACACCATTAGAGGATGATGAATTAAAGAAGGCAGCTAAGGTCATCTTGGTGGGTAAGAAAGAGTTTGTGAAAATCAATGAAGAAGAGACAAGGAAAGTTGAGGATACCTCAAGGAGTGGGGTTGCCAAGGATCAAGGTTTGAAGGTGGTTTCAATTTTGCATGATGGAGATTAGATGGTGATGTCTGAGATATATCAAAAGAAGGTTAAAGAGTAGGTCTACAAGCAACCACAAGGTGGTTGGAAAGGAGATGCTATCATAGTAGGGACCATTGTTTGTCCTCTAGAGCCAACAAGAGTTGAAAGACAATCATATTCTACCATAGCAGCAATACAAGAAGCATCAACCAAGGTTTTGAATGCAGGTGTTTAGGCACAGATGATAGTAAGGAAGAATGGCAAACAAAGCCTAGGTCTGGTTGCAAGTGCTCACTCGTGGCAAGGTGTGAGTAGAGACTACAATGCTAGGCATGAGTTTTTGATTCCATGGAAGTAGGTTGTAGTCCAGAGATCATGGGGAAGACATGAGGTAGTAGAGGATAAAGGTGAAGCAAGACAAAGAATCAACTCATGTGGCATGAGTTCTTTTCTAGGTGGGGTGTATGGTGCAGGAGCACCTAGCATAAGGTGGCCTCCATGATGCATTCAAATTCATGTTTGTTTTTTATTTTTGCTTTCTTGATTCAATAAGGTCCTAGAAGACCATTTATGTAATAAGGACTATATCCAAATATCTATTGTTATCATGGTATGATGAAGTAGTTTTAAGATGTAATAGGCAATCATACATTATCATGTTGTAAGCCTGTTAAGGTGATGTTCAAATCCTAATTACATTGTAAACATGTTTGAAGGTTGTGTTAAGCCCAAACAATAGATGTAATTCTGCCAAACAGAGGCAATTAGTTTGCTGCAATTAAAAACATAGTAGTTTAGAGAGGAAATTCGATGGTTGGGCTGTTCCATCACCCTCAACCACCCTCTAACTAGTCCAAGGGAATGTAGAAGGCTTCTTTTAAGCCTACCAATGATCATTATAGAAGGAGAAGACTTGTGGTGAAAGAAAAAAAAATAAAGAAACTTAGTTTTCCTAATTTTTCTGTGTAGTACGCTATTCCAGGCTCTGGCATTCTTCCATATAGCAAGGTAATAAGGCATGTGTTTTATAGATGTTGAAGGTATGAATTAAGTTTAATTTGCATCTGATTAGAGGTTTTGAAACACTTCTGAGTGTGAGTAATCTCCATTTCTTTGAAAGTAGTCAACCATAACCTAGACTAGTGTTTTGATAGAAAGCATGTATTTTCCTACCATTCCACTGACTTGATTCACCTTTGATCAGTGGAATGGGATACAATATATCTGTATTAGTATGTTATAATGAGTTTTTGGTAGGAAATCTGAGAAGGAGGATATTTCTTTGAAAAAGCCTAACATCCTCATGTGCTAGGCAATTCCTAGAGGCATAACAAGGAACCATAGATGCATTTTTGGGAACAACAGAGGGTAGGAGGATAAAACCCATGAAATCCATTATTTTGACATGTTCTCCAAGTGTTCAAGCCATTGGTGGAGTTTTGTGCATGAGTTTTAAGGTAGTTGCTTCACAAATTAGGCCTAATTAGGGCTCTAAAACACTAGGAGGGGCTATTGGTTGAGACATACCATCCAAAACAACCCATGCTAAGTTTGGGATATGTGATAGGGGGAATTAATGGGTATCCACTAATTGTTTAAGATTTGGATTGGAAGACCTGTAGCAAAAAATACTTAGGACTGTTGTCATTTTGGAGGGCTACAAGCCATTTTTTGGGGTTTGTGAAGGAAGTACCAATCCTAAGTCTAGTCTACCTTGACCAATGGATGGAATGGGTCCTTGAACATCCCAAACCAACCTTTCCATGATGATCCATGAGTTTATTTCTTTTGTTCCCACTTTTGTGTAAAGACTTTTGATTTTGGGCTTTTGAGTGAAAGAGAACCTTGTCTAGTTTCCTATCCTCTAACTACCTCATTGCCTCTAGATCACATATCTTCTACTCATCAAAGCTAAGTGGGCTCATTTCTAGTTCCTCAACATGAATGATATAGATCTATGATTCTTTTCTTTCCCCTATAGAAACAACTGACTCGCTCATAATTAGCACAGCCATTATCACTACAAACAAGAAGCTCTTCACACATTCACAGCAAGATCTTCTTTCCATAATGCTCATCTTTGTTGGTAGAGAAAATTTCACCTGAGCATATCTCCTTTCACTCTACACCCCTAGTATTTATGTCTAAAAAGAAACACCAACCTTATCTAGGTCATCACCTCAGAGTTTGGTTTACAAAATTGCCTATCTCAACTAATTTGATTGATCCCCTCACCATATAATAGGCAACGTCTATCCCCTTCCATGGATAGGCATGTTGGATAACTCCAAGTCATTTTGATTCATAACATGAAGTTAGTGTAAACCATAAATAGAGCTCTTATCATTTTTCAACTATATTGTACAAAATAGATAGCAATCCGACAAAATCCATATATGTATTTGTTTGGTTGGAAGATACATGAACCCAAGGCCTAGATTTCCACTCTATATTTTATTTTTGGTTTTACCCTATTATAATGTTTATCCTTTTTACATGCCCATTACACAAAATTCATTCCTAGTAAAAATCCCCTTTGTGTTATTTACTTTCTTTTTACCCCATCTCTATAGAATTTCTCTATCATTTAGGTTTTTTTAGTATTAAACTACTAGTTTGAGAGCCCTTGTGTGCAAGCTAATGGAATGCCATTCACATTTCAAGAATGTTTTCCCAGGAAGCAAGATAATTTAAATTTTAATGGACAGTAAGAGGATTCACATGTGTTTCTATCATGCCCACTTTTCCCATGCGGTCGCAACATGCAACACAGGTGTCATGTCCACATTTAGTTAACTATTATTTAACTAATGACATCCTCCTTTCTGCTACTCAAAATTGTGTCGATGCTCAGAAAAAAATAATAATAATCCTTCTTCTGCTTTCTACTAACCTTTGTTTTATTCCCAATTGCCCTAAACTTGGCATCCCATCTTTAGGTTTTAGATTGTTTTTCTTATAACTGATTGTTACTTAAGTTTTTGCATGAGTTTTTATTTTTCCAAAACTAATGAATTTCTTTTTTAAAATAGAATAAAATAACTTATTTAAATTTTTGTCACTTGCATGACAATAACTACTTTTAATTCTTTTAATTAGATTCTAAATATAATAGTAATATTATTAATGCAATTTATCTAATTTTTTAATAAAAGACAATCACTTAAATGAGCTCAAGAAGTATTTGCAATAAATATATATATATATTGTAAATTAAACATAATTGTTTTAAGTCTAAATTAGATATTATTTTTCAAACATTAATATTTATATAAATAAAAAATCACTTATTATTATTTATTATTAAATAATATAAAATATACCATTTAAATATAAATCAAAAGATCATTAATATTTATGACTAAATCATGCATTCAAAATTAGAGTTATTGTAGAAATTAAAACACATCTTTATCTACTCCCAAATCATCAATCACATTTATCAACTAATTAATAATGCATAAAAAGATCATTCAGAAAATGCAATATGCCATGAGACTATGTGAGTGTGTGAGTGCATCAGGGTTATCCATCCCAAATAGTTCTTTCCAAGTGGCTAGAACATCTCTACCTCAACCATGTTCTCATCTTCGACATTTCTCTTACACTAAGTCACACTTAGATTTTAATTAATAGGTTAGTTCCTCAAAATGATAGCTGAAGCAAAACAAAATGTACATCCATAATCATACCAATAATATTCAATTATTAAATCAACTTTCAAAATTATGCATTTATAACTTTCATGATAGTTACTTTCACACACGTGGAACCACTCATAGTAAATCAATCATACTAAAAGTGTCCAATTAAATAAAGTCCAAAAATGAAATGTGACATCAACATAATCTTCCAAATTTAAAGTAGAATTCCTTGGAAAGGTCTTTCTTGAATGGAACCATAAGATTCTTTCGTTTATCTCATAAATCACTAAATCAAATAATGTTCATGTTTACAAATTTAGTTAACACCTTCAAGGCATGCATTTAGTAAATATGTTTGGGAAATCTATTGTTCTATATATAATAGCTAGTCACGCTTCCCCATGTAATGATAAAGAAATTATTCAATATTAAATGAATGTGTAGGGTATGGGAGCCACCAACATTTTCTATCCAAGATGCTCATGCCAAGAATAAAAGAAAATCCTAGAAATAAATAATAGTGGCCAATGCCTAAAAAAGAATGTGAGTATTTGAAAATGATGTTAATAATTTATTCAACATTCATCTATTTTATGTAAAACACCAAGTCACACCTTAGTCTTATACATTTTTTACTACTTAATTAGAATATCATGTATCAAATTAAAAAAATAAATATACTCAAATATTTAACTGATCTATAACTATATAAAAGATTCTACAAAATTAATTCATAGATTATTCACCTAATTAAAATATAATATTAGAGTAAGGGCTCTCTAATATTAGATTATTCACTGATGGCTTAAATTATTAACAAGTTCATAAGAATTGCATCCAAATAGAAGTAAACTGTGAATATGGTGTATCAATATACAAATAGAATTCCTTTTTTCAACCCTGAATTGAATAAAAGAGTTTTTATTGAGGAAATAGTGTGACTGCCTACCATTACTCGATAACTCCAAAATGGCTTTGCTATAGTTGTATAATTCTTCTGTGTTGTAATTTTGTAACATATGATAATATTTTTTTAACATTCATTTATTTTATGTAAAATAAAAGAAAATTCCCTAATAAACCAAATATATATTTTTAACATTCATTCTGATCAGCCAGTAAAAAGAAAACGCCAGAAATAAATAATAGCCAGCTAAAAAAGAATGTCAGTATTTGAAAATGTCAAGAATAGGAAATGAAACACCTATATCTATGCCGATGACTTCTTTTTATTTCTATTTATTTTTTTTATTAAATTAAGTTGATCCAATAAGATCCATACATATGGGTATAATCAGTCTAAATTATTTTTTAATATTTTGGAGAATAAAAAAGTTGAAGGACTAAAAAAAAGGACTACCAAGTGAAGGACTACTGAATGACTATGCATATAATTGCCTATAGGCAAAATTAGGTTTTATGAATTGTTATGTGAGAAAAAGTAGCCTTTTAGGTTTTTTCCTATTAAGGTTTAGCTCTTGGGTCCTGTTAATTCATTTAGGACATCTTGCATGTTAATTTGACATCCCAACGAGAAAACCCTAAAGTTTCATGACAAATGGGACCTAGGGGGTACACTTGAAATAAGTCCTACCTAAATTAGGGGAGAGGACTTGGGTACCCGTGCCATAGTCCTGACCTATTTTAGGTCAGGACCAATTTTGGAGTGTCGGTTTATGACCGTTATTTAGGTCTTATGCATCGACACGGTAAGTTTGAATTACAAAATTCATAGCAGGAATGTTTGTAGTTGCTTATATAAGCATGATTAGTGATTCATTTGTAAACTAGATGGGCATTAGATGATTTTGTTATTCTTGTGATTCTAAAGCATTCAAAATATTTATTGTATGGTAGAGTAGAGTATTGTTTTTGTGTTTGTATTTGTAGATTTGACACCATCTCCTCATGGCATGAAGAACATCTTCCTTCCATGAGATCTTCACTACAATGTGACATCATTTGTGTTTTCAATCATTTATCATTTGGATTTTTCTTCTATCCCATAGGGATACACACTCTTTATCTGACAATGGTGTTTGGAAGACATGAATGTCTCTCTAGGGCTTGACTAAGTTAAGCCTCTAAACACCACAACCCCCAACCCATTTTTTTGTGATTGTAGGTTACAAGTTGTAGGAGAAAAAAATGTGGAGTTGTAGGAGAGTAGTGCAGTCTATCAGAATTGGAGATCATAAGAGAAAATAGGGACATGCACTCGAGCACCCACTCATTAGTCCTCTGGATCCTACAACTAAAAAATCTTTGGAACAATAGGAACATGTTACAGACAAGATTCCCAGATCTCAAAAAAAAGTATGGCACTAGACTAGGGTGCCCACTCATTAGTCCCTAACATTTCCATTTTCTGAACTTCAAAATCTGGTATGCATTTGATTGTCATTTGATATCTCTGTGTGCGAGCATTTTCTGTAACTTGTCTGTTTGCTTCCGAATTTGTATAATTAAGGTTTTGAGCATAAGTGGACTTAATTGAACAACCAAATCACACCATTCCAATCTTTTCCTATGTTATGAGTGACTGAAGGCCTGTAGTAGATTTCCTACTCTGTTGAAGTCCTTGAATGTTTAGTCAAGAAAGGAGGATTTACACAAACTATCAAAATCAACCTTAAACATTTATCTTCTTTTTCATCCTAAACATTTTGGTGAACCTGTGTTATTTTAAATTTTGCACCTTTCTAAGTTTTGTGCTTCATATTTACATTCATTTCATTCATTCATATCATTGTTCATCTTATTGCATTTGAAAAATTACAAAAAAAAAATTGAAAAATTAGGAAGTTTTTTAAAAAATTGGCATTTTAGCTTGCATTTTCAAATAATTTAGATTAGTTGGCATTGAATTTCAATAAATTTATGTTATTATCATCAGATCTTATTTAAAATACAGAAAATTCTCATTCATCATTCATTTAGATTGCATTTTCATGCTTGAATCGTTAAAAATTGCTTGAAATTGTGCACTTTTCCATATAACCTAGTTTTGCATTAGCTAGGGTTTGCAGTCAAAATCTTGTTTCCGATTTTACTACATTTTTAAAAAAAATCATTAGGACTGATTTATAACTATAATTTTGCATCATGGTGGTTTGCTTGCAAAATTTCATGCCTAGGGTTTGAAAACCTTGATTTTTCACTAGATTTTGGCCTTATCGCCTCTCCAGATTTGCACCATAGGCATGTTGTAAAGGGTTTTTCTAAACTAATTGTCTGTTATCAGGGTTATTATCTTCTTCCTCTCCTAAAATTATTTACAACACCTTTTTATTGGGCTCTTATGTTGAACAGTTGGTGAAAATTTGCATATTTTGACTATATTTTCCCTAGGGTTTTACCTTGTGTGGCCTTACAAGCATGTTGTGACAGATTTTTTGGCATTAGGTGGCTATTATTACTGCTATAATTTTATTTCCATCATCACTTTCTTCACAAGATCCTTTGTCCTAGTCATTTGCATTGAGATTTGGTGAAAAATTGCATATTTTGGCCTATTTTCATTAGGTTTTGACTTGTCATCACTCTAGGATTACATCAAAAGAGTGTTATGAAGAATATTATTGATTTATTGGACTGTTATTAGACATTTAACTATCTATCCTCTATGAAAAATTTCACAACACCTCTTCTTTCATTAGTTTGCGTTGAGAAAAATTAAAAAATCAAAGCATTTTAGAGAATTTTTACCTAACTTTAGCATTTGTCTCTTGCATAAATCTTTGAGAATATTTGAAATCTGATTTAACATCCATTTGAATAGATACACATGGCTTCTAATTGTAACAAAAACAATAGATTCCCTCCCAAGCCTTACATGAAAAGAAAGGTCCCTGAACTCAAAATTATGTTTACACCTGATGATAGAACAATTGGAGACACTGAAGGACCTCTTTATATCACTGTGAAAATAATGGGAAATGATATGGTGTGGAGTGATCAGTCTACAAGTGGGAGATTGTTGTTATGTGGAGCCTAATCAGACTCAGAGGTTAAATTTTCCCCACTTTTATCAGTGTGGTTTCCCCCAAAATTATTTAGCGGGGAAGTGTAGGGGGGTAGAGCTAAACCTTAATAAGGAGATGACACTTATTTTATTAAGGTGTTGAGAGTTATTTTGTCTATTAGTAGACACAAAAAAAAAACCTATTTTTGTAACTAACATAAGGCTTGATAAAAGTGGCTAAGGGGTAGGGTTTTTTATATTTGTATTGTAGCATTTTGTAGCGGTATTGAGTTGTAGGGATTGCTGGTTGTAATCAGTTTGATTTAATGGATAATAATATTAGACTCTCTGTTGGTGGATGTAGCCTAAGTTTGGGTGAACCACGTTAAAATTGTCTCTCACTATTATTATTTCTGTGTATTTTTCATTCCTCCGTTTAATCTTTATTTGCATTGAATTGATATCTTCTGCCATCTAACCCTAATAGGAAATCTTGTGGATGGAACCCTTATTGATCCTAATTGCATTACTAATTTAGCAATAGAAGAATTCCTCTATTCATATGGTTTGATACAATACTTTTATGATCCTTCAGATATGATGATTAAAACACATAAGGGAACCTTTATAAACACTTCTGGGAAGATATCCTTATTGGTCACTATATTTGAGAAATCTGTAGAACCATGGTTTGATGCTGTCCCCATTTCTGACCTTTTTTGCATAAAACTAGGACATCCATGGTTAAAGGCTATGAAAGTTGTCCCTTCAACAATTCATAATTTTGTAAAATTTCCATTGAATGGCCAAGTGATTAGTATTCCTTGCAATATGTATAAACCTTTGATTACAAGACAACACTTTACACTTGATTACTTTTGGGAAAGATTTGAAAAGGAACCAGAACCATAGACAAATTTTAACTTCTTGAGCTATAGAAACTACTAAACAAAACTATTACATCAAGTGGCCAGTCCTTCTATTCAAGAAACAATAAGAGACTAACAAGCCACATTTGAAGAGAATCCTATACCAAAAGGAAAAGGACCCTATGCTAAGGTCCCTCCCCCACCATCCTTACAAGGATTGGGAGGTAGTCATCGATAGCAAAACATTCCACCTAGACAAACTAGATTTGATCCTGGTGCTTCCTCCTCTAAAACACAAAAACCTATGGAAGATCAAAACACTATCTTACAAGAGATAAGTGGTAAGACAAAAAGAAATAGACAAGCAAGAGAAAGGAGGAGGAGACAACAAGCTTGTGCCCAAAGACTTGCATCTCAAAAAGAAAACATCTCACCAAACATTGAATCAAATAAATAAGATCTTAAGAATGGACAACTTGAAGAAAACCATAAGCATTGGGCTATGGTACCTTATGTCCCACTTTCCTCTAACATTTAGGAGTGGGAAGATGATTATTTTCTTGATGACAACCCTTAGTTTGGTTGTCCCTATAGGTAAGTATGTCTAACCCTTTACCTCTGTGATGTGTTTCCCCTGTGATGTGTTATGTGTTGTTTAGGCCTCTTGGGATCACCCTTGGTTCTCTTATAAGGTCTAGGATACTAGGAGACCTCCTGTGTTGTGACCCTTCTTCTATTTGTATCATCATTCTTCTATATTACTACTCCTATATTTTCATTGTTGTGTTGTGTCTTATGGACATAGCATTGCGGTTGGTGACTTGGGGGCACCCTGCTACGTGACTGTCTCTAAGACACTTGTTTCTCCTCTCTCGATTTATTGTTCCCCTTCCTCTAGTGTTATACAAGAGAATCCTTGATTTAAGAGAAATCTTGCATCAACCAAAAAAATTTGCATTTTAGTTGGTTTATAGTTCAGTTTGCTTCTTTTCATTTTCTAGTTCAGTTTAGATAGTTTAGTCAATGGTAGTTTCTGTATTTTGGTCCACATTTTACCGCAGTTGCATTTCAGACCTTGTGGAGCTAGACTTAATATCTAGACATGATCATCTACATCATTTAAGGAATTCCAAGCATTAGGATCAAGTACCAGAAAGTTATCGCTATCAGAAGATCAATTATTTTCTCATAAAAGAGCATCCTGACAATCTCTAATAATCAACTAAAGGAGAAGACATGCAGAACATTTCTCAACTTGTGGAGCTTAACAACACATCATTCAATGATCTTTGGTCCATGTTTGACCTTCCCCAACATCCACACATCATTCCATTCATTTGCAAAGGAATTCTATTCAGTTAGGTCTGACCTATCCGTGTACACACATTACAGCTCCTCATTGGAGTTTGTGATCTTCCTTGGTCGACACAGAGGAATCTTTTGTTATGACGATGATTTAAATAGATGTAATAGATTCTTAGGAAGAGAGCATTCAAGAGTTCATGATATAGTAATAGTGGATAGTCTATATTTCATGCGAAGAAGCTTCAAAGCTATATATTGCACATATTCTGATATTCTATAATTGGGCCTGTGAGCCCAATTGTAAGATCACATGTTGCCAGCCAATTTGTATTTGAATACTATGATATGCTTAATGACTAAATCTGCATTTGCTTCATATTTTTGAGTTGTTTCTATTGTGTTTACTCTTACTGTATGGTCTGGACAATTCATTCTATGAACCCTCCTACTGTGACTACACCAAGTGGTATTAGAGCTAAAGTTCAAATCTTTGGGAGTGAATTTTGTGAAGTTGGCAAAGGAATTCCATAAGATATTGTTGTGGATAGATCACCAAATTGAGGCAGGTTACTTGTGTTGCAACCAATCACCGATTTTGAGGTAGTTGTCCCCTTGTAGCCTGATCACTAAATTTGAGGTAGTTTACACTTGATCCTAGGAAGAAGCCGCCGAGGAGAGTTATTACTATTGGAACAATGGCAGGTAGGATGGATGAGATGATGGAAATGATGAAAACAAAGAGGATTTGATTAGACACTATGGAGGAAGATAGGTAAAGAGGATTAACACCAAGACCTAATGTTGAAAGTGATGATGAAGAAGAATTTCAATCTATTGATCAAATTGGTGAAACCCTAGGAGGTAATGAAGAAGAAGAATCAGATCAAGTTAAGATGTTGTGAGCTATTTCAAAGATTTGGAAAATACCTAGAGTTGAGGTACCTAATTGTACTGGTAATTTGAATCTAGAAGATTTGATTGACTGGATAAATGACATAGATGAATACTTTGAATGTGAAGAAGTTGAAGATTCAGAGAAGGTAAAATTTGCAAAGACAAAGTTGAAAGGAGATGCTGCTATATGGTGAAAATAAGTTTAGTTGGATAAAAATTGAAGAGGAAAAGAAAAGATTACAAAATGGGATAGAATGGTGACAAAATTGAAGAACCAATTTGTACTTGTTGACTACTATTTGGAGTTGTTGAAGAGATTGCAAAACTTGAGAGAAAAGGAGAAATCTATGGAGTATACTAAAGAATTTCATAAGATGATCATAAGGATAGGACATAGTAAAGCAAGAAAGGAGAAAGTGGCTAGATACATCAATGGACTGAGATTGAACATTCAAGAAGAATTAAGTTTGGTAAGGATGACATCTCTGGAAGAAGCATACCAATTTTCCCTAAAAGTTGAAGAGAAGTTAAATAAGAGACATGACCAGAGATAGAGAGGTAGAACATTTTCTAGAGGAGAAAGATCATTTCCAGAGTAGAATAGACAATAGAACACATTCAAGAAGGAATATAGAGATAACAAGGCATACCGAAGAGATGACATAAATTTTTACCGCAGAGGAAACCCTAATGCATACCAGAATGAAGGATACAGGAGAGAAGGAACATGACTTGATAGAATAACATTCAAAGACACCTATTTTAAGTGTGGAGATGAAGGACATAGAGCATTTGAATGTAATCAAGGGATTAACAACAAAATAATAAAGAACAGTGCAAGAGCAGCCTATGTGGAAGAAGAACATGTTGGATCACATAGTTTAGTTGGTAAACCTAAGAAAGGAGATTTACTTGTGATGAGGAGAGCACTTTTTCAAGCATAGACAAATAAGGAACCACCACAGAGGAAGAGCTTTTTCAAATCAAGAGGCAAATCTGGAGGTAAATGTTGCAAAGTTGTTATTGATAGTGGTAGTTCAGATAACCTAGTTTTAGAGGAGATGGTGACTAATTTGAAGTTGGAAAGATTGAAACACCCTAAGCCCTATCAGATAGCATGGATTTAGGATGATCATAAGGTACTGGTGAGTGAACAATATTTGGTGAAATTTCATATTAGATCTTATCATGATGAAGTCTTGTGTGATATTATGCCTATGGATGTTTGTCGTATCTTGTTGGGAAGACCTTGGTAGTATGATAGGAAAGTTATACATGATGGGAGGAAGAATACATACACTATAACAACAAATGGAAAGAGAATTACTTTGATTCCTTTGGAAGATGACCCTAAGGGTGAAGTATGTGGAAATGCTAGAATCTATTTGGTAGATGGAAGAAAATTTCTCGATGGTTTGAGACATGACAATATGTGTTATGCTTTGATCCCTAAGAAGCTTGAAACATTGAAGAAGGAGACTAAAAAATCACAAATGAAGGAGATAATTGAGTTGCTGATAGAGTATGAAGATATCATATCAAACAATGTACCTGAAGGATTGCCACCAATCAGAAGTATCAGTCATCACATGGATCTTATACATAGAGCTAGTTTTCCTAACAAAGTAGCACACAGAATGACACCAACAGAGAATGAAGAACTAAATAGGTAGATACATGAGTTGTTGAGGAAAGGTTTGATAAGAGAAAGCTTGAGTCCTTGTGTAGTACCTGCAATGTTAGAACCTAAGAAAGATGGAGAATGGAGAATGTGTATAGACTCTAGAATAATAAACAAGATCATAGTTAAGTATAGATTTCCCTTACCTTGGATGGATGATATTATGGATTGTTTGAGTGGAGAAAGATATTTCACAATGATAGATTTGAAGAGTGTATACCATCAGATCAGAATCAAAGAAGGAGATGAATGGAAGACTGATTTTAAGACAAATGAAGGATTGTATGACTAGTTAGTGATGCCTTTTGGATTGACAAATGCACCTAGTACTTTCATGAGATTAATGAATGAAATCTTGAAGAGATTCTTGGGTAAGTTTGTTATTGTATATTTGGATGACATTTTGATTTTCAGTAAGATAAAGGATGAACATTTGCAGCACCTTAGACAAGTATTGCAAAGACTGAGAGAAGAGAAATTGCTGATAAACATCAAGAAATATAGTTTTATGAAGGAAGAGTTGGTATATGTGGGATTTGTGATTTCTACAGAAGGATTGAAGATGGACCCTTAGAAGGTAAGAGCAATTGTTGAATGGCCTACACCAAAGAGTATTGGGTAAGTTAGATCATTTCATGGAATCTGATAGTTTCTACCAGAAGTTCATCAGAAATTTTAGTTTAGTTTGTAACCGTATGATAGAGACAATGAGAGGTGACAGAAAAGACTTTAAGTGGATATCATGAGTAGATAAAAGTTTTGAGTTGTTGAAGTAGAAAGTGATAGAGCAACCTATTTTTGCATTACCAGATTTAAATAGGGTATTTCAAGTTGATTGTGATACAAGTGGGAATGCAATTGGAGTAGTATTAAGTCAAGAAGGAAGAGCCGTACCATATTTTAGTGAGAAATTGAATGATGCATGGAGAAGATATTTAGTTTATGATCAAGAGTTCTATGCCATAATTCAAGCCTTGCAGAAGTGGAGACATTACTTATTTCCTAAGGAGTTTGTGTTGTATACAAATCATCAAGATTTGCAATATTTGAACAGTCAAGGTAAGTTGAATTAGAGACATAGGAGATGGGTAGAGTTCATGCAGAGTTATACTTTTGTGTTGAAGCATAGGAGTGGAAAATTAAACAAATTTACTGATGCCTTAAGTAGGAGAAGAAACTTGTTGACAGAGATGAGAGTCAAAGTATTGGGATTCGATGAATTCAAGAACATGTATGAGGGAGACACTAATTTTTTCAAACCTTGGAAAGCATGTAAGGAACCTATTGTGATAGATAGGAGTAAGTGGTTAGATTGTTTTATTCAGGAAGATATGTTGTTTAGAGGAAATTAGTTATGCATACCTAGAAGTTCAATGAGAGATAATTTGATCAAGGAGATACATAGTGGAGGATTGGCAAGACATTTTGGCATGGATAAAACAGTGCCCTTGGTGAGTGAAAATTATTTTTGGCCTTAGATACATAAGGATGTTAGAAAATTTGTGCAGAGTTGTAGAGTTTGTCAAGTTGCAAAATGGAGTAGTCAGAACACTGGATTGTATAAACCTTTGATAGTACCTGAGATACCTTGAGAAGATATCAGGTATGGATTTTGTAATAGGATTACCTAAGACATAGAGAGGACATGATTTAATATTTGTAGTGGTGGACATATTTTCAAAGATGGCTCATTTCATACCTTGTAAAAAGACAATTGATGCAGTGCATGTAGCTAATCTATTTTTCAAGGAGATTATGAGATTGCATGGATTACCTAAGAGCATAATTTCAGACAGAGATACCAGATTCCTTGGATACTTTTGGAAGACACTTTGGAAGAAGATGAAAACAAATTTGAAGTTTAGTTCAGCATTTCACCCATAGACTGATGGACAAACAAAAGTTGTGAATAGGAGTTTGGGAAACTTGTTGAGATGTTTGGTTGGAGAGAAGGCAGGAAGTTGGGATTTGATTCTTTCACAAGTAGAGTTTGCATACAATAATTTAGTAAATAGGAGTACCAGAAGAACACCTTTTGATGTTGTTACTAGAATAAACCCTGGAGGAGTTACAAAATTGAGAGATATTAGCATGACATAAAAAAGAAGTGCAAAAGAATAAAAATTTGTAGAACATATGCAGATAGTGCATAATCAGGTTAAGAAGCATTTGGAGGAAATGAATAGTAAGTATAAGGAGAAAGTAGATGATAAGAGGAGACATAAAGAATTTGAAGTTGGAGATGAAGTGATGGTATACTTGAGAAAAGAAAGATTTCTAGTTGGGACATATAACAAGTTGAAGATGAAGAAGTTTGGACCTTGTAAGATACTCAGAAAATTTGATTCAGGAAATGCATATGAAGTTCAGTTACCAGAGGCATTAGGTATATCACCTGTTTTCAACATTGTAGATCTATATCAGTATCATGAAGCAGAGTTCAGTGATAATATTGAAGAAGACTTGAAGAAATAGCTACCACAACAAGCACCGGAGCATATTGAGGACATTTTTGACATCAGAGTTAGATGCAGCACCAGACGAAGACAATACAAAGAATATCTTGTGAAGTGGAAAAGAAAACTGGAAGAAGATTCATCATGGATTTCTCAAGCTGAGGTGGACCATCTTGGTTTTCTTCTAGTCCCAACAAAGTGAGGGACTCACTTTTTCAATAACCTCGAATGTCTAATGCAGGAGCATCCCTGGTTCAAGAGCAATCTTGCATCAACCAAAAATATTTGCATTTTAGTTGGTTTGCAGTTCAGTTTGTTTCTTTTAATTTTCTAATTTAGTTTAGGTAGTTTAGTCAATGGCAGTTTTTGTATTTTGGTCTACATTCTGCCATAGTTGCATTTCAAACCTTGTGGAGATGAACTTAGTATCTAGACATGCTCATCTATATCATATCAAGAATTCAGAGCATTTGGATCAAGTACCAGAAAGTTATCGCTATCAGAAGATCAACTATTTTCTCAGAGCAGAGCATCCTAACAATATCTGATAATCAGCTAAAGGAGACCTACAGAGCATTTCCCAAGTTGTGGAGATTAACGACACATCATTCAATGATCTTTGGTCCATGGCTAACCTTCCCCGACATATGCATATCATTCCATTCATTTGTGGAGGAATTATATTCATTTAGGTCTTACCTATCTATGTACACACATTACAACTCTTCATTGGAGTTTGTGATCTTCCTTAGCTGATGCGGAGGAATCTTTTGTTTCAGAGATGATATAAATAGATGTAATAGATCCTTAGGAAGAGAACATTTAAGAGTTCATGATATAGTAATAGTGGATAGTCTAGATTTCGTGTGAAGGAGCTTCAAAGCTATATCTTGCGCATATTCTAATATTCTGTAATCAGGCCTGTGAGCCCAATTGTTAGCCCACATGTTGCCGGCCAATCTGTATTTGACAACTATGATATGCTAAATGAATGAATTTGCATTTGCTTAATATTTCTAAGTTGTTTCCATTGTGTTTACTCTTGCTACACACTCTGGATAGTTCATTCTATGATCCCTCCTACTATGACTACACCATAGTGTTTCTATCTAGCAGGCAGATGACGAAAAAAATATTATACTGATACGGACCTAGTGTCCCTTCAACAAGAAATCAATAAATGGACAAAGTCCATACATGATGATGGGGTTGATATATTAGCTGATGCTTGGTTAGTAGAATCACTCTATGTGATCTTAATGTTATCTTATCACACTTACAAACCATAACAATACTGTTGCTCCATGCAGTTTGTTTGTCTTTGAATCTCACCGTGGTTACACTCATTTTTGAGATTTCTTTGATATAGCCCCACGATTATACTCAGTCTCTGAATCCATATTATAACCTTGGCTCTCTATGTGAATGATTACATGTATTGTTGTTTAACATGATTATATGGATGCTAACACTTTTATTGCAGGAATGTGTTTGTGGGAACATTTGGTGATTGTAAAGTACATGTCACCTCCGAGGGGCATGGGCTTTACGAAAGCTCATGTTCCCTTGTGTGTTTTCTTCCTACCTTAACATGATTGATATCGATACCTAATATTAACCATCTTAAGGTGGGGGCATATATAAGGTAAGTTGTCTGATTTAGATACTAGTAAAGTGTGCTTGTTCTTAGGTGCATTCTTAAAGACTGGTGGTGATGAGTCCCTCTTGCACTCTAAGATTTGTTTGAAATCTATTGAAATCATTTAAGCCCTCTATAGAGGTGGGATATCATGTATATCCCTTTTATCTTAAGCTCTCTGCAGAGGTGGGGATTGTGTATTTCTTGTGGACAGTGCACATCCTATCATTTTCTAAAAGTCCTTTACGAAGGTAGGGAGTGGTTCTATGACTAACTCCACCCTTAAGTGTGTCTTCGGTGATTATTGTGGTGAAGCCTAATCCTCAATGTACATTTGTAATGTGACTAAGATGGTGATGAACCTAGAAATAGGCACACTCCACCGCTTGTCTATTGTGTTTTCTCCATGTCTTCCAAGTGCGTGTGTATTGTGTGTTTGTTCCCAAGCATAGTTTAAAGACCAATGGTAATGAGTCCCTCCTATGCTTTGGGATTTGTATGGCATGCTTGATTTGTATGGTGTGCTTGATTTGTATTCCATGTCTGTTGCCCCATATATAATTTAAAGACCGGTGGCGATGAGTCCCTCCTGCATTATGGGTGGTGTGTTTACTTTCCTTGTACTTGCATCTACATTTCATATATATGAGAAAAAGAAAAAGAAATAGAAAATCATCACTGCATTCACTATGTTTTGTGTGTCTTTAATGTTGTATTCTCCATGTTTTGCATGATTGTAGCTATCTTCTCCATGTTTTGTGTGCCTGTTACTGTCTTCTCTATGAGTGGCATGTCTTCTCCATGATTGTTGTGTTTGTTGTGCTTGTTAATCGTAATTTAATGCATGTAGTGGCCTTGCATTTATACATACATTAAAGTGGGGGCTAAATGTTATGTCAGAAAAAGTAACCTTGGGGGATTTTTCCTATTAAGGTTTAGCTCTCGGGTATTGTAATGCATTTAGGACATCTTGCATGTTAATTTGACATCCTGATGAGAAAACCCTGAAGTTTCATGGCAAATGGGACCTAGGAGGTACACTTGACATAAGTCTTACCTAAAATAGGGGAGGAGGAATTGGGTGCCCATGCCCTAGTCCTAACCTATTTTAGCTCAGGACCAATTTTAGAGTGTTAGTTTATGACCATTATTTAGGTCCTTTGTCGACACGGTAAGTTTGAAATATGAAATTCTTAGCAGGAATGTTTGTAGTTGCATACATAAGCATGATTAGTGATTCATTTGTAAACTAGATGGGCATTAGATGATTTTGGCATTCTTGTGATTCTAAAGCATTCAAAATATTCATTATGTGGCAGAGCAGAGTATTGTTTTTATGTTTGTATTTGCAGATTTGACATCCATCTCCTTATGGCATGAAGAGCATCTTCCTTCCATGAGATATTCACTACAAGGTGATATCATTTGTGTTTCCAATCATTTATCATTTGGATTTTTCCTCTATCTCACATGGATATGCACTCTTTTTCTGACAATGGTGTTCGGAAGACTTGAATGTCTCTCCAAGTCTTGACTGAGGCAAGCCTCTAAACACCACAACCCCACACCCATTTTTCTGTGATTGCAGGTTATAGGTTACAAGAGCAGAAAAAGTGGAGTTGCAGGAGAGTAGTGTAGACTATCAAAATTGCAGATCAGAAGAGAAAATAGGGACCTAGACTCGATCACCCACTCTTTTTTCCTCTATATCTCGTAACTGAAAAAATCTCTAGAACAACAGGAACAGGTTGCAGACAAGATTCCTAGATCTCATCAAAAAGTATGGCACTGGATTAGGGCACCTGCTCATTAGTCCCCGACATTTCATTTTCTGAACTTTGAAATCTGGTATACATTTGATTGCCATTTGATATCTCTATGTGCGAGCATTTTCTGTAACTTGTCCATTTGCTTCTGAATTTGCATAATTAGGGTTTTAAGCATAAGTGGACTTAATTGAACAACAAAATCACACCACTCCAATCTTCCCCTATGTTCTAAGTGGCCGAAGGCCTATAGTAGACTTCCTACTCAGCTAAAGTCCTTAAATGTTTAGTGGAGAAAGGAGGATTTACACAAACTATCAAAATCAACACTAAACATTTATCTTCTCTTTCATCCTAAACATGAATATAGAATAAAATTATTTAATATAGAATATGATTAGGAGAGAAGACCCAGTAGTTGTGTACCCTAACTTTGTGCCTCTCAAACTCATACATGGTGATGCCAAACAAATAAAAAAAATTATAGTGGTATCTTTCACTCGTCAACTACTTAAACCTAAGGTTTCAAGTCTACATCATCAATTTTGATGCCACTAATATGCAGTCATAAAAAGTGTCAAATTTTTTTTTTTAACCCATGATAGTCAATTGTCACATTGCATCATTGAATTTACTTGCACCCATAATTGAACATTTTTTCCCTAAAATTAAATACAAGAACACTCAAATCCATGATATAATCATCTATAAAAATTGTCATGTTGTAAAATGTCCCCCTAGGACTTTTTACCACCTAGTTTAGCTCCTAGGTCCCCTAAATGTAATCATGCATGTTTAAAACTTATCCTGGAGCAAATTTCCCCAAAACCCATGTCAAATGGGGCTTAGGGGTCCACATTAATGCTTAATCAAGACTTAAAAAGTCCCCCTGGACTTGGGCACCCGTGCCCTAGTCTAGGCCTATTTTGTCAGGAGCCAAATGTAAATGTGTCAGTTTATGGCCATTAAAAAGGTTTCCTTGTCAGCCTTTTCAATTTGAATTATGAAATTTTAGTTGGAATGCATATATAAACATGTTTAGGACTTTATTTTAAACTAGAGATGGATAATGCAAACTTGTGATATTGAATTAAAGATATTCAAGGCATTCATTATGTTGTAGAGCATTATTGTGTTGTGTCTGTATGTGTTTGTTGTAGATTTGGCTTCATCAATCCATCTCCTCGTGATTTGAAGGCTCTTCATCCTTCTGAGGATTTTCACCTCTAAGTTGACATCTTGTTGTGCTTCAATCAATTTATTTCATCATAGGCTTTTACCTCTATCCATTAAGGACACACACTCTATCTAACAATGGTGTTGGAAGGCTTGAATTCCATTCCAAGGCTTGACTAAGTCAATCTCCTAAACACCACAACCCCAAATCCTTCTCTTGTGATTGTAGGTTACAGGTGCAGTATCTTACAGAGTGAAGTTGTAGAGAAGAAAAGCGGAAGATATAGATTCAAGATCTTAAGAAAAGAGCTGAGAATATTCCCTTCTAGACTAGGGTACCCGCCCCATAGTCCTCCATTTTGGCTTCTCTAAAAACTCTGAAGCAGGCTATTGTCTCCATCATCTCACTATTCTAGATCTACAAAAAAGTGGATTGTTAGACTAGGGCACCTATCCCAGTGTCCCTAAAGTTTCTGCCTTTAAAAATCTGAATCCTGGTATATTTCTAATCTATATTTAGTACATTCCTATGCGATCATTTGTTGTATCTTGTTCCTCTGTATTCAGAACCATAAAATTAGGGTTTAAGGCTTAATTGAACTATAGTTTGACAAATCTATCAATTTAATCTATCTTTCTATATCATTCCTAAGTGACATCAACCTATAGTTGAGTCCTTGCCATCTGTAGTGACTCATCTTGATTGTTGTCCTTGACTATTATTATGAAAGGAGGGTTTGATTAAATCTCATTAACCACACTTCAACTCACATCTTCTTTTCATACATAACTTTTTGTGAACCCATTTTTTTACTGAACCTGCATCTTGATAAGTTTTGTAATTAGTTTTGCATTCATTCATATAATATTTATCAGTATACATTCAAAACATTTGCATACATTTTAAAAAATAAAAAAAACAAGTATTCTAGGCTTGCATTAAGGCATAGTTTTGCATATTTTGTGTTGCATATCATCAAAAAATTTAATTTTCTGATATTTACATCAGATCTAAGACAAATTACAGCATCTAATCATTTCATGATCATTTACAATGTATTTGCATATCTCATTTCTTAGGGTGTTTCTTGAATTTTTACATTTTTCATATAACCTAGTAATTTCAAAAGCTAAGGTTTGTAGTTAAAATATTGTTATAGATTTTTCTACTCATTGAAACACTCTTTCAAATCTTATTTTGGACTATATAGTTTCATCATTGTGTGTCATTGCATTTAGATTTCAAATTTTGAATTTACACATTGTGTATTTCAACAAAAATAAACACATTCATTCATTGTTCCTTAATTTTGATTGTGCATTGAGCATTGTAGGATTTTTACATCCCTTTTGCATCAGATCTAAGCTATTTTACACATTACATCTGATTAGATTTCATGTATTCATCATTTTGCATAGTTTTATGACATTGTTTTGTATTTACATTGAAAAAAGTCAAAACAAATTGAACATTTTAGTTAATAAACAAGCATAGATTTGTGTGGCTTCATTGCATTTGTCATAAATATCTTTCATTTCAGATCTTGCATTTATTTTCAAGCATATATTCATCTATCATTTGAAAATTGTACATTATTCAATGCTTTAGATTGAAAATTTGCATATCCATAATTATGCAGTGCTTATTTCAACACTAAGTGTCTGTACACCTCATTCACATTCCCTTGATAAAAACCTCTAAAATCACTTACTTTGCCTTGTTGTGTAGTACTTTTTCCTCTACCCACTTCTATTTTTTATGAACTCCGTGTGTTTGTAATAGCCCATTTTCCTCAAACAAGTGCGTTAGTGTGAAACAGTGTCACATCTATGGCTTCTTATCATAAAAACAACACTATAGTCTCTCCCTAACTTTATAAGAAAAGGAAGACCTGTGAACCAAAAATAACAGTTACACCATGTGATAGAACAGTTGGAGACATTAAAGGTCCCCTTTACATTGCCATTAACATAATGGACTCTTGTAAGACGAGCCCTTGTTGATCCAAACTGTATGACTAATGTCACTATGGAATAGTTCCTTTATTCACATAAATTGATACAATAAACTTATGAGCCTACAGACATGATGGTAAAAACACATACTAGAGATTTCCTCCTGGCTATAGGGAAGATTACTTTAATGATCTAGGTACTTGATAAAGCTTTAGAAGAATCATTTGATATCATCCCTTCATTTGACATCTTCTGTATAAAAATAGGCCATCCATGGCTCAAGGCTATGAAAGTTGTCCCTTCAACCCTTCACCAATGCTTAAAATTCCCTCACCATGGGTCTATATGAACTGTTCACCATAGTTGATGGCAACCCATGGTTATGCAAAAAACATCATCCTTGATTACTTTTGACCCGAATCTACCAAGGAACTTAAACCACAAATAGATCAAATCGTCTTGGGATATTGGTGGTACAAAGCACAATTACTATCTAGACTGGTCGGACCCCCTATTCAGTGAAAAATAAATAAAGAACAAATTGCATTACAAGAACCCCCTAGACTTCAAGGTAAGGGGATATTATCTGAGGTTCCTCCTCTATCATCCTTAGAAGGATTAGGAAGTACCTGTGGAAAACAAAGCAATACATCATTAAGAGATAATCACATGTTTGCTTCTTCTTTTGAGATGGTGAAACTTATGGAAAATCATGGGAATCCTCTTGACAACATCACTAATAAAACATGAAGGAATAGACTAGTGAGAAAAAGAAGGAAGAGAAGACAATCCTTGGATTGAAGTACACCACCACAATAGGAAGACATTGCACCATTTAACATTGAATCAAACAAAGAAGAGATTTTGGCTGAAGAGATAAAAGATGATAGTTTAAGTTAGGCAATTATACCTTATGTACTTCTTTATTCTTGTATTCGAGATTGGGAGGAAGATGACTTTCTCGATGAAAACTGCTGCTTAGTTGTGTACACAAGTATTTCTAACCCTTGTTGGCCACCTTTGTCATAGCATATATTTGCTCACTTACGTGAACTCCTCTTTGTGTTGTGATCCCCCATGATGTGTTATGTGTTTTTTAAGTCTCCTTGGATGACCCTTGATACTCTTGTAAGGTCAAGGATATTGGGAGACTACCTCTATTTTCACCATTATTCTATTTGTTTCATCATTATTCTATCATTCCTCTCATCTATTTTATTGTTGTGTGTCACGCCTTAGGGGCATAGTGTTGCAGAGGGTGTTTAGAGGCATCCTCCTATGTAGTGTTCCTAAGGCACTGTCTCCTCTCTCATTTTTATTGTTTACCTTCTTTAGTGATTCTACCTAGTTAGTAGATGATGAAAACAAACAAATACTAATAAGGACTATGCATCCCCTTAGCAAGAAAAGAAAAAAATGGACCTAGTCCATATATGAAGATGGGGTTGATCTATACATATATTTGATGCTTGACTAGTAGAATCACTCTATGTGATGTATCATCTTATAGCATTTCTTGTGACTAATATTTTACAATCCACTCAATTTGCTCTTGTACACTTTCATTGGTATCTCACCTTGGTTCTACACTTGGTTCTAAGGTACCTGTAGTATAGCCCAACGGTTATACTCAGCTCTGAACCCATGAGTATAGCCTTGGTCCTTTATGTGATTATTTTCATTCATAGCTTTCATTATTTGATCTAGTTATTATCTTAGAGTAAGATTACTAACCTTTCTTGTTATCTTATCTTAGCAAATCATATCAATGTGTTTGTGGGAACATTCAGAAATCATAAGCACATGTCATCTCAAGGGCATGGGCTTTGTGAGAGCTCTTGTTTCATTGCGTGTTTTCTCTCTACCTTAATGTGCTTGATATCAGTAATGACATCAACCACCTTAAGGTGGGGCATATATAATGCTATTTGTCTAATTACTTTGGTACTAACAAAGCATGTTTGCAAACATCAATCTATTGCGTATGCTTCCTTTTCACTATAAGGCATCTCCGTGACATGGGTGGGGTGGTATAATTTTAGCACATGCTTCCTTTTCATTGTAAGGCATCTCCATGATGTAGGTGGGGTTCCATTTTGAAAGCCCTTTTGTAAAAGGTGGGATGGTGTATCTCTTGAGCTAGTGCACATCCTTTTATATAAAGTCCTCATCTAGAGGTGGGGTTGGATCTTAAGCTATTCTCCATTAAGCATGTCTCTGGTAGTTGTTGTAGCATAAGCTCAACCCTTAAGTGTGTTTGGCATGTTTTAGATGGTGGGACTTATCAAAAAGCTCCTTCCATCACTCATGTTTGTCATGTATAAGACTTATAGTATGTCTACAACATGCTACATGGCTCTCATGTATTCTATGTGTCTTCTTTATGTGTCATCCCCCTTGTGTGGTATCAAGGGTGTAATGATGAGATCCCCCCATACTCAGGTTTTATTGGCATGTCTTCCTCCCGGTGTAGTATCAAGGGTGTAGCAATGAGATCCCCCTACCTTTTAGGTTTTGTATTGCATGCTTTTGGCAGTTTCAAGGTTGTAGTGATGAGCTCCCCCACCCCTTAGCTAGGATTCTATTTCATATATGAAATTGTTATATCAATTTATTCATCTTGTCTTGCATGATTTCTCTCATGTCTTCATCATGTTTTGTATTCTTTCATTATATTCTCTGTGTTTTGCATGCTTCTTACTGTCTTCATTGTGTCTTGCATGTCTTCAATGTGTCTTCTAGTGCTTACCTGAGACTAGGGGCTAGAAATAGTTCCTCAATCTTTGTGTATGCCTTAGCTTCATTTGCTTGGCATGTTTTATGTGTTTTTGATTGTATGTTAATGCACGTATGGATCATAAGATCATACATACATTAAAGTGGGGGCTAAATGTTATGTCATAAAATGTCCCCTAGGACATTTTACCACCTAGTTTAGCTCCTAGGTCCCCTTAATGTAATCATGCATGTTTAAAATTTATCCTAGAGAAAATTCCCCTAAAACCCATGTCAAATGGGTCTTATGGGTCCATATTAATGCTTAATCAAGACTCAAAAACTCCCTTTGGACTTGAGTGCCCATGCCATAGTCCAGGCCTATTTTACTAGGACCCAAATTTGAATGTGTCAGTTTATGACAGTTAAAAAGGTTTCCTTGTCTCACTTTTCAATTTGAAGTACGAAAGTTTAGAAAGAATACATATATAAACATGTTTAGGACTTCATTTTAAACTAGAAATAGATAATGCAAGCTTGTGATATTGAGCTAAAGATATTCAAGGCATTCATTGTGTTGCCAAGCAATATTGTGTTTTGTTTGTATATGTTTGTTGTAGATTTGGCTTCATCAATCCATCTCCTCATGATTTGGAGGCTCTTCATCTCTGTGAGGGTTTTCACCTATAAGGTGGCATCTTGTTGTGCTTCAATCAATTTTTTTCATCATTGAATTTTGTCTCTATCCACCAAGGACACGCTCTCTATCTAACAATGGTGTTGGAAGGCTTGAATGCCATTCTATGGATTGACTAAGGCAAGCTTCTAAACACCACAACCACCAACCCCTCTCTTGTTATTGTAGGTTACAAGTGTAGGATCTTACAGAGTGAAGTTGCAGAGATGTAGAGCAGAAGATATAGATTCAAGATCTGAAGAAAAGTGTAGAGAATATTCCCTTCTAGACTATGGTACTCACCCCATAGTCCTCTATTTTGGCTTCTCTAGAAATTCTAAAGAAGGTTATTGTCTCCGTCATCTCACAGTTCCAGATCTACAGAAAAACTGGCATGTTAGACTAGGGCACCCACCCCGGTGTCCCTAAAGTTTCTACCTTTGGAAATATGAATCCTGGTATGTTTCAAATCTATATCTAGCGCCTTCCTATGTGATCATTTGTTGTATCTTGTTTGTCTATATTTGAAATCATAAAATTAGGGTTTAAGACTTAATTGAACTAGGGTTTGACAAATCTATCCATTTAATCTATCTTTCCATATAGTTCCTAAGTGACATCAACCTGTAGCTAAGTCCTTGCCATCTGTAGTGACTTAGCTCAATTGTTTTCCTTGATTGTTATTGTGAAAGGAGGGTTTGATTAAATCTCATTAACCACACTTCAACTCACATCTTCTTTTCATACATAACAAAAACAAATCTATACTCATAAATATGTGCATATAAGACTATGAAATTAAACAATATTGTATTATTGACTAATTAATTCTAACCTAATATTATTACTAAAACACCCTAAACTTAATATTATAGTATCCTATTTTGAATAAAACTTAATGCTAAATAAATAATATACTGACCTGTTTCTAAAAGAACCTAAACCTAATCTCACTAATGCCCATTTCTCAAACTTCAACCCTAGTCATGTTTCACTTTACTTTCTCCTTCTCCACTACCACGAGCTCCAATGCTAAACATCCATGGAGGAAATGTGTCCAACATGAAAAAAGCGATCATGGGAAGCAAGGAGGGTGTTGACCTAGAGGTCGATGGAGACAACATGCTTTGAATTATGGTCACACTCACCGCCTACATCTTCTCTTTCTCCAGGTGAGAAAGATGAGTTAGGGTGCAATGTTCTTATATATTTACTATGAAATTGGCCTTTTTACCACCTTTTCACTGCTCATGCATTTCACTTGAGTTTTGTAAACCACTCTGCTAACATGCAACTCAAATGGAGAGATTTTCACTCACAAAAATTGTGTTTGTTGGCACAAGCATATTTTTAGGTATTTTTGTTATTAGGGTTTGAAGAAAAACTAATAGGTAAGGTCATTTTTTACCTTACTAGGGAAATGACTAATTTTTTGTTGGATATTGTAAATTTATTAGGGTTTTTAGCAAATGTTTCTTTGGTTCTATTTTTTTAGTTTTTCTAGAAAATTTATTCAACTTGAGATGTTTTTAGAACATTTTATGAGTTGACTAGCCTTCTAAATAAGGTATTCACATTTCTCCAAATAACGTAGTAATTGATCTCCATGGAGTTTCTATTTACAGTAAACAAATTGTTTCTAAATTGTCAGACTTTCAGTTTTAAGTGTTACTTGCAATGTTGAGAGATGGATGGTGATGAGATTTTAACCCTAAAGACAGAACTCATAGTGACCTCATAGCCCCCCCAAGATGGATGAAGAAGGTATCTCTACACAATTGTTCTTCATTTCTCACTTTGGTGTTTCTCCTTAAGTAGTGTGGGCTAAAGAGAGATATCATCCTCTCTATTAAATTTTCTTTATTTTCTTTTAAATGTTATTTTTTTTCTACAACTTTTTGTTTTCATTTTTTCCCATTGAGTCAAGGTACCCAAGCCTGAAACTTTCTTATTTATTCTCTTTCCATCTTTTTTTCTTGCTTAGAAGCTCTTCCATGGTAAAAATTAATCATTTTTTATAAAGAAGCTATATCTTGTCCTAGACAATAATGTGTAGTACATTTCCACTAAGTCCTAGGTAAGTCTATCAATTATATTATCCTTATGAGTGATACTTGGAGAGAGTAGAGTTTGAATCTAGGTAGTTTTCCATCATGTCTTTTAGTAAATTCTAAACATATGATGCACACAGTCATTGTAAATCTCATTGAAGTAGATGCCTTCACTTGTCCTTTTGTTACCCTAATCTAAGTATTATTTGTTTTAATTTCCTTGAGCCATCTACTAGATAAAAATTGGTATCAGATTTCCATAATATTACTAAAGCAATTAAAATTTAATCATTAAAAATCTGATTTAATTCCCCATGTTATAAGGATTATAAAACTCACAATGCTCAAGTTCAATATGTGATGGGTTAGAATCTTCATTTAGCATTTCACTTAGGAAATTTTACTAAATATTGATACCTCAAAATATGGCTTGAATTTCCACCACATCTATTCTATTAACTAGCATATATCCATCTTATATTGATCTAACACATAAACCAAAAAATAGATGAGATGCTAGTATCTATGTTTTTCAGACCCATAATTTATAAAGACTACATTAACCATACCATATGGGTGTAAACAAATAAGGATTTATACCTCAAGTCTTTTGGATTCCTCTTCATTATGTGAAATTCAATTTAAGATGGATTTAAAGTTGGGGTAAGATTAGAGACTTTCTATGTCTACACTCCTATTTTCCACTTTCATCTATGTACCTAATGTCAGTATTGTGTGGTTCATCCCTACTAAGTCCTCAACAAGTCTATTTATTATACTATCCTTGTGAGTGAGATTTATTTTCATTATGTATGCTCCTTAAACCACTCAAGTTCTCTCTAAAGATCCTCATTTTGATTGCGAATTATTGTAATTCTCACTTCCATTTTGTTAACCATTATGCTTGTCCGTTCTTTTTTCCAAAAACATCTTAAGTTGAACAATTTTTTTCTTTCACACAAAAATGATTCAAACATATGCAAACATTTGAGAAAATAAATTTAGTTAAATGGTCTATATGAGTGTGACAATATAAGGAGCATAGATGCACAAATGCATTTCAATAATTCAACTATTTTTTGAACATAAACATCATTAGTAAGATGAAGAAAAAAATATTTTTGAGAGATTGCTCTACATTCTCTCCTATTGTGATTAATACATTTATATGTACTAGTTCTTGTCTCTAATGGATTGATCAAAACCATGATAGGAGTTGTAGATAAATTCTAAGATAATCTCCGAAGACATAGGTTTATTTTGTATATTATTTTCCTTGTCTTCGTTCCATGCTGGTGAGAAGAACTATTCGTAACATCCACAATAACCACACTATCATTAATTGGATTACAATCAATGTTATTATTAGGTGGGTTGATTGAAGTGACACCATCATTTAAGTCAATTGCATTCAATTTTACTCCCCTTGGTAAACGTGTCCTTAGCCTTCTATTTGTTCTTCTAGACTTTCTCTTTCTTACTGCTATAATGTCTAAACAAAATAATGTCAATTAATAATTATTATAAAAACACACTTAATGAATCTTTACCATTGATGTTATATATCATGCTTCATGATCCATCATCATAATGACAAGTTATATTTTCAAACATTAGATTTCCACAATCCATAATAACTTTGATTTGAACTCTTCTATATGGAAAAAAAGTCAAAAAACAATTAAATCCAGAAGAATTCAAATCAAAATTATGTTTTCCTATGTCATCTTCATCATGGAGCATGTATTGCTATTAATAACATTAATGGTAAAAGTTCATTACATGTGCATGTTCCCATCAATCAATGCTTGAATGAAGCTTGAAATGAAATAATGCAGACTTACAATTATTGCATAGCATCAAAATTTGTTTTAGACATACATTTAGCACTTAGTTAGAAGTTCCTAATATAAAGGGCAGTTAGCACCTTGTTAGAAGTATACTAAATATTTGTTGTAGAGAATTAACTAAATACAATGAGGATGTTTGATCAGTCATTCATTGATTGAGGGTGATTTCTTAGTTATAGGAAACATAAAATATTTACACTTTTGAAGGTTTTTATTTAAATGGTTCTCATGGGATCTTGTATATAGGTTATATACTTTCTGTTCAACACCAAGTGTAGTTATTTGTTCAACATTAGTGCACCTTAATTGGAGAAATCTGTAGTAACAATCCTCTTTAATAACTATATACCATGCTTATTGGCATTTACACTTTACAGTAACAATATACCCTACTCATTGGCATGTATAACTATATAATATGCAATAACAATCCTCACATTCTGATTGTTTTAGAACATGAGATCCAATAATAAACTCATATTTTGAGGGAACAACTCCTAAAACTAGATCAAAAAATTATTTATAGACCATGGCATTGTAAAAAAGTCTTTTGTAAACATTACATCCTCCTACTATTGGTGACTTGTGAGTAGGATATTTCTTTTTCTATTGATCTTAACAAAACAATTTCAAGATTCTACTCAATTCCAAACCAAGATTAGAATACATTGTTTCTATTTTTCATATCAACTACATTCATGTTCAAATTAAACATATTAATACCTTTTAACTCTTACCAAAATGACTTATCTAGTATTATATTTACATAAAAGTATAATATATAATAATCAATGTACAAATTAACAGACAACTATCTCAATCTACAAATGTGTCTCTAAGTAACAAGCCTAAGATGTACTGAGTTGCTACATGGAGGGAGACCATCATCCAAGTGCTTTACCTCCATCTATAGACTAGTGGTCCCCTACACACCTTCTAACTTGAAGTGGCCCCACCCTTCATGAGGGTGGCAGATGAAGATATCTGTGAGCATACCATGCCAACCAAGATCTAGCTATGTAATATCGACTCTATCATAGGAAACCTACCATACAATCCCTAGATTCACTCTAGCTAACATGCAACCTATCAAGTACCATGGACCAATAATACACACAACATATGCATCACTTTGGTCAAAGAAATTTTATAGCACAAACACGTCCCTATACATAACTGTGAGTTATTTTTCCACCACTCCTATCTCAACTAGACTCGACACAATCAAGACAAAACTACTCTTGAAATTCACACAATAACTCAGTAACTTCAATGATGATATAAATTGAATATACAATTCTACTTTAATCAAAAGAAAATTTATAACTTGAAAATACACGAATTTAGATTTGAAAGAAATACAATGGGTTTAGATTTTATCAATCACACTTATCTGACTTCAAAAATGGGAAACCAAAATAATTTTTTATAATAATAAACCAATAGGTCTTTTCTTTTACGAGACCAAACATGTTATAATTCAAGTAATTTAGGTCATTTTTCTATAGATTTAATTGAGATCAAAACATATATTTGAATATTGTTTTACATTCCCTTAAGTTCATACTAATAAAATATATTTTAATATTTAAATATACAAATATATAGGTGTGTATCTAAAGATCATCCCATACTCATATATATTTATATTTATAAACATTTTCAATATCATTCAAACTAAAAAAAACTATCAAATTCCTTCAGCTGATTGTGTTTGAGTATTACCAAGGAATGTTGATATATTTACAATGTTTTCTTAAAAGGAATTATAGAGCTATTCTTATCAGGGTGAAATGATTCTACTCTATAATTGTCTTAAAATAATTAGACATACTAAATTTGTAAATTTTTTGAATAATCACTAAATTTTCATCTTAGATACACATACTTATGTGTATGAATATGGGATGAAAATACTTGAAGCTATTCAACTCATATTCATACTTCATAAGTTATAAACTCTATTATGATTTAATCCTCTATTATTAAGCATATGATAATGTGCAAACAAGGATGGGGTTTAATTTTTTTTCCCTAATTTAAAAACTATTTATAAAAGGGAATGAATATCTAATCTAATTTTAATATTTTACCTATTCCAAACCTCTATTTTATATATAAGGAAATAAATATCCATGTGCTATTTTTCTCTAATATTAAATTGTGGTTTAACATCACAATTTTCTTTTTGTAATATGCAAACTATTATTGGTTACCATAATGACCCAATCTAAATTACCTAAAAATAATACCAATATTTTTCTTGTTGTTATTATTATTTAATCAAAGTTAATAAGTGTTTAATTCAAATGTATACTCAGGTACTTCTATCCATATGATATATGCAATCGTCCATATAAGACAAGCATCTATTCATACAGAATATTCATCTATCCACACAAGATGGGTATTCCTCCATTCATTCAGGATGGGCATTTATCCAAACGGGATTTGCATCTATCCATATAGGATAGGTACATGCTCTAGCTAGAGACAGAGACTCATCGGGACCAACCAAGTCATGTGTCACTCATTGAAGACTATGCCTCCCTATTGGAAGGCACCAAGGTCATCGTCATTCATGAACATATTATATATTCATAAATATATTGTAATGCCCCCTCATTTTTGGCTTGTGATAGCTGTTAGTTTTGTATTACTCTTTGCTTGACCTGAGACAGTTGTTAGCTTTTCCTTTGCTTCGAGATAGTTTTGAGACATTTGAGTTTTTGAGACTGTGGTTTATGCTTATTCTGATTATAATAGATTATACCTGATTGATTTAGTTCTGACATGTGGTATGACTTTATGATGACATTGTTGTTTTTCCAGTAATGATGAGATGGACATGCTTAGTGATGGTTTGATAATATCATGTTTATGCATTTGATTTTTAAATAGAAATAGTTATAGTCTTGTTTCAGAGCATAGACGGTGTAGTACTGCTCAGATCAAGCACCCTACTACGTTGTGATTCTTTGTCTCAGTGTGTGTTTGATATATATACATATATAGTTGATCATATACAACCCACTAGTTTTTACACAAGTTGTAGGTACCGGGCCTCGACTCCACCTAACTTAGCAAGTCTGAGTAGGCCCTACACCATGGAAAATGTTGATGGAGATAACATGAGGTTTATTCCCTAGGTCAGTTCAACCTTCAGTTGGTTAGTCATCATGTGGTTTGAATATTTACTATCGAGTTCTGGGTAGTTAGCCCACGTGTATCTAGGTAATGCGTAATGAGGTAATATTATATTATGAATATTATTAGTTGTCAAATGTTATGGTATTATGTTTAAATTGGAATATTATTTAAGTAAATTCTAATATAGATTAAATGGATTATGTTAATGATTCTTTTTAGTATCTATGTCATAAGTTTAAAATGGTTAATTAGTATATCGTTATTCAAAGAATAGAACTGGATAGTAATTTAATGATCTTGGTTAATCATGAGGGTGATTGTGTAATAGATTTGGGGGTTACTGGAATTAATGGTTGTTGTCTATTTTGGTCTCAGGAGAGGTTTTGGTGGGCTTTTATGTTTGAGGATTATTTTTGGTTTGGGGAAGTTTTTGAAAAGGAGGTTTCCAGAAGATTGTTTTGGGGGAGAAGAAGGGGAAGTTTTGGAAAATGATTCAATTTTGGGAGCATGAATTTACAGGTATGGATTTTTTTACCTAATTGAATAAATGTCTTGTCTTTGTATATTCTTTGATGTTGTGCTTGTCTGGAAACCCACTGTGCATACATTTTATCCTGAATATTTCTTTAATCTACCATTCACTTGTTCTGTGGAATGTATTTACCTTTCTACCACCAATTGGTAATCTTCTTGAAATCCATTTATTCTTCTAACTATTGTAAATTTCATCACTTTTGCCTATAGCGGCATAGACTTGCACCAAGAAACCTGATGGAGACCTTGAGACTTCAAGAAAACTTCATTCTATTCTGGGATTTTTGTGGTATCCAGACTGTAATTTTGTTGTAGCCAATATATTAATTTAATCATTTTGCTTCTTCCTAGATAGAGGTTTATACTATCTACCCTGCTCAGTCTCATTAGGGGCATCAAACCTATTCTTTTTCACTCCAACCTGGCTATAAACAACTCGACTATTTCAAGTCCAAGACTATCTCTAAATGTGTTTAATCTAAATTCTTTTCTTTTGTATTAAGGACAAAATAAATAAAAAATTCTTTGATGTGACTCATCCTTTTGAAACATCGCCCCTGATTTCTTCCATTCTTAGTTGTTTGAATCTATTTTGGAAATGTTCAACCATGCCCTTTCATTAGTCAGGCTAGTGTAACATTGGAAGTAGCTAGAGAACTTAAGCTAGATCATCTGTTGACCTGTACACCATTCTTGAACCCTTTTCTCTTTTCGATTGTTGTTTTTTTAGTGTGATAATCTCTATGGTATTCCTTGTTTCTGTAGCCATTGTATGGCCTAAATCTTTCCCCCTCACGCTCTTGTTTCTGTTAGATTTATTCTTTCTTCTTATAGCCTGGTTGGATAATTCTGGTCAATCTGTTTGCTACAAAATTCATTCTTTCTGAGCCCTCTGCTGCCAAATGTGTTGCTTCTGGCAAAATGTGACATTTCTTGGTGCTTCGTTCAAATGGCACCCCATCAGCAACTGACCTTCTTCATAGCTTAGTCTTTTGCATCCTCCATTTTTCCATCGAATTCATGGGTGTATCGTTGCCTATTTATTAGCATAGAAATTGTAGTCAAATTTGTCTAAAATATGCCATTCGTTGGGCATCCCATGGATTAATACTTGCAACTTTTAAAATGACTCTTACCTTTCTTTTGACCTTGGCTAGCGATTTTAGTTGAGGTGAACCACAGAGGACCCGATTCTCTGCCGAACAGTCTTGCCAAACCAAGCTTCTCGTGGTGGATAATTAGGTGCTTGTGGTAGGTTTTTGCAGCTCCTTGCATGATTCTTAGTTGGTAAATTCAATTCTCCTCTCTTAGAAGTCAGTGTGTGCTAGTAGATTCTCCTGTAGTTCACTAAGTGTGTTACAGAGTAACTTAAACCTTTAATTCTCTGGCGTATGGTCCCCAGATTCATTTTTTTTCACTTATTTCTGCTAACATCTTATTCACCCTACGAAATGACCGACGTCTCCATCTTCTCAATTAATCTTTTTTTAGCCTAAATTGCAATGCAATTTGTGCCTATATGAGTCATTTATTAAGAGAAACTTGATACAAATCCTATTTGAAACATATCAAATCTTTTTAGCAAGTTTCCTTGCCTTCACCATGTAAGGATATGATTTCCTTTAAGTTTTGGTATTAGGAAGTTTCCTAAATAACTACTACCTTATGTATTTTAAGTTAGCATAAGAAATCATTTTTTATTTAGGATATCCCATAATCTTTGTCATAATCAATACCTTTAGGTTAGGAAATCTGTTTAGTTATAGAAAGTGTTATTGTGGGATCTTTCTTTGAAGAGTTACCAATCCTTGGTGAACAAATTGGTATGGCCTACAGAATAGGATTAGTAGATAAAAATAAATTAGTTTTGGAATAAGAGATAATGTAGGGTCTTAGATTATAAAGGATTTAATGTAAGTGGTCTTTTATGATTGAAGTAGGTTCTTTTAATTAGATTAGTAAATCTATAGAATAGAATATCCAATTTTTGAATTTATTATTAGTGGGTAAGTATAATTGAATTACACCATTAGCTGTGTTTGTTATTTGTCTCTAGTTAATATTAGTACTCATTTCAAAGCTTTGGAGTTGTGTGTCATTAAAAATAGTGACTACTGGTATTTAATGTTACTTCCAATCTTGTAGACATATTAGTTATTGTCATTCTGTGAGTAGTATGCAGTGATCATTCTCATAGTATAGGATTTAGACCATAATATTAATAGTATTCCTTGAGTTATTATGATATCAATTATCCAGATAAAAGATGAAATTGAATTTTTATTAAAATAGAATAGTATATGTAACCTTTGTTTTGAATTCTTTTTAAAAGAAAATTAATTTATAGTTTTTGAGTGGGAATTATAGATCTTTGAGATGTGTTTAGAATGTAGTTAGCATAAGTTTATGAGTTAATCTTAAGAGAGAGAATTAAAGCCTTTTTTTTTAATCCTTAGTAAAATAGCTTGAATAGTGTTTTGATATATTCTCTTCGATGTTTATTGTTAACTTTAAACTGAGGTATATCAACGATGCAATTGTGTCATTGCAATTATTTCAGTGTTGAGTTTTGTTGTTATGTCTTGTCTAGTTAATGCAATGGTGAGCATGTGAGTTTCATAGGGGGGGTCAAGTTGGTAAGCATCATGTTTTGGTTAGTTGATTATTGATAGTCGTGTTTATATCTGTGTAACTCTAGTGACTTGTTACTTTGGAATCCAGTGTGAGCTAGTGGCAAGAATGTATTGGTGTTGTGTTATTTGCTTTCTCTTTATCCCTTGTTGACCTTATACCATTGTCATGATCATTGAAACCTAGTTCCATTTCAAAAAAGGTACTGTGTTAACCTAATAAGGAACTCCATTATTGACTCCAGAGGCTTAATTGTTTGACTTGATACTTGTGTCTTTTTGTTTCATGTTGTGTTACTTCAAATCTTGAAGGGTATAAAGGAACTTTATAGTTGTGGCCAAGTGAATGGCATATGTAGTGGTTTAGAACCATTTTGTAACCCATATCCTTACATGATGTGGTTTGGGTGATTGATCAGAGAATTGCTAGGAGAGTGGCTTTCATGGTGGGGTTAGTGCCAGAGGAGTCGCCTGGGTAACCCCATGGAAGTTGTAAGTAAGTGATAACTTAATAATTCAATTAGGAGGGTTGGGGTAGCAAACCACATAAAAAGATAAGTAAGATTACCTCACCCATGCCTTGAGTGCTTTCACAGGCTAAGGATGGGATGAGAAGGCCTGGTTGGCAAGGTTAACCTCCTCGTCTTAATGAGAGGACATGTTGGCTCTGCATGTGTTTACCCTATGGGGCCGGTGCCTAGAGAGAGGCTACCAAGGTAACCATAGATTGGGGCCAGCTTCTGGTGAAAGATAGCCTGGGTAACCCATGCTAGGAACATGCGATGACACTCTCCTTACATAGTTTAGTTACTTCTTTGTTTTATCTTTATTGTTACCTCTAGAGTGTAGACTGGTCTTCATGATTGATCTCAGCTTGATGTTTTTAAGTACTATCAAGTCTGTGCAGTCTTAGTATCCTATTTGTCTGCATGGAGTCTGGGTCTTGTGTTTGTGTTCATGGTTGTAACCTTGACCTAGCAAAACCTCATTGTTATCTCCTAGCTCGGTGGGGTGGACCTCAGGGTTCCACATGGGAGGTAGAGCTATCCATTGATCTTTTCGGATGTTTAGTTCGAGATCAAAACAGGAGTTTTCTAGCTCCAGTTGATGAAAACCTTCATTATTGTACTATTTGTAAACTGATCTAATCGATCTTGTAACCTTGTATTGAATTTGTAATTATTCACCCTAGATAATGTAAGATGGATTATTACTCTATTGTATTGATATGCAGCTTCTTGTATGGTTTTAATTTTATCTGATGTGGTTATGTTCCCTAGAAGTGTTAGCTGATCATTTCATTAAATGTTGTTATTTAAGCAGATGTTTCTTATGATTAATGCATTTCCTTGTTTCAAAAAAATATATATGTATTATTGTCTCTTGTTTGCTAGCACTCTAGGGTTGGATGATGGGGCATCACATTTGGTATCAAAGCCAGGTTTAAACACTAGGTACTCTGCCTATAACTGAGTCCATTATGTGACCTAGTGCTTAAACTCTGTAGATTAACTATTGTTTCCCTTTATGTCTGTAATAAGTCATCTTTTTGTGTTGTAGGTAGATGCCTAGAGGTAGGGGCTAAGGTCATGGCAGACGTAGGGGTCGTGGGAGAGGTGGTGGTGGTACTTCTCCCAATTCTCCTCATGAGAGTGCCCATGAAGGTGGAGGTCAAAATATGGAGGGTCAAGGCTAGCCTGAGGGAGCCCAGTTATGATAGTTACTTGAGGAGGCTCTTGCCCAATTAGGTCCTAGACAAGAGGTTGAGCAGCCTAGAGGGGGTCAGGAGGTAGACCAGTCAAAGCCTTAGGAGAGAGAGAGATCACCCAAGCATAGAAAGATGATAGATGAATAGGAGGCCACACTAGCCAGCCATATGAGAGATCTTCTGAGAGCACGCTCTCCCATCTTTGATGGAGCTAGTAGAGGTCTTGAGGTGGAGACTTTGTTATTGGACTTAGGCAGGTGTTTTGCCATGCATCCTTATGGTAGCAACACCAAAGCCGGATGTGCTATTTTGCATCTCTAAGGGTTTGCTTTGACTTGGTGGCGGTTAGAGGAGTAGAAGCTACATTTGGACATTAGTACTGTGTCTTGGGAGTTGTTCTTAGAGAGATTCAGAGCCCGTTTTCTATCTAATCATTGGAGGCAGTGTCATGCAGATGAGTTCCATGAGTTGAGGTAGATGCCCATGTCAGTTGAGCAGCATGAGTGCAGATTTACGGGCTTGAATGCCTAGATCAATGGAGGGGTTTGATTATTCAAACCTAAGTCTATGGAGGTAGTAGTGGAGAAAGCCCAGTTAGTGGAAGAGAATTTGGCTATGGCACTCGGTGTGCATATTGACAATGCACCTTCTTTAGGTTTTGGTTCACATGGTGGACATACTCAGGCTTTAGGATCTCATGCACCCTCAAGGGGTGGTCTATAGTAGCACTCTTAGGCCAAACAAAAGAATTTTCAGCTACAGCAAGGTAATAGATTTCAGGCAAAGAAAGACCAGTCTTGGCAGCGCAATAAGCACAATTGTTTTGATTAGCCAGCCCAGAGTATGTAGTCCACAATGAGCAGAGGTAGTTTCCAGCAGTCTAGTGCTTTCTGGGGTGATGGCGGTTTCGGTAGAGGCACCGAGTGCTTCTCTTCCAGTCAATAGGGCCATATTACTAGACAGTACCCATAGAAGGGTGCATCAGGGTTTGGACATTGACCGGTGGCTTTACAGCCAACGGTAGGTGATGCAGGCAGATCACACAGAGTCTTTGCAGTGGTGGATAACCGTTAGGCAGAGTATTAGGGCATCATGGTGGAGACTTCTGGTTTCATGCGAGGTATTGGTTTTTCTATTCTTTTTTATTCTAGTGCATCTAATTTGTTCATATCTCCTTCTCTTGTGGAGTGTTGTGGCTTAGTGGCAACAAAGTAGGATGATAGGTGGCAGGTTGAGTTAGCTTCCGAGACTAAGATAGCAATTCAGTCTCTAGTTTTAGGGTGTGATTTGAGGATTGGCTCTCTATCTACTTCTGTAGACCTTTGTATTCTACCCCTTGGTTCATATGATATAGTTTTGGGGATGGATTGGTTAGAAGCCCATCAGGTGGTGATCGATTGTAAGCATAAGTCTATTAGATGTGTGGATGATTCTGGTGCAGAGCTAGAGGTTGTAGGAGTTTAGAGACCTATTTCCCTATGTATGATTTCTCCTATGCAGCTTAAGAGATGCATGCGTTAGGGATGTTAGCTTTTTGCAGTTTCTGTTAGTGACTTGGAGATGGAGGAGAGTCGAGAGGCATCTCTTGATGATCATCCTCTGTTGAGAGAGTATGCTAATGTTTTTCCTTCTGAGATTCTAAGGATGCCACATAAGCATGACATTGACTTTAGGATTGATCTTGTACCTGACGCATAGTCCATCTCACGAGCTCCATACAAGATGACCACTCAAGAGCTTAAGGAGCTCTGACTATAGTTAGAGGAGTTGCTAGTCAAAGGATTCATTCAACCTAGTGTCTCTCCTTGGGGAGCACCCATGATCTTTGTGAAAAAGAAGGATGGATCTCTGCGGCTGTGTATAGATTATCAACAGCTCAATAAGGTGATAGTGAGAAATAGATACCCCTTGCCTCATATTGATGATTTGTTTGATCAGATTAAGGGAGCCAAGGTGTTCTTTAAAATTGACCTTAAGTTGCGATATCATCAGTTGTGGATATTTGAGGTAGATATTGACAAAATGACATTTTGTACCCATTATGGACATTATGAGTTCACAGTAGCACCATTTAGGTTGACGAATGCACCGTCAGTTTTTATGAGCTTGATGAATGGTGTTTTTCGCACTTATCTCGACAGGTTTGTCCTTGTGTTTCTTGATAATATATTGATCTATTCGAGGACTATGGAGGAGCATGAGGGGCAATTGCTTCAGGTGTTGCAATGTCTGAGAGAAAATTAGCTTTATGCTAATTTGTCAAAATGTGAGTTCTTTTAGATAGAGGTAAAGTATTTGGGACATGTCATCTTTGGAGAGGGTATTGCGGTGGATCCCTCAAAGATCCAAGCTATTATGGATTGGCCTACACCTACTAATGTATCTGAGGTCTGCAGTTTTATGGGTTTGGTAGGCTACTATCACTATTTTGTTATGGGGTTTTCAAGGATTGCTCATCCTATTACTTCTCTTTAGAGGATAGGGGAGAAGTTTGTTTGGTCAAAGCAGTGTCAGTCAACTTTTTAGACCCTTAAGGAGCAGTTGACCAGTGCACCTATTTTAGCAGTTCCTGATCCTACCGGGGACTTTGTTGTTTGTACAGATGCTTCTTTGGAGGGTTTAGGAGCAGTACTGATGTAGGATGGTCTCATGATTGCCTATGAGTCTCACAAACTAAAGGATCATGAATTGAAATATCCCACTCATGATCTGGAGTTAGCCGTATTTGTGCATACCTTGGTGAGGTGAAGGCATTTTCTCTTAGGGCATCAGTTTGAGCTGCACAGTGATCATCGTAGCTTGTAGTATATTTTCACAAAGCCAAAATTGAATGTGAGGTAGAGGCATTGGATGGAGTTCTTGTGTGAGTATGACTTTGAGGTCAAGTATATTCAGGGAAAAGAGAATGTGGTGGCAGATGTTCTTAGTCATCGGCGACATGAGATCTCAGTAGGGTCTCTCAAAGTTAATTTAAGAGGTCAGATTCTTGCAGCACTTCCTACAGATAGTTGGTGCTAGGAGGTGAGATCCAAGATTGAGTCTGCTAGACCTTTAGAGGTTAGATTATCTAGTTACTCTCTTGAGTCAGATGGTCTTTTGTGACATTTGGGTCATATCTATGTTCCTAGTTCTAAGGGTCTACGCACCCTAGTGTTGTCAAAGGTGCATTGGGCACCTTATTCTACTCATCCAGGTGTCAAGAAGATGCATGCAGATCTCTGTCAGCTATACTTTTGGAGTGGCATGAAGTGGGATATTGCTGATTTTATGTCGAGGTGTCTTGAGTGTCAGAGGGTGAAGGTGAAGCATCAACACCCTGCAGGTCTTTTGCAGCCTCATTTGATTCCAGAGTGGAAGTGGGACATCATTTTGATTGACTTCAATATTGGTTTTCCAGTATCCTCTCATTGACACAATGCTATTATGGTCACTGTGGATAGGTTGATGAAGGTAGCTCACTTCTCTCCTGTCCATTCTTCTTACATTGCTTCTACAGTGGCCAGAGTGTTCATATAGGACATCATCAGACTTCATGGGATTCCTCGTAGGATCATCTCTGATAGGGATCCAGTGTTCACATTCACTCTTTGGACTTCTCTAGAACATGCCTTAGGGAGACAGTTGAACTTTAGTTCATCCTACCATCCTAAGACTGACGGTCAGATCGAGAGGGTTAATCAGGTTCTTGAGGATATGCTTAGGATGTATGTGATGGATCAATAGAGCCGTTGGGAGGACTATCTATACCTAGTGGAATTTGCCTATAATAATGGTTATCACAGTTCTATCAGCATGTCCCCATTTCAGGCTTTGTATGGTCGCCTTTGTAGGACCCCTTTGAGTTGGGATTATCTTGAGGACAGAGTTCTTCTTGGCCCTGATATGCTTAGAGCTATGGAGCAGTAGGTTAAGAGGATTATAGAGCATTTGGTGGTAGCTCAGGACAGATAGAAGAAGCATGCAGATGCTCATAGGATCGATCATCAGTTTTCAGTTGGAGATCAGGTGTTCTTGTGTGTGCAACTACAAAAGAGTCTGATCCGTTACGGAAAGGGATCTAAGCTAGCACCATGCTTTGTTGGACCTTTTGAGGTGTTGGAGAGGATTGGTCTTGTTGCTTATCATCTTGCTTTGCCGCCCAGCCTTTCACGCATACATGATGTGTTTCATGTTTCCATACTTAGACCTTATCATTCAGATATTTCTCATATTCTTGATTGGACTGCTCTACAAGTAGAGGATGGGCAGTTGGCTTTGGAATCTATAGGCATTCTATAGCACAAGAGACTTGCTCTTAGGGGCAGAGACATGGAGTAGGTCAAGGTCCAGTGGGATCCTAATGATGAGAATTTTGCTACCTGGGAGGATGCTTCCAGGATGAGAGAGTTATACCCTTATTTGTTTGCAAGCTTCTAGGAGTAAGCCTGACTCTAGGGGCAGGATGTAATGCCCCCTCATTTTTGGCTTGTAATAGCTGTTAGTTTTGCATTACTCTCTACTTGATCTGAGACAGTTGTTAGCTTTTCCTTTGCTTCCAAATAGTTCTGAGACATTTGAGTTTTTGAGACTATTGTTCATGCTTATTCTGATTATGATAGATTATGCCTAATTGATTTAGTTATGACATGTGCTATGAGTTTATGATGACATTGTTATTTTTCTAGTAATGATGAGATGGACATGTTTAGTGATGGTTTGATAATATCATGTTTATGCATCTAATTTTTAAATAGAAATAGATATAGTCTTATTTTAGAGCAGAGACGGTGTAGTACTGCTCGGATTGAGCACCCTACTAGGCCGCGATTCTCTATCTCGGTGTGTGTTTGATATATATACATATACAGTTGATCATATACAACCCATTGGTTTTTACACAAGTTACAGGTACCGGGAGTCCACCTAACTTAGCAGGTCTGAGTGGGCTCTACACCATTGATAATGTTGATGGAGATAACATGAGGTTTATTCCCTAGGTTAGTTCAACCTTCAGTTGGTTAGTCGTCTTGTGGTCTGAATGTTTATTGTTGAGTTCTGGGTAGTTAGCCCATGTGTATCTGGGTAATGCGTAATGAGGTAATATTATATTATGAATATTATTAGTTGTCGAATGTTATGGTATTGTGTTTAAATTGGAATATTATTTAAGTAAATTCTAATATAGATTAAATGGATTATGTTAATGATTCTTTTTAGTATCTATGGCATAAGTTTAAAATGGTTAATTAGTATATCATTATTTGAAGAATAGAATTGGATTGTAATTAATGATCTTGGTTAATCATTTATTGTCATCTTGTTGTCGAATATGTTTGGAGATATGGAAATTCTATGTTAAGTAAAATTTCAAATTTCTCTTAATGAGGGGGATTGTGTAACAGATTTGGGGGTTACTGGAATTAATTGTTGTTATCTATTTTGGTCTCGGGAGAGGTTTTGGTGGGTTTTTATGTCTGAGGATTATTTTTGGTTCAAGAATTTTTTTGAAAAGGAGGTTTTCAGAAGATTGTTTTGGGGGAGAAGAAGGGGAAATTTTGGAAAAGGATTCAATTTTGGGAGTGTGAATTTACGGGTATGGTTTTTTTACCTAATTGAATAAATGTCTTGTCTCTGTATATTCCCTGATGTTGTGCTTGTCTGGAAACCCACTGTGCACACATTTTATCCTGAATATTTCTTCAATCTACCATTGTCTTGTTTTGTGGAATGTATTAACCTTTCTACAACCAATTGAGAATCTTCTTGAAATCCATTTATTCTTCTGACTATTGTAAATTTCATCACTTTTACCTAGATTGACATAGACTTGCATCAAGAAACTTGATGGAGACCTTGAGACTTCAAGAGAATTTCATTCTGTTCTGGGATTTTTGTGGTATCCAAACTATATTTTTGTTGCAGCCAATATATTAATTTAATCATTCTGCTTCTTCCTAGATAGAGGTTTATACTATCTACCATGCTTAGTCTCATTAGGGGCATCAAACCTATTATTTTTTCACTCCAACCCTACTATAAACAACTCAACTATTTGAAGTCCAAGACTATCTCTGAATGCATTGAATCTAAATTCTTTTTTTTGTATTAATGACAAAATAATTTTTTTTTCTTTGATGTGACATCCTTCTGAGATGTCACCCCTAATTTCTTCCATTCTTAGTTGTTTGAATCTATTTTGGAAATGTTCAACCGTGCCCTTTCATTAGTCAGGCTAGTGTAACATTGGAAGTAGCTAGAGAACTTAAGCTAGATCATTCATTGACCTATGCGCCGTTCTTGAACCCTTTGCTGTTTTGGATCATTATTTTTTTAGTGTGACAATCTCTGTGGTCTTCCTTGTTTTTGAAGCCATTGTATGGCCTAAATATTTCCCCCTCATGATCTTGTTTCTATTAGATTTATTCTTTCTTCTTATAGCCTGGAAGGACAATTCTGGTCAATCTATTTTCTGAAAACTTCATTCTTTCTGAGCCATTTGCTACCAGACGTGTTACTCTTGGCAAAATGTGACATTTCTTGGTGCTTCATTCAAATGGAACCCCATCAGAAATTGATCTTCTTCATAGCTTAGTCTTTTGCATCCTTCATTTTTCCATTGAATTCATGGGTGTATCATTCCCTATTTATTAGCATAGAAATTATAGTTAGATTTGTCTAAAATATGCCATTCACTGGGTGTCCCATCGATTGATACTTACAACTTTTAAAATGACTCTTACCTTTCTCTTTGAGCTTGACTGGCAATTTTAGTTGAGGCAAACCAAAGAGAACCTAATTCTCTTCCGAATAGTCTTGCCAAACCAAGCTTCTCATGGAAGATGATTAGGTACTTGTGGTAGGTTTTTACAGCTCCTTGCATGATTCTTAGTTGGTAAATTTGATTCTCCTCTCTTAGAAGCCAGTGTGTGCCAGTGGATCCTCCTATAGTTCACTAAGTGTGTTACAGAGTAGCTTGAACCTTTAATTCCCTAGCGTATGGTCCCCAGATCCATTTTTTTTACACTTATTTCTGCTAACATCTTATTCACCCTGAGAAATGACCGACGTCTCCATCTTCTCAATTAATATTTTTTTAGCCTAAATTACAATGCAATTCCTACCTATATGAGTCATTTATTAAGAGAAACTTGATGCAAATCCTATCTGAAATGTATCAAATCTTTTTAGCAAGTTTCATTGCCTTCACCACGTAAGGATATGATTTCCTTTAAGTTTTGGTTTTAGGAAGTTTCCTAAATAATTACTGCCTTATGTATTTTAAGTTATCATAAGAAATCATTTTTTTATTTAGGATATCTCATAATCTCTTTGTCTTAATCGATACCTTTAGGTTAGGAAATCTATTTAGTTATAGAAAGTGTTATTGTGGGATCTTTGTTTGAAGAGTTACCAATCCTTGGTGAGCAAATTGATATGGCCTACAGAATAGGATTAGTAGATAAAAATAAATTAGTTTTGGAATAAGAGAGAATGTAGGGTCTTAGATTATAATGGATTTAATGTAAGTGGTCTTTTATAATTGAAGTAGGTTCTTTTAATTAGATTAGTAAATCTATAGAATAGAATATCCAATTTTTGAATTTATTATTAGTGGGTAAGTATAATTGAATTACACCATTAGCTTTGTTTGTTATTTGTCTCTAGTTAATATTAGTAGTCATTTCAAAGCTTCAGAGTTGTGTGTCATTAAAAATAGTGACTACTGGTATTTAATGTTACTTCCAATCTTGTAGACATATTAGTTATTGTCATTCTGTGAGCAGTATGCAGTGATCATTCTCATAGTATAGGATTTAGACCATAATATTAATAGTATTCCTTGAGTTATTATGATATCGATTATCTAGATAAAAGATGAAATTGAATTTTTATTAAAATAGAATAGTATATGTAACCTTTGTTTTGAATTCTTTTTAAAAGAAAATTAATTTATAGTTTTTGAGTGGGAATTATAGATCTTTGAGATGTGTTTAGAATGTAGTTAGCATAAGTTTATGAGTTAATCTTAAGAGAGAGAATTAAAGCCTTTTTTTAAATCCTTAGTAAAATAGCTTGAATAGTGTTTTGATATATTCTCTTCGATGTTTATTGTTAACTTTAAACCGAGGTATATCAACGATGCAATTGTGTCATTGCAATTATTTCAGTGTTGAGTTTTGTTGTTATGCCTTGTCTAGTTAATGCAATGGTGAGCATGTGAGTTTCATAGGGGGGTCAAGTTGGTAAGTGTCATGTTTTGGTTAGTTGATTATTGATAGTCGTGTTTATATCTGTGTAACTCCAGAGACTTGTTACCTTGGAATCTAGTGTGAGCTAGTGGCAAGAATGTATTTTTGTGTTATTTTCTTTCTCTTTATCCCTTGTTGACCTTATCCCATTGTCATGATCATTGAAACCTAGTTCCATTTCAGAAAAGGTATTGTGTTAACCTAATAAGAAACTCCATTAGTCATTCCAGAGGCTTAACTATTTGACTTGATACTTGTGTCTTTTTGTTTCATGTTGTGTTACTTCAAATCTTGGAGGGTATGAAGGGACTTTATAGTTGTGGCCAAGTGAATGGCATATGTAGTGGATTAGAACTATTTTGTAACCCATATCCTTGCACGTTGTGGTTTGGATGATTGATTAGAGAATTGCTAGTGGAGTAGCTTTCATGGTGGGGCCGGTGCTAGAGGAGTTGCCTGGGTAATCCCATGGAAGTTGTAAGTAAGTGATAACTTAATAAATCAATTAGGAGGGTTGGGGTAGCAAACCACATAACAAGATAAGTAAGATTACCTCACCCATGCCTTGAGTGCTTTCGCAGGCTAAGGATGGGATGAGAAGGCCTGGTTGGCAATGCCGACCTCCTCGTCTTCATGAGAGGACATGTTAGCTCTGCATGTGTCACCTTATGGGGCTAGTACCTAGAGAGAGGCTACCAGGGTAACCATAGATGGGGGCTAGCTTTTGGTGAGAGATAGCCTAGGTAACCCATGCTAGGACCATGCGATGACACTCTCCTTACATAGTTCAGTTACTTCTTTGTTTTATCTTTGTTGTTACCTCTGGAGTGTAGACTGGTCTTCATAATTGATCTTAGCTTGATGTTTTTGAGAACTGTCAGGTCTGTGCAGTCTTGTTGTCCTGTTTGTCTGCATGGAGTTTGGGTCTTATTTTTGTGTTCATGGTTGTAACCTTGACCTAGTAGAACCTCATTGTTATCTCCTAGCTCGGTGGGTTGGACCTCAGGGTTCCACATGGTTGGGAGGTAGAGCTATCCATTGGTCTTTTCATATGTTTGGTTTGAGATCAGAACAGGAGTGTTCCAACTCTAGTTGATGAAAACCTTCATTGTTGTACTATTTGTAAACTGATGTAATCGGTCTTGTAACCTTGTATTGAATTTGTAATTATTCACCCCAGATAATGTAAGATGGATTATTACTCTATTGTATTGATATGCAGATTCTTGTATGGTTTTAATTTTATCTGATGTGGTTATGTTCCCTAGAAGTGTTAGTTGATCATTTCAATAAATGTTGTTATTTAAGTAGATATTTCTTATGATTAATCCATTTGCTTGTTTCAAAAAAAAAAACTGTATTATTATCTCTTGTTTGCTAGCACTCTAGGGTTGCATGACAGGGCATCACATATAGGCTTGAGTATCACCTCAAAACTTGGCCTAAAGCCTCAAGGTGTCAAGAGATCCATTCAAGATTCTTTCAAGTATACATTGAATATAATTTATCTTATTTTATAATCTTTGAGAATTCCTCCTTAGATTTCATAGAGTGGTTCTCTTTGCAAATGATTTAAGTTAAATGTTTGATTTGGTAGATCAATACTTTAATACTTCCCAACCTTGTGATTGAAAACCTACATACTGAGAACATCCTTCATTCTCAAGTTTACCTACATACCCACTTCCAAATGGGATCAAGGTGTAGTATGTATGTAGTTTTGGTTTCTAACTATGTTTTATGTGAACTATTTATTGTGGGTGTGTAGCCCTTTCTAGGGCCCATTTCCCCCAGACAATTCCTCTTCAACTACTATCAATGAAGGGAAGCTTTCAATTCAAAGTACTCACTCACTATGACCAAAAATTGATTACTAATTGCTCTACTTCCTAATCTTATAAAAAAGAAACTTTCATGAACTACATGATTAAAATTCACCTTTTTCCCCTTGATAATTTTATCCCTTCAAACTATGAGAACGTGTTTATGTTTTCAATGGAACTATGTGACAATGATTATAACTATATGATAATGTTTCTAATTTCCTTGAAGTTGTGTGATAGTAATGTTCTAAGTATAGAACTATTGTTTATTCTTTTATTTAATCTTATTAGTTTGGTATCCAAGGAAAATTAACCATTCCTTATATTTAACTAACATGGTGTCCCTTATTAGTCTCCAATGATTTATAGGGTCGATACCACCGATGCCATTGTTGCAACTATATTAGGTAGTAAGTTCAATAGTTCAAGTGTGATAGCATTACCCGTAAACATGAACTAGAGGAACCATAAAAAATTGAATGCTACAAATTTTAATTTCACATCTTGATTAAGATGTTCAACTAAAGAAGAATAAAATTCTAAATGTCTAATATCTATTGGATAATATCAAATTTTAAAAAGTTATAAATAAACCATTGAGACTATCAGATTTCAAAATACTCATTGAGTCTAAACTAAATTTAAACAAGTCCATACAATACTATTAAATAAATTATTTTGAAACTAATTGAAGAGAAATTAAACTACATTGTATATAACTAATTAGATAATCAATAATAAAATTTGCAAGTCATTTAAACTATTTGTTTTTTCTAGCACCAAAATTAAGATCAAATCAATATAAACATATGATCTAGCACAATAAAGAGATTATATTTTTCTCTATACTCATTGTTATTTAATTCAATTTGACATGTGAGAACACATAGTCACTAGTTCAATAGTAGCCTCTATTGGTGATAGCTCTAAGATAATATAATTAATTTGGTGACATCTACAATTAATAGTTTAGTAATCACCTTGCAAAATGTTGGGACAAGGAGAGAGAAAAATAAGAATTCCATGTCAAGGTACTAAAGCACAAAAAGGTAAGGTCTTTACTATATCTTCATTAATTATTATAGTTTAACTATGTCCCACTACCTAATATTTGATAATCGTAGACAAAATAACCCTTCTAGAAGTTTCCCATCTTAACTCCAAGTCAATTAGTCCCATTCAATAATTATTTCCATCAAATAAGATTTGGATTCTATCCATATATTTACACACTAAGTTAATTTCATTAATTAATGTACTTCTACAACTACTATCTAGGGAGAGAATAAGTATTAATATAGGATGATGCTATTAATCAAACTCCATTTACAATAATTCTTAATGATGGTACTCGACAAATTTAGCATTCATACATATAGATCAACATATTGTTTGATATATGTTTAATGTATTATGAACTTGAAAATTAGGTATTTAACATATATCTATAATTGGCCAAATGAGCTTTTTCTTTCAGGTTCAACATATTTAGTTTCTAGATTCGATTGCATTAAAAGATTTTATACACTTTCTTAAGCTGCAATAATAATGACTATTGTTAAGATATGCAAATATTAATAAGGTAATATTTTGTTTCTAGATTTTTTTAGTATATAACATAGTTCACATGAAGATCTCCCCTTCATTTTGTCAAAATTCTCTTTCAAACAAGAATCCATGCCCTCGGCAATGATTGATATATGAAAATCCTTGCATGTGTCATGAAATAAAGAGATCATCATTGTGTGTCATGAAATAAAGAGATCATTGAAATAAAGTATCTTTTTTGTATAGGGATTATTACCTTCCATTGATGGATTGATCAATTCATAGAACACCTTCTAGGGCTTGATCAATTCAAAGGTGTGAAATATCTACTTAAACACTAGATTGCATATAGCACTATGAGGCAACATCTACTTTCAATACCTTCCCTTGATTGATTGATTCCCTAGAACCTTTGATTGATGCCCTAGAACACATTGAATCAAGTGAGAACACATTTATAGTAGGGTCATGTTGAAGAGCCAATTATCAACTTTTCCATCAATAGCCAAGTACAACACTTAATCTTTAGAATTAATTTACCAATGGAAAGAAGGATACAAATAAATTTGATTTTATATATGATGAAAGCATCCTTGGGAATGTCCATCAACAGGATACAGAAATAATTCCTTGTTTAAGTAAGAAGCCTCTTACACATATTCCCCCTTCAATAAACTTACAAACTTGTAATAGGAGTGGAATTTTGCATTCTGCACCTCATGGGGATGAACAAACTACACCAACATGTTGGGGTGGGTGAGAAAATACTAAGGGATGTCTAGTTTCATGCCCCAGGTATCAAATTCATTATGGGCTACAAAATTATAGCAAAGTCACTTCAGATCCCTAAGAGAAAAAACTACCAAAATTTGATGGGATAGTTCTCAAAATTTGTGCCACCTATGAATGTTTTGTTTGGACCTATACGTGCATGTGGGGACCAATCCACAATTACCTCTCTCAATTTTTTTAACTTGAATCCATTTGAGCATGTTGAAATTAAATGCATTCTTTCAAAATGTATCAGTGGCATTCAACATAACCTTGTCAGAACTCATATTGTTTGTTTTATGCATCATGGGGCCAAACTAATTGTACCAACATCTCAAGGTGGGTAGTTAAATGCTAAGGGAGGTCTGATTTTGTGTGCCAAGTGTCCCAATCATTTCAGGATACAAGCTTTTGATAAAGTCACTTAAGGTCCCTAAGAGCAAAAATTACCAAACTTTGACGTAGTAGTTCTCAGAATCTATGGCACTTGGGAATGTTTTGTTCAGACCTATAGGTGCATGTGAGGTTCATCTACAATAACCTCTCTCAAATTTTTCAACACCAATCTATTTAACCATGCAAAAATTAGATACATTCTTGCAAAATGAATTAGTGGCATTCAACATAACCTTGCAAGAAGCTATATTTTTTTTTTTGCACCTCTTGGGACTAAACACATTAAACCAATACATCAAGGTGGGAAAGTAAATGCTAGGAGAGGTCTCCTTTCATGTGCCAAGTATCCCAGTCATTTCTATAATGCCCCCTCATTTTTGTCTTGTGATAGCTGTTAGTTTTACATTACTCTTTATTTGATCTGAGACAATTGTTAGCTTTTCCTTTGCATCCAGACGGTTCGGAGACATTTGAGTTATTGAGACTATGGCTTATCCTTATTCTAATTGTGATAGATTATGTTCGACTAATTTAGTTCTGACATGTGGTATGAGTTTATGATGACATTGTTGTTTTTCTAGTTATGATGAGATGGACATGTTTAGTGATGGTTTGATAATATCATGTTTATGCATCTGATTTTAAATGGAAATGGTTGTAGTCTTGTTTCAGAGCAAGGATGATGTAGTACTACTCGGTTTGAGCACCCTACTATGCTGTGATTCTCTAACTCGGGTGTGTTGGTATATATGTAGTTGATCAGATACAACCCATTGTTCATATGCAGGTTATAGGTATCGGGCGTCGACTCCACCTGATTTAGTAGGTCTGAGCGGGCCCTACACCATGGATAATGTTGACAGAGATAACATGAGGTTTATACCTTAGGTTAGTTCAACCTTCAGTTGGTTAGTCCTCATGTGGTTTGAATATTTATTGTCGAGTTCTGGGTAGTTAGCCCATGTGTATCTAGCCAATGCGTAATGAGGTAATATTATATTATGAATATTAATAGTTTGTCAAATATTATGGTATTTTACTTAAATTGGAATATTATTTAAGTAAATTCTAATATATATTAAATGGATTATGCTAATGATTTTATTAGTATCTATGTCATAAGTTAATATGGTTAATTAGTATATCATATTTTGAAGAATAGTATTGGATAGTAATTTAATGATTTTGGATAATCATTTATTGTTGGCTTGTTGTCAAATATGTTTGGAGATACGAAAATTCTATGTTAAGTAAAATTTCAAATTTCTCTTAATGAGGGGGATTATGTAACCGATTTGGAGGTTACTGGAAATTAATGGTTGTTGTCTATTTTGGTCTCGGGTCAGGTTTTGGTGGGTTTTTATGTTTGAGGTTATGTTTGTTCTAGAGGAGTTTTTGAAAAGGCATGTTTCAGAGGAATGTTTTGTGAAGAAAGGAGGGGAAGTTCTGAAAGAAGATTTGGTTTTGGAGTGTGAATTGTATGGGTATGTCTTGTGAATTTCTGTATTTTCTTGTATCTGTTTGCTCTGAAGAATTAGATTTCTTTGTTGTCTAGTTATTCTGGTATGGAATCGATCTGCTATTCACCTTGTCACCTTTGTAAACTCCTTGCTTTTGTTGGTTGCTCTTTGGAAAGGCTTGGCAAAAAATATTTAAATTTGTAAATCATCCTTTCAACCCTAACCTCTTTCTCAAAAGGGTAGTTGTAATCTTCACCTGTAGATCAATTTGAACTTTTCCTAATTTGTGACATTTCTCTCCTCTAACTTAATCCATGAGCTTTTAATCATTTCCTGCATCATTCTTTTAACCTTCTGTAGCAGTGCACATTAAATTTGTTGAGGCACATGCAATCATTATGGCAAAGCTTATTTAGTCTCAATCTGCAATCAGTGTAACTCCTGGAAGAAACTAGGGTATGGAAAAATTGTATACACCTCAGTTTAAATCAAATCAAATTCCATATACCTCCCTTTGGTCAATTTCCTTGAAGTCAAATCCTCTTGGTCTCAATTTTCTTGTATCCCTGCTCACTGTCACAATAGTTCCTTTCTTCAAGTTCAAAATAGTGTCCCAAGGTTTCAATGAAGTCATTGTTCTTTATATTAGTTAGAGCCTTGTCAATATTCTCTAAGGTAGATGCTATAGCCACATGCTTGCCTTTTTCTTTTTCTCTGCGGGATCATCTTTTCTCTCTGTATCACCTTGCCACCTTTTCATGATTATCAAACTCTTGCATCACTTGCTGATACAATAGCCATATGTAATCCTCATAGAGGCATCAACTCATGTTTTCAATAGACCCGTAGGCATTTCTAATCATTATTCTCTTTATGCTCTGATATTTTAGACTCAGTATTGCGTGTGTCTGTATTCATGGTAGCTTATATTTTAGTGGGGCTATCGCTTTTGTATCTACCCAAACTCAAGTATTGATCCCTTGAGTCTTTTGTTCTCTCCAAACCCTTGTCTATTTTGTGCCCTTCGATGGTGCTTTCAATGCCCTGCAATGCTCTTCTGTCAACCTCTGCATATTTGACCATGAAATCTACCGCAATCTAGATGTCCTCCCATCCATTGTATTGATGGCACTGAGGGCATAATTTCCTCTCTGTAGACCCCAGATGTAGTTTTACCAGCGATCTTGCTTGGCCTCTCCTTCGAACCCACTATTGTTGCTTTATCAAGCTTGGAATCTTTTAATTTGGTGTGTTGTTGTTAGGGTCGAATGAGTGCATTTTGTTTATGATGTTTTCCCACCTTTTTGGACCTATGTCAGTTTAGTAGACAGCAAGTCAATTTAGAATCTTTCTTGGCTTTGTTTTAAGTTTTAGAAAGTGTTAAGTGTGGTGGTGTGGCCTTCCCTCTTGAGCCCGTCTTTAATGTAGATTCATGGCCGGTCATCATTAATAGAAATCTTTCCCTTACGTTTAAACTTTAGTCAAGTGTATTGCAGTTAGCTATCACCATTGATTATAATTGACTCTAGATTGATGTCCTTTTAGAGCAATCTTTTGATTTTAGCAATAGGTAATTTAATATATCTTAAATGTTTCTATGTAATTGCATTTTGATAATTAGAACCCATAAATACTTCTAGCCTTGAGTAGTAAGTGTTATTCCTTGTAATTACTAGCGTATTGTTAATAATGTTATAGCTACTAACTTATCTTTTGTGCCAAGTAGTTAAGACAAAGTCACTTATTTTGTTTATTGCAATTAGGAATGAAATTAATAGAGCTTGGAATAATAGTTTTTAGACATTGTAGTTGAACAAAAAAATTGTTGAAATCTTCCTTTTAATCCATGTTAGTATAGATAATTTTCCATTACACTTGTATTTTATAGAAGTTAGAATTAAGCATATTTTTGAATGTTGTCTCAATTAATCTCTTAACTTGTCATCCTTTCAATCTTTTAATGCGTAACTGGTATTCTTCATGAGTGGTTTTTGTGTCTTGTAAAGTTTGGAGTTCTTCTTGTTTTTAATGCAAAGAAGTAGGAATATATTAGTTTTGGGTTGCAATATTGTATTTACTTCTTAATTGAAATAATTTTATTTTCGCATACCTTGTCTGGTATTGTGTGAAGTCATCCTTGGGACAAAATTGGTTATTTTATCAACTTGTATTATGGATGGTATTGAGTTAGCTTTTCTTTCTCTTATCCCTTGTTGATCTTATAATTTTGTCATGGTCATTGAAACCCAGTTCCCTATGGGGAGAAGTATAGTTGTAACTAGGGAAAGAATTCTATTACTGACTCTAGAGGTCTAACCATTTGGGTATTCAATTTAATACTTGTGTCATACTGCTTCTTGATGTATTGCTTGAGGTTGAGAAGGACAATGGGATCTTTATTGTGGAGGTCAAGTGAATTGCTTGTGTAATGAATCAAAATCTATTGTAACCCATGTCCTTGCATATTGTGGTTTTGGTTGATTAGTCAAAGATTGCTAGGAGAGTGGCTTTCATGGTGGGGCCAGTGCCAGAGGGGTCACCTGGGTAACCCCATGGAAGTTGTAAGTAAGTGATAACTTAATAAATTAATTAGGAGGGTTGGGGTAGTAAACCACATAACAAGATAAGTAAGACTACCTCACCCGTGCCTTGAGTGCTTTCGTAGGCTAAGGATGGGATGAGAAGGCCTGGTTGGCAAGGCTGACCTTCTTATCTCCATGAGAGGACATGTCAGCTCTGCACGTGTCACCCTATGGGGTCGGTGCCTAGAGAGAGGTTGCTAGGGTAACCATAGATGGGGGCCGGCTTTTGGTGAGAGATAGCCTGGGTAACCCATGCTAGGACCATGCGATGACACTCTCCTTATGTAATGTCCCGCCCCAGAACCCTAGAAAAATGCTTAACTATGCATTTAATAAGGCAATTTTTTTTTTGAGAAGAAATAGTGACACAATGCAAAACTTAATAATCACTTAACATGCAAGTTAACTTTTATTCTCTAGGGTATATAGGACTGCATCACTACTTACTAACATAATCTAATTCACAACCATGAATTGATCTGAAAACCAAGTGTATCCAAGAATCAACACATAATTACCTCCATCAATACAAAACATCCACATCAAGATTTAGCATAAATGAATACAATAAGGTTACAATTTCATTACAATCAAATACATCAATATAATGTTTGCACTATTGCATCCTAATTACATTTGAAGATATACATCAATATAATAATACAAGGTTCAACAGACATACAAGGCTGAAATAGAAACATACTATTTGCCTCCTCAAGTGAACAAGATCAGTGAGCGTCTACAAGATAAGTTCTCCATGCACACAAATAGTAGAAAAGTGACCAATGGAATGAGCACATCCACCTGACCATGTGGAGCCCTGAGGCCCAACACCCATGCTAGGAGATAATGAAAAGGACCCATGACCTGAATAGTCAGATGGACAAAACTAGGTGAAAAAGAGGACTACACACGACTACAACACATAACAACAATGATGCCACAAGCGACTTAACACAACATCCACATGCACCCACAGAATGAAAGGAAATAGTATAACTTGGGGATGTCAGACTGCAGAAGGGAGAAGTGTCATCGCATAGTTTGTCATGAGTTGTCTTGGGTAGCCTTCTTACAATTGTAATAAGAATACTAAATTAGATTTACATTTACCCATGTTTAGATTTAAACCCATTAATCATAAAAAGTAAACATATATCTTTAAAACTCAAACATTAGGTTTTGTTACTCTACTAATCAATTTCCATTGAGATACTTTTATTTACCTGTAAATATATTTCTAAAATATTAATACTAAATTGTAATAATCTACTCTTTAGAGGTAATAGTGATAATAATAATCTTAGTAGTAAAAATAATAAGAAAAGTCATTATAATAACTAAATTCACTATCAAAGGATCACTATTACTACACAAATTTTGTATCAGATAAAATGGTTGTGACATTAAAAGCCTATTCGACCGGGCAGAAAAAAAAACAAATAACCCCAAACGATTTACTTTACACTCATTACAAAAAGGATTGCATAACAAAAGGGGTGACAAACGGGCTAGTAGGATATGAGTCAGTTTAGAAAAAAAGATAAATAAAATTGATCATAGATGGTAAAGGCCGCTGGAAGAAATGTCTTCAATTTCACATCAAGAAGCGTAAAACAAAAGGTATTGTCAAACTTGCAAAAAGGAAAGCTTTTAATCTAGGTAATAATGTTTGCCCAAACTGCCAACTAAGATTCAAAGTACCACAGCATACATGCTAGTCAATGTGCTAAGTATGCTTAACCAACCACTACTAGTTAAACCCACAGAATCCAACACATTCGTACTGATGATGTCGGGACTAACAGGAAAGAAGGTCAATGGGGATTCCATAGATTTTGACCTGCATTGAACACAAAATATGGCAACCATGCTTACTAATCCTAACTGAGTCTTATCTGAAGGTGATTACCACCAACACATGAAGATACAAAGGCAATGAAGAAGGGCATGAACATGGTAGAGAATTGACTTTAGAAAATAGTGACAGTTGGGGAAGAACATCAATATACTAATCGACGCACTAAACATGCCAACTAATCACTACAAGATAACCCACCCTTCACCAAATCTCACATGTATATTCCTGACAGCAACGGGACTCAATAGAGAAGGACAACAAAGACAAGATGACCAGGATTCCTATAACCATGACTTGCACCACTTAAATGGATATACTATCTACACTCACTGAACCTTATTGCGCCCTAACTATAGATGACTACCACTGTAAAGGTAAGGATAAAAATGAATCTTGGCAGGGAAGTTGACTATTAAAAGACCATAATGGTAAAGGAAACAGAAAACAAATTGTTGTGGCTCTACATTTCTTCTATGGAAAACTAGATTGCAAATTACCTTGGATGTTGCTAATGGGCTTCAATACTTTCATGAGCATACAACGCCTAAAGTTGTGCACAAGGATGTGAAAAGTATCAATATTCTCTTGGATGGAAATTTTAGGGCTAAAATTGCAAATTTGGAATGGCGAAGTCAAGGATAAATGTTCTGACAAGACACATAGTAGGTACACAAGGATACATGGCTCTAGAATACATTGCAGATGGACTGGTGAACCCCAAGCTTTATGTGTTTGCATTGGAGTTGTATTGCTAGAGCTAATTTTTGGAAAGGATGCATAGAGGACCAGAGGACCTTGACTGATGCTATAGATCAAACAACTACAGACTACAAGGAGAAAGAGTATATGATATGCAGACACCAGTATTGCTCAAAGGAACTTTGAATAACTAGGGGTTTATAGTGTCAACATAGACAAGATATATAAGGGTATAACTCAAAACACAGGATTCAAGGTAGAAGTTGTGAAGAGGAAACACCTTAGAGAAATAGGATTCCAAAGTTGTAGAAGTTTAGAGAAAATAACATGCAAACAATTTAGTGAAATTCTTGGAAAGGTTTACAATGATAAAACATACAGAACAAAATAGTTTTCTAATCAAGACAACAATATACTCATGCATTAGCAAGAACTGAGACATTAAATCTCAAAGGATTGTAACAAAACACATACCTGTGATTAAGCTTTCTTCTTCCCAGTTTCGCCTCCTTGCCTGATAAAATCTCTTTCCAAAACTTCCCAAAAAGTCCCCCCAGCAAAAGACCATTCTTTCCCCTAAAAACCCTTTTCGGACAAAAGTAGCTAATTGTCAAAATTTCCCACTAACCGAACATAAATGTAGTAGATCTCCATTATAGGAGATTTTCCCATAATAGAACCAAAATCAATATCTTTATTGTTCCCGACAACTCATTACCAACAACACATAATTAATACCTATTCAAGAAAAATCTATTTATACACCAAGATATCAGCTATGATATTAATATCCTCAATTAACAGCCCTTAATCATTATTATCATTATTACTAGTCAAACAAGGAGGAATAGCAATTTCACCTTAAACAAGACAATTATTCCCAATAGAGGTCACATCATAAACATAAGAACCCACATACAAAACAATACTGACATCCATACAAGACCATACTACAGAGACATACAATCATCCATCCCGACCAAAACGACAGGACTCTAGGCGTGATACACATCCTTCTTAAGGATGGCGACAAATCAGGTAGGGACCTTTTGTTATCTCCACACAACAATTTCCATTGGTCAAGGCATGCTCAGACCTATTAATTCAGGTGGAGTCAATACCTAGTACTTGCAACCTACACAAACCAGATATCGAGCACATATACATATACCATCATCAGAACAACACACATGTGATAGGGAATCATAGTGTAGCAGGGTGCTCTTTAAGAGTAATGCTACACCATCCCTTCACAAAAAAAACATAACGCATTCTCCACATTGCCAATTAAATCCATAAAAGACATAAGCATTAAACATTAATTCATTCAACATCATCATCAGTCCAATAATCAAATGTCAGATAATCTCATGATATATAGTTCTATCAAATTAATTCAACACATAATTAATCATAACATAAGTATTTTGCACTAACATAAGCATCACAAATGTCATCATTAGTCCTCAAAATAAATCCATCAAAATATACCATCATGCCTAACCATAATGAACTAACTAATAGTAAATCGGAAAGCCAAAATGAGGGGCACTACACCTTATGCAGTTCAGTTACTTCCTTTTTATCTTTGTTGTTACCTCTGGAGTGTAGACTTGTCTTCATGATTGATCTTAGCTTGATGTTTTGATTTGTCTTGTTGAGTACTGTCAGGTCTATGCAGTCTTGTTATCCTATTTGTCTGCATGGAGTCTGGATCTTGTGATTGTGTTCATGGTTGTAACATTAAGCTAGCAGAACCTCATTGTTATCTTGTAGCTCAGTGGGGTGGACCTCAAGGCATGGTTGGGATGCAGAGCTATCCATTGGTCTTCTCAGATGTTTGGTTTGAGATCAGAGCAGGAGTGTTCCGGTTCCAGTTTGCTCTTCATCTTCAAGTTGTTGTTTACTTTCATTATTGTACTATTTTTAAACTGATGTAATCAGTCTTGTAATCTTGTATTGAAATTTGTAATTATTCATCCCAGATAATGTAAGATGTATTATTATTCTGTTGCATTGAGATGCATATTCTTTTATGGTTTTAATTTTATCTAATGCGGTTATGTTTCCTAGAAGTGTTAGCTAATCATTTCATTAAATGTTGTTATTAGTGTAGATATTTATAATGATTAATGGATTTCATTGTTTCAAAAAAAAAATTATGTATTATTGTCTCTTGTTAGTCTAGCACTCTAGGGTTTCATGGCGGGGCATCACATTTGGTATTAGAGCCAAGTTTAAATACTAGGTACTCTGGTTATAACTAAACCCATTATGTGACCTAGTGCTAAAACTTTGTAGATTAACTGTTGTTTTCCTTTCTATGTGTAATAAATCATCTTTTGGTGTTGTAGGTAGGGGTTGTGGGAGAGGTGGTGGTGGAACACCTACTCCTAGTTCTCCTCATGAGAGTGCCCATGAAAGCAGAGGTCAGAATATGGAGGGTTAGGGCCAACCTGAGAGAGCCCAATTATGATAGATACTTGAGGAGGCTCTTGCCTGATTAGGTCCTAGATAGGAGGTTAAGGAGCCTAGAGGGGGTCAAGAGGTAGACCAGCCAGAGCCTCAAGAAAGAGAGATCACCCAGGCATAGAGAGTTGATAGTTGAGTAGGAAGCCACACAGCCATCCATATGAGAGATCTTCTGAGGGCATGCCCTCTCATCTTTGATGGAGCTGGTAGAGGTCTTGAGGCAGATACTTGGTTATTGGACTTAGGCAGGTGTTTCACCATGCATCCTTATGGTAGTAACACCAAAGCCAGATGTGCTATTTTACATCTCTGAGGGTTTGCTTCGACTTGGTGGCGGTTAGAGGAGTAGAAGCTGCATTTGGACATTAGCACTATCTTGGGAGTTGTTCTTAGAGAGATTCAGAGCCCATTTTATGTCTAATCATTGGAGGCAGCATCGCGCAGATGACTTCCATGAGATGAGGTAGATGGCCATGTTAGTTGAGCAGTATGAGCATAGATTTTATGAGCTCAAGTAGTATGTGGGTATCAGAGATGACAAATCTATGTTGGTGCAACATTTTATCAGGGGCCTAAATGCCCAGATCAGCAGAGGGGTTTGTGTATTCAAACCTAAGTCTATGTAGGTAGAAGTGGAGAAATCTCGGTTAGTGGAAGAGAATTTGGCTATGGCACTCGGTGGACATACAAGTGTGCATATTAGTAGTGCACCATCTTTTGGGTTTGGTTCATGTGGTGGACATACTCAGGCTTTAGGATCTCATGCACTCTCAGGCCAAACTGAAGAATTATCAGCCACAACAAGGTAATAGATTTCAGTCTAAGAAGGATTGATCTTGGCAGCACAATAAGTGCAATTGCTTTGATTAGCTAGCTTAGAGTACATAGTCCACAGTGAGCAGAGGTAGTTTCCAGTAGTCTAGTGCTTTCCAGGGTGGCAATGGTTTTGATAGAGGTACTGGATGCTTCTCCTGTGGCCAATAGGGCCATATTGCTAGACAGTGCCCACAGAAGGGTGCATCAGGGTTTGGACATCGACTGGAGGCATCTGACCCAATAGTTGGTGATACAAGAAGATCACACAAAGTCTTTGCAGTGGTGGATAACTGATAGGTAGAGCATCAGGGCACCATGGTGGAGACTTTGGGTTTCATGCGAGGTATTGGTTTTTCTATTCTTTTTTATTCAGGTGCATCTAATTCATTTATGTCCCCTTCACTTGTGGAGCATTGTGGCTTAGTGGCAACAAAGCAAAGTGAAAGGTGGCAGGTTGAGTTAGCTTCTGGGGCTAATATTGCAATTGAGTCTCTAGTTCCTAGGTGTGAGTTGGGGATTGGCTCTCTATCTACTACTATAGACCTTCACATCCTACCCCTTGGTTCATATGATATAGTTTTGGGGATGGATTTGTTAGAGGCCCATCAGGTGGTGATCAATTGCTGGCATAAGTTTGTTAGATGTGTGGATGATTCTGGTGCAGAGGTGGAGGTTGTAGGAGTTCAGACACTTATTTCCCTACGTATGATTTTTGCTATGTAAGCTTAAGAGATACATGCATTAGGGATGTCAGCTTTTTGCAGTTTCTGTTAGTGACTTGGAGATGGAGGAGATCATCTCTTGACGATCATCCTTTGTTGAGGGAGTATGCTAATGTGTTTCCTTCTGAGATCCTAGGGATGCCACCTAAGCGTGACATTGACTTCAGGATTGATCTTGTTCTCGGTGCAGAGCCCATCTCACGAGCTCCATATAGGATGATCACTCAGGAACTTAAGGATCTCTGACTGTAGTTGGAAGAGTTGTTAGCCAAGGGATTCATTAGACCTAGTGTCTCTCCTTGGGGAGCACCTGTGATCTTTGTGAAAAAGAAGGATGGATCTCTATGACTGTGTATCAATTATCCACAACTCAACAAGGTGACAGTGAGGAATAGATACCCCTTGCCTCAGATCGATGATTTGTTTGATCAGATTAAGGGAGCCAAGGTGTTCTCTAAAATTGACCTTAAGTCAGGATATCATCAGTTGTGGATATTTGAGGTAGATATTCACAAAATGACATTTCGTACTCATTATGGACATTATGAGTTCACAGTAGTACCATTCGGGTTGACAAATGCACCTTTAATTTTCATGAGCCTAATGAATGGTGTTTTTCACACTTATCTTGATAGGTTTGTCCTTATGTTTCTAGATGATATATTGATCTATTCAAGGACTATAGAGGAGCATGAGGAGCAATTGTGTCAGGTGTTGTAGTGTCTGAGAGAAAATCAGCTTTATGCTAATTTGTCAAAATATGAGTTCTTTCAGACAGAGGTGAAGTATTTGGGTCATGTCATCTTTGGAGAGGGTATTATGGTGGATCCCTCAAAAATCCAAGCTATTATGGATTGGCCTACACCTACTAAAGTTTTTGAGGTCTGCAATTTTATGGGTTTGGTAGTCTACTATCGCCATTTTGTTATGAGGTTTTTGAGGATTGCTCATCCTATTACTTCTCTTCAGAGTAAAGGGAAGAAGTTTGTTTGGTCAGAGTAGTGTCAGGTAGCTTTTGAGACCCTTAAGGAGCAGTTGACCAATGCACCTGTTTTAGCAGTTCCTGATCCTATTGGGGACTTTGTTGTTTGTACAAATGCTTCTTTGGAGGGTTTAGAAGCAGTACTAATGCAAGATGGTCGCATGATTGCCTATGAGTCTCGAAAACTCAAGGATCATGAATTGAACTATCCCACTCATGATCTGGAGTTAGGCATAGTTGTGCATGCCTTGGTAAGGTGGAGGCATTTTCTCTTAGGGCATTAGTTTGAGCTACATAGTGATTATATTAGCTTGCAGTATATTTTCATGTAGCCAAACAAGAATGTGAGGCAGAGGCGTTGGATGGAGTTCTTGTGCGAGTATGAATTCGAGGTCAAGTATATTCAGGGAAAAGAGAATGTGGTAGTAGATGCTCTGAGTCGTCAGTGACATGAGATCTTAGTGGTCTCTTTCACAGTTGATTTGAGAGGTCAGATTCTCACAGCACCTTCTACCAACAGTTGGTGCTAGGAGGTGAGATCCAAGATTGAGTCTAGTAGACCTTTGGAGGGTAGATTCTTTAGTTACTCTATTGAGTTAGATGGTCTTTTGTGACATTTAGGTCATATCTATGTTCCTAGTTTTGAGGCTCTTCGTACCCTAGTGTTGTCAGAGGTGCATCAAGCACCTTATTCTGCTCATCTAGGTGTCAAGAAGATACATGCAGATCTACGTCAGCTGTACTTTTGGAGTGGCATGAAGCATGATATTGCTGATTTTGTGTCGAGGTGTCTTGAGTGTCAGAGGGTTAAGGCAGAGTATTATCACCCTGTAGGTCTTTTGCAGCCTCATTTGATTTTGGAGTGGAAGTGGGACATCATTTCGATAGACTTCATTATTGGTTTACCGGTATCCTCTCATCGACATGATGCTATTATGGTCATTGTGGATGGGTTGACGAAGGTAGCTCACTTCTCTCTTGTCCATTCTTCTTATAATACTTCTACGGTGGCCAGAGTGTTCATGGAGGATATCATTAGACTTCATGGGATTCCTCGTAGGATCATCTCTGATAGGGATCCATTGTTCACTTCTGATCTTTGGACTTTTTTGTAGCATTCCTTGGGGACACAGGTAAACTTTAGTTCAGCCTACTATCCTGAGACTAATGGTCAGACCGAGAGGGTTAATCAGGTTCTCGAGGATATGATTAGGATGTATGTGATGGATTGGTAGAGCCGTTGGGGGGACTATCTGTACCTGGTGGAGTTTATTTATAATAATGGTTATCATAGTTCCATTAGCATGTCTCCATTTCAGGCTTTGTATGTTCATCCTTTAAGGACCCCTTTGAGTTGGGATCATCTCGAGGACAGAGTTCTTCTTGGCCCAGATATGCTTAGAGATATGGAGCAGCAAGTCAAGAGGATTAGAGAGCATTTGGTGGTAGCTTAGGATAGATAGAAGAAGTATGCGGATGCTCATAGGATCGATCGATAATTTTTAGTTGGAGATTGGGTGTTCTTGTGTGTGTGGCCGCAAAAGAGTCTGATCCATTATGAAAAGGGATCTAAGCTAGCACCATGCTTTGTCGGACCTTTTGAGGTGTTGGAGAGGATTGGTCCTATCGCTTATTGTCTTTCTTTGCCGCCTAGTCTTTCACACATCCATAATGTGTTTCATGTTTTTATACTTAGACCTTATTATCCAGATATTGCTCATATTCTTGATTGGACTGCTCTACAGGTAAAGGAAGGGCAGCTAGCTTTGGAGCTTGTAGGCATTCTATAGCACATAAGACTTGTTCTCAGGGGCATAGACATGGAGTAGGTCAGGTGTTAGGGTTAGCCGGCAGAAGATATCAATTACATGCAAATAAAGATTAAATAGAGGAATGGAAATACATAGAAATAATAACAGCGAGAGACAAGTTTTAACATGGTTCACCCAAACTCAGGCTACATCCACCAAATAGAGAGTCCAATATTATTATCCAGTAAATCAAACTGATTACAATCAGCAATCCCTGCAACTCAATACTGCTGGAAAATGCTACAATACCATCTCAAAACCCTAACCCTTAGCCGCTTTTATCAAGCCCTTTTTGTCAATTACAATATAGGGTTTTTTTAAATGTCAGTTACAAAAAATAGGATTTTTTATGTAGGCTCTAAAAAATTGTTTATGTAGGCTCTAGAAAATTTTTTACAGTACCCCAATGAGGATACATTTCTAGTGTACAGTACTTTCCTAATCAGTCGCCACCTACCAACAATCTCCCACTTGGAGGCTGATCAGGCTCCACACCAAATAATCTCCCACTTGGAGACTGAGCCTGGATGACACCGCTGTGCGTGCAGCTCCCACTGGAAATAAGCACCCTAGACTCTACTGTTCTATTTTCATTGTTTTCAATCTAGAAGACCAACTAAAGCTGAAGAGGAGCTCAGCTTCTCCCTTGTCACTGCCTTTGTAAACATATCCATTGGATTTTCATCTATATGTATCTTTTCCATCCTTAACTATCCATTATCCAACACTGACCGAATAAAGTGATACCTCAACTGTATGTGTTTGGTCTTTGAATGCAAGGCAAAATTCTTTGAAAGATGTATGGCACTCTGACTGTCTGTATACAAAGAGCTATTAGCCTGTTGTTTGCCCAATTCTTCCATGAAAGAGGTCATCCATATCATCTCCTTGCTTGCCTCAGTTGCAGCTACATACTTTGCCTCTGTGGTGGATAAAGCAACCACCTTTTGCAATCGTGAGATGCAGCTCACTGCTGTCCCACCTATAGTAAAGACATAGCCTGTAGTACTCCGCCTGGTATCAATATCCCATGCTAAATCTGAGTCTACATAGCCTGCTAAATCAGTATTAGAGCCCCCAAAATAGAAGTGTTTATTGGATGTACCTCTCAAATATCTGAGAATCTATTTTACTGCATTCCAATGCTCAAATCTGGGATGACTCATATACCTACTAACAACTCCTACATCATGTGCAATATCTAGTCTTGTACATACCATGGCATACATTAAACTTCCTACAGCTGAAGCATATGGTATCTTGGACATTTTTTCTTCCTCTTGTGTCTTAGGACACATCTCCTTAGTCAATTTCAATGACTAGGCAAAGGTGTGCTGACAGCTTTTACATTCTCCATGTGGAATCTCTGCAACACCTTTTCAACATAAGCAGCCTGAGATAGAGTCAATTTTCTGTTCATCCTATCTCTGCAAATTTTTATACCAAGAATTTGTTTTGTTGCCCCCAAATCTTTCATATCAAATGACTGTACTAACTAATGTTTTAACTCTCTGATGTGATCCATGTTAGACCTAGCTACAAGCATGTCATCAACATATAAACATAAAATAATGTAGCTGTCATTATCCAACCTCTTAAAATAAACACAATGGTCAGAATTACATCAGTTCTAGCCTTGCTCAGCCATAAAACTATCAAATTTCAAATACCATTTCCGAGGTGCTTATTTCAGGCCATACAAACTCTTCTTCAATCTGCACACCTGTTTCTCCTTACCTTTGACCTCAAATCCTTGGGGATATTCCATATATATCTCCTCCTCCAAATCACCATGGAGAAAGGCAGTTTTCACATCTAGCTGTTCCAAATGCAAATCTTTAGCAGCCACAATACTTAAAACAGTACAAATAGAAGTCATCTTGACAACCGAAGAAAACATCTCATCAAAATCAATGCCCTTTTTCTGTGCAAATCCTTTTACAACTAACCTGGCCTTAAATCTTTTCTTACCTCCATCTTCCTCTTTCAGCCTCTTTACCTGCAGGCAACTAACATAATTCCCAAGTCTACTTTTTTAGAAAGGAGTCCATTTCTTCTTTCATAGCAAGCTCCCATTGAACCTATGTATCCACCTGCATAGCTTCATCATACCCTTCTGGTTCACCAGCATCTGTTAACAAAATAGAATACAAAGAGGGAGAAAACCTTTTAGGAGGTCTACTTAGCCTTGTTGTCTGTCTAACATTCACTGGAGTTTGTGGTATTTTTGGTTGCTGTTGCGGATCCTGAGGAACCACTGGAACATCACTATTTGGAGTATCATCTAGCACCACATAATATTTTTCTTTCTTCTCATGCTGTTGCAACTGATCTTTGTACAACACCTTCTCATTGAATATAACATCCCTGCTTCTCACAATTTTCTAATTTTCAAACTCCCAAAGCCTATAACCAAATTCATCAATGCCATATCCAACAAAGGTACACTTTTTTGATTTTACATCTAGCTTGGTTCTATTTTCAGAATCTACATGTGTAATGCTTCACATCTGAAGGTTTTGAGAAAAGAATAACTCACCTTCTTAGCTGTCCATGCTTCCTCTAGAATACCATAGCCCAAAGGAATTGAAGGACCTCTGTTAATTAAATATATAGCAGTGTTGACAGCCTCTGCCCACATGTTTACAGAAAGCCTAGCATGCAATCTCATGGTCCTTGCACACTCCATTATTGTCCTATTCATGCATTCAGCCACTCCATTTCCCTGTGGAGTCCTTGGAACTATTTTCTGCCTACAAATTCTATTAAAGGAACAATAATCTTCAAATTCTTTGCTATAATACTCACCACCATTATTAGATCTGAGACATTTTAATCTTTTACCCGTCTCATTCTCAACCAAGCTTCTCCATCTCTTAAATGTTTGAAATACATCAAATTTCTGCCTAAGGAAATAAATCCATACCTTCCTAGTTGTATCATCTATGAATGTAACATAATATCAAGAGCCACCAAGAGAAGATACCTGAGCCAGTCCCCATACATCGGTATGCACAAGCTCCAACTTTTCATTTTTCTTTTGCTTCCCATCCTTGAGAAAACTAACTCTCTTTTATTTTCCATACACACAACTTTCACAGAAATCCATATTAATACATTTCAGACCTGGTAAAACTTTCTTAGAATGAAGTACCTTCATACCTTTTTCACTCATATGCCCAAGTCTGTTATGCCATAGTGTTGTTTCAAAATCTGCAGCAACTTTTCCAGTCTCTTCTTGCAAACCTGCAGCAACTGTTCTTGAGCCTGTTTGTTTTTTCTTTGTAATAGCTAAAGTAGAAGGAATAGTATGACTTGTATAAAGATATAAGGTGCCTACTTTCACACCTTTTTCTACTACTAAGGTACCTTTTGAAACCTTCCAATTTTTATTAGTAAATGTAACAATGCAACCTTGTTCAGCTAGCTGCCTTACTGAAATTAAATTCCTACTAAGCCTTGGAATGTGCCTTACCTCTTGTAGTAGCCAATGATTTCCATTCTGCAACTTAATCTTGATTCTTCCCTTTCCAACAATCTGACAGGGTTCATTATCTCCCAAATAAACCAGCCCAAAATCCCCTTGGACATAATCAAGAAAATAACTTCTATGGGGCGTAGCATGAAATGAGGCCCCTGAATCTAAAACTCATGAATCATCAGCATTATCTAGGGAAAGAATCAAAGCATCATCTTCAGACTTGTTGCTTACCACATTTGCCTCCTTATTGCCTTCTTGTTTGTCTCCTTTATTTTTTCGAGACCAACAATTTTTCTTTAGATGACCTGGTTTCCCATAGTACCAGCAATCTTTCTATCCTTTGGATTGGGATCTCTTGTCCTTCGATTTTCCTTGTGACTTCCCATGACCTCTAGAATCTTTTTCCTCTCTCCTTTGATCTACCCCTACTTTTTGCATTCAAAACACTGCCTGATGTGGATCCACCTGAGCTTTTCTTATGAATTTCCTCACTCAGAATAACACCAACAACATCATCAAATTTTAGGGTATTTAAACCAGAAACATAGTTACTAACCGCCATTACCAAACTATCCCAGCTTTTAGGCAATGAACATAATATCAAGAGAGCTCTAACTTCATCAAATTTTCTGTTTAAAGAAGTCAATTGACTGACAATCATATTAAATTCATTTAAATAACCTGTCACAGATCCACCTTCAACCATTTTCAAATTAAACAAATGCTTCATGAGAAATACCTTATTTGAGGCTGAGGGTTTTTCATACAATTTAGCCAAAGCTTTCATCAAACCATCTATTGTCTTCGCTTCCATTATATTGAATGCCACCGATGGTGCCAAGCACAACCGAATGGTTACCAGTGCCTTTCTGTCAAGAAGATTCCAATCCTCGTCAGACATTGTTGCCAGTTTCTTGGATACTCCTTCCAATGACATTCATAAATCCTTTTGATAGAGGTAATCCTCCATCTGCATCTTCCATAACTAATAGTTCTTCCCATTAAATTTATTGACCTTCAATTTACCCTCATCCTCCATTGCTCCCACTCAACCGTGAGACTTTCCTGTAGATGATAATCGAACACAACCCGCTCTGATACCACTTGTTAGGGTTAGCTGGCAAAAGATATCAATTAAATGCAAATAAAGATTAAATAGAGGAATGGAAATACATAGAAATAATAATAGCGAGAGACAAGTTTTAACGTGGTTCACCCAAACTCAAGGTACATCCACCAAACAAAGAGTCCAATATTATTATCCAGTAAATCAAACCGATTATAATCAGCAATCCCTGCAACTCAATACCGCTGCAAAATGCTACAATAACATCTCAAAACCCTAACCCTTAGCCACTTTTATCAAGCCCTTTTTTTTAGTTACAAAATAGGGTTTTTTATGTTGGTTACAAAAAATAGGATTTTTTATGTAGGCTCTAGAAAATTGTTTATGTAACCCTGGCGAGGATACATGGCTAGTGTACAGTACTTTCCTGATCAGTCACCACCTACCAACATCAGGGTCCAGTGGGATCCTAATGATGAGACTTCTGCTACCTGGGAGGATGCTTCCAGGACAAGAGAGTTATACCCTTATTTGTTTAGAGGCTTCCAGGAGTAATCCTGACTCTAGGGAGGGAGGATGTAATGCCCCCTCATGTTTGGCTTGTGATAGCTGTTAGTTTTACATTACTCTCTATTTGATCTAAGACAGTTCAGAGACATTTGAGTTATTGAAACTATAGTTTATGCTTATTTTGATTGTGATAGATTATGTTCGACTGATTTAGTTCTGACATGTGGTATCAGTTTATGATGACATTGTTGTTTTTCCAGTTATGATGAGATGGACATATTTAGTGATGGTTTGATAATATCATGTTTTTGCATCTAATTTTAAAGAGAAATGGTTGTAGTCTTGTTTTAAAGCAGGGACAATGTAGTACTTCACGGTTCAAGTACCCTACTATGTCGTGATTCTTTGACTTGGGTGTGTTGGTATATATACAGTTGATCAGATACAACCCATTGTTCATATGCAGGTTGCAGGTACCGGGCCTCAACTCCACCTGACTTAGTAGGTCTGTGCGGACCCTACACCATGGATAATGTTGACAGAGATAACATGAGGTTTATACCCTAGGTCAGTTCAACCTTCAGTTGGTTAGTCATCATGTGGTTTGAATGTTTACTATCGAGTTCTGGGTAATGTGTAATGAGGTAATATTATATTATGAATATTAATAGTTTGTTGAATATTATGGTATTTTGCTTAAATTGAAATATTATTTAAGTAAATTCTAATATAGATTAAATGGATTATGTTAATGATTTTATTATTATCTATGTCATAAGTTAATATGGTTAATTAGTATATCGTATTTTGAAGAATAGTATTGGATAGTAATTTAATGATTTTGGATAATCATTTATTGTTGGCTTGTTGTCGAATATGTTTGGAGATACGAAAATTCTATGTTAAGTAAAATTTCAAATTTCTCTTAATGAGCGGGATTGTGTAACAAATTTGGGGGTTACTAGAAATTAATGGTTGTCTATTTTGGTCTCAGGTGAGGTTTCGATAGGTTTTTATATTCTGAAGAGAACTTGTGTCTCAATTTTACTGCTTGAATCTCATGTTTCATAGTTGTTCTTTGTTGAACCCTTCAAGAGTTCATTAGGTTCAATGGTTCGATGAACTGTTCATTGGGTTCAATTGTTAGTTGAACTATTTCATTGAACTGTTCATTGGTTCTATTGGTTCAATGGTTCAACCGAACGATTTGATGGTTCGTCGACATTGGTTCAAATGGTTCAGCATTGGTTCAATGGGATAGGTTCATTGGTTCAGTGGTTCAATGGTCCTTTGTCTTAGCTGAAGATATCACTCTGTTGAACCATTGAACCTCGCGTCGAGGTTCAATGGTTCAACAAGTTCAACAATATGAGAAGTGGGCATCAATGAGAGTTTGTTGATTGGGACAATGTAAAATTTTTGGACCAATGGCAAAGGACTGACTGATAAATGATGAAGGTCTTAGGCATCACGGTGACATTGGACTATCAGTGCAAGAAGTGAAGTGCTCATTGATGGAGCTGGTTAGTCTGATAAGGCTATAGCTTGGCATTGTCAACAACAAAATTGCCGACGATGGTATTACTATACATTTGGCAATATAAATCAGAATATTGTATTCGACCTTGTGCATGTGGGATTAAACATCTCACTGGAATGTGAACTGTCAAACAGCAATTACGCAATGGTTGGGACAACGATGCTGAGTCAGTTGAAATGAGCAGTTAGGGTAGAATTGAAAATGGTTTTTTGCTCTTGAAGGTGGTGGTTTATATACAAATTTGGTGTGCTCATCATGATTGATGAAATGATTCAATTATACTATTTTTTCTGTAGATGTATAGATGTTAGAAAATAGTTTTATATAATTGTAGAGAATCGATACCTGAGAAACAAAGCTGGGATCTTTATTGTAACTATTCTGTTTACTGTAATAAAGATAGTATCTCTCGTGGTGGTGGGTTTTTTACTTGAAAGGGTTTTCCCACGTAAATCTGGTGTCATTCTTTGTTGTCTGGAATGTTATTCTATTTTTTTGGTGTGTTTATCTGTGGTTTAATTTTTGAATTAAAATTTACCTATCTACATTATCCTCTTTGAATTAACATTAGGGAAGTTGTATTCCACACATCTACTTTCCTTACAAGCGGTATCAGAGCCTGGCCAATTGTGTTATCCTTGTTGGTAGGTTGGGTTTTTTGTGTTAGTTCAGTGAGTGGGAGTTCTGTAGAGGTCTATTCTGTTAAATAAGATGGCAAGTACATTAGGAAAAATAGACATTGAAAAGTTCAATGGCACAAACTTTGAGTTGTGGAAGATTAAGGCTAAAGATTTGCTAGTCGACAGAGATCTTTGGATTACTGTGTCTGGGGTTAAACCTACAAGCATGAAATAAGAAGATTGGGACCTAGCTGACAGAAAAGCTAGAGGACTGATAAGATTAAGTCTTGCGGATTCTGTTCTATTGAACGTCCATGAAGAGAAGTCAGCTGAAGATTTGTGGAAGAAGTTGGGAGATATTTAGCAGGGCAAGTCCTTAGTGAATAAACTATTCCTCAGAAAGAAATTGTATTCTCTGAAGATGGATGAAGGTGCATCTGTAGCAGACCATCTAAACACATTTAATCTGATTGTTGCACAGTTGATGTCTGTAGGTGTAAAATAGAAGAGGAAGACCGTTGTATGCTTCTATTGTGTTCCTTACCTGACTCATGGGATCATCTTGTGATGGCTATTGGAAGTACAACAACCATGTTTACAACTGAAGCGGTTGTTAACTCGTTGTTATCTGAAGAGATGCGGAGGAAATCTTTTGAGACAGCCAAAGAGGTCCTATCTGTTCGAGGTAGATCAAAGGAAAGAGGCAAGAAGAAGGACAAAAAGTCTAACTCCAAATTAGAGGGGAAATCAAAATCTCCTGGCACAAAGTCCAAGGTGAAGTGCTAGAATTGTGGGCAGAAAGGACACATCAGAAGAGACTGTAAAGAGGAGAAAAAGAAGAAGAAGAACTCTTCTGACAATGATTCTTCTCAGAGTGATGTTGATGCCTTCATTGCTGCCTTGGCAATGCCTACATCTGAAGATGTGTGGTTGGTGGATTCAGGAGCATCTTTTCATATGACATCTCATAGAGAGTGGTTCACAAAGTATGAACCGTATGCTGGTGGGAAGGTGTTCCTAGCAAAGTGATTCAACACTAGAAATTGTTGGCCAAGGATGAGTCAGAATCCAATTCCCGGATGGCAGTATAAAGGGAATGAATGGAGTTCTTCACATACCAGGTCTTGCTCAAAATTTACTTTCTGTTAGTAAGCTTAATGATGTTGGAGTGCAAGTCACTTTTGTGAATGGTGGTTGTAAGATGACTAGAGGTTCTATTGTTCTGGTAAAGGGTGAATGCATTGGAACTCTATATAGGTTAGACTCTAAACCAGTGTGCTATAATAATGTCTCTGTAAAATCTAAAAAAGGTACTATTCTAACACATGATGCAAACTCAATGGAAGTCAAACTTCCTGTAGAGAAAACAATGCTCTGGCATCATAGACTTGGTCACATAGGTGAAAAAGGTTTAAAAACCTTGAAGAACAAAAACTTGGTAGATGGGTTGATTGATTGTAATTTGGAATTTAATTTCTGTGAACATTGAATATATGGAAAACAAAAACGTGTTTCATTTTACTCTAGTTCTCATAAATCTTCTGGTGTTCTGGACTATGTGCATTTTGATGTTTTTGGTCTAGTTGATGTTCCTTATTTATCTAAATCAAGATACTATGTATCGTTTATTGATGATTATTCAAGGAGGGTATTTGTATATTTTTTTAAAAATAAATCAAAAGTGTTCAGTCAGTTTAAAGAATTTAAACCTCTTGTGGAAAATCAGACTAGTAGAAAAATAAAATGTTTGAGAACAGACAATGGAGGTGAATATTGCAATGCAGATTTTGATAATTTCTGTCTTGATCATGGAATTAAAAGGCATAAAACCACACCTTATACTCCACAGCAAAATGGAGTTGCTGAAAGGTTAAATCGATCATTGATGGAGAAAGCAAGAAGTATGTTGAGTTATGCTAGTCTTGAACAAAGGTTATGGGCTGTGGCAGTTGCTATAGCTTGTTACTTGCTGAATCATTCTCCTACTTCAGCATTGGTTGATAAGACGCCTATGGAAGCATGGTCTAGTAAGAAGCCCTCTCTAAGGCATATTCAAGTCTTTGGCTGTGAGGCATATGCTCATATTCTTGAGGTAAAAAGATCTAAGTTGGATAACAAGGCAATTAAATGTATCTTTATTGGCTATGGTGTCAGTGTTAAAGGGTACAAGCTTTGGAATCCTGAAACTGAAAAGGTAATTTATAGCAGAAATGTAATTTTCAGAGAGCTGAAACCTTTGGTTATTAATCCTCAGCTGAAAAAGATAGAAGAGAAGAAAGAAAAGAGTGCTGTGAATATTCCTCTCACCCCTATAAAAGAGGAACAACATGCACCAAGTGTAGATGATTCAGACGCGAGTTCAAGTAGCTCCAAAGATTCAGATCTAGAGCAAGAACTTAAACCTGCACCTCAACCATTGAGGTGGTCTACACATGAAAGAAGACAACCAGATAGGTATGGATTTTCAATACTTGATTCAAGTTGTGCCTATGCTTTACTTACTGATACTGATGAACCTAGGACTGTGAAAGAAGCTATTAGTTTATCTGATTTAGATTCTTGGTTGGAAGCCATGGATAATGAAATGTCATCATTGGAGAAGAATGGAACCTGGGATCTAGTGCCCTTGCCTGAAGGTAGAAAACCTGTGGGCTATAAGTGGGTATTTAAAAAGAAATATGGTCTAGATGGTAGTGTTGATAAGTACAAGGAAAGACTGGTTGCTAAGGAGTATTCCCAAAAGGAAGGTATTGATTATGGAGAAATCTTTTCTCCTATAGCTAAGCTAACATCCATTAGATTTCTTTTGTCACTTGCAGCAGCATATGACTTTGAAATTGAGTAGATGGATGTGACAACAACATTTCTTCATGGGGATCGTAAAGAAGAAATTTATATGTCCCAGCCAGAGCATTTTGTAGTAAAAGGTAAAGAACATCTGGTATGTAAACTTAAGAAGTATCTTTATGCTTTGAAGCAATCTCCCAGAATGTGGTATCAAAAATTTGATATGTATGTTCTATCTTTAGGATATGTGAGATCTAAATCTGATTACTGTGTTTATTATAAAACTGATGGTGATCAAATTCTTATAATTGCACTGTATGTGGATGACATCTTGTTAGTTGGCAATGGTAAGGGAATGATTTCAGAATTAAAATCTCAGTTGTCTTTGAAATTTGAAATGAAGAATCTGGGGGCAGCAAAGTACATTCTGGGAATGGAAATCAAAAGGGACAGGTCTAAGAGAAAGCTTTGGCTCAATTAGAGCAAGTATATTACCAATGTTCTTGAGAAATTTAATGTCTGATTCCAAACAGTTAGTTGTTCCAATTATGCAGGGAACAAAACTATCTGTTGAAGATTGTCAAGAATCTTCGAGTGAAATTGACGACATGAAAAAAGTGCCTTATGCAAGTGTTGTTGGTAGTTTAATGTACGCAATGGTCTGTACCAAGCCAGACATTGCCCAAGCAGTGGGAGTTTTGAGCTGGTTTATGGCGAATCCTGGTAGATCACATTGGGATGCTGTGAAAAGAGTTATGAGGCATTTGAAGGGAACTTTTGATTATGCTATTTGCTATCATGGAAACTCAGTTGGATCTCAGAGGTCTATTAGCATTCAGGGTTATGTTGATTCTAATTGGGTAGGGGACATTGACAGTAGAAGATCCACCAGTGGATATGTATTCACGTTAAATGGTGGTGCTATCTATTGGATGAGCAAGCGGGAAGCTATAGTCACTTTGTCCACAATAGAGGTAGAGTACATGGCAGCTACTCATGCATGCCAAGAAGCCATTTGGTTGAAGAGGTTGTGTTCTAATGTTAGTTTTAATGCCGGGTAGATACAAATACACTGTGACAGTCAAAGTGCTACATGTTTGGTGAAGAATCCTACATTTCATGCTTGGACAAAACATATTGATGTCTAATATCACTTTGTTCGTGATATGGTGGAACACAGGAAGGTGACGCTGGAAAAGATTGACACTTTGGAAAATGTTGCTGATGCCTTAACTAAACTAGTGAGCACGGCCAAGTTCAAATGGTGTTCAGATGGGACGGGTCTTCGGGCCCATAATTCTCAGTAATCGTATGAGGACTAAGAGGTAGTAGTAATCTCTTTGACAAGTGGGAGATTGAAGAGAACTTGTGTCTCAATTTTACTGCTTGAATCTCATGTTTCATAATTATTCTTTGTTGAACCCTTCAAGAGTTCATTGGGTTCAATGGTTCAATGAACTTTCCATCGGGTTCAATTGTTAGTTGAACTATTTCATTGAACTGTTCATCAGTTCTGTTGGTTCAATGGTTCAACCGAATGGTTCAATGGTTCATTGACATTGGTTCAAATGGTTCGGCATTGGTTCAATGAGATAGGTTCATTGGTTCAGTGGTTCAATGGTCCTTTGTCTTAGCTAAAGATATCACTCTGTTGAACCATTGAACCTCGCGTCGAGGCTCAATGGTTCAACAGGTTCAACAATATGAGAAGTGGGCATTAGCAAGAGTTTGTTCATCAGGACAATGTAAACTATTTGGACCAATGGTGAAGGACTGACCGATAAATGATGAAGGTCTTAGGCATCGCGATGACATTGGACTATCAGTGCAAGAAGTGAAGTGCTCACTGATGGAGCGGGTTAGTCCGATAAGGCTATAGCTTGGCATCATCAGCAACAAAATTGCCGACGATGGTATTACTGTACATTTGGCAATATAAACTGAAATATTGTATTCAACCTTTTGCATGTGGGATTAAACATCTCACTGGAATGTGAATTGTTAGACGGCAGTTACGCGATGGTTGGGACAGCAATGCTAAGTCAGTTGAAACGAGTAGTTAGGGTAGAAGTGAAAATAGTTTTTTTCTCTTGAAGGCTGTGGTTTATATACAGATTTGGTGTGCTCATCATGATTGATGAAATGATTTGATTATACTATTTTTTCTGTAGATGTACAGATGTTAGAAAATAGTTTTATATAATTGTAGAGAATTGATACCTGAGAAACAGAGCTGGGATCTTTATTGTAACTATTCTGTTTACTGTAATAAAGATAGTCTCTCTTGTGGTGGTGGGTTTTTTACCCGAAAGGGGTTTCCCATGTAAATCTGGTGTCATTCTTTATTGTCTAGAATGTTATTCTATTTTCCTAGTGTGTTTATCTATGGTTTAATTTTTGAATTAAAATTTACCTATCTACGTTATCCTCTTTGAATTAACATTAGGGGAAGCTGTATTCCGCACCTCTGCTTTCCTTACATATTCGAGGTTATGTTCATTCTGGAGGAGTTTTTGAAAAGGCATGTTTCAGAGGAATGTTTTGCGGAGAAAGGAGGGGAAGTTCTGAAAGAATATTTGGTTTTGGAGTGTGAATTATATGGGTATGTCTTGTGAATTTCTATATTTTCTTGTCTTTGTTTGCTCTGAAGAATTAGATTTCTTTGTTGTCTGGTTGTTCTGGTATGGAATCGATTTGTTATTCACCTTGTCACCTTTGTAAACTCCTTGCTTTTGTTGGTTGCTCTTTGGAAAGGCTTGGCAAAAAAATTTAAATCTGTAAATCATCTCTTTAACCCTAACCTCTTTCTCAAAAGGGTTTAGTTGTAATCTTCACCTATAGATCAATTTGAACTTTTGCTAATTTGTGACATTTCTCTCCTCTGACTTAATCCATGAGCTTTTAATCATTTCCTCCATCATTCTTTTAACCTTCTGTAGCAGCCCACATTAAATTTGTTGAGGCACATGCAATCTTTATGGAAGACCTTATTTAGTCTCAGTCTGCACTCAGTGTAACTCCTGGAAGAAACCAGGGTATGGAAAAATTGTATACACCTCCGTTTAAATCAAATCAAATTCCACTTACCTCCCTTTGGTTGATTTCCTTGAAGTCAAATCCTCTTTGTCTCAATTTTCTTGTATCCCTGCTCACTGTCACAATAGTTCCTTTCTTCAAGCTCAAAACAGTGTCCCAAGGTTTCAATGAAGTCATTGTTCTTTATATTAGTTAGAGCCTTGTCAATATTCTCTAAGGTAGATGCTATAGCCACATGATTGTCTTTTTCTTTTTCTCTACAAGATCATCTTTTCTCTCTATATCACCTTGCCACCTTTTCATGATTGGCAAACTCTTGCATCACTTGCTGATACAATAGCAATATGTAATCCTCATAGAGGCATCAACTCATGTTTTCAATAGACCTGCAAGCATTTCTAATCATTATTCTCTTTATGCTTTGACATTTTAGACTCAATATTGCATGTGTCTGTATTCTTGGTATCTTAGATTTTAGTGGGGCTATCACTTTTGTATCTACCCAAACTCAAGTATTGATCCCTTGAGTCTTTTATTCTCTCCAAACCCTTGTCTATTTCATGCCCTTCGACAGTGCTTTCAATGCCCTGTAATGCTCTTCTTTCAACCTCTGCATATTTGATTATGGAATCTGCCACAATCTAGATGTCCTCCTATCTGCTGGACTGATCGTATCAAGGGCATAATCTCCTCTTTGTAGACCCTAGACATAGTTTTACCAGCGATCTTGTTTGGCCTCTCCTTCTAACCCATTGTTGTTGCTTTTATCAGGCTTGGAATATTTTAGTTTGGTGTGCTATTGTTAGGGTAGAATGAATACATTTTGCTTATGATGTTTTCCCACCTTTTTTGACCTGTGTCAGTTTAGTAGACAGCAAGTCGATTTAGAATCTTGCTTGGCTTTGTTTTAAGTTTTAGAAAGTGTTAAGTGCGGTGGCGTGGCCTTCCCTCTTGAGCCCATCTTTAATGTAGATTCACGGCTCGTCATCATTAATAAAAATATTTCCCTTACGTTTAAACTTTAGTGAAGTGTATCATAGTTAGTGATCACAATTATTTATAATTGACTCTAACTTGATGTCCTTTCTTCTATGTGTGGGTTCAATTAGATTGTTAGTGATTTATTTAAACAAGGTAATGTTAATGTTTAGAGTTATAAACTCATCTGTCGGTAAATGTGTGATCAGGTCTTTATGGGAATCCAATGTCAATCAAGCCTAGCATAGGAATTGTAACTTAAGTCCCCTTTCTTAATACTTGTTGCCTTCATGGAAGTCTTGGACTCTAGTTAGATGTTGAGATAGATATAACTTAAAAGTCTTGTTTTCACTTTTTGATTTTTGAACAAAAATTGTAACCTTACCCTTGTATGGTATCTTGCCTGATTGAGAATTTAGTATTCCTTTTAGAGCAATCTTTTGATTTTAGAAATAGGTAATTTAATATATCTTAAATGTTTCTATGTAATTGCATTTCGATAATTAGAACCCGTAAATACTTCTAGCCTTGAGTAGTAAGTGTTATTCCTTGTAATTACTGGCGTATTGTTAATAATGTTATTGCTACTAACTTATCTTTTGTGCCAAGTAGTTAAGACAAAGTCACTTATTTTGTTGATTGCAATTAGGAATGAAATTAATAGAGCTTGGAATAATAGTTTTTAGACCTTGTAGTTTAATAGAAAAATTGTTGAAATCTTCCTTTTGATCAATGTTAGTATAGATAATTTTCCATTAAGCTTTTATTTTATAGAAGTTAGAATTAAGCATATTTTTGAATGTTGTCTTAATTAGGCTCTTAAATTGTCATCCTTTCAATATTTTAATGCGTAACTACTATTCTTCTTGAGTGGGTTTTGTGTCTTGCAAAGTTTGGAGCTCTTCCTGTCGTTAATGCAAAGAATTAGGAATATATTAGTTTTGGGTTGTAATATTGTATTTACTTCTTAATTGATATAATTTTATTTTTACATACCTTGTCTGGCATTGTGTGAAGTCCTCCTTGGGACAAAATTGGTTATTTTATCAACTTGTATTGCGGATGGTATTGAGTTAGCTTTTCCTTCTCCTGAGTTAGCTTTTATTTCTCTTATCCGTTGTTGATCTTATAATTTTGTCATGGTCATTGAAACCCAGTTCCCTATTGGGAGAAGTATTGTTGTAACCGAGTAAAGAATTCTATTACCGATTCCAGAGGTCTAACCGTTTGAGTATTGAATTTGATACTTGTGTCATACTGCTTCTTGATGTATTGCTTGAGGTTGAGAAGGGCAATGGGATCTTTATTGTGGAGGTCAATTGAATGCCTTGTGTAATGAATTAGAATCTATGGTAACCCTTGTCTTTGCATATTGTGGTTTTGGTTGATTGGTTAGAGATTGCTAGGAGAGTGGCTTTCATGGTGGGGCCGGTGCCAAAGGGGTCACCTGGGTAACCCCATGGAAGTTGTAAGTAAGTGATAACTTAATAAATTAATTAGGAGGGTTGGGGTAGTAAACCACATAACAAGATAAGAATACCTCACCCATGCCTTGATTGCTTTCACAGGCTAAGGATGGGATGAGAAGGTCTAGTTGGCAAGGTTGACCTCCTTGTCTCCATGAGAGGACATGTCATCTCTGCATGTGTCACCCTATGGGGTCAGTGCCTAGAGAGAGGCTGTCAGGGTAACCATAGATAGGGGCTGGCTTCTGGTGAGAGATAGCCTGGGTAACCCATGCTAGGACCATGTGATGACACTCTCCTTACACAGTTCAGTTACTTCCTTTTTATCTTTGTTGTTACCTCTGGAGTGTAGACTTGTCTTCATGATTGATCTTAGCTTGATGTTTTGATTTGTCTTGTTGAGTAATGTTGGGTCTGTGCAGTCTTGTTATCCTATTTTTCTGCATGGAGTCTGGGTCTTGTGATTGTGTTCATGGTTGTAACGTTGAGCTAGCAGAACCCCATTTTTATCTCCTAGCTTAGTGGGGTGGACCTCTGGGTTCCACATGGTTGGTAGGCAGAGCTATCCATTGGTCTTCTTGGATGTTCAGTTTGAGATCAAAGCAGGAGTGTTCCAGTTCCAGTTTGCTCTTCATCTTCAAGTTGTTGTTTACTTTCATTATTGTACTGTTTGTAAACTGATGTAATCGATCTTGTAACCTTGTATTGAAATTTGTAATTATTCATCCCAGATAATGTAAGATGTATTATTATTCAGTTGCATTGAGATGTAGATTCTTGTATGGTTTTAATTTTATCTGATGCGATTATGTTCCCTAGAAGTGTTAGTTGATCATTTCATTGAATGTTGTTATTAGTGTAGATATTTATAATGATTAATGCATTTCCTTGTTTCAAAAAAAAATATTTCTATATTATTGTCTCTTGTTAGTCTAGCACTCTAGGGTTGCATGGTGGGGCATCACAATTTCAGTCTATAGACTTTCGACAAAGTTGTCGGAAGCCTATAGCCTGAAATGACAAGGACACTTTGCAAACAAAATGAGACCTCCCCTAGCATTTGCCTACCCACTACAACATTTTGACATAGTCCATTTGGTTCCATGAGGCATAGAATGAAAAATATAGCTTTTGGAAAGGTTATGCTAAATGCCACTGATGCATTTTATAAGAATGCAATTAATTTTGACATGGTCAAATAGATTGGAGTTGAAAAGAACTAAGAAATTATTATGGATGGACCCCACGCACGCTTGTAGGTCCAAAAAATTATTCCTAGGTGTAATGGATTTCAAGAACTACTCTATAAAAGTTTGGCATCTTTTTTCTCTAAGGGATCTTAAGTAACTTTGTCGAAATCTTATAGACTAGAAAAATTGGGACACTTGGCACACAAGACGAGACCTCCCATAGTATTTACCCACTGACCCCCAATGTGTTGGCATAGTTCATTTGGCCCCACAAGGTGCAAAATGCAAATTTTCACTCCTAGCAGCTTTCAACTACATGAAACTGAAACATTTTGGAACACTATGTTTCTTGCCACCATAAGAAAATGAAATCAATTTAAAAAAATTGAGGTATATATTTTGTAATGCCTCGAGCTTTCACCCAAGGAATTAACTCGATTAACACACAAACATCGACAAATTATTTTTTAGAAGGTATTACAAGTGTCAAAACACTAAACATGCACTCATGTGACATGCATGAGTGATATAACACTCACAAGACATCACCATCATCCATGCTCATCAAACAATGTCAGCAAAAGACTTCACTAAAGTTGTCTAAGTAGGTTACACAATGTTCAACTATGTTTTCTAACACTAGAAAGAGGTCAATTTCAAGGACACATTTCACAGTTACCAACATTCATCTATAAGTCAAATCAAAGGGGTAAAAGTATTGTTTAAGGGTACAATTTCAATAAATAGAAGTAATAGACACCACTAGGCAACTTGGTAGAGTGTTGTGGCCCAAGGAGGGAGCCTCAACCCATGACACTAGTGCCTAGAACCGAGGTCCTGGGACACTAGCACCTAGAACTAGTGTCTTGGGACTCAAGCATCTAGTGCCCAATGTTGTTGTCTTGGGACTCCAGCACCCAACGTCATGGTCCTTCTGGACTCTGTCCCAAAAATGCAAAATTTCACTAAAAATACCTAGATTTGGTCAAAACATCCTAGAATTGCATGAAATTAGAGATTAATTGAAACATGATAAGACAACATATCCAATACTTAGATTGAAAAAGTCAATTTTTTAAATCACTAAATTGAATATCATTTTCATCAATTGTCACATACAAATTCACAAAGGAAACAAAAGATGATCCAATTGTGCCCTTGACACTAATTTTGAAGCATAAACCTATAGAAAGATACATCACCACTTAGGTAGTTGATTCACAAGTCCTCATACATTGAGGATCAAACAATAAGAATGTTTCAATAAACATTTACATTGCATATGACACTAACATCCTTGAAATATACAAGTGCATGAATACACCAAAATCCATCACGCTCTCCAAGATGCAACACTTGACACATAGCACGCCATAACCAACTTGCAAAGAGAACCAAAAAACCATCCAGCACCTGAAGATCATCATGAAGGACCATTTGGGAAATGTTGCTTGCCTCCCAACAATATTTTTATTATCAAGCGCAATTATTATCTATGTAACTCTAGGCAACCCCCAAGATATGGAAAAGGTGGTCATATAAAACCCACTAAGATCACCTCACACAATCAAGTGTATACATAGAAAAATATGGAAAACACACCAATCAATGCACACAACACACATCAAACAGCTGCCAATACAATGCATACATGCAACACATGACATAACTACAAATCCAATGCATATAAATAACACATGGTACCACTACCATACAATATGATGTAATGGACAACATAAATCAAGAATCAGCCATTACAAACACAATAATGCAAGGTACATAACACACATTGAGTCCAACTCATATAGTGACAAGAATAAGGAAGAGAACTAACAAGCCTAGGAAAAGGAGTGCCATAATGAGGGCACAAACCTTCTCATCAAATGTGAGTACTGAGAATCATATCAAGGTCATACTCAAGCAATCACCAATCTCTAACATTGTGTGAAATACTATACTACTCAACTGGGTCTAGGATAGCTCCCTGTGGTTAGCATACATTGCTACTAGGTTTAGGATAGCTCCTTGCGGTCAGGTGTAGGTACTCTTGTCATTAACTTTTGTTAACTCTTAGGTGTTTAAATTTTATCTTTTTACAACTACCCACACACTAAACCCGTAGACAACTTCATGTCATGGTATATGCTAGGCGAGCCACTCCTTACCCACTTCTAATCCTCTTCCTAGACACCCAATGTGTTAATTTATCCGAGTGAGCTTGGCATGGGAATCAATGCATCAAAAGTCCCATAAACACAACATGGTCTCAAAAGATGTAGTTTCACATTTCATGAAGGAGGCATTTAGTCTTACATAAAAATACATCATGAAATGATTTTAATCTCAATTTTACTCATTTTCAAAACATGCAAATACACATAAAAATCCCAAAAACACCATTCATGAATGCTTGGATACCTTGAGCAATTTTCTAACTTCTATGTTTCAAACTCTATTGAAAATTTGACAACAAACCATTGTACTATAAATGCATAACATTCCAAATATGTAATAAAAACAAAGTGGGTAATACTAGGTAAAATTTGCCATAACTCTATCTATTTTTAGATGTTTCTGACTGATAACACAAAGCAAAAATACATAAAACAACCATAAATTCATATCTAAGATTTCCTTCCTAATCACGTGTTTAGTAGTAAAAAAAGGTGGGTTGATTTGAAGGGTTTATGTGGAATCTTCCTTTCACACCAAACATTCCAAGGGCATATCGACTAAGTTGAACCTCCAATTTGTGCAAGAGGATTCACCTAATAGGTTGGCATGCCACTTGGGACACTGCAAAAATTCAAATGTTGTCAAACAATGTTTCTATCTAATGCTAAAATGCTTTCAAAACCCTAATTAAGCAAAATGGCAAGTAAATTGATGAATTACGAGAAATCCTCTTAAGACAAGGTGAAGGACAAATATTCTTAACTCACTATTTTTTGAAGTTTAGAAGGTGGAAAAGTCTGGGACACTAGTGCTACCACCCAAGTCCAAGGTACCTTTTTCTTTACAGAATCTGGATCTCCTTCTGACACTAATCTTCACTAAAACTTTAGTTTCTTTCTCATATCAACTTTGGAGGACATTGGTGCTAACACCCTAGTCCCGAAAAAGCTCCAATGTCCACTAAATTCCTCTACAACTCCACTCCATCTAGATATAAAACCTATAACCTACACTCACAAGGAGTGTGGGAGTGGGTTGTGGTGTTTAGAGTCTTTCCTCAGTCAAGCCCCAGACAGACATTTAAGTCTTTCGAACACCATTGTTAGATAAGAGTGCATATCCCTATGGGATAGAGGCAAAATCCAAATGATAAATGATAGAAAACTTAATATATGTCACCTTGAAGTGTAGATTTCACATGAAGGCTCTTCAATCACATGAGAAGATGAAGTCAAATCTGTAAACACAAACACAACAACAATGCTCTTCTTTGTAACAATGAATATCTTGAATGCTTTCAAATCACAAGTATGCCTAAAGTTCATGATCATCTTCTAGTTTACAAATGAAACACTAAACATGCTTATATATGCAACTATAAACATTCATGCTAAGAATTTTGTAATTTAAACTTGAGATGTCGACATAAGACCTAAGTAACGGTCATAAAACTGACATTTAAATTTGGGACTGACCTAAAATAAGGCAGGACTAGGGCACTAGCGCCCAAGTCCACCCTCCCATTTTAAGTTAGGATTAATTAAAATAGCACCCCCTGGGTCCTATTTTCCATAACACTTAGGGGTTTTCTCATCAGGATTTAAAATTAACATGCAAGATGCTTATAATTCATTCTAAAGACCTGAGAGCTAATCCTTGAGAGGGAAAAGCCCCCAAGGGGACATTTTCCAACATAATATTTAGCCCCCACTTTAATGTATGTATAAACACAAGGCCAATACATGCATTAAGGTAAGGTCAACAAACACAACAGACACACCAAGCATGGATAAGACACACCATAGGAACGTAAAACATAGAGAAGACAGTATTGAAGACACACAAAACATGGAGAAGACAACATTAAAGACACATAAAACATAGCAAATACAGTGAATGAAGTGATTATTTCTTTTTCTTTTTCACATATAAATGAATACAGATACGTGGAAAGTAATAATGCAACTTACAACCCCAAAGGGAAAACATGTCATACAAAACCTTAAGTGTAAGTAGAGCAGGTCACTACACATACACGAGAGGGGAAAGCACACCATACAATGCTCAAGTGTGGGTTAGCCACACAAGGGGGAAAACATGCAGAAGACACATGGAAGACATGGAGAAAACACGAAAAACAAGGCGATGAAAGAAACTTATTGCTAAGCCCCCACCATCTCAGGCACATTACAAGAACACATCGATGATTTTTCTTCACCACAACAATCGCCAAAGACATGCTTAAGGGTTAGGATAGTTTCATATTTGCCCCACCTCCTCGGAGAACATTTTAGAAAATGACAAGATGTGCAATCTCCTTGAGAAATACACCATCCCCGCCTCATATGGAGGGCTTTAGAATAAAGGATGTGCACAATATCTTACCTCTGCAAAGGGCTTAATGATTTCAATATAAAAAGAAGGATGTGATCTCACTCGGAGATACAACATCCCGCCTCTACAGAGGGCTTACAGACATGCTTTGCTAGTACCAAAATCATTAGACAACTTACCTTATATATGCCCCCACCTTAAGGTGGTTGATATCGTGTACCCATATCAAGCACATTAAGGTAGAGAGAAAACACACAAGGGAACACGAGCTCTTACAAAGCCCATGCCCCCCAGAGGTGACATGTACTTTTTGATCACCAAACGTTCTCACAAACACATAAATCCCTGCAAGAAAAGGTGTTAGTGTCCATATAATCATGATAAATAACAATGCATATGATCATTCACATAGAGAGCCAAGCAAGGCGAGACCCAAGATAAACAAAGTGCACGAAGCAGTAGTAATGTTATGTTTTGTAAGTGCAACAAGACAACATCAAGCTATCACATGGAGTAATTCTTCTAGCCAAGCATTGGATAATATATATCAACCCCATCATCATGTATGGACTAGGTCCATTGCTTTATTTCTCACTGAAGGGACACGAGGTCCATATCAGTATTATATGTTTTTTGTCATCCGCTAGCTAGATAGAACCACTAGAAGAAGGTAAACAATAAATCAAGAGAGCAAAACAAGTGCCTTAGGAATAGTCATGTAGGAGGGTGCCCCCAAGTCACCAACTACAACACTATGTCTATAAGACAATACACAACAATGAAAATAGAGGAGCGGCAATATAGAGGAATGATGATACAAATAGAAGAAGGGTCACAACAGAGGCATTCTCCTAGTATCCTTGACCTTACAAGAGAATCAAGGGTCATCCTAGAAGGCCTAGACAACACATAACACATCATGGGGAGATCACAACATGAGAGAGAAAGGGTTAGAAATACTTACCTGATAGAATTTGATGTTGAACATACATATCCGGGGAGAGGCCACCCTTGAGAGTAACTATAGTAGTTGCTACAACGAGTGTGGATTTCTAGCTTAGGATATCTCACTTGTTTCTTTGGTCTTGTTGATATTGCTTTAACATTAAGTTTAGGATGACCATAGGCTTTCTTTTCTTTAAAAGGATTATATCCAATGCCACTTGAATAATATCTTGAATCCAATTCTATAAGTACTCTAATCCCTTGTTGATTTTCACTACATCCCTTACCTACATAGTCACAATTGTTATAAAGAATTTTAAATCCTCGACTATAGAGGGATGTCAGTTCCTTAGAAGATGGTGAAGCCTCATAGGTCTCATAATTTGTAGTATAAGTGAGAGTATTGTCTTTGTTTGCTATCAAAGAGGCTTTGGGTTTCTTAGGATTTTTAAAAGATTGCTTGGATGAGATCGATGCTACTTTTGATGTGTCAGAGCTATCAAGTTTATATTCTCCTATAGTGCAAGGATTAAAATCTAATGAACCCCAATCATCACCAAAAAGTGCATTTGATGGTTGAGGGTCTTGTATAACAGTATCTGTGGGAAGAGGTATTGTTGAATGAATTTGTAAGTTGTTTAGTCTTTACTGATTTCTGACTTGTTTTTTCATGTCAATATGTGAACAAGTATTCGGATCAGGATCAACTTTCCAAGTGTATAGTTTGTCTTGGTAAATGAACTTAATTAATCAATGAAAGGTAGATGGAACTACCCCCATGGCATGAATACATGGTCTACCTAGAATCACATTATATGAGAGAGAACCTGACATAACATGAAAAAGAGTATATAATATCATGGGTTCAATCATTACAGGTAAAGTTATCGTACCCAGGGATTGTCTACCAGTGTTATCAAAACCACAAATGCTAATCCCATCTGGTTTAATTAAAGATGTGTCAATATTGATTTTGTGTAGTAAGTCAATGCCACAAACATTAAGAGTTGATCCATTGTCAATCATACCTCATTTTATCAACTTTTTATTTATTGTAACATAGATCATAAGTGGATCATATTCATCTTTTGTTGATGGTATTTCATGTGGTTGAAAGAGGATATCTATTTTTGTTGCATTCATACAATCTAATAGAGATGCTGCATCTTTCAGATTAACAGTAGGTGGGACAATCACCTTTTTTAAAGCTTCTTGGAGCATTCCATGGTATGTAGGTGATGTTTGTATTAAATCTCAAAGAGAGATCTTAGCTAGAGTGGCCTAAAGCTATTCGACAAGATCATATTCTTGACCACTTTGATGAGTAAGACAAGGTTCTTGAGGAAGCATAGGTTGAGAACATGGAAGAGAGATGGGCACATGAGGTACTTGCTTACTTTGATTGTTATTACGGGTGTTGTATGTGTGGGAAATCATGGGATGTTGTGGCACATTTTGAAAACCTTGACTTCTTTGAGTAATTTGTTGTCCATATTTGTAGATGCAATCCAAGGGTCGAGGTGGTTGTTGAGCACCTTGAACCATAATCACCAGTTTTAAGAAAGAAGGTGCACTAGGTGCCCCCAGAATTAGTGAAGATTGAATTAACATTGTTTTCCTCTTGATTATACCCAACATCTATCCCTAAAGAATTTAATGTGAGAGATCTTCTCTCATCCACTAATACTACATCTTGTCCAGGGAGAGCATTGGAATGTGAAGAAGGTACGATGTTGTTAGGAAGGTTAGGCATTGTAATATTAATAGAGCTATCCATAGTCTTCTCATCTAAGGTTCCTGTACATTCAACAATAGGAGAAGTAGGATAAATCGTCATCATTAAAATCATCATCATCATCATCATCATACGTTTTAGCTATTAGTTCCAAAGAATTAAGAGTTTCACACTCATCATTCTTAATGTTTTTTGTCAAGTCTTATACTACTGAAGGGTATGTTTTCATGAGAGATATGAAGTTGTCAAAATTAGATACATGGTAAAGGATTTCAAATGAGGATCATTTAAATATATCTTTGTGATACATAGAATGTATATAAGTGAGAACATGAGGATTCATAATAAGAAATTTGTAGAAATTCTTGAAGTTTTTGATATATGCATGTAAAGATACCAAAGAGAAATGAGACAAATATTCCCTGATGAAATGTCTTGTAACATCACTATCCAATAAGCTCTAATAATAAAATACATGCAAAGTTATATGATACTTAAGGCACCCTAGTTGTGTGACTATTTCGCTCTTAAACACTTGTTTGAGGGAAAAGGGCTAAAAGGACACACCAAGTTTACAAAAAACACAATGGATAGGAGGAAAAGAGTACAACACAACAAGGTCCAATTGATGATTTTATGTATTTAAATTTAATGCGATGAAACAACACAAATTATGCTTGTTTATGCAGATAAAATGTTCGCTTTTCCACCAATTTTTAATGCAAATCACTAAAAGAAGAGGTGTTGTGAGGAAAATGATGAGGGGAAGAAAATTATATCAGTAATATAAGTCAATTATTACAACAAAATCCTCCACAACACACTTGTAATGTGAATCTAAAGAGTTGATAAGTCAAAACTTAGTGAAAATATGCCAAAATATGCAATTCTTTCACCAATTCTCAATGCAAATGAGTAACAGAAGGGGTGCTGTGAGGAAAATTTTGATTGAAAGAAGCTTATAACAGTAATATCAGTCACCTAATTCCATAAAATCCATCACAACATGCTTGTAATGCAAATCTAAGAAGTTGATTAGTGAAAATACACTAAAAATTGCAAATTTTCATAAATTTTCAATATAAATGCCTAGTAGAAAGGGTGTTGTAGGGAATTTGAGGAGGGGAAGAAGCTTATAACCCTTATATGAGTCAATTAATGCATCAAAATCCTTTGCAACATGCCTATAGTACAAATGTAGAGAGATGATAAGGACAAATCTAGTGAAAATACACTAAAATATGCGATTTTTTATCAATTTTCAATGGAAATGTGTCGAGGAAAGGGTGTTGTAAGGAAATTTATGAGGGGAAGAAAATAATAATTGTGATATAAGTCCAATAAAGCCACTAGGTCCTTCACAATACATCTATAATGCAATCCTATATGCAAAATAAGCCAAAATTTAGTGAAATTTCATTGAAATTGAAAATGTGTAAATGCAAATATTTGAATGTGAATGCAAAATCACACTAAAATGAAACACTACATGAAAAATAATATTTGAATGAGTTCCCAAGATAAGTAAAAATATCTAAAAATAAGATTTCACCTACAAACCCTAGCTTTTGGAATTACTAGGTTATATGAAAAATTCAAAATTTCAAGCAAACCCTAGCAATTTTATGATGAAAATGCAATTCAAGAGATTAATTAATGATGAATTTATGTAATTTAAATCATATATAATGAAAATAACATAAATTAAATTAAATTAAATGCAAATTAATTCAAATTAATTGAAAATGCAAGATAAAGATGCCAATTTTTTTCAAAATTTTCAAAATTTTCAATTTTTTGTAAATTTTCAAATGTAATATGAAATATATGAATTAAATGAAAATATATTTTATATCTAATGCAAAAATCATAAATTAAATGAAAATTAATTAAAATTATTTCAAAATGCAAGCTAAAAATGACATTTGTTTTTTAAGATTTTCAAAATTTTCAATGTTTTTGTAAATTTTTAAATGCAATATTGAAATTTATGAATTAAATAAAAATGAATTTCAGATCTGATGCAAAATTCAGAAATTTAATTAAATGCAATTAAATTAATGTAACCTATGTCAAGATTCAAACCCTAGAATGCAATTTTAAAAAAAAAAATCATTTTTTTTGTAAATTGATGAATGAAATGAATGCAAATCTAAAGTACAACACTTGGCAAGGTGCCAAATTCATTAAAAACATAGGTTCACCAAAATGTTTAGTAGTAAAAAGAGGTGGGTTGATTTCAAGGGTTTATGTGGAATCCTCCATTTACACCAAACATTCCAAGGGCATATCAGCAGAGTTAAACTTCCAATTTGTGCAAGAGGATTCACCTAATAGGTTGGGTTGCCACTTGGGACATTGTAGAAATTCAAATGTTGTCAAACAATGTCTCTATCCAAAGCTCAAATGCTTTCAAAACCCTAATTAAGCAAAATGGCAAGTAAATTGACGAATTATGACAAATCCTCTTAAGACAAGGTGAGGGACAAATATTCTTAACTCACTATTTTTTGAAGTCCGAAAGGTGGAAAAGTTGGGGACACTGGTGCTAGCACCCAAGTCCAAGGTACCTTTTTCATTGCAGAATCTAGATCTCCTTCCGACGCTAATCTTCACTATAACTTCAGTTTCTTCTCATTCAACTTCAGAGGACATTGGTGCTAACACCCTAGTCTCGAAAAAGCTGCAATGTCCAGCTTTCTTTTGAATCCTAAATCCTTGTTGTCTACCAACCTCCTCTGCAACCCCACTCCATCTAGATGTAAAACCTGTAACCTACAATCACAAGGAGTGTGGGAGGGGGTTGTGGTGTTTAGAGGCTTCCCTTAGTTAAGCCCCAGAGAGACATTCAAGTCTTCCAAACATCGTTGTTAGATGAGAGTGCATATCCCTATGGGATAGAGGCAAAATCCAAATGATAAATGATAGAAAATGCAATAGATGTCACCTTGAAGTGTAGATTTCACATGAGGGCTCTTCAATCACATGAGAAGATGAAGTCAAATATGTAAATACAAACATAATAACAATGCTCTACTCTGCAACAATGAATATCTTGAATGTTTTCAAAGCACAAGTATGCTTAAAGTTCATGATCATCTTCTATTTTACAAATGAAACACTAAACATGATTATATATGCAACTATAAACATTCCCACTAAGAATTTCGTAATTTAAACTTGAGATGTTGGCATAGGACCTAAGTAACGGTCATAAAATCAACATTTAAATTTGGGGCTGACCTAAAATAGGGCAGGAATAGGGCGCTAGCGCCCAAGTCCACCCTCCCATTTTAAGTCAAGATTCATTAAAATAGCACCCCTAGGTCCTATTTTCCATAATACTTAGGGTTTTTCTCATTGGGATTAAAAATTAACATGCAATATGCTTATAATGTATTCTAAAGACCTAGGAGCTAAGCCTTAAGAGGGAAAAGCCCCCAAGGGGACATTTTCTGACATAATGTCATGATGCCATAGCAATTTACTAAATGTGGCATTTCAATGAAGAAAGAATACAAATTTAAAACAAAGGAAAGATTCAAGAATTATACCTTTGCTACAAGCAATTCGAGGAGAAGAGGGTTTTGACAGCGATCTTTGATCACACACAAGCATCCAAAATTCAAATCCACTCCACTTTGACCAAGTAATCCAAGAAATTCAATATTTCTTCCATTCATGGAGAAAATCCTTCATTCCAACAAGAAAGGGTTTGAGAGGAGACAACAAATGGAGAGAAAAATAATGAAATAAAATAATTCATTTATCCCTTTTAACACCCAAAAGCTATAATTTAAAATAGAATATAAAATTCACTTTTAATCCTTTTCTTTTAATCAATAATGAAACAAGATATATTCATTTAATACACCATTTAAAAACATATCTAATTCACTTCATTTTACTAACCTAAATAATTTAATAAAATACCTAGGAACATTATAATTGATTTAACGATATTTCAACTTTCAAATACCTTTGAGATAACATATTTAGTAATATAAAATTAGCTAATGAACTTATTGCACCTATTCCAAACAAATAATTGCCTTTTAACTCAATATCATTCCAAAACATGCCATATCAAGAATTCCATTTTCCAAATAAATGCAATTCTACCTTTTTGATGAAAAAATATCAAATTTCAGAAATAAATTAAAATCTCTTAATTTCTTTCTTTAGGCATAATGTGATGCAATAAACTTTTTTCATTAGGGTAGGAATAATAATTAAAATACTTCAAAAAATGGAAAACATATTTTTTGAGATAATTTAAAATATAATGCAAAGTACTAACGAAACACATGGAACTGACTTTAATCACACATTATGGGTTTCCACAACACAAGGATAAGGGTGAGATGGTTTAGCATCCTATGTCAACCTTCTCCACATATAATAGTCAAAGCAACACAATCCACTCCAACGTGGTATAATCAAACATGATATAAAATAATCACATCCACTATAATAATCTATGACTAGCATGATTTAGGAACATGATGCATAAACGACAACATTTCACAATGTAGGAATGATATGGCAATCATGACTATAACAAGTATAGTGAAAATAATGAAGCTAAAGCACTGCAATAATCTAACATGCACAAACAAATGAACACTAGGGTGGGAATTATATATTTGTAGGTGGACCTAACATCCACCTATACATACAAAGAAGATGTTTGTAGATGTCACAATTTTACAGAACAATCGGTCTAAAGTTTGACACATTTTTGTCTTAGGACTCTTAAGAGATTGTCTCGATTTGATGTAGTCAATAACGACTAGGATGCTTCACCACCAAAAAGAAACCTCCCCTAGCATTCAACCACCCACCCTAACATGTTGGTATATTTCATTCAACCCACAAGCTACATAATGCAAAATTGTACTCCTACTACCTTTCTAGTAGATGAAACTAAACTAAAAGCTATGTTGTAATCTCCATTTTTTAGGTTTTTAGATTAATATGGTGTTCTCACTTGATTCAATTTGTTCTAGAGCATTAATCAAAGGTGTTCTCCAATATTTTCTCTAATTTATGCCCTTTTCCTTGTAATTCAACAAACAACACTAGATACAAAGGCATGTGAACTATTTGACAATACACCTCAAAGATATCCCATCTCATGGAATGCATAAAGAATCTTTGGAATAGGATACATGTACATCCATCAAAGCACAAAGGATATGGGAATTTTTTTTAGATTTTGTAGTTGCAACTACCATGGTATACATGTATGCAATGTGTGGAAGCATGGACAAGGCACATAAACTATTTGACATGATGCATAAAAAAAGTAATTGCATGGAATATCATGATTTCAAGATATGCACAAAATAGATTTTTTAATAAGGATTTAGAGAATTTAAAGCAAATACAATTGGTGGGTGTAAAGAAAATGTAGAAAGTTGAAATGAGGATATGTGAATCTCTCTCTCTCTCTGTCTCTCTCTCATTATGTTGTGTTTGTAACCCATATAGAAGGTGAAATGAGGGTATGCTAGACCTATAGAAGGTGAAATGCAGATATAATGTTAAAAATGTGTTAAACTATGTCTCTCTCTTCCTCTCTTCCTCTCTTTGTCTCTTCCTCATTCTTCCTCATTCTTAAGGGCCCACATGTGTGAAGTGTATAATTGATAGTTTTAATTAACAAGGGTAATTCTAAAATCTTATTTTGTTACTTGTTTTGTTTGATTATTTCACATCTTATGATCTGAGATCTATATCTAATGCTTGTCTTTTCTATTGTAGGGTTTCATAGGTCATCATTATGTTATGGAAACCCATGGATAGATCATACACAACCAACATTATCACAATATCAAGGAAAATGTCATTTATGACTATCATAGATGGCATAACATAGTTAGTGAATGAGATGTTGATTGCAACAAGACTGTATTATGACTATCACAATTAGATTTTTTAGAAAAAATGAATGGACAATCATTACATATGAAGGGTTATATAAATTATACACCTATTATGACTATCCATGCATCTACCAAAACATATGAAGTGTTAAATCATGATTGTCCAAACATCAATTATGACTATCATAACAGTCATAACTAGTCATTTTCTTCATGACAATTTATAATATATGAGATCTTAAAATCACCTCATCACTTGTCAAAGTCTTAAAGAGGGAAAGTGTCTAGGTATCTCAATGTAAAGGAAGCTTATTGTTTCACTTGATAAATACATGTGTGGTTACACAACATGCCCCATTTTGACTTGACAAAACAGGGACCCAACTTTTTGCTTGGCTTGGCTTGTGTCTTTTCTGCTCTTTGGCGGTCTGGTAAAAGTAAGTCTTTGCTTTTTGGATCACCTTGATATTCCTTAGGGAATGTGAGTTATGGTGAGTCAAAGTCCTAGTCAAACCTGATATTCCAGGGGGGTCATATTCCTTAACATTAGTCATCTTATGAAAGATCACCCTGATCTAAATTTATCACCCGATAATCATTTTGTCTGATGCTCTGGACATCAATTTTACGTGATAGTGACATTTACCCGTCAAACAGCTTCATATATTTTGTGGGGGTCATATTTCGAATATCACCTAATATTCTAAATATCACCCAATCTTTAAAATATCACCCTGTTGCAAAATATCACCCTAGAGCTGATATGCCAATGACATCATCAGTCCTGATAGACAAGAAAATCACCCTGACGATGACATCACCATCCTTTTTACCTCACAAAGGTATATTTCCAACGATCACCCTTTTTACAAATATGATAGTGATGTCATCCTGATCTTTCGAAAGGGGGTCATATTTAAGACATCACCTAATATTTTAAGCATCCCCTGATTTTCAAAACATGACCCGATGGTCCAAATATCACCCAATCTATTGACATAAGTTTTGTTGCTCAAAGGCAGAGGGTCATATTACACAGAAGGGTTCATATTTTGAATATCACCTAATATTCTAAAGATCACCCCTCCTCTTGCCTCATAACATTTAATGCACATAAATGCAGTAGGTGATTCCTGCCAATTGTGAATGCGATCTGCACACCTGGCAACATATGTGGATTTCGTGCAGAAGATCAATGGTTTTGATCAATTTAATCCAATTTTGCCCTAATTGACCCAATGAATGAGTTTAAAAGTGAGTTTCCAAGGTCATTAGGCATTTACCTTACAAAGAAATGAGAATTTACAGAGCTGACCTTCAAACCCTTGTACGAGCTACCTGTGGACGCATACAACTTGCAGTAGAATAAAACATGTGATCATCACCGGTATCTGAGCCCTTTTCTATAATCATCAGCATAATCAAGGAGGTAAGTGTTATTAGGTAAATAGTTAAAAACTCTCCTGTTGTTTTTTTCTACTTGTCCAGGTAGTATGTCTTTTCATGTGGTTTGAAGCTCTAATTCAACACATCATGATGAAATAGAAGTTAATAAGTATAATATGCATGATGTCATAAAAGTAGTATTGTATGCATGCATGTGAGTATCAAATGGTAATACCAGTCGTGTTCCTTGCAGGAAGCCATGACCGATGTCAGGAGGAACAAGTCTGAGGCTAAATTTATTAAACCTATGTTTGCTCAACCTGAGGGAGTGCAATTCAAGTATGGTGTCATTGGAGATACACACCAAGGAAACATAGATCTAGTGGCATGGTGGTCCAAGATGCACAATGATAAGGAAAGTACCCTACTAGATGTCGTTTTTGTATCAAGAATGTGGTATGTAGCTAGATTTCCATATTCCATGGAAGCTCCAGAGTTGGTAATAGAATGTGCTAAAAACTACAACCCATAGACAACGAAAGTGGAAAAACACTGCAGAGTTTATGCAGATTTGTCCATCAAAGGAATTGCATCTACTTTCAATCTCCCATTGGGAAAGAAAGTAGTCAGTATGGATCTGAAGAAGTTAGAAACTGAGTATGAAAATAACAAGAAGACTGCAAGAAAGAGGATTTATCAATGGAGGTCGAAGAACAACCCTTACATTGCCTTTGCTAAATTACCAATGCACCTGTACAAGTTTGACTTTGACGATGAATATCAATATATGATTGCCCTACTCAGCAGAGTGACAGGCCATCCTACTGCTGGAAGCTTCAAGGACTAGATGTACGGGGTTATCATGATGTGCATTTATATAGATAACAAGCCATTATGGGCTAAAATGATTAGTGATGCCCTAGATACACAGATGATGAACCTAGGAGGCCTGGAGTGTTTGTTTTATATGACTTCATATATTGTATATTCATGTGCCTACAAGGGTACATTTGATGCACTTACCACAGTCTAAAAGATTGGTGGCAGTTTGAATGATGCCCACATTTGGAATCATTACCCTTAGTTGCAGAGAGCAAATTATCTCCCCGATTACAAATTGGTGAATGATGCATTTTCTATGCATCTGGTCAGAATAATGGAGGAAGATAGAACCAAAAGACTGAGCATAAAAGCTCAAGAAGTTATATACAGACATGGTGCCTGGTTTATCTAGTTTGCCACATTTTCCTACATTAGAGTAGAAGGTTTTAAAGGCCAGCCATTGATGCTACCCAGGTACCCTACTGATGGGGTAGTTCTGATGGAATTCTTGAGATAGGTATCAACAATACTAGATGCATATAAAGTAAATAATAAAATTCCTCCAGTTTTGTTTCCAGTAACTATAGGGTGGTATATATGCCCTAATTCAGAAAATATAAAGAAAGTTATAATCGGTCTGAACATGATGAATTTATAGCCATTCCCATTGGCCAGATCATATGACACCTATGGGAGAATGCAGAAGATCATGGGGAAACCCATACATCAAAAGAACATAGAAGATTTCTGGATAGACTGTGAGGATGAGGCTGAAGTCAGAAGAAGAAAATATCAAAGACTCACCCTCAATCAGATCAGGACATTTGACTATATTCCAGTGCCTACACAAATAAAGAAAGATAATGGCAAGACCATATCCAATGAATATCAGGATAAAAAGGTGTACAATGACACCATTTTAGCCCCTGACCTAACACAACTTGAAGATATTTCATTAGATCAGTTCACACGTGGGGTGCTACGATTGACCCAAGCATGGGTGGATGAACAAATCAGTATACTGAAGAATAAGGGTGTAGCCCTAATAGTAGATAACAAGAGGAAAAGTTAGGAGATTCCCAATGAGGAATATGATGACTTTCTCATTGAAAAGAGAAAATCTAAGGGAGAAAGGCTGCCACCTCAAGAACAAAGAAAGAGATTCCCCAGAAAGATGAAGACAGATGTCAGTGAACCTAAAGGGGTAATAATTGAAAGAATTGATATACCAACTGAAGGTGCATCTACATCAGGAAAGGCATCAATCTCATCTACATAGCCTTTAACAGATGAACCAAGAACAAAAGGAATTCAAAGGCCAGCTGTGGAAACTGCAGGAGTGCCAGATAAAGGTCAAAGCTCCCAGCAGAATGTGGAAGAGGATATCCTTATTGAAGAGGAACCAATGAATAAGGAGCCTGCGGAAGATGATTCCTTGATGGTCACAAGAAAGAGGAAAGCACCCCTGGTGGCATCACCACCTAAAATACAGAGAACATCCATGAGGGGTGAAATAAGACATGACCCCATACTATTAGAGGGAGTAGGTAGCGAAGTGTTTAGAAAAGAACTGCAACATGATGTATCACTTCCTAGCATCAGAGAAGGCTGAAGAATAGGTAAAAGAAACCACTATAGCAAGTCAAAGTGGTCCTTTCTCACTAGAGGAGACTGTGGACCTATCAGATGATGAAGTGGTAGAGAATGTAGCCTCTCAGTAGATGGAGACCCTTGCTTCTAGTACTTGCATAACTCCATAGGGAACCCCATCAGCACAAATGGTGGTATTAGAAGAGTTGAAGCAAGTGGAACAAGAGAAAGAGAATAGTCCAGAGAGGGTAGCCCAACAAATAAGGCTTCATAAATTGGTTGATCAGGTAACTAGCCCTAAGGTAATAGATTTAACATACAGGGAGGATGTAACACATCCTGAACATCAAGCAAGTACACCTGATAAAATAGAAAATGTTGAGGAGATCAAGCTGGTAGAAATAGAAAGCAGCACTCCAGCTATGGGTCAGCAACAAAAAGAATACCTGCTGAGCCCAAAATAGTGGAAGTCTAGCAAAAGGGTGGGGAAGATAAAGATACATCAATTGATGATGCCCTTAAGACTCAAGAAACCTTAGGTAATGAAGAAATATTAGGTCATGATGACCTAAAGACCCAGGAGGTAGATACATTAGGTACAGATCATAATGTGATCCAAGATTAGGTAGATGCACCTAGTTCTAACACAATGATATCCACAGATACAAATGTACCTCAAGATGAGGAAATTCCTAAAGTGGATGAGATACAAAAGGAGGAAGTAAAAGATCAAGACCAGCTTGTAGATACACAACATGATCCTCCTCTACAAGAAGAAGTTCCTCAATAGAAGGAAGTACCACAAGCTCACCTTTATGAAGAATATCATGAGGAAGAAATGAGTAAATCACCTTCTCCACTGAGAACAGAGATAAATGCTGGAGATCAGGGTGGACATGATCATGACAGACATGATGATGATGGACATCAAGGATCTGGAGACTAAATACCTCAGTGGCTAGAGAAAGAAATAGGTATGAAATCAAGTTTTGAGATCCAAGAATTTGATGTATCAACATTATTTTCAAAAACCATCATGAAGCCCAAGAGGAAAGCTAGATTAACATCTACAATAAGAAGAGATCCTGCTACAGGCAGAAGGACCACCCAGGTAGCACTTCCCACGGTTGAAAAGGAGAAAGCCAAAATCACCTTGGAAGAATTCCAGATCACTACAATTGATTTAGGGTTTGCCAATGAAGACCAAGAAGGTCAAGAAGGGCAGGACATAATAGATTCTTTAACCCAAAGGGTGAAGAAAGAAAAGGAGAAAAATAAGCAGCATAAAGAGCACATTACTCAGCTGCATGCATACATAAAAGGGTTGATTAACCTTGACAATACAATATCAAATCAAGCAGTCCCATTGACTACAATTTCTCAAGAGGAGGTCAATAAATTAGACCTTATGAAGCATGAGTCAGTGATCATGAGAAATTGGATGTCATTCATACTCACAAGAGCTAAGGAAGTAGTGAAAGCCTCTTTGCAGAGGTGGAATTCTTTGGGTATCTCCAGAAAGAAGGTTAATAAATTACAGACAGAGACCAGAAGAAGGTCATTCTAGTTGGAGAAAGCCTTAAGTTCTTTAAGAGAAATAAAGAGGATTAATCCTTAGGTCCTAATAAACAATCAAGTATTGGATAATAGCACTGCCATGCTGGTAGATATTTGGTATAAGGACATCAGATTTGAATGTGATGTATTGAAGAAGTGTAGCAGTAAGTTAAGAGATATCAGTATGAAGCTACACGACATGATGTCATTTGAAGTAGAAATCCTAGAGGCCTTAGAGGGAAAAGTAGAAGGGAAAATTGAAAATCAAGATGCATACTTTGCCATAAAAGCTCTGCATAATAACTTCCAGACGATGGCTAATGACCCTCGGAACCACCTAACAGAACAAGCAATGAACAAGATCATGAGGATCAAAGTCAGGGTGGAGAACTATAATGAAACATTGAGCAGCAGGAAAGGTAAATTGGAAGCCCTCAGGGATAAATTCCAAGCACATAAGCATGCCATCAGCAAAGCCAAAACTCAGGATGGCAGAGAAGTTGAAATAGTAGTAGAAGCATATGAAAATATTCGGACAATAATACAGGTCCATATAAAAGGTGATATCCATCAAGATGATGAAGACACAGAAAGTGATGATCATGAGGATGAAGAAGAAGAACATGATGAGTAGATGAAGATACGCCATAAAGGAAAATGCATGCATTAAGTACTTGGAGAAATAAGTTACCTAGATGGTTGCCAGCTGGCAACCTGTGCCATGAGAACAGTTGACCAAGTCAAAAAGGAATATGTATCTTTGATCTTAATAGATAAATCTTGATCGTAGATCATGTGTAACCACTCCCTCACCTTATTCTATAAAAGGTGCAGGGATGCCTTGTTTTAGACATTCAAAAGCTTAATTGAAATTTGTTTGCTGAAATATCAGGGCCTATTTCAAAGTTATTGTATATGTACATGTTTTTGCATACTTAATGAAAGAGAAGACCATTTCGATTACAAATCATAGTAAATCCTAAGTAATCTATGTCTGGATTCTTGATACTTGCTTTGATTAGTTGCATCCCTTAAGTGCTCATCAGTCTTCTTGTATTGTTTTCATTCACCATCCTTTGAAGTTAGCATCATCTGTATCTAGCTGTGGAACATCCTAGTGAACATATGGTTTGATTTCTTCTCCTAATGACAATATCAAGTGTGTATGTGGCTCAATAGCTAAAGATTCATCATAATTTGAAGTATTCTTTTACATTTCTTTTAATTTTCAAACAATTCCCCATCACAATTGCAAATAATTGACAATCAGAAGTAAATTACATAAAATATGCAGATATCTCGTAGATAACTGAAAACTCATAGCATATTTGAAGTTAAAGCATGTACAATTGATAAATATCATGCAAATATTTAAGCATAGACACAATATTTAGAGAAATATACTATGTAGAATGACCTTTCTGTGTAGCATCATTACCAGAACAGAATCTTGCTGATAAGCAAAGGTAAGGCCCCAAAATGGAAACAACAACACACATCAACCACTGAGTAATGTTAGTAGATTAAGAACTAATCCATGGAGACTTGGGATCATGAATTCTTTGAATTCATCATATCTTTCAAGATGAGTAAAGGTTGTTGTGTAACTTTTATTCTATGTTTGTTTATGACTAACATCATAATCAACAATACCACATTGCATTGGTATATTAACAATTGACTGTTAGAAACCCTCATAGAGGTATGTTATTATGCAAAACCTAGGATAATCAATCATAGAGTGCAGTCAATCCATAGGGTAAACATAGATTGATGAGATAAATAAAAAATGATAATAATGATGAAGGTCCAGAAAGATTGAAGAAGTGGAAAAATCAAATTTGTGAAGTTCCAAAATTACAACAAATTTGACAACATTGCAACAATTTGATAAGATTACAAATAGGACTTACCTATTACTGAAATGGATATATTTTGATGATTTAGGACATGTCATGTTGGATTATAGATTTGTGAGGCTAGAAAAATCATGGAAACATCCTAAAACAAGTTGGAAGCATGAAGATTTTGGAGGTCCTCTAACTAAACTTGTTGTTATAGCTACAAAAGTAGAGCTAAAATGGTAAAAAAATAAAGAAATCAAGGTCTTGTAGTTGAGAAAAAGTAAAATTTATGATTTTGTATCTCTATGAAAATTTTATCAAATGGTGTAGTAATTGCCTTGGGAGACATGTATGCAAAGTCTCAAAGCATAAACAAGGCACATGAATTGTTTGACATGACCCCTCAAAGAAATGTTGTCCCATCGAATGTAATGATTGTAAGATATGCACAAAATGGATTTTTTTATAAGGCTTTAGAAACTTTCAAGAAAATGCAATTGGCAAATGTAAAGCCAAATTCCACAACCTTATCCAACATCCTTCTTGCCTATGCCAAAATGGGATCTTCAGAACAGGGTATGGACAACCATCAAAGCATAAAGGATATGGGGATTTTGTCAAATGTTGTAGATGCAATTGTCCTCAGATACATGTATGCAAAGTGTGGAAGCATAAACAAGGCATGTGAACTATTTGATATGATGCCTTAAAGAAATACTATCTCATGGAATGCAATGATTGCAAGATGTGCAAAAAATGGATTTTTTGATAAGGCTTTAGAAACATTCAATAAAATGCAATTGGAGAGTGTAAAGCCAAATTCCAAAAACTTAGCCAACATCCTCCTTGCCTATGCCAAAATGGGATCTTAGGAACAGGGTATGGACATCCATCAAAGCATAAAGGATATGGGAATTGTTGAACATACAGAGATGCTAAGAGGGATGGTGAATCAATAGATACAAAACTCAACTACTTTATTTGTAGAACAAATCAAATGACTTAGAGAGTATAAATTAAAACATGCCCCACATTAATCAACACATTGACACCACAATTTTTAAGTGGAAAACACAAAAATGGGAAAAACCATAGTGAGTGTTAGCTCACAATATAATGCTCACTGCATATAAAAGTTTACAACATTGTTTTAGGGCTAAAACCCAAGGAAGCTACAACTCCCTAATTACTTTGTTTTATCGCTACAACCCAAGGAAGCTACTACTCCCTGAAGAAAGCTTACTACTACAAAGAATTACAAAGATAACCTAACTATTAATTACTATGAAAGAAGAATCTAACTTATGTTGATGTTGTAGTCCTCTTTTCTGCACAATTACTCCATCATGCTTGTGGATCAAGAAAAATTAGGTTAAGTAGATCAAGCATTACAAACAAAAACCCAATACTACCACCTTCAATAAATATATCTAAATGACACAAAATGAAAGCAAATCAAATAAAAATGTCACCTATTGTATTGTTTTCTTGGTTGAAATGTGGATTGCTACTCAAAAGTGAACAACCATAGTTGCCAAAGTTGCCATGATGAGAGATGATATGCTAAAAGTATTTAATGGATGCTCAATGGATATGATATGCATAAGATGATAATCTATATGCTAAAGAGAGTGGGATTGTTGTTGGAATGAAATGAGAGGGTTTATATATAGCTCTCAACTAAGATTGATCAATGGTGGAGAAAAGGTGGTGGAATGAACAGTTGAGATAATTCAAGAGGCATGGATGAATGTGTACAAGACATGTGGCCATAGGGAAAACTTTTATTAAATGATTTAGTTATCTTTTTTGATGAAGATAAGATTGAGTTTCTTAAAATAGAATGTTTTTCTATTTTAAGAGTTGGATGATAAGGATCATTGATTTTTCAGCCAATTAAATCATTTTTTGTATTTAATTTTTGACAAACTATGGACAAGGCCAACTTGTACACATAGAAGAAAGTGATAAAAGAGGAAAATGATAAGATAAAAATAAATTAAACAAATAAATTCATTTAATTTATTTTTTAAATGATGGAGGGAAAAACTAAATTTATAAAATTAGAAGAATAAACATAAATTAAATAAATAATTTATTTAATCTATGTGTATGATGAGAAGATAAATAAATAAAATATTAATTTTATTTATTTAAAAGAGGTGAATTAAATAAATTTGACAATTTTATTTAATTTTAGAAGAATAATGGGATAATTAAATAATTAAAGATTATTTAATTATAGATAGAAAATAGAAGAATAAAGATAATGAAAATAGATGAAATTAATTAAATAAATATAATTTTTTTAATTACTAATGATAGAAGCGGATGATTTAGAATAAGATAGATAATTGATACAAGTTTGCTAGACAAAATCGACATATGCAGTGGTGAATAATGTGACAAATTGATAAATGATACGAAGGGTCAATTTTGGGTGTCTACATTTTGCCCCTCTTTGAGACAATGTACTTTAAGATGTTCTTTCAAAGAATATATGACTAATACAAGAAGGTAAACAAGCTATTCCCCAGTGAAACTGGTGGATGATGCCCCCTCGAGAGGAAAACCAGGCTACCAGGAAAAGACTGGGATGACTCACAATTAGATGACAAAATAAATATAGACTAGATTGACATGAAGAATGTGAGGATTGGGTGGGATAAACTAGGGGTGGAAGAGAAGAATTAGGGTTTGGATTAGAAAAAATATGATATCATGATTATGGATGTACATGTATGATGTTGATATTTATGGTTTTATGTTTTTATGATTATGACATGTATATGGTAGATACATAAATGATAAATGGATATGATTATGATGAATGCATGTTTATGGAAAGATATATGATTATGTTAATGGATAGATGAAGGCTTTATGCGAAATAACGTGTACAATGATCGAGATAATGATATAGGGAGATGTATGTCTAACACACTTGTTTTGCAGGATGAAGATAATGAAGAAAAAGATGATGATGAACAAAAGAAAGTAAATGAAATTTGATTTGATCAATCTTTGTGAGAACTATGAATTTTATTATGGGATAAATGGATGGATGATGGATAATAGACACGGCTTCTTTGCAATACTTTCATGTAAATTTAGAGATTGCAATCCTTATTTTTGATATAGCATATGGATATTATGCACCAATGTATAGAAGACCAAGGTGACAATGTATCCAATGCATTCAGCATAATACAACCTTGTCTATCATATGAGGTCAAGATGTTGATCTAGCATACACAAGGTATGAATATTAGTTTTTTTGAGATGGACTTTGACTCTATAAGAAAATGGTTTGAACTTATTTCCACTAAATATAATGAAATCTTGTTGGTTATATGTATGGGAAATAGTCTTAGCATAGAATAGTCTTAGTACATAAAAGGCTTTTTAGGCCCTCAGATGCAAAATATATTTGTATCCAAGATGCTAATCCCAATGCGTACAAGGTACCATTAGGAATAGTAGGAGAATAAGATCATCCCACAAACATAGCATACAAAAGAAAATAACTATGCCCCAGTCCATACTTCATTATGACATACCAAGATATAGAAAATCAAGGCAGTTTTGACTAGGTATTTGAAAGGGACAAAAAGATAAATCAACTAACAAAACAATGACACAACCATCATGTTCTCTCGCCAAAAGAGGGTACTCATGGATATATTGGATAGTCCCTTATTGTGAGGAAAGATATATCATGTTGAAGGCTGAGATGTTGGATTGATATAGCAAATGTTGGCTAAATGCATGCAGACAAATGTCTTTGTTTGCCTCTGATTTGATAAGTGCTTGACCTATTGTGACATGCGTAGTTTGTTTTTTGCTTGAGTTAGTCAAATTAAGATGGAAGATGAAAAAAAAAAGTGAAAGAATGGAAGAATGAATCATCTATGATTGCACACTAGATACTTCCTTTGTATTCTAGACTACCTACATACCCTATATCCATGGGATCAAAACATAATACAATGATGATAAAAGTGATGATATGTAGCTCTAGGTGTTTATTGATGATGTGGGAAATATATGATTAAAGAATATGAAATGGATGAAGATGATGGCTGGTGAAGGTTGGATGAAATATGAAAGATGGAAGAGGTGTATCGCTTGTGCCTGAGTCTAGATACTTCCTTTGTATTCAAGACTACCTACAAACCCTGTATCCATAGGATCAAGGCACTTAATGATAGAGACAATATGTAGTTCTTACAAAGTTGTGATGGTGATGATGAAGGTAGATGGATTGATTAGATTATGGATTGATGGGATTGGTTAAATGCTTGATGATAATGAGATGTTGATGAGATTGTTTGGTGGTGATGTTCTAAGTATCCATTCCAAAAACTAAGCACAAGCAAGTGCCTCTAGTGTGGGATGAACTTATTATGGTAGATGATGGATTAGGTGACCTAAATCTAGACAAATGATTGAAAGGAATGACACTTCAACTCCAAAAATTTCCAAACCATGATAGGAGTAAAGTATGGAGATGAAAAAGGGGTGGTCTTATTATGGATAAATATGTTTATTGTGAGATGGGTGGAGTTTATTATGAGATGGATAGAGTTTATTATGGGATGGATGGTATGGTGAATGAAGACTGAATAGATGGTAGGAGTTGGTTCTACACATAACGCCTATTTCTAGGTTTTCACTATGGTACTTATCCAAGGTACCTATTTACCAAGTTTTCACTAGAGGGTGATTTTTTTTGTATTTTACTGGGGGTGTTCCAAGGATCAAGCATAAAATTTCTTAAGATGAAAACTATTAATAGGTTCAACCAAAGGAATACCTTCATCTTTTGAGAGAGTATGAGTTCTTGATCTATAGACTGTTATGATCACAAAAGGTCCTAGCCAATTTTGGTTTGAATTTACCCTTCTTTTCACAATCCTATTTATTTCTTTGATTTTCTTTGAGGACAAGGTCTCCTACCTAGAACCTTCTTTCCTTGATCTTTTTGTTATAACTATAGCAAAGATGGTTTTGATAGACTTGAAGATGATTGATTATAGTGAGGCATCTTTCATCCAGTAGCTCTAGATCATTTAATCTAGATATTATGTACTCCTCATCAGAAATGATATGTTGTAATAAAACTCTCAGTGATGGGATCTTGACCTCAATAGGTAAGACATCTTTGGTACCATACACAAGAGCATAGGGTGTAGCACCAGTAGGAGTTCTAATGCTTGTTCTATAGGCCCACAAGGCTGGATTAAGTTATAGATGCCAATCATGACCAACTTCATTGACTATCTTTTTAAGAATTTTGATGATGGTTTTGTTAGAAGCCTTGGATTGGCTGTTACTTTGGGGATAACAAGGTGTGAAAAACCTGTATTAGATATGGAATTTGTTTCATAAAGCATAGACTTCTTGATTTTTGAAAGGGCATCCATTATTGGTAACAATAGCTTGTGGAACTCCATATCGACAAATGATGTAATGGAGGATGAATTTGGATATTTATTTTCCAGTGATATAGGTCATTGGTATATCCTCAACCCACTTTTTAAAGTACTCAGTGGTGGTAATGATAAATTTGTGGTCATTAAATGAGGGTGGATGAATCTTTCCTATGACGTCAAGTCCCCACTGCGAAAAAGGCCAAACTGTAGTAATAGGTTGTAGTTCATGTGCTAGAGCATGTAACAAATCCCGATGTTGCTAACATTGTAGACATCTCTTAGCAAATTGTTGTGTATCTTCTTCCATGGTTGGCCAGTAATATCCAGCTCTCAAGAGATTCTTAGTAAGGCTAGGGCTGGTGGAATGTGAACCACAAACACCTTTGTGTACCTCGTGTAAGGAAACTTTAGCTTCTTCTAAGTCAAGACACCTAAGAAGGTTACCATCGACACTCTTACGGTACAAGGTTTCTCTGATGATGGTGTAGTGAGAGGCTTTATGGATAAAGGTTTTCCATTGTGTATTGGATAATTGAAATGGAAAGGTACCATTGCAAAGATACTTGTATATATCCTTGTACCATGGAGAATTGGGACCAACAATTTCACATATAAGCTTGGATTGTTCTACTTCAAAGGCTGGAACTAAAAGTTATTTAAATAGAAACTCACATCTATGTGCATTAGTGGGCATATATAGAAGAGAATAGATGGTAGGCATATCATCTTCTACTTTGTTGTTTATCCTAGAGATTTTCTCAAATGTGATCTTAGAAAAGTATTTCTCAAAGTCATCGACCATCAACTTGTATGGTAGGAGTTTTTAATCTTTTGTTTGATATTCATCCAAGACTTGCTTGATGACCAGCTGAGAAACTCTAGAAACTTGTAGCTATCTGATATCCCATTGTACAACCATGCATAATTTAGTGATCAAGGCATCATATTCAGCAATGTTATTGGTGCAAGGGAAGGAAATCCTGTATGATTTAGGTATACAATCACCTTGAGGGGTGATGAATAATATTCTAGTTCTAGATCCATGTTGTGTATATGAACCATTAAAGTACAGCTGTCAAACTATTGAGGGATATAGATTGAATAACTCTTTATCAGGAAACTCGGGATGGATAGGATGAATATCTATCATTGGTGCTTCTGTTAGTTGATTAGCAATCACTTGTCCCTTTATGGATTTTTGATCAACATATTCTATGTCATATTCACTGAGAATCATTATCCATTTTGCTAATCTACATGTACATGCCTCTTTGGATAGAAGATACTTGAGTGGATCAAATTTAGATATGAGCTTCATTTTTTGGTTCAACATATAATGCCACAACTTTTGGGAAGAAAACACTATAGCTAAACATGTATTTTCCATTGATGAATAATTAAGCTCATAGCCAATGAGAGTTCTATTGATATAGTAGATAACATGTTCTCTCCTTGAGTCATCATGTTGAGCTAAAAGGGCACCTAGAGCTACTATTGTTGAAGAAATGTATAGTAGCAATGGTTGGTCAAGCACAGGAGGTACTAGTACGAGAGGTGTATCTAGATTTTTCTTTATTTGATCAAAAGCTTCTTGGCACTTATCATCCCATTTAAAAGTTTCTCCCTTCTAGAGTAGGTGTTGAAAAGGATGACATTTATCTGCAAGTTGTGAAATGAACCTATGGATAGATTGTAATCTACCTTGAAGACTGCAAAGCTATTTCAAATTGATGGTGGAGGCATGTTAACTATAGCTTTTACCTTATACAGATCAACTTCTATGCCTCTTCAAGATACAATGTACCCTAATAGCTTTCAATAAGTCACCCCGAATACACATTTCGTAGGATTTAATCTCACTTGATACTTTTCCAATCTATCAAAGATCTATTCTAGTACTTTTAGATGGTCTTCTCTAGTTTTTGATTTGCCCAAGATATCATCAATATAATCTTCCATTATGATGTGAAAAATATCATGGAAGATAACAATCATGGCTCGTTGATATGTAGCTCCTAAATTCTTAAGACCGAAAGGCATTACTCGCCAATAGTAAGTACCCCATGGGCATACGAAAGTTGTTTTATGTTGATCTTCAAGATTGATTAGGATTTGATTGTAGCTAGAAAATCTATTCATTAGTGATAACATTTCATGTCCTGTTGTAAGATCAACAATGATATCTATGCTTGGAAGTGGAAAATCATCTTTAGGGCAAGCTTTACTAAGATCTCTGGATTCGTTGTAGCAACAGATGCCCCTGGTGGCTTTGGATACTGATACTATGTTTTAAATTCATTCAAGATAATCAATAGGCCATATGAACTTAGCATCCAATAGTTTCTGAAGTTCTACTTTGACCAAGAGTGCTATTTGATGATGCATTTTCCCTAGCTTTTGTCTAACAGGTTTTATATTTGGAAATATTGCTAGATGATGTACCACAAGTGAGGGATCCAACCTCAGCATATCTACATAAGTCCACATGAAGTTGATTGATCTTTTCATGAAGAAGGCAGTGAAATTTGTTCTTTCATGATCTGATAGTGATGCCGCTAGAAATGTGATCTTGGGATTCTATGTTGTACATAGATTGATCTCTTGAAATTTCTCCATCAACAAGGGTGACCATTCTTGATATTCAATTGTTAAAGGAAGGTCAAATCCTCCATCCTCAGGTGCCTCAAAGAGGTTTTCACCCTCAGATACATCCTTTATTTTTACTTTTTCACAATCAAGAGGCACCTTTCAATTTTCACCTAGTGACCATTCTTTTTTGGTTTTATTTATTTCACTTTTGCAACTGAAGCATTTGACACTTCCACCAAAGTATACTAACTGAGGTAGGTCCATCATGAAGCCCACTTTGTGATCTCCCAATGGTATTCCTTTTATTAAGCCCATGAACTCTTCTATAGCTTCATCATTCTGAAATGTGTCTAGAATAGGTGCCCCCTGTTGGTCCCAATCAACAAGGTCAGGATATACGAGTTGAAGGTTGGGTGATTGAGGTTGAAAGGTAAAGGAGGAAAAGGATAAAATAAAGATGGATAGGTCTAATAATAGTTTAGTTATGCAGAAAGAATCATCGATGGTATCTAGATTAGAGGTCTCTTCTGTGGGAGAAGCTTCAGCTACCTTGTTGAGAATACACTCAATGTCTGAGGAAGGCAGAACCTCCTTACTGTACCCTAAATCTTGCTTATTAAACTTATTGGTGACAATGATAGGTTCAACGGGTCCTTGTCCATGCAGTCCTAGACCTCCTTGTCCTTTGTAACTCATGTTCTTGATGATCCAAAAAAATTTATTATAGCGTTCCACTTCTAAACTAACTTGATCATTGTCATCAGAGAAGATCCAAGAGGAGATGTCATCAATAGCTTCATCTTCTAGCATTCTTGATTGGATGAACATGGTTGGAAGAACAATAATAGTAGCTTTGGATGGGGTAACTTTGCATACCAATGGTTGGCCATAGGATTTAGGTGATAAGGGTAGGGCTCCTACACAACAAGATTCTTGTAGACCATATTCACCAAGTCCTTTCTCTTTGTATTGAATAGAAATATTGGGGATGGGTTTGCTAGATTAAGGCTTATTCAAATCACACGGGTCAACATAGGATGTAGATGGATGAGATTCACTATTGATAGGTATGCAATTTGGATTTTTATATTTGGCTTGTAAGGCTCGACAAAACTCAAATGGGTTAGGATCAACAGGGATCGTGATTTCAACACCATTGTAGGGAAATTTTAGGCATTGATGATATGTTGATGGAACTACTTTCATAGCATGTATCCAACAATGGCTAAGGATAATGTTGTAAGGTAATTCAATATCTAGGACTTGGAAATGGGTATCAGTAGTGACATGACCAACCCTGATAGGTAGATGAATAATCTCTTCATATTCTCTCTCTGTATAATCATATGCTTTGATAGTTATGCTCTTGGTAATGTCAATGAGATCCTTAGAACATCCTAGTTGTTTTATAATATTTAGAGAACATATATTTAACCCAGTTCCACCATCTATTAGTATTCGTTTGACTCAGTGTTGGTTTAGGTAGACTTTGATATGGAGGGCATCATTGTGGAATGGATCAGATGATGAAAGGTCATTTTCATAAAAAGATAAATGATAAGGTGATGCAATACTTGCTACCATAGCTTGGAATTGTGTAGTATCAATGTCAATGGGTACTAACGACTCTTGTAAGGCTCTATTTAAGATAGCTTTATGGGTAGGTGATATACACAATAATTCCAAAATGGAAATATGAGTAGTAGGAGTAGGAGTCTTACCTAGATGGTCAAGGATTTTGTATCCAGAGTTAGGGCATATGGTAGATGGTGTTGCTTGGATAGTAACATGGCCTCAACGAGTGGTAATGCAACAATTAGAATATTTTCCTCTTATGGTAATGGTAGATATGTGAGCTTTCTTGATATGGCCAATGGTAGAAGACTCCTAGGTATAATAGACATTATGTTGCAAGTATGTGCTAACTGGTGTTGTCATTGATGTCAACATATTTGTGTTGTCATTGGTGTCAACTGTTGATGCAGTCAAGGTAGGAGGGTCTGGTGAGGGACTGTCCAACCTTGTAGCCTTAAATAACTAACATGATTATAATGGATATGCAATGGAAGCTAATAGAAAGATAAAGATATTCATGAACACATAACACAAGATGTATCATGGGAAAACCCTAACAGGGAAAAACCTAGCCTTCAAAGCTCATCCTTCATATATTATACTTCAAATCAAATTACACATGCCTCAAGGGCTTTATAAATGCTAGGCCATAGGCCAAGGATTACAAACAATTCATATAACAACACTCTTTCATGATCTTCATTGTTAGGTCATCAAATCTCTACTCTGTAACTTCTATTCTTTGCTTTGTTCTTCTCTTTAGTTTTGCTAGTTCTTCAGATCATAATAACTCATCTTCATCATCTGGATCTTCATGTCATCATTCACTTCTAGAAACAATCCTTTTTCTCTTATTTATATCACCTGTAACCTTACAAATCATCAACAAGTCAACCAGATTACATCGGCTAGCTTATGTAACATGTACACTAAGTAGGTTGGGCCTAAACATAAGGCACAACTTCACAAATGCATAAAACTTTGCATGGACCTCATTGAAGGTCAGCCAGGGCCTTAAACTTCATCAACCAATTCTTCTTTTCACTCTACAAGTCACTGGAATGATCCGCAAGATGATTCCACTGTCAGCTATGTTCTATCAGCACAGTCAATCTTCAAATAGCTATAACTTTTCAGAATCAAAGCCAAATGATCTAAATTCTTGATATCTTGTAATTTCCTATGTCTAGATGCTAAGGTCACTTTCTCTTCATACTCAATATTCTGTCAAGTGTCTCAATGATTCTAGATTCTTCTGGATGCTTCTGCATCAGACTTCTAACTACTCCTACATCAGACTCTCATGGTTATTTGAAAAGTGAGTCTCATCACTTGGATTTGTATTATGTCAAAATCAAATAGGTTCGGTGATCTGTCTTCAGGTACTTGCAACTGCCTCAAGGTCGATGATATGTCCAAGTCCACCCTGCAAAACTACCTCAAAAGTAATTTAGATTCGGCAATCTATTTTCAGGTACTTGCAACTACCTCTAAGTCAATGATCTACCCAAGTCCACCCTACAAAACTACCTCAAGTTCATCTTCATGTCATGGTCTAGGTTCGGCGGTCTACCTGCAAGCCTTGCACTGCATCAATGATCGACGGTTTGAGCAAGTCTTCTCTACAAGCTACCTCAAGATCAATGTTTGATTTAGTCAAATTCATTCATGCATCCTCTGGAACAATCAAGTTACTTTTTGATCCAACCAATACACTTCTTGAACTTCTTTACAATACTTTCCAATCCTAATCTCAGATACAATTTCTCTCAGACACCTCAGAATCTTACATTTTATGTTCTACATATACTGCTTCAATACTTTTTTTTTATTTCTTTATCCACATTTTCTTTACTCTGGTACACAAAATTTCTCCTCTGGTAGAATATCTTGTCATTCCCTCTTTCTCTACCACATGATCTTCTCTTCTATGCTTCACATTTGTTCACACACCTTTATCTTGCACTGCTTTATCATATGAGTTTCCACAAACTCTCTCTTGCTTTGCTTTCTCAATTATATAACACAAATCTTCTTAAGACCAATGCTTCTCCTTCTTTTGGTTTCTCTATTAAACTCAATGATTCAAAAGGTTATCCTTCCTCTTCTGCATAAACTATCTCTGCATCACTTTCTTTTGGTTCTTCTATCAAACTTAGTGATTCAATCAACTCTTCTTCTACACAAATCATTTTTGTATCAACAGGGTTATCAACCTCTGCACAAACTATCTCTGAATTACTTATTGCTTCTCCTTTATCATCTTCTTTAGTTATAGGTTCTTGATGAGTTTCCTTGCTTGATTCTTTTCTCCTCCAAACTTGAAAATAGGTTCTTCTTGCAAATCCTTTTTCATTCTTCTGGTATCCTGCACTATGATAAGAATTATGACTCATGTCACTTCTCCCTCTATAGTTTGAATTTTTTTTCCTTGTTCTGCTCCACATAAGGTCTTCTTTCTTTACATCTTGATCCAACATATGAATACTTCAGTCTATATCTTCCTCTAAACATACTGGTAACATGTCTCCATTCTTGTCCATCAATCCATCCATAATTCTTCTATAATAGATTTTCTCCTTCTCATTTTATCTCAACACATCCTTTCAAAATGAGTCCTTAATCCACAACACTTACAAGGGTATAGATCCTAACACAATTCATTTTCATGTCCATGTCTATTACAATGTGAACAATACATACCTCTTCTTCCCTAATTTCATTTGTTTGAATTTGCAATAACATATTTATCTCTGTCATATCCAATCCCTTCACTTCTTGATTTGATTACTGGTTCGACGGGTTCTATAATTCCTTGCTGCTACTTTCCCAATCCTTGTCCTTCATATCCCATTCTTTGCATGATTTTGAAACCAATACCATCACCAACAACTGCAAGCTCAGTCACATTGTCATCTTCTAATTCAATTTCCAAAGAAACTTCTGCATCATCACACAAATCAATAGTATCACAAGAAACATCACAAATTTTAGGCTTAGATCTCAAATTTTCACTCTCTTCTCTGCATACTACAAGTGACTACTCTAACTAATCTTTCTTGTCTTTTAATTCTAATATTTCACTTTTCTGTAAACTATTCTTCTTCTTCAATTCTTCCAAACTCTCTTCTAGATCCCTGTTCATATATTTGACCTTATAAAACAACTTAAATCCTTTTTGTAATTCTGCAAATTTCTTTTCAACATCCTCAAACAATTTTAGCTCTACTTCTAGGTCTTCATTTCTGCTCTTTACATATTTTAGTTCTTCTTCAAGGGCATCAAACTTGTCCACCCCTAGATCTTTCATCTTCTCCAATAATGTTGAATTACATTTCTTGATTTCGCACAATTATCCTTCCAAAATATCATTTTCACACATTAGGGTTTAATTTTCTTTCTTCATCCTCTTTCCAATCTTCCCCATCTAAAACAAATTAGATAAACAACTGAGTTTGAAAAGCTTACCAAATTTTCCTTGTCTTGATCTATCTTTTGTGATGACACTTGTTACTTCTAGTATTTCGCACAACACTTTATCAGATTCACCACCTTCTAATAGATTCACAACCAGCCTAGCAGATTCAAAACCAGCTCTAATACCACTTGATGCAGTCATGGTAGGAGGGTTTGGTGAGGGAATGTCCAACCTTGTAGCCTTAAATAACTAACAACATGATTATAATGGATATGCAATAGAAGCTTACAGAAAGATAAAGATATTCATGAACACATAACACAAGATGTATCCTAGGAAAACCCTAATAGGGAAAAACCCAACCTTTAAAACTCATCCTTCATATATTATACTTCAAATTGAATTAAAGATACCTCAAGCAATTTACAAATGCTAGGCCATAGCCCATGGATTACAAAGAATTCATATAACACTCTTGGATGATCTTCATTGTTAGGTCATCAAATCTCTGGTCTGCAACTTCTATTCTATGCTTTGTTCTTCTCTTCAATTCTGCTACTTCTTCAGATCATAATAACTCATCTTTATCATCTGGATCTTCATGTAGTAATTTAATGCTAGAAATAATCCTTTTTCTCTTATTTATATCATCCACAACCTTACAAATTATCAATAAGTTAGTTGGATTACATTGGCTAGCTTATGTAACATGTACACTAAGTAGGTCAAGCCTAAACATAAGGAACAACTTCACAAATGCATAAAACTTCATGTCGACCTCACTAAAGGTCAACCAGGTCCTTAAGCTTCATCAACCAATTCTTCTTTTTTCTCTACAAGTCACAGGAATGATCCACAAGCTGATTCCACTTCACTAAACACAGTCAGCTCTGTTCTGTCAGAACAGTCAATCTTCAAATAGCGATAACTTTCCAGAATCAAAGCCAAATGATCTAAATTCTTGATATGTTGTAATTTACTATGTTTAGATGCTAAGTTCAGATCCACAGCCTCTCATCCTCAAAATAAAAAATTCTCCAAGGTCACTTTCTCTGCATACTCAAGCTTCTGTCAACTATCTCAATGATTATGAATTCTTTCGGATGCTTTTGCATCAGACTTTTGGATGCTCCTGTATCAACTGTGCTCTTGTTTTGATGCTTACTTATGTTGAGTTAGTTACTTTGTATTGGCTTATATAATTGTTTAAGATAATAAGAAAGTGTTCCTGATATTGAATTTCCAAGTGCTTTTGAGAAAATTTGCTCTCCCAGTGGAAACAGTGTGTTACAGAGTACTTTGGCTTGTAGAAGAATAGTGTAGTGTTTTTCTCTACATATCCTATATATTAAATATCTTTGTCTGTGGTTTGGAAATTATGTTAAGGGATGTCTGTAGTTTCTATATTTCAAGTTTGAGCCTTCGATGTGAATATTTGAGTGAGTTTGTTCACTAGACTAAAAAATGCTTTTCTGAGTATTCAATGGTGACAAGGAGAATGTATTCTCCTCTGCATCTCTCTTCATTTAAGTTTTATTGTTTGTGGTTCTAGAGGAGAGTTTGTAATGATGTTGCATGTCTTCAATTTAAATGGTTTGTGATTTAGTGCTCCACAAGTGATCTTTTCCTTATGACAGTGGCTGATAGTAATGTTTAAGTGCTCTAGTTTGAAGAATCTTTAATTTGGATAAAGTAATTGAAGGTTGTGCGAAAGTTCTTGGTGATTGTAACATGCTTTTGTATGTCTCTAGATCATGCTCCTGTTGGCAAGAGACACTATATGGATTCATGTTTGTTGTCATTGATGGCAACCAAGGTCATCCCACATATCCGCAAGACATGGTGTGTCTCTACCAGAAGTCAGAATGAAGATTGTTGTGGTCCGGTAAACAAGAACAGAGCATGTGGCAAAGTCTGACAGATAGGTCTGGATCTCTCAGAGGAAGTATCTTGGTGAAGTGAGGATTTGGGGAAGTCAAGAGGACTACCTTGAGTGATAGATTCCAAGGATTTAGCCTCTGGTGATGGATGAGGAAAAAGATATGAATAGTTGAGTACCGGATTCCTGAGTGACAGTGTGAACAGAGGAAGAACTAACTGACAGAACATCAGACTATTTTCTGGATGTGTTACTGATGATGGTAAAGGTTATGAAGGCATGAATCATGTTTGGCTAACATGATTAATGATTTCTACAAGCATAGTCTTGATCCACATTACTTGGTGTGGAAGGATTCAGCTGATAGATCAGAGTTTGTGAAAAGAATTGACTATTCTGGGTGCCGACTTGAAAGGTGATGAAATCACTTGTGCAGATATATATACATGATGGATTTAGTTGTGAGGGTAGTTGTTGTATGTCGTGTTGTGTGAATAAAAGCAGAAGTGCAGAGCAGAAGTAGTAAAGAAGGTTCGGTATGTGAAAGGAAAGAAGCAAAAGAAAAGAGGAAAGATGAAGTGCAACAGATCAGTGTACTGAGCTTAACCGGAACTGAACTCTAGCATTTGTAGATGCTTCCAATCAATTCAAGTATTGTATTACATTCCTTTTGTAGACAGTGAGTCTCTTGTAGTTAGTGTGCCTCTTGTGAGCAGTGTGCTCGGGCAGTGAGCCCTAATTGGCAAGTGCCATTTTGTTTTTCTATTCTTCTAATAGAGAATACAATCTTGGGTTAATTACCCCGTGGTTTTCTCCCTTAAGAGGGTTTCCACGTCAAAAATACTGTGTCATGTGTATTTCCATTTCATGGTTGTGTTTACTTGTTTGAATTAATGCTGCATTAATTAATAAGAAAGTTTAGAAAGAAGAATTAATTAGGATAACTGATTCACCCCCCCTTTCAGTTATCAACAATTGGTATTAGAGCTAAGTTCCTCCTAACAGAGTCTAACAGCTTGAGGAAGATCTGGGAATCCAAATGGATACATATGGTTTAAAGGAGCAACTCAAGACTGCCCTTGAGGATCTTGAATAGTCAAACTCTGAAGTCAATAAATTAAAGGAAAGACTCAAACAGGCTGATGATTTCATGAGAGAACTAAAAGACAAATTAAGTCTCTCTATGAAAAAGAGAAAGGAGCTACTTCAGCAATTGGCAAGACAAGGTGAAGCTAATGATGCAAATGAAGAGCTAACTGAAAAAACCAAGTTATGTGAAAAGTTATCAAAAGAACTCATTATGATAAGACATGAAATGGAATTAGGAGTTATAAAGTTTACCCAAGAGATTGAAGAGAAAAGAAAAATTGAAGATTGCCACCAAATGGATAGAATTATCAGACATCTTGAATCTAATCTTGAAGATGCTAAAGAAAATGAGGAAAAACTTGAGGATCAAATTGTCTCTCTCAAAAGGGATCTTCAATCAGCAAATGAATATAAAGAGAAATTCAAGATAAGTTCTGCTCAACTTCAAGTTCTTCTTGGAAGTCAAAAAAGGGCAGATGACAAGTGTGGTTTGGGATATGAGAAACGAGAAAACTCCAGATCCAGTTAGAAGAATTTTGGATCAGAAAATCCAAGGAACAGGCCTAGAAGACCTCCGGTAAGACAACCCAATGCTCAAAGATATCCATCTTTCAATGGATACTGCCACAGCTGTAATCTCTTTGGTCACAAAGCTAATCAGTGTAGAAAGAGAATGAATCAGACTAATTCTTCCTTCTTCGAACAATGTTTTAACTACAAAAGGTATGGTCACAAATCTCATGAATGCAGAAATATGCAAATGAACAAATCATTCAATGGTAGATGCTTTGCATGCAATAGAATAGGTCATATGGCTAATCAATGCAGATCAAAAGGATATCAGTCAAATATGCAAAGAAATGTTGTTTGCCAAATCTACAATAGATCCGGTCACAGTGCAAAATTCTACAGAAACAAGAATCAAGACAAAAGAGGTCTGGTATATCATAATCAGAATCAAGATAAGGGCAAACAAAAAGTGAATGCGGATGAAGTTAAAAGTGAGATGAGCAAGATTTGGGTGAAGAAAAGTACAGAGAATATAGAGGTTAGATCCGCACCAGACTCTGGTGCTGATATTCCTTCCAGAAATTAAAAAGTGAGCTCTGGCTCAGGGGGAGACACAAAGAAAACCTTGTTCCCCCAGCCAGTCAAGTGGTGTTAGAATTGGCACAAGAAGAGGATGCGGATTAAAGGGTTTGTAGATATGAGTCTTGAGATGATCCAATTAAGAGTTCAGAGGTCCGCATGAAGATGTGAAGAAGTTGTGATCGATCAAGTAGAACCAATTCCGAGAGATGCTCCAGAGTGATAGAGTGTTACAAAAAGGTCCGGTGAGATCTGAATGTGCATTGTCCTATTCTGCGGATTAGACAGAGTGTTTGGGATGTCCTTGTGATGTGTCATCTTGATTTGTTCATGGTTGGAAGATTCACATGATGTTCATAGATCAGGACAGATCCGGTTCTTCAAGTCATCTGAATAAGGCAAACCAGAATAATGTAGGTCAAGCATTTATTGCAATATGATATTAGGGTTTGTGAAGCAATATAAGGGTTTTCTCATTAATCACTTGTTCATTTTGCACTCAAGAAGAAACAAAAAGTGGAGCTCTGCAACAAAATTCATCAAGTTCGTCAAAGATCACTTGCAAAAGTCATTACATCCAGAAATCAATCCAACCAACTCTGTGTAACCGAAGGCGCATAAGGGATTTTCTGTTTTCAATATCTCACTGCAAATCTTTTGAAAAATGGCTACTCTGAATATAGTTAAGATGTCTGATAGACCCCACATTCAAGAAACATCCATACAAATCCTTGGAGGTAGATCCCCTAGGAGACTTCTCTAGTGTTCCGCATGGCGTGTTGCACACTGAAGATATTAGGGTTTACATACATGCGAGTATTGAAGAATTTGGGGAATTCAAACTAAGAGATATCTATCATAAACAACTGTTAGATGATTCATTTGAGCTTAAACCAGAATATAAGGGCATCCAAGAGAAACATTTTGATCAATTCATTCATTTCCCCTGCTTTGAAGAAGATGAATGGGTCCGGTATGTGTTGAGTAGGATGCATGATAACTTCCTATGGCTGAACAGACCTTGCAAGATCACAAAGGAGGCAATTAGGGCAGTAACTAGTTTATACTCCTCCGAAGGGATACCTGTCCTCAAATCTGTCAAAAACAACATTGTAACTGAGGCCACCAGATCAAAGTTTGATAAGAGGGTAATGACTATAGAGATATTACTGACCCGGACATCAAATTTGCATCTATGATAATAGGTTACAAGATATATCACTCCAATAGGGAGAATTTAGTATCCGGAACTGCGATATATACAGCCTATGAGATGCTGAGGAAAAATGCAGAATATGATCTCTGTGAACTTCTTTTGAGCCAACTAATGGAAAACATACAAAAGATCAAAAAGGATAAGAAAAACTCTTTCAAATATGGTGCACTAATTTTATGCTTGTTTTTCTACTTCATGAATGAGTTGCCTGGATCAAACAGATGGGTATGGGAAAATGACAAACCGGTAGCAGTATAGATCAGAGACTATTTGCATGGGCTTGGGGATGCTAAAGAAAGAAATTCAGCCCTGTGGGGATATTTCAAAAACTTCCAGAGCATGATGCAAGCAAGAGAAAGAATTCCCCAATCTCTTGTTGAAAAATATAAAGACACAGTCTGCTTTATGGTTGATATTGATCAGTGCTTAATGGAGGCAGTAGAACCAAGGATAGTCTGGATCATGCCCATGGGTATGAAGTTGATGAACAAATTGTGGAGTTGCATGTTCAACACATGCTAAGTCAGCCAAAGGATCCAAAGGCAGAAAGGTTTGGAACCTTTGAGGAGCTAAGTATAAAGGTTCATGTGGAACTGAGGCAACCAGAAATGAAGAGGAAAGTTAGAAAAGAAGTTGAAGAAATTGCAAAAGGCCTAGGCATCTCAAAGGAGGCACTTGATGCCAACAGGGAAAAGAGGCAAAAGGCTGAGGAAGAAAAGAAAGAAGCAGAAAAGGGAAGCAAGAAAAGTGCTCCGGTAGAAACTTCCTCCCGGACCAGATCTTCAAAGAGACCAGCACATGTCCCTACTAAAAGCTCAAAACCGGAAGTCCAAGCATTTGGCAAAGGAGAGAAAAGGTCAAAGACAAAAGCCACAAGGGCTTATACAAGTCAAAGGGATGAAGAGGAGACTGAATCTGATGAAGAAATTAGATAATTGAAGAAAAAGAAGAAAACATCCGGTCAACCCTCTACCAAACAGAAGGAAGAAGAAAAGGCAGAGGAATATGTTGAAAAACCCACTCTTAACATTGACGACATAATCAATTCAGTCATAGTGGACGGAAATCTTCAGCCAATGGTTGAGTTTTATGATGATTATAGTGAAGCAGATCAAAAGATATTGCAAGCTGCCACAGTCAAGTATCTAAATATTTACAACAAAGCATTTATTGAAATTATATCTCTGATCCCTAAAAGCTTGGAGAATGAAGTAGAAATAAGAAAGAACACTGCCCAAGCTAAAGATCTTGAGATCCAGGAATAGATGGCTATTCAGCTATATCCTTCAATTGATCCCAAGACAATGAACATGGTATTCAAAGACTGCAAGGATGAGTTCAGGAGCAAAGCAAGGATGAATCATCTCATGCTTGGTGAGACTGACAAGGTGGCCAAGGATACAGAAGAGATACTCTAGAAGGCCTTCAAAAGATTTAATCTTCCTATTGTAGAGGACTTGGGTACTGATCCTTCAACCACAAGTGTTGCAGAAGAAACTTCTGAGAAAATGACAGAAGAGGTGGGCCCTGAATAGACTAACATTTCTCCTCTGGTTTCCCCTATAGTCTCCAAATCCAAAGAAGAAGAAGAATTATAGGAGAAAGAAGCAGAAGTGAAGGAAAAAGAAGGTGACAGTGCAAAGGTTGCAGAGGGACAGAAGACTTCAGCAGAGCAAACCACAACTGCTAGTGGTGGGAATGTAGAAGGAGAGAAAACTCCAAAGGACAGCTCCAAGACTGCAGAAGAGAAGAAACATCTATCTCTGGCAAGAGACACTGCACAAATTGTCCAAGAATTCCTGAGCAAAGAAACAATAGAGATTGATGAACTGAAGCTTCTACAAGGTCCATTCAATTTTGATTCTCTTTCTCTGGTACAGACAATGAAAATAGCTTCATTTGCAAATGCTAAGGCTAATGAAAAACTCCTAAAGTCTCATATGGAAGACTGTGAGTTGATAGAAGCTACATCTAGAGTGCTAGAAAAGATCATACCATCCTTTCAGAAGGATCCCATAGCCTCCTCTTCCGGTAATCTTAAAACCTTAGTCAGCAATGTTAGTACACATTTTGATTCTCTAGAAAAATCAGCTGAAGAAAAGGTCCGGAAGGAGTTTTTGGATAAGAGATTCTCAGAGGTACAAGGATTAATCACTAATGATAGGAGAAATATGAGTATTGGGATAAAGATCTTAGAAAATGCTCTCAAGGATGGCAGTGAAGTATACAAATTTTGTATTTCCTGGTCCAAAGCAATAGTAGAAATTGAGAAGAAAATAAAAGAGGAAGAGGATAAAACTACTAAGTTTGTCTCAAAGTTTTGATCCTCTCTCTTCCTCCATAGTAAATCAAGAGTGTCAAACTATTGCAATCACAAATGCAATAAAGAATTTTGAGAAGGAAAAGAAGAACATAATTAACTGGATGGGTGAACTTAGAAGGATTATTATCCCTAAGTTAGAGGCCATGCATGAGGCCATAAGTGATGCTCAGACTACCGCTTGGACCAATGATCCGACAGATCTTAAGAGGGTAGAAGCTTTTGCATTTTTGTTGAGTGGTCACATCTCAATTTTCAATAGAATGAAGCAAAGATGGGCTGCAGAACTCATCCAACTGAAAACAACTTTTGCAGACATACTACAGTTTATGTAAGTATTCCACATGTATATACTTATGCGGCTAAGTACAGTTAAAATTTTGAAATTTTTGTTATGCGAACCCTACCCTTTGCCATTGATGTCAAAGGGGGAGTGAGGAGCAGTGAAAAATGAGGAATCCATCTAAGGGGGAGCTCCGGGAAATGTATATAAAGACAGAGCATTAGTCAAGGGGGAGCATAGTGTAAACACCTAGTCATTTTTCATTAAGTGTTTCCATCAATGCCAAAGGGGGAGATTGTTGACAAGAGACACTATATGGATTCATGTTTGTTGTCATTGATGGCAAAAAAGGTCATCCCACACATCCGCAGGACATGGTGTGTCTCTACCAGAAGTCAGAATGAAGATTGTTGTGGTTCGGTAAACAAGAACAGAGCATGTGGCAAGGTCCGACAGACAGGTCCGGATCTCTCAGAGGAAGTATCTTGGTGAAGTACAGATTTGGACAAGTCAAGAGGACTACCTTGAGTGATAGATTCCAAGGATTTAGCCTCTGGTGATAGATGAGGAAAAAGATATGAATAGTTGAGTACCAGATTCCTAAGTGACAGTGTGAACAGAGGAAGAACTGACTAATAGAACATCAGACTATTTTCTAGATGTGTTACTGATGGTGGTAAAGGTTATGAAGGCATGAATCATGTTTGGCTGACATGATTAATGATTTCTACAAGCATAGTCTTGATCCACATTACTTGGTGTGGAAGGATTCAGCCAACAGATCAGAGTTTGTGAAAAAAATTGACTATTCCGGGTGCCAACTTGAAAGGTGATGAAATCACTTGTGCAGATATATATACATGATGGATTTAGTTGTGAGGGTAGTTGTTGTATGTCATGTTGTGCGAATAAAAGTAGAAGTGCGGAGCAAAAGTAGTAAAGAAGGTTCGGTATGTGAAAGGAAACAAGAAAAAGAAAAGAGGAAAGATGAAGTGCAGTAGATCAGTGTACTGAGCTTAACCGAAACTGAACTCCAGCATTTGTAGATGCTTCCAATCAGTTCAAGTATTGTATTACATTCCTTTTGTAGACAGTGAGTCTCTTGTAGGCAGTGTGCCTCTTGTGAGCAGTGTGCTCGAGCAGTGAGCCCTAATTGGCAAGTGCCATTTTGTTTTTCTATTCTTCTAACAGATAATACAATCTTGGGTTAATCACCCCATGGTTTTCTCCCTTAACAGGGTTTCCATGTCAAAAATACTGTGTCATGTGTATTTCCATTTCATGGTTGTGTTTACTTGTTTGAATTAATGTTGCATTGATTAATAAGAAAGTTTAGAAAGAAGAATTAATTAGGATAATTGATTCACCCCCCCTCTTAGTTATCAACAGCTCCTACCTTTTTATTGGTCTTCAAAGTGTAATTTGGATTGTTGTTTAAGTGTGTTCCTAAAGGTCTTAACACCAGTCTTGGCTGACCTAGTTGTTCTTGTTGGCAAGAGACACTATATGGATTCATGATTGTTGTCATTGATGGCAACAAAGTTCATCCCATACATCTGCAGGACATGGTGTGTCTCTACCAGAAGTTAGAATGAAGATTGTTGTGGTCTGATAAACATGAATAGAGCATGTGGCAAGGTTCGACAGATAGGTCCAGATCTCTCAGAGGACGTATCTTGGTAAAGTGCAGATTTGGGGAAGTCAAGAGGACTACCTTGAGTGATAGATTCCAAGGTTTTAGCCTCTGATGATAGATGAGGTAAAAGATATGAATACTTGAGTACTAGGTTCCTGAGTGACAGTGTGAACAGAGGAAGAACTGACTGACAGAACATCAGACTATTTTCTGGATGTGTTATTGATGGTGGTAAAGGTTATAAAGGCATGAATCATGTTTGGTCGACATGATTAATGATTTCTACAAGGATATACTTGATCCGCATTACTTGATGTGCAAGAATTAGTGAAAAGATTGACTATTCCAAGTGCCGACTAGAAAGGTGATGAAGTTACTTGTGCGGATATATATACATGATGGATTTAGTTGTGAGATGTGTTGTTGTGTGTTGTGATGTGTGAATAAAAGTAGAAGTACAGAGCAGAAGCAGTAAGGAAGGTCCGGTATGTGAAAGGAAAACAGCAAAAGAAAAGAGGAAAGATGAAGTGCAACAGATCAGTGTACTGAGCTTAACCGGAACTGAACTCCAGCATTTGTAGATGCTTCCAATCAGTTCAAGTATTGTATTACATTCTTTTTTTTAGACAGTGAGTCTCTTGTAGGCAGTGTGCCTCTTGTGAGCAGTGTGCTCGGGCAGTGAGCCCTAATTGGCAAGTGCCATTTTATTTTTCTATTCTTCTAACAGATAATACAATCTGGGGTTAATCACCCCATGGTTTTCTCCCTTAACAGGGTTTCCACGTCAAAAATATTGTGTCATGTGTATTTCCATTTCATGGTTGTGTTTGCTTATTTGAATTAATATTGCATTGATTAATAAGAAAGTTTAGAAAGAAGAATTAAATAGGATAACTGATTCACCCCCCCTCTCAGTTATCAACAATTGGTATCAGAGCTAAGTTCCTCTTAAACAGAGTCTAACAGCTCGAGGAAGATCTGGGAATCCAAATGGATACATATGGTTTAAGGGAGCAACTTAAGACTGCCCTTGAGGATCTTGAACAGTCAAACTCTGAAGTCAATGAATTAAAGGAAAGACTCAAACAGGCTGATGATTTCATGAGAGAACTAAAAGACAAATTAAGCCTCTCTATGAAAAAGAGAAAAGAGCTACTTCAGCAATTAGTAAGACAAGGTGAAGCAAATGATGCAAATGAAGAGCTAAATGAGAAAACTAAGTTATGTGAAAGGTTATCAAAAGAAACCATTATGGTAAGACATGAAATGGAATCAGGAGTTATAAAGTTTACTCAAGAGATTGCAGAGAAAAGAAAAATTGAAGATAATCTAAGACAATCCCTCAAGGAGAAATCAGAAGATTGCCACCAAATGGATAGAATTATCAAACATCTTGAATTTGATCTTGAAGATGCTAAAGAAAATGAAGAAAAACTTGAAGACCAAATTGTCTCTCTCAAAAGGGATCTTCAATCAGCAAATGAATATAAAGAGAAATTCAAGATAAGTTCTGCTCAACTTGAAGTTCTTCTTGGAAGTCAAAAGAGGGCAGATGACAAGTGTGGTTTGGGATATGAGAAAGGAGAAAGCTCTGGATCCAGTCAAAAGAATTTTGGATCAGAAAATCCAAGGAACAGGCCTAGAAGACCTCTGATAAGACAGCCCAATGCTCAAAGATATCCATCCTTCAATGGATACTGCCACAGCTGTAATCACTTTGGTCACAAAGCTAATCAGTGTAGAAAGAGAATGAATCAGACTAATTCATCCTTCTCTGAATAGTGTTTTAACTACAAAAGGTATGGTCACAAATCTCATGAATGCAGAAATATGCAAATGAACAAATCATTCAATGGTAAATGCTTTGCATGAAATAGAATAGGTCATATGGCTAATCAATGCAGATCAAGAGGATATCAATCAAATATGTAGAGAAATGTTGTTTGCCAAATTTGCAATAGATCTGGTCATATTGCAAGATACTGTAGAAGTAAGAATCAGGACAAAAGAGGTTCGGTATTTCATAATCAGAATCAAGATAAGGGTAAACAAAAGGTGAATGCGAATGAAGTTAAAAATTAGATGAGGAAGATTTGGGTGAAAAAAGTACTGAGAATGTAGAGATTGGATCCGCACCAGACTCTGGTGCTGATATTCCTTCTAGAAATTAAAAAGTGAGCTCTGGCTCAAGGGGAGACACAAAGAAAACCTTGTTCCCCCAGCCAGTCAAGTGGTGCCAGAATTGGCACAAGAAGAGGATGCAGATTAAAGGGTTTGTAGATATGAGTCTTGAGATGATCCAGTCAAGATTTCAGAGGTCTGCATGAAGATGTGAAGAAGTTGTGATCGATCAAGTAGAACCAGTTCTGGGAGATGCTCTAGAGTGGCAGAGTGCCACAAAAAGGTCTGGTGAGATCCGGAAGTGCATTGTCCTATTCTGTGGACTGGTCAGAGTGTTTGGGATGTCCTTGTGATGTGTCATCTTGATTTGTTCATGTTTTAGAAGATCCGCATGATGTTCATAGATCTGGACAGATCCGGTTCTTCAAGTCATCTGAATAAGGCAAACCAGAATAATGTAGGTCAAGCATTTATTGCAATCTGATATTAGGGTTTATGGAGCAATATAAGGGTTTTCTCATTAATCACTTGTTCATTCTGCACTCAAGAAGAAATGAAAAGTGGAGCTCTGCAACGAAATTCCTCAAGTTGATCGAAGATCATTTGCAGAAGTCATTACATCTAGAAATCAATCCAACCAACTCCGTGAAACCAAAAGGCGCAAAAGGTATTTTCCATTTTCAAATATCTCACTACAAATCTCTTCATGGCTACTCTGAATATTGTAAAGATTTCTGATAGGCCTCGCCCTACATTTAAGAAACATCCATACAAATCCTTGGAGGTAGATCTCCTAGGTGCATTTTCCAGTGTTCCGCATGGTGTTCTGAACACTGAAGACATTAGGGTTTATATACATGCAAATATTGAAGAGTTTGGAGAATTCAAACATAGAGATATCTATCACAAACAACTGATAGATGATGCCTTTGAGCTTAAACCAAAATATAAGGGTATCCAAGAGAAACATTTTGATCAATTCATTCATTTCCCCTGCTTTGAAGAAGATGAATGGGTCTGGTATGTGTTGAGTAAGGTGCATGATAACTTCCTATGGCTAAACAGACCTTGCAAGATCACAAAAGAGGCAATTAGGGCAGTAACTAGTTTATACTCCTCTGGAGGGATACTTGTCCTCAAATCTGTCAAAAATAACATTGTAACTGAGGCCACTGGATCAAATTTGATAAGAGGGCAATGACTATTGAAGATATTACTAACTCGGACATCAAATTTGCATCTATGATAATAGGATACAAGATATATCACTCCAGTAGGGAGAATTTAGTATCCAAAACTACAATATATACTGCCTATGAGATGCTGAGGAAAAATGTAGAATATGATCTCTGTGAACTTCTTTCGAGCCAATTAATGGAAAACATACAAAAGATCAAAAAGGACAAGAAAAACTCTTTCAAATATGGTGCACTAATAGTATGCTTATTTTTCTACTTCATGAATGAGTTGCCTGGATCAAATGGATGGGTATGGCAGAATGATAAACCAGTAGCAGTTCAGATCAGAGACTATTTGCATGGGCTTGGGGATGCTAAAGCAAGAAATATAGCCCTGTGGGGATATTTCAAGAACTTTCAGAGCATGATGCAAGAAAGAGAAAGAATTCCCCAGTCTCTTGTTGAAAAATACAAAGACACAGTCTGCTTTATGGTTGATACTGATCAGTGCCTAATGGAGGCAGTAGAACCAAGGACAGTCTGGATCATGCCCATGGGGTATGAAGTTGATGAACAGATTGTGGAACTACATGTTCAACACATGCTAAGTCAGCCAAAGGATCCAAAGGTAGAGAGGTTTGGAACCTTTGAAGAGCTAAGTATAAAGGTTCATGTGGAACTCAGGCAACCAGAAATAAAGAGGAAAGTTAGAAAAGAAGTTGAAGAAATTGCAAAAGGCCTAGGCATCTCAAAGGAGGCACTTGATGCCAACAAGGAAAAGAGGCAAAAGGCCGAGGAAGAAAAGAAAGAAGCAAAAAAGGAAAGCAAGGAAGGTGCTCTGGTAGAAACCTCAACTCGGACTAGATCATCAAAGAGATCTGCACTTGTCATAGCCAAAGGCTCAAAAACATCAAAACCGAAAGTCTAGGCATCCAGCAAAGGAGAGAAAAGGTCAAAGACAAAAGCCACAAGGACTTATACAAGTCAAAGAGATGAAGAGGAAATAGAATCAGATGAGGGGATAAAGGAGATAAAGAAGTAGAAGAAGAAAGGATCTGGTAAACCTACCACAGGACAAGACAAGGAAGAAATGGCAGAGGAATTTGTTGAAAAGCCCACCCTGTCTTTAGAAAGTGTAATAAAATCAGTCACTGTGGATGGAAACCTTCAACCAATGGCTGAATTTTATGATGATTACAATGAGGCTGACCAAAAGATCCTACAGGAAGCTACAATCAGGTACTTGAACATATATAATAAGGCCTTCATTGAAATTATATCTCTTATTCCTAAGAGCTTAGAAAAGGAGTTGGAAATGAGAAAGTCAAATGCAATGGCAAAAGACCTTGAGATTCAGGAACAGATAGCTATTCAGCTATATCCTTCAATTGATCCCAAGACAATGAACATGGTATTCAAAGACTGCAAGGATGAATTCAGGAGCAAAGCAAGGATGAATCAACTTATGCTTAGTGAGACCGACAAGGTAGCCAAGGACACAGAAGAGATTCTCTGGAAAGCCCTCAAAAGATTTAATCTTCCTATTATAGAGGACTTGGGTACTGATCCCTCAACCACAAGTGTTGCAGAAGACACTGCTGAGAAAGTGACAGAAGAGGTGGGCCCTGAACAAACTAACATTTCTCCTCTAGTTTCCCCTACAGTCTCCGGATCCAAAGAAGAAGAAAAATTACAGGAGAAAGAAGCAAAGGTGACAGAAAAAGAAGGTGACAGTGCAAAGGTTGCAGAAGGAGAGAAGACTTCAATAGAGAAGACCACAACTGCTAGTGGTGAGAATGTAGGAGGAGAGAAAGCTCCAAAAGACAGCTCCAAGATTGCAGAAATAAAAAAAAATCTATCTCTGGCAAGAGTCACTTTTGAATCAGTCAAGGACTTCTTGACAAAAGCAACTATAGAAATTGATGAACCGGACCTACTAAAAGGACCCTTAGATTTTGACTCTCTGTCACTGATGCAAACAATGAAAATAGCCTCATTTGCAAATGAGAAGGTCAAAGAGAAGCTACTGAAATGTCACATGGAAGACTGTGAGCTTATAGAGGTAGCATCCGAAGTTTTGGAAAAGATAATGCCAACTTTTCAGAAGGATCCCACAGCATCCTCTTCCAGTAATCTCAAAACCTTAGTCAGCAGTGTTAGTACACATTTTGATTCTTTAGAAAAATCAGCTGAAGAAAAGGTCCGGAAGGAGTTTTTGGATAAAAGGTTCTCTAAGGTACAGGGTTTGATCATTAATGATAGGAGAAACATGAATACTGGGATAAAGAGCTTAGAAAATGCTCTTAAGGATGGTGGAGAAATATACAAATTTTGTATCTCCTGGTCCAAAGCAATAGTAGAGATTGAGAAGAAAATAAAAGAGCAAGAGGATAAACTACTAAGTTTGTCTCAAAGTTTTGATCCTCTCTCTTCCTCCATAGTAAATCAAGAGTGTTAGACTATTGCAATCACAAATGCAATAAAGAATTTTGAGAAGGAAAGGAAGAACATAATTAACTGGATGGGTGAACTTAAAAGGATTATTATCCCTAAGTTAGAGGCCATGCATGAGGCCATAAATGATGCTCAAATTACAGCCTGAACCAATGATCCGATAGATCTTAAGAAGGCTGAAGCATTTGCTTTCCTGTTGAGTGGTCACATCTCAATTTTGGACAGGATGAAGAAGAGTTGGGTGACAGAAGTTGTTCAGTTGAAGAACACTTTTGTAGACATACTTAAGTATATGTAAGTATTCCATATGTATATACTTATGTGGCTATGTATAGTTAAATTTTTGAAAAATTTGGTATGCGGACCCTACCCTTTGCCATTGATGTCAAAGGGGGAGTGAGGAACAGTGAAAAATGAGGAATCCAACTAAGGGGGAGCTCCAGAAAATGTATATAAAGACAGAGCTTCAGCCAAGGGGGAGCATAGTGTAAACACTTAGTCATTTTTCACTAAGTGTTGCCATCAATGCCAAAGGGGGAGATTGTTGGCAAGAGACACTATATGGATTCATGATTGTTGTCATTGATGGCAACAAATTTCATCCCATACATCTGCAAGACATGGTGTGTCTCTACCGGAAGTCAGAATGAAGATTGTTGTGGTTCGGTAAACATGAACAGAACATGTGGCAAGGTCCGACAGATAGGTCCAAATCTCTCAGAGGAAGTATATTGGTAAAGTGTGGATTTGGGGAAGTCAAGAGGACTACCTTGAGTGTTAGATTCCAAGGTTTTAGCCTCCGGTGATAGATGAGGTAAAAGATATGAATACTTGAGTATCGGGTTCCTGAGTGACAGTGTGAACAGAGGAAGAACTGACTGATAGAACATCAGACTATTTTCTGGATGTGTTACTGATGGTGGTAAAGGTTATAAAGGCATGAATCATGTTTGGCCAACATGATTAATGATTTATACAAGCATATACTTGGTCCGCATTACTTGATGTGCAAGGATTCAGCCGACAGATCAGAATTAGTGAAAAGATTGACTATTCTGGGTGCCAACTAGAAACGTGATGAAGTTACTTGTGCGGATATATATACATGATGGATTTAGTTGTGAGATGTGTTGTTGTGTGTTGTGATGTGCGAATAAAAGTAGAAGTGCAGAGCAAAAGCAGTAAGGAAGGTTCGGTATGTGAAAGGAAAGTAGCAAAAGAAAAGAGGAAAGATGAAGTGCAGTAGATTAGTGTACTGAGCTTAACCAGAACTGAACTCTAGCATTTGTGGATGCTTCCAATCAGTTCAAGTATTGTATTACATTCTTTTTGTAGATAGTGAGTCTCTTGTAGGCTGTGTGCCTCTTGTGAGCAGTGTGCTTGGGCAGTGAGCCCCAATTGGCAAGTGCCATTTTATTTTTCTATTCTTCTAACAGAGAATACAATCTTGGGTTAATCACCCCATGGTTTTCTCCCTTAATAGGGTTTCCACGTCAAAAATATTGTGTCATGTGTATTTGCATTTCATGGTTGTGTTTGCTTATTTGAATTAATACTGCCTTGATTAATAAGAAAGTTTAGAAAGAAGAATTAATTAGGATAACTAATTCACCCCCCCTCTCAGTTATCAATAGTTCTCACTACTTGCAGTTATGCTTCAAAGATTGTGGAAGCATGTAGTTGCGTGGGAGATTGCATTTGAGTCCCAGCTAAGGCATGGTGTGGTCTACATTCATTCTTTTCCTTCACAAATCTATTTAGGTCTAGATCTATTCTAATGTATGTTTGTAATGTTGACCTTGGGGATTATTCCAACAGTTGATGATTATAATGGCGACCTTGATGTACATTCCAAGGTTGATGAATTATATAAAAACATGTACTGAAGTCATGAATAGATGTTGTATGTTTGAAGATGTGAAGATAATTGGTTGTGTGTGAAGAAGATAGAGAAGAAGGATAATTGTTGTGCTTCAATGGAGCTGAAGCTTTTCGTGGCATAGATGCTACTATCTCAGTTCACAAACTATGGTAGTGAGCCCTTTTGGTACTGAGCTTCTTCTCTTGGTAGTGAGTTCTGGACAGTGAGCCTCTAATTTTTAGTTTCATTACTATTTATTATATTGTGAGCTAACACTCACCATGGTTTTTCCCTTACTGGGTTTTCCACGTAAAAAATTTGGTCTCATGTGTTGAATGTGTGATTGTGCTTAATTTTTTGATTTCATGCTTTCATGGTTAAATCATAATAACAACAATTAAGTGGTTAAAGTGTTGAAGTTTATAAGAAGTTAAGTTTTGGTTACAACTAATTCACCCCCCCTCTTAGTTGTCTTGTGCATTTCAACAATTGGTATCAGAGCGAGGGTTCCTCAGAAGCAAGCCTAACAGCTTGAGGTAGATCTGGGGTGTCACACAAGAAGGATGCTCTGTAGTTTGATGGAATGGATTATGCTCTCTGGAAGGTATGGATGAAAAGTCATTTCATTTGTCTTGGTTATAGTGTTTGGAAGATGGCAAATGCAAAGTACACTCTTCCTTCGAATGGTCTGTCATCTAAAGATGAAGGCAAATAGTGAGTTAAATGGAAAATCTAGAGATGCTCTATTAAGTGCTTTGTCCAACACTGAGTTAGTGGAAGTTTTGGATCTAGAAACTTCTTATGATATCTAGGAAAAGCTAAAAAATTTGTATGAAGGAGATGAATCTATAAAGAATGCCAAATTATAGAACCTAAAGGCAAAGTATGAAGGTCTAAAGATGAGTTATGATGAGAACATAACACTCTACATACAAAAGTTTGATGAAATTGTCAATGGAATCAAAGGTCTTGGATGAATTATTGATGAGAATGAGGTTGTGTTGAAGATTATTAGGTCATTGCCTAAATCCTATAGTCACAAGGTGTCTGCAATTGAAGAAGTTATGAGTGTGAAAAAGATTTCAAAGGATAAGTTGCTTGGAAATCTTACTACTTTTGAGATGGCAAAGTTTGGCGATGCCCTACCAAAGACTGAGACTGCTTTCAAAGCTAGCACTTCAGAGAAGACTTCAAGAGCTGAGAAGTATGTTGTGAAACCTAATGATGAAATTGATGAAATTGAAACCAACTTTGTGGATAGAATGCAAAGAGGTATCGGTAAGTTCAAAGGCAAATTACCATTCAAATTCTTTACTTGTGGTAAGATTGGTCACTATGATTCTAGGTGTCAAGAGAGAATTGAAAGGAATAGGAAGAAATTTCAAGGTAGACCTAAGATCATAAAGAAATGCTATTATGTTAGAGATGTTGATTATGATGGTGTAAATGATAATGAGTTTGATGATACTACTAGAAATGAATGCTTATTTATTTCTATCAAGGAAGAACCCATGTCTACTAATCCTACTAGCTATGTGAAGGAAGAAAAACTAGTGGAAGAGAGTGCTTTGTCTATTTGCCAAGTTGAAAAAGATAAAGATGAATGGATTATTGATGGTGGATGTTCACATCATATGATTGGTGATAAAAGTAAGTTTGTAAGTTTGGAAAAGTATGATGGAGGATTGGTTAGGTTTGGAAGTGATGCAGTTGGTAAAATTTGTGGAAGAGGATCTATTTCTTTTGATGGAAAGCACAATATAGATGTTCTATATGTGAAGGGTTTAAAGCACAACCTTTTGAGTGTTGGTCAAATGTGTGACAAAGATTATGATCTGAGATTCAAGGATAATGGATGCAAGATCATGGAAAGCTCTAGAAAAGTGATTGCTATTGGTAAGAAGACTAGAGGTAATGTTTATCACTTAATAGGAACTAATGAATGTTGTTTGTTCACTCAGATAGATGAGAGTTGGTTGTGGCATAGAAGGATGTGTCATATCAATTTTAACAACTTGGTGAAGATAAGTTTAGTATAGGCTATGAGAGATCTTCCTAAGCTTGTGAAACCTACTAATACTATTTGTGCAAGGAATGTCAATTGGGAAAGCAGACAGGAGGATGTTTCAAGAGTAAAGAACAATTTTCTGCTAGATTGCTTGAACTGGTGCATACAGATTTGTGTGGTCCTACAAGAACAAGAAGTTTGCAAGGAGACAGGTACTTTATGTTGCTTATTGATGATTATTCCAGAATGACTTGGGTCACTTTTCTAAAAGAGAAATTAGAATCCCTAGACAAGTTCAAATCTTTCAAGGCGATGGTTGAGAATGAATTAGAATTGAGGATCAAATGCTTAAGGTCTAATAGAGGAGGTGAATTTACATCAAATGACTTCAATATTTTCTGTGAAGAACAAGGAATAGAGATAGTTGTCTGCTCATAGGACTCCTCAGCATAATGGATTTGTTGAAAGAAAGAACAAGATATTTTAAGAAGTTGCTGGGACTATGATGAAGGAGGCTGACCTACTGGAAGTGTATTGGAGAGAAGCTATGCATACTGTTGTCTACATTCAAAACACTATTCAAGTCAAAGGTAATGGAACAAAAAATCCTTATGATCTGTGGTAAGGAAGAGTTCATACAATGAAATATTTCAAAGTTTTTGGAAGTAAATGTTATATCAGAAGAGAAGAAGAGCTAGGCAAGTTTGATGCTAGGTGTGATGAAGGAATTTTCCTTGGATACTCTACTAAGAGTAAGGCCTACCAGTGCTACAATAAGATACTGAGAAAGATCATTGAGAGTGCTAATGTGAAGGTTGATGAAGACGTGGAAAGAATATCAAATCTAAGTGGCTATCAATTAGATGAACCTATTGCTAAAGTAAATGCAAAAAAAGTTGAACAAGAAGATAGTTAAGATGAAGAAGAAAAGGCTCTAAAGAGTGCTATTAAGACTCTAAGGTATGTAAGGATTAATCATTTTGAAGATCAAATTATTGGTGACAAAAGCAAAGGGGTATTGACAAGGAAAAGAGTTGCAAAAGAATAGGTGAACTACTTTCTACTCTCAAAGATTGAACCTAAACTTGTAAGTGAAGCCTGCAAAGATGAAAATTGGGTAAAGGCTATGGAAGAAGAGTTGATGTAGATAGAGAAGAATAAAACATGGGAATTGGTTCCTAGACCTGCTGATAAGAATGTGACTAGAACTAAATGGGTTTTTAGAAACAAGATGAATGAGAATAGAGAAGTAGTAAGAAACAAAGCAAGATTGATATGCAAAGGATATTCTCAGGTTGAAGATATAGATTTTGAGGAGACCTATACTCCAGTGGCAAGGATTGAAGCAATAAGAATGTTTTTGGCATTTGTAGCACACAAAGATTTCAAAGTTTACCAGATGGATGTGAAGTCTGCATTCTTGAATGGTGAGCTGGAAGAAGAGGTTTATATTGAACAACTGAAAGGATTTCAATTATCAAACCAAGGGGATATGGTATGCAGATTGAAGAAAGCACCCAAAGCCTATTATGCAAGGTTAGACAAGTACTTGTTGCAATTAGGGTTCAATAAAGGTACTGCAGATAGTAATCTCTATTTCAAAATAAATGATGATCAAATTTTGATTGTTGTAGGTTTTGTTGATAATATTATCTTTGGAGGCAATGAAGGTATGTGTAAGAAATTTGTAGAGGAAATGAAAAAGAATTTTGAGATGTTTATGTTTGGTGAAATGAATTTCTTTCTAGGACTATAGATTACTCAATCAAATAAAGGAATTTTCATTTCTCAGTCCAAGTATGTGAAAGAGTCATTGAAGAAGTTTGGAATGGAGGACTCTAATCTAGTACGTGTTCCCATGGTAACTAGTTGCAAGCTAAGTAAGAATTATGAATCACCTAAGACTGACCAGAAAAGGTATAGGTCCATGATTGGAGGACTACTTTACCTAACCTATATCAGACCAGATGTAATGCATGTAGTTTGTCTTGTGGCAAGATATCAAGAAGATCCTAGAGAGTCACATGTGATGGTAGTTAAGAGAATTGTGAGGTATTTAAAGGGCACTTCAGACTATGGATTATGGTATCCTACAAATATAGATTTCACTCTTAATGCTTATACAAATGCAGATTGTGCTAGAGATGTTGATGATAGAAAAAGTACAAGGGGAGGTGTTTTCTTCTTGGGTAATAGATTGGTTTCATGGTTGAGAAAGAAGCAATATTCAATCTCTTTATCTACTATAGAAGTAGAATATATTGTTGCAACATGTTGTTGCACTCAAGTGCTATGGATGAAGCAAACATTGAAGGATATAAGAGTTGTGTATGGAGAACTAATCTCAATATTTTGTGACAATACAAGTGCTATAAACATTTCTAATAATATAGTGATGCACTCAAGAACAAAGCATATATCAATAAGGTATAACTTTCTAAGAGAAAAGGTAACAAAGAATGAAGTAAAGATGGAAGATGTGGCTACAAAGGGTTAGATTGCAAATATTTTCAATAAATCTCTACCTAAGGATACTTTTCAGTATCTCAGGGAGAAGTTAGGGGTTATTACCCCTCTTGCTCTTAACTAAGATGCATAGGAAGTACATCAGTCCACTGGTTCCCAAAGTCTCATGCTTTGATTTGGATTGATGTTTTGAAGGCTACCTCTCAAGGGGAGTAGGTAGATGTTGTTGATATAAGTTCCTAATAAAAGAGTAGTAAGTGTTATAGTGTTGCCGACAGGGGGAGTGAAAGAGTAATTCTAGTTTGATTAGAGTAATAGTGTGCAAGTATGTGCAGAGGATGAGAAGTGATGACCTTTGCCATTGATGTCAAAGGGGGAGAGAAATCATGTGAAAAAATTAGGGGGAGAAAGAGTTCAAATGTGTAAAGAGAAAGGAGGAGAAGGTAATCAGTGTAGAATCTTATCTTAATTATTCTTATATTTTTTCACATCAATGTTTCTATCAATGACAAAGGGGGAGATTGTTGCAAGTATGTGCTAATCGGTGTTGTCATTGATGTCAACATATCTATGTTGTCATTGGTGTCAACTGTGCTCTTGTTTTGATGTTTAGTTAGTTACTTTGTATTGTCTTATATAAGTGTTGAATATAATGAGAAAGTCTTCCTGATATTGAGTTTCCAAGTGCTTTTGAGAAAATTTGCTCTCTCAGTAGAAATAGTGTGTTACAGAGTACTTTGGCTTGCTGAAGAATAGTGCAGTGTTTTGCTCTGCATATCCTGTATATTAAATATCTTTGTTTATGGTTTGGAAGTTATGTTAAGGGATGTCTTTAGTTTCTATATTTCAAGTTTGAGCCTCCGCTGTTAATATTTGAGTGAGTTTTGTTCACCAGAGTAAAAACTACTTTTCTAAGTATTCAATGGTGACAGGGAGAATGTATTATGCTCCTCATCTCTCCACATTTAAGTTTTATTGTTTGTGGTTCTAGAGGAGAGTATAGGATTATGTAATGTGTCTTCACTTCAAATGGTTCATGATTTGGTGCTCCACAAGTGATCTTTTCTTTTTGACATTGGTTGACAATAATGTTTAAGTGCTTCAGTTTGAATAATCTTTTGGATAAAGTAATTGAAGGTTGTGCAGAAGTTCTTGGTGATTGTAATGTACTTGTGGATGTCTCTAGATCATGTTCATATATTTTGATTGGTCCACAAAGTGTAATCTGGATCGTTGTTGAAGTGTGTTCCTAAAGGTCTTAGTGTTAACACTAGTCTTGGCCGACCTGGTTGTTCTCACTACTTGCAATTATGCTTCGAAGATTGTGGAAGTATTTTGTTGCATGGGAGATTGCATTTGAGTCCTAGTTAAAGCATGGTGTGGTACACATTAATTCTTTTCCTTAACAAATCTATTTAGGTCTAGACCTATTCTAATGTATGTTTGTAATGCCAACCTTGGAGATTGTTCCAATGGTTGATGATTGTAATGTCGACCTTGATGTACATTCCAAGGTTGATGAATAACATGCAATGAAATCATGAATAGATTATGTATGTGCGAAGATGTGAAGATAAATGGTTGTGTATGAAGAACATAGAGAAGAAGAAGAATCAGTGTGCTTCAATGGAACTGAACCATGGCATGGAGTAGATGCTACAATTGCAGTTCACCAACTCTAGCAATGAGCCCTTTTGGCAGTGGGCCTCTTCTCTTGGAAGTGAGACCGAAGGCAATGAGCCTCTAATTTTTGGTATTGTTACTACTTATTATATTGTGAGCTAACACTCACCATGGTTTTTCCCTTATTGGGTTTTCCACATAAAAATTTGGTGTCTCATGTGTTGAATGTGTGATTGTGCTTAATTTTTTGATTTCATGCTTTCATGGTTAAATCATCATAATAGTAATTAAGTAGTTAAGTGGTTAAAGTGTTGAAGTTTATAAGAAGTTAAGTTTTGGTTACAACTAATTCAACCCCTCCTCTTAGTTGTCTTGTGCATGTCAACACATTGTTCCCTATATTAGAATCACTTTCTTTATCGTGTAGTTGGAAGTAGATTCTTGAAAGCATCAAGGTCATAATTTGTCGTTTGCTTTGGTGGATCTAGATTGATTTCTCCTTGATCAATAAGATTCTCAATTAGATGTTTCAATTTCATACAACTAATTATGTTATGTCCCTTCACTCTATGATAGTCACAGTATTTGTTGTCCTTATACCAATTAGGTTTAAACTGTGGTTCCTCATGTGATCAAGCTTTAGGTAGCATGACTGTGCCTGATTGTACTAGCTTTCTAAGGACAAATTCAATAGGCTCTCCCAAAGGAGTGAATTGGCATCTAGGTGATGGATTTGTTTTAGCTTGGTTTCGTGGAACAAAAGGTGTGCCCTTGGATGTCGCTAGGATATGGATGGGAGCCTTCATGGTTTGAACATTCTTTGCATCAACAATGTCATCATTGACAAAATTCTTGTTCTTGTTCCAAAAGTGGGATTTATCACTTAAAGATTGTACATTGTCTTTTGTTTCCTTGAAAATCTTTCTTAGACCTTTGGCAATTAAAGATTTTTCAATGTTTGTTCCCTTGGATATGATTTCATCAAAAGTAGTGGCACTTTGGAGCTGCAATTGAAATGATAGTTTGGGATGGAGATTTTGGACAAAGATGTCAACTTGTTTCTTAGGCATTTTCCATGGGAGCTTAGTAGCCATATTTTGCCATCGTTGGATGAAAGATGAGAAGGTTTCTCCATTTCATTGTTTGTTGTTGACAAGATTGTTCATGGATATCTCATTTTGTATATTGAAATCAAAGTGTGATGCAAATTTTCCTTCCAACTCTTTGAAAGACTTGATACCCGAAGGTAGGTGAGAAAACCATTCCATAGCTTGTCCCCCAAGACTATGAGGAAATAGATGCAGAATATATGTGTCATCATATGCAATGTCAAGACAAATACATAAAATGCTCTAAGATGGTCATTTAGATCACCTTTTCCTTTGTATTTCTCAAATTGTGCTATCTCAAAATGTGGAGGAAAAGGTATCATCTGTAGTGACTTATCAAAAGGATATGGGCATACTTCCTCAAAGGAAAATGTCTTCTTTGTTTGGCTCATACTCATATCTATGACTTGTTGTAATTTATTGAATCATTGTTCAAAATTAGATGTAGATTATTGTTGTTGCTGCATAGAATTGTGATGACTTGGATGAGGTATTTGGTACACCAAAGTTTGATTTGGAGGATGTTGTTTTGATGTGTTATATGGTGGGGTATATGTGTTTTGGCCTTGGTTATCAAATGATGGGAATGTGTAGGAGTTTGGTGATGGATTTACATTGTGGGTTTGTATCACGTGTGAACCAAAGGATGGATTCATGTAGGACATATGTTGGTTGGAGATTGGTGGAAAGTAGGACATGTGTTGGTTGGAGGTTGGTGGAACTCAAGACATGGAAGGTGGATTGGCATAGGTAATGTGAGGGTTATGTGAACCAAATGATGAATTAATGTAGGACATATTTTGGTTGGAGGTTAGTGGAACTTGGGACACTGGAGGTGGATTAGAATAGGATGTGTGAGAGTTATGTGAACCAAAGGAGGAATTGATGTTGGACATAATTTGATTGGAGGTTGGTGGAACTTGGGACACAGGAGCTGGATTGGCATAGGATGTGGGAGGGTTGGATTCTTGTGGTCCAAGTGAAAGGAATTGATGAACATATGATATGTTGGAATTGGAATGTGCTCATGATTTGAAAGGTTGGTTGATAAATGTTATGTGAGGATTAGAAAACACATGTGATGTTAGAGGTAGACTCATAGATGATGTAGTGAGATGGGAAGACACGTTAGAGACATGAAATGGTTCAACATGTGACACACTTTGATTGGAAACTTGAGGTGCTTGTGTCACTTGCAGAGGAGTTATATTCATGGAAGAAGATGGAATAGGATGCAATACATGAGATTAGGTAACATATGGCACACTTTGATTAGAGACTTGAGGTTCTTGTGACACATGCAGGTTGGTCATGTAAGATGATGTTGTTTTCATGGAAGAAGATGGAGTGATGTATGAGATAAGTTAACATGTGGCACACTTTCATTAGAGATTTGAGGTGCTTGTGTCACTACTAGATTGTGCATGTAAGATAGTGTCAACAAAGGCTCTATTGATGTGGGAACATTTGGTTGGCTCGTTTCCATAGATTTAGGAGATGCATGGAGTGGATGGGTGATTTGATTAGTCAAAGATGGTGTTTGGATGTTGTGTGTAGATGTTGTGGGTTTGGTGGACATGGTGGTAATGGCTTTATGGGTTTCCCTAGCAATAATAGTATCATTAATTGAATCTTGTTTTCTGATTGTGGAAATGTCAAAGTCACTTGACAATTTGGCTCCTCCTTGAACTAATTGTAAGAGAAACTTATCAGGATCAAACTTTAAGAGCCTATTTGCATTTTGTAAAGTGTCAAAGTCTTCTAGCTCTTCTAGATCATCTTGAGATTATTCATAGGGAGGTTGAACAAAATGATATTGTGGCATTTGAGTTGATGATGAGGATTCGATAGTATAACCTTTGGGTACAAATATATTGGTATCCATTCCAATCATGAATTTTGAGGCATCCTTGAGAGATGTAGATTGAAATTCCATTAGGTGAGCCTCCATAGCTGCCTTATATTGACTCCTAGTTTGAGGCATTTCTTGATGATGGATGAGATTATTGGATTTGTCTAGAAAAGTTGAGACTCTTGGATTGATTAGGTGTTTGATTGATTGATTATATTGATTGATGATTGGCTTGATCAATTGATTAGGTTGATTGATTGATTGATTGATAAGTTGGATTAATTTGGATTGGCTTGATTAGTTGATGGTTGATTAATTGATTGGTTGGATTAGATTATCTCCCAAGAGATAGACTTATGAACTCAAGGGTAGACCAAGTTGATTGATGATGGTGATATAGCCCAACTCAAAAGGAACCACTCTCTTAAGCTAGATAAAAGGATTGTTGTGATATGATCAAGGATGATGTTGATTTGATTGATTGAAAGATGTTGATGGCTATTTTAGTGTCTCAAGAGGATTCAAGGGCTCAAAAGGACCAACATATGATGTGATCAGGTTTAATAAGATGTGTGCTAGCTATAGATGATCAGTGTACTATCTAGAAAACTGATGACAAGGCTAAGGACTAACTGGAATGGAGTTTTTGGACAGGATAACTAGAAAGAGTTTGTAGATTGCTAGAGGTGAGATTGTGTCAACTAGAAGCGAGTTAGGATAGCTCAAAGGTGACTCAGAATAACCCAAAGGCATAATTCTATTGGTCATAGACAATTTTTTGTAGCTCAAAAGTGACTGGATATGATGCAAAGGTGACGCAGGATAATTCAAAGGTGGTTGTATGATCGGTAGAGGTAATCAAAGATGACTCAGAGGCAATTTTCTATCATTAAAAGGTGACTGGGTATGATGCAAAGGCTTGGATGGACTGTGTAAAGGTGCATTTCAGAGATAGTGACTTATTTTTGATAGGTAATTGCCAAGAGAACACACAGCAAAGACACAATGGCTAATGTTTGACTGATCTAGCATGAATGTGTATGTTTAGTAGCTCCTCAAGGCTAAGATTTCCATGGGTCTTATCAAAAATCAAAAACACTTGCACATAAATGCTTACTCTACCTAAGGTCAAAGTGTATGGTAGCTTGTCAAGCCCACAACTTGGAATCTCTGACTCGAATGTCAACACAACAATGAGCGAGTGTGCACATTATCTTGTCTTTCAAGAGAGGACAAGTAGAAGCCTCCTAGAATGGAAGGATGACCCAATCACCCTCTCCCCAGAAAGCTACAAGTTGCTTATGTTAAGATGAGGATTTCTATCTCATCTCAAGGGAGCCATATGGTGAGAATCTAGAGAGGATTATGTGTCCTCTTGCCTTGAACAAACAGCCACAAGGTCAAAAAGGGTAGGCTTCTAATCTAAAGGTGTCTAGTGATAATTCAAGGCACCGACATGTTAAAGCATCTAGCAAGCTACTTAAATCTTTAACCAATCCTACTAGGAGTCTCATATACATAAGGTACACATCCATGCAAACTAGGATTGTATTGTAAGTGCTAATAATAGTTAGACTTGGCTTTCACCTTATCCTTTTTTATATAGCAGATCAAATGAAAGTACTTCTTCAGGTCATTCCCTTGGGATGAATACCTCTTTTCCCACCAAGGCAGGCCTCTCTAAAGATAATAGCAAGTTCTCTAGCACCTAAGATCCATTTAATAGGCAAGGGGAGAGGATACTTTTGTTATTAGCTTAGGGATCTACTAATGCAAGATATGTAAATGTTGTTGTAAGTATGGGCCTAACCAGAGTTGTCATTGATGTCAACATACTCTTGTTGCATTAATGATAAGGATTGGATGAGCTGTGTGCTGAGGATATTGAGAAAATTAGTCTCAATTAGGAGCAGTGAAGAACAGTGCTAACAGTAAGATAAAATTCCAAGATAGGAAAAGGATCAGAGGATGTAGATTAAAGGCTTTGTAGATATGTGTCTTAAGGTGGTCTACAAGAGATTTCAGAGGTCCACATGAAGATATGAAGAAGTTATGGCCGGTTAAGTAAAACCGGTTCTGACAGATGTTCAGTGGTGACAGAGTGTTACAAATAGGTCCAGTGAGATCTGGAATTGCATTTTCTTGTTCTACAGATTTAAGGGAGTGTTGGAGTGTCAACTTGATTGGTTCATGGTTTGAAGGTCCGCAAGCATCTATTCTTTTGTGACAGTGATGATAGGTTGTGTTTTTGAGGTTCTAGATGAAGGAGAGAAGGATCTCAGTAAGCAGATGAAGTGTGGATGTTCTTGGTGATTCAGGCAAGCTTGTGGTGGTCTTTGGGTCATGTCTAGTTCATGTTGGTGGTCTGCATTAAAGTTGGAGTTTGCATTTGAAGAACAACTTCTGGATGTTGGTGTTCTTCCTGAGACAGGCCGACCGGATAAGTTACACATCCTGCAGATGTTCTTGTTGATGTTTTCTGACTTAGATGATCATTCCTAAGTTGATGTATTGTATAAATAAGGGATTGTGAAGTCATTTCAAAGTTGTCCTTGTGGTGATGAGAGTGTGGTAGCAAGGAGGAGAGTGAAAGGTAGAGTAGAAGTATTGGTCTTAAATGGAACTGATTCAAGCATGGTGAAGATGCTATTCCCTAGTTCATGTATGTGATACTCATTTCTTTGTAGACAGTGGGTCTCTTGTAGGCAGTGAACCTCTGTGAGCAGTGTGCTCGAGCAATGAGCCCTAATTGGCATATGCCATTTGTTCTTTCTATTCTTCTAATAGAGAATACAATCTTGGGTTAATCACCACGTGGTTTTTCCCTTAACTGGGTTTTCCACGTCAAAATCTTAGTGTCTTATGTGTTGATGTGTTTCTACTTTTGATTTGAATGCATTATGTTTCATGATTAATATACTACTAATCACTAAGAAGATTTAAGTGTTTAATTGGAGAAAGTTTTGCATAACTGATTCACCCCCCCTCAGTTGTGTGCCCTAAGTCTAACAATTGGTATCAGACCCAAGTTCCTCTACAAGGAGCTTAACCGCTTGAGGAGATCTAGGATGTCGTCTTACAAGAAGGATAGTCTGAAATTTGATGGAACCAATTTTTCTCTTTGGAAAGGTCGCATGAAATGTCACTTGCAGTGTATGGGAATGGCATACTGGACCATGGTTACAATACAGTATGTACCTCCACAGGGTGGTCCGAAAGCCCTAAATGAAATCATAGATGCTGAAAACAATCTGTGGACTATAGAGGCTCTTCTAAGACATTATCTAATTCAGAGCTCTCAAATGTTATTGACCTACCAACCGCTTTTGAGATTTGGAAAAAAATGGAACTTTTGCATGAAGGAGACCAATATGTTAAATGTGCAAGGTTACAAAGTCTGAAAGGGAAATTTGAAAATCTGAAGATGAGAGATGATGAAAATATTACTACTTTTATGCCAAGAGTGAATGAGTTGGTTTGTGGAATTAGAAATGTTGGTGGAGTCTTGCATGAAAATGAGATTGTTGGCAAAATTCTCAGATCCCTACCTGCTTCTTACAAAATCAAGGCTACTGCCATTAAAGAATTTAGAGCCCATACAACTGTCACAAGAGATCAATTGGCTAGGAAATTGGTTGCATTTGAAATGACATAGTTTGGAGATGACCCCCCTAAGACTGAATCTGCATTCAAAGCTAGTGCCTCTGTAAAAGGTAAACAAAGGTTTGATCTGAGAAAGAACTCATCAAGGAAACTATCATGGTATGAAAAAGCAAGAAAAGACCTTGAAGAAGAAGTAGAAATTGCTCAACTTGAAACCCTTATTGCAAAGAGGCTACCAAGAGGATTTGGTAAGTATGAAGGAAAATTACCTTTTAAGTGTTTTAACTACAATAAGATTGGTCATTTTGCCTCAAGGTGTTTGGAAAGGTTTTTAAGGCAAAATCCTAACAAGTAAAGGTTCCAAAAGAATTGTTACTATGTACATAAAGATGATGACACTGAAGGAGTAACAGATGATGAATCAAAGACAGGAAACAAATCCGGAAATGAATGGGTGTTCATTGCCATCAAGGAAGAAGATCCAATGTCCTCTGTATCTATCAATCATAAGACTGTGGAAAGAGCTATGGCTGCCCAAATTGAAGAGAAGGATGATTGGGTCATTGATAGTGGATGCTCTCACCATATGACAGGTGACAAAAATAAGTTTGTAGATTTGGAAAGGTATGAAGGAGGAGTGGTAAAGTTTGGTGACAATTTTGCTGGTAGAATCAGAGGTAGAGGAACTATTTCTCTTGATGGAAGAAACAAAACTGGTAATGTATTGTATGTTGAAGGATTGAAGCACAATCTTCTCAGTGTTGGATAGTTGGTGGACAAAGGCTATGATCTCTAGGTCAAGAATGGAAAATGCAAGATCTTTGAAAGTTTCAGAACAGAGATTGCATCCGGTACTCAAACTAAAGGTAATATCTTTCACTTGGTTGGTACTGGAAAAAGTTGCTTGTTTGTTCAAATTGATCAAAGTTGGTTGTGGCATAGGAGGATGTGTCATGTGAATTCTGATAATATCATCAAGATAAGCAATACTCGGGTTGTAAGAGATCTTCCAAAATTGGTGAAACCTACTATTAGCTTGTGCAAAGAATGTCAGTTGGGTAAGGTGAGCAGAGTCACATTCAAAAGTAAGGAACTATCTTCTACCAGATTATTGGACTTAGTTCATACTGATCTTTGTGGTTCGACAAGAATCAGTAGTATTCAAGGTGATAGATACTTCATGTTGCTAATTGATGACTATTCTCGGATGATGTGGGTAACCTTTCTAAAAGAGAAATCAGAAGCTCTTGAGAAATTCAAAATATTCAAGGCTATGGTAGAGAATGAAACTAGATTAAAGTTGAAGTGTTTGAGGTCTGATAGAGGTGGAGAATTCACATCTGATGAGTTCATAGAGTTCTATGAGAAACATGGAATAAAGAGACAGTTGTTTGCTCCTAGGACTCCACAGTAGAATGGAGTAGTGGAGAGGAAGAACCGGACCATCTAGGAAGCATCTAGGACCATAAATGAAGTTGGTGAAGTAATTAGAAATAAAGCCAGATTGGTCTACAAGGGTTACTCTCAAATAGAAGGAATTGATTTTGAAGAAACTTTTACTCTGGTGGCAAGAATTGAAGCAGTCAGATTATTTCTTACCTTTGCTACCTTCAAGGATTTCAAGATATATCATATGGATGTCAAGTCTGCCTTCCTAAATGGTGACTTGGAAGAAGAAGTGTATATAGAGCAACTAGATGGATTTCAATTATCTGATCATGGTGATATGGTCTGCAAGTTGAAGAAGGCTCTGTATGGACTGAAGCAAGCCCCAAGAGCCTGGTATGAAAGATTGGATAAGCATCTTTTGAAGATTGGCTTCAACAAAGGTACTGCTGACAGTAATTTGTATTTCAAAATTGATCATGAAAACATCTTGATTGTTGAAGTGTTTGTTGATGATATCATATTTGGAGGAAGAGATAATATGTGTAAAACTTTTCCAAATCAAATGAAAAGTGAGTTTGAGATGTCCATGCTGGGTGAAATAAATTTCTTCTTGGGTCTACAAATCACTCAAACAAAGAAAGGAATCTTCATTTCTCAGACCAAATATGTGAAAGAATTGTTAAAGAAATTTCAGATGGAAGACTCAAAACCAATGAATACTCCCATGGCAACTAGATGTAAGTTGAGAAAAGATGATGACTCTCCTAATGTTGATCAGACAAAGTACAGGTCAATGATTAGAGGATTGTTGTATCTCACTCAAACTAGACAAGATATTATGCAGGCTATTGGTCTTGTTGCTAGATTCTAGGCTAATCCTAGAGAATCTCATGTCATGGCAATCAAGAGGATTTTTAGATATCTAAAGGGGATAGTTGAGTATGGTTTGTGGTATCCTAGAGATCATGATTTCTCTCTTCATGCATATACAGATGTGGATTAGGCAGGAGATGTGGATGACTGGAAGAGTACCAGTGGTGGAGCATTCTTTTTGGGGAAGAGATTGGTTTCATGGTTGAGTAAGAAACAAGAGGTAATATCTTTGTCTACAACTGAAGTAGAATATATTGCAGTAGTAGGTAGCTGCACTCAAGTTTTTTGGATGAAGCAGATGCTAAGAGATATCAAAGTGGAGTATGAGGAAGCTATCACAATCTTCTGTGATAATTCAAGTGCAATAAATATATCCAAGAATCCGGTGTTGCATTCAAAGACTAAACACATATCCATCAATTTTCACTTTTTGAGAGAGCAAGTGAACAAGAATGAAGTCAGATTAGATTTTGTGCCTTCCAAGGATTAGATTGCAGACATCTTTACTAAACCTCTACCTAAGTACTCTTTTGAGTATCTCAGGGAGAAGTTATGGGTTATTGACCCTCCGGTGATGAACTAAGGTACACTGAGGTGCATCAGTCCGATGGATATCACAGTCATATATTATGATCCAAATTGATGATGGGGAGCTGCTACTCAGGGGGAGCAGCAGGTATGATTCTGAAGTGTTAAAAATGCAAGTATGTGCCCTTTGCCATTGATGTCAAAGGGGGAGAGAAGACATGTGAAAAATAAGTAAAACAAGTGGTTTCTGATCAAAGGGGGAGCAGTAAAAGGAGAGAAGACATGTGAATAGTTGTTGTTGATAGGGGGAGTTGTGACAGTGAGAAGTTCTTGTCTTGATGGTCAAAATAGTTTTTCACATCATATGTTGCCATCAATGACAAAGGGGGATATTGTTGCAAGTATGGGCCTAACTAGAGTTGTCATTGATGTCAGCATACTCCTATTGCATTAATGATAAGGATTGGATGAGCTGTGTGCTGAGGATATTGAGAAAATTAGTCTCAATCAGGAACAGTGAAGAACAGCGATAACAGTAAGATAAAAGTCCAAGATAGGAAAATGATTAGAGGATGTGGATTAAAGAGTTTGTAGATATGTGTCTTAAGGTGCTCCAGTAGAGATTTTAGAGGTATGTATGAAGATATGAAGAAGTTTTGGCCGCTCAACTAAAACTGGTTCTAACAGATGTTCAGTGGTGACAGAGTGTTATAAATAGGTCCGATGAGATCCAAAATTGCATTTTCCTTTTCTACAGATTTAAGGGAGTGTTGAGGAAGTCTTTGTGGAGTTTCAACTTGATTGGTTCATGGTTTGAAGGTCTGCAAGCATCTATTCTTTTGTGACATTGATGACAGGCTGTGTTCTTGAGGTTTCAGATGAAGGAGAGAAGGATCTCAGTAAGCAGATGAAGTGTGGATGTTCTTGGTGATTCAGGAAAGCTTGTGGTGGTCTTTGGATTATGTCCAGTTCATGTTGGTGGTCCACATTAAAGTTGGAGTTTGCATTTGAAGAACAACTTCTGGATGTTGGTGTTCTTTCTGAGATAGGCCGACCAGATAAGTTACACATCCTGCAGATGTTCTTGTTGATGTTTGCTGACTTAGATGATCATTCCTATGTTGATGTCTTGTATAAATAAGGGATTGCAAAGTCATTTCAAAGTTGTCCTTGTGGTGATGAGAGTGTGGTAGCAAGGAGGAGAGCGAAGGGCAGAGCAGAAGTATTGGGCTTAAATGAAACTGATTCAAGCATGGTGAAGATGCTATTCCCCAGTTCATGTATGTGATACTTATTTCTTTGTAGATAGTGGGTCTCTTGTAGGCAGTGAGCCTCTTGTGAGCAATGTGCTCAGGTAGTGAGCCCTAATTGGCATGTGCCATTTGTTCTTTCTATTCTTCTAACAGAGAATACAATCTTGGGTTAAACACCCCGTGGTTTTTCCGTTAACTAGGTTTTCCACGACAAAATCTTGGTGTCTTATGTGTTGATGTGTTTCTGCTTTTGATTTGAATGCATTATGTTTCATGATTAATATACTACTAATCACTAAGAAGATTTAAGTGTTTAATTGGAGAAATTTTTGCACAACTAAGTCACCACCCCCTCTCAGTTGTGTGCCCTAAGTCTAACAAATGCAACAAACACAACAAGCAAGCAAGCAAAGCAAATAAGAAGAGAAAACAAGTTATTTTTAAGCACCAAATGAAATGTTCCTAGATTAGTGAAAATAAGCTAAATCTTGGACCAATCGACTTGCAACAGATTTGTTAGTAGTTTCAGATCCACCTTTCTTTGACAATTGATAAGAAGATGCACCAACTGATGTTAGTTTCAAAGAAACCAATGATTGCAATAGTTTAGACCAAAAGTGATGAAACAAAATACAAAAGCAATCAACAGAAAACAAAAATGACTTGATTTTAACCAAAGGTGATGTTCTGTCGATCATAAGTGATGCTGGGTGATTCAAAGGTGATTAGGCACTGCACAAATGTGATTTTTTATTGTCTAGAGGCATTCGACTGTCTATAACCTACAAAAACTCAAATAATAGGGTCTAACAAATGATCATAGAATGGATATATAATGCCCTGATAACCTAGAAAAATGGACCTATTGAATTAAATTTGTAGCCTGCAACCAAAACACAAGAGATCTAATAATGTGAGATGATTAAGTTAAAAGATAAACTCAACCCCAAATAAACCAGCTTGAGGATGAAAAATAGTTAGGGTTAGCAAATAAAATAGCTTGCAACCCAAATCAGACACACTATGATCAGAGAAAACTTTACAAAGACAAATATGTTAGTAAAACCCTAATGCAACCAGAGGCAACTCCCAACAAGCCATAAGCAATTAGATGTGGACCATAGGCAATGCAAAGCTGGTTAAATGTGATTTTTCATAGACCAAATACAATTTTATGCCAATCAATTGCTCTATTCTGAACCTAAACTTTAAAAAAATGACTTTTCAATGAAAAATCAATTAAGGACGTGAGTTCCACCAAGCGTGTCAGAATGTGGAGTAGGAAAAATTAGGTTAACAAGATCAAGCATTACAGACAAAAACCCAATCCTACCACCTTCAAGAAATCTATCTAAATGACACAAAATGAAAGAAAATCAAAGAACAATGTCACCTAGATTGTATTGATTCCTTGGTTGAAATGTTGATTTCTTCTCAAAAGTGAACAACCATAGTTACCAAGGCTGCCATGATGAGAGATGATATGTTCAAAGTGTTAATGGATACTCAATGGATATGATAGGTATAATATGATAATCTGGATGCTAAAGAGAGTGGGATTGTTGTTGGAATGAAACGAGAGGGTGTATATATAGCTCTCAACTAAGATTGATCAACGGTGGAGAAAAGGTGGTGGAATGAATGGTTGAGATATTTCAAGAGGCATGGATGAATGTGTACAAGACATGTATCCATAGAGAAAGCTTTTATTAAAAAATTTAGTTGTCTTTGTTGATGAAGATAAGATTAATTTTCTTAAAATAGAATGCTTTTCTATTTTAAGAGTTGGATGATAATGATAATTGATTTTTCAACCAATTAAATCATTTTTTATATTTAATTTTTGACAAACTATGGACAAGTCCAACTTGTACACATAGAAGAAAGTGATAAAAGAGGAAAATGATAAGATAAAAATAAATTAAACAAATAAATGACATTTAATTTATGTTTTAAATGATGGAGGAAAAAGCTAAATTTAGAAAATTGGAAGAATGAACATAAATTAAATAAATAAATTTATTTAATTTATGTGCATGATGAGAAGAAAAATAAATAAAACACTAATCTTATTTATTTAAAAGAGGTGAAATTAACTAAATTTGGAAAATTTATTTAATTTTAGAAGAATAATGGGATAATTAAATAATTAAAGATTATTTAATTATAGATAGAAAATAGAAGAATAAAGATAATGAAAATAGATGAAATTAATTAAATAAATATAATTTATTTAATTAATGATAGAAGTGGATGATTTAGAAGAAGATAGATAATTGATACAAGTGTGCTAGACAAAATTGACATATGAAGCGGTGAATAATGTAACAAATTGATAAATGATATGAAGGGTCAATTTTGGGTGTCCAAAATACTAACTTCACACACTTAATATTGCTCATTCTATTCTATAACCTTCACATTCACTTCTCTCTCCCACAAATGAATTTTTTATTCTATATATATATATATATATATATATATATATATATATATATATATATATATATATATATCCTTTGCAACATCTCAAAACATTGATTAGGTCAACACCAAAAGGACCTTTAGATGAAACGTTTACTTCTCCATGAGTTGCCATCAAGCATTTTAAATATGAAGTGAAAATGGGTTGCATATCATCACATATCACAATGGGACTGAAAACATGTCACAAAACATCCTCCAATGTCAACAAAACTGATTAGGTTCTACTGCACATGAAAGAATTTGGACTATTGGTCCAAAGAACAGTACCATTGCTAATTGACCTTCTTCACATCGTCGAGGAGAAGCTAAAAACATTATGCAGACCAAGATTTTAATCACATATCTTCTCAACACTTCCCATACACTATTCTCCTAAAGTATCTAATCAATATATGCATCCACAAAACAAGAAACGTGTTGAGATGATAAAAAATTGGGCATTCTGGACTAACTGTGATACATCAAAACTTACGATATTGCATTGCAAACCACCAATTCAAATGAAATACTTAGGAATGAACTTGTGAAACATTATGAATATACTCTTAGATCTGTACAATCATATATATCATTTCTGGAGGAATGTAAAGACATTTGACTTAGCTACACTATGATCAGTACTCATGTATACACATAACTCAAGTGTACTTGAACACCTTGTGCAATATAGGAAATCAAAGAGAATTGCATGTGGTTCAAACCTAAGATATTATAAAGCATGTAGAGTCTCTACAGACACTCATATGATTGTTCTATATCTTCTCTATCTTCTGCAAGTACTCAAACATGTGTTCTATAAAGTACTTCAGCATCTAGAACTGTTTGTATTACTTCTGTCATTTGAAAGTTGACCTTGTAGACCATTAGATCACTTGATACTGAAAGGTAGTTGTTGGAAATGAAAACAACACTACTTCAATGAAAATTTGATTCAAGATAAATTTCAGCAATCTTAAGTGTGCATTAACAATGGAGATTGTAACAAAATATAAAACCCATTACATAAAAGATGTCAAACATGAAGAACTCAACACAATGACATAGTGTTTATGTGGATAAAACCCTTGCGGGTAAAAAATTCCACCAAGAAAGAGGCACAAGTTTGTATTAATCTCAACAAGATTGTACAATACATCAACTACACGACTCTCTCCACAAGTCTTCAATCCGACAGCATTTCGGCAGCACCTGAGTACCTAAAATCTATATTGAACAAAAAATACATGGAAAATACTTATAGAAATGTTTTCCACTCTATTCTAGGCATTCACCTTATCTCTCCTAAGATTCTTCAACCTGTAAACATTAAATGCCATCTTACAAGCACCTTCCACTTGTCCAAAAACAACCATGCAAAGGTTAGGTACCCAAGACTAAATCTAGCCTCTTACAGCATCTTATGATGTGTCATAACCATCATAGATTCCACAAAAGAGTATCTTTCCAAGATAGTAACCTTGGGATAAATATAGCAAATATACAACTAACATATCTATCATATGCATCATAGTGTCATAGAATATTCTGACAACTTGCAGCTCTCATAGATTTACTTACCAAACATTATGACAATTGTCATACATGAAAAAAATAGTATATGCTTCAAGGGAGCACACCTACCCTCATTTACTTTGAGTTTTTACATTTGCCAATAGTAAAAGTCACTCCGTAATTACCTCTGGTTACTCTAAAATTACCCCTGCCGATGAAATTAGTATATCTCCTTATGGATAATTACAAATTACATATAATAAATGGAAATAAATGCAATATTGGGATTTACAAGGTTAATGGTACCTTATCCCAATATTCTCCCACTTGACATTATACATTGTATATCAACCCATAGGAAATCAAATGAAAAATAATCAGGCACTAGAAACAAGGCCCATGGCCTCTATGCACCACATGAACTTCTCTATGCTCACAGGCTTGGTCAATGAATCTACAACATTCTCCTAAGTGACTATCTTCTTCAGCTCAATCTCTCCATTTGCAACCAACTCTCAAACAAAGTGATACTGAACACCAACATCCTTAGTCCGAGCATGATACATGGGATTCTTCGCCAAATAGATAGCACTCTGGCTATCACAACCAATCTGAATGATCCTGCAATCAAAACCAATACCTATACACAGTCTTCTTAACCAAATTACCTCCTTAGAGACATGAGTAGCAGACATATACTTTTCTCCTATGGTGGACAAAGCAACTGTGGGCTACCTCTTACTCATCCAACTCATTGCATCTCCAAACAGAGTAAACACATAGCCACTAGTTGACCTTCGACTATCCAAGTCACCTACCCAATCTGCATCAACAAAACCCTGTATGTCCAAAGATTTATCAGTACTATTAGTACCAGAATAAACCAAACAATGATCAAGAGTACCTACAAGATATTTAAACACCCTCTTTGCATAGTTCCAATGTTGTCTACTAGGGTTAGACATAAATCTACTCAAAACTCCCACTGCTTGGACAATATCTGGTCTAGTGCAAACCATTGGAAACATCAAACTCCCTATAGCACTAGCATATGGCACATTAGACATATCCTCAAGATCATCCTTGGTCTTTAGACACATATCTAATGAAAGCTTAGTACCAATGGGTAAAGGAACTCTAACTGGGTTACAGTCCTATAAACTAAACCTCTGCAAAATAGTATTCACATACTTACTTTGTGACAAACAAAGCTTTCTGTTAACTCTGTCCCTCCTGATCTCCATTCCCAAAATATACCTTGCAGCACCAAGATCCTTCATCTCAAATGCACTTGAAAGTTGGGCTTTAAGCTCACTAATCATACCCTTGGTATTCTTGAAAAGCAATAACCAGTATAGAATCATCAATATAATGAATGTAAATACAATGATCCTCCTCACTTCTAACAAAACCCAATTTCAACACAAATGAATCAAACTTTTGATACCACATTCTAGGGGACTGTTTTAGACCATAAAGAGACCTCTTTAACCTGTAAACTCAATGTTCTTTTGCTTTTACCTCAAAACCTATAGGTTGTTGCATATAAATTTCTTCTTCAAGATCTCCATGCAAGAACATAGTCTTAACATCCATTTGTTCAATCTCCCAATCACTAGCTACATCAATGGATAAGAGAAATCTAATAGAAGTCAATTTAGTAATAGGAGAGAATATCTCACCAAAATCAACTCCCTCTCTCTGGGAGTAGCCCTTGGCTACCAGTCTAGCCCTGTACTTCTCCAATGACCCATTTACTCTAAACTTCTTCTTGAAGACCCACTACAACCTATGGCCTTTCTTCATTTGGGAAAATGAACAAGATCCTAGGTATTACAAGAGTCTAAAGCCATCAGCTCCTCATGCGTGGCTAATTGCCAAGACTCACTATCATCTATAGAAATAGCTTTCCTGTAGGATCTAGGTTCATCGTTAGTACTCAATAAAGCATATACACAATAGAAATCTAGTGGGCTACACCAGTCAACTAGATTTCGTTGTCTTGTGGATCTCCTCAAGGGTGGAGTAAGAGACTCTACTCATTCTTCTACATGATCATCTACACTAACTTCTTATGTAACAATAGACTCATCTTCATCAGAACTACTCGAATCTTCTTCTTCTTCACCCCCCAATCCATCATTCTATTCTTACTGAGGTACATCTTACTACTCTAAATCAAAATGCACCTTCTTTACCTTTTCTTCTTTTTCTTTTGGCTTCTTAGGTTCAGAAATAGCTCTAAGTTCCCTGAAAATAACATCTCTAGAAAAGATAATCTTATGGGTTAGTGGATTCCAAAGATTATAACCTTTGACATTATCACCATATCTAATGAATGTACACTTTTTAGCCTTTGGATCCAACTTAGATCATTGTTCCTTAGGCACATGAACAAAAGCCTCATAGCAAAAAACCTTTAAATGTGAAATAGAAGGTTTCTTACCTATCCACACTTCATAAGGTGTCGAATCAAGAGCCTTACAAGGAGATCTATTTATCAAGTAGCAAGTAGTACACATAGCCTCTACCCAAAAGCATTTATCCAACTATGCATCACTCAGCATACTTATCACCCTTTCCATAATTGTTTGGTTTATCCTTTCTGCAACACCATTCTATTGTGGTGTATACAGAGTTGTCTTTTGTCTAATTATCCCTACATGCTTGCAAAACTTATCAAATTCCTTAGAGAAATATTCCCCTCCATTGTTAGATCTTAATATTTTTATCTTTAAACCTAATTGGTTCTCTACTAAGACTTTGAATTCCTTAAACTTAGTGAAAAATTTAGATTTATGCTTCATAAAATAAATCCATGTATATCTGGATACATCATCAATGAAGGTGACAAAATAACAATATTTTCTGATAGATTCATTATCCACAGGTCCAAACATGTCCGTATGAATAATTTCTAACTTCTCTTTTTCTCTTTTACTTCCTAAAAGAAATGATTTTCTATTTTGTTTACCAAACACACAATGCTCACAGAAATCAAAGTGTTCATTAGAATAAGAGAAATCATCCAACAATTCTTTATTCTTAATAGTTTTTAATACATTATTTCTTGTGTGGCCCAATCTACGATGCCACAACATACAAGTGTTTTCAAAATCCTCAAAAACATAAGAAGAAATACAAACTGTAGTGGCTTCAAGCTTAAATGAGTTCCCAAATCTCTTCCCTTTCGCTACCACCAAGTTCTCTCTCACCAATCTACAACCATGCTAGACAAATGTCAAATGCATTCCCAAGTCATTCAACTTTGAAACTAAGATTACATTTCCAGCTAATTCAGGAACATACAAAACACTAGGGATGGTTTTAATCCTTCCATCACTGAAACACAACAATACCTTTCCTTTCCCAACAATCAGATATGAAGAGTTGTCACCAAGGTAAATATTACCTCCATCATATTTTACATATGTGGAGAACCGTTCCTTATGCGAGGTCACATGAAATGAGCATCATGAGTCAACCAACCAGTGATCATTAGAAACAACATTACATGCAGAAAGTAAAACATTTTCACCTGCATTCAAGGACTTATCCAAAGCACTCTCCCACTGTTTCTTTGGGTTTCTATACTCCTTCACATGTCCCCTTTTACCGCAATTCCAACACTTAACTCTATTCTTTTTACCAGGAGTCTTAGACAAGCTCTTGGACTTGTCCTTAGCCCCTTTCTGATCTCCTTTAGGTCCCCTTTCCTTAGACCTTCCCCTGACACTGAGAGCATCCCCTGAACTATCTAAACTCTTCTTCCTTAATTCCTGTGACATTAGCATTGAAACAACAGCATCCAACTTCGGATCCCCAAGGTTAGCAGTGATAACAAGGATAACATTCTCCCAAGACTTAGGTAAAGGACAAAGAAGTAAGATACATTTATCTTCCTCACTAACCTCAATATCTACTAAATCAAGTTGACTCAATAACAAATTGAAAGAATTTAAATGCTCTGCAACTGATTCACCTTCTCGTATTTTCATGGAAAACAATTTTGTTTTTAAATAAAGTTTATTTACCATACTCTTGGCTTGATATATCTCACCAAACTGATTCCACAACTTGTGTACAGTCTCCTCCTTTGCAACATTCAATAGGACCGAGTCTGAAAGACTCAACTAAATGGTTCCCCGTGCCTTTTTATCTAGTCTATCCCACTCATCTTGAGAGACATCGTCAGGTTTCTTCTCTTTTTGAATAGCCAACCATTAGTTTCTTTCTTCCAACAAATCTTCCATTTTCAGCTTCCACAACTCATACTCCATTTTGTTGAAGTTCTAAATGTCCAATCAAGAGGTTGATGCAACAGTGGATCCAGCCATAATAACAACACAAGATCTGCAAAACAAATACAACCAAATCTCCCACCCTAGCTACAGCTTCCACACTACCACCCAAGAGTCAAAGTTGGCCAGGTTCTAATACCAAATGCTAGAAATGAAAACAACACTACTTCAATGGAAATATGATTCAAGATAAATTTTAGCAATCTTAGGTGTGCATTAACCTGATGGAGTCACAGTCTGGAACACTACCACCTATAACTTTCTCTACTAAAGATGTAATGAGATAAAATCTTGGATATAATATGTTCATATGTTAATAAACTTATATTTTGAACTACAAGACTAAATCTTTCACTGCAAAGGAATGCAGACCAAAATGTTGTAACTCTGCCTTAGGATATACACTGTGAAGGCCTTAACCAAACTTCTACAACTTTTCTCTAAGTGTGGTATTCCAAAAAGATAGGATGTCATTGTAGATATAAAGAAAACATGTTAGAATAGGTTTATACACCTCTACAACACATTTATACATTGGGAAGATTACCATTCTTATACTTGGACAATTTTTCTCCATCTACTAGGTCTTCCAGAATGAATGATGATCCTATTTCTTTAACTTAGTCAAACCGTCTCTCTCAAATCTTCCACTATCCATCAGCTTCAACCATCTCTGACCTCGAGTTGACACATGTAGAGTTGTCATCAATGACAACACATATTGCCAACATTCTCCCCCTTTGTCATTGATGGCAACTCCCAAAACAAAATGTGTACAACCACTCACCCTTAGATGTATATTCCTCTCTCTACCCCTTCGACATCAAGGAGAAAGGACCTAACATCTTATATTATCCCAAAACTATATAAACTCCCTCTTACTATATAATTTTACAAATAGTACTCCCCTGAGATGGACATCCCTCAAAAATAGAATCTATGCTCATAGTATGATACTACTGACCTCCGCAAGTATATATAGATCCAAAATTTTCTTACCTACAATACTCTTGCAACTCATTTCAAAGGTAGAATGGCTTTGTATATTACCTTGAGTTGTGTCAAAGTAGATACCCAAATTTCTTTCTCTAAGTTGAGAATGTGATTTTGGCATTTAGATTGCACATATAAGTCCTCAACCTCATATATACTACTAGGTGTCTTCTTCTACTCAATCTTTTTAGCCTCACCTAGTAATTTGGATAATGAATCTAGCCTCAAATTGACTGCTTACCTCAGCTGACCAAATTGTTTCTTTAAATGTTCTCTCTGGTCCTAAAGTTGTGACAATTGTGCATGAAGATTTTCTAATTGAGATCTTGTTGCTCCATCTTTGTCCTTAGACAAATCATACACTGGCCATTTGAATGATTTGTGACTTAATGGCATATATCAAATTCTTAACATTTTTGGTGGAAGTAGGTCATTTCAAGTAGAATAGGTACAGTGTAGTGGCTTCATCAATGTATTCCTTAAACTTCTTCAAATTGTCTTTAAGTTTATTATGTGCATTGGCACATTTGTCAGTCATCTCTGCCAACCTTTTATCATTTATCTTTCTAAATGCCTCTTGTTCTACTTTTTTCTCAACATAGGAAGAGTGATCCTTAAAAGAATCCATTAATAGATTTAGATTTTGCTCCGGAGGAATAGAAGAATCAATGGTTACCTCTAGTAACCCTTATTGAATCCCCTTCACAGCATCCTCAACTACATTGGTCTTCTTCAAGTTTTCTTGTAGGAATTATTTTCTTACTGAAGCATGCAATATATCACCAAGATGTAGTTTGTGAAGGGGTGAAATGTTTGGCAGATCAATTTTCCCTTCATGAGTGGGAATCTATAGAAGTTGTGGTGTGATTATTGGTTGGAACTGCATCTATAGACCTAATAGGTCTTTGAATGAGTCTGACCCTAAGGAACTCTTACTTAGGTCTTCATCTTCCTTCAATTCTAATTCATCCTTTATCTTTTTCATCTTGATCTTTATCCTTTATTTTAACCTAATCTTCTTTATCTTATTTCTCCTCACTCTTCCCTAGAACTTCCTCTTCATGTTCTTCCTTAGGGTTATCTTCTTTCCTATGTTCATCCTTCCCTATATCTTCTAGAGGAGGATTGTCATGTTCTACACTAGAGTCAGTATTTTCTAGAGAGGATTCATTTACTTCAGCCTAATCTCCTAAACTCTATGCTTCTGTGGTATTTATAGGAGGTGTACTTGCTTTACCTTGATCTTTTTTATTTTGTACTTTTAGAGGAGCAATCTCCTCATTCTGATGATCATTCTTTGTAGTCTCATCATTACTAGTTATTACATTGTCTTCAAAAGTAGATATGTCCTCAATAATTAACTTAGCCTCCATTTCTTACAAAATTTAGTTATTTTCTCTAATGTTTCTTTCTCGAGCCTCTCTATTTCTTCCTTGTCTTTTCCCATTAGGATATTTATTCTTCTTTTTGTTTTGAATTCTTTTTCTTGCTTTTGAGAAATTTTAATTTTATCTTCATCAAAGATGGAAGGTTCTACCTTTTCAACTACTTGTTTCCTCATCTTGGCCTATTTTTTCATGGCATCATTTCTCTTGTTAGTGAGAAAGTCTACAAGACTTGCAAGAAGTTGATCAATGAACTCAATTAGGGCCACATTGAAGGCCATCATGTACCTGATTATTGCTTCCACAATTGTGGCCTTTTTCATTAGTAGTCATCTTATCATAGAGATTTGCCACCTGTTTCAGAGCACCATGTTGTACTATAGCATTCATAGTGGCCTCAAGTTGTAGAGGATCATCCTTTAATTCTTCTTGAGAAGTTTCTTTTGATTTCTTTGTTTTTCCCTTTCTTTTTCCTTTGGTGGTTTCTGCCTCTTCCTCTCCTTTTTCTTCTTCTTTTCTTTCTCTTTTCTTTTTGTTCTTCAATACTCCAGACTCTTCTTCTTTCTCTTCATCTTCATTATCTTCTATATTTATTGGATTAATTTTTCCTCTTCTTACTTGACTCTTTTGTCTAGGTTTCTTCTTTTCTGCAGTCTAGGTCTATACGAGCACTTCAATAGTAGTTTTTTTGCTAGGAATTTGAGATGATCTAGAGGGGATAAAAGAAGTAGTTGTAGTAGGAATTAACTTACTTACCCTTTTAGGAAATTGTGTATAAAGGATAGTCTGTGCTTCACTTGCAGTACCCTCAGGAATGTCAAGCATTCCTCTAATTTTAATTTCATCTTTTCTACCTTTTCTTTCACATCCTTCAAGATTGTTTTGTTGGTGATCTCATCATAAGTTCCAAATCTTTCAGAAGCAAAATCCTTACGCTTGTTGAGTAACATGTTAGCATATCTAACCAAATCATGTTCAGATACTTCATAGGGCAGGGTGGTTATCCAAAAGGTCCTTGGTTCCACTACCTCCATATAAAAATTATCCTTATCCTTCTTTTATTTTTTAACTACTTTTCTCGGTATCCTTTCCCTCCTTTGCATATCAGTTTGAAAAGTTTTGAAGAATCCACAAAATAATGTCCCACAATGTTTATGATCAGGAAAGATGTACATATAGTTCTTAATTTGGTCTACAATAGGGGTATCACTTTTCCACACAATACCCTTCAATGTAGGAAGTTCTCCCAAGAAGTAGAACATAAGAAAAATAATTAAGGAACCATACTAGAATTTGTACTTTGTCTCCTTGGTTCTCTTTAGATTGTCCAATAATTTCTACCACAAGAGCTCACAGAGGTCATAGTCTTTTATTTCTTTCACCATTTGATGGGCAGTGTAGATGGTGGTAGCAGTAGCAGTCCCCTCTCTGTTTGTATAGTATACTTTGTAGGCAATTCCCAAAGTGGAAAACTAGACCCCTAGATTAGTGATATCATCCACTGTTAGGGTTTTGTTATCAAATTCCACTCTGGTAAGTCTCATCACCTCCTCTTTATTCATGCCTTTCAATATAGGCATTGGTGATAGCATGGATACTCAACCATGCACAAATACCCTTACAATCTTCCCATGAGAAACAAGTCTCTACCCATCTACAAGGGCTATCAAATAACTTATGTCAATAAAATAATAGGAACAAGGTAGCAATATAAAGATTAACTAAACATTCAAAGAAATGCAATAGGAGATTAAGAAATATTCATTAACATGATCATACTCTAGAGTCCTGACTTGCTACAGGAACACACCATCAAGCTACAGAATAACATAACAAGACTTCCATTCAAAACAGCCCAAACGGCTTCTTTATTACAATATAAAAAATTATGTAATACATTTAATCTATTTGGCCTATGACCACATTTGACTCAATAGTCCATTCATTCTCCTCCAGTCACTATCTTCCTCTTGTAGCTTGCTATTATCCTTGGCCTATTGACAGCCTGCTCCTTACAATCTTCTTCCTATTGGCCAAGCAGCCTTCTTCTATTGACCTCTCACCAATCGGGCTCTCTATGTCTTATCTCCTCCCCCCTCTATAACCGTGGCCTATTCTTCTTTTATATATGACCTCTCTCTCTCCTTTTTGTGTGTGGTCTCTTCTATCCTTTTATACGCCGCTCCTTGTAAATCTATGACCTACACCATTTATCAGCCTCCTCAGCAAATATGTGGCCTATCTATTTCTCCTCTGTAGCTCTTAGCCGTCTTTCATAATGATTGGCCTGTCACATATATATCAGACTCCTATTATTGGATTGGCCTTTATTCTCACAATGGCCTATACAAATCTTCCCTCTCTCTCCACTAATGCCCATCGGCCTATACTCTGTAATTGCTCAATCACCACTCCTCATATGCATGCAGTTGCTTTTATTTTCTATCTACTACTTTGTCTATTTTCTACCTTTCTACCTTTCTCCACCTTCCACAACCTATCATCAACCATTACTCTTTATTTGAATATAGAATATCTTTTTATGAACCCACTAACATGGTTGGCATCTCCTCGAATATCTAGGATAGAAACACCATTATCTCCATCATCCCATATTCTAACAATATAATAATTAAACATTATTGTTCCTATTGCCTTGGCGATGGGAGCCTCCTTCTCATGCTTATGTCACTTGACCCACACATTAAAACCAAAATCTATTGTCAAAGACAATTTTAAAATTTTAAATGGATGCCCCTACATCAAACTCCCCAGGGACAAAGATCATGTGCTTTGGCACATGTGTTCCTCTAAAATCTTTTCTTCCTCCCTTTCCATAGCTTCTCTGCCTTACATGCTTCCATCTTCCAACATTTCTATGAAGCACTATAGGTTGCTCTCACATGGCTATCAACACTTACCATCCACCTCCACATTCCAATTCTTCTTTCATCAAACAAATCAAATGGAAAAATTATAACATCTAATGCATCCTCAACACTTATCATACCTTCATCATACTCAACATGCTCATCAATCATATTTTCTAGTCATTCTTCCTTCATGATCATTTTCTACAACACCAACTCATTTTCAGCTTCATCCTTCACCATTAACTCTGCATCATCTTCATTCTTAATTTTTACAATCAATTCTACATCATTGTCTTCAATCTTTTATGTTGTCTTGCTTATTCTTACCCCTTTAATCTTTTCATCCCATTCTTTCTCAATGGCTTCTAACTGCTTCCACAAATCTTCTTCATTATCTTCTCTTGCTGCTCCATCTTCTTATTTACCTTCATTCTTCTTTCTTTTGTCTTCTTCTTGTTCGGGAACTATAGCTATCCCATTATCATCTTCTTCAATTACTTTCACATTCAAATCATCATCTTCAACACATACTTCTGTTGTCTTCTTTTTCCATACCATTCTTCTATTCCACTTTTACTCTCCTCTCATACCTATATTTTTCAAATTGCCTTTGCCTGCATTCTTTTCTTCTCATATATTTATTTCTCCTTATCTCCTTTTCATCTACCAATCTTCTCATATTCTCCTCATCATTATTCAAATCTTTATTAACATAAAAATCACATTTATTTTCTCTTACCTTCCATACACTTGGCTTCTCTTTATACCACTTCATTGGTTGCTTCTTCTCTTTCTTTCCATCCTCTACTGTATTCATCATGTTTCTAGCTCCTTGGAGTTTGATCTCCTTTCCATGCCTCCAACTCATTGTCCTTTCTACAACACCTTGTTTTGTTGATGCTTGCCTTACCACCCATACCTTGCCACTGGACTGATGTCCTCTATTTGCTATTCTCAATCTTTTCTTCACTTACTCTGTCTTCATCCTCCAATCATTTTCTCTAGACCTCTTTGTTAGCCAACTATTTATTGCATCATACTGCCACCTATACATCTGCACATCTCTCTTCTTCTACACTTTCTTGTTAGCATAAACATAATCAAAAGATTTCACTTCTCTACAACCTTTTTCATCAATCTTTTTCCTTTGCCAACATTGCACTACATATCCATGATCCTCAATCATATTTACATTCTATAATTTCTTTTCCTTATCAACTTTCCTATCCATCTTCTCAATTTTACATTCATGATCAAAAATAACAATTTTACCTTCATTCTTTTGTGCAAGGACCGGTTGTCCCAATTCGCATCCTTCCTCAGCTTCTTGGCTTTTCATCTTTCTTCTTTACAAGCATCTTGTGGTTCTACTGCAACCTCTTCACATGCATCATGAAACTCTAAGGTTTCCTCTTCATCTTTATCATCAATCTAAACATCTTCAGCATCCATCTCCTCTTCTTTTTCAAGCACTCTGCAATGTACCTTTGCTGCACATTCTTCTTGGCATTTTGCTGCCATTACTCTTTCCTTGTTCACATCTTTCACTCTTTCTTTAGGATCTATTCTTGCACCATCTTCCATCATTTTCAAGGTCTCATCCTCGACCTTCAGCATCACTTTCTTTATACCTACATACATATCTACAAACATAACATTAGTAAATAAAATGAGAGACCACAATGTCTCTGTCAATGCCCTCCTCATGGACATTCTTCCTTCTTCACTTCTCTTCTTCTCAAGTGCTATCTACTACACCTTTTCCTCTTTCTCTTTTCTCATGCTCTCTTCAATGAGAACTCTCTTGACCTCTTTTGGTCCATGGTGCTCCAATGGCAACTCTGTATTGTCCCATCTTTTTAGGAATCTTCTCATCTTCTTATCTTCTCTTCTTAAGGCTTTTATTCTCTGCCTCTTTCTCTTCTCAACAATCTCCTTTACTAGCCATTTCACTTTCTTTTCCATTGGCCATAACCAATAATATCCATGGTCTGGTTCTTCATATCATTGCTTTACCAACATCACATCTCTCCTTAATGTTGTCAATTCTCTTTTGAATTATTCATCCATCATTCTCTTCTCTTCTTTTCTTTTGTCTCTTTTCTTGAGACTCTCTTTCTTCATCTCCTTCTGCATCTTTCTATCTTCTTTCATCTTTAGGAACCTCACCTAGGGCTTCTTTCCTTTTCTCCACTTTGTCCAGTCTTTTGGTGCTTCACACCTACACTCACAGTCATGGCTAAGTTGCCTCTCTTTGGTGATCTACTCAGCAATCAAGACCAACCCTGGATCTAATACCAATCTAATAGCCTGGTGACAACAACCATGCACAATTAACCATTTAATATTTCAATGAGAAACAAATCTCTTCCCATCTACAAGGGTTGTCAAATAACTTATGTCAATAAAATGATGAGAACAAGGAAGCAATATAAAGATTAACTAAGCATTCAAAGCAATGCGATAGGAGATTAAGAAATATTCATTAACATGATCATACTCTACAATCTTGACTTGCTATAGGAACACACCTTCAAGCTATAGAATAACATAACAAGACTTCCATTCAAAACAACCCAAATGGCTTCTTTATTCCAATATCAAAAATTCTGTAATACATTTAATCTATTTGGCCTATCTCCACATTCGACTCAATAGTCCATTCATTCTCCTACGGTCGCTATCTTCCTCTTGCAACTTGCTATTATCCTTGGCCTAATGATGGCTTTCTCCTTACAATTTTCTTCCTAACAGCCAAGCCGCCTTCTTCTATCGTCGTCTCACCAATCGAGCTCTCTATGTCTTATCTTCTTCCCCCTCTATAACCATGATCTATTCTTCTTTTATATGAGGCCTCTCTCTCTCCTTTTTGCATGTGGCCTCTTCTATCCTTTCATATTCTGTTCCCCATAAATCTACGGCCTCCACCATTTATCAGCCTCCTTAGCAAATATGCAGCCTATCTATTTCTTCTCTGTAGCTCTTAGCCGCCTTTCATAATGATCATCCTGTCACATTTATATCAGCCTCCTATTATTGAATCAGTCTTTATTCTCACAATGGCCTACACAAATCTTCCCTCTCTCTCCACTAATGCCCATTGGCCTATACTCTGTAATTCTCAGTCGCCACTCCTCATATGCATGCGGCTGCTTTTATTTTCTATCTACTGCTTTGTCTATTTTCTGCCTTTCTGCCTTTCACCACCTTCCACAATCTGTCATCAACTGTTACTCTTTATTTGAATATAAAATATCTTTTTATGACCCCACTAACATGGTTGGCATCTCCTTGAATATCTGGGATAGAAACACCATTATCTCCATCATCCCATATTCTAACAATATAATAATTAAACATTATTGTTCATGTCAACTTGGTGATAGGAGCCTCCTTCTCATGCTTCTGTCACTTGACCCACACATTAAAACCAAAATCCATTGTCAAAGACAATTTTTAAATTTTAAACGGATGCCCTTGCATCAATTGGTTCGAAGGAGCATAATCTAGTCACAACCCTAATGGCTTCCTTAGTAATCATATGAGGTTGGTCAAGGAAAAATAAGTCCTCAAGAATTTGACTTAAGGAAATATTGACCCAATCTCCATCATACTGGAAATTAGGGAAACCCTTCCAAACATCTAGCTGTTTTACTTCAACATTTGTGAAATCTGACTTCAATTGAAAATCATCACCTAATAGATGATCATTCCTGAATTATTCCAATTTAAGGTGATCATTCTCATCAAGCTATGAGTGGATGTATATCTAGACATCCTTAGTATGCAGCACATTGGTGGGAACATGAGAGAATGCACCATCCTTATCGGTCTCAGTGAATTTGTATGGATACATATAAATAACACATGGTACCACTACCATACAATATGATGTAATGCACAACACCATAAATCATTAATCAACCATTGCAAACATAATAACTCAAGGTACACAACACACACGAAGTCTAACTTAGGTGGTGACAAGCATAAGGAAGAGAGAACTAGCAAGTCTAGGATAAGGAGTGTCTTAACAAGGGCATAAGCCTCCTTGTCGAATGTGAATAATGAGAAACCTATCAAGGCCATACTCAAGAAATCACCAACCTCTAACATTGTGTGAAATGCTATACTACTCAATTGGGTCTAGGATAGCTCCATGTGGTTAGCATACACAGCTACCGGGTTTAGCATAGCTCCTTACAATTAGGTGTAGGTACTCTTGTCATTAACTTTTATTAACTCTTAGGTGTTTAATGTATATCATTTTACAACTCCCCACATGATGAACCCATAGACAACTTCATGCCATGGTATACAGTAGGTGAACCACTCCTTACCTAGTCCTAATCCTCTTCCTAGACACCCAATGTGTTGATTTATCCAACTAAGAGTGGCACAAGAATCAATACACCAAAAGTCCCAAAAACACAACATGGTCTCAAAAGATGCAAATTCACATTTTATAAAGGAGACATTTACTCTTACATAAAAGTACATCATGAAATGATTTTAATCTCAATTTTACTCATTTTCAAAACAATCATATACACATAAAAATCCCAAAAACACCATTGATGAATGCTTGGATACCTTGAGAAATTTTATAACTTCTATGTTTTAAACTCTATTGAAAATTTGACAACAACCCATTGTAGCATAAATGCACAACATTCCAAATATACAATAAAAACAAAGTGGGTAATCCCTGGTAAAATTTGCCATAACCCTATCTATTTTTACATGTTTCCAACCAAGAATAGAAAGCAAAAATACATAAAACAACAATAAATTTGTATCTAAGCTTTCCTTCCTAATCATGATGCCATAGCAATCCACTAAATGTAGCATGGGAATGAAGAAAGAATGCAAATTTAAAACAAAGGAAAGATTCAAGAATCATACCTTTCCTACAAGCAATCCAAAGAGGAGAAGAGGGTTTTGAAAGAAATCTTTGACCACACACAAGCATCTAAAATTCAAATTCACTCCACTTTGACCAAGCAATCCAATAAATTCAACCTTTCTTCCATTCATGGAGAAAATCCTTCATTCCAACAATAGAGAGTTTGAGAGGAGGCAACAAATGGAGAGGAAAATAATGAAATAAAATAACTCCTTTTCCCTTTTAACACCCAAAAGCCATAATTTAAAATAGACTATGAAATTCACTTTTAATCATTTTCTTTTAATAAATAATGAAATGAGATATATCCATTTAACACACCATTTAAAAACATATCTAATCCATTTCATTTTACTAACCTAAATAATTTAATAAAATACCTAGGAACATTAAAATTGATTTAACAATATTTCAACTTCCAAATATCTCTCAGATAACAAATCTAGTAATATAAAATTAGCTAATGAACTTATTGCACCTATCCCAAACAATTAATTTCCTGTTAACTCAATCTCATTTTGAAACATGCCATATTAGAAATTCCAATTTCCAAATAAATGCAATCTATCTTTTTGATGGAAAAATATCCAATTTTGGAAATAAATTGAAATCTCTTAATTTCATTTCTCAAGCATAATGTGATGCAATAAACTTTTTTCATTAAGGTAGAAATATTAATTTTCAACTTAAATCATTAAAATACTCTAAAAAAATAGAAAACACATTTTTTGAGGTAATTTAAAATATTATGCAAAATGCTAAGGAAACACATGCAATTGACTTCAATCATAAATTATGGGTTTCCACAACACAAGGATATGAGTGAGATGGTTTAGCATCCCATGTCAACCCTCTCCACATTTCCCACATTGGTTAACACCTGTAATTACCTACACACTCAAGTCAACCACTAGGCATATCTACTCCACATTTAATAGCCAAAGCAACATAATCCACTCCAACGTGGTATAATTAAACATGACATAAAATAATCACATCCACTATAATCATCTACGACTAGCATGATTTAGGAACATGATGCATAAATGACAACATTTTACAATGCAGGAATGATACAACAATAACAACTATAACAACTATAGTGAAAATAGTAAAGCTGAACCACTGCAATAGTCTAACATGCACAAATAGATGAACACTAGGGTGGGCATTACATATTTGTAGGTGGACCTAACATCCACCTATACATACAAAGAAGATGTTTGTAGGTGTCACAGTTTGACAGAACAGTCGGTCCAAAGTTTGACACCTTTTTTCCTTAGGGCTCTTAAGAGATTGTCTCCATCTGGTGTAGTCAATGACTAGGATGCTTCACCACCAAAAAGGCACCTCCCTAGCATTCAACCTCCCACCCTAACATGTCGATATAGTTCATTTAATTGACAATGTACAGAATGCAAAATCTCACTCCTAGCACCTTTCTAGTAGATGAAACTAAACTAAAAGCTATGTTGTAATATCCATTTTCAGGTCTTTTCACTACTCTCCTTATGTTGATATGGTGTTCTCACTTGATCAAAAAATTTCTAGGGCATTAATCAAAGGTGTTCTCCAATGTGTTCTCAAATTTATTCCTTTTTCTTGAAATTCAACACTCAACACTAGATACAAAGGCACATGAACTATTTGACAGTACACCTCAATGAGATCCCATCTCATGGAATGCATAATGAATCTTTGGAATAGGGTACATGGGCATCCATCAAAGCATAAAGGATATGGGAATGTTTTTAGATGTTCTAGTTGCAATTATCCTAGTAGACATGTATGCAATGTGTGGAAGCATTATTGGAGTATAAACAACACTGAAAGGGGGGGTGAATAAGTGTTGTATTTAAAACTAGGTTATTTACTTTTTATCAACCTTAAAAAGAGAAAATAGAATAATCAAACTTAACAATATGTTTCATCACATGAAGGAGTCAAATACTGAATATGTAAGAATGAAGGACAATCAAATCACACAAATTTGAAATGAAGACACAATAGTTTTCATGACTAGAAAACCCTCTCAGGGATGAAAAACCACTCAAAACTATCTCACTGGCTTAATCAAGGATATCAACAATTACATAGTCTCACTAACATACATGCCTCACTGACAACAAATAGGTCTCACTAACCATGCAAGCCTTACTAGCTATAATATGTGTCTCACTTGCTAAAATACAATCTCAAATTAATACAAAGAATATAGAGGATTTCTCTGTTTCAATTCAAACCCCTAAATTTGCATATCCTCTTACAATCACACTCAACTCAATCTATATTTTCTTCTCATTACCTCTACATAATCAAATACATATTGTCTTCATACTTGACTTGATTCAATCTGTAAATTTTTTGTATCTATAATTGTTTGATTCTTGCAAAAACATCTCATACATCTTACAAAATATTAATCTAAATCATCTTTACTTTCTCTTCAAAAACTTCACAAAAATGTATCTTCCATGTTGCATATCTTAGACCATACAAATTCGTTATTGTTGCATATATGTATCAGTCCATAATACCTTTTACAATACCCCTGCAATATCATTAAAAATGAAAAATAACTTTTCATTTCCTCTTCTTTCCATATTCCTCCTTTCAAAAATCATCTCCATTTTCCATATAAAAAAAAAATTTAAGATGTTCTCCACCTGCAATATAAACTAATATAAATCTCTTCTTTGCATCTATGAAGAACCTACAAGAAAAATAAGATCAATTTTCTCTTCTTTGCAAGACCATTCACATTCCTCTATCTCTCTGATTCATTTTCTTCTTCTCAAAAACAACTCTTCAATATTCTTCAATTTCTTCATCTTCTCTGCAATAAAAACTTCGATAATATTTTATCAATCTGTAAAAAAAATATCTTTCTATTTTCATCAGAACCATACACCAATTCATCTTCATGAAGACAAAAAGAAGGTTTTCTAAAAATGAAACATATACACCTTTTAGTCTTCTCGGGAATTAAAAAGAATCTCTCCTTATTTAGAAAAATAAAACATTCAATAAATATCTTTAGTGCTCAAGTTGTGTTTAAAATAGAAAAAATCTCCTTAATAAAATGCCTTTAAAACTTAAACAAAACTGCCTTTTTAGAATACTGAAAATAGTTTTATAAAATCTTATTTTTTACAGACAAAGCACTATTGATGCCCTTTACATGTCAAAGAAGGAACTCAGGAAGTGGAAGTCTAAGTTTAAATTATAGCCATCGATCTCCATCCACGCACCCATGGTGCATTTAAATCTAAGCCCTTAATATGCCTTTTAGTGCCCAAGCACATATGTAATAACTGCTATTGAAGGTAAAGGGTTCAATGGGGTCAATCATCCATATGACTGAGAACCTCTTTAATAAGTCATCTTAAGTGATATGACCTCTAATTGCAGGTCAACAGTGTTTTAAAACAAAAGTGTATTTTTCTTGTGACGGGCAAAGAAGGATATAATATGATATGCATAAATGACTTTAACTTAGGGTTTTGAAGATTATATGACCTTTAGACAATGTGGAGACATTGGAATATATAGAGGTCCTTGATTTCAGGAAAAACAAGACAAATACAAGCATTTGACATAGAGAATTTGAATGACAAGAAGGGGCACAAAAAAATGTCAATTATCACTAACTTGAATGAGAATAAAGAAGCTTAAATTGTCTTCTAATCTAATCTCTAGGTCTTTTATTGCAAGACAAATACAAAATTAAACACTTTAGCATAGATGTGATAGTGATGGGATGAAGAATGCATAACCTGAGTATTGAACTACCAACCACATGAAATGGCCATCAACATGAAATCAAACAAGATGACCAACAAAATAAAAAGACCAACATCAACATCATAGATGACCATCAACACCAACCTTATTTCAACTCAATTGAACACCAACTTTATATCACACCTGAGAAAATAAATCTCTGACATACTTGCAAAACCATTATCATGTTTAGATGATCAACACCTGAGATTGTGAAGCATCCACATCAACTGAACCATGAAGAGAATCACATCCACATCAACTGAAGCAAACATGTAATGCATGTAATGAAGCATGCCTATGAAAGAAAACAACACCTCCTAAAGAATCTGAACCACATTGAAGCATCTAAGAATTATCATTATCATATTAAAGAACATTGAAGCACTCTCAACAACATAATGAATCCAACATAGCATCCAATATGCTACTTCTGACAACATGACAAGCATGAAGCAATTTTCTTGTCCATGATAGCACCTAGCTCTTCCATCAAGACATCATCATCACTCCTATCTCCCACACCTATCCAATATACCAACTACATTCTTTTTGACATCAATGACAATTCATTCATCAATCTCCCCCTTTGTCATTAATGGAAAAACCATACCATTTCACCTGTCTCTTACTCCCCCTTTTTGTTATTCAATGACAAAGAGATGACTCTAGAACTTCTATTTACAAGATGCTCCCCCTATCATTTGTGCGACTATAATACAATTATCATTAAAGCATATCAACTGTTCACTTCAAAGACATCAAACGTCACTATGCAATAGATCTCAAGAAGCACTATATACCATCAAGACATCACTTATTGTTGTGTACCTTGACATGGATAGTTGTGATAACAAAACATGACAAACACCAACTTGTCTATTGTATCATAGTTAGGAACATCTATTGATCAATTTCATATGTACTAGCAACTCCTCTATCAAATCTAAGACTTCCTGCACTTCCTCCACACTCCAACCTAGCCTCCAATGGTGAGATACTATTGTGCATCATCAAAAGATCATAAATCTAAAGAACTGATATAAACAGAGATCTACTCAACACAACACCAATCATGAGGAATATCTTGTTAACCAAATCATAAGCATCTTGACAACATACTGCTAAGAACACACTATTAATCTCACAACAAAAAATAGAAATGCCCTTGTTTGCATCAAGTAACAACATTAGCAAAACCATTCACACAACTACAACCTGAAGCCATGATGAAAGTAGGAACAAAAAAACTCTAATAGTGTCGTGAATATCATCACATCTAATCTCAAAACATCTTGCCTTGCAAAATGAACACATGTACATATCTGATCTTATTAAGCATGAATGAATACCAAGATCATGAGTATCTAACTCTGCAACATAGTACAATTTCACAGTTACTAGCTTTGCAGACTATCCTGCATGTCTTCCCTTGGTCTGAGACATCAAAACATGAACACCTATCACTAGATTCTTGTCAGAAATCAATGCATCTCAATATCCTCTTGCTATCCTAATCACCATCACATATCATAGTCACTTATTTTGAATAGTGCACACTTGATCATGCCTGTCATAGACATAGGCACTCCAATTTATTTGTCTCAATAGTTTTCATCCAGCTAACATTAGCACATTCTTTGGCAAAAGAACACATTATCTACTTGACTGATCTAATTATCTAATCATTGAATCATTGTCTTGTATGCTAAAAAATTCAATAGTATGTCATATCAATTGAGAGATCATCATTGATTTTTTTTGCATTGTCCCTATCAACACCACGACATAAAACTACTAACATCATCAAGGTTGTTGTATTAGCAAGTTTGCTATATCAATAAAGTCAACAACATCATAAAGCTCTCAGATCACACTCTTGAGCTCTTGCATTCAATCTATTGTGTAGATAACAAACCAAGTCAAACAACTTTAAACACTCTTCTTTTGAATGAATATACACCATGAAATTTCAACTTTGTATCATGTCTATGCACCTTTGTCTATGGGATTTAATCACTTGAAACACACTCTGAATGAATCAAATCAACATCAATATGAAGACAAAATCTACCTGATTCAACCTCAACAATAAACTCTAACTTTTGTGAAAACTAATGCTTGTCAAACTTCTAATATCACATGAAGTATCCATTGAGACTCACAACCTGTGAACTATTCAAAGTATGATCATTAAGATAAGGATCCCTCAAGCTGATTTGAAGCAACATTAAACTACACTTCTCTGTCATCTTAGATGATTAACATCAATGACAACAATATATTCTTTAATCAATAGCCTGATGAGATGTATCTTTTGATGATATGCATGTCTAATCAAAAACACACTTAACACAGTCATGCTACAACTAACTTAAATCAATCAGTCTCACCAACCTCTCAATCACTCTTCTAAAACAAACTCAATATTCTCCTAAACCATCTTGCACCTTGTTTCCTACAATTTCCTTGGGGATTGGAGATAAGACATTAATCAACTCCCCCTATCCTCATGCTCCATCTTATACAACTAATGATATGACTTGTGCAAAATGCACAAGTTTAGGATCTATCTTCTCTTGGCTTTGTTTTAGTCTCCATACTTTCAAAGGTTCTTTCTTCTTCCAAACTTTTTCATCCTCTTTCTTTTTCAAAATTTTAAAACCAGGTGATGCTATTCTTCCATACATTATGCAACTATATGCTTTGTGACCAGGAGAGTTGCACTTGAAACATACAAGATTAGTATTTCTTCTACAATCAACTACTTTGTGTCCAAAGTGATTATAGGTATAACAATAACCAAAAAATGAATAATTATACATGTACATATATGCTTGTCTTGCTGGAGAAGCTCTTCTTAGATTTATCTTTTGATTGTAAATCTTGATAAACTCATCTTTAGTTTTCACCTCAATTTCATTCTTCTTTTTGCCTTCAAGAGAAGTAGCATGATAACTTAGATCAATTTTCTTTCTTGGAGTCTCTCTAACCTTAGATGTTTTCCCCTTTTCATAACCAAGTCCAGTAGTGTCCCTATGTTGTTTTATTTTACCAAGCATCTCATGTAAATTGCTTGTGCTCTCTTCAAATTTTAGATTCTTTTCCAACTGCTTCCTAATATTCTCAAGATCTTCCTTAAAGAGATTGTTTCTCCTTCAAGCTTTTGACATTCAACTATTTTATCATCTAAATCATACATTGTTACATCAACTATCCTCTTAGCTTTCTATTGGTTACTAGATTTGTCACTTCTAGTTTATACTCCTTTGCCCACACAAAGGACAACTTGACCAATAGTTGAGTCACTTGCAAAGTTAATTGCACGTGCTCTACTTATTTTACAAGGTTTGGCTACCTTCAAATGATTTACAAGGAATAAAAAATATAGTATGCTTTTGACTAAAAAGTAGAAAAGGTAAACTAACACCCACTCATAGCCATGAAAGTGAATGCAAAAGATTAATTTAGAAAGAAATGAGTACAGATAAATGACACATAGTCCACCTATTCCACACCCACAAATATTGATAAAAAGGGAACAACTATGATTTTATCAACACACACCAACATAATAGAGGCAATATTGAAGACAGATTACTAATTGACACAAGAACAATTGCAATCATAGAAGGTATTTGAAGATACAAAGTTCTGAAAATAATTTTTCATTTCTTCAATATGATAAAATTCAAAGTTTCTAAAAATGTTTTTGTACATAAGTTGAGTTAAGAAAAAGATAACTGGAAACAAAATAAAATTTCTCCCCTTCTCCTACTCACAGCTAGCCAGAAAAAGATACCTCCTCCCTCCTAAAGTCCTCCCTTTATAGTTTTTCAAAACCCAAAAATATATCCTAACTATCTATAACGGTCCTCTAAGTAACTACTATCAAGAAAGTGACCTCAAAAAAGAAATAGTTACATTACATCAGAATTTTGGTTACCACCACTAATTACAAAAAGTTTTCATGCATGCCAAACAAGTGGCATTAGACTACCCCAGGTACGGGGGCGATTCCTAATTCCAGTCGTATTTCCATAAAAAGATTATGCAATTCAACACTTTCTTCCTCTTCTTCCAAAATGAAGATTACCTTGTGGTATTCAGCATAGCTGGTCTTCTCTTTCCACACAATTGTATGCAACTGAGAGATAATATTAATCTATTCTTCTTTAGGCCAGTTTAAATCAAGTTGCAGGATAAGCATGGGTTCACCATCCCAAGTTTCATTACTCATAGGAAGTTCCATTCTAAAAATGTCTTGGTTGATAAAAACTGATCTCAGAGGTACCGCCACCTTTCTCTGTAGACAAGTGAATTCAATTATGCCAGTAGGTAATGATGACTTTTAACTTGTTGATGTTGTGCTATCACCTTAGGGAGCTTTGTTACACTTGTCATTTTAGAGGTAATTAATGCATCATTGATCTTGTACCTTGAGAAACAAGTCTTGAGATTGAGTTCGTATTCCTAAAAAGACATTCTCATGATATGTTGTATGGATAATGAGCTGGCGACACTTTGAAAATCAGGAATTTGTTAGAGGGTCATGGAGTCATGGAAAAGTAGAACCATTGAACCACATATCAGGAGTTTTGGGGTTTCAAAAACCTCTGACAATGAATGAAGTTAGGCCATCAGAGCTCTTGCAAACTTTCAAACTATTAGAGTAAAGTTCAAAAACTTTCAACTTCCCTGACAATAAGAGGAGTTCAAAAGTTGGCCATTTGATGGACTTAAGAACATAAGTCAGGGGAATAAGGGATTCATGAACTTGAAAATGCCTAACAACAAAGAATGAAGTGTTGATAAAGTCTATAAAGTCTTTGAGTTATGCATGAGTATTTAGACTTTTAAAAATGTACTTCATGACTCAATTTGTGAATTGTGGACGAGAAAAAGCTAAGACTAAAATTTCATAGAAAATGGCTAGATTGGGGCAAGGCAATGTTATGATTATACCTTCAAGAGGATCTTGCATCAGTTTCTATTTAAAAATTTATGGGTTTAAATTTTGGTGGCAACACTTTCTCAACCTCTATCTTCAGACTTATAATCAATTTGTTTGATTCATCAACTTTTCTCCTTAAATCTATAATTAGATTTCTTGCCTCTTCAAGATCAGAAGATACTTTTTCAAGGTCTCAAAGTGCTTTGTCTTTGATGTCTTTTTCTTGTTGTAGTTACAACTCTAATTTCTAATTTTCCTTTTTGTATTTCTTGATTTCACCCAGAGTACATAGGAGTTCTCCTATATCAATCTCATAATTCTATTCATCAAAACTCATGATTAGGAGCCAACAATAACAACTCCTTAAACCCTAGCCCTTAACATACATTCGCAATTGTATGCCTATGCATTATTTAGTATGCATGCAAACTTCATTGTATATACTTACCTCTTTCCTTGTCTATCAACAACACATAATACCTTCACCCGGATCACTGTAGCAATTGTATCTTTTGTGAGGGAAACTCCTGAATGTATATGCAAACCCTTACTGGCTGCACCCATGATCCTTATGCATCACTCCACACTGAACATTCAAACATACAATGTTTGACCTGTGATCGCCAGTTACCTCCACCGTTCCTATCAGTCGCCCTTTGCATCTAAAACTTGTATCTGTGTAATGTATCTTCTAACATACATTCGCGATATACATGCGAGCACTATTCACTCCACCGGACATACATTTGACCATTGACTTTGTTGTATATGAACCGATGTATGTTTCAACATACAATATAAACATACAACCCACAATATGCAATTGACGAATACTCACAGATTGTCTCACCCATACAACTGTAGTATATACACAAACTATCTTTGACATACAAAAGACATATACTCATAAATTGTATAACCTGATATACTTTTGCAACATACAAACCCCAATGTGCATCTACGGGATACTCACAACATTCATCTATGGGATACACAGAAACTGTATCCAACATACATCTGTAGTATATACAGGAATTGTATACTTGATATACTTAACCTTGTATATTCATAACATGCATTTTCAAATATGCATTTGACCGAACCTTGACTTCCTTGTATGCTGACTGGAATCTTCGACTTTCTCTCTCCCTTGTATCTACGATAGACTTGTATGTTCCTCCCATACAACAGTGATGGACCAAAAGTGATATACTCAGAACATGTGATAGCGATATACTCATGGATTGTTTATCTCGCATACAAAAGTGATATACACACAATTTGTATGTCTTTCACAACCCATGTGGATTTTCACTGTTTTGATCCATTTTTTGCATAGCAATTGCTTCAAACTATTCCACCTTCAAACATGCAGCTCTATGCACTTCGACAATCTAGCATATAGCCATGCTAGAATCCTTCAACACATTTCTTGCCCGATCCTGCAAGCGTTAACACAGATAAATAGAAAAAAAAAATAAAACCCTAAACTAATATATACAACCATTCCACCAATTCAGAGAATCAACAGGTGGAATGGATAAATGAATCCATCTGACCTCTACAAAATGATCTACTTAGTAAATTCAATAGCCAGAAAATAGCACAATAGGATCTTATATTGATGTTTTCAGAAATGCTTACAGATGCTCTATTTACAATTTCACAACTGAATTTAACTACAACTCATACTCTACCGATACTATTCTCTCCCATTCGATCTATTCTAGTGGTATTTATCCACTCACAAAGAGTAGTACTGACTTAGTTCCCAGCGGTTGGGAGACAATTCAAATCGGCTAGGAGATCTAACTAACTAACAAACCCTTAACTAACAACCTAAAAATAGTAAGCATCAGTCAAACAGACCTTATTACAATGAAGGGTCATTTAGGACCTTATTAAAAATAGAAAATTAAACATAAAACAACTAAATGCCTCATGGAGGCCACTGTGGCTAGGTGCACTTGCACCATGCTCCCCAATTTGAAAAGAACTCATGTCCCATGAGTTAAGTCTTTGACTGAATCCACCTATATCTGTTGCTGTCACATATCTGCCCCATGATCTCTATGTTGTAACTTGTTGCCAGGGAACTAGATACTTACGCCTAGCACTGTAGGCTCTTCTCACACCTTGTTGGTCATTCTTTCTGACCATCACCTCTGTCTGAACATGAACAGTGGAAACCTCATTTACTGCTATGGCAGAATGGGTTTGCTCTTCAACTTTTAGAGGGCAAACAATAGTCCTTATGATGATTACATCCTTGTCATTCCATTCAGCCTGTGGCTGTGTACAAACCTGCTTCTTAACTTTCTGCTGATACATCTGATCTCTGTCAATCATAACTAAAATCTTCTTCAAACTCTGATCTCCTCTCCTGGAGATATCCTCAACTGCCTTTGACTCTGCTGTAGGCATTTGCACAAACTCTTTCTTATCTACCAAAGTAATCTTTTCTGTCTTCTTTGCTCCAGCATCCTCCAACAATGGTTGCATCACAAAAGTTCTCCCATCCTTCTTGAAGGTATAGGTGTTAGCATATCCATCATACAATGCTCTCCTATCAAACTACCATGGCCTACCCAATAGTAGGTGACAACATTCCATGGGCAAAATGTCACATAAAACCCTATCCTAATATTCCCCAATCTGAAAATCAACATATGCCTGCTCATATACAAAAGTGATTGAATATCACTTACCCAAGATGCTTTGTAAGGATTTTATGTGGAATCCTTTCCAATTTCAGCTTATCCACCATTTCCTAAGATACCATATTGTTTGTTGAACCAGAATCTATTACTACCTTGCATACTTTACCTCTACATTTGCATTTAGTCTTGAACAAATTCCTCCTTTGCCTCAAGTCTTGCTGCTGAGATGTCAATAATGTCCTTCTGATCATCAAACTTTCTCCCATTTCTAATTCCAAATTTACTCCAGGAGATGTCATACTCCCCTCATTCTCTTGCACAATTTGAACTCTCTTTTCACTTCTTCTGTCACTTCCACTTGATGTGGCACCAACCTTTTTAGGACACTTGAAGGATGGATGACCATATTCACCACAAGTGTAACACCTTCCTAAGAATGTATTAGAACCTCTTCCATTGCCAAATCTACCCCTTGTGCCTCTCCATCCACTCTTGAAATCAGACTGCTTTTGTCCCTTACTAGTCTCTTCTTGATTCTCATTGGCTTGCCTTGTTGTAGGGGTTAATCCTCTTCCTCTGATATTGCTGCCTCTTCCTCTCATGGTCTTATCTTGTCTCCTTTTCATCTTCTCTTCAATCCTAATTGCCATTTGGTAACATTCTTCCACACTCCTAGGATTAGCCAAAACTAATTCATCCTGTATGTTCAATCTCAAACCAGCCAAATATCTAGCAACTTTTTCAATCTCATTCTCATGATGACCAGACCTCATACTCAATTTGTAAAACTCCTTAGTACATGCCTTCACATCCATTTCTTTTTGTCTTAAAAATTGAACCTTCTTAAACATTTGAATTTCATAATCCTGGGGTAAAAATTTACCTTTGATCCTTGCTACCATCTTGTCCCATGAAGAAATCTTTGACTTAACTTGCTTTCTCCTCTCTGATTGTACATAATCCCACCATACTAAAGTATGACCTCCCAATTTGGTCTTTGCAATCTTTACTTTCTGCTCCTCAGGAACTTCCTCACATTCAAAGTGATTATCTAATGCAGCAATCCAATCAAGCAACTCTTCCTCATTCAAACTTCTAGTGTACCTTGGAACATCAATCTTTACCTTAGGTTTATCATTCTGAACTGCCATTAACAGTTTTGTAAATCTCTGATCTTCAGGATTCAAATCTTCATCTACCTCTTCATACTCTTCACCATCATCTTCTTTTTTTGATTCACTGTCTTCCACTTCTCTCTTTTTGTTCTTCTCCAAGGCTGCAAGCCTGGCTTGAAGTGCCTCTGCAAGCTCTTTCATCTTCCTCATCTCCTTAGCATGTTTTTCCTTTGTCTCTTGTAATTCTCTGGCCGTACTATTACCTTTTGGAGGCATCTTGTCAACCTCTCAATCCTTCTACTTCTACCTTCTCAATGACAGAATCAAACACATAATAGCCCAAATCTTTTGATGAGCTCTAATACCAATATGATGAGGAGCCAACAATAATAACTCCTTAAACCCTAACCCTTAACATACATTTGCAAATGTATGCCTATGCATTATATAGTATGCATGCAAACTTTGTTGTATATACTTATCTCTTTCCTTGTCTATCGGCAACACATAATACCTTCGCCCTGATCACTGTAGAAGTTGTATCTTTCATGAGATACACTCCTGAATGTATATGCAAACCCTTATCGTCTACACCTGCAATCCATGTGCATCACTCCACACTGAACATTCAAACATACAACATTTGACCCGCGATCGCCGGTTACCTCCACCATTCCTATCGGTCACCCTTTGCATCTAAAACTTGTATCTGCATAATGTATCTTCTAACATACATTCACGATATGCATGCAAGCATTGTTCACTCCGCTGAACATACATTTGACTGTTGACTTTTTTGTATACAAACCAATGTATGTTTTAACATACAATCTAAACATACAACCCGCAATATGCAATTGACGGATACTCACTAATGCAAAGCATCTAGAATAGCAGTAGCATGGTCCATAACTTCACATGCAAAGATCTCTCAAGACTCACTATTTTCTATGACAGAGATCAAACCACCCATGAAGGGCTTCAACTCAATATCAACTTGTTCTTGACATACACAAAGGACTCCAAGGCACAACTTCCAAGATGTCTAACTCCAAACAAGACTCCCTCTAACCCACCAAGCAGGGTCGATAGGACAGCAATCCTTATTCTGCCTTCCCAAGATAGTCACAATACCTCCTTGGGGTAGTCTCCCTCTATACAAACACAATCTCATTACCACTTATCAAACCTATAACATGCATTCAACCTAATGCCTTCATTGGCAAAGCAATAACATGACAAACAAAACTTCCTACCTTCTTGGTAATGACTGATGTCCTTCTCTAAATTCTTAATCATGGTTTTGTAGGGTCATTCACATGCCCAAACTCATTCTACACCATTCTCATGCCCCTGCAACCTTTACAAGCCTCTACCACAACTATTCTACATTCCATTCCACTGACCACCAATAGAAAAGGTCAGTGGAATGAGAAAATACCCATCGGGCTACTTAGGAAAAACCTAGTTCAGGGTTTCAACCTGCTTTTAGATCAAGGAGGAATATAGAGGTCTAGAGGAATGTCAAGAGCCCAAACAAATTACAAGAGATAGGTAACTCAACAAACTAACTATGCATTACAAACACCACTCACCCCCAGGCTGTACAAGTACGGATTTCTTAGGAAAACATCGAATAACTTATGGAGACAGCAATTTAAAAAAAGTAGTTTTGGGAAAACCAGCGATATCTTTCACCTAGATCATTGTCAAGACTCCAAACAAAGTTTAAATCCAAGATACTTTACACCCATTACTATCCATTACAAAATTGGGCAATGACAAATCCATACAGTCGTAGGTAGGGCAAGAAAATAGTAACAAAAACACAAAAAATCAGGAAAAAGCAGAAAAAATAGTGATCTTTTTTTATTTCCTTGTAATCCACCGAATGTCTCCTTACAATAATGCTTGGAAGGCTTCAAATAAACCTCCTATATTTGCATGGAGTGGTTGGGGGTTGATGTAACTGCCCACCATTGTGCTTTTCTTTATTTTTAACTGCAACACTAAAGATAGATTTAGAAACTGTCCATTCTTGGACTGCATTTACTGTTTTTGTGTTTAAATGATGCACTCTAAATTTTGGTAACCTTTGGACAAGGTTATAACCTTCCACTTAACCCTTGACATGCCTTTATAGGCTTACTAACATGAAAACTTTAAATGACTACATATGACTGCCTCAACAAATGCTTACAAAATTGACTCTTGCAACTACCTATTACTACAAGACTGTCCTACCTAGGACTTACAACATAACAATAGATTCTTTTCGACATTTGGACACAGTCCAACCACAAGCATGGCTTTCAAGCCTTATACAACATGTAAATGGTCTCAAAGACCTTATTGAACAAAACAAGACAACTTGTAACTCAACCCCATCCTAGATGTCTTGGTGCTCCTACACCACTCACAGACTATCTCGTCCATACAAATGCAGTATATACATAAAGTGTCTTTGACATACAAAAGACATATACTCATAAATTGTATAACCTGATATACTTTTGCAACATACAAACCCCGATGTGCATCTACAGGATACTCAACATTCATCTGCAGGATACACGGAAACTATATCCAACATACATCTATAGTATTTACAGGAATTGTATACTCGATATACTTAACCTTGTATATTCATAACATGCATTTTCAAATATGCATTTGACTGAACCTTGACTTCCTTGTATGCCAACTGGAATCTTGGACTTTCTCTCTCCCTTGTATCTATGATAGACTTGTATGTTCCTCCCATACAGCAGTGATGGACCAAAACTGATATACTCAGAACATGTGATAGCGATATACTCACAGATTGTATATCTCACACACATAAGTGATATACACACAATTTGTATGTCTTTCACAACCCACATAGATTTTCACTATTTTGATCCGCTTTTTGCATAGCAATTGCTTCAAACTGTTCTGCCTTCAAACATGCAGCTCTCTACACTTCAACAATCTAGCATACAGCCATGCTAGAATCCTTCAACACATTTCTTCCCTGATCCTGCAAGCGTTAACACAGACAAATAGAAAAACAAAACAAAACCCTAAACTAATATATACAAGCATTCCACTGATTTAGAGAATCAATCAGTGGAATGGATAAATGAATCCATCTAACCTCCGCAAAATGATCTACTCAGTAAATTCAATAGCCATAACATAGCACAATAGGATCTTATATTGATGTTTTCAGAAATGCTTACAGATGCTCTATTTACAATTTCACAACTGAATTTAACTACAACTCATACTCTACCGATACTATTCTCTCCCATTTGATCTGTTCCAGTGGTATTTATCCACTCACAAAGAGTAGTACTGACTTGGTTCCCAGTAGCTGGGAGATAATTCCAATCGGCTGGGAGATCTAACTGACTAACAAACCCTTAACTAACAACCTAAAAATAGTAAGCATCAGTCAAACAAACCTTATTACAATGAAGGGTCATTTAGGACCTTATTAAAAATAGAAAATTAAACATAAAACAACTAAATGCCTCATGGAGGCCACTGTGGGTTAGGTGCACCTGCACCAACTCATAATGTAATCTTCTTCTTCTGAATCAAATTGGAACTCATCTCCTTCATGTGAATGTCTTCTATCATTGTCACTTTCCTTAGACACCAATCTGTCCTCTCCTTCAAGTGCATCATCTTGATAGATTCTTATCAATTCCTTCCACAAATCCTGAGTTGTTTCATAATGCATAACTTTACAAGAAACTTCATTAGATACTCCAGACATAATAGACTTCTTTTCTAAATGATTACATTCATAAGCTTCTTTGTTAGATGTAGTATTACGTTATTAAGACAAAACAAAATACCCATTTTTAACTGGCATCCATACACCATACCCTAAACAAGATACATAGACTTGCATTCTAATACACCAAACAGAGATATCTAAACCATCAAAGAAAGGAACTCCTGATTCAACTTGTGAACCATTTCAATTTGGTATAGATGATCCATTTTGACCAATATGTGAATTGACATTTCTCTTTTGTCTATTTCTTTTGTACTTTCCCATGGTACTCCACTATTAGGACCTACCCAAGCCGGTTAGACTTCTATAGGGAACCTATGCTTTGATACCACTTGTTGGAGTATAAACAACACTAAGAGGAGGGGGTGAATAAGTGTTGTATCAAACACCAGGTTATTTGCTTTTTATCAACCTTAAAAAGAGAAAATAGAAGAATCAAACTTAACAATATGTTTTATCATATGAAGGATTCAAATACTAAATATGTAAGCATGAAGGACAATTAAATCACACAAATTTGAAACCAAGACACAATAGTTTTCATGAGTGGAAAACCCTCTTAGGGATGAAAAACCACTCAAAACTGCCTCACTGGCTTAATCATGGATATTGACAATTACGTAGTCTCACTGACATACATGCCTCACTGGCAACAAATAGGTCTCACTGACCATGCAAGCCTCACTAGCTATAATATGTGCCTCACTTGCTAAAATATAATCTTAGATTAATACAAAGAATACAGAGGGTTTCTCTGTTTCAATTCAAACCCCTCAATTTGCATATCCTCTTACAATCACACTCAACTCAATTTTTATTTTCTTCTCATTACCTCTGCACAATCAAATACATATTGTCTTCATACTTGACTTGATTCAATCTATAAATTTGTTGTATTTGTACTTGTTTGATTCCTGCAAAAACATCTCATACATCTTACAAAATATTAATCTAATTCACCTTTACTTTCTCTTCAAAAACTTCACAAAAATGTATCTTCCATGTTGCATATCTCAGACCATACAAATTCTTTATTGTTGCATATATGTATTAGTCCACAATACCTTTTACAATATCCCTGCAATATCATTAAAAATGAAAAACAACTTTTCATTTCCTCTTCTTTCCATATTCCTCCTTTCAAAAATCATCTCCATTTTCCATATTAAATTTTTTTCTCAAGATGTTCTCCTCCACCTATAATATAAACTAATATAAATCTCTTCTCTGCATCTATGAAGAACCTGCAAGAAAAATAAGATCAATTTTCTCTTCTTTGCAAGACCATTCACATTCCTCTATCTCTAATTCATTTTCTTCTTCTCAAAAATAACTCTTCAATATTCTTCAATCTCTTCATCTTCTCTATAATAAAAAATTCAATAATATTTTATCAATCTGTAAAAAAATGTCTTTCTATTTTCTTTGGACCCATACACTAATTCATCTTCATTAAGAAAAAAAGAAGGTTTTCTAAAAAGGAAAAATATACAAATTTTAGTCTTCTCAGGCATTAAAAAGAATCTCTCCTTATTTAAAAAAACAAAACACTCCTCAATAAATATCTTTAGTGCTAAAGTTGTGTTTAAAATAGAAAAAATCTCTTGAATAAAATGCCTTTAAAAATCAAAATAAACTACCTTTTCACAATACTAAAAATAGCTTTATAAAATCTTATTTTCTGCACGTCAAAGAAGGAACTTAGTAAGTGGAAGTCTAAGTTTAAATTGCAGCCACTGATCTCCATCCACATGCCCATAGTGCATTTAAATCTAAGCCCTCAATATGCCTTTTGGCGCCCAAGCACATATGTAATAACCACTATTGAAGGTAAGGGGTTTGATGGTGTTGGTCATCCATATGACTGAGAACCCCTCTAATAAGTCATCTTAAGTGATATGACCTTTGATTGCAAGTCAACAGTGTTTTAAAACAAAAGTGTATTTTGTTTGTGACGGGTAGAGAAGGATATAATACGATATGCATAAATGACTTTAACTTAGGTTTTTGAAGATTATAGGACCTTTAGATAATGTGGAGACATTGGACTATACAAATGTCCTTGATTTCAGGAAAAATAAGATAGGTACACGCATTTGACACAAAGAATTTGAATGACAAGAAGGAGCACAAAAGAATGTCAATTATCACTAACCTGAATGAGCATAAAGAAGCTCAAATTATCTTCTAATCTAATCTCCAGGTCTTTTATTGCAAGACAACTACAAAATTAAATATTGTAGCAAAGATGTGATAGTGATGGGGTGAAGAATACATGACCTAAGTACTAAACTACCAACCACATGAAATGACCATCAACATGAAATCAAACAAGATGACCAACAAACTAAAAATACCAACATCAACATCATAGATGACCATCAACACCAACCTTATTTCAACTCAATTGAACACCAACTTTATATCACACCTAAGAAAATAAATCTCTGACATACTTGCAGAACCATTATCATGTTAAGATGATCAACACCTAAGATCTGAGACTGTGAAGCATCCACATCAACTGAACCATGAAGAGAAGCACATCCACATCAACTAAAGCAAACATGTAATGCATGTAATGAAGCATGCCTATGAAAGCAAACAACACCTCCTAAAGCATCTGAACCACATTGAAGCACTTGAGAATTGTGATTATCATATTGAAGCACATTGAAGCACTCTCAACAACATAATGAATCTAACATAGCATCCAATATGCTACTTCTGACAACATGACAAGCATGAAGTAATTTTCTTATCCATGAAGAACCTAGCTCTTCCATCAAGACATCATCATCACGCATGTCTCCCACACCTATCCAATATACCAACTACACTCTTTTTGACATCAATTACAATTCATTCATCAAGTATAGGCAAGGCACATGAACTATATGACATGATGCCTCAAAAAAAAGTGATTGCACAAAATACCATGATTGCAAGATATTAGAGAATTTCAAGAAAATGTAATTGGTAGGTGTAAAGCAAATGCAGAAAGTGTTACAAATATGTGCCTAATCGGTGTTGTCATTGATGTTAGTATATCCTTGTCATTGATGTCAACTATACCTGTTTAGAAGACCTATATGTTGAGGATATTGAGAAAATTAGCCTCTTTGGAAGAGACAAGTCAGTTACACACCCCTTTGCAAAAGACAGTAAAGACAATGCAGTTCAGAGAAGAAAATTACTCTGTATTTCTAGTAGGATGAAGATCAGAGTCTGCGGACCATATGGTTGTGTAGAAGATTGTCTAAAGTAACTCTAGTAAATATTTGAGAAGTCTACATAAAGATTTGAAGAAGCTATGGCCATCTGAGTAGAACCAGGTTTTGGTAGTTATTCAGAAGTGATAGAGATTTTGTCTGGATTGATCCGCATTGGAATATTATGATCTGTGGATCTAGAGGCATGTCTGGGAAGTTAGTGTGTATCCTTAATTCAAATGGTTCATGGTTTGGAGGTCTGCAAGCAATCATTTTAATATGATAGTCATGGCACACTATGTTCTTGAGGTACCAGATGAAGATGCAAGTTATTCTGATGGTTTGGAGTAGTGTGGATGTTATTGTTGAATTCAATGTGCTTGTGTTGGTCTCTGGATTGTGTGCCTACTGTGTTGGAGGTTTGCATTGAAGTTTGAGCTTGTTATTGAAGATTTCTTCCTTGGTGTTGTTGTTTTTCCCAGTCTTGGCCGACCAGATGATTCAAGCATGTTGTGGATGATCTAAGATAAGTTATATGAAGTGTGGCATAGTGCTTGAGGAAGATTTGGATCCTATTTATGTTTGGCCGACAGTATAATGATTCGTGTTAAATCAAATGTTTGTAATGCCGACCTTGATGCTCATTCCAAGGTTGATGAAGAGTATAAATACTTGTGGATGAGTTGTAGAAAGGTGTCCTTGTGTGAAAAAGATAAAATCCTAAGAAAGGTATAGAGGCAGAGCAGAGAAGAGGAGGAGTAGAGGAAGAAGAGAAATAAGGTATGAAGAGATGGTGAAGAAGTGTTTGGGGTAGAGAAGAAGTTTTGTGAGCTTTTAATGGGACTGAAACAGGCATGAAGAAGATGTTATTTCTTAGTTCATTCTTTTTGTATTAAACATAAATTCTTGTAGGCAGTGAGCCTCTTTGAACAGTGAGCTCTGGGCAATGCCTTTTCATTTCTTTTACGTACTTTTAATAGGGTACAAATCTTGTGGGTTAACCCCACCATAGTTTTCCCTTAACTGGGTTTCCATGTAAATATTCTAGTGTTATGTGTGTTCAATTTGTTTCTACTCATGTGTTGTTGATTCATGCATTAATGATTACATCATTAATCTAATTGTAAGTTGGTTAAAAGAAGAAAAGGTTAAATTTGTGGGATAACTGATTCACCCCCCTCTCAGTTGTCCAGACTAATTCCAACAATTGGTATCAGAGCTAGTTCCTCTAAAAGAAGCTTGACCGCTTGAGGAGATCCAGGATGTCGACTTACAAAAAGGAAATTCAGAGATTTGATGGAACAAATTACTCCCTTTGGAAGGTATGCATGCAAAGTCATTTGGAATGTATGGGTGATGCTTTTTGGTTGATAACTAAGAATGAGTATAAGATTATGAAGAATTGCCCAACAACTATAGACAAACTTAGGGAAGCTAAATGCAATATTCAAGCTAAAGAAGCATTATTGAGTGCCCTAACTGATACAGAATTGGCAAATGTCCTAGAATTGAAAATTGCCAATGAAATCAAGAAAAAGTTGGAAAATCTATATGAAGGTGATATATATGTCAAATGTTCCATGCTACAAAGCCTAAAAGGTAAATACGAAAGGTTGATGATGAGTGTAGATGAAAAAATTACTTCCTTCTTGCAGAAAGTGAATGAACTTGTGAGTAGTATCAGGAATGTTGGTGGAGTATTGGAAGAATCAGAGATTGTTACCAAAGTGCTCAGATCCTTACCTGCAGCATACAAGCATAAAGCTACTACCATTGAAGAGATTAGGACTATGACAACTCTTACAAGGGAGCAGTTGGTTGGTAAGCTTTCAATATTTGAAATGAGTGAGTTTGTTGATTCTCTTCGTAAGTCTGAATCTACATTTAAGGCCAATGTATATGGAAAACAAAGATATGATCCGAGTGAAAGTTCTTTAGGAAGATCAAATAGATTTGCAAAGGCAAGGAAGGATCTTGAAGATGATGACATTGAGACTACAGAACTTGTCTTATTGCCAAAAGAATGCCAAGAGGATCTGGTAAGTATGAAGGAAAGTTGTCATTCAAATGTTTTGCCTGTAATAAGATTAGTCATTTTTCTTCAAGATGTCCGGAGAGGGTTTCAAAGCCAAACCCTAATATATATAAAGGTTAGAAGAAATGTTACTATGTCTAAGAAGCTACTAAAGGAGTCACAGATGATGAATCTGATCATGGAGGTTCCACTGAAGGTGATTAGGTGTTCATTGCTATCAAAGAAGAAGATCTGGTGTCTACTGAATCTACTAGCTATACAAATGTGGAAAGTGCCTTGGCTACTTAGGTTGTTGAAAAGGATGAATGGGTGATTGATAGTGGATGTTCTCATCATATGACTGGTGATAAAAGTAAGTTTGTAAGCTTTGAAAAATATGAAGGTGGAATTGTGAAATTTGGAGACAACTCAACTGGTAGAATCTATGGTAGAGGATCCATCTCTTTTGATGATAAGAATAACACTAATAATGTTCTATATGTGGAAGGACTAAAGTATAATCTTCTCAGTGTTGGACAATTGGTTGATAAGGGTTATGATCTCCAATTCAAGGATGGAAAATGTAGAATCTTGGAAAGCTCCAGAACTAAAATTACATTGGGTACTCAGACTAGAGGTAACATCTTTCATTTAAGTGATTCTAGTAAGAGTTGTTTGATTGCTCAAATTGATTAGAGTTGGTTATGGCATACAAGAATGTGTCATGTAAATTTTGATAACATTGTCAAGATAAGTTCTACTCAGGATGTGAGAGATCTTCCAAAACTTGTGAAACCTAATAGCATGTGTAGAGAATGTCAATTGGGTAAACAAAATAGCACTTCATTCAAGAGTAAAGAACAATCTTCAAGTGGACTTCTTGAACTTGTGCATATTGATCTATGTGGTCCTTCCAGAATTAGGAGTGTGCAAGGATATACATATTTTATGTTGCTAATTGATGATTACTCCCAAATGATGTGGGTAACTTTCTTAAAAGAAAAATTAGAAGCTCTTGACAAATTTAAAGTGTTCAAGGTTATGGTGGAGATTGAGATTGGTGTAAAGGTAAAGTGTCTAAGATCTGACAGAGGTGGAGAATTTACTTCTAGTGAGTTTGATACATTCTGTGAAAAGCATGGAATAAAAAGGTAGTTATCTACTCCTAGGACTCCTCAGCAGAATGGAGTTGTGGAAAGAAATAACCAGACCATTCAAGAAGCTTTTAGGACCATGATGATGGAAACAAACATTCCACAAGTCTATTGGAGAGAGGCTTTAAGTACTACTATCTACACTCTTAACCGGGTGCAAATCAAAGGCAATTCTAGTAAGACACCTTATGAACTATGGTTTGGTCATCCTCCTACTATGAGATATTTTAGAGTTTTTGGTAATAAATGCTATATCAAAAGAGATGAGGATCTAGGTAAGTTTGATGCAAGAAGTGATGAAGGAATATTTTTGGGTTACTCTACTCAAAGCAAGGCATACTGATGCTTTAACAAGAGATTGAAAAAGATTGTTGAAAGTGCTAATGTTAGAGTTGATGAGAGCAAAGGACATTCCAAATCTTGTGGATATGACTCAGATGATCAAGATGAAAGTCAAAGTCAAGGAAGGCAAGTTCAAACCCAAACTCAGATCTAGATTAATCTGGAAAATCTAGTGACTCAAGAGGATAGTGCAGAAGTTGAAGAACAAGCTCAAGAAACATAAGTTCAATCAAATCCCAAAACTCCCAGGTATGTAAGGATGAGTCATCCTAAAGATCAGATCATAGGAGATAGAAATAAAGGTGTTTGAACTAGGATAAGAATTGTTGAAGATCAAGAAGAGATTTGTTTGATTTCAAAGATTGAACAAAAATCAGTACGTGAAGCCTGCAATGATGAAAACTAGGTAAAAGCAATGGAAGAAGAATTAATGCAAATTGGAAAGAATCACACTTGGGATCTTATTTCTAGCCTTGAGGATAAAAATGTGATTGGAACTAAATGGGTCTTCTAGAATAAACTAAATGAAGATGGTGAAGTTGTAATAAATAAAGCAAGGTTGGTATGCAAAGGATACTCTCAAGTGGAAGGAATTGATTTTGAGAAACTTTTTCTCTGGTGGCAAGAATAGAAGTGGTCAGATTATTTCTTGCATTTGCTACTTTCAAAGATTTCAAAGTTTACCAAATGGATGTCAAGTAAGCATTCTTGAATGGAGAGCTAGAAGAAGAAGTCTACATTGAGCAACCAAAAGGATTCCAGTTGTCTAATCAAGAAGACATGGTCTGCAAATTGAGAAAAGCTTTGTATGGACTTAAACAAGCCTCAAGAGCTTGGTATGCAAGATTGGATAAGTATCTACTAAAGATAGGATTTAGCAAAGGAATGACTAACAGTAATCTTTATTTCAAGATTGATCATGAGCACATATTAATTGTTGAGGTATTTGTTGATGATATCATTTTTGGTGGAAATGGAAGCATGTGTAAAAAATTTGTTGATCAGATGTAAAGTGAATTTGAAATGTCCATGTTTGGTGAGATGAATTTCTTCTTAGGTCTAAAAATCACTCAATCAGATAAAGGTATCTTCATATCTCCATCTAAGTATGTGAGAGAATTGTTGAAAAAGTTTGGGATGGAGGACTCAAAACCAGTAAGTACTCCTATGGTAACTGGATGCAAGTTGAGTAAAGATGATGATTCTCCTAAGATAGATCAGAAAAGGTATAGATCAATGATTAGAGGACTACTTTATTTGACTCAGACTAGACCTAACATTATGAATGTAGTTGGACTTGTTGCTAGATTTCAAGCTGATCCAAGGGAATCCTATGTTGTAGTAATCAAAAGAATTTTTAGATATCTAAAGGGAACATTTAATTATGGCTTATGGTATCCAAAGGATAATGACTTCACTCTTCATGCATATACAGATGTTGATTGGGTAGGAGATATGGATGATAGGAAAAGTACTAGTGGAGGTACATTCTTCTTGGGAAGGAGATTGGTCTCTTGGTTGAGTAAAAAGTAGGAAGCAATATCTCTGTCTACTGTATAGGTAGAGTATATAGTAGCAGCAAGCAATTGTACTCAAGTTTTGTGGATGAAGCAAATGTTGAAGGATATCAGAATTGTGTTTGAAGAACCTATTACAATCTTTTGTGATAATTCAAGTGCAATAAACATCTCAACGAATCCAGCATTGCATTCAAATACTAAGCACATATCCATCAAGTTTCATTTCTTGAGAGAGAAAGTAAGTGAGAATGAAATCAAAATGGAGTTTGTCTCTTCAAAGGATCAATTTGCAGATATATTCACCAAGCCTCTACCAAAGGATACTTTTGAGTATCTCAGAGGGAAGTTAAGGGTTATTACCCCTCCTATTCAGAACTAAGATACACTAGTGTGCATTAATCTGGTGGAATTCACAGTCATTTCTTGTAATCTAGATTGATGTTAAGAAGATACTACTCAAGGGGAGTAGTCAGTATGCAAATTCTAGAGATCAGTCTAAAACAAAAAGGGGGAGAAGAGACTACAAATATGTACCCTTTACCATTGATGTCAAAGGGGGAGAGAAGTCATGTGAAAAACTAGTTACTGATGAAAGAGGGCAATGAAGAAAGTGGTTAAAGAAGTAATAAGAGAAAGGGGGAGAAGCTCTTGTCTTGATGGTGAAATTAGTTTTTCACATCATATGTTGCCATCAATGACAAAGGGGGAGATTGTTACAAATATGTGCCTAATCGGTGTTGTCATTGATGTTAACTGTACCTATTTAGAAGACCTGTATGTTGAAGATATTGAGAAGATTAGCCTCTCCAAAAGAGACAAGTCAGTTACACATCCCTTTGTAAAAGACAGTAAAGATAGTGTAGTTCAGAGAAGAAAATTACTCTGCATTTCTAGTAGGATAAAGATTAGAGTCTGTGGACCATATGGCTATGTAGAGGATTGTCTGAAGTAGCTCTAGTAAATATTTGAGAGGTTCGCATGAAGATTTGAAGAAGCTATGGCCATCTGAGTAGAACTGGGTTTTGGCAATTGTTCAGAAGTGATAGAGTGACAGAGATTTGGTCTGGATTGATCCACATTGGAATATTATGATCTGCAGATCTAGAGGCATGTCTAGGAAGTCAGTATGTATCCTCAATTCAAATGGTTCATGGTTTGGAGGTCTGCAAGCAATGGTTTTAGTATGACAATCATGGCAGACAATGTTCTTGAGGTATCAGATGAAGATGCAAGTGATTTTGATGGTTTGGAGTAGTGTGGATGTTTTTACTAAATTCAATGTGCTTGTGGTGGTCTCTAGATCGTGTGCCTGCTATGTTGGAGGTCTACATTAAAGTTTGAGCTTGTTGTTGAAGATTTCTTCCTTAGTGTTTGTGTTCTTCCTAGTCTTGGTTGACTGGATGATTCAGGCATGTTACGTGATGAGTGCTAGGTAGCACCCATGAAATATATCTTTTTACCTCTCTTTTTCTCCTTTTTGATTCCATCTTCTTGATGAGTATACCAAAATAGGCTAGCAAGATTATTCTAAATAATGATCAATGGGAGATGAATTACTCAAGATCATGATTTCTGATTAAAGGACTAATGTGCATGGGATTGACAGAAATATGTAGAAAACATTCTCTTTTTGAATCAACAGGTATAGATGTTCGAGACAACCTTTTGTACATCTCCAGAGGTAGTCCTAATGATCTCTGGAGACAATATCAGAATATCACGACATCAGAAGTTTTGAAGTAAAGAGGAAAAGCATCTCCAGAGCTGGGCTAAAGTCTAAAGCTAGACTAAAATTTGAAGCATATCTGGAGCTAAGCAAGAAGGCCACAACTATATCTCTAGAGATGTAGACAGTATATCTCCAGAGTAGTAGATAGAGACATACATCTCTGGCACCTCTTTAGAGAAGAGCAGATTTCCAGTACAGCTGTCAATCGAACACTTTCAGTGGTGATTGTGATACCCCTGATATTACTCAAATCATCACCTGAGTGATCAAAGGCAATCTATAGTTAACTGCTGAGATTTTTTATCTCTTTTTAGTTTTTGCATGAGTTACTGATGAAACTAATTTAATATCCATATTTTCAAGGCCTCACTGCCCAAATATATTAAGACGGAAGCTTAGATTTAGGGTGGACTTTTGTTCCACACAATCTATTTTTATTACATGGTTGTTTTTCATAGTTAGATAGCTAGTATAATAAAGAGATGGATGTCATCTCATAGAATAACTGATAGATAAGATAAGTGATATCTCAATCACTAATTTTATATATACATATAGAAGAAGCAGAAAAAGGACAATGATTTATTATTCTAATTTCTGTAATTTCATTTGGATATCAATATTTCTCTAAATACAAAGCGAATGGAATTGGACTAAATCAAGTTGTGATATTATTCTTTTATGTTGATTCCTTAATTTAGTCTTCAGCCCTAAGGGTGTGGAGCAAGGACCCACTCTCACCACCAAGGTAGAAAGCTAGTACCATTATTTTGTCATTTCAAATTTTTCTTTACAGAATACCTTACTATTTTTTATAAATAGATGCATGTTGCAGTTTATAGATTTTCCTTAAATAGTTCACTATTCAATTCTATTTTTAACATTCTTGAATTCATTTAAACAGTAGATAGATTAATCTCTATAAATTAGTAACAGTCATTAGAATTTAGCTAGAGGAAACTGGTAACTAGAGAATTCCTAATTGTAGATAGCCAAGGACACAGCCCTGGATTTGACATCTGAAATATGATTAAATGATGAGGTACAATGAGCCTTGTCATTTTTGGTGTCGTTGCCAAGGATATTATGTTAATTAGGGAAACTTAGCTAAATAGTTTTAGGTTAGATTTGTATGGTTAGAGCTAGAGATTCAATAGGAAGATACATAAAATAGACACCCCATCAACAAACTAGAGGAGAAAGTAGTGGGGTGACACAAGATCTTGCTGAAGAAAGAAACCTAGAACCTACCTTAGAAGCTGCACCTCAAATCAATAATCGTTTAAATCCTCCAAATCTCCCGCTCACTGAGTATATCCAAGAATTGCAACAAAAGTTCCAGGAAGATCCTTTGATAGAACCTAATTTCCTAGAACCTCTGAGAGAAGAACCACTACTAGACATGGATGATAATCATGAAAACCATGAAGAGGATGAAAATCAGGCTCCAAGAACCTTCTCATATTCCATTGTTCTGGCTGCTGGAGATAATGCTTGTATGAAAAATATTTAACCAGCACACTTGCCAAATTTTAGAGGTCTCTCTTCTGAGGATCTAGATTAGTTTTTATTTGAATTCAAAGTGGTATACCAAACTTATGATTATGGATCAGATAACCAAAAACTCAAACTGTTTCCTTCAACCCTGAAAGATTCTACAATGAGATGGTTTATGGGTTTACCCTAGAACTCTATCCATTCCTAGGATCAGATGGAAACAGAGTTTTTAGGAAAGTACCAAGATCACTGTAGAGTCACTAATATAAATGAGGAATTGTTCAAAATTAAACAAGGAGAGGAAGAGACCTTAGAGGACTATGTGGATAGATTTAACTTTGCCTTGAGAAGGTATGGCAACCCAGTAAATCACTCTTTGGTCAAAACCCTGTTTGTAAAAGGATTGGATAAAGAATCAGATGGATATACCTGCTATAGAAGAACTCTATAGGAACTATTCTAGAACCCAAGATAGAGTGAGATCATCCAAAACCTTCAAAGGGAAGAATGAAATAGGATAATTAATGGAGGAGATTGCAAATCTGAAAATAGATATTCTGGTCCAATTTAATACCACATTGGATGGGATTTAGGAAAAAACTAGAACAACTAATCAAAATAGAACAACTGAACCACTCTCCATTTATTGTCCTAGGTGTAGAAACAAGCATCTGTTTAGAGAATGCCCTTTAGACAAATTAGAAATCTATCAAATCTATGACAGGGAACATCCTACCAATCAATGTAGTCAACTTCCATCCCTAAAAAGGTTGAGTAAGAAGAATGCCATTATAGAAGAAGAGTTGAACTATGTAGGACAAAAATAGGCTGGAAATTTCCCTTATAATCAGTACCCAAGCCAGCCTTCTTACAGGGGTCCTTCTAATTGGGGAAATAATCAATGGAATCCAACTTGGCATGGGCCTCAGAATAATCCTCCTTAAGGATAGCACGATTGGCCAAATCAACATTGGCAAAATTAGTCCTAGGAGAATCAACAGTGGCCACCATAGTTTGGATCACAAAACATGCAACCTCAATGGGGTCCTCAACAAGGATATAATCAACAATACCAGGGACAACCTAGATGTTTCCAACCTCAACAAAAAGCATTACTAACTGGACCCTCCAACACACAAGGTCAGTCACAAAATGAGCCAGTTAGCCAACCACCCTTACCAACTCAACCTATGCCAAATCCATGATATAAATAGGGAGCAGTTGTTTACATGACAGAACAAGAAAACATGGCTGGTATTAACGCTATATATCCAAATAATCTCTAGCCACATTCTAGGAAAGCATTCCCAAGACCATCTCCTCTAACTATAGTTGAAGTAACCAATGATGAGAAACCTAAAAATTCATCCACTCAACTTCTAGAGGAGATTACTACTGAAAAAGTGCTAAAAGAATCATCCTTGAATAACTCTAGAGTTCCTCCTAAAAGGTTGACTCCAGAGAATGTTCTTGGACACACTTCTGATAATAGCTCCAGAGATGCTCCGGAGATGGAAAAACTAGCACCATACCCAGAACGGCTCAAAAAACATATTCCCCAGAAAAAGGTCTTACAAAAACAAGTCCAATCCACCCTAGAATTAGAACTTTTACGAGAAATTAGGCAACTGGACATTGAAATTCCACTCCTCCAAGCAATTAGAGATGTACTAGAACTAAACCAATTCATCAAACAACATTGCATCAAAACACAGGGCAAGAAGAAAAACTTTCCTTCTACAATCGAAGTGGAAGGGAAAGTAGTAGATCTATTGATGGGAGAAATGCTCCTCCCAAAATATGGAGACCTTGGAAACCCTGTCATAACCATTTTCATCTCAGAGATAGAAATTTTAAATGTCTTGGTTGACTTGGGAGCAGCAATAAATGTGATGACAATTCATACAATGGACACATTAGCCCTAACAGGTATCCAATCCACAACTACAATCCTTCAACTTGCTGACCAATCAGTAGCTATTCCAAAAGGGGTAATTATTGATGTTCCAGTTGTGATAGAATCATGGGAATTTCTGGTAGATTTCCTGATATTAGAACTAAGAAACTAGAGAAATGCTTATCCACTAATATTAGGAATACCATGGTTGGCTACAGTAGCAGCATCTATTGATTGTCGAGCTGGGGATATGGTCATCTCTAATGGGATAGATTTGAAGAAAATGTCTCTACATCCTCCAGCTAAACCATCAATACATTATATAGGAAGAGTATGGGTAGATGAGCCAGATAACATGGAGAACAGTGCCTCAGTAGCTATGGTAACCATCAAGGAACATTTGGGTGAGTTAGAAGAGGAAATCTATTATGACACAACAGAAGATATTACCCACATCTTAATGAATAAAGATATAATGGAACTTGCCCAAGATCCTACAAGAGAACTTCTCACATATGCTCATTGTACCTTAGCAGATATAATTCCTTGTGGAGAGACCTTCTATAGAGACTTAGCCACAGTCCACCTATTACTCCCACATTCTTGTCCTCTCAATACCATGACTCAGTATACGGATTGACCACCTCCATTGACCAAATCACAAAATAGGTCATGATTTTACCAGGGAAGACACTTAATATCAATATCCAGTTAGCAACAAATCAAGAAGAAAAACTTATCCAACTCTTGATTTCCTATTCAATAACTTTTGCTTGGGAATACCAAGATATGAAGGGCATCCCTCCTAAGATTTGTACCCATCATATATATACTAAAGACATCAAACCTATTAGACAACCCCAGAGAAGATTGAATCCTGCTTTAAAAGATATTGTTAAGACTGAAATAAAAAAAATTGTGACAAGCAAGGTTTATATATCTAATCTTAGGCAATCAATGGATCTCACCCCTAGTCATAGTGCCTAAAAAGAATGGGAAATGGAGAATGTATTGACTACAGGGAGCTAAACAAAGCTACAAAAAAGGATTACTTTCCCTTACCATTTATTTACCAAGTGTTGGACAACCTTGTTGAGAGGAAGTATTTTTCTTTCCTAGATGGGTTCAGTGGGTATAACCAAATCCAAGTAGCACTTGAAGATCAGGACAAAACCACCTTCGCCTGTTCTTGGGGAACTTTTACTTACAAAGTTCTTCCATTTGGACTATGTAATGCCCCAGCTACATTTTAGAGGCTTGTTTTAGCCATTTTTGCTAAATTAGCTAAGGAATGCATGAGGTTTATATGGATGACTTTACTGTGTATGGGGACAACTTTGAAGAAGCTCTCACAAACCTTGAGAAAGTACTAAAATGTTGTGAGAAGAATCAACTATCCCTGAGCCATGAAAAGTGCTTCATGATGGTGGAAGAAGGAATTGTATTGGGACACCACATTCCAGCAAATGGGATCAAAGTGGATCAAAACAAGAATATTTACCTTCACCCAAAAATCAGACTAATGTTAGAATTTTTCTAGGTCATGCAGGCTACTATAGGAGATTTATAGAAAATTTTAGTAGAACAGTTGGCCCCCTATTTACCCTACTTAACAAAGACATAGAATTATTATGGACAGAAAACTATCAATTAGCATTTGATACCCTAAAAGAGAAGCTTATTGTCACCCCTATTTTGAGAGGACCTAATTGGACTTTACTATTTCACATACAAACTAATGCTTCAAATGAATCCATTGGGGTAGATTTAGGACAGAAGGAGGAAGGAGAGGGTATGCATGTCATTTATTACATTCACAAAAACCTTACCTTTGTAGAAAAAAATTACACCACCACTAAAAAAAATTCTTGGTAGTCATCTATGCTATAAACAAATTTAGGTATTATATAACTGGATATAAAATATTTGTACATACTGATCATGCAGCCACCAAATACCTAATGAATAAACCAGCAGTGGTTGCAAGGATCATTAGGTGGTTATTGCTATTGTAGGAATTTGACATCACTATAGTTGATAATCTAGGCAAGTTTAATTTGGTTGCTAATTTTCTATCAAGATTACATACAGGAGGAGAAAACCAGCCAATGGAGGACAGGTTCCCAGATGAACATCATTTTGTTATCTCCTCTACTACACCTTGGTTCGCTGACATAGCTAATCTTTTAGCTACAGGCATGTATCCATCCCATTTTTCCTCAAAACAAAAGAAATGCCTAATTAAGGAAAGTTTATCTTACAAATGGTTAAATGGTTTACTCTTTAAATGTGGTCTTGATTTCATTATGTGCAGGTGTTTAAAAGTTGATGAAATATTTGATGTGTTGAGAGAATGTCATAATAAACAATCTGGTGGACATTACTCTTCTCACAGGACTATCCATAAGATCTTGGGAGCTGGTTACTACTGGCCCTCTATTCATAAAGATACTAAGAAGTATGTGCAGCACTGTGATTAGTGCCAAAGAATGGGACAGCCAACTTTCACCCAAGAGATGTTACTGTATTCTCAAGTAATGATGGAGCCATTTGAACAGTGGGGTCTAGACTTTGTAGGACCAATTTCCCCACCATCATCAGGCAAGGAGTATATTCTAGTATGTATAGACTATGTGACTAAATGGGCTGAGGTTCAAGCATTGCAATTTACAAGAGAAGAGAAAGTTGTTGATTTCCTTTATAATAAAATTTTCTTGAGGTTTGGAGCCCCAAGATCCATAGTCTCAGATAGAGGACCTTAGTTTACTTCACAAGTGATTAGATCATTCACCAATCTATATCAAGTCAAGCACAAAAAATCTTCACCTTATCATCCTCAAACCAATGGGCAAGTAGAGGTGACTAATAGGGAACTTGAAAATATTCTGACAAGGATAGTGGTAATGAACAGAAAAGATTAGGCTAACAAATTACCTGAAGCAGTTTGGGCTTACAATACCACTTAGAAGTCCATGACAAAGTTCTCACCATATGAATTGGTCTATGGGAAAAAGCCTATTCTGTCTATAGAATTTAAACTCTAGACACTTAAAACTACATTAGATATTGGTCTACCATTGTCCATAGCCCAACAGAACAAAATTATTTAGCTCAATGAGTTGGATGAAATCCAAATAGAAGCCATTCAGCAAAAAGAACCAATTCAGTATCAAAGGAAGCAATGGCATGACCAATACATCAAGAGGAGGACATTTCAACAAGGTGATTGGGTTCTTCTTTATGATTCTAAATTCAAAGAATTCAAAGGGAAACTACAAACTCATTAGATGGGTCCTTATCAGATAAAGGAAGTTTTTGAAAATGGAACAGTGTTGTTAGAACCCATTGATGGAAGCAAGGATACATTTTTAGTCAATGGCCACCAAATTAGACTCTATAAAAGGCCATCCACTAAGGAGAAATTCATTAAAGATTTGTTTTTTATTACAGGGGACACATCCTCTGTCATAGTATTAGACTAAAAAAATGGAGAAGGTTGAAAACAACAAATGGAGGCCTTCTTAAAAAAAAAAAGAAAAAAAAATAGAGGAAGATGGAAAACTAGCAAATGGCTATCTTTCTCGACTAAGGGGATTGAAAACTAGCAAATGGCTATCTTTCTCGACTAAGGGGATTGAAAACCAGCAAATGGTGGTTCCCTTCTTCATGCCAGATAAGAATAATCAATTTATGGAGGTGATCAGGTGTTGGGAGTTACTCAAACACACCTCCAACGCTCACAAACTAGGAGCACCTCTGGTGCTCCACCAATAAAGGGTTATTACAGCCATAATAAGTTGGGAGGGGACCCATCTCTCTAGGCAATAAAGTAGAGATGTCATTTGATGAAGTCATCATGACTCATCCTCCACTTTATGACAGGGACAAAGATGAAATCAACATGCATTCTAGGAGCAATAATTACACTCATTTGTATGGGTACCTACAAAGGACTACACTGACGTCACCCTGGATGCATGGATTCTTAAACCACTCTGCGGGAATGAATGCAAGTAGAGTGATAATAAAGATGATTGACATCATCCCAAACCACAAAAAGCTTCTTAGGTGCCACATCATGTCTAGTCTCATCAACACTGCAGCATCTCAGCCATGTACATTGTGCTCTCATCATTAAGATGGTTCAGGTAATTCTCTCTTAATTAAGCATTAATTAGCAATTCTCTTGTCATTTCTATTTTTAGGTGTCACCATTATGACACATCCTCCTACCATCATTTTCCTTCCCAAATTCATGCATGCCACCATCTTTGTTGTGTTGTCAGCATGTCTATAGAGTGTCCCATCACTCTATTGCACTTATGACTATACAAGCACTCTAACCAATTTTCAATTCTTTTTCCATAAGCCTAAGCTATTAAATGAAATGACATAATAATCCTTATTCAAAATTGCAAAATACCCTAAAGAACAAAGTAAGCTGATACAGTCCTCTAGAGCCTATGGAGTTAAGGAGAAAGGACAAACTACAGAGGAGAAAGTGACGAATTTAGCACAGAGGGTGGAAAGAATTAAGAAATGGGGGTTAAGAAGAAATTAGAGCTAAAAAGTGCTACAGGTCTTTTACAAGATGATGTTGCAGGAGACATTCTGAGGAATGCAGGATGGTTGGAGTTTCTGGAAAAGTTTGAAGGGTTTCAAGAAGATATTGTTGATGATTTTCTAAGAAACTTAAGGGACAATTAGACAGTAGTAAGGGGAGTTCAAATCAACCTCTCTACAACCACTATCAGTCATATTTCTAGGTTGCCTGAACAAGGTGAGAGGTTCTATAACCTAAAAAATTTATATGTTGATTTGATTAGGAATTTCTCTGTTGAAGGTGAACCTGCAATATAATTTCATTTAAATAAAAATGAGGTTAAAGGAATCCTTAGGTCCTCACTTCCAAACCCTTGGCAATCTGTAGCTACATGGATGATGAAATATTTCACATATGATGGTCAATTTTCCTTACTTCTAGGACCAATAATGAAAATGTTGATTTTTTTGAGGCATGGGAATGGACACCCTGAATTCAACATAAATATTCCAAACTTTTTGTACTCTACGATTAAGGCAACTGTAGAAAAGTATCAACAAAACAAGGGTCCTATGAAACATCATGGCCTCATTTTCTGATAGTTAAACACCATTTTCTGTCTCAAGCTGATGGGGAAGAATTATGGCAGACATTTCTTAAACACAAACCCCAGAACAAAGAGCCACAGAGGGCACAGGAAGAGGGTGAGGGTTCCTCTACCCAGCAAGAAGAAGAAGCAAAACCTTCAACCTTCTCTCCAACTGTTGAAAAAGGTAAAAAGCCCTCATTGGAGGCAACTTCATCTACTACCCCTACTTCTAACAGGAAGAGAAAAGGCAAAGAAGTTAAAGAACCTATTTTGGAGCAAATTCCATACATGACTCGCTCAACCAGAAGGAAGATGACTTTGGCTGAGGAATCTTCTCCTAAGAGACCAATAGGGGAGAGCTCAGGGTAGAAAGCAAAAGGAACCCCAAAGAAAGCTAACTCTAGAATACACTATTGGGCTAAAGAAGTAGCTCATGATTTAGATGAGACCCCTCTAGTGAGAAAGAAAAGACAAAGAGAAGTTTCCCCAGAACCATCTATCCATCTGGGTTCAAGTCTAACTTCAAAACCATCACCTGCTCTAGAGACAGAACATAGGCAGACTTTTACTATTTCCTCTAATTTTGAGGATGAGATACTTGCTTCGGAGGCACCTGCCCCACCTATGCTACGGAGAAGCAAAAGAAAAAGGCAACTCTCCCAAGCTGAGAAAGATACTACTCTCCTAGCTGAAGTGCTTCTAGGTTTTAGAACTTCTAAGAAGAAAGTTGGGCCTTCATCTGTGCCAACAGATACAGAGAAAACCCAAGAAGAACATCAAGACAGAGAGGCTATAGAGAAAGATGAAATAGAGCAATTGGGTGTAGCTAACAGTGCAAGACAGATGTCTATGGAAGATCCTGATGTGAAGATCCTGATGTGCAGCAAATAGAAGAAGAAATAGGAACCTTCTCTCACCCCTCTAATCAAGAGGATGTTGAAATTTCAAAAGAGCAAAAAATATTGGAAGAAACTGATAGTCTAAAGAGACTACTATGGGGGAAAAATCATATTATCACTGACTTCAAGAAGGTCAGAATGGAGTAGAGATGGAGAAAAAATAAGTCATTGAAAAATTGCAAACAGAGCTCTAGAGAAAAAACTAGATAATTCAAGAGAAGGAAGCACAATTGGAAGCCCAGAAGGCTGAGGTAGTTAAAATAATGAAGTAAAAAGAGATAGAGGTAGCACAGAGTGTTTCTAACCTCACCAAGGCTAGAGACAATGGTCTCATGATAATGGCAGCATTAATTGAGAAAGTACATAGCCAAGATAAACAATTGACTTGGGCCAACAACAAAATAGATGATCAAGAAGAATATATCCATGAATTACTTGGACCAAGGCCAACCATTGAACAAGAGGTACAAATAGATCCATATGTGGGCCCAGTTCCCATTGATATTCCTAAGGCCCTAGTCAATTGGGAGAGGAGATGTAGAGAATATAAGGCTTCTAAGCCTATGCTGCAATTATAGAGGGTAGTTACTGCCATGACAAAAAAAGTAGAAACTCTAGAGGAAAATTCATCCAGATGGCCTCCCTTTCTTCTAAAATTCTATCTTGCAGGCCTCCAAGTGCTAGTTATGCTATGTTCTTATAAGAAAGAGTCCCGCAGAGGAAGTTATTTTTAGTCCTGTCTGATTTGACTGAGAATACAGAGATAGCAGAGGGGTTCATGGAAACATATACAAGGAGCTCTGATGAAGACAAAAATTTTCTATGTGAATTATATCTGCATGGTTTCTGTGTTAATGATATAACTTTCATTCTTAATTATTTTGTGGGGGAATGCCAGTTTAAAGCATTCATGTCATTGATGAGGAATCATCAAATTTGGAATGAACAAATGGAGGCTCATCTCAAGAAGGATATAGAAACAAATCTCTTCATTTGAAAAGAATGTCCAAACCCCAATGCTTTTGAGGTCCATTTCAAAGCTTATGTCTATCACCCTAAAAGTCAGAACAAAATTTTTCCATTATACCTAAAAAATCTATAAGAATGCTCCAACGATTTTGGTCTTTTTATGAATAGTTTAGCTAATCTAGTACTTGCAGTAGCAAAGAAAAGGTGGAACATTCTAACTTTAGAGTAGAAAATGAGAGAAGTGGTGACCCCTGCTAACTTAAGATTATTTATGAAGAAATCAAGATCAATATCCAAATTGATGGATAAATACAAATAGGAGTAGATAGGTGGTCATTTTAGATCCCCTCTCATCATTGAGCCACTACCTGTCTGGGCTGAATAGATGGAAGATGATAAGTTGCAGGAGTGGTTGAATCAAGTTGACAAGTACAAAGGAAATGGGAATACAACCTGAACTACTTGGTCTACCTATGCACATGACTACAACTTAACTGATAGGCTACTCCACCAGAATAAGTCCAGATTGTGAGAAGCAGGAGGACCTGCTAAACCTTAAGTATGGGGGGATGATGAGTTCTAGGTAGTACCAATGAAATACATCTTCTTAATGACTGCACCCCTATAGGCTAGAAACGTTTTTCTAAACAATGATTAATAGGAGATGAATTACTCAAGATCGTGATTTCTGATTAAAGGACTAATGTGCATGGGATTGATGGAAATATGTAGAAAAACTTCTCTTTTTGAATCAACAAGTATAGATGTTTAGGACAACCATTTTGTGTATCTCCGGAGGTAGTCCTAATGATCTCCAGAGATAATATCAGAATATCATGACATTAGAAGTTTTGAAGTAAAGAGGAAAAGCATCTCTAGAGTTGGGCTAAAGTCTGAAGCATCTCCAGAGTTGGACTGAAGTCTAAAGCATCTTTGGAGTTGTGCAAGAAGGCCACAACTATATCTCTAGAGTTGCAGACAATATATCTCCGGAGCAGTACACAGAGACATATATCTCTAGTGCCTCTTTAGAGAAGAGTAGATTTCTAGCATAGATGTCGGTCGAACACTTTTAGTGGTGATTGTGATATCCCTGATATTACTCAAATCATCACCTAAGTGATTAAGGGCAATCTATAGTTAACTGCTGAGAGTTTTTATCTCTTTTTAGTTTTTACATGAGTTACTAATGAAACTAATTTAATATCCATATTTTTAGGGCCTCGTTGCCCAAATGTATTAAGACTAAAACTTAGATTTAGAGTGGACTTATGTTCCACTCAATCTATTTTTATTGCATGGTTGTTTTCTATAGTTAGACAGCTAGTATAATAAAGAGATGGATGTCATATCATAGAAGAACTAGTAGATAAGATAAGTGATATCTCAATCACTAATTTTATATATACATATAGAAGAGGCAGAAAAAGGATAGCGATTTATTATTCTGATTTCTGTAATTTCATTTGGATAGCAATATTTCTCTAAATACAAAGTGAATGGAATTGGACTAAATCAAGTTGTGATATTATTCTTTTGTTAGTCTTCAGCCCTAAGGGTGTGGAGCAAGGGCCCACTCTCACCACCAAGGCTGAAGGCTAGTACCATTGTTTTGTCATTTCAGATTTTGCTTTACAAAATACCTCACTATTTTTGATAAATAGATGCATGTAGAAATTTATAGATTTGCCTTAAATAGTTCACTGTTCAATTCTATTTTCAACATTCTTGAATTCATTTAAACAAGAGATAGATTAATCTCTTTAAATCAATAATAGTCATTAGAATTTAGCTAGAGGAAACTAGTAACTAGAGAATTCCTAATTGCAGATAGCCAAGGACACAACCCTGGATTTGACATCTGAAATATGATTAAATGATGAGGTACAATGACCCTTGTCATTGCAGATGATCAAAGATGAGTTATATGAAGCGTGGCATAGTGCTCAAGGAAGATTTAGATCCTAGTTATGTTTGGCTGACAGTATAATGATTTGCATTAAATCAGATGTTTGTAATGCTGACCTTGATGCTCATTCCAAGGTTGATGAAGAGTATAAGTACTTGTGGATGAGTTGTAGAAAGGTGTCCTTGTGCAAAAATGATAAAATCCTAAGAAAGGTACAGAGGTAGAGCCTAGAAGAGGAGCAGAGGGAAAAGAGCAATAAGGTATGAAGAGATGGTGAAGTGTTTGGGGTAGAGCAGAAGTTTTGTGAGATTTCAATGGGACTGAACCAGGCATGAAGAAGATGTTATTTCTCAGTTCATTATTTCTATATTAAACATAAATTCTTGTAGGCAGTGAGCCTCTTGTAGGTAGTGAGCCTCTTTGAGCAATGAGCTCTAGGTAGTGCACCCTAAGGCAAGTTCCTTTTCATTTCTTTTAATTACTTTTAATAGGGTACAAATCTTGTGGGTTAACCCCCACCGTGCTTTTCCCTTAATCAAGTTTCCACGTAAAAATTTTGGTGTTATGTGTGTTCAATTTGTTTCTGCTCATGTGTTGTTGATTCATGCATTAATGATTACATCATTAATCTAATAGTAAGTTGATTAAAAGAAGAAAAGGTTAAATTTTTGGGACAACTGATTCACCCCCCCTCTCAATTGTCTGGACTAATTCCAATAGAAAGATGAAATGAGGATATGCAAAGCATGGAAACCATATAGAAGGTAAAATGAGGATATGTGAATCATGCCAAATCTCTCTCTCTCTCTCTCTCTCTCTCTCTCTCTCTCTCTCTCTCTCTTATTCTTCTATGTTTGTAACCCATATAGAAGGTGAAATGATGATATGCTAGACTTATAGAAGGTGAAATGATGATATAATGTCAAAAATGTGTTAAACTACGTCTATCTTGCTATGTCTCTCTCTCTCTCTTCCTCTCTTCCTCTCTTCGTCTCTTCCTCATTCTTCCTCATTCTCAAGAGCCCGCATGTGTGAAGTGTACAATTGAGAGTTTTACTTAACAATGATAATTCTAAAATTTCATTTTGTTACTTGTTTTGTTTGATTATTTCACATCTTATAATCTGAGATCTAGATCTAATGCTTGTCTTTTTTATTGTAGGGTTTTGGAGGTCATCATTATGTTATGGAAATCCATGGATAGGTCATACCCAACCAACATTATCACAATATCAAGGAAAATGTCATTTATGGCTGTCATAGATGTCATAACATAGTTAGTGGATGAGATGTTGATTGGAACAAGACTATATTATGACTATCATAGTTAGATTTGTTAGCAAAAAATGAATAGAAAATCATTACATATGAAGGGTTATATACATTATAGGCCTATTATGATTGTCCATACATCTATCCAAACATATGAGGGGTTAAATCATGATTGTCCTAACATCTATTATGACTGTCATAATAGTCATAACTAGTCATTTGCTTCATGATAGGTTATAAGGTATGAGATCTTAAAATCACCTCATCACTTGTCAAAGTCTTAAAGAGGGAAAGTGTTTAGGGATCTCAATGCAAAGGAATGTTATTGTTTTACTTGAGAAATACCACATTGCATTGGTATATTGGTAGTTGATTGTTAGAAACACTCATAGAGGTCTATTATTATGCAAACCCTAGGATAGTCAATCAGAGAGTGCATTTGATCCATAGGGTAAACCTAGATTGATGAGATGAAGAAAAAATGATAAGAATGATGAAGGTCCAAAAAGATTGAAGAAGTGGAAACATCAAATTTATGAAGTTGCAAAATTACAACAAAATTGACAACATTGCAACAATTTGACAAGATTAGAAATAGGACTTATCTATTACTAAAATGGATATATTTTGATGATTTATGATTTGAAATGATATATTTTTAAGGAATTTAAGTCCTGTCATGTTGGATTATAGATTTGTGAGACTAGAAATTGTTAGAACACAAGCAATCTACTGAGAGGGGGGTGAATCAGTAGGTCAATAAAACTTAAAACTTAAACTCTCTAGTATTCAAATTAAATTAAATTTCAATGTAGTAATATCAACAATAAGAAATCATGCACATAAGAACACCAGATATACATGGAAAACCCAATGTGGGAAAAACCATGTTGAGAAAATGCTACTAGGATCTACCATCCTAATCCAGCCTCACAAATGAAACCTTTGATTACAGTATTTAAGAGCACCAACTCTAAGGAATCACCAAATTCCTGATTTAAGAGCACCAACTCTAAGGAGACTACAATCCCTAGATCTAAGCACCAACTCAGTCCATAGCAGGCACCAACCTTCCTAAATTTTTACACATTCATGTATGCAACCATTTGGTTCTTCATCAATCTCAATTGCACTTTTTAATTCAATCTCTTCTCATCTCACTTTTCTCACCCAGATTTGATTTGCACCTCAATTCTACTCACGCCTGCATCAATTAATCTCTATAACATAGTAACCTCATTCTATATCTAGTTGCTTATATTTATATGCAGCTAACTCTACATATACTCACCATTTGCATGTGTGCATTATACTTCTTATTTTTGCATGATCAGAAAACTTCACTTAAACTCACCCATCTATATGCTCGCACTCTAGTTCTGTGCATGTGAACACTTTAGTCATATACATCAAAAACACTCCAATTTTGCATGCTTAACCCTTCAGTCATCTTTAGTACAGTATCCATGTATTCACTTGTTATTCACATTGATTCTGCATCCTGAAATTACACCAGAAATATAGCTATTTATACTCTTCTATCTTTGTCTTTATCATTTCTTGATTTTTGGATTTCACACCCTTTATCAGTGATTTTCCATCTTCCTAAACTCTTTGCCTTTATCTTCTTTATTCTCTTTATCATCTACATTAATATTTTTCAAACCTTGTCTCTATGTCTTCTCTATTGGCAAAGATCACTGTTTCAGAACCTTGTTATTGTCGGTGAAGTCTATCTTTATTGGCGAAATGCTCATTCTTCAAACTTTTCATATCTACTACTTTTTTCCTTCTATCAACAATTTCTCCAAAACTCAAACTTCTACCTTTTAGCACTTTATCCATTCTATCGGTAAAAGTTACTTATACCACACCTTGATACTTGTTTCCTTGTTATCAGCAAAAATCACTTTCTTTGAACTCTTGGTCCATTTCCTTTTATTGGAGAAAACATCTTATCTAAAGTTTGGCACTTGTCACATTTATCAGTGATTTCCACTATCTTCAAACTGTCACCTTTTTCCTTTTATCAGCAAAAGTTTATTTCTTCAAACTTTTACTTATTGCCTTTATTAGTGATCTAGTCAAAACATGAACTTTTGACTTTTGAGAGTCTCTATCGCCTTTATTAGTGAAATCACAACACCACAAACTTTATCTTTTTCTTCAACACTCTCTTTATCACCTAGTCGATGCATCAAAGAATATCTTAACTCCCGAATGAGTTCAAGAAATAACAACTTCCCCGTCTAATTTATTCTCCCGGCTAAGTCTTTTTCTTCAACACTTTCTCTCTATCAACGAATTGGTCAAACTATGAACTTTTGACTTTGGAAGCCACTTGTCACCCTATCAACAAATCGACAAAATTCCAAACTCTCAAACCAGCTCTTAAGGAGAGAACTTTCCTAAGTAAGTCACTTAAAAGCATTTCAACTCTTCATTCCATGCTCCCTTTATTGTCAGTAAATCAGCAAAACTTTGTAACTTAAGAACTAGTTCTCAAAATGAGGACTTTACCGATAAAGAGAAACTTAAACAAAAAAACACAAATTTTTTCTTCCACTGCTGCCTCATGTTGCACAGTCGGTGAATTGGTGAACTTTATAACTTTTGAACTAGTTCTCAAAAAGAGAACTTTGTTGATAACACTATTTTTCCTTTGAAGTCCTTATCTTTTCTTCTAAGTCTTTTTGAAAAGACTTTATGCTTTGTCCATTTTTTCCGACTAAGGCAAAACACATAGAGTTCTAACTTGGCCAATTTTCCTGACTAAAGGCAAAACATAAAGAGTTATCAATTGGACATTTTTGTCGACTAAGGAAAAATACAAAGAGTTCTCACTTGGCCATTTTTTTTTACTAAGGAAAAATACAAAGAGTTCTCACTTGGCCATTTTTGTTGATTGACATCCAACTTTGACATCAATGACAATATATCAACAATCTCCCCCTTTGTCATTAATGGCAACACATGCATAATCTGATGAAGGGGGTAAATCACAAAACACACAATAACAGATATTGAACATAGCAAATAGAACTTTCTTTTATTGAATTGGGCTACTCATTACATTACAGAAGCTCAATTACAATTAGAGGATGAATCCTCTACTTGCTACCACACATTACAGCTTTCCCAACCTCAAGACTCTAGAATCTTTAGCCTTCTCTAACCCCAAATCAGCTAGGATTTTTGTTTTCCCCACCTATTCTGGACTCTACACTGGCCCCCTTAACTCTACTACCACCCAGGGTTCCCAAAATAGTCATAAATAGCACTTTTTGGCGGCCTCCAGCTAAATTTCAAATTTTGCAACTCCCTCCAAAAGTAGGTCAACTTCCGGGAAGCATAACTTTTGATCCAGGTGTCCGATTGACGAACCATTTTAAGCGTTGGAAAGATCGTGATGTGAACTATCATGCTAGAATCCATAAATGGATTTCCATCAACTTTTTGAGACATTATGAGAAGTTTTAGTGCCTCATATCTCATTCCAAAAATTTTCAGGGGCTTTTCAGAAAATAAAAACTTTAATATCTTTCAGCTCACAAATGATCTTTGACCAATTCCTTAGCCAAAGGTCTTATATTTCTATTATGTAAATTTATGGAAGTTTTTTCTTCATTACATGCCCAAATCCAAACTTTCTAAAAATAGCAGGAACATTTTCCAAAATAGGCAGGTCACTATTTTTAGTAGTTTTGGAAAAACTGAAAGTCCTACATTATTATTTTGGATATTATGGAACCAAAAACACTAATTATGGGAAGAAATGAGAACAACTACAATGGTTTTGAATTAACTTCTTTTTGGGTGATGCAAGATTGCCCTTACACATCTGGATGCTCCTACATCAGACACCCAGGATAATTTGAGAAGTGACCCTATCACGTCTTAGGTGTTTGTGTGAGGAAAACCCAAATGGTCAACCTCTGCCTTAGATAACCAAGAAGAATCTTCAACATGCCTTCATTTCCATTTCACTAGATATTATTCGTATTGCCTGTTTCGAGTGCTCCTTCCCACACGGCTATCCAAGATCTCTTCTATCTCCTCTGTTGAAGTAGATGCTAGAATACTCCACTGCACTTCTATTGGTCCATCCTCTATTCCACCTTCATGATATTTTGATAAATCGGCAATGTTGAAAATAAGGGAAATATTGAGCCCACTTGGAAGCTCTACCTCATATGCATTTCTTGAATCATGCTTCTTCATGATTTTGCATGGTCCAAATTTCTTCATTTTCAACTTATTGTATGTTCCAATTGGGAACCTTTCTTTTCTTAGGTGAACCATGACTTCATCTCCTACTTGGAATTCCTTATATCTCCTCTTCTGATCTGCCTTAGCCTTGTACTAAATATTCATTTTATTAATGTGCTTTCTCACCTCTTCATGCAAATTTTTTAGATTTTCTACAAATTTTTTAGCTTCGGCACTTGTCTTTTCTTTGTTGTCCAGCTTCCTTAACACAGAAGCACTTCTTGGGCTATTGCCATATACAATCTAGAATGGTGATTTACCAATAATCTTATTGACAAAATTGTTGTAAGCAAATTCTTCCTGTGGTAAAATCAAATCCCATCCCTTGGGTTTATCTCCTACCAAGCATCATAGTAGGTTACCCAAACTCCTATTCACCACTTCAGTCTATCCATCAGTCTGTGGATGGTGTGCAGAACTGAACTTCAAGTTTTTCTTCAACTTCTTCCACACTGTCCTCTAGAAATAACCAACAAACTTGGTATCTCAGTCTGAAACTATGCTCTTTGGTAGACCATGTAGTCCCACCACTTCCCTAAAAAATAACTCTGCAATATGAACAGCATCATTAGTCTTCTTACAAGGAATAAAATGTGCCATTTTGGAGAATCTGTCCACTACCACAAAAATAGAATCATGTCCTCTCTGTGTCCTTGGTAAACCAAGAACAAAATCCATGCTAATATCATCCCATGGCTTCTCTAGTACAGGCAATGGTTGATACAACCCTATATTCTGACTTGTTCCTTTTGCCATCTAACACACTCTGCAACTCTGCACAAATTTCCTCACATCCTATTGCAACTATGGCTAATAATAATTTTCACCAATAATAGCAATGGTCTTATCTTGACCAAAGTGTCCAGCCAATCCCCCACTATGCTTCTCCTTAATCAAGTTCTCTCTCATGGAACTCCTTGGAATGCACAACTGGCAAACTCTAAACAACATGCCATCTTGGATAATGAAATCCAACCATTTTGTCCTATCCAAAGTAACAGGTTCCAAACAAGCTTTCCAAGCCTCTGCAAAATCTAGATCTTCAAGATACAAACTTTTGAGCTCATCAAATCCAACAACCTCTATCTTCATTTCTGTCAACAAATTTTGCCTTCTGCTCAAGGCATCTGCAACTATGTTGGACTTCCCACTCCTGTGCTTCAAAACAAAAGTATAGCTCTACAAAAACTCAACCCATTTTAAGTGCCTTTGATTTAACTTTCCTTGACTATTAAGATATTGTAAAGCCTGATGATCAGTATATAAAACAAACTCCTTTGGCAACAAATAATGTCTCCATTTCTTCAAATCCTGAACTATTGCAAAAAACTCTTGATCATAAACAGAATACTTTTTCTTGGCATCATTAAGCTTCTCACTAAAATAGGCAATGGGCTTACCTTCTTGGCTCAAAACAGCTCCTATACCACTACCACTAGCATCACAATCTACCTAAAATACCTTATTAAAATCTGGAAGTGCCAAAACAGGTTGTTCTACAACTTTCTATTTTAATGTATCAAAGCTCTTGTCTGCTCCTTTAGTCCATCTAAACTCTTTTCTATCCCCTCTCATTGTCTCAGTTAGGGGTGCACAAATGCTACTAAAATTTCTGATGAACTTTCTATAAAAACTTTCCAAACCATGAAAAGATCTTACCTCCGTTGCACTCCTTGGCATAGGCCATTCAATGATAGCCCTTACTTTTTTTGGGTCCATCTTAAGACCTTCCTCTGAGACAACAAATCCCAAGTATACTAACTCCTTTGCAAAACTACATTTCTTTAGATTAATCAGCAACTTCTCCTCCCTCAGCTTCTCTAGAACTCTTCTGATATGCATTAGATGCTCATCCCAAGTCTTACTAAAAATCAAAATATCATCCAAATAAATAATAACAAAATTTCCCAAAAATTCTTTCAGCACCTCGTTCATGAGCCACATGAATATGCTCGGTGCATTGGTTAGCCCAAATGGCATGACTAACCACTCATACAACCCTTCCTTTGTCTTGAAGGTTGTCTTCCACTCATCTCCTTCTCTAATATGTATCTGGTGATACCCACTCTTCAGGTCAATCTTCATGAAGTACTTGGCTCCACTCAAACAATCCATGATGTCATCCATTCTTGGCAATGGAAATCTATACTTGATCATTATCTTATTGATGGCTCGAGAGTCTGTACACATCCTCCATTCTCCATCTTTTTCTGGTGCTAGTACTGCAAGTACTGCACATGGACTTAGGCTCTCCCTTATCAGTCCCTTTCTCAAGAACTCCTAAACTTGTCTGTTCAGCTCTTCATTCTCTGCAGGGGTCATTCTATGGGCTGCCTTGTTTGGCAAACTAGCTCTTGGTATCAAATCCATTTGATGACTTATCTTCCTTACTGGTGGTAAACCTTCTCCTACATTATTAGAGATAATGTCCTGGAACTCTTCCAACATATCTGAAACTTCTACTGGTACATCTTCACATTTCTCTTGACTAATCTTAGGAATCAATGCAAAGCAATGACACTCATGCTTCATACCCTCCAAAAATTTCCTACCATCTACCAAGCAAATTCTGGCAGTACTACATACCTTTTCTTCCACCTCCTTCAAGGGCTTCAATTTATGACAAACTCCATCTTTTGTTAGGGAATATGTGTTTGCACAGCCATCATGGACAGCGCTCCTATCATACTACCATAGCCTCCCCAATAGCATACGACATGTATCCATCGGTATGATATCACATATCACCTCATCATGGTAGTCCCCAATCTTAAACTTCACTAAACACTGCTCATTGACCAAAGCTCTATGGTCTTTCTGCAACCATGCAATCTAATATGGATGTGGATGCTTTCTTCTTGTCAACTTCAACTTTTCAACCATCTCCTCTGAAACAAGATTATCAGTGCTTCCACTGTCAATAATAATATCACAACACTTACCTTCACATTTGCACCTTGTGCAGAATAAACTCTTCCTCTGATTTGGTTCTTTCTCCTCATTCAACAAGGTTCTTCTGAAAACTAGGGTTTCTCCCCTTTCAGCATCTTCAGAACACTCAGACTATGCATCTTCATCTACATGTGCAACTCGTGCATTACCTTCAGGTCTTCTATCCGTCCTTCCTTGATGTTGCAGACACTCATATGCTCAATGCCCTTCTTCTCCACATTGGAAATAGGTTCCTCTGAAACCTCCTCTACCAGGTCCTTGCCCAGGTCTGCCTCTTCCTCTTCCTCATTGCTCACCATTGTTCTAGTCACAAGGGTGATAGGTGTTATCTCCTCTCTGATTTCGACTGGTGCCAGCTTCTTCACTTTTCTTTGTATCTTCATTTCGACCCCCATAGGGTCTTCCACTAGTCCTTCCACCTTGACCTCTTCCCCTTTGCTTACTGTCAAATCTTTTATTCAACTTCTCTTCCACCTTCAAGGAAAACTAGTATGCATCTTCTATGGTGGTCATTATGACTAGGCTCAGCTCCTCCTGAATACTCAACCTCAACCCATTAATGTAATAGGCTACCTTCTCCTTGTTGGGTTCTGCATGGCCTGTCCTGATAGTAATCTTATAAAACTCTTCTATATACTCCTTGACAAACTTGTTACCTTGCTTTAGTCCTTGTAGCTTCTTCAACAACTCCATCTCATAGTCCACAGGAATGAACTGCTTCTTCAGTTTCTCCACCATCTGATCCCATCTGGTGATCTTTCCTTTTCCTCTTCTATTCCTCTCTAATTGGACCTCCTTCCACCAAATACTGGCGTGGCCCTTCAACTTTGTTTTTGCAAACTTGACCTGATTTGGGTCCTCCACATCTTCATACTCGAAATACTCCTCCATGTCATTGATCCAATCAATGAGCTGTTCTGGATTCAAATCTCCAGAATATGTAGAAACTTTGATTCTAGGCCTTTTTTTGATCTTTGAAATGGCCCTCAACAACCTAACTTCTGCAAGATCTCCTGTAGCTTCTTGCTCTTCCTCAGATAGCTCTTCTTCAACTTCATCTTCACTTTCTTCTCTTGTTCTTGGATCAAACCCTCTTCGTAGATCCTCTTGCAATGCATTGATTTGCCTTTGTAGGGCTCTAAAACCCTCTTCCATCAAGGCATTCCTCCCAACATAATTTCTTCATGGAGGCATCTTGATCTCCACAGCAAACCCACAACCTCAGGTCCTGGTGCAAACTACCTCACGGTCGGCGATCTGCCTACACACTAAGGAACCCTTGCTCTGATACCACTTGATGAAGGGGGTAACTCACAAAACACACAATAACAAATATTGAACACAGCAAATATAACTTTCTTTTATTAAACTGGGCTACTCATTACATTACAGAAGCTCAATTACAATTAGAGGATGAATCCTCTACTCGCTGCCACACATTACAACTTTCCCAACCTCAAGACTCTAGAATCTTCAGCCTTCTCTAACCCCAAATCAACTAGGGTTTCTATTTTCCCCACCTATTCTGGACTCTACACTAGCCCCCTTAACTCTACTACCACCCAGGGTTCCCAAAATAGTCATAAATAGCACTTTTTGGTAGCCTCCAGCTAAATTTCAAATTTTGCAACTCCCTCCAAAAGTAGGTCAACTTCTGGGAAGCATAACTTTTGATCTGGGTGTCCGATCGATGAACCGTTTTAAGCATCGAAAAGCTTGTGATGTGAACTATCACACTAAAAATCCATAAACAAATTTCCATCAACTTTTTGAGATGTTATGAGAAGTTTTAGTGCCTCATATCTCGTTCCAGAAATTTTCAGGGGCTTTTCAGAAAATAAAAACTTTAATATCTTTCAGCTCACAAATGATATTTGCCTAATTCCTTCACCAAAGGTCTTATATTTCCATTATGTAACTTTCTGGAAGTTTTTTCTTCATTACATGCCCAAATGCAAAATTTCTAAAAATAGCAGGTACACTTTCCAAAATAGGTAGGTCGCTATTTTTAGTAGTTTTGGAAAAACTGAAAGTCCTACATTATTATTCTGGATATTATGGAACCAAAAACACTAATTATGGGAATAAATGAGAACAACTACAATGGTTTTGAATTAACTTCTTTTTTGGGTGATGCAAGATTGCCCTTACACCTCTGGATGCTCCTGCATCATAATCTAATCTTTGTGTTGCTTTCTTTCTTCTGTTATAATGTTGTCTTGCACTATTTCTTCTTCATTTACTCTAGTGTTGCTCCCCCTTACTTTCTCCCCCTTTGTCATCAATGGCAAAGGGAGGTAATTAACCTCCTTTCTGATAGCCAACTGCTACTGTAAAAAATGCTTCTCCTCACCATGTCACATGAACTTGTGACATCGAAACTATCAACTATCTACTTGCTCCCCCTAAGAGGTAGTCACTATCCAAATCAGGGATAAAAACAAAATATGCCTTGATGTCTTCTCCCTAGACAGTTGCCACAACTACACTTCTACTTGTGAGAAGAAGGAGCAATTACTCCTAGCTTCTTCCTGAGATATTCAAAAGTATCCTTTGGAAGTGGCTTGGTGAGGATGTTTGCAAACTATTCTATTGTGGGGACATACTCCATCTTGACCTCCTGATCTGCAACTTTTTCTCTCAAGAAATGATATTTAATGGCAATGTGCTTCATTCTTAAGTGCATCACAGGATTTGTTGAGATATTAATTGAACTAGTATTATCACAAAGAATGGAAATAGGATCAACAAACTCTACCTTTATATCCTTGAGTGTCTTCTTCATCCATAAAACTTGTGTACAACATGAAACAATAGCAACATATTTTTCTTCAGCAGTAGATAATGTAACTAAATCTTGCTTCTTGCTGAGCCATGATACCAACCTATTACCAAGGAAGAAAGCTACACCATTGGTGCTTCTCCTATCATCTATACATCATGCGCAATCAAAATTTGTATATGTTGTAAAAGTAAAATCATTATCTCAAGGATACCATAATCCATAATCCTTCGTACCTTTCAGATATCTGAAGATTCTCTTCATAGCTTGAACATGTGATTCCTTAGGTGCAACTTGAAATCTAGCCACCATTCATATTGCTTGCATGATAAATGGTCTGGATGTTATAAAGTACATCAATCTACCTGTCATTGATCTATATGAAGTCTGATCTGAATCTGGCGATTCATCATTCTTGCTCAACTTGCATCTTGTCATCATGGGGGTACTTATAGGCTTATAGTCTTCCATCTTGAATTTCTTGAGCATCTCCTTTGCATACTTGGTTTGAGATATAAATATACCTTGATTTAACTATGATATTTGTAAACAATAAAAGAGAAAGTTCTCCAAGCATGGAGATTTCAAATTCCTTCTGCATCTGATCGGCAAATTTCTTTCTCATCTTGTCATCACTACCACCAAAAATAATGGCATCAACATACACAACAATTATTAACAAGTGCTCACCTTCTAATTTGAAGTATAGGTTGTTGTCTACACAGCCTTTTCTGAAACCTTGTTGCTAGAGGTAATTATCCAACTTAGAATACCAAGCCCTAGGGGCCTATTTTAGACCATACAAGGCCTTTTTCAGTCTATAAACATAGTCTTCTTTCTCTAACAGATGAAATCCTTCAATTTTCTTAATATAGACCTCTTCATTTAGGTTTCCATTTAAGAAAGCAGATTTAACATCCATTTGATAAAATTTAAAGTTTGTGTAAATAAAGAATGCCAAAAACATCCAAATGGATTCCAATCTTTCTACAAGTGCAAATGTTTCTTCAAAGTCTATGCCTTCGACCTAAGTGTATCCTTTACAAACCAAACGTGCCTTATTCCTTACAACTTCTCCATCCTCATTTAGTTTGTTTTTAAACACCCATTTTGTGTCTATTACATTCTTTTCTATAGGCCATGGAACTAATTCCCACAACTGATTTTTCTCAATCTGATTGAGTTCCTCTTCCATTGCATTGATCCAACCTTCATCTACACTAGAATCATTAAATGTTCTAGGTTCAATTTTAGATAGCATTGAAAAATTTACCTTTTCTTTTGACTTTGATAGCTTTCTTCTTGTTTGAACTCCTTCAGTCTTGTCTCCTATTATCATTTGTTCAAGATGTTCTTTTGTACATACCGAGCGGGTGCTTTACCGGTTATTTCTTCAAATTCTTCTTTAGTAGGCACATCCTCTTCCTCGGGAGTCACGTCTTCTTCTTCTTCTGGTACAACTGATTAGCTATCTTTATTCTGAGTTAGATGTGGCTGGTCATCATCTACACTAACATTGGTGCTTTCCATGATCTTGTGCAATTGATTATTTTAACATTTATGTGCTTTGGATTTGCTAGAGTAACCCAGAAAAATACCTTTGTCACACCTTGAATTGAAGCTTCCAAGGCTTTCCTCATCTCTTCTAATGTAGCATTTTCTACCAAATACCTAAAAATATTTCATTGTAGCAGGTCTACAATTCCATAACTCATATGGTGTCTTCTCAGCATTTACCCTTAGCTGCACTTTGTTCAAAGTATACATTGTTGTGTGAATAGCCTCTCTCCTGTAAACATCTAGTAACTTTGCCTCATTTAGTATAGTTCTTTTCATTTCCTTTACCATTATGTTTTTCCTTTCCACAACTTCATTTTGCTGTGGAGTTCTAGGTGCAAAATATTGTCTCTTTATGTTGTGCTTTTCACAATATTCCACAAACTCATTAGAGGTGAATTCTACACCTCTGTCTGATCTTAGGTAGTTGATTGCTAGACCACTTTCCTTCTCAACCAAAGACCTAAAAGCCTTAAATCTCTCAAAGGCTTATGATTTATCCTTTAGAAAGGTTACCCATGTCATTCTTTAAAAATCATCAACTAATAACATGAAATATCTGTCACCATTTAGTCCTTATGTCTTGTTTGGACCACATAGGTCAATATGAACTAACTCCAAGAGTCTTGAAGTGGAGTATTATTTTGTTTCATAGCTTGATCTTGTCTTCTTCCCATGCTGACATTCCTTACAAATTGTACTTGTTGGCTTGGTGATTTTAGGCAAATGCCTAACTGTACTTTTTGAACCCTCAGGAGATTGTCAAAATTAATGTCCCAATCTTCTATGCCACAACCAACTTTCATCAATCTGTCCCATTAAGAAACTTCTACCTTGAACCTCCTTGAGATTAAAAACATTATTGTCTATTCTACTTGCTTCAACAACTATCTTCCTAGAACTTGCTTTTCTAATTCCATGGCCTTTAGCATTAAAGGTTAGATTGTATCCATTGTCACACATCTAACTTACACTTAGTAGATTGTGCTTTAGTCCTTCCACATAATAGATATTGCGTATCTTGGCTTTTCCTCAAATGCTCAGTGTTCCTTTTCTATAGATCTTCTTGTTTGTGTTGTCACCAAACTTAACTAAGCCTTCATCCAATTTCTATAGACTTATAAACTTACTCTTGTCTCCTGTCATGTGACTAGAATAACCACTGTCCATAACCGATGGATTTTGTCTCTTAGCATGACATGTTGTCTAGACTATCAAAGATGCCTCTTTCTTCTAATCATCCTTCTTCTTCTTCCAGACTTTCTTGGAGTCCTTATTCATCAGAGAGACTGATGTATTATCTTATTTATCTTTTCATCCAATAGGACATTTAGCTGGAAAGTGACCAACCTTTCCACAATTAAAGCACTTAAAGGGTAACTTACCTTTATACTTTCTAGATCCTCTTTTCATCCTTCTTACAAAGTTGGATTCTTCTTCCTCTGTAGAAAATTCAGGTTCTACATTCTTTGACTTCTTCGATGCCTTTAATGCTTCTTCTTTCTTTGAATTCTCAGTACCACCAATCCTCATTTCATAGGCAATAAAAATACCATGTAACTCATCAATAGTTATCTATTTATTTTCTTTCTTCTATAGCAGAGACTTTAGCATCATACCTGGAAGGTAAAGATCTAAGTACTTTCAGAACAATCACTTGCTCTTTTACTTCTTCATCTAGTCCTCTCATAGCATTCACTACTTCATCAACTATGAGCTAGTAATCAGTAATATTTTCTCCCTCTCTAATCTTCAGGCTTTCAAATCTTCCTTTAAAGGTCTACAACTTGGCTTGTTTCACTTTTGTATCTCCTTCGTAGATGCTCTGAAGTTTATCCCAGATTTCTTTATCTTACTTGTAGCGCATCACTTTCACAAATTTAGAGTTAGCTAAACCATATAGAATTACATTCTTAGCCTTAGCATTATTCTCACATTCCTTCTTACCTACCTAATCTAATGGAGGAGTTGTAGGAGTAGTATAACCATCCGTGACAGATTGCCAAATATCAAACCCAATTGAAATAAGGTAGGTTTCCATATGTATACTCCAGAATGCATAATTTGTTCCATCAAACAATGGTGCTTTGTTTGAGTGAGCTCCTTTTTTTACTGGCCATGTGTTCAATCTCCCAAATCAACCTTTAGCTATTATGCTTCTTCCAAGGAACTGGGCTCTAATACCAATTATTAGAACACAAGAAATCTACTAAGAGGGAGGTGAACTAGTAGGTCAATAAAACTTGAAATGTCAACCCTCTAGTATTCAAACCAAATTAACTTTCAATGCAGTAATATCAACAATAAGAAAGCATGGACACTAGAGCACCAGATATACATGAAAAACCCAATGTGGGAAAAACCATGTTGAGAAAATGCTACTAGGATCTACCATCCTAATCTAGCCTAACAAATGAAACCTTTGATTACAATATTTAAGATCACCAACTCTAAGGAACCACCAAATCCCTGATTTAAGAGCACCAACTCTAAGGAGACTACAATCCCCAGATTTGAGCACCAACTTAGTCCACAACAGGCTCCAACCTTACTAAATTTTTACACAGTATGTATGCATCCATTTGGTTCTTCATCAACCTCATTTACACTTTTTAATTCAATCTCTTCTCCTCTCACTCTGGTCACCCAAATTTTCTCTACACCTCAATTCTACTCATGCCTATATCAATTCATCTCTGTAATGCAGTAACCTCATTCTCTATTCAGTTGCTTATATTTATGTGCAACTAACTCTGCATATACTCGACATTTGTATGTGCACACTGTAATTCTAATTTTTTGCATGATTAAAAAACTTCACTTAAACTCGCCCATCTGTATGCTCGCACTCCAATTGTGTGCATGTGAACAATTCAATTGTATACATCAAAAACACTCTAGTTTTACATGCTTAACCCTTTAATCATCTTTATTATAGTATCCATGCATTCACTTGGTATTCGTGCTGATTCTGCATCCTAAAATTGTGACACAAATATAGTCGTTTATACTCTTCTATCGTTGTCTTTATCATTTCTTGATTTTTGGCTTTCAACCCTTTATCGACAATTTTCCATCTTTCTAAACTCTCTGCCTTTATCTTCTTTATTCTCTTTATCAACTACTTTTGTCTTTTCTGAACCTTGTCTCTATCTCTGCTCTATCAGCAAAGATCACTTTTTTAGAACTTTCTAATTGTCAGCGAATTCTATCTTTATCGGTGAAAAGCTCATGAGAATATCTACCAATTTTTGCCTTCTATCGGTAATTTCTCCAAAACTTGAACTTCTGCCTTTTAGCACTTTATCCATTCTATTAATGACAGTCACTTATACAGCACCTTGACACTTGTTTCCTTGTTATCTGCAAAAATCACTTTCTTCGAACTCTTGGTCCATTTCCTTTTATCAGAGAAAATAATCCTTTCTAAACTTTGGCACTTGTCACGTTTATCAGCGATTTCCACTATCTTTGAACTATCGTCTTTTTCCTTATATCGGCAAAAAAAAATTCTTTGAACTTTTCCTTATTGCCTTTATCGACGATCTAGTCAAAACATGAACTTTTGACTTTTGAGAGTATCTATCGCCTTTATCGGCTAAATCACAATGCCACAAACTCTATCTTTGTCTTCAACACTCTCCTTATTGCCTAGTTAACGAATCAGAGAATATCTAAACTCTCGAATGAGTTCAAGAAATAACAACTTCCTCGACTAAGTCATTCTCCTAACTAAGTCTTTTTCTTCAACACTTTCTCTCTATTGGCAAACTGGTCAAACCATGAACTTTTGACTTTGAGAGCCACTTGTCGCCCTATTGGTAAATCAGCAAAATGCCAAACTCTCGAACTAGTTCTCAAAAAGAGAACTTTCCTGACTAAGTCCTTTTTCTGATTAAGTCACTTAAACACATTTCAACTCTTATTTCCATGCTCCCTTTGTTGTCGGTGAATTGGTGAAACTTTGTAACTGAAGAACTAGTTCTCAAAATGAGAACTTTACCAATAAAGATAAACTTAAACAAAAAAAGCACAATTTTTCTTTCACTGCTGCCACATGTCACCCAATTGACAAATTGGTGAACTTTTGAACTTTTGAACTAGTTCTCAAAAAGAGAACTTTACCAATAACACTATTTTTCCTTCTAAGTCAGCTTTTCTTCTAAGTATTTTTGAAAAGACTTTCTGCTTTGCCCATTTTTGTCAACTAAGGCAAAACACATAGAGTTTTGACTTGGCCAATTTTTTTGACTAAAGGCTAAACATAAAGAGTTCTCAATTGGCCATTTTTGCCAGCTAAGGAAAAATACAAAGAGTTCTCACTTGGCCATTTTTGTCGACTAAGGAAAAATACAAAGAGTTCTCACTTGGCCATTTTTGTTGACTGAGGCAAAATTCACAAAGTTCTTACTTGGCCATTTTTTCCAACTAAGGGAAAAACTCACAAAGTTCTTTCTTGGCCATTTTTTCTGACTAAGGGCAAAACTCACAAAGTTCTTTCTTGGCCATTTTTGTCAACTCACATCCAACTTTGACATCAATGACAATTTATCAACAGAAACATCATTGAAACATCCTAAAAAATGGTGGAAGCATGAAGATTTTGGAGGTTCTCTAACCAAACTTGTTGTTGTAGCCACAAAAGTAGAGCTAAAATTGGTAAAAAATGAAGAAATCAAGATCTTATAGTTGAGAAAAAGTAAAATTTATGATTTTGTAGCTCTATAGAAATTTTGTCAGATGTAGATGCAATTGCCTTGGGAGACATGTATGCAAAGTATGGAAGCATAGGCAAGGTAGGTGAACTGTTTGACATGATGCATCAAAGAGATGTTGTCTCATTGAATGCAATGATTGCAAGATATGCACAAAATGGATTTTTTGATAAGGCTTTAGAAACTTTCAAGCAAATGCAATTGGTAGGTGTAAAGCCAAATTCCATAACCTTAGCCAGCATCCTCCTTGCCTATGCCAAGATGGGATCTTCAAAACAGGGTATGGGTCACATCCATCAAAGAATAAAGGATATGGGGATTTTGTCAGATGTTGTAGATGTAATTATCTTGAGAGACATGTATGCAAAGTGTGGAAGCACAAAAAAGGCACATCAACTGTTTGACATGATGCCTCAAATAAATGTCATCTCATTGAATGCAATGATTGCAAGATATGCACAAAATGGATTTTTTGATAATGCTTTAGAAACATTCAAGCAATTGCAATTGGAGAGTGTAAAGCCAAATTCCACAAACTTAGCCAGCATCCTCCTTTTCTTTGCCAAATAGGATCTTTGGAATAGGGTATGGACATCCATCAAAGCCTAAAGGATATGGGAATTTTGCCAAATTTTACAGTTGCAACTTCCCTCAAACACATGTATGCAAAGTGTGGAAACATAGACAAGGCACATGAACTGAATGACATGATGCAGGAATTCTGCCTTGGAATGCAATGATTGCAAGATATATGCACAAAATGTATTTTTTGATAAGGCTTTAGAAACATTCAAGAAAATGCAATTGGCACATGTAAATCCAAATTCCACAACATTTGCAAGCATCACCCTTGCCTATGCCAAAATGGGATCTTTGAAATAGGGTATGGACATCCATCAAAGCATAAAGGATATGGGAATTTTGTTAGATGTTTTAGATGTAATTGCCCTGAGAGACATGTATGCAAAGTGTGGAAGCATAGACAAGGCATGTGAATTTTTTGACACATGATGCCTCAAATAAATGCTATCTCATGGAACACAATGATTGCAATATATGAACAAAATGGATTTTTTGATAAGGCTTTAGAAACTTTTAAGCAAATGCAACTAGAGAGTGTAAAGCTAAATTTAACAAACTTAGCCAGCAACCTCCTTGCCTATGCCAAAATGGGATCCCAAGAACAGGGTATGGACATCCATCAAAGCACAAAGGATATGGGAATTTTGTCAAATGTTGTAGTTACACCTTCCCTCAGAGACATGCATGCAAAGTGTTGAAGCATAGACAAGGCACATGAACTGTTTGGCATGATGCCTCAAAGGAATGTTGTCTCATGGAATGCAATGATTGCAAGATATGAACAAAATGAATATTTTGATAAGGCTTTAGAAACTTTCAAACAAATGCAATTGGCAGGTGTAAAGCCAAATTCTACAACCTTTGCCAGCATCCTCCTTACCTATGCTAAAATGGGATCTTTGAAATAGGGTATGGACATCCATTAAAGCATAAAAGGATATGGGAATTTTGTCAACTATTGTAGATCCAATTGCCTTGAGAGAAATGTATGCAAAATGTGGAAGCATAGACAAGGCACGTGAACTATTTGACATGATGCCTCAAAGAAATTCTATCTCATGGAATGCAATGATTGCAAGATATGCACAAAATGGATTTTTTGGTAAGTCTTTAGAAACTTTCAAGCAAATGCAATTAGCGAGTGTAAAGCCAAATTCCACAACCTTAGCCAACATTCTCCTTTCCTATGCCAAAATGGGATCTTCAGAATGGGGTATGGAAATCCTTCAAAGCATAAAGGACATGGGAATTTTGTCAAATGTTGTAGTTGCAACTGCCTTGGGAGACATGTAAGCAAAGTGTGGAACCATAGACAAGGCACATGAACTATTTGACATGATGCCTCAAATAAAATTTGTCTCATGGAATTCAATGATTGCAAGATATGCACAAAATAGATTTTATGATAAGGCTTTAGAAACTTTCAAGAAAATGAAATTGTCTAGTGTAAAGCCAAATTCCACAAACTTAGCCAACATCCTCCTTGCCTATGCCAAATGGGATCTTTGGAACAGGGTATGGATATCCCTCAAACAATAAAGGATATGGGAATTTTGTCAAATATTGTAGTTGCAACTACCCTAAGAAACATTCATGCAAAATGTGGAAGCAAAGATAAGGCACATGAACTATTTGACATGATGTCTCAAAGTAATGTAGTCTCACAAAATTCCATGATTGCAGGATATGCATAAAATATATTTTGCAAGGATGCTATCAAAATATTTGATTTAATCAAACACTCTGGAACATATATTGAACCATAATTGAACATAATATCATTTCATGGAAACATTGAAGAACACATGCAATATCAAAACTTATAAGCATGATACATTATCTATCATATAACTAGAATTGATCATCATATATAATGTAAAATCTCATACACATAATGTCATGAAAATAACATATAGTGTATATATAAAGCCATATATGCATGTACAAACAAAGACATATAGGCATATATAATGATATACATCAGTAAAATAAAGAAGTATGTTTATAATGGTAGATAGGCATACAAAAAAAAATGTCCCAAAATCAAATTTCCTATGGAGTGCTATCAAATAATCAATGACCCTTGCTTAGCTGTGAAGATGGACAATCAATCAACAACTCATCCTCTCTCATATGTTGACTAGACCTCCTCGATAGATATTTTTGAAGCTCCATCTATTAATACAATTAAAACATGACATATATCTAGAAAACATGACATATATCCACATTAATCTAGAAAACATGAAATATAAAACATGACACAAGTAATCAATCACTTAGTGCCATCTGGTGATCCCCTTGATCATTTCTTGTCTCTCTTCATCTCTAACAGGATGGGTTGGAGTTGTTACCTCCTATGAGAAGCATGAAGAAGAAAAACTGAGTAAACATGAATATCATTTATGCACATTAAATGACACAAGATAAAGCAAGAAATAGAAAATGACATTTACATGTTACTGGTTCATACCTCGATCAAAGGATTTGTAGACAAAATAGCTACAACAATGCCCACCTCTGTTGACTCATGAAGATGAGGAGTCTAAAAATTTGTCGTCATCTAAAAATAGAGTTCTAGGTTACTTAACCAAAATAGATACATAACATCATTTAAATGCATAATGATTAGAAATGGTAAAATTTACATCCGTGAAACTACCTTTGTGACTGGCCCAAGGAAATCCTCTTGATGGTGATGTTGCAACATCCACCTAGTCATCATCAAATTGTCACTAAATAAGATTACCACTGATATATGACAAAAAAATTACATGTACTATTTTTACAATCTTGTGACAAATTACATAATTTTTTACTCGACATCCTCTCATAACCCTGTAGTGGATGGCTGACAACTTTAGGATGAATACTTTGACCCTGGAATTTCATAATGCATACAATTACATACATTAATTTTGACTTATATCTATTAATATAATTAATTATATATTTAAAATACAAATATAATAAATTAAACAAAACCTTCTAAAAAATTACCTGGGAATCAAAACCAAATGTATCATGCAACAAGTCATAGATGTCAATACAATATAATCCAATATGGATGTGTCTTGTTCTTATTGTTGCTCTTGTGTCGCATATTCCTAAAACTCTAGAGCATCATCTCTAATATATACACAAGGAGTGTCCTTGGTCCCATAATCACACAAATCTCCACATGATCAGCAAAGATGGGGGGATCAACAATGCCTACTTCTCTTACCCTCACCAACCTAGGAAAGATCACTTCCATGTGCTAAAGACTGGGTGAGGGAACTGAGAGAATGTAGTGTCTCTACCTCAACACTCTCATTCAATGTTGAAGGGACTGTGATATGTTGTGGCCTCATAAGGGGTCTAGGTGGATGGTTTTGGGCATCATGTGCCCCCTCTCTATCCTATGCAGAGCTACTACCTCTACCCTAGAAATACTAGATGTCAAAGTAGTTTGGAATCTCTTTGAGTTTGAACTCACAATAGATTTTCCTCAAAAAATACAGTGGAGCCTCATTATTATTACATGGTAGGTCATAAAAAAGCATATACCATCTATCCCAAAAGTTTTGGGATATTCCAACATGCACACAATAATGCATGGGGAATCATTTGCAACTCTCGTGTAATGGCTGATTTGTTCTAGGATTGATGAAAAGTGCACATAGATCAAATTTCAAAATTTTATTATCTCTAACTTGTGTGTACTATAATTTTTCCACATAGAATCACTGAAAACTCTCCCTATAGTTTCCCATTGGTTGATTTGGTTATCACCGAGTCAATGTGAGAAATAATGGACTCTAATGAATTGGTAAGGGATCTCCCATGATCATTTGGATTTTTAATTTTTGAACTAAGGTTTCAAGTTATTTTTTATTGTCTTAGATTTTCCCTGAATAATTTTCTTGTGTGTCACATGGATTGCGAGGAATTGAAGGTGGAGTTTGAGGAGGGGTTTGAGCCTCTTCACATCGAATCTCATCTCCTGGATTAAGGTTTTGGGTTGATTCATTAACTAAAATTTGAAAATAGAAATTCAATTAAAAAATGAAAAACAAATTCAATTCATTTTCAAATGTAGGAAAAAGATGAAAACCCTACCTTCTTCAGTTTGCTGACTTTGTTGCATTCATGCATGATGGGAATGACGACATGGCATCGTGTTCGATGGATCTCTCCTTCAATATCTTCAATAGGTGTTCACAAAATAACCCTACTCATGTTTTTACTACTCTAGAAATGAAAATGAAAATAAAATATTATAGGTCTATGTTTTTTCTATATTTAGCAGACAAAAATGTGATTGCATTATAACGCAATCACGTTATAATGCGATAGCATTTTAGGCTCGGTATTACTAAGCCTAAATGGGATCATGTTTTAATTTCCTAGGACCAAAAAGTGGGGTGACCATTTTTTGCTCCCCCATCTTCATGCATGTGCCCTAATCTAGTTTACAAGTATATCCCACCAAGTTTTTGTTGTGTATTTTCTTTATTAAGTATTAACAATGAATCGAGATCCTACAAGGAAACTATTCTTGTAAATGATAGTGAGTCTTGGTAACTAGCCATGTAGGATGAGATGATGGCTTTAGACTCTTGTGATACCTATGATCTTGTTCATTTGCCCAAAGGAAGGAAAGACATTAGATGTAAGTGGGTATATAAAACAAAATTTTAAGAAGATGGTTCATTGGAAAAGTACAAGGCTAGATTGGTAGCCATGGGCTACTCCCGAAGAGGAGGAATTGATTTTAGTGAAAATATCTCACTTATTGTTAAATTATCTTCTATCAGATTCCTTTTATCCATAGCTACTACTTATTATTTTAAAATTGAGAAAATGAACGTTAATATTGCATTTTTTGCATGGAGATCTAGAAGAGAAAATTTATATGCAACAATTTAAATTTTTTGAGGTAAAATAGAAAGAACCCTAGGTTTATAGATTAAAATGGTCTCTTTATGGTTCAAAATAATCACCCTAGATGTGGTATAAAAAATTTGATTATTTTATGTTCAAATTGAGTTTTGTGAGAATCGAAGAGGATTACTATGTTTACATTAGATGTGTTGATGATAAAATAGTAAATGTTGTCTTTTATGTTGATGATATGTTCTTTAGTAACACAAAGAGTATGATTAGTGAGCTCAAAGATCAACTTTTAGGTACATTTGAGATGAAGGATTTGTGGGTAGCAAGGTACATATTACGGATGGAAATCAAAAGGTATCGAGGTAACATAAAGTTTTAGTTGTCACAAAGTAAGTATGTGAATATTGTTTTACATAGATTTAATATGTACAACTTTAAGCCAGTTAGAATTCCTTTACCAGTTGACACTAATGTTACATTAAACATATGTCCCAAGTGTGAAGATGATTTTTAGGATATGTCTAATGTGACATGCTAGTGCAGTATAAAGTTTAATGTATGCAACAATGTGCATTAGGCTAGATGTTGCCCAATTAGTGGGAGAATTGAGAAGGTTTATGTCTAGCTTTAGTAGAGAGCATTGGATTTATGCCATGAGGGTGTTGAGATATCTGCATGGTACTTATAATTATTGTTTGGTTTATTTTGGTACTAACAATATCGATAAGATATTGGACATACAAGGTTTTGTTGATATTGGAGAATATTAAGATTAAGGTTCTATCGACCTTGTAATTCCTAGATTTATTTAATTACTCCTAATATTTTTTTGCAAATATATTCATAAGGGATGCAGGATCCACCTACTATAGTAATTATTTAACTACAATGACTATAATATTTTATTTATTTTACCTCAGGATAGTTAATAGATAAATATGGGGCACCCAAGTTCATTAATTGGCTTATGATAGATGCAACAACATCTTCTATTATTGGAGTATTGAATGTACAAGAGAACTAAGAAGGGGGGTGAATCAATTGTATCTTTAAATTTCAAACCCTCACAAACATCCAGATCCACATTAATCCTTTAAACATGTTGTGATGATTAAGCATAAAAAGAAAATAATTTAGAAACTGAATCATAACAACACCACACACAAGAGAACACTAGATTTTTACGTGGAAAACCCTAAAAGGGAAAACCCATGGTGAGGATTAGCTCACAATATAATGTAGTAGCAATATCAAATTACAAAAGGCTTACTGCCAAAGAGAGAATGCTCACTACAGAGGACTCACTATCCAAGTGGACTCACTGCCCATTGAGAAAGAACGATAGAAGAGAAGAGTGGCCCATTTCTAGGATTTAAACTAATATAATTGCATCTAACCTATGCATGGAGTTTAGTTCGAATGAAGCTCAATTCTATCACAAAACAAACAACACCTTCATAGCATCACCAAAAAATAGTAGACACCTTCTGCTCACTACATCTAGTAGCCTAACACATGAAAACTCTTGCTGCCTCGATCAAATTCACATCACCAACATCATATACCCCATCCTCGCTTGCACACATGAACTCTTGACACTTATCTATACCACCATCAACCTTGAAATCAATCTCCAAGGTTGGTAACACATCTTCGCTCATAAAATTCAAATTAGGTCTGGACCTAAACATTCCCACAGAGGAAAGGAATGAATGTAGACCACACCACACCTTAGCATGAACCTAAATCCACTCTTACACACTTCATCACACTTTCCCAATCAACAAAGCATAATCAGAATTAGTGCAACCAACCAAGTCGACCAAACTTGTGTTAACACTATGAACTTTTAAGCACATGATTTTTGAAAGATAAACACACCTTGCAGATCTTACACAAATCTTTAACACAATTTAGAAACATCCACGAACATCTTGAAGTCACTTAAAAAATAACAAATCCAACCGCAACAACTTTCACCTGAAGGAGGTTCTCATTCTGCTTACAATCAACACTGTCGAACTCTGCTACACAAGAAATCACTTTTCAAAGCATCAAACCACAAACCTTCTAGAATGAAGATAGATAAGGACCTTATAAACACGCATCTAGAATTGCGGCACCTGAAACCACTCTACGGGGAAATGCAGAGAAAAACACTTTCTCTCAGACACACTTCAAACACTATCAAACATTATTCTCAAACTGGTGAACACAACTTCCACTGCACAATGATCTAGAGCACCAAATTCTATATTTAGCATCTTCAAAGACTTCCAAACAACATATCCAAACTGCACACTCATATCTACAATACAAAAGAAATGTGGAGCAAAAACTTGAACAATACTCTGTAAGCCAGACGACTTCTTCAATGCATTGTTTCCAATATTAATTAAATTTTCTCAAAAGCACTTGGAAACCCAACAACATAAGCATATCCTCAACATCTTTAGCATCTATACAAAGCAACCAAATCACTTTTAGCAAGGCAATTCAATCAAACAATCATAACCTCATCAGAAGACACAATTAACACCAATGACAACACAAGCTTGTTGACATCAATGACAACACTGATTAGGACATACTTGCAACATGGAGTCTTACACATGTTGTAAGGAATCAACTATTATTGGACTGGTATGATAGAGGATCCCATGACAACTTGTAATAAGGTGTAAAAGGTTATTTTTAGCCTAGTTGTTAACTATTCATCGTGAGGATGTGGGATATTGTCCTACTTGGGTGCATTAATCAATGTGGTGGTTATGACAAATGTAAGACACTAAAATTAGCTAGAATTTCAAGTTGGACGCCATATTTTGGAAACTTCCTTTGTAAGCTTGTATTTTCTATGGAGAATTGATTATGACTTGAATGTTTTAAAGGTACATAGGTCTAATTAGATTGGATGCAAGATTGGAAGAATTTGATGTATTGTAATATTGAAGATAATATAGACTTATCCTCCTTTTTGGTGGAGTTTTTTTTCCACAAGGATTTCTTCACATAAATCTTCGTGTTATATGTGTTATTCTCTTGACTTTGATAATTTTTTTGTTGTTGATATACAATAATTTAAATCTCCATTATGATGGATAAATTTCTACATGTAAATGGATGAAATTATTAAAAAGTAAAGTGTTAGCTTGCATTTATGGATAGTGGAGCAAAGAGTAAAAAGAATTAAAAATACAAATATATCAAATATTTAATTTTTGTTTGATAGTTATAAAAAAACAAAAGTTTATGTGGATGAAAGGTTTTCGACGAGACTATTATATTGAATGGACAATGTTGGAGTGGCATGTTTCATGCCCCAATTATATAAAGTGTCCACGGGCCCCATTAAGTTTGAAAGAAAATTTTGATGAAATCTTATTCATTACTTTTTAGATATGGTCTTTATCTTGCATGAAATGATTAAAAAGTAAAGTGTTATCTTGCATTTATGGGTAGTGGAGCAAAGAGTAAAAAAAATTTAAAAATACAAATTTATTAAATATTAATTTTTGTTTGACAGTGATAAAAAGAACAATAGTTTATGTAGATGAAAGGTTTCTTACGAAACTATTATATTGAATGTACAATGTAAAAAAAAATTAAAAATACAAATTTATTAAATATTAATTTTTGTTTAATAGTGATAAAAAGAACAAAAATTTATGTGGATGAAAGGCTTTTTACGAAACTATTATATTGAATGTACAATGTTGGAGTGATTACTTTTTGGATATGATCTTTAAAAGTATAAACTTTTAAAGAATGTTTAAAAAAACAAAACGAAACAAAGCAGCCCCAAATTTACGCAGGAAAGTCCATCGACTTTGGAAAAACATGGAATGACGATGAAATGCGTTGCTTTAGGAGATGCCGCCTTATGACCGCAAATGCCATTCTCAAATCTTTACAACGTTAGGCGCAATAAAGAATGTCAAATCTTTGATTTATGTATGATTTCGACAAAAAGCAAAGATTGATGTGGAGGAAAGGTTTTTGACGACAGTATTCCGTTCGAATGGACAGCGTTGAGGAGCGATGTTTGAGGGCCCCACTATCCCATTACGAACAATTACGTTTCAATAATAGAAGGCTCAGCCCCACGCAGGATAATTCATCGAACACAGGGAATTATGATAAAGTGAACGAGAAGAGTTACACGTGATTGGATACAAAGTAAAAGAAAAATAGAGATAAAAAACTTCTATACGGACTCTCATGTTCAACAACTTCGGGAAAATTATGGAATGATGATTATTGCGTTGGTTTACCATATGCCTCCAAAAATGGAGGGGGGGGGGGGGTGGTTGCTTTAGGAGTTGCCGTCAAATTGAAGGCTGAGCCGCACGTACGCAGGATAAAATTTGAATTAGATTGCTTTTAAAATCTGGGTAGATCAATTCTGCACATCATGTTGGTGTAAGCCACACCCGGACCGACGATGGACTGGCCCAAGAGGGGCCAGTAGCTCAGTGGTAGAGCACTCCAGCAGCAAATGGAAGGTCCTAGGTTCGAGTCCTAGCTGGTCCATGTCTCAACATGGTATCAGAGCCAGGCTAGGAGCCCCAAGCACACGAGAGGTGTGGCTTAAGGGGGGGTGTTGGTGTAAGCCACACCCGGACCGACGATGGACTGGCCCAAGAGGGGCCAGTAGCTCAGTGGTAGAGCACTCCAGCAGCAAATGGAAGGTCCTAGGTTCGAGTCCTAGCTGGTCCATGTCTCAACACATCACAGGTTCAATCCTATGTGCTAGAAAGTTGATCCTCTATGTAGATTTGATTTGTATTGCATGGATTTAAATTAATAGAATGTATGCCTAACAATGAATTTTCCTTGACTTTCTAGATAATTAAATGTGTCAAGGTAATGTCTATGGATATTGTTGGAGAGATTGTCAATAGCATAGGTGATTATGTTCTCCTAGGTTAACCCCCTTTGTAGGTCAGATTGATAGCAATAAAAATATCAAACACAACATTCACCAACCTGTAGATGTTGTGGATTTCATTCTTTTCCTATTTATAAATTAAAGTATATTTTAATGATTTTTTCCTAGAAAAATGTCCTTGTGAATTAATTGCACATTAAATGTCTTTAAATACCATGACATCGAAACATATCTAACAAACATGTGCTAAATTAGTACATAATGGCTAATAAAAAGGGGATTGAACTTTGGAATTTGAATTTGAAAATTTGAATCTAGGGTTCATTCCCATATGCTACAAGATCATTCCCAAGCAACATGGAAATAAACTATGGCAAGAAAATAGTAATCTTGAGGCCCAATAAGTGAATGCATGGAAGTAAGCACAAACGACACTGCAATAATGAGGAGTAAAAGGTATATTTATAGGAGTTGGTGTAAACATGAGTAGATAAGGATGGATAGGTAGTGAGCAGGAGCTAAACCTAGCACAAGAGTGTGCCACTTGTCAATATGTAATTACATTAAGATGTTCTTGCCAAGATGGGACCAAAACTAAATGGGAAAATGTATATGAGTATGCTAATTTCACAATTACTGTAGTACCCCTCCATTCTCATCTTGGATGTGCAGATAGTTTGGCTAAGGAGCATGAAGATGAAAGTAAAATAATAGAAATGTTTAGGGTATGTTAGACAGTTGATGTTGTACATTATATGATGTTGGTAGATGCTACATTCATGTTGGTGACATTCCAGATTATCCTCATGTGTGGTTTCATATGACAGTTAGCATGTTTTATTGATAATCCTTGTTGTGACACTGATAATTCATATGCTCTGACATTGTTTTACATTTAGGTGATTATGATGTTGATCTTACTAGGATTGTCATATGTTAGAATTGATTTTTATGCGATCGATTTTGTATTATAGGATGATCTAATTATTGTGTGGTGTGAAAAGAGACAATGTCGTACCACTCATTCATGAGCGTCTAGCGACATTGTGATTCTCTTTCACTCAATGATCGTTTTATATTTATTATACTTGTGCATAGACTGTGTTGTGTGCTGCAGGTTATAGGTATTAGACATTGAATCCACCTGAATTGATAGGTCTGGGTGTGCCTTAAACCCAATGGAAATTGTTGAACGGAGATAACATATGGTCCCCTAGTTAGCTATCATCCTTGAAAAGGATGAGTATCTAGTTTTGCACCTAGTCAGTGTTGTATGTTTGGGCATAATAGTCAGTCGTTATTATTGTGGTCATGCTTTTCGATCATGCATAGTGTCAGGTATTATTCTCTAGGGTTTCTTGGCAAGGCATTACATTTGGTATTAGAGCCAAGTTTGCAACACTGGGGCCTCTGGATTATTGTTGTTGCTCTAGGTTGAGCATTTTTTTCTCCTTGTGGCGAGTTGGTAATAATACCTCACCTATGTGTCTTAGTATGACGATAGAAAATTGATAAACTTACAGACTTGTTCTTGATTCTGGAAGAAATAAATTCTTTATGCCTTGTTTTACTTATGTATCTACTATGTGTTCTTTCTCCTTCTTTTCTTATAATGTGATGATATATTTGACAATGTGTTTCCTAAATGTTAGTGCTTGCTGATTTGTTGAGGCCTTGAGTTCCTCTTGTGGTCTCTAGTGCTTTAGAAGAAAGAAGCATGATTACTATTAGTGCATGTGATTAGGAGTGTGGTATTTGCCCCTCCAATGATGTGAATGTCCTGTACCCATTCTATATGGGGTGTTGTGAAAGGCCAGTGGTGTTTTGTGTTCCCTGGTGTGGTGAAGTAATCATACTTGGGGGTTATGTTTAGCTATGGGTGTGGAAGCACCATACCATCTTTATGTTAGTTGCATTGCTTTTGTATATGTGTAAGTATTGGAATGATTTAATCATTCGGTGGCATCATGAATTGTGAGTCATGTGGTTATGTGGTGTTGTCATATGTGGGGTATCTTTACGTGGTTGCTTGATAATATGATATCTATCTCCTAGTTGCACATGACCTCATGAGGAAGTTCTGTTGTGATTTATGAAAGTTATCATTGTGTATGCCTATGTAAGAACCATGTGTAGGAGATCAAATTGGAGCTTGTGTTGGACCCATGAGATCATGAATGTGATACTGTAAGTCAATTAGAGTTTTGAATTATTCTTGTGTGTGACATCATACATTTCCTCTGTAAATAACTTCTTGCATAAGGAAGTAATTGTATATGTTCATAGCCTGGTAAAAAGAAATTGTACTGCATTAAAGATAGAAAATTTTTGTATATAAGTAGAGACTATGTTGCCTTAAATTCATGTATAAAAGTTGTTTAGATATGAAGATGTAGAAAATTTAGTTGTTTGTGTGTTTGGTGTACATTCTCTAACGCATTCTGGACTTTGAGTCCTGGGGTGTTGTGTAGCGGATACTCCCTTTTGTGGCTTAAATTAGTCACACCGTGATGTGGATTTGTTTGTAATATTGGTTGTTTTGGAATTTTTGATAGTTGTTTCATGTGTTGTTGGTGGGCCAATAGTGAATTTGTTTTATTTGAACTCTCTTATGATAGGAGTGGTCACCAAAACTCTTTTCTTTATACTTGATTTATTGTTGAAAATTACTGGCATTTTGTGACTTAAGATTGAATTTGATTATTTCCCCACTTGGGTTTGCATTTTTTTTTAAATTTCTTTGGTGGCTATTATAAATGTTTATTTCTATTGGCCCCATTTTGTGTTAAGTGTTGTTTCTATCATGTTCATTTCAAGCCTCTGATAGTATGTACAAGGAAAGACTCTGTGGAGAATTATACTTGCATGTTTGGTAATTAGTTCGAACTATAGTGGAAATAAGAGATGAGATGTATTTTTCCTTGTTAATATGTGAATGCAATTCCCTAAATCATTTGAAATTCTCAAAATATGTGCGATTGGTTATAAGTAGATCACATGATACATCTTAAGGTGAGGAATTGATGTCCTTGTCTTTATTGAACGATTGTGCCTATCTTATGAACAATTGCTTAATATGGATGTGTATGTTGGCAATAGAAAATTGCAATACTAATATGTTATGTTTCAACCCTAGTCTGTGACTTCTAGGAGTAAGTCAAGTTTTAGGGGGGGAGGATGTAGTGCCCCTCCATTCTCATCTTGGATGTGTAGATAGTTTGGCTAAGGAGCATGAAGATGAAGGTAAAATAATAGGAATATTTAGGGTATGTTAGACAATTGATATTGCACATTATATGATGTTGGTAGATGCTACATTCATGTTGGTGACATTCCTGATTATCCTCATGTGTGGTTCCATATGACAGTTAGCATATTTTATTGATAATCCTTGTTGTGACCTTGATAATTCATACGCTCTGACATTGTTCTACATTCAGGTGATTATGATGTTGATCTTACTATGATTGTCATATGTTAGAATTGATTTTTATGCGACCGATTTTGTATTATTAGATGATCTAATTATTGTGTGGTGTGAAAAGAGATAATGTTGTACCACTCATTCATGAGTGTCTGGCAACGTTGCGATTCTCTTTCACTCCATGACCATGTTATATTTATTATACTTGTACATAGACCATATTGTGTGTTGCAAGTTACAGGTATTAGGCATCGACTCCACCTAAATTGACAGGTTGGAGTGTGCCTTAAACCCAATGAAAATTGTTGAACGGAGATAACATATGGTCCCCTAGTTAGCCATCATCCTTGAAAAGGATGAGTATCTAGTTTTGCACCTAGTCAGTGTTGTCTGTTTGGGCATAATAGTCAGTCATCGTTGTTGTGGTCATGCTTTTCGATCATGCATAGTGTTAGGTACTGTTCTCTAGGGTTTCTGGGCGGGGCGTTACAGTTACATTTCCCCCCACTTTGTGGTGCATGAAGATCTAACATCACCGTGTATCTCAGAGTATATAGACATTCTCAATCAACATTAAAAGTAAATATTCAAACACTCAAAATGATATTGATCCATATAATTTAATAGATTATTCTTGAATTCTTCTGGTATTCTTCCTATGGTATAGCTTTCCATCAAAATCTATAGAATGAAAAAGATATACAATGAATGGCTTCTAATGCACAATTGAAACATGTATGAATTACAAGTTACTTTGACTATCTATGAAAATGAAAAGGAGAGAGAAGAGAAGGGATAGAAAATTCTACTTATATGGAAATCAATATAAAAATACTCCATGTGATCTGAAACTAGGATATGTATCCACACAATGTGGCCATGTGATAGATCTTTGAACAATGTAGTCATGTGATAGATCTCCATGCCATGCGAGTATGTAATGAAAAATGAATCCATATGGACACAATGGTAAGTCTTTGTCTAGCACAAGGTGCAATCTAAAATCTCAAACATTAAAAGTGTTAGTGATCTATTGTAAGCACCAAATCAAAATTTAAACAAAGAAACAAATGCAATAAAACTGAATCCTATTATGAAATAATGCAAACCTCAAGATTAAGAAAAATGGAATTCTAATAATAACATGTTACCAAGCATGTTCACTCAATGGTGAAGTGGATATGCTTAAAGAGCATGGTAGGATGTAGTTTCTCAACCAAATTGCTTCAAAATATGGACAATATGCACATATATATTCACATTGATTTTTTAGAAGATTTGAAGCTCCATTTTATAATTTCTTTGCTAGAAGGATGGATGATGCTAATTTGTTTGGAAGATCTATGGTGGAAAATGAATGAGAGGATTTTTTGGACCAAGGAGAAGATGATTTAGTTTGGTCAAGATGAATAGATGAGATTAAGTCAACTAAAAATAAAAATAGTCATAAAGAATTAGTTACAATAAAAAATAAGAAGGAAAAGTAATTAGTTAATCATTTATTTTTAGAAATGGTGCAGGGAAAATAGATTAATTAAATAAAAATATGATTTAGTTAATAAGTAATGCACAAGGTGATTTAAATTAAACTTATTTAATTAGGTGTGAGGTGTAAGTAAGACTAATTAAATAATATAATTAATTAATTGATTGATTAATATGAGAATTTTAGTATGGGGGATTTAACTATGTTGATGTGTGTTACAAGTGATGATAGATCAAATTTAGGTGTCTACATTTACAACTCTTCGAAGTTTCATTCTGACTCAAAGTTGTTGGGATTAAGAAGAGTAATGACATTTCAAAGAAAAGATAGACAAGAATACCATGGTGCGATGGTGATGGTGAAAAATTTGTGCTTGGGACTTCGGTTAGGATTTTACTAGATCAAATGATTGATTGAGTTTGATTGATCAATTAGTTGTCCCAAGTGCTTTAAGGATGGACTATGGATGATGTAGGGATTCAAATTTAGGAACAATATATCCTAGTAAATGAGATGATGGAACTCTAAACAATGGTTTTTTTGAGATGAAAAGGAAGGAACTTATGTGAGGTCAAGTGATTGTTGTGTGTAATAAGTGATTGTTTTTCTAAGAGTGAATGCATGGTGAGGTGTCTAGGGTGCACATGCTTGTGTGTTGTGACTACTACAAATAAAGAGATAGTAGGGTATATGTCATAATGTCAAAATTGCTCACTAAGGATGTAATTAATGTGCCTATCCAAAGAATGAGTCAAGGGATGAGGAAAGGCTTAAGCAAAGGAAAAAGGTGATATGAGAGGATGAATGAAATAAATATTAAGACAAAGGATGCGAGTGAACCTATATGGAATAAATAGGGTGGAGTTTACTTTAGTTTTCCCCCAAGTACAAAGGATTCTTTTGGATAATGGAAGCCAAGTGTTTACACATGATGCCTAGAAGAAGGTTTTAATCATGGTACTTGCCCAAGGTGCCATAGACATGGTTTCCACTAGAGGGCATTTTTTCTCTTTAAATTTTTTATTTTTGATTCTTTATTGCTTTTTTATTGTTTTATTGTTTTATTTTTTATTGTTCAAGTATAAAAACATGCATGATGATTTTATGTAGCTAAGGGGTATGCCCCTACCATGATATGACAAGAGTATCAAGTGCTCTAAGCAATTGATGTGCTTGGATCCTACCACTAATGTACAACCCACAAATTTTGATGTGATCCTCTTGGAAATCAAAGTTGGTTTTATCTAAGTGTGAATATTTCAATTAAGTACCAGCATAACCTCTATGATGGAGAGTTCTAGCCAATGTATGGCTAATCCAAGATTTTGAATTGTTGGATTTGGATTATGGGATTTGGGATTTTATTATGGGAGTAGGAGTTGGGATATTTGACTTAAGATATTTGGATTGGGATTTGTTCTATTGAAATTTAATATTTTTGGATTTGCAGTGGGGATATCTAACTTTGGGATTGGGAACTAGATTAGGACCAATGATCTCCCATGCTATGATAGATCTTGGAACTGTAAGCACTAAAATCATGCACAACCTCCATGAGGACCCCTATGATGACTCACATCCTTGTAACATACATGTAAACATGAAATAACATCCTCTTAGCAGCAATTCTCCTAGTGATGTGTCTCTTTCTTACACCTTGTGTTATTTCCTCCTTGTCATTTTCTCTCTCTCGTCACTTTTGACACTTGTTAATTTACGTTTTATGTGCTTGCAACCCTATCCCTAAGCCTTGTATGGGTCTTATAGGTGTTTTTTCACCTTTCCCCAGTGTTTTTCATCCATTCCCACCCCTAGAAGCCTTCTAGAGGCCCCCCTAGCCATCTCTAACTTTTAATTTTCAGTTTCACTCAACCAATCCAAATCTCCCCCAAGAGATCCTACTTTTGCAAGTGGAGATTTGGGTTTTCACACATGATTGACCTATTTCCGAAGGCATGTCCCCTTCTTTTCACCTCCTCTACCATTTCCCACCATGGACTTTCATCGAGGAGCCATCCTCTGAGGGTCACCCATTGGTTGTCCCTAGGCCGAGAGATCTTGACTAGTGGAAGCAGTGACCCATGGGTGACCTTGTCATGTTTTCATTTGCAGAAAGACTCAAGTTTCTAACTCAAATTAGCTTCATTTTCACCCATTTTTACTTCTATTTGCATGGATTTTTGTCCCTAAGGTTGAGTTGACTATTTCATGCACCCACACATGCTTAATTATCTCTATTTTATCTTTAATTAACAACTCATGCATTCTGATGCATTCCTCTTTCTTCACTTCTTTTTGAGTGATAAGCTTTAAATGGGTAGACCACTCCAATTTTAGCCCAGATCACTCTTGAGTCTTCTAAGTTAACTCTCTAATCAAATTGAGTTAACTCTCCTTCTTCACTCCTCGTGCCTTCTTCTAACCTATAAATACCCTCTCCCTCAAGCATAAAGGGTGGCAATTTCATTTGTGCACACAGTTCTTGCAAGTTATTGCTCTCCAAATCAAGCATTCTCATGCTCATACAAGACATATGAGCCATTTTCTTTTATTCATTATAGATTTCATACAAGATTGTATCACATCCATGCACTGCTCACATCACAAGACATAGTGCTCATCAAGCTCTTTTCAAAGCTTCAAATCTTCTTTTGCTTCCATTTTCTCCTTGTTGCCAAGAGGATCACCCCACTACTGCAAGAGGATTTGAGGTTACCACATAAGGATATCTGAGGGTAGTGGAGGTTCACACATCTTATTTTATTTGAGGTGCATTCATGCTTTTTACCAATTTATAGTAATTAGACAATCAAAATTGCTCTTGGAATCAACAATCTTGTTATTTTTTCCTTGATAGAATAGATAGATCTTGCATTCTTAGAGTAATTTGCTTTCCAAGTACATAGATCAATTCATTTATTAGCAATTTCCATTTTCTTAGATTAATTTGTTCTAAATATTTGGAAAACCCCAAGAACATAGTTCAATTGCATTAGGTAAAATCATCATAGGTTGCATCCATTCTCTAATTCCTAGAATAGAAAAAAAGCATTTTAAACACAAAAAACCACAAAAAATATTTTGCACTCATATAGGCTTGCATGCATATAAAAACCAAAAAGAATAAAAACATTAGTAACATGGCAGGTTTGCAAATCCTTGGTCCCAACATAAGGTCAACTACAATCAAACATTGGTAAAAAAACCCTAAGTCAAAACCCTAGGTAAAAGTCAAGATTAGCTCAAACCATCTCTCTCTTCTCTCATCTCACGAATGTGTCCTAGACTTAGAGGTGAGTGGGTGAGGGCAATCCTCGATGAGATAGAGGAGATCCACCCTAGACAACAATGTGACCTACTAATCATAAAACAACAAGAAGAATTTAGACAACTCTTGATATAACAAGCAATCATACAACAACACGAATGACAACAAGACATCAACAAGAACAATCTTGTCATCCCACACAACATTGGTGGAATATTAGGAATCCAAATAGGAGAATAGTGACTAGTGACCCTTTTGGTCATATAGTTATCTTTACAATCCACACAAGCACACAACAACACAGGCCCCAAGACTGGCTAACCCCTCTTTGCAAAATCTATCTCTCCAACAAGACATACCACATGTTGTGACCTAATCACACATTGCCCCATTGCAAATGGGGACCCCCTTTTTTTTAGCTCTAATGCTTTGCATTAAGTCTTTGATGATGTCTTAGGTTTTTTGCATGATGAAGTCAGTGGGTTGTTTGAGTTCTTTGTCTACTTCTATTCAAGAGTCATTTTCTTTCATTTTGAGACTAATCCTGATGTATGTTTGAGATCCTAAAAATGACTAAGTCTGGTAGCCTGAAATCCTAAAATCCTAAAAAATTGACTAAGTCTGAAATTTGGTGGATCCTCCAAATTCTAGATTTTGCATGTTAAATCCGGTGGATTTGAGACCTATCTCAAACATCCTGAAAGGTATATTGAAAAATAGTTAAAGTATAAGACCAACTTATACTTAAATATATTTTTCAATATACCTTACCCTGAGAAAGATTGAAAAAATGGCTAAGTACTCCAGAGCGCAAATTTCCCATCCAGTGCGCCAAAACATGAAGAGAGTACAAAATCTTGATGAAATGTGCCACTTTCAATCAGAGATCAAAATGTGGATCCAATGCGACCCATCCATTACGCCATTCTTGTATGAGGTTGGAGTGTAGTTTTAAGTGCAATTTGAAGAGGAGATCAATATCATGATCCATTGCGACCAAAGTGAGGAAGTGTATCTTGAGGATGGAAGTGCACCTTTCTAGATGATTTAAAATCCTCATCTCATACGCTTGAACCAATGCGCCCTTATGAAGGATGTTAAGTTCAAGGTTTTGATGTGAATTTCTAGAGGATTCTAAATCCTCATCTCATGCGCCTTGACTATTGCGCCCATTTCAATAGGGGTTCAAGTTCCTTAACTTAAACCCACATCCAATGTGACCAAAACTTCATCTTAATTTTCATGAAGGCCTCCAAAAGGATTTAAAATGTTCATCTAGAGCACCATTTTGAGAGGATGATAAGGTATCTTTGGGTGATTCATTTTAAGGAGGATCTAAAATCCACATTTGCTACAACAGAACTGATGCTCCCTCATCTAGGAACCAGCAATAAGGATTAAAAGGTGAAATCTTAAGAGGAGATCAAAGTGTTGATCTAATGCACCTCCTTGGAGAAGATTAGAATCCTTAACTAATGCGCCAAGATGGAGAGGATAGTGTCAAGTATCAAAATGCAAAATTTGTGAACCTCTAAGATGAAATCAATTCCCCAAACCAATGTGCCATCACTAAAAGGTGATTTTACTTGAGTTTTGGCATCTTTTAGGAAGAAATTAAAACCCTCAACCAAAGTGACCTATCTAGTGTGCCAATTTTGATGGGTGTTGATTGAAGTTTTAAGTGTTTTTTAAGAGGAATCAAGATGCTTATCCAATGAGACCAAGGCAAAAGGCTAGTTTGATGGAAGAATTGTAATTTGTAAGATCAAGAATCAAGATGCCCATCTAGTGCGACCTATCCAGTGTGCCCAAGGAAATAGGAGGATTTGTCTTAAAGTTAAAAAACAAGAAGCAATCAAAACATGGAACCAATGCACCTAGTCTAATCCACCATTTTAGAGGGCAAGGTAAAGTGAATTTTTGAAGATGTGTTGAAAGAAAGATCAAAATGTGGATCTCTTGTGCCTTATCCAATGTGACCACCTCAAGGTAAGGATGAATATAAGTTTAATACAAGTTTTTAAGGATTTTTAAGAAGCACTCAGCATGCTGATCTCTTGCCCCCCAACCGTTGTGCCAATATTGAAAAGAAAAGAAAAATCTTGAAAGTCATTTCAAGAGGATTCAAAACCCTCGACTGGTGCACCCAAACCTCGACGCCACTTTGGATGGATTTTAGTGAAATTTAAGCAGGAATAAGAAGATTCAAAAACCTCAACTCAAGCGCTCCATCTAATGCACCATATACACAAAGGTGAAATGAAGGTTTGATGAGTCTTAAGATGAAGATTTAAAATACTCAACTAGTGCACCAATACTCTAGAGGATCCAAAATTATCATCCAAAGCGCCAATACTCTAGAGGATCCAAAATTGCCAACCGCTAGGCCTAGGTTGGAGGAGTCAATCTTGGTTGTTAAAATGCAATTTTTATGTGAAGGATAAATTTTTTATTGCTTGAAGTCATTGAAATATCAAAAGTGAAGTCAATTTGATGATAAGGGTTGTTGAATACTTAAACACGCTTCTTATATGTATGAAATGCTTCTTATGTGTTATGAAATTAAGTATTATCAAATGATTGATATTGCTTCTATGTTTGTGTTGCAGGAGCTAAGAGGAGAAAGTGTTGGAATCACTTTCATCTAGGGAGGGAAGTCAATGAGTTGCCATGTTGGAGAAGACATCATATAGCTGCTCTAAGAGGATACTTCAAGTCTAACATGTTGAGACTCTTCCTCAATGACATCATGTTGGGTCACATCAAGTCCAAGGTATCGACACTCTTCATCTTCATCATCATCAATGGTATCATGTTAAGATCATTGTGTTGGAACACTTTATTAGCATCATGTCGAAGGCACTTCATCCATCAAGCTTCAAAATCTCCAAGAGTCTCCTACTCCATGTTATCAATGGAATGCCATCATATACTCTATATTATGAAGAAAGCATCATCATCGTCTACACTACACTCTCTAGGAAGTATCATATAAGAAGATTGTTCACATACCCTGCAAGAAAGTATGTAGAGTTAGTCAAATGAGTTACAAGCATCATACATATCCTACTTACAATGATCAAGGAAAGATTAATAAGGTACATCTTAAGTGTTCATCATCAAAAGCAATCACATCAAAGACATCACAAGATGATACAATTTGGGAATATGCTAAGATGACACCTACGTGGCAAACACTCATCATCAAGCCAATCACAGTTTGCCACATCATATGACTACATTCAATATATCATTCAACAAGCAAGAAGACATAGAGGACATCCATGTGGAAGATGCTCTAAAAGATTCCATCTTATCTTATCTTCTTGGAAAGCGTGCCTTCATTGCCTATCCTATGTACTAAAAATAGTAAGTTGTAACTACCTGCTGAGATGGCATGATCCTAGCCCTTGGCTATCTGGATTTATCTTGGCCATTTGTTGTAATCTGGGCTTCATATAAAGGCCTTATTGCCTCATTTGTAAAGAGATAGTTTAATTGGTAGGAAAGTAGAGTAAGAGTAGAATAGAAGAGACTCAAAATTCTCTAAGAGGACTTGAAGTTGTACATATTTCTTAAGATTAATGCAAAAACATTGGAGCTTGTTTGGTGTTAAGTGTTGTCTTGTGAAATCACATGGTTTCTTGTATCTTAATTGAATGGAGAGATGTTTCAAGTAGATTAGAAGTAGATTAGCAGTTCATTGATGTAATGCATGTATTTATTGAATATTTGATCAACTCCTAGCTCATGCTTTTAACATTCATCACCGATGAAGTGTTGTGTAAAGCTAGTCTGAGCCGTATCATTGGCATAAGTTCAATTATGGATGTTTGTTTGAGCTATGCCGTTCAAAGGGTGCTTGTATGAGCCTTCATGATTTGAAAACGTTTTGCTATCCTTAGGAGATTGCACCAACTTAATGTAGTTATAGGCATCCTTGGTGAAGTGGAGTTAGTTTAATTAAGGAGTTTGTCTATTCGTACATCATCATTGCTTCATTAACCTTAGATTAGTTTTCTAAACCCTTATCTTTTTCTATTTCTTTGTTATTGAGATATTGTATATATATCATCCACATTAAAGGAGAGATAAGCTAAATGAAATATGAAGAAGCCAGTGTAAGTCCCTTTGTGATAATCAACAAGATCACATGTAATCACTAAGTTCATCCACTGTGAATCATAAGTTATAAGAAAGGAACCTTGGAGTTGCTTCATTGGATCACACTGATTAGCCTTTGAAGAACTTTATTTAAGAGAGAGTGGGATACTTTAGTGTTTTACTCCATTGTTGACTTGTCTAAAAATAATTATCAACACCACCCCCATGTCTTGCCTCCTCTCGACTAGCTACTTCCATAAGTGCTAGAGTGATGTGGTGGTTCACCCTGTGGCAAGGAGGGAAGGGTCTGTGTGTACACTAAAATTGACTCAACCACCCTAGTCCACCGATGTCATGATTTTGAGCATACATATTTTGGTGAACTTGGCATGAGGAGAAAAAACCTTTTGGTTGAGCTTTTTGTGTTTCATTGCAAGATCTTGCTTTTATCATCATTCAACAAATCCTTTTGGGATAGATTCTTTCACATTTTTATTCATTTCACAATGTTTCATGCAAAAAGTCCATTTCACAATGTTTCATGCAAAAAGTCCAAGGGAATGTCCTCTTGAGTAAAATTACTAATCCAAAAGGGATCCAACAAAATCCCCACAACTTCGACCAAATGAAAACACAACATGTGGAAATTCAATCTAAGATCCATCAAGATGATCAACCCATAACAAGCCATAGAAAAATGGCCACCGAGATGGACAATGAAGTATGTTGTCAAGAGAAGAACTTACAAGAATCTCAAGAGGTACAAAAATCACTCCACATAGTACATCAAGATAAAAAGTCCATAGCATGTGAAATGTCATCAGAAAGAACAAACAGGGTCACTCAAACCCCAATCCAAAGCAATCCATCACAAGGTGGAAAAACTCAAAGAATGTGCAAAGCCTCACTCATAGACCTTATAGAAACTTTGTTACAATGAATTGAGACCCTTGAGGCTAGGAGGGTTGAAAACAATTTCCAAAACAAAATTGAGGAAAAATCTAGGGCACATGGAAATCATTTCATTGACAAGATCAAATCAAAATAGGGGGCAACAAAAAATACCCCTCATCAAAACTTCCATGAAACATTCAAGCCTCCCTTTCCCTTACCATAAAAAGGTCTCAATCAACTAGGTGGGAATCCTATGACGCAAAATCAACCACAAACAATCCCACCCAATCTTCAAAACTTAAACATAACACCATCTACTCATCCAAATTTTTTAGGATATCAACAATCTAGCATACCATTTCAACAAATACAACATGCTCCACATGAAGGGATAATGTTTGGAGGAACAAAACCCTCTACACATAACTTGCTCTTAGGAAGATACCTTGAGTATTTAAAGGAGCCTCTTGACTACAAGATTTGTCACGTAATACTACTAGTTCCTCTTCCTGAGATTCTGAAATTTGAAGGAGAGGGTGATCCCAACTCTCATATCAAAGTTTACATCATGGAAGTGTGAGAAATCCTTCCTTAGGATGGGGTGGAAGCAAATATTTTTCCAAAGACTCTGGTGGGTATTTCTCTAGATTGGTACTATCGACTTCCAGAAGTATCAATCCACTCTTTTAGGAAACTCATCGATCAATTTGTGGCTACCTTTAACATAAACAAACTGGTCAAGACAAGAATACAAGAATTTTTAACAATCAAACAAGAAGCCTATGAGTCGGTTACACATTTTATCACACGATGGAGGAAAGTTATCTATTCTTCAACTAGCGCACCAAACATAGATCATAGAGAAATTTGTGATCTCTTCTTACACACTCTCAACAATGACATACAAGAACAAGTCCAAAACATCCCTTACAAATCATATAAAGAAGCACTCGAAAGTTCCCTTAGAGTTGACCATGCCGCTATTGATAAGAGAAGAAGGGAGTATGATTCCAATGGAAGGTTAATAAACCATGATACAAATAACAAATCCTCAAAAAATGATCAAGAAATAGATGGGTTAAAAAACACTTCACCATCTAGAAATGATAATTATTGTGACTACGATAGTCATACAAATTTGGGGAACCAAAATATCAACAACTATCCCTTGAGAATAAACAAGCAATCATACACCAATCATCATAAACCTCAAGATCACAATCATGATAAATATTTATCATTTCACAAGAGAAGGGGGCGTGAGATCAAGTCATGTTGGGGGTACCATCGCTTCATATATAACTTCCCAAAATGTCAACAAAAAGCATTCATGGATACATTAGATCACAAGGTGAAGAACTTAGTCCCAACACCTTTGATCAAAACATCTCAGGCCTTGCAGAATTAGACAAAGATAGAGAAATTTGTGTCATCCAAGGACCAAAGCAACTAGATGACACCTCCAACAATTCAACGTTTTTTCACATGCTAGATCTTATCAAGGGTTTTCCTATGCACAAAAATGCTCGCCTAAAAGCCCGAGATCTAGGCCATCTTGTTCAAAACACTCCAAGTGAAATGTGTTCTTCTTCAACATTTGATTTTGAAAAGTTACCCTTAGACAATGACATAGCTAAACAGGGTGACCTCTCCTCCATTTGATAGTCCAAGTTCAAGACTATTCCATTAAACATTTAATAATCGATAATGGGTCTATAATGAACATAGTCTCATTTTCACTTCTTCAAAGAATGGGTTATGATGAAACTCAAATCACAAGACAAAATTCCATCCTTAGAATCCATGATGACCCAAAAATTCAAACCATGGGTAAGGTCAATCTTCAAATCACATTGGGTCCCAAAACCCTCCCAACTAAATTTTATGTCATAAATGAAGAAACCACTTATAACATGATCCTAGAAAGGCCTTGGATCTATAGGATGAAGGATATTCCCTCCATGCTATTTCAAGAAATACACTTCTCGTACATGGGACAAACCCATGTCACAAAAAGAGATCCTGATCGTTTCAGCCTTTATAGAACTAAACAAGTCATAAAGAAGGGAAAGACCATGGAAACCACTAGTGACCCAAAAATCAACACTTTTGAAAAAGGAGAGACATTAAAACAAATTGCAAATGTATCCAAGACCTCAAAATGTATAGGAAATGGGACAATAGGAGAATTACCCTTCAATCCCCACTGAACAAAGTCTTATGCTCCATTCAACATAGTGACCATTCCAATCGATCTAGACAGAAACATTCATATGAATGAAATCATGAATAAAGAAGAACCAAAACTCACACAGAAACTAGGAGTGTCAACACCAACTCCAATCACCCTTCAAAATTTCAAAACAAACATGATAACTCAACAAGAATAGAAAATGATAAAGCTAGGGGGCAAATCATCAAATAATGAAACATGTGAGTACACAAAATTCCTCATTGACTATAAAGACACTTTTACACCAAGTATTTGATTGTCCTTGCAAACACTTTCAAGCAAAGTTCAAACCAAATTGGATAGGTCCAGATGTAGTTAAAGAATACACAAGAAACAACACTACCTCTTGTGCATTATAGAAAGAGAAGAGTTTAGCATCTCAAAACATTGTAAAAACCTATAAAATCCCAAAAAAACAAATATTCTAGAAAAATTTAAAAAAATTGCAAAATTTAAAAATTGTCAAAAAGAGTTTTGTTTCTTACATTTTAGTATCATTTTGTTCATCTTGCATTATAGTGAATGACTCACTCTTATATTATTTTCATTTCAGTAAGGAGTCTAAGGTTTCCTAGGTATATGTGATCCTTTTAGGTCCTAAGATTCCCCATTTTCACAATCACCACTTTCCCCCTGTATTCCCAGTGATTCTAATCAAAGCCTATCTTAATGAGCCAAGATGTTAGGTCTAAGAAAAGTTAGTATTCGGACCTACAATGTTCAAAGGAAGCATGCAAGTAGACCTTCCCAATTCTTCCCTAGTAGAAAAGAAGTCCAACTAGACCATGAAAACTTTTGGTGGCGCTTAGCCCCTTATCTTCCTTGGCCAAAAATGTTAGGAGGATCAAAACTTTGAAGGAAGAAATCTAAAATATGAGTGAATACAAAACATGAGTGGTCAAAATAAGAGTGTTCAAAAGGTGAGAATTGAGAGATTAAATTGTTGCATATCAAAAGTTCCAAAAGTATTCATTTCATAAAAAGTCAAAAAATCCAAAAAATGAGAAAATCAAGTGAGGCATTCTAGAAAATACAAAGAAAAGGCAAAAAGCAGAAAAAAGAGAGTTACAAAAAATGAGTGAAAGAGAGAAGATTTTTGAATGTCTATACTCTTGGGTGGAGATCATTCTAAGCTCAAAGATTCAAGGGTGGCATTCTACTAGAGAAGATAAGAGAGAAAGGTACAAAGCACACACATGAATTAGCTGAGAAAATCCAAGAGTCTAGTAGTCTTTAGGATCATTTTCTATCTAAGGACCCTAGTTCTTTCCTATTTATCCTTTACCCCAGGTCTATCTTTCTTGCCATATATGATTTAACTCTAGTGAACATCTATAAAATTTGTTACTTGTCTGAGTTGAAAGCTTGTCAGATTGTCTTATTTAGATAAGGATCAATGTTTAGCCTTTAGCAAAGCCCAAATTCAGAAGCACTCCATCTCCTTCTTGCTCCCCACTTGAGTTCTAAACTCCTAAAGCTTACCAACTTGAATAGGTCTCTTATATCAGGATAACCTGTAATCCCCTGGATTGAAATCATATTTAAGAGCAGTCATATTGTTTGCTCCATAATGCATTCATATCAAAATCAGAAAAAGAGTTACAAAGAACTAAAGTCAATGTCATAGCTCATGGCATTCCATAGAAGTAAAAGTTTCATTTCAGCATCACTTGTGTTCTTGCATCTGCATATTGTCACCTATATATATATATATATATATATATATATTGAAAAAAGACAAAAACAAATTGCATCATCCATATGTGATCATCTTAGGTATGAATTCTCATAAGGAAAATAAAATCTCTAGCCAACCATATGCACAAGAGGGAGAGTGAATTTTACAATATGTCAACTAAATCTATGTATAGATCTCACCTTATCAGGTACTGTAACAATAAGTGTAAAACAATGTCTAAGCATAACTCACTCCTCCAAATGGAGTCAAAAGAGCAAACCTGTGTAATAAAGTACACAAGTCTCCCCATGCAAGGAGAAAGGGTAGAAATCTCTTCAATGTAGGTCTCTCAAAGACCTCAAGGAACATCAAGATCAAACCTTTGTAAAATCTCTAGAAAAATAAAAAAACTTAAGAAAATGTAAAACATAAAAAATCCTTTAAAAATCAAATATGTTCTTCAAAATCTACAATAAAAGGAGAAATTATTCTCCTCTCTAGATTAGCATGTCATCTATTTATTTTATGCATCCTTCATGCTCTTGTTTTGTGTGCATTCATTCCTATAGGTCTCTCCGACAAAGGCAAACAAACTAGTCAAGATCACACGATCTATGATACAAATTGTGGGAAAATTGACATGTAAGGCCTAGTTTAGGGATGATACCTACCATTCATGTAGATTAACATCCCCAAGGGAGCAAATATGTAAGAACTAAAATCACGCATAACCTCAACGAGGACCCCTATGATGACTCACATCCTTGTCATGTACATTTAAGCATGAAATAACATCCTCTTAGTAGCAATTCTCTTGGTGACGTGTCTCTTTCTTCCATCTTGTGTTGTTTTCCCCTTGTCATTTTCCCTCTCTCTTTGCTTTTGACACTTTTTGACACTTGTCGATTTGAATTTTTTGTGCTTGCGACCCTGTCCCTAACCCTTGTATGGAACTTTGTAGGTGAGTTTTCACCTTTCCCTAGTGTTTTTATGTTGGCAAGAGACACTACTTTGCTTGTGGCAACTAAGATCATCCCAAACATCTGCATAACACAAGTTGTTCATACCAGAAGTCAGAATCATAATTTGCCTAAGTTCAGGTAGTTAAGAACATAACAACAACAGAGTCTGGTATCTTGGTCTAGATCTCTCCGGTGGAAAGGCATGGTTTTCTATGAATCTAAGGTATTTGACAGCATGGCAAAGACTTTCTAAATCCAAAGTTTTATCCTCTGGTGATGAAGGATTCAAAAGATATTAGCATTTGAGTACCGGGTTCTAGTTTGTTAGAGTAGACAAAAGAAAAATAGGTAGACCTTGCAGAAGATCTTGATTCCGGATGTATGGAGGTTACTTGTTGGATAAAAGATGGTGATTAGTGATTGTGGCTGACATGAGTAGTAATTTCCAAGAGCAATTTTTGGTCTACACCCTAAGTTATGCATAGATCTAGACAACAGAGCAGAGCATTCATAAATGTTCTAAGTGTTGTCGAAGTTGACTGACATAATGATTGTAGATCATGTTGCAGATATATATAGCTAATGAAATTGGATGATTTAGTGTGTGTGTTGGTGAGAAGAAGGTGTATGTGTGAAAAGAGGAGAAATCAAAAGTGTGAATGAAGGTAGATATATAAGAAGAGTAGAGCAAAGATGAAATGTGTAAAATCAGTTTATGTACTTAACTGAAACTAAAATTTATGCATGGGTAGATGCTATTATTCAGTTCAAATCTTTGTTGTTCTTTTGTAATATTTTCCATAGGTAGTGAGCCTCCTTTTGAGTAGTGAGCCCGAATGCATGTGCATTCCCATTTGTAAAATACTTTTAACAAGGTATTAATTTTTGTGGGTTAACCCCCACCGCGGTTTTTCCCTTAACCGGGTTTCCCCGTCAAAAATCTTGTTGTCAAGTGTGTTATTTTTATTTTTGCTTATGTGATGCTGAAATGTTTATTTCATTAATTTAATTATAAATTGTAAAGGAAGATTAAAGGTAGAAAAAGTTTCAATGACAACTAATTCACCCCCCCTCTCAGTTGTCCAGACCTAATCCAACAATTGGTATCAGAGCTAAGTTCCTTTTGAGAAGTTTAACAACTTAAGGAAGATTTGGGAAATGGATGAATACAACCTTCAAGGGAAACTTAATCTCGCCCTAGATGATCTTGAGCAATCTAAATCAGAAGTCCAAGAGCTGTAAGATAAACTCAATAAGGTTGAAGACTTCATTAAGATTTTAAAAGGAAAATTAAGCAAATCTAAAGGAAAGGATCAACCTCCTCAGTTGGAAGACAAGGCCATGAAAGAGAAGACAAAGGAATGTAAAAAGTTAGCTGAAGAAGTTGTTGTCCTAAGACATGAGATGGAAACTGGAGTAATGAGATTAACCAAGGAAGTTGAAGATAGGAAGAAAATTGAAGAAGAGATGAAACAAAATCTGAAAGAGAGAACTGAAGAATGCTGCAGATTGGATGGCATAGCTAGTCTCCTAGAGTCTAATCTATAAGAAAGTAGAAACAATGAAAGAGAACTTGAGATACAAATTATCACTCTTAAACATGACCTAGAAATTGCAAATGAGTATAATGAGAAGTTCAAAATAAGATCAGCTAAACTTGAAGCTTTAATTAAAGAACATAAAAGGAATGATGACAAGCATGATCTTAGATATGAGAAAGGTGAAAGCTCTAGATCTAGACAAAGAAATATTCAACCAAGAAACAAAAGAGACAGAACTAGAAAGCCTCTGGTAAGACAACCTAATGCCCAAAGATATCCATCATCTAATGGAAATTGTTTCAATTGCAATAAATTTGGTCATAGAGATACTCAGTGCAGAAGCAGAGTAAATCAAAATGGTCCATCCTTCTTCGGTCAATGCTTCAAATGCAAGAGGTATGGTCACAAATCCAATGAATGTATCTAAGTATTATAATGAATAGAAATTCTTTTAATGGCTACTACTTTCCTTGCAATGGATTTCGACACATGGAAAATTAGTGCTGATCAAAAGGAAATCAAGTTTCTAAGGGGAATGTTGTGTGTTTTAATTGTAATAAATCTGGTCATATTGCAAGATTCTGTAGAAGTAGGAATAAGGGAAGAAGAGGTCTAGTAAGTAGAAAACTAGATGAATAGAGACAAGACAAAGGCAAGAGAAAAATTGATGTGAATGAGATACAAAATGAAATGAACAAGACTTGGGTAAAGAAAGATACAATAAATAATTGTGATGGGTCCGCACTAGAATCTAGTGTTGAAAATTCCTCCAGGAATTAATTTGGGAGCCATGGTTCAGGGGGAGTAGTATTGGAAATCAAATTCCCCTAGCTAGAAAGTGGGTAGTGCCCGAAGATGGCACAACAAGAGAAAATATTTTGATTTGTCTAAAAACTTTTTGGAAGAATTCCGAAAAGAAAAATGTTGATAATTCAAAAATAGTGTAATCGGATGAAGTTAGGGCAACGCATTTATTACAATGACAAATTAGGTTTTGCAAAGGCATAAAAGGTATTTCACTCATCATTTGAAACACCTTGCATCCAAGAATGAAGAAGAAGAGAGAACTATGAGAAAGAACTTACAAAAACCAAAAAGTGAAGATCAAACTCAAGCAAGAATCCCATCCAACTACCCAAGGCGAATTCCTAGACCAAAAAAGAGGTATTTCTTTTCACAAAGCTTTCAAATTTCATTATTGAAGATGGCTACTCCACTAGTTGTAGATATTGTTAAGAGGCCATGTCCAAAATTCAAAAAACATCCATACAAGTCTGTAGAAGTTGATCCACCGGGTGCCTTTTCGGATGTTCCGTATGGAGTTCTACATGTGGAAGATATTAGGGTTTACATACACACAAACATTGAGGAATTTGGGAACCCAAAACTATTAGATATATTTGATAACCATAAGAGGGATGAGAATTACGACATCAAACCTGAGTTCAAAACTCTAGAAAATAAACATCTTGCACACATCATTCATTTTCCAACCTTTGAAAAGGATGAATGGGTCTGGTATGTACTAAGAAGAATACATGATAACTTCATATGGCTAATGAAACCCTTCAATATTACCAAGGATGTCATTAGGGCTATGACTGGATTGTACTCAACTGGTGGACTGCCTTTATTAAAGGCAGTGAAGAATCGAACTGTGTCTGAAGTCACTGGATCAAAGTTTGACAAGAGAGCTATGACCATCAATGACATCACTGATTTGGATGTCAAGTTTGCCTCAATGGTAATTGGTTATAAAATCTACCACTCCAATAGGGAGAATTCAATCTCTGGAATAGCCATTTACGCTACATATCAAATGCTAAAGGAGAATGCGGATTATGATTTGTGTGAGTTGTTGCTAAACCAATAGATGGAGAATCTATAAAAGGTTAAGAGAGATAAGAACTCTTTCAAATATGGTACGCTGGTCATATGCTTATTCTTCTATTTTATGAATGAATTACTAGATTCAAGAGGCTTAGTTTGGACAAATGATAAACCTATAGAAATACAAATTAGATACTATTTGTATAACCTTGGTGATGGAAAAGCCCAAAGAACTACACTTTGGGGCTATTTTAAGAACTTTCAGAACATGATGCACTCTAGGGAAGGGATCCCCAAAACAATAGTTGAGAAATATAAGGATACAGTCTATTTCATGGTAGACACAAATCAGTGTTTGATGGAGGTAGTGGAACCAAGGACTGTGTGGGTCATGCCCATGGGATATGAGGTTGAGGAAAATGTATTAGAACTATATGCTCAACATCTATTGAATCAACCTAAGGACACTAAGGTAGAAAGATTTGGCACCTTTGAAGAACTAAACATAAAGATCCATATTGAACTTAGGGAACTAGAAATAAAAAGAAAAGTTAACAAGCAAGTTGAAGCATATGCAGAGAGCATAAGTATAACTAAAGAAGCAGTGAAGGCAAACAAGGAAAGGTTAGAGAAATTTGAGAAAGAAAAGCAAGAAAAGAATCAAGGAGGTGCTCTAGTAGAGACCTCTACCAAAACAAGAACAACTAGAAGCTCTGCTACTGCCCCTGTTCCTCCTAAGATTGAAGCAAAATCATCCTATGAAGGAGGAAAAAGGAAGAAAACCAAGGCCACAAGAGCCTACAAAATCTCTAAAGCTGACAATGAAGAGACAGATTTTGATGTTGAAGTGAAGGAATTGAAGGCCACTAGAACAAAAGCTCTAAAAATAGCCAAAGAAAAATCCTCCAGAAGTAAAAGAGCTAGTAAAAAGCAAAAGACAGAGGCATATGAGGAATATGTTGAGAAGTCCACACTTTCCCTAGATGATGTGATAAAGTCAGTCACTGTGGATGGTAATCTAAAACCCATAATTGAATTCTATTAAGGGAAAATTGGATTCAAATGAATAATCAATAATATCAAATATCAAGATACCCAAAACTCAATGAAATGGTGAACAAAGAAGATAAATCAAATAAAGCAATGAACAACAAAGCAAACCTTCTTCAATTCAAAGCTTCCATTGATTACCTATCACAATCGATCTTGCATGTATGAAATAGGGCCCTCAGAGAGTTCACTTCCTTGCTATGCTTCAAGAATGTCAATTGGGAATGGCAGTGATAGTTTATTGCAATGAGCAGGATCTTCTCAACAATGGTAGTAGTGCGTAGTAGTGAATGTGATCACAAGCAATGAAGGAATTGGTGCCAAAGGTGCACTATAATTCCTACAGAGTAACAATACTTAAAGCTTGGATGTGTTAGATTTTTTCCAAACTAGATGCTTCCCAGTTATCCCTACAAGGTAGCCATCATTGATCAATTGCATTCCGAGGCCAGGGTCCAACAGTACAGAAGATAGACTCTATAAATATCTCCTCTTCTTCTTCAGGCTCTGCAAAACCTAGGGGGGTATTCCCTATTCAACACCCATATGATACAAATATGAACTAGCTGGAATGCTGACACAAAGTAGATAAATCCTCTCTTATGCAGACCAAAACTGTAAAATAAGTGCAAAGGGGCTAGCTTTGGGCTTATGTTTAGTTGTGAGATAGAGGATTATGATCCTAAAACTACTTCTAAAAGTCCTAAAAGGTTATGTATTTGAAGTTTAGATTTATATAATTTTGTATTTGGATGCACAACTAGGGCCTTGGTTGTAACCTCAATACAGGACTAGACTGGTGCCTATCTCAGGGCTCAGAGTCAATAGACCTACACATGTGATTGATCATCATAAACTTGAATTAATGACTGAGTTTCAAGGGGATTTTTAGTGTCTGCCTTACAGATACTTCCCAAAATTAAGTATTCAGTTAGTCATACTTAATGATATCCCTGCTACGATATACTTTTCTCAATGCTTAACCTAAAACATTTAGTTTGTTCCTTGAACAAAAGTAAGAGATTAAACATTCAACACAGAAAATCTATGCCCAAGAATCCTGACTAACCCTTAACTACTCAGACTCAAAAGAAAAGGTGCCCACAACCTAGAGAGAAACAGTTGAATACATGCAAAATGCATTTGTCATATAAAACAACATAAAACCAGTAGATTTATGCATAAAACATTCAACAAGTGATTCATAAACTCACAAGGCACCAAAATAGAGCCACCATCTAGATTGTATCTTATTACAACACCAAAATTTGTCCAGTTTTCAACAACAACAAAATGAGTGACACAATCCTCTTATATAGCTAGGATGTGTACTCAGCAATTTAGTATAGGGTCATTTCAAAATGCCACCAGATATAATGCACCACAGAATGGTGCCCAAAATAATCAATGCAGCAGGGAGAAGGAGGGAAAATAGGTGAAAATTGGGGAATGTGCAGCCATTTGGAGATTTTCCTTACAAATCTGGTAGGTTGTCAATCATTGACCCATACCACTGTGATTTCACCATTAATGCCTTACCTACCCGTGGCCTCTCCAAAAAGTAGCATCGAATGCACCAAAAGTTTTCCCACTGAAAACAGCTACAGATACAAAGCAAATCCATCGCTGAAACTTTGAAACTAAGACATCGATCTCCCTCTCTATTGTCAAAATCCATGGCATCAAAACATGCTAAAAAAGTCACCCACCAATTAGAACGTGCCACATAGGCACCCTATGCTTCCATCGCTGACTTTTCTACCATCTATTTTGCCCTTTTCACCATGTATATGCAAAGAACATGCATATACAAACAACTACCTGCATACAAAGTGCAGACCCCAAATACTTATAAAATAATGTTGGAAAATCAATCGGGTCCAAGTTGTATGTTAACTTTTGTACCTTCCCTTTGTATATTGCAAAATACAACCAACAAATTTCAAATTTTATGAAACAGATTGGAGCCATTTTCAAATTCGGGCCTTGTATCTCATTCTTTTGTATATCGGCATATACAAACGCCACATACATACAAGCTGCGGACGTCAAGGCTAAATTTGCCAAATTTGACTATTAAATCAGGTCTGGCTCGCATATCATTCCCTTGCATGTTTGCCTTCTATATCGCATATGCAAATGCAAACATACAAGCAAAAACATACATTCATCCGGACTCCTGCTTTTATCAAATATATTGCATACCTTTCTGGGTCCGGCCAATGCATCTTGGGAATGTATGTCGCACTTGCACATTTCGTTATACATTCTGCTTTGTATGCCAAACACATACAAACCTCTTTGTATGCCAGCAGGCCCCACCCATTGTATCACTTTCCTTTGCATGTGCATCGGCCATCAGGGAAATTGCTGCATGGATCGCCGATGTACATTGTTTTGTCAATGATGCTTTTCACTATAGCGAATGTATGTCGACCCTTTGCATATTTTGCATTGTATACACGCAATGTACATTCTGCCTTGTACAACTTCCTTGTATGCATCCAATGTATCTTTCACTTGCATGTTCCTTTTGTAGCTAACCGTTGCATGTCTAAACATACAACACAAATATACAATGCAACCCTCACATACAAGCAGGGAATATTCCTAGAATCTGCGACAGATTCCTCATTGCATATACAAACTCGATATGCATTTAAAATGCATACAATCACATTTTTTCACTTTTTGAAAGCCGATTGACATTTTTGGCCCGCCAATGTACATTTGGACTTGTACATACAAAGACACATACATTCGACAGATTCCACCGCTACATAGAGTGATTTTAAACTTAGCATTTTTCTTAAACGCAACAAGATAAAGCGGTAAAGCAATGCATAGGGGCTGGTCAACAAATGAGCGCAAAGGTACGAAAATGTAACTTAAGCAACCAAGAACCCACTATAGGAGGTCAATAACAAAATAGAAGATACAAATGCAGAAGGCCGAGGAAAAATAAAATCTAAGGCATCAAGGGTTGGAAAGAATGAAAATATAAGCTTTGCAAACTTGATTCAGAACCCTAACCCTAGGTGAGCATCACGATTGGCTCTAACTGGGGACATGCAGGCACAAGACTGCAGTGAGAAATAGACCACTTTGGGACAGACCAGGCAAAACGCAAAATGCAAAACACCATCGACTATACAAGGCATGTACAGACTATTTACACCTAATTTACAATGTGCACACAAGATATTCATTTATGAAAATTAAGGTTTTAGGAACTAATCGTGCATAGACAATTCCAATAGTTCACCATTTAGGGCCTGGAGAAAGTAGGAATCTTCTCCATGAGTATTGCTAATTTGATATGGGCCCATCCACAAGGGATCAAATTTACCATGTTTGCCCTTATCCTGGTTCTTTGCATTCCAAACAAGGACTAGGTCATTCATCTGGAACTTCCTTTCTGTAGCCCTTTTATCAAACAAATATTTTAACTTTAGTTGTTTCTTGATGTTTGTCTTTTGTGATGTTCTTCTGATTTCATCCAATGCAACCAGTTGATTTATCCTTTCATTCATTGAATGTTCAATCTCTTCATCATTCTATTGTATGAATCTATAAAATGGCAAGAGATTATTCACACGTAACTTAGCTACTGCACCATATACTAACTCAAAAGGAGACCTTCCAATTCCTTTCTTCACTGTTACTCTATTAGCCCATAATGCCATCTTTAACTTTGAATCTCAAGCCCTTTTGTTTTTATCTACTATTCTTTTGATGATTTTCATGAGGCTTTTGTTACTTGACTTTGCTTGACCATTTCCCTGTGGATGATATGGTGATGCATATGACAAATTAATCCCATAATTGTTGCAAAAGTCAACAAACTCACCAGATCTGAAACACATAGCATTGTCTGTGACCACTTTGACTGGCACTCCAAATCTGATAATAATGTGTTCCAAAATGAAATCCATCACCACCTTGCTTGTAGCTTTCTTAGTTGGAATGGCTACAAACCATTTAGTAAAATAATCAGTAGCAACCAAAATCCAACTATGTCCTCCACTTGATTTTTCTAAGATTTCCCCTATGAAATCAATTCCCCATTGCTGAAACAGAGCCTCCATAATTACAGTTATAAGGGGTAATGCACATTCATAATTTAGTTTTCCTGAGAACCTTTGACAAGGATCACATTTTCTTACCACCTTTTATGTATCTGAGAAAAGAGTTGGCCACCAATAGCCTGCCCTAAGAATTTTGTGAGCTGTTGTCTGGGCAGTATAGTGTCCACCACATACTCCTTTGTGCATGTCACTTAAAATACCTTTATATTGATTCTCATCCACACACCTAAGTAAGACACCATCAGGACTCTTCCAATATAATTCTCCTTGAATAATTATGTATTTGATAGCATGTAGTTTTAAAGTCCTTTTCTGACTATCACTGAGATGGGAAGGACAATTCAAATTCTGTAAATAATATACAATATCCTTGTACCATTCAGATTCTAACATATTAACAACTTCATCCTGAGCTACATTACCTGGCATGCCTCCAAGTTTGATTGTGTTATCATTTTAGCCAAACCTTGTCCCCTTACCAGTTTTGTAATTTGTATCTCTATGTTGAATTATTGTAACTTGCTAATCCATCTACATCTTCTTCTTGTCACCTCCTGCTGAGTGAAAATATCCTTGACTACTACATGGGGCACATATGCAACTATTTGAGAGCCTACTAAATATGGCCTGAAACTTTTGATTGCCTTAACCAATGCATATGTTTGCTTTTCCATGATATCATATTTCAATTCAGCTGCCTGGAGTGACATGCTAAAGAAGGCAATAGGTTGTTCAAAACGCTCTTCATTTTTTTGTAATAAACATGTGGCAACAGTGTGAAAAGAAGCAAATGAGAACAACTGAAGTGGCTTAAAAAAATCAGGAGATTTCAACACAGGAGCCATCTTTATAGCCTCTTTGATGTTCTGAAATGATTTAGTTGCTTCACTTCCCCATTTGATGGTTTCACCTTTCTTCAACATTTTAGAAATATCTTTTGTAGTTTCTGCAAAGTTAGGAACAAATCTTTTAACAAAATTAATCTGTCCAAAGAAAGACTGAATGTCTTTCACTATCTTAGGAATTTGAATTCTGTCAATTACAGCAACCCTTTTAGGATCAATCCTAACTCCATCCTTAGAAATAATGTGTCCCAACAACTTTCCTTCCACTACCCCAAAAGCAAATTTCTTTGGCTTAAGTGAAATTCCATATTCCGATGCTCTAATAAAAATTTGTTCTAGATGCATGCAATGCTGCTCCTCCTTTTTGGAATAAGTAGTTAAGTCATCTTGATATACAACCAAAATTGAGTCAATCAATCCTGCAAAAGCAACATCCATAGCTCTCTGAAATGTAGCACCTACATTTATTAGTCCAAATGGCATTCTTACATATACATAAGTTCCCCATGGAGTGGTGAAGGCAGTTTTGTATTGTTCAGATTCTTTTACCTTCACCTGATTGTACCGTAAAAATCCATCCATCATGGATAAAAGTTCACAGCCAGTTACCTTCTGCAGCATAGCCTCCATGTTAGGCAATAGATAATTATCCTTTAAAGAAGATACATTCAGATTTCTAAAGTCCACACAAAGTCTTATATCACCATTCTTTTTTCTAACTGGGACAAGATTGGACACCCAAGTTGAGTGTCTGATAGGCACAATTATTCCAGCCTCCCTAAGCTTTCCAAGCTCTTGCTACATTTTTGGAGCCAGAGTTGGGTTAATAGGTCTTTGTTTCTGTCTAAATGGCTTAGATCCAAGCTTTAAAGGAATCTCATGTTGGAATAAGTCTTCTTTATAAGCTTTTAGGTCCTCATATGACCATGCAAAGACATGCTTATATTTTTTCAATAATGCTATCAACATACTTCTGATATGTGGCTTGAGCTGTTTGCCAATATATACTTTTTGGGGGGCATGATGTGTCCCCAAGTTTATCTCCTCCAGATCATCCTTGCTTGTAGGAGATGCCTTCTTAATAAACTGGTCTCTATTGTCAAATGCTTTTTCAAAAGCAACCAGCCCTTTGGGGATTTTATTTGTCTTAAGCTAAATTACTTCTTTCCCCAAAAGAGTTTCTTGTCCATTCACAACTTCTACAAAATTTTGAAAATCAATCTCCTGGTTCTCATACTCATCTATGTAATGTAAGAACCTCAACAAATCTATGTCATCACCAAACACCTGCCAACTGCATACATTATCTGGTACTGTAGGTCTAAGTTTAACCTCAACATTTGTAACATCAGACATAGTTATATCATCTGGCCTAATGGCCACATTAGCTAGAAAATCTACCATGACATTCTTCGATCTCACACAACATGCTTATACTGTTTTAATCTTTTATTTTTTGAAGCATACTTATCTCTCACCTGGAAAAAAATTAATTCTAAATCCCCAAATACTTTGAGCATCTTGATCCCATGCTTCAAAGCAACATTCAATCCAAGCAACAGAGCCTCATATTCTGCAATATTGTTTGTGCAAGCAAACTTTAATAGAAAAGAGAACTTTAGAAGCTTACCATCTGGAGACAAAAACACAACTCCAACACCAGAGCCTTCCTTTGAACAAGCTCCATCAAAATACATGGTTCATAGACCCTATTGGTCAAACTCTTGAATGCAAATATCTTTCCTTTTACCTCCTTGATCATCTAAGACAACTCTAAAATTTTCACAGTCAGTATCCACAAAACATCTATGTTCCTCTGAATCTTGATCCTCAACTATTTCTAGTGATCTTTCTTCTCTGACCAGTTTGACATCTTTGCCATTCATTGGAATCATGGCATATGATAGATCTAACTACATACTTCCTCCAACCAATGCTTCCCATCTCCTTGATAACAACATACCATATTGTGGCTTTATGTCAACCACTGTTATATTCATTCTATAAGTTTTTTTAGGATATACAGCTAGCATGAAATCCACATCCTTCATGATTCCTATGACTGGTACCTCCCTAGCATCCATTGCATAGCATTTTCCACATGCCTTATCTATTTTCAATCCAGCTTGTTGCATGATAGCCAAAGGAATAATATTTGTTGATGCTCCTAAATCAAGCATACAATTCTTGATTACTTTTCCATTGATAATAAGGGAGACATAAAATGGTTCAACCTGTGAAGGGCATTTTGTCATTGTCATCCCCAAGTAAACTTTAGAAACTTCATCTTCATCAACACACAAGGCTTGCTTTTTACCCTGAGTCTCAACATTCTGCTCGGCCTGACAAGCTACTCCTGAAATCAGGGATAATGCTTTTATTCTGAACTCATCCACTTTCATCATCTCCATCAATGGAACAGAGACCTTTACTTGGGATAAAACTTGAGCTATGTCAAAGGAAGCATAATTTGTATAACAGTTGTAGCTTGACCTATGGTTTTATTTTTATCCTGAGATGATCCATCCTTGACTTTGATATTCTTCTGATTGTCATCCATAACCTAAGAATTCCTATTTTGATCCTCATTTTGGGGAACCTCATTTTCTGACCCTTGAGAATTATGACTTGGTTTTTGCTTAAAATTTTTCTTATTATTATTGTTCCATTTTGTCTTATGTGGTTCAGTCCCTTGATGATTATACATTGGCTGATTTACAAAGGTGTCATCTGGTTGATGTGAATTACCAACCTGAGCCTTACCTCTAAGGTTATAATTACTTTTGACCTAAGCCATTAGTACAACAATGAGAGCTCTAATCTCTTCATTAGAAGGCCTCCTAAAGTTATTCAAAAAGATGTGTGAATCTTGAGAATAAACATAGCTATCTTCATCGTCCTCATCACAAGAAATTTGCTGGCAAACCTGAGTCACACAACTTGTGCTTTCATCAGCTTCATAAGAAAAATGCTCCCCATTTGTGGACAACATATTGACATTATCATCCTACATATAATGTGGCTCATTGCATTCATCATAGGCAACAACATTATTATATAAAGATTGAGAAATCATACATTATGATTGTGAGTGAGGCATTTGACATATTATGCACCAAGGTGTATCATCAACAATGTTAACGACTTTCCTCAAAGGATCAGCTGTCTCCTTAACATTTTGAGATCTTTGATTATTATTTTTATTTGGCATAATGGGTTTACCATTATACCAATTAGTGTTATATGGTATGTCATGCAATGATGGTCTCTTCTCTTGCCTTTGGTAAACCTACCTTTCAGGACCTATCGCTTTTTCATTCTTCACAAGTCTGTAACTTAGGTCCTTAACAACATTTGTCAACTTATCTAATTTTTCTTCAGAAGTAGATGCATTACCTTGAGCATTCTGAGACTTATTTGGATTTTGCAGAATCTTTGCATCATCCCTTCTGTTTGTCTTACCAGAGGCTTTCCTATTATTCTCAATATTTGTTGCAATTCTAAAAGTATCCCTGAGGCTAGTAGGGCCCTTATCTCTTAACCCATAAGTTGTCTTAGCATCAAAAGCATTTATGTAGAGCACCACACACATTGGTTCATTAGGCCTCATATGAAAAGGTAGTTTGTTCAACACTTTAGTAAACCTAGCATTAAAATTTGCAACCTGCTCATTCAACCCTTTAGTAATATTAGCGAATTCATTTATAAAAAAGCTTGGGTTAGTTTTGTCACCATATTGTTCTTTAAAGATCCTTCTGAAATCATCCCATGATGAGATACTCTAATCAGGTAGACTTCTATACCACTTTCTAGCTTCATCAACTAAGGACTGCATAAACACATCTGCATGTTCAACCTCAAAGTTGTCCATAACATTTTGAAAGGCTTTTAAATGATCTTCCCCTAACACAATATTAATTCCTGAAGACTTTGGTACCTGCAGCCTCACATGTTTGTCAATGGGATTAGGGTAGCTAAGAATTCCATAAAAAACAAGCTGCCTGAATCTGTCCAGCTGCAGAGGCTGTCTACCAAACTGATTAACATTGGCATTCCTATTGGCATTTTGATTTCTCACATTATTTAATGGTACCCTCACATTGTTTACATTTTGTCTCTGATCATTCTACTAATTATGGATTTCATTTCTTTGCTGGTTTCTCAACACATCTACATTATCAAGGGTGGGAACTGAATTATGTTGAGCAATTTTTAGAGCTTGTACCCTTTGTCTCATGTCATCTCTAATCTTCACTGTCTACAAATATTCTAATTCAGCCCTCAGGCTCTTAATTTCTTCAGCTAATTCTTCATCTCTAGGCATAGAAGAGGATGGTCCCATTCCATTTTGGTCATCATCATCCCTTGGGGATTCAGTTTCTTCAAACCTGTCAGGGGGATCTAAGAAAGGGCATTCTTGAAACACCTTTGATCTCATTCTTAAATTAACACCTTGTTGTCTTTCATATACATCTTGAATCTCAGCCTCTATGTTTGAAAAATAATGTGCTTGTTGCTCTAAAGATCTAGGATTATCCTGGATATTATCATTGTTTCTAGGGATGGGAGAACCCTCTTGACCAGCTTAAACAACCCCTTTTTTCCTGTACATCACTTTTCTGGGTAACTCTTCAAACAAAGGTTTATGCAAGGATCTTCTCCCTTGCATACAAATTTTACTTTACTGGTTGGGAGATTTGTTCGGAGTTGCCACCTATAACTAGGAAATAATTTCTTTTAAGACCAGGCTTCTTACACAAAGTAGTCCCCAATGGAGTCACCAAATCTATTGGACTTTTCCCAAACCAGATGCTTCCTAGTTATCCCTACAAGGTAGCCATCATTGATCAACAGGACTCCCAGGCTAGGGGCCAACAGTATAGGAGATAGACTCCATAAATATCTCCTTTTCTTCTTTAGGCTCTACAAAACCTAGGGGGGTATTCCCTATTCAACACCTATATGATACACATATGAACTAGATGGGATGCTGACACAAACTAGATAAATCCTCTCTTATAAAGACCAAAACTGTAAAATAAGTGTAGAGAGGCTAACTTTGGGCTTATGTTTAGTTGTGAGATAGAGGATTATGATCCTAAAAATACTTCTAAAAGTCCTAATCGGTTATGTATTTGAAGTTTAGATTTGTATTTTGTATTTGGATGCAAAACTGGGGCCTTGGTTGTAACCTCAATATAGGACCAGACTGGTGCCTATCTCAGGGCTCGGAGTCAATAGAAATACACATGTGATTGATCATCATAAACTTGAATTAATGACTAAGTTTCAAGGGGATTTTTAGTGTCTACCTTACAGATACTTCCCAAAACTAAGTATTCAGTTAGTCATACTTAATGATATCCCTGCTGTGATATACTTTTCTCAATGCTTAACCTAAAACATTTAGTTTGTTCCTTGAACAAAAGTAAGAGATTAAACATTCAACATAGAAAATCTATGCCCCAGAATCCTAACTAACCCTTAGCTACTCAGACTCAAAAGAAAAGGTGCCCACAACCTGGAGACAAATAGCTAAATACATGCAAAATGTATTTGTCATATAAAACAACATGAAACCAGTAAATTTATGCATAAAACATTCAACAAGTGATTCATAAACTCACAAGGCACTAAAACAGAGCCACCAGCCAGATTGTATCTTATTACAACACCAAAAATTGTCTAGTTTTCAACAACAATAAAATGAGTGACACAATCCTCTTATATAGCTAGGATGTTTACTCAGCAATTTAGTACAGGGTCATTTCAAAATGCCACTAGATACAATGCACCACAGAATCGCGCCCAAAATAATCAATGCAGCAGGGAGAAGGAGGGAAAATAGGTGAAAATCAAGGAATGTGCAGCTGTTTGGAGATTTTCCTTACAAATCCGGTAGGTTGCTATCAATCATCGACCCATACCACTGTGATTTCACCATTAATGCCTTACCTACCCACGGCCTCTCTGAAAAGTAGCAGCGAATGTACCAGAAGTTTTCCCGCCTAAAAATAGCTATAGCTACAAAGCAAATCCATCGCCAAAACTTTAAAACTGAGCTGTCGATCTCCCTCTCTATTGTCAAAATCCATGGCATCAAAACACACTAAAAAAGTCACCCACCAATTAGAACGTGCCACATAGGTACCCTATGCTTCCATCACTGACTTTTCCGCCATCTATTTTGCCCTTTTCACCATGTATATGCAAAGAACATGCATATACAAACAACTACCTACATACAAAGCGCGGACCCCAAATACTTATAAAACAATGTTGGAAAATCAATCGGGTCTGGGTTGTATGTTAACTTTTGCACCTTCCCTTTGTATATTGCAATATACAACCCACATATTTCAAATTTTATGAAATAGATTGGAGCCATTTTCAAATCCGGGCCTTGTATCTCATTCTTTTGTATATCGGCATATACAAACGCCACATACATACAAGCCACGGATGTCAAGGTTGAATTCACCAAATTTGACTATTAAATCAGGTCCGACTTGCATATCATTCCCTTGCATGTTCGCCTTGTATATTGCATATGCAAATGCAAACATACAAGCAAAAACATACATTCATCCGGACTCCTGCCTTTATCAAATATATTGCATACCTTTCTAGGTCTGGCCAATGCATCTTAGGAATGTATGTCACACTTGCACATTTTGATATACATTCTGCTTTGTATGCCAGTGGGCCCCACCCATTGTATCACTTTCCTTTGCATGTGCATTGACCGTCGAGGAAACTGTTGCATGGATCGCTGATGTACATTGTTTTGTCGATGATGCTTTCCACTATAGCGAATGTATGTCGACCCTTGGCATATTTTGCATTGTATACACCCGATGTACATTCTTCCTTGTACAACTTCCTTGTATGCATTGAATGTATCTTTCACTTGCATGTTTCCCTTTGTATCTAACCGTTGCATGTCTAAACATACAACACAAATATACAATGCAACCCTCACATACAAGTAGGGAATATTCCTAGAATCTGCGACAGATTCCTCATTGCATATACAAACCCGATATGCATTTAAAATGTCTACAATCACATTTTTTCACTTTTTGAAAGCTGATCGATATTTTTGGCCTGCCAATGTACATTTGGACTTGTACATACAAAGACACATACATTCAACAAATTTCACTGCTACATAGAGTGATTTTAAACTTAGCATTTTTTCTTAAATACGACGGGATAAAGCGGTAAAGCAATGCATAGGGGCCAGTCAACAAATGAGTGCAAAGGCATGAAAGTGTAACTTAAGCAACCAGGAACCTGCTACAGGAGGTCAAAAACAAAATAAAAGATACAACACAGAAGGCCGAGGGAAAATAAAATCTAAGGCATCAAGGGTTGGAAAGAATGAAAATATAAGATTTGCAAACTCGATTTAGAACCCTAACCCTAGGTGAGCATCACCAAGATGAAGGAAATGGAAGAATGAGGTTGCTTTTATAGACTTGGGAAAGAAGAGATCAACGGTATAGAAGACTTGAGAAGATCAACGATTAAGAATAGATGAGGAATGTGCAAAGAATAAGAAGATGACATGTGTCTTGCTTTCTTTTGCATGAGAGGATTTGCTAAGAATAGAAGAATGAGTTAAAGCAATTAAAAGAATGTAACAACCAGTTAAGTGATTTAAAACAAGAAGAATAGATTTGCATGAGAATAAGAAGATATTTTGCTTTATTAAATATTAGGAATATTTAATTGCATGTGCACAAAGCTTTGAATTATATTTAGAGATAACTCAATTTAGAAGAAAAGGCAACTTAAATAAATAATTGATTTATTTAAATTTAGAGAAGATATTATTGGAAGAAACAATTAAATAATGGAATTATTTAATTTAGAAGATAAAAAAGCAAATTAAATAAATAAATTTATTTAATTGTTGTGCATGATTTGGAAGAATAAATAAAATGTTTGATTGTATTTTATTTTTGGAGATTTGAGAGGATTTAAATAAATTTGATTTGATTTATTCAAATTTAGAAGAATGATTTTGATTTAATTAAATAATTTAGAATTATTTAATTGTTTGGAAGAATTTAATTAAATAAAGGATTTTATTTAATTTTGACTTTAGAAGAGGTAATTAAATATTTTGATATTTAATTAATTTAGAGGAATATGAATCAAATAAATAAATTTATTTATTTATTTATTGATAGAAGAATTAGAAGGGATAAATATTAAGAATATTTATTTAGACTGAGTCGTGTCATTTTTAGGCATATGCATTTTGCCCCTCTTTGATGCAATGTAGTTTACAACGTTGATTCAAAGAATAAGTTGTTTGATAATGATACATGCCCCAGTTTGCCCCTGGTATAGGTTATGACAATAGGATGCCCCTTCAGGAGATTGGACGAGAAGAAGGCAGAAAGACGTGAGACGGACAATCTCACGAAGAAGGTGGAAGATAGGTTGGGGTGAAGAAAAAAATGGTTTGAAGAAAGAGATGAATGATACGCGATGCAAGATAGAATGATAAAACACACAAGCAAGCAAGCAAGTATGCACAAATGATACAAGAACAAGCAAGGTATTGCCCCTGTCAAGTGGTAAACCAATGATATACTGATAACGATATACGACAGTTTTGTCATGGCGGGGAACGATATATCCCTAGACCAACATGGCAGGCATGTTGTCATGGCGGGGAACGATAGATCTCTAGAGCAACATGAAGGATATTGTCTGGTTTCAAGAAATGAAACATGTCATGTAAGACGCATGTATTAGTCTAATTTCAACAATGTTACATCCTGTATAAGACAACTGATTGATTAACTGATCAAGTTAGTTTATGACCAGACAAGGATCAGGACCACTGATTGTGATTGGATCATTTGACAAGATTGACTTGACTTGATTGGTATGGAATAAGGATGGACCTGCATGTGGATCATTGCTCAGATTGATTGAATTGAGAAGAATGGACCAAAACAATAGATAGAATACTGATTGATAGAAGAATGACTCGATAGAAGGAATCAAAAGCTTTTATTTGTATTGATACTCTACATTGTTGGATCTTTATTGCATGGGGTATGGTATGGATGCTTTGTGGATGTGAATGGTATGGATGCAAGTGGATGTGAATAGTTTCCTTTTTTTTGACATCTTAATAGTGCAAGTATTTGAAGTGCTTATTTCATCATTGGGCTATTTTTTTTTTTTGGTACTTTTTCCAAATGTTGTAAGAAAATACAAGCATCTAGGTATAATTGAACTAAGATGACCTGACCATTGCTTACATGGATTTTGATTTAGCAAGTTAATAAAAGCATCTAGGTATAATTGAACTGAGACGACCTGAGTATTTCTCGCATATCAACAAACAAGGATTGCCCCCGTTCATGTTAGACCTTTGATGTCCTCGATGATGTTTTTGCCAACCATGTCTTTAGACAAGGCATCACATTACTAAAGTTTGATCCACAAACAACAAACAAAGAAAATAATCATGCCCCCATCATAGCATCTCTAGCTTTTGGCATCCTCAAGTAGCATAGAAAGGCATGATAGCAAAAAATCAAGACTCTTGTATTTTAACCATGATCACAACCACAAAACATTTTTTGCATTTAGATGTGTTTGTTTCTTGCCATAATTTAGGTAAAATCATTTTTGAGTGTTTTAGGTATTTGCATGTTTTGCTTTGGATAGGTTGAAGTCCTGCATCAAAATTTCTACTTGAAAGTGGGTTCTGCTTGTGCTTGCTTGCCTTTGAGAGAGGTTCCACAATCCTTATTGGTTAGACGGACCCTAAGGGAATGACTTAGTGCCTCAGGTGCTCATTTCTAAATGGCCTTGCCTATGTGACAATGTAGAGGCAATGTAGTTCAGGGTTGACCCTATGATACTGAGATATGGATCAGATGAGACACGATATGTAAAAGATATGGATCAGATAAGACACGATATCAAACATAAATGGGTCAGATATGGGACAAATAAGACACAACATGGAACATATATGGAATAGATATGGAGAAGATAAGACACGATATGGAATAGATATGGATCAGATGATTCTGATGACAAGGAAACACACGGATAGGTAGATGTACAGGTGACAAAGAATGGAACGAGTAGGTATAAGGATGAGCAATAGTGGATAGAAGGAAACAAGGATGTGATCTCCAAGGACTATGTCGCATAGGAATAACGTGCCCCATAGTAAGTAGAATACTTAGGATATTTCATGGCAATGCTTATGGCGATAGGAGGATAAGAGGATAATGAAGGATTTGTGTGGCTGGGAGGGATAAGACATGTCAAGAGCCATCTAAAACATTTGTCAACATTTGTGCCCCTAATATTTATCAAGACCAAAGAAAGATAGAAATGGAAGATTAGGATGGATAGACTGGATAATATAGGTGTGCAAAGGGTAGGATAGGAAATGGTACAGAAGGAAACTGATAGGAGAAGAGTGATATGCCGATGAGACACGGTGCCCCCAAGTGTAGGTGACATAGAAGATCAACTTAAACATGATGCTTGTTTGCCAGGTTTTCATCATGGTACTTATCCAAGGCGCCTGTTCGCCATATTTTCACCATTGGATGAAAGGATTTTTTTTTTGGATAGGAGAAGGTAGATATGGACAAGAGGAACCCAAGTGCCTGGTTCCTTGAAAGGTGATAGTCCCGCTAGAAAGATGTCATCGCATGGACCATGTCGAGTGCTCTCATAGATATTGGTAGGAGATTGCATGACAATGAGATGGAGAAGGTAGATAGCGGATTGTGGAAGGTGCAATAGTGGATGATAATCCAGAATGCGGAGGGAAGGATTATGCAAAAGCATGGACCATAGGAATAGGATGAGGAAGACATGTAGGATAATAGTGGAAGGAAGGGGAGATGGAGGTATATGAAAATGTTGTGGGATGGAAGGGAATCAAGACCAACAGTTGCATATACCATGATAAACATTGAAGCTAATAATGGGAAAGTAGTGTAGGAAGCAATAGAGACTTTTGCTTGTGGGTGAATGATTTAGGCATGTAGGAATCCACATAGACTGAATATTTTTCTGATTTTTGCTTGCCATATGGGATGGAAGAATTTCAGACATTTGGATGGAATGGGAGAAAGTGGATGGTGGAGATTCTTGAGAGGTAGATGCCTCATGTAACTTGAGGGCTTTTTGTTTAGGCACCCAAACCATTTTGCTTTTAGATAGTACCTGTGAAGGTATGGGCTTGGGTGTATGTAGTTTTTGTGCAGCTTTTGGAGTAATCATTTGTTGGATGCGGACCCACACCTTTTTCAGCTTGGCATATAGGTGTGTGGGTGTATGGAGCTCTTGAGAAGGATGCTTCATGAATTCTTTGCTTTTATATCCTAGGTCATGAGGACTCCTAGGATTTTTGACTTTATAGGTAGAGGCATCCAAATTTTTGTTGTTAAAATCCTTTGGGATGGTGGAAGTGGGGTTGGAGGAATTTCTTTGTTTAGACAACATGTGCATTTGTTGGCCATGATTTGGATTGTTAGAAGATTCATAGATGGATGGATAAGGTGTTGGGAGAAGTGGTGGTAAAATGCATGGAGGGATATTAGGAGTTGGAAGTAGCGGAGGTAGATTGGATGGTGGAAGGTGTATGGTCACATGCTTTTGACAATTGTAGGATGATGGAGGTGGAATGGTGACATATGTTTTGGGGATATTGTAGGGTTTGCGATGGAAAGTGGGGGATTTAGGAGGAGTGGAGGAAGTACCAACATCTCAAGATTGTTCACCTTGGGGTGTGTATCCAAGGCCATATGAAGGAGGAGGAACATTGACATGGACGGGCTCCAAAATACCTTGTTCATGAAGGCCTAAGCCTTTACCTTGATAGTTCATATGTTGGAGTATGCGGTGGACAACGAGATTATGTGTAGGTGGAACACTAGACACAAGTTCCTTATTGTATGAAGAAGGTGGGATAGAGGATAATGGTGGTTGGTGTTCTAAGGAGGAACAATCATGAATGAAGGTGGTAAGACCAAGGATATATGGTGGGGGATTTGCAACATGGTCGATAATGGACGACAGAGGAGTATTTTTGGTTTGATCTTCTATTCTTTCTTGGGAGGCAAGTGTCTCATCAAAGGAAGAGGAAGTTGTTGAATCTTGGATAGGAATAGATGGGGTTATAAGCTTCGGACCATGGAATGTATAAAGTGGGCCAAGAGGATCATCATAGTCTGCTTGATCATAGATAGGCCCTTGATTATAGATGGGATCTTGATCATAGATAGGCTTTAGCATGATGGAATCAAGGTGCTCATGTATAGGTTCTTCATCAATGATAATATCTTGATCATAGAAAAGATATAGATTATGGAGGGGCCGAAATTGGATCTCTAGCTCATGTATAGGATCAAGTTGCTCATGGATATCTTCTTTATCAAAGGTAGTATCTTGATCATGAAAGAGATATAGGTTATGAATGGTTTGAAATTGGATTTCTTGCTCATGCATAGGTATAGGATCATTGAAAAGATAAAGGTTATGTAAGGGTTGGATGGGAGTGCTTTGATCTTGATTTAGATAGGGGGTTGATGTTTCCACATGCTCTAAAGTGTGCTCTTGACATAACTCTTGATGTGCTTGAATTGAAGTTGAGGTAGAAGACTCTTGGATAGGCTCTTGGTCAACAACATGAAGTAGGAGGTTGTTCAATATACTTAAGGGGTTGCAGGTTACATGAAGGGGTTGTAGGATTTGACATGTTTGGAGACTCTTTGATGAGGTCAAGGACTAGAATGTGGGTATACAATTGACTTTCTGCTAGTAGCCCTTGGATCACATCATTGGTAGGTGCATAGGTAGAGGAGTGAGGTAATGGATGAGTGGATTTAGAGTTCTCCATGGTAGGATTAGTACGCTTTGGGCCATGTGTTCTAGGAGATGGTGAAGGGGGACTAGTAGATGGAGTGGTATATGTTTTCCAACTTGAGCTGGTGCTTGCCTTGTCAAGAGTATCATGAAGATGAGAAAAGGATGTATGCATTTTAGGCAGGGCATAGCTAGTACTGGCCTGTTCAGCTTGTAAGATTGCCATTTCTTGTTGTATCACTTTGAGTTCTTGAACAATTACTATATGGTCTTGGGGTGAGATATCGAAGTTTAATTATTCTTGCAAGTATTAGAGTTCTTGAGCAATTACTTCTAATTGGTACGTCATCTCTACAGGAACTGACATAAGACTGAAATGGGTACCTAGAAAACCTAAAAAATTTCTCTGAAAAGATGTGGAAATACTCACTATCACGCATGCGCAGAACCAGATGCGTAGCAGCACAGGATATAAGCACAGAAAGTTGACACAAATGCGCCTGGTGCAGAAGCACCTATCCTACAGTGGCCTACATGAGGCATTTAGTTGTTTTATGCTAAGTTTTATGTTTTCAATAAGGTCCTAATTGGACATTTAATGTAATAAGGTCTATTTGACCAAGGTATGCTATTTTTAGATTAGTTGGTTGGAGTTAGTTAGACTCTGTTGAACACCTGTAGTTCCCAGCCACTTGGAGAGATTTCCCAGCCGCTTGGAGGCAAGTCTGTACTACCAGTGGTAACTAGATAAATACCCTAGGATTTGATTGATGAGGGTATCTAGGTTTTGTAGTAGCTGAAATCAGTCAATTGTATTGAGAAACAAAGCAATTGTGATCACCATTCTAATAGAGAAATAAGAGATCCTGTTTGATATTACTGTGTAATCGATCTGTTGTTTTGATTGGCTGAATGGATTCTTTACCCCATTCCTCCGGTTGATTCTGTGAATTAGAGGAATGGCTGTGTATAGTAGTTTAGTGTTTAGTTTGCATTTTCTATTTGTTCGCATGCATGTTTGCAGGATCGCAGTTGAGAGGTGTTGAAGAACCCTAGCATGGGTATGTGCTAGGTATTTTGGGGTGAAAGGGGTTTGAGAAACTGTCAAGGAAGTGGATCAGACCATCGTTGGAGTTTGGTGGGTTGAAACAGTGAAAATCTGCATGATTTCATTAGATATACATTTGATGTATATATAGTATTTGCATGTTGCATACAACCTATGAATATACTGCATTTGTATGAAAGATACAAGTTGTGAGTATCCATCATATATATGTCACTGACAGTTTGTATGTTGTGGAGATACATTTCAGATGATACAAAGGTTGACTGGCAGAGACGGTGATGAAGACAGGTGATCACAGGTCAAGGAATGTATGTACAAAGCTATCGGCATGAGGAAGCATATTGGCGGAAGCGATAAAAGTTGGGCCGATAGTTGTAAGTCTAGCCAATGGTGGAGTCCGGCATTGGTAGTGTCAGGGAGACAAAGGATATCAGCAAGAGGTTTAAGGTGTTTGCCGATAGCAAAGGTCCCGCCGATAGGTGAAAAGGTGATTCTCCATTGGCAAGAGGATATCGATCGACAGAGGAAACAAAGGTGGTGCCGACAGGAGGATGTGTTGCTGATGGTCAATAAGTCAAGGGCTTCATCAGAGTGAGAAGTGTTTCGGCGTAAGATCTAGAGAGGTCACCGAGAGTCGTTTGTCACAACGACAGTGTTAGTCGATAAGTGTATCGGGAAGAGTTTGGCCATTGGGTGAAGATGATAATGTGTTGCTGATAGGTCATGTCTTGGCGATAGGAGTTGATGCTATGTATATCGGTGGGAGATAAGTGGTCGAGATAACATTGTGATGTTCGGCCGATGATGTTGGGTCTTGCTGATAGGCAAGTAAAGTGAAACCTAAGCAAATGAATGTATGTCATACAATGGGAAATGTATGTTAAGGTTTTTTTTAGGGTAATGCAGGCATAGAGTATATGTGGCTCTGCATCAAATTGGTATCAGAGCTCAGAAAAAGGTCTGGGTTGTTTGTGTGTTGATTCTGTCACTGAGAAGATAGAGGTAGAGGAGTGAGAGGTTGACAAAATGCCTCCAAAAGGTAATGGTACTGTAAGGGAGTTGTAGGAAATGAAGGAAAAACATGCCAGAGAGATGAGGAAGATGAAGGAGCTTGCTGAAGCACTTCAAGCTAGGCTTGTAGCCTTGGAGAAGAACAAGAAGAGAGAAGTAGAAGATAGTGAATCAGAACAAGAGGAAGATGATGCTGAAGAATTTGAAGAGGTAGTTGAAGATCTGAATGCTGAGGATCAGAGATTTGCAAAACTATTAAAGGTAGTGCAGAGTGAGAAACTTAAGGTAAAGGTTGATGTTTCAAAGCATAATGGAAGTTTGGAGGAAGATGAGTTACTGGATTGGATTGCTGCATTAGATAATCACTTTGAATGTGAAGATGTTGTTGAGGATCAGAAGGTGAAGATTGTAAAGACCAAATTGGGAGGTCATGCTTTGGTATGGTGGGATTATGTACAATCTAAAAGGAGAAAGCAAGGTAAGTCAAAAATTTCTTCATGGGATAAGATGGTAGCAAGGATCAAAGGTAAATTCTTGCCAAAGGATTATGAAATTCAAATGTTCAAGAAGCTGCAATTTTTAAGGCAGAAGGAAATGGATGTGAAGGCATATATTGAGGAGTTTTATAAATTGAGTATGAGATCTGGTCATCATGAGAATGAGGTTGAAAAAGTTGCTAGGTACTTGGCTGGTTTAAGATTGAACATACAGGATGAGTTAGTTTTGGCTAACCCTAAGAGTGTAGAAGATTGTTATCAAATGGCAATCAGGATTGAGGAAAAGATGAAAAGGAGACAGGATAAGTCCATGAGAGGATGAGACAGCAACATAAGGGGAAGAGGATCAGCCCCTGCAACAAGACAGGTTAATACAGATCAAGCAGAAACTGGTAAATGACAAGAACAGTCTGATTTCAAAGGTGGATGGAAAGGTACCAGAGGCAGATTTGGAGGTGGTAGAGGTTCTACTACATTTTTTGGTAAGTGTTACACTTGTGGTGAATATGGGCATCCATTTTTCAAATGTCCAACAAAAGCAACAAGTTCAGGAGGAGAAAAGAGGGCAAAGGCAAATCTGATCCAAGAAACTGATCAGCAAAGTGTGAGGGAGACCCCTGATAATTATGGGTATCCAGAGGAGGGAGAAGCATTGATGTTAAGAAGGACAATCTTGAAGACATCAAAGGAGATGATGCAAAGAAGAGCTCTTTTCAAGACCACATGCAAGAGCAAAGGTAAAATATGTAAGGTTGTAATTGATTCTGGCTCAACAGATAATATGATATCTCAAGAAATGGTGGATAAATTGAATTTAGAAAGGATTCCACACCAACACCCTTACAAGGCATCTTGGGTGAGTGATAGTCAATCACTTTTGGTATATGAATAGGCATATGTTGATTTTCAGATTGGGGAATATCATGATAGAGTTTTGTGTGACATATTGCCCATGGAATGTTGTCACCTACTATTGGGTAGGCCATGGCAATTTGATAGGAGGGTACTGTATGATGGGTATGCAAATACCTACACCATCAAGAAAGATGGTAAAACTATTGTGTTGATACTTTTACAGGAAGAAGCTGCAACATAGAAGGTAGCAAAAATCATTTTAGTGGGAAAGAAAGAGTTTGTACAGATGCCTACAGCAGTAGGCATAAGGGTAGTTGAGGATACTATAGGGAACGAAGTTGTTAATGACAACAGTTTGAAGAAAGGTTCAGTTTTAACTGACAGAGGTCAACAACAGTTTCAGAAAAAGGTTTCTGAGTAGCCACAAATTGATTGGCAAGACAAGGATGTGATTGTAGTTGGGACTATTGTTTGTCCTATAAGTTGAAAGGAAGACAGATTTGAACATTGCAGAAGTTCAAGAGACAATTACTAAGGTTATTCAACCAAGTATTCAAACAAAGGTGCTGGTAAGATGAACTGGCAAACACAGGGTATGCATGAACAGAGCCTACATTGACAGGCAGGAGGGTTTACTTGCAAGACAACATGTTACAGTTCATAAATCTTGGAGCAGCCAAGAGACAGCAGAGGATAAAGCTGGAACAAGTCAGAACACTGAGATGGCAAAGAGTAAAGGTGGAATTCTTCCACAACCTAACTCATGGGACATGAGTTCTTTTTCTGTTGGGGAGTATGGTGCAAGAGCACCTATCCTACAATGGCCTACATGAGGCATTTAGTTGTTTTATGCTGAGTTTTATGTTTTCAATAAGGTCCTAATTGGACATTTAATGTAATAAGGTCTATTTGACCAAGGTATGTTATTTTTAGATCAATTGGTTAGAGTTAGTTAGAATCTGTTGAACAGCTGTAGTTCCCAGCCGCTTGGAGAGATTTCCTAACCACTTGGAGGCAAGTTTGTACTACCAGTGGTAACTAGATAAATACCCTGGGATTTGATTGATGAGGGCATCTAGGTTTTGTAGTAGCTGAAATCAGTCAATTCTATTGAGAAACAGAGCAATTGTGATCACCATTCTGATAGAGAAATAAGAGATCCTGTTTGATTTTACTGTGTAATCGATCTGTTGTTTTGATTGGCCGAATGGATTCTTTACCCCATTCCTCTGATTGATTCTGTGAATCAGAGGAATGGCTGTGTACAGTAGTTTAGTGTTTAGTTTGCATTTTCTGTTTGTTCGCCTGCATGTTTGTAGGATTGCAGTTGAGAGGTGTTGAGGAACCCTAGCATGGGTATGTGCTAGGTATTTTGGGGTGAAAGGGGTTTGAGAAATCATCAAGGAAGTGGATCAGACCATCGCCAGAGTTTGGCGGGTTGAAATAGTGAAAATCTGTGTGATTTCATTAGATATAAATTTGATGTATATATAGTATTTGCATGTTGCATACAACCCGTGAATATACTGCATTTGTATGAAAGATACAAGTTGTGAGTATCCATCATATGTATGTCACTAATAGTTTGTATGTTGTGGAGATACATTTTAGATGATACAAAGGTTGACTGGCAGAGATAGTGATGAAGATTGGTGATCACAGGTCAAGGAATGTATGTACAAAGCTATCGGCATGAGGAAGCATATCGGCGGAAGCGATAAAAGTTGGGCTGATAGTTGTAAGTCTAGCCAATGGTGGAGTCCGGCATTGGTAGTGTCGGGGAGACAAAGGATATCGGCAAGAGGTTTAAGGTGTTTGCCGACAACGAAGGTCCCGCCGATAGGCGAAAAGGTGATTCTCCATCGGCAAGAGGATAGCGATCGACAAAGGAACAAAGGTGGTGCCGACGGGAGGATGCGTTGCCAATGGTCAATAAGTCAAGGGCTTCATTAGAGTGAGAAGTGTTTCGGCATAAGATCTAGAGAGGTCACCGATAGTCATTTGTCACAATGACAGTGTTAGCCGATAAGTGTATCGGGAAGAGTTTGGCCATCGGACGAAGATGATAATGTGTTGCCGATAGGTCATGTCTTGGTGATAGGAGTTGATGCTCTGTATATTAGTGGGAGATAAGTGGTCGGGATAACATTGTGATGTTGGGTCAATGATGTTGGGTCTTGCTGATAGGAAAGCAAAGTAAAACCTACGCAAATGAATGTATGTCATACAATGGGAAATTTATGTTAAGGTTTTTTTTAGGGTAATGCAGGCATAGAGTATATGTGGCTCTGCATCAGTGCCACACTGGTAAATTGTAGATGTGCCATAATAGATAGTAAAAGAGCTGAAAATCAGTATAGATGCACCATAGGTTGGCACAAATGTGCAGCATAAGAGGACGAATGCATCGCTCTGGTGTTTCTTAGTATTTTTACAATTTTTTTGGAAATTTTTTATGTTTTTGGTACTTTAGTTGCAAGAAGGTTTCTCTGATCTGATTTTCTGAAATTATGGAAAGAAAACATAGCAAACACAAAGAATACTTTTATGGTTTTTTTACTTTTTTGTGATTTTTTGACTCTTTTTGGACTAAAAAGAAAGAACAAGTACAAATCCTAGGCTTCAAATGGTTTACAAGGGTTTTTGGCCACTAGAACAAAGGTGTTTAATGAAGGCAACCATTCGAGTGGTTATACATGTGGTAGCACTACTCTCCATTATGGAGTCTCCCAGCCTACAAGGGTTGCACCTTGGGGGGTTTTGGGGGAGGTTGGCTGTCGGTATAACACAACTACACTCGTTGTTTGAAGATTTCACTCCAAACAAAAAATATTTATAGTGGCTTGGAAGGGCTTGGTATCTAGACTGTTACCACTTAGGGTCGTTCCTACTTCGATGAATGATATCTAAGAGAAGGCCCCTCTAAAGGAAAAACACATGCGCAAATGATATGTCTGGCATTTTGGTCACCCAAGATAGGGGAGAGCATAGGCCTGGTATCACTCCCAAAACACAGAATATAGTGGTTCTTTTCCCCTAGTTAAAAATGAGAAAAACTAGATGAGCTATCTACTTGGGCAAGCATAGAATTTTGTTAACTTTGAAGTGATAACAAGATAGCACTGATGAGTTCAATTTTATGCCAGATAGCATGAATTGTTAACTTTGAAGTGATGATCAAGATAGCAATGGTTCAGTTTTACCCAGATAGCAATGATGAGTTCAATTTTAACCATGTAGCATGAATTGTTAACTTTGAAATGATAGTCAATCGAGATAGCAATGGTTCAGTTTTACCCAGATAGCAATGATGAGTTCAATTTTATCCAGATAGCAATGAGTTGTTAACTTTGAAAAGATAGCAATGTTGTAATGCAAGATAGCAATGATTTAATTACCACTTTCCTAGTTAAAACTATGTGAGATTTGTATGAGCATCTATTTTACTTTCCCTTTAGAAATTGAAGTGTGAGCTAACAAGTGCAACTATATTAATCTAAACCAGTACCTAGCCTACAAAACAGATCAAGGGAATTCCTGCAAAGACGTCAGCATTAGCAAAAATCTTCCAAAAAAAACCCTAAAATCACTGCCTACGACAGATGCGCCGCTTCAGAGATTGAATGCACATAAATAGTCAACAGAAGTGCCATAATACATATGCGCTAAAATAGAGGATAAAAGCGGTAGAAAATGGTGTATATGCGCTGCAATAACAGATGCGCCATTTCAGATGGTAAAAGTGCTATAACAGAGTATATATGTGCTGCAGTAATGAAAGCACCGTGACAAATAACAGATGCACTAAAACAGAGAGTATAAGCACTGTAGAAATGTAAGTGCCATGACAGGTAACAAATGCGCTAAAATAGAGAGTATAAACATTGCAAAAATGTATGCTTCGTGACAGGGAACAGATGCATGTTAGGAAGTGACGGATGCGCTATTTCCTCTTGTGTACAACTTTCTAAAACATAAAAACTCAGTTTTTGGGTTAAATTTAGGGCTAGGCCCCATGGTGGGCACCAAAAATGTTAAGGGAAAATTGGATTCAAATGAATAAGCAATAATATCAAATATCAAGATACCCAAAACTCAATGAAATGGTGAACAAAGAAGATTAATCAAATAAATTAATGAACAACAAAGAAAACCTTCTTCAATTCGAAGCTTCCATTGATTGCCTATCACAATTGATCTTGCATGTATGAAATAGGGCCCTTAGAGAGTTCACTTCCTTGCTATGCTTCAAGAATGTCAATTGGGAATGGCAGTGATAGTTTATTACAATGAAGAGGATCTTCTCAACAATGGTAGTAGTGCATAGTAGTGAATGTGATCACAAGCAATGAAGGAATTGGTGCCAAAGGTGCGCTATAATTCCTGTAGAGTAACAATACTTAAAACTTAGATGAATGAAATGGAAGAATGAGGTTGCTTTTATAGACTTGGGAAAGAAGAGATCAACAGTATAGAAGACTTGAGAAGATCAACGATTGAGAATAGATGAGGAACATGCAATGAATAAGAAGAAGACATGTGTCTTGCTTTCTTTTACATGAGAGGATTTGCTAAGAATAGAAGAATGAGTTAAAGCAATTAAAAGAATATAACAACCAGTTAAGTGATTTAAAACAAGAAGAATAGATTTGCATGAGAATAAGAAGATATTTTGCTTTATTAAATATTAGGAATATTTAATTGCATGTGCACAAAGCTTTGAATTATATTTAGAGATAACTCAATTTAGAAGAAAAGGCAACTTAAATAAATAATTGATTTATTTAAATTTAAAGAAGATATTATTGGAAGAAACAATTAAATAATTGGAATTATTTAATTTAGAAGATAAAAAAGCAAATTAAATAAATAAATTTATTTAATTATTGTGCATGATTTGGAAGAATAAATAAAATGTTTGATTGTATTTTATTTTTGGAGATTTGAGAGGATTTAAATAAATTTGATTTGATTTATTCAAATTTAGAAGAATGATTTTGATTTAATTAAATAATTGAGAATTATTTAATTGTTTGGAAGAATTTAATTAAATAAAGGATTTTATTTAATTTTGACTTTAGAAGAGGTAATTAAATATTTTGATATTTAATTAATTTAGAGGAATATGAATCAAATAAATTTATTTATTTATTGATAGAAGAATTTGAAGGGATAAATATTAAGAATATTTATTTAGACCAAGTTGTGTCATTTATAGGCATATACAAATTCTATGATGATTAAGTGATGCAAATAAAAGGGTATTGGAGAAAGCAACTGTCAGATATCTCAACATCTACAACAAGGCACTGATTGAGATAACTTCTGAGTTGCCACAAAGTCTAGCAAGTTTTTAGAGTTGAGAAAAGAAAATTCCAAGAGCAAGGACTTGGAGATTAGGGAACATGTGTTAATAAGTTTGTGTCCTCAGATTTCATATGATCAAATAGATATGATATTCAAGGAAGTCAAAGATGACTTTAGAAGTAAAAAGAGAATGAACAAACTCATTCTTGGAGAAACAAGTGAAATTGTTGAAGAAACTCAAGAAATTCTTTTGAAAGCATTAAAGAAGCACAATTTTCCTATAGTCACAAAAGAAGTTCCGAATGGTAAAGAAGAGAACGTCATTGATCATAAATCTAAGTTGAGTGAAGCCTTTGTTCCAGAAGAAGAACAAGCAAAATAAGAGGATACATAAATAATAGATAGAGAAGCTGATGCAAGAGACACTCTCAATCCACCAAATACATCAAGAAAAGAAGATGATATCACTACTTCACGGAGCTCTACAGATCAGGTAGCAAGTAGTGAACAAAGAGAAAAGAGTCCCTTTGTAGAGAACACAAAGAATAATAAAGAAGAAAAAGAAAGAAAAAGCAGAAGAAGATGGTACAAATTTTGAAGCACACAAAGTAGATACTGAGAAATCAAATGAACAAAAGAATAGTTCAAAGAATATTGCAAGAGACACTGCGGGTGCAGTGAAACATCTTCTTGAAAAAGAAACAATTGAGCTTGATGAACCTAAACTACTTCAAGGTCTAGCCAATCCAGATGCTCTCTCTCCAATTCAACTGATGAAAATAGCATCATTCACCCAAGTAAAGGCTAGAGAAAAGATGTTGAAGTTCCACATGGAGGACAATGAGCTATTGGGGCTTGCATCTAGGATTTTGGAGAAGTTGATGCCTGCCTATCAAAAGAGTCCATCTAATTCCCCATTTGAACATCTAAAAAATCTTGTAAGTTCCATAAATACTCACTTTGAGTCCCTTGAGAAATCGGTAGAGGCAAAAGTTAAAAAAGAGTTCTTAGATAAGAAATTTTTTGAAATAAAAAACCTAATAGGAAATGATAGAAGAATACTTGGTATTAGCATAAATAGTATCCAAAATGCTCTAAATGATGAAAGTGATATATACAAATTTTTTCTATCATGGCCCAAAGTTAATGAAGATATTGAGAAGATAAAGAAGAAAGAACAGTGTTGCAAGTATGGCCCTAACTTGTATTGTCATTGATGTCAACATACTCCTATTGCATTGATGTCAAGAATTAGATGAGTTGTGTGCTGAGGATATTGAGAAAATTAGCCCCATCAGAAACAGAGAAGAATAGTAAAGATAATTAAGTTCTATAAAGTAAAGATCCCAGCCAGCTGAAGATCAGAGTATGTGCATCAAAGGGTTTGTAGATATGTGTCTGAAGGTGCTCCAGTCAAGATTTTAGAGGTCTGCATGAAGATTTGGAGAAGTTATAGCCATATGAGTAAAACTGGCTCTGGCACCTATTCAGAGGTGACAGAGTGGCACAAATGAGTCTGGTGAGATCTAGAAATGAAATATCATGTTCTGCAGATCTAGTGGCATGTTTGGAAGGCTAATAGACATTGATAACTCGATTGGTTCATTGTTTGGAGGTCTGCAAGAAATTCTTCTAATGTGACAATGATGACCGGCTATGTTCTTGAAGTTCTAGATGAAGATGTGAATGACTACAGTAAGCAGAAGTGGTGCGGATGTTCTTGGTGATTCAAGCAAACTTGTGGGGGTCTCTATATTGTGTCTAGTTTGTGTTGGTAGTCCACATTAAAGATTAAGTTCATAATTGAAGATTTACCTTTGGGTGATGGTGTTCTTCCTAGTCTTGGCCGACTGGATGATTTGTACATGTTGCGGATGAGTTTGAAAGTGTTTTGCAAAACATGGCATGTTCCTCAAAGTAGATTGAAGTCCCAGATATGTGTGGCTGACAGTTTAGTGATGTACATAAAATGTTTGTAATAAGTCAAGCTGTATTTTTGTAATTGCTCTGTAATAAAATAAGTGTATGTTGTGCCAAATTTGATGATCATTCCAAAGTCAATGTCCTGTATAAATAAGAGTTGTGAAGTTGTTCAAAAGTGGGCGTGGTTAGGATGAGGAGGTGGTAAGAAAGAGGAGTGAAAAGTGGAGCAAAAGTGTGGAGCTTTAATGGAACTAACTCAAGCATAGTGAAGATGCTAATTTCTAGTTCAAGTATGTAATAATTATTTTCTTCTGTAGACAATGCATCCCCTGTAGGCAGTGAGCCTTTTGTGAGCAGTGTGCTCCGGTAGTGAGCCCTAATTGGCAAGTGTCATTTTATTCTTCTTGTTATTTTAATAGAGAATACAATCTTGGGTTAGTTACCCCATGGTTTTTTCCTTAACCAGGTTTTCTACATTAAAATCTTGGTGTCATATGTGTTTTTGATTATATAAGTTGGCAAAAACTAGGGGCCGAACCCTTACATTAAGACAAAAAGAGACCATAGAGGCTTAAGCACAAAAAGAGCCACCAGACCAACTATAGCATAAATAACATAAACATCATATACAACCTATAACCAATAGATAGTAAGTAGCAGTAGATAGATAGCATAAAAAGTAATAGAACTAAGGAGATACATTCTCCCAGCCTTTAGCTAGAAATTCAACAAATTCACCAAGTTTTTTGAATTTCTCCTCCTCCTCTTCATTAGCACGAGTCCCAAGTTCCTGTAACAGAGACATGTTAAGCATCGATGTATGACTGAGCACACTGCTTATGAGCTCTCCCATAGAAGAAACCTTTTGCTCCAGATGATCCACACGACCCCTAAGGACAGTAAGATCATGCCCATGGTCATCCCCTTCCTCATTAGTCTCCTCTCCAACCTCCTCCATGATCATCCTCTCCCCTTCACTAGCATTGTCCACCGAATCACCATCATCACCTCTCAAATCATCAACCTGTTTCCCTTCATCCTTACCCACATCATCTTTAGAGATCTCTTGAACATCAATGTCTTTGGAATTCAACTGATTGTCCCCCTGAGTGGAGGCTTTAGAAGCACTTTTAGAGTAGTCAATCAGTTTAGCTTGTGGGGCACTCTTACCAACAATCCTTCCTGACCTCCTTACCATAGAAGAGAAGCCCTCCTTCTTATCTTTAGCAGACAAATTAGCTTTATGTTTATTGCTAGGTCCCACAAGTTCATTGCTTAGATTCTTATGGGTCCCTATAGAGTCCCCCACAATATCATCATCAACCTCTCCTAGTTTTTGTTTCTTACTTTTCACACTCCCTTTAGAAGCCAAAGTATGAATATCCTTCACCGTGGTGGTCTCCTTAGTGGTCATAGATAAAGAAACCCCTTTCATTTTTTGGGAAATAGAGGCAGGGCAAGGTTCCTTAGAAACAACAACATCAAGGGGGTCAAGATTGGCATGAACCTCACAACTAGGAGTCTGAATTGGCTTAGGTGGCTCCAAAGCAAGATGAAAATTATATAAACAAAGGATAAGACCTTGATGTAGAGGGACATGCTTTTTAGAGGGTTTCTTATCCATCTTAGCTTTAACCCTAAAAACAAAGTGTTTAAGGGATGACATCAAGTAAAAAGGGAAACTAATAAGAGCATTATGCCTGAAATGATTAAGCAGAGGAAGGTGATAATTATAAAACCTGGTGAACCAACCCTCCAATGTGAAGTATTTCATGAGAAGAAAGTACATCTCATCCCATGGCTCTGGCAGCTTGGCATGTTCAAACCCTCCCTAGTAAGGAACTAAATCCTCTCCTTCCCCCAGAAAAAGCTTCTGGTTTAAATGATTAGCCACCTTCGCCTTCCTTTGCAACTTAGTACCCTTAGTAGAAAGACCAATTGCCATGGCTATGGCTTGTTCAGGGATTTCAAAACCAATTCTTCCCACAGTAACTCTACGATTATGCCAGGAAAGGGCAAATTGCATAGACAAATTTTCATCAAAACCATTCAAGCATTCCAGAAAGGGACTAATGCCACCTTCCTTGCAATAATACCAAACCACAGCATTATCCTTGAATTTAGAGCAAGATATTAGCTCCATGCAAATCTTGTCTCCCCCCATTATCTCCTTTCTCTCAAAGACACAGAAAACACAGAGCTAAAAATTTATAGAGTGTTTTCAGAAGGTAATTCTAACAGCTTAGGCAAGAATAATGAAATAGTAAATGAGGCTTAACATGCACAAGTCATCATTATCCTGGAGCACCTTCACAAACTCCAATCAATGCCAACCCTTCCCATACTTGAAAATGATAATCATAAATTTCCTATGATTACCATATAACCAACTCGCCTTAACATTGTTATATCTTGGGCACACAACTGAGAGGGGGGGGGGGGTGAATCAGTTGTACAAAAACCTTGCATCTACTTCAAACACTTGTTTCTTCGTTTTAGTTAACAGCATAACAATTAACCATTCAGGAAAGCAGAAAGCATAAACACTGGAGTAGATAAACATCAACACATTAGACACCAAGATTTTTGATATGGAAAACCTGGTTAAGGGAAAAAACCACAGGGTGATTAACCCAAGGATTATTCTCCGTTAGAAGAATAAGAAAAATGAATGGCACATGCCAATTAGGGCTCACTACTCGAGCACACTGCTCACAAGGAGGCACACTGCCTACAAAGAGACACACTATCTACAAGATCATAAGGAACACAACCTTGAACTGGAGAATGACATCTTCACTATGTCTGGATCAGTTCCATTTAAGCCTGAAACACTTCTGCTCTGCCTTTCGCTCTTTCACTATACCACACTCATCTGCTCCACAACACACTTTGAAATGGACTCACAAACCTTTATTTATACAAGACATCAACTTAGGAACAATCATCTAAGTCAGCAATCAACCATAAGAACATTCGCAAGATGAATAACACATCCGGTCGACCACCACAAGATCATTCGCACGATGAACAACTCATCTGGTCGGCTAGTCTGAACAAGAACTTCATCCGAAAGAATATCTTCAATTTCGGGCTCTACCACCAATGCGGACCAATAACACAACCCCAACATGATCCAAGAACCTTCACAGGCTTGCCTGAATGACCAGGTACATCCACACTTCCTCTACTCACTAGAATCTCATCTCTTCCTCATCTAGAACTTCAAGAACACAATCTATCGCCACTGTCATACTGCAAGAGGTGCTTCTGGACCTCCAAACCACATACTAATCAAGATGACACATCACAAGGACATCCCAAACATTCTATCCAATCCGCAGAATAGGACAATGCACTTTCAGACTCACCGGACCTTTTTGTAACACTCTGTCACTCCGGAGCATCTCCTAGAACCGGTTCTACTTGATCGATTACAACTTCTTCACATCTTCATATGGACCTCTGAAATATTAACTGGATCATCTCAAGACTCATATCTACAAACCCTTTAATCCGCATCCTCTAAATATCAACCTATTGAGTACTTTTGCCTTCTTCTCATCATTGTTTTTCACTATTCCTGATTGAGACTAATTTTCTCAATATCCTCAGCACACAGATCATTCAATCCTTCTTGTCAAAGCAATATGAGTATGTTGACATCAATGACAACACTAGTTCACCTCATACTTGCAACAATCTCCTCCTTTGTCATTGATGGCAACATATGATGTGAAAAACCATCAAGACAAGAACTTCTCCTTTCTGTCACAGCTCCCCCTTTCAACAGCAACTCTTCACAAGTCTTCTTTTACTACTCCCCCTTTGATCATCAACCACTTATTTTTCACATGTCTTCTCTCCCCCTTTGACATCGATGGCAAAGGGCTCATACTTGCAATTTGAACACATCAGAATCATACCAGCTGCTCCCCCTTAGTAGCAACTCCCCATCATCAATCTGGATCACAAGATATGACTGTGATATCCACCAAACTGATGCACATCAGTGCATCCTAGTTCATCTCCGGAGGGGTCATGACCCCTAACTTCTCCCTGAGATACTCAAAAGAGTCCTTGGGAAGAGGTTTAGTAAAGATATCTACAATCTGATCCTTGGAGGATACATACTCCAATCTGACTTCATCCTTGTTCACTTGTTCTCTCAGAAAGTGAGACTTGATAGATATGTGCTTGGTCTTAGAATGCAACACCGAATTCTTAGAAATATTTATTGCACTTGAATTATCACAGAAAATTGTGATAGGCTCCTCATATTCTACTTTAATGCCTTTTAGCATCTGCTTCATCCATAAGATTTGAGTGCAACTACCTACTGTTGCAATGTATTCTGCTTCAGTTGTAGACAGAGATATTGCATCTTGTTTCTTGCTTAGCCAAGAAACCAATCTCTTTACCAAAAAGAATGCTCCACCATTGGTGCTCTTCCGGTCATCCACATCTCCTGCCCAATCTACATCTGTATATGCATGAAGAGAGAAATCATGATCTCTAGGATACCACAAACCATACTCAACTGTCCCCTTTAGATATCTAAAGATTCTCTTGATTGCCATGACATGAGATTCTCTAGGATCAGCCTAAAATCTTACCACAAGACCAACAGCCTGCATTATATCTGGTCTAGTCTGAGTGAGATACAACAATCCACCAATCATTGATCTATACTTTGTCTGATCTGCCTTAGGAGAGTCATCATCTTTGGTCAACTTACATCCGGTTGCCATAGGTGTGTTCATTGGCTTTGAATCTTCCATCCCAAATTTCCTCAACAATTCTTTCACATATTTGGTCTGAGAAATGAAGATCTCTTTCTTTGTTTGAGTAATTTGTAGACCCAAGAAGAAATTCATTTCACCAAGAATAGACATTTCAAACTCACTTTTCATCTAATTTGCAAAAGTTTTACACATACTATCTCTTCCTCCAAAAATGATATCATCCACAAACACTTCAACAATCAAGATGTTTTCATGATCAATTTTGAAATATAAGTTACTGTCAGTAGTACCTTTTTTGAATCCAATCTACACAAGATGCTTATCCAACCTTTCATACCATGCTCTTGGGGCTTGCTTCAATCCATACAATGCTTTCTTCAACTTGCAGACCATATCATCATTTTCAGACAATTGAAATCCATCCAGTTGTTCAATGTAAACTTCTTCTTCTAGATCACCATTTAGGAAGGCAGACTTGACATCCATCTGATATACCTTGAAGTCTTTGAAGGCAACAAATGCAAGAAATAATCTGACTGCTTCAATTCTTGCCACCGAAGCAAAGGTTTCTTCAAAATCAATTCCTTCTATTTGAGAGTAGCCTTTGCAGACCAATCTAGCTTTGTTTCTGATCACTTCACCAACTTCATTTACTTGGTTTCGGAAGACCCATTTGGTTCCAATCACATTCTTGTTTCTAGGTCTGGGAACAAGATCCCAAGTATGATTTTTCTCAATTTGCATCAACTCTTCCTCCATTGCTTTGGTCCAGTCCTCATCATTGCAAGCTTCATTAATTGTCTTAGGTTCAATCTTTGAAATCAGACAACATTCATTTGAATCTTGAGCAATTCTTCTCCTTGTTTGTACTCCTTTGCTTTTGTCACCTATGATCTGATCTTCAGAATGATTTAGAGTTACATACCTTGGAACTTTGGGAGTTTCTTGCACTACTGTTTCTTGACCAAGCTCATTCAGACAAACCTCTTCTTCCTGATTTACTGGATCAGTCTGTGTCTGAATTTCAGAGGAGGATTGAGCTCCTTGCACTAGAGAATCATTCTGATCATCTTCATCACATTCATAGAATCTTGAGGGCTCCTTAATTCCTTCATCAACCTTCACATTTATACTTTCTATCATCTTTTTCAATCTCTTATTGTAACATCGGTATGATTTGCTTTGAGTGGAGTAACCCAAGAAAATTCCTTCATCACTTCTAGCATCAAACTTTCCTAGATCTTCATCACTTTTGATATAACACTTGCTACCAAATACTCTAAAATATCTCACAGTAGGAGTTACACCAAACTAAAGTTCATAAGGAGTCTTATCGGTATTGCTTTTGATTTGAACTTGACTAAGAGTGTAGACTCCAGTGCTGACAACTTCTATCCAAAACATTTGGGGAACATTTGCTTCCATCATCATTGTCCTGGAAGCTTCTTGGATGGTCCAGTTCTTTCTCTCAACTACTCCATTCTGCTATGGAGTCCTAGGAGCAGACAACTGTCTCCTTATGCCATGCTTCTCACAAAAGTCTATGAATTCACCGGATGTGAATTCACCACCTCTATCAGACCTCAGACATTTTAGTTTCAATCCGGTTTGATTCTCTACCATAGCTTTGAAGATTTTGAACTTCTCAAGGGCTTCTGATTTTTCTTTTAGGAAGGTAACCCACATCATCCAGGAATGATCATCAATTAGTAACATGAAATATCTATCACCTTGCATACTCTTGATTCTTGTCGGACCACATAGATCAGTATGGACTAATTCCAGTAATTTGGTAGTGGACTGATCCTTGCTTTTGAAAGAGACTCTACTCTGTTTACCTAGCTGACATTCTTTGCACAAACTATTTCTAGGTTTCACCAATTTAGGAAGATCTCTTATAGCCTGAGTATTGCTTATCTTGATGATGTTATCAAAATTTACATGACACATCCTTCTATGCCATAACCAACTCTAATCAACTTAAACAAATAGACAACTTTTATTAGAACCAACTAGATGGAAGATATTACCTTTTGTTTGAGTTTCGGATGCAATCTCAGTTCCAGAGCTTTCAAAGATCCTGCATCTTCCATTCTTGAAGCAGAGATCATGGCCTTTGTCCACTAACTGACCAACACTGAGAAGATTGTGTTTCAATGCTTCAACATAAAGTACATTAGCAGTTTTGCTCTTTCCATCAAAAGATATAGCTCCTCTACCTCTGATTCTGCCAGCAGAATTATCACCAAACTTTACCATTCCTCCTTCATACCTTTCCAAATCTAAGAACTTGTTCTTGTCACCTGTCATATGGTGAGAACAACCACTATCAATAACCCAATCATCCTTTTCTTCAACTTGGGCAGCCAAAGCTCTTTCTACAACCTTATGATTGACAGGTTCAGAGGATATTGAATCTTCTTCCTTGATGGCAATAAACACCCATTCATTTCTAGATTTGCTTCCCATTTCTGATTCATCATCTGTTACTCCTTCATTATCATCTTCTTCATGAACATAATAGTAGTTCTTTTGAAACCTTTGTCTGTTAGCATTTGACCTTGTAGATCTCTCTAGACATCTTGAAGCAAAATGACCAATCTTATTGTAGTTGAAGCACTTAAAGGGTAGTTTTCCTTTATACTTACCGGATCCTCTTGGCAATCTCTTTGCAATGAGGGCTTCAAGTTGAGTTGTTTCTGCTTCTTCTTCTTCCATGTCTTTCCTTGCTTGATCATACCATAACAGCTTCCTTGAAGAATTCTCTCCCGGATCAAATCTTTGTTTGCCTTTCACATAGGCACTAGCCTTGAATGCAGATTTAGTCTTGGGGTGATCATCTCCAAAATCAGTCATTTCAAATGCAACTAGTTTGCCAGCTAATTTCTCTCTTGTGACAGTTGTATGGGCTCTTAATTCATCAATGGCAACAACCTTGATCTTGTAGGCAACAGGAAGGGATCTGAGAATTTTGCAAATAATTTTATTTTCATCCAGAACTCCACCAGCATTCCTGATTCCACACACCAGCTCATTTACCCTTGGCATAAAGGTAGTGATATTTTCATCATCTCTCATCTTCAATCTTTCAAATTTCCCTTCCAGACTTTGCAACATTGCACTCTTAACAAACTCATCTCCTTCATGCAGAAGTTCTAGTTTAACCCAGATCTCATATGCAGTTGGTAGGTCAATGACATTTGAGAGCTCTGAATCATTCAATGCACTTAGAAGAGCTTCTTTGGTCCGCAAATTGTTTTCAGCATCTGTGATTTCATTCAGAGTTGACAAACCACCCTGTGGAGGTACATATGGTTTTGAAACCATGGCCAAGTATGCTTTTCCCATACACTCCAAGTGACATTTCATGTGACCTTTCCAGAGAGTGAAGTTGGTTCCATCAAACTTCAGACTATCCTTCTTGTATGACGACATCCTAGATCTCCTCAAGCGGTTAAGATCCTTTCAGAGGAACTTGGCTCTAATTCCAATTGTTAGATCTAGGGCACACAACTGAGAGGGGGGTGAATCAGTTGTACAAAAACCTTGCATCTACTTCAAACACTTGTTTCTTCTTGTTAGTTAACAACATAACAATTAACCATTCATGAAAGAAGAAAGCATAAACATCAGAGCAGATAAACATCAACACATTAGACACCAAGATTTTTGATGTGGAAAACCTGGTTAAGGGAAAAACCACGAGGTGATTAACCCAAGGATTATTCTCTATTAGAAGAATAAGAAAAATGAATGGCACATGCCAATTAGGGCTCACTACCTAAGCACACTGCTCACAAGGAGGCACACTGCCTACAAAGAGACACACTATCTACAAGATCATAAGGAACACAACCTTGAACTAGAGAATGACATCTTCACTATGTCTGGATCAGTTCCATTTAAGCCTGAAACACTTCTGCTCTACCTTTCGCTCTTTCACTATACCACACTCATCTGCTCCACAACACACTTCAAAATGGACTCACAAACCTTTATTTATACAAGACATCGACTTAAGAACAATCATCTAAGTCGGTAATCAACCATAAGAACATTCGCAAGATGAATAACACATCCAGTCGGCCACCACAAGATCATTCGCACGATGAACAACTCATCCAGTTGGCTGGTCTGAACAAGAACTTCATCCAGAAGAATATCTTCAATTCTGGGCTCTACCACCAATATGGACCAACAACACAACCTCAACATGATCCAAGAACCTTCACAGGCTTGCCTGAATGACCAGGTACATCCGCACTTCCTCTACTCACTGGAATCTCATCTCTTCCTCATCTGAAACTTCAAGAACACAGTCTATCGCCACTGTCATACTGCAAGAGGTGCTTCTGGACCTCCAAACCACATACTAATTGAGATGACACATCACAAGGACATCCCAAACATTCTGTCCAATCTGCAGAATAGGACAATGCACTTCCGGATCTCACCAGACCTTTTTGTAACACTCTGTCACTCCGGAGCATCTCCCGAAACCGGTTCTACTTGATTGATTACAACTTCTTCACATCTTCATGCAGACCTCTGAAATATTAACTGGATCATCTCAAGACTCATATCTACAAACCCTTTAATCCGTATCCTCTAAATCTCAACCTATTGAGTACTTTTGCCTTCTTCTCATCACTATTCTTCACTGTTCCTGATTGAGACTAATTTTCTCAATATCCTCAGCATACAGCTCATTCAATCCTTCTTGTCAAAGTAATATGAGTATGTTGACATCAATGACAACACTAGTTCACCTCATACTTGCAACAAACACGACTGATAAATAATGCTGAAATCACATTATACAAAGAAGTACAATAGTTCGTAAAAAATGTGTATTTCAAAATACACATCATCAATGCCCAAAAAAACCAACTAAACAGGTTGGCACCCTCACTATGATGAGTCATCCTTGACAAGTCATCTCTTTTGGAATCAGTTCCATTATATTAGAATGAATATTTTTAAATTGGCACCAACACCGCCAATTCGTGAATTGCTGACCACAATTAGCAAGAGCATTAGCAACCTCATTCCCCTCTCTATAAATATGAGAGATTTCAAATCTAGAGATCCTCTTGACTAGGATTTGGATATCCACAATAATATCCTTAATTCGCCACCCACAGACTGAAGCATTAGTAATTACATCAATGATCAGTTTAGAATCCCCCTGAATATGCAGATGAGGAATGTCACGAGAAATAGCCAATTTAACCCCCCATAAGAGAGCAGAGGCTTCAACATAGTTTTTCTTTGAATACCTATCGCACTAGTATAGGCAGCAACCAACCCCCCTTTGTCATCCCTGATAATCCCACCACCACTAGCCTTACCATTGGACTTAGAAGCCCCATCAAAGTTAAGTTTGAAACAATGGGGCCTTGGAGGGGTCCATCTAGTATTTAATCTCTGAATCTTTTTAGAGTTATCATATGCCAAAATTTGGTTAAGAATTCTCTAATTGATAGTAATTTGTTCTTCCTCTTTAGTAAGTGGTTTATCAATAGTTTTGATGTGAGAGTTAACACTTTCAATGAGGAGCTTAGAGAGAGATTGAAAGACTTGAGAGGAGTCCCTGACAGCTTCCCCAAATATTCTGTTATTCCATTCCTTCCACAAAGTCCAACCAAGGAGGGGAAGAGTTTGGTGCTAAAGCTCCACAAGCCAAGGATGTGAAAAAGTAGGATACCAATTAGCAATGACTTCCCTAATATCTAGATTACAAACCCATTGAATGCCAAAGTTCTACAAAATTATACTCCAAATTTCCATGGAAAAGTCACAATGAAGAATTAAGTGAGAAATAGTTTCCTCCTCCTTAAGGCATAGGAAACACCTATTCACTAGGGTGAATCCCCTTTGCTGTAAATTATCTTAGGTTAAAATCTTATTATGAACAACAGCCCACCAAAACATATTAACTTTAGGAATAAGCTTATGATTCCAAACTTTCCTCCAAAGCTCATTTTTATGAACATTAGGGATCAACATGTGGTAAGCAGAGTTAACTGAGAAATGACCTCTCTTATCAAGATGCCAATACAACTCATCTTCCCTAAGAAAGAGAGGGATTCTGGCACCCAAAAGCATTTGTTGAATAGAACTCATCCTAGGAATAAACTTAAGGTGATGAGCACAACAATCAAGAAGATTTTTCCAAAGTCTGATACCATTCTCAATATGAATATAATGAAAGACTTTTGACCCAAAGAACTATTTGGCAATATCAACAACAATCCCATAATCCCACTGAGCAACAAGGGCCTTGTCAACAACCCAAGTGTCCTCCCAGAAATTTATAGTATTACCATTGCCCAATTTCCACCTAAGCCCATGTTTGAGTAAGCTTCTAGACTTCATCATTTTGTTCCAAATAACAAAGCCCTAATGAAGCCCCTCTTGATAAAAGAAACTAAGATTATTAGCACCATCTAAATACTTAGCTTACATAATGGCTCCCCATTCTTTATGGTTGTGGACCAGATTCCAGTTAATTTTGGCAAGGAGGGCTTTATTCATATTTCTTATAGATCTAATATTAAGACCCCCATGAGATTTAGGAAGGCGAACCTTCTCCCAACTAACCAGAGACATTCTCTTTTTATCTTCCACACCTATCCATAGAAAATTTCTTTGGATCTACTCCAATTTGTTAGCAATAAACCTAGACATTTTAAAAAGAGATAGAAAATAAGTAGGAATACCTTGAAGAGAAACTTGTAAGAGCTGTAATTTACCAGCACTACCCAGGAGCTTCCCCTTCTAGCCAATCAACTTCTTTTGAGTTCATTCCAAAATTCCATTCCAAAATCCCAAAGAGACCTCTTTAACAGTTAAAGGAAGGCCAAGATAGACAACAGGAAGATCAGCCTCAGCACAACCAATAATGTTAATATTTTTTCTCCGGAGATCACCCTGAGTGTTGAAAAAATAAACATTACTTTTTTGAAAATTTATGTGTTGACCAGAAGCTTTGGCATAGTCATTGAGAATATTCTTCCAACTTTGAGATTTAACCATAGACGAGATACCAAAGAGGATGGTATCATCCACAAATTGCTACACAAACATAGGAGGTATAGAAGAGGCAGGTTGAATGCCCACAATTTCCTTAGAGAGAACCTTAGAATGAACATATCTCCCAAGGGCCTCAGCCATCATGATAAATAAATATGGGGAAAGAGGATCTCCCTATCTAATCCCCCTCATGGAAGAGAAAAAGTCTCTGGGGACCCCATTAACCAAGACTAAGAATTTAGCAATAGAGATAGCTTCCCAAATGAGAAGGGAGAGTTTATCATTAAAACCAAACTTTTGGATAACCTTAAAAAGAAACTTCCATGAAACTCTATCACAGGCCTTAGAAATGTCTAGCTTTAGAACCATACCAGGGATCTTGCTCTCCACCATAGAATGGATGGTTTCATGAGTGGATATAACAGCATCTAAAATCTGTAGACTAGGGACAAAGCCTTTCTGAGAAGGGGAAATAATTTTATCCAGGAAAGGTTGGAATCTCAGAACAAGCAATTTGGTACACAACTTATAAATGGTATTACACAAGCTAATAGGTCTAAAATTAGTAAGCAACATAGGATTTGGCTTCTTAGAAACAAGAACAATAAATGTATTGTTGAGCTACTTTAGAAGTTTACCAGTTCTAAAGAAATCCCTAATAGCAGCAGTTACATCAAAGCCCACAATATCCCAATATTCCTAAAAAAATATCAGAGGAAAGCCATCAGGGCCTGGGGCTTTGAAAGGACCCATGGAGAATAAAATAGCATGAACCTCTTCCTCAAAAATTAGTTTCAACATTTCGATGTTGTCCTCCTCCATAATCAACGAGGGGATTTTATCAAGGAACTGATCCATAATCTGCCCATTGACAACATTATCAGCTTGTTCTGAAAACAAATTCTGAAAAAACAAAGCAGCTTGATTACCAATCTCATTGTCATCCATGATAGTATTTCCATCCTCCGAACATAATTTAGAAATAGAATTAGCTTTCTTATGCTTCATAGCTGAAAGATGAAAAAAGGTAGTAATATGATCCCCTTCTTTGAGCCACTGAACTTTGGACTTCCGTTTCCAGAAAATTTCTTCTTTATTCATAAGGTTCTTCTAGTAAGAAATCAGATTACTTTCCTCTTGGGCAATGTCCTCTATAAAAACTCCTTGAGCCATTAAATTTTGAAGGTCAACTAATTTACCAGAGATAGTATTCTTCTAAATAAACACATTACCAAAACTATATTTGTTCCTGCCACGAACCTCTTGTTTAATATGTAAGAGCTTCTTGACCAGCCTAAACATAGGAGTACCCTGAACCAGAAGTTGCCACCAATTAGTTAGGAGACTCCTAAAATCTTTATGTTTAATACATAGCTTCAAATCTGAAAGGGAAGGGACCAAGCCTATGCTGGACCATCCAATTGAGGAGATTAGGATTATGATCAGAAATAGTTCTTGGTAAAACTGCCAAACTCAAATTAGAATGATTATCCCAGTTATTAGAGATAAGGAATCTATCCAATTTAACTTGTATCATTTGATCCCCTCTTCTTGTATTGGACCAAGTAAAATTCTAATTCTGAAGCTCCACATCCAGCAACCCAAAGCTATTGATAAACTCATCAAAATCAAACATACTATCAAAATAGTCAAGAATATCCCCTATTTTCTCTGAAGGGTATAAAGGAGTATTAAAATCTCCAGCCAACATCCAAAGAGAATGAGGGGAAGTCGAAAGAAGAATAGACAAGTCCATCCACAAAGTTTTCCACAGGGCCCTTATGTTTGGGGCATATATATTGATTAAAGACCAATTGAAAGAAGGCATAGAGAAATTGACAATCAGAAAATGCTTACTAGAAATAGTAAGAGTACCACGAAATTTGGCATTAGTCCACATAGTAATGATCCCTCCAGAAGTGCCCATAGCAGGGCTAATACAAAAAGCAACATTTGGCCAGATTCTATCAACTATCATCTTAAAGTTCTCCTTAGACATTTTAACTTCCTGAAGTAAAAGAACATCAATTTTATGATCCAGAATACAGTTCTTGACTTCAAATTATTTGGTGGGGCTATTAAAACCCATCATATTCCAATAAAGTATTCTCATTTGGGAAGTTTTTGAGATTGAATCTCCAATGTTTTTTGTTTACCACTGGCAATCTCCCTAGCAATCTCTCGTTGCCTTATTTCCCTAAGGGTTGATCTTCCTTGCCTAGAATCTGTTCCAACATCAGCAGATTTCTTAGTCCTATGACTCTTTTTCTTAGGGGTAATCCACTCATCTTGGTCATTACAGTTACCACTAGGTCTGATTCTAGTGATCGGAGAAGGAATAGTAGACTAATTCACAGAAAACCCCTCCTTAAGGGACCCAACAGTGGTCCTATCAATGGCAAGAGAAGGCCTCTATTTAGAAGATGGTTGAATAGTCTCAACACTATTGTTGCAAATAGATTATGGTATTTGGGCATTCAACACAGATGTTGAAGGGGACCCATCAACATCATCAACAACCTCAGCTGACTGGGATTGAATCTCACCATCTTTGAGCACTGGGGGATCCTTTGTAACTTGTTGATCGAGGGTCTAGCAATCAACACGGTCAGCCTTCTGATCACCCAACTCCATGTTCCTCTCAAGATTCTCTCCTATAAGATAGGTATCATTTTCGTCATTACCCCCCATTCCCTGATTGTCAAGAATGTCTTCTTTCGATGAAATATCATCTCTCTCTTTATTCAGATCAGAAGTTTCTCCCACTTTCTTAAGCTTACAATGGGTCATTAAATGACCCTTCTTCTTACAGAGCTGGCAAAATGTAGTAGCATTTTCATAAAGGATCAGTTGTGTCCAGATCCCATATTTAGAGTTCAACTCTATGGTCATGGGGAGGGTTTTGTGAACCTCCACATTAACATAGAATCTAGCATACACATAACGAGATTTAGCCTGAGTGGTGTTATCTAGAGTCACATATTGGCCAAAAGTATTTCCAATAGCAAAAAAGGATTTTTCATCCCAATATTCCAGAGGAAACCTAGGAAGCCTCACCCAAACTGGGGTAGTCTAATTCAAATCAGTACTAGGATCAAACCCAGGTCTCCAAGTACACAAAGCAAGAGAATGAGTACAATATAGCCATGGCCCTCCTACTAAAATGGCTAACATATCCTCTCTACTAGTAAATTTAAAGAGAAACAATCCCCTCACCATAGCTATGACAGATACACTGCCTTTGACCTTCCATCGATTAGACACCCACTTCTGCACCATTTCAATATTAGGGCGAAGAGAAAAAAAACTTACCAACCAAAGCCAAGTCCATGGTTGCCATGATTTCCTCAACCAAATCATCAGGTATGTCCAATGCCATACCTTCTGCTGATTCATTTTGAACTGAAACCCTAGAAGTACCTTTAGGAGAAAGATTCTCCCTTCCTATCAAAACCCCTTTCCATCCCTTTGAACAATCCTCACCTGCCAAAGGTTGGGTCTCAGAGGTACTGCCCAAGGTAGTAACCTCCATCATCAAAGGACAGAGAAAGTAGAAACCCTAAAAAAACCCTAGTAAGCCATAGAAAGTAGATCAAAAGCTGGTGTCATATGTGTTGAATATGTTTCTACTTTAAAATTACTACATTGTACTTCCATGATTGAATCTTTGATATGCTATTGAATTATATGAAGGTTTAAGTAACTAAGAAAATAGGATTTTGGAGACAACTGATTCACCCCCCCTCTCAGTTGTCTGTCCTTAAATCAACAATTGGTATCAAAGCAGGTTTCTCTAGAAGAAGCTTAACCGCTTGAGGAGATCCAGGATGTCATCCTACAAGAAGGAGAGTCCAAGGTTTGATGGAACAAACTACACTCTTTGGAAAAGCTGCATGGAATGTCACTTGCAATGCATGGGAGAGTAGTATTGGAACATGACTACAAATGAGTATATTCCCCCAAAGAATGGTCCGACAACTCTAGATGAAATTAGAAATGCTAAAAATAATCTTCGAGCTAAAGAAGCCTTACTAAATGCCTTGTCTGATACAGAGATGACAAATGTTATGGGATTGAAAAACTGCTTATGAAATTTGGACAAAGCTGGAGATTCTACACGAAGGAGACAACTATGTTAAATGTGAAAAGTTACAAAGTCTGAAAAGAAAGTTTGAAAGCCTGAAGATGAAAATATCACTACATTTATGCCAAGGGTAAATGAGCTTGTCTGTGGCATTAGATGTGCTGGTGGAACACTGGATGAAGATGAGATTGTTGCCAAAGTTCTTAGATCCTTACCTCTTGCTTACAAACACAAGGTTGCTGCTATTGAGGAATTTAGACCATTATCAAGTATTACAAGGGATCAATTGGTTTGAAAGTTAGCTACATTTGAGTTGGCTGAGTTTGGAGATGCACTCCCCAAGTCTGAATCTGCATTCAAAGCTAGTATCTCTACAAAAGGCAAATAAAGATATGATCCGAGAGAAAGTTCCTCAAAGAAAAAAATATGGTATGATAGAGAAAGAAAATATCTGGAAGAAGATGAGTCAGAAGCTACACAACTTGAAGCCCTTATTGTAAAAAGACTGCCAAGAGGATCCGATAAGTATGAAGGAAAATTATCTTTCAAATGTTTCAATTGCAACAAGGTTGGTCATTTGCCTCAAGGTGTTTGGAAAGATTTTCAAAGCCTAACCCTAATAGATCAAGATTTCAAAAGAAGTGTTACTATGTTCAAGAAGATGATGATGAAGGAGTAACAGATGATGAATCTAAGATAGGAAACAATTCTGAAAGTGACTGGGTGTTTATTGCCATCAAGGAAGAAGATTGGTGCAAGAGCACCTAGAAAATCCTGTTTTCTTTTGTAATAAGGTCTATTTGACCAATGCATTTTCATTTCTATTTGTCTCTAGGTCTTTTGGGACCTAGAACCCATTTTGTAAGTCCAAAGTGACTTAAAACACACTTTTGTCATATTGTAATCACATAGTGCCAAAACAGGGTATTAGGATAGTTTGAAGTAGTTTTGGATCGGTTGGTTTTCCAACTACTGGTAGGTTCAGTTGATAACAACTAGAGAAAGGAGAAGTGTGGGAATGTGATTGTGTATTGTTTTGAGGAGAAATTAAAAAAACTGTTATGTTCCGTCAATTTGGGTTTCTGTTCCCTGTAACTGCAATTTGTATAACTGTAGATTTCTATTCTTTCTGTGTTTGTCGTCATTGCAGTATGTCGGCATGAAACATTCCACTGGTATGATTTCTATCAAAATCAGTGGAATGGCTTCATTGTACAAGTTTTTTTTTGTTTCTTGTTTTGTTTTTGTGTTCAACGGTGCAAAGGATCCAGACAGAATGTTTTGCACAGTAGGTTGACCTAGCATCTCCATGTGCTGGGGTTCGGTTGAAGATGAAGAAAGTAAGCTGTGCATTAGTGAATTGCTGGGACTCATAACAAGTCTAGTGAAGTCAAGCAGTCTTGCTGAGGGAGTTGGTCCATCAGTGCATTAGCCAGAATTTGTAAGTGCTCGTCGACGAGAAGAGTCTCACCGAAGACAAGTGCCATCGGCATATCGGAAGCACATCAAAGCAGTTTGTTGATAAAGTCATGCCCAACCAGCATTGAAGCTATCATAGTTAAGATGAGGGGAACTTAACCATCATTGGGGCATCAGTTGAAGGATAGAAGACTTCACCGATAGAAGTAAGTCTCGCCGACGATGAAGAGTTGATCGACTCGATGTGAGTCCTGTTGTATCTCGCCGAAGATAAATTTAGTTGAGCTATTAGTGTAAGGTAGAACAATGGTAGACTTTAGAAAGTCATACTGATCCTTGTTGTTTGATGACCAGGATGTATCAATGGCTCATTTGTTAAGTCTTGTCGTATGTGAGAAAAGTGGGACCGGTTCTGCGTTTTCACTGTGCACTCCCCATCATATTGGTATCAAAGCGAGTTTTGAAGATCACTCAGGTGGTGTGGTCTTTGTGTATGGCAGACATAGAAAGTGAAGTAGAGGTTGACACGATGCCTCCTAAAAGCTTGTCACAAGATGCAGTGAAGAAACTGATTGAAGTGATGTTTGAGTCCAAGCTCAAGGAGTTGAAAAGAACCAAGGGTAAGGATAGGGAAGATGAAAGTGACAATGATGAAGGAGATACAAAAATTGATGAAACCAATAAGAGGACAGAGGAGATTCTAGCAGACCAAAGGGCGTTTGTAAATACTTTGAAGTCAGTCAATAGGGACACCATAGATGGGTTACCTATGTATAGTGGAAGTATGGAAGCTGAAGAGGTGATTGACTGGATTGAGGCATTGAACAATCATTTCGAATAAAAAGAAGTCCCTGATGATAAGAGGGTTAAGTTGGCAAAGGCAAGATTGAAGGGGTCTACTCTTGCATGGTGGAATTATGAGCAAGGAGAGAGAGTCAAGGAGGGGAAGAATATGATAACCTCCTGGGAAAGGATGAAGACCAAAATCAAGGCACAATTCTTAACCTTGAACTATAACATGTAGATGTATAAGAAACTGCAGCACCTCAGATAGAGAGACCTTGATGTCAATCCATACACACAAGAGTTTCATAAACTCAGTCTCAGATCAAAGAGACAAGAAGAAGAGTCAAAGAAGGTGACAAAGTATCTAAATGGCCTAAGGATGAACATCCAAGATGAGATCAACATCTTAGCACCAGAAACAGTGAACAAGTGTTTCCAAATGGCCTTAAGGGCTAAAGAGAAGATAAAGAGAAAGAGTGAGCAGAATATTAGAGGTAGAGAAGGAAGAAGTTTCAGAGGCAGAGGTAGTTTTGGAGGAAGAAGTCCTTACCAAAGGCCTAGTGGTGAGTCTAACCAAGAAGAGCAAGTTGGAGACTCAAGTAGCAAAGGAGGCTATTGAGGAAGAAGGCCTAATGGAAGGGGTGGGACTAATGGATCAGGTAGAGGATCCAAGTTCTCCAATATGAGATGTTATAACTGCAATCAGATAGGGCACCTGGCATACAAGTGTCCAGAGAAGGCCTCAACTTCTCATGGTGGTGAGAAGAGAACCACTTTGATTCAAGAAGATGCAAGGAGTGTGAATCTCCTAAAGTGAATCTAACATCAAAGATGGGAGAAAATCTAATGATCAAGAGGACGTTGCTCAAGGAACTAGTGCAAACTGAACCGTCTCAAAGAAGGGCTTTGTTTAGAATCAACTACAAGATCCAAGGTAAGGTTTGTAAAGTTATTATTGACTCTGGTTCTACTGATAATATTATATCTTTGGAAGCAATGAATAAGTTGAATCTAGAAAAGATACCCCATAGCAGCCCATATAAAGTCAGTTGGTTGAATAAGGGGTAGTACATACTCATCAATGAACAAGCATGGGTAGAATTTAGTATTGGGGGGTATAGAGATAAAATCTTGTGTGACATCCTTCCAATGGATGCTTGCCATCTTTTGTTAGGCAGACCATGGCAGTTTGACAGAAAGGCTTATCATGATGGAGAAAAGAATGCTTACTCATTCCAAAAGGATAGTGTGACTTATAGGATATAGTCATTGGTAGAAGAGGATCCATAGCATGTAGGGTCTAGTGTAATGATGGTGGGAGAAAAGGAATTCACAGACACATTAAAGGAAGGTGATGGAGTAGGTTTTTCTTTGATTATGAAGCCTAAGGGGGAAAGGAAGGAAAGTGTGAGGGAAGTAGGACCTAAGGAGGTTAGAGATCTACTTGAAAGTTACAAAGGAGTGATTGTAACAGACTTACTTGATTCCCTGCCACCTATAAGAGATATTAGCCACCAGATAGACCTCATACCATGAGAAGTACTTCCTAATAAGGTAGCATATAAAATGACCTCTCAGCAGAATGAAGAGATAGCAAATTAGATTCAAAAACTCCTAAACAAAGGGTTGATAAGGAAGAGCCTTAGCCCATGTGCAATACCTATTGTTTTAGCCCCAAAGAAGGATGGGAAATGGAGGCTTTATACCAACTCTAGGGCCACAAATAGGATAATCATTAGGTATAGGTTTCCTATTCCTAGAATAGAAGATCTAATGGATTGTTTGGGAGGGGCTACTTATTTCTCCAAGATAGACTTAAAGAGTGGGTATCACCAAATATGAATATAAGAGAGGGGGATGAATGGAAGACAACATTCAAAACCAATGAAGGGTTGTATGAGCGGCTTGTGATGCCTTTTGGTCTTTCAAATGCCCCTAGCACCTTTATGAGACTAATGAATGAGGTGTTGCAGGAATTCATAGGGAAATTTGTGGTAGTCTACCTTGATGATATCTTGGTGTTTAGTAAGAGTAGGGAAGAACATTTGAAACATTTGGAGATAGTCTTGAAGAGGCTACAAGATCAGAAGTTAATGATAAACTTGGAAAAGTGTGACTTCATGAAACAAGAATTGATTTACCTAGGCTTTGTCATCTCTAAGGGTGATTTGAAAATGGATTCTTCCAAGGTAGAAGCTATTTTGATTTGGCCTACACCTAGGACAGCAGAAGAGGTCATAAGTTTTCATGGTTTGGCCACATTTTATAGAAAATTAATTAGGAACTATAGTGATATTTGTGTGCCTATGTTAGAGACCATCAAGGGTGGAGGTAAGGTGAAGTTTGTGTGGACAAAAGAGGTAGATTAGAGTTTTGAAAGTCTGAAGCAAAAAGTTGTCGAGTATCCTATCTTAGTACTTCTTGATTTCAATAAAGTCTTCACCATTGAATGTGATGCAAGTGGGCTGGCTATAGGGGCAATGTTGAGCCAAGAAGGTAGACCAGTAGCCTTTTTCAGTGAAAAATTGAATGAAGCTAAGAGGAAGTACTCCTCTTATGATTTAGAGTTGTATGCCATGGTACAAGCTCTGAAAAAATAGAGGCACTACTTTCTTCCTAAAGAATTTATTGTATACACTGACAATCATGCTCTTAGTTTTTTGAATGGACAAGAAAAGCTTAGTCATAGACACATGAAGTGGGTGGAAAGTCTTCAAGCATACACCTTCATCATCAAACATAAGAAGGGGATAACCAATAAGGTTGCTGATGCTTTGAGCAGAATGGTGTTGACAGTACAAGAAGTGTAGTTACAAAGCATGGGTGTTGAGGCACTCAAAGGATTGTCTGAAGAGGACCAATATTTCAAGGAGATTTACAAGGTATGCAGTGAGTTTGCCAATGCTTTCCACAGTGAATTTTTAGATTATACATTATAGGATGGACTTTTGTTTAAAGGGAGTAAACTATGTATCCCTAAGTGTTCAATGAGGGATAATATAGTGAAGGAGAAACATAGTGGTGGTTTAGGAGGACATTTTGGGCTCAATAAGACCTTAGATATAGTAAGAAGATTTTACTTTTAGCCAAGGATGCAATCTGATATCAGAAGGTTTGTTGAGATTTGTATGATTTGCCAGAGAGCAAAGGGGGTCTCAACCAATGCAGGACTGTACCAACCTCTACCCATACCAAACAAACCTTGGGAAAGTTTGAGTATGGATTTTGTGATGGGGTTACCAAAGACAAGGACAGGTTATGATAGTGTGTTTGTTGTGGTAGACAGGTTTAGCAAGATGGTTCAGCCAAGAAGATAAGAAATCAAACCTATTTTGAGCACTTAGTCAAATGGCAAGGACTTCCAGACTCAGAAGCCACATGAATGCTGGAAGAAGACATCAAAAAGTAGGGTGATGTTTTGTAGCAGTTAGTCTCTAAGAGGACTTGAGACAACTTTCACCCAGCGAGTATGGTGCAGGAGCACCTAGAAAATCCTATTTTCTTTTGTAAGTCCAAAGTGACTTAAAACACACTTTTGTCATATTGTAATCACATAGTACCAAAATAGGGCAGTAGGACAGTTTGAAGCAGTTTTGGATCAGTTGGTCTCCCATCTGTTTGCATCAGTTGGTTTTACAACTACTGGCAGGTTGAGTTGATAACAACCAGAGAAAGGAGAAGTGTGGGAATGTGATTGTATATTGTTTCGAAGAGAAATAAAAAAACTATTATGTTCCGTTAATTTGGGTTTCTGTTCCCTGTAACTGTAATTTGTATAACTATAGATTTCTATTCTTTTTGTGTTTTCCATCATTGCAGTATGTCGGTGTGAAGCATTCCACTAGCACAATTTCTATCTAAATCAGTGGAATGGCTTCGTTGTACAAGTATTTGTTTTTGTTTCTTGTTTTGTTTTTGTGTTCGATGGTGCAGAGGATCCAGATAGAATGTTTTGCATAGTAGGTTGACCTAGCATCTCCATGTGCTAGGGTTCGGTTGAAGAGGAAGAAAGTAAGTTGTGCATTGGTGAATCGCTGGGACTCACAACAAGTCTGCTAAAGTCAAGTAGTCTCACCGAGGGAGTTGGTCCATCGGTGCATCGGCTAGAATTTGTAAGTGCTCGCTAACGAGAAGAGTCTCACCAAAGACAAATGCCATCAGCATATCAGAAGCACATCAAAGGAGTTTGCCAATAAAGTCATGCCCAACTGGTGTTGAAGCCATCACGTTTAAGACAAGGGGAACTTAACCATCATCGGGGCATCGGTTGAAGGATAGAAGACTTCGCCGATAGAAGTAAGTCTTGTCGATGATGAAGAGTTGATCGACTCAGTGTGAGTCCTATTGTATCTCACCGAAGATAAATTTAGTTGAGCTATCAGTGTAAGGTAGAACAATGGTAGACTTGAGAAAGTCATACTGATCCTTGTTGTTTGATGACCAGGATGTATTGGCGGCTCATTTGTTAAGTCTTGCCATCTGTGAGAAAAGTGGGACCCATTCTGCGTTTTCACTGTGCACTCCCCATCGAAGATCCAATGCCTATTGAATCTACCAATCATAATATAGAAAGGGCTCTGGCTGCTTAGGTTGAAGAAAAGGATGAATGGGTCATTGAAAGTGGATGCTCTCACCATATGACTGGCGACAAGAATAAGTTCATAAACCTGGAAAGATATGAAGGTGGAGTTGTAAAGTTTGGAGATAATTCTGCTAGCAGAATTAAGGGTAGAGGAACCATTTCTTTTGATGGTAAGAATAAAACTAGTGATGTTCTAGATGTTGAAGGTTTAAAGCATAATCATCTTAGTGTTGGGCAGTTGGTAGACAAAGGCTATGATCTCTATTTCAAAAATGGAAAATGCAAGATCTTTGAAAGCTCTGGAATTGAGATTGCATCTAGTACTCAGACAAAAGCTAACATCTTTCACTTGGTTGGTACTAGAAAAAGTTTCTTATTTGTTCAAATTGATTAGAGTTGGTTGTGGCATAGGAGAATGTGTCATGTGAATTTTGATAATATCATTAAGATAAGCAACACTCAGGCTATAAAAGACCTTCCAAGACTAGTAAAACCTACTAACAGTTTGTGCAAGGAATGTCAGTTAGGTAAGCAGAATAGAGTCTCATTCAAAAGTAAGGAACATTCTTCAACCAGATTGTTGGACTTGGTGCACACTAATCTATGTAGTCTGACAAGAATCAGGAGTTTGCAAGGTGATAGATATTTCATGTTGCTAATTGATGACCACTCCCAGATGATGTGGGTGGCTTTCTTGAAAGAGAAATCTAAAGCACTTGAGAAGTTCAAAATATTCAAGGCTATGGTAGAAAATGAAACATGCATAAACATAAAATGCCTCAGGTCTAATAGAGATGGAGAATTCACATCCGGAGAGTTCATAGAATTCTGTGAGAAACATGGGATAAAAAGATAGTTATCTGCTCCAAGAACTCCATAGCAGAATGGAGTAGTAGAGAGAAAGAACTGGACCATCTAAGAAGCTTCTAGGACCATGATGATGGAAGAAAATGTTCCTCAGATCTATTAGAGAGAAGCTATGAGTACTATTGTTTATAATCTTAATTAGGTACAAATCAGAGGCAAAAGTGGTAAGACTCATTATAAACTATGGTTTGGCATCACTCCTACTATGAAGTATTTCAGAGTCTTTGGTAGAAAATGCTATATCAAAAGAGATGAAGACCTTGGCAAGTTTGATGCTAGGAGTGATGAAGGAATATTCTTGGGTTATTCTACTCAAAGAAAAGCTTACCAATGTTATAACAAGAGATTAAGAAGGATTGTAGAAAGTACAAATGTGAAGGTTGATGAAGGCATGGAAAATCCCTCAAGGTACTATGAGTATGAAGTAGATGATCAAAATGATATCTCAAACCAAGAAGAACAAGTCCAAACTCCAATCCAAATTCAGACTAATCTGGAGAATCCATAAATACAGGAAGAAGAAATAGGCTTGGATGAACCTGTCGAAGAATCAGAAGTGCATGAGAATTCCAAAACTCCTAGGTATGTAAGACTGAATCATTTTGAAGATCAGATCATAGGAGATAGAAGCAAAGGTGTTCAAACAAGAAGAAATATTGCTCAAGGCTCAGTGAAGTATTGTCTAATTTCAAAAGTTGAACCAAAAATAATAAGTGAAGCATGCAATGATGAAAGTTGGGTTAAAGAAATGGAAGAGGAATTGATGCAGATTGAAAAGAATCACACTTGGGATCTTGTTCCTAGACCTAAGGACAAAAATGTGATTGGAACTAAGTGGGTCTCGTAGAATAAACTGAATGAAGATGGTGAGGTAATAAGAAACAAAGCTAGATTGGTCTGTAAAGGTTATTCTCAAGTAGAAGGAGTTGACTTTGAAGAGAATTTTGCTTCGGTGGAAAGGATTGAAGCAGTCAGATTATTTCTTGTCTTTGCTGCCTTCAAAGATTTCAAGGTATATCAAATGGATGTCAAGTCTTCTTTCCTAAATGGTGATTTGGAAGAAGAAGTATACATTGAGCAACCGAATGGATTTCAACTGTCTAAAAATGGAGATATGGTTTGCAAATTGAAGAAGGCATTGTATGGACTTAAACAAGAACCAATAGTCTGGTATGAAAGATTGGACAAACATCTTCTGAAGATTGGTTTCAACAAAAGTACTGCTGACAATAATCTCTATTTTGAGATTGATCATGAAAATATCTTGATTGTTGAAGTATTTGTTGATAATATTATTTCTAGAGGGAAGGATAGTATGTGCAAAACTTTTGCAAATCAAATGAAAAGTGAATTTCAGATGTCCATGTTTGGGGAAATGAATTTCTTTTTGGGTCTGCAAATCACTCAAACAAAGGAAGGAATCTTCATATCTCAGACCAAATATGTAAAAGAATTGTTGAAGAAATTTGGGATGGAAGATTCAAAGGCAATGAATACTCCCATGGCTACTGGATGTAAGTTGAGTAAAGATGATGAATCTCCTAAAGTTGATCAGAGAAAATATAGGTCAATGATTGGAGGATTGCTCTACCTCACTCAAACTAGACCTGACATTATGAATGTTGTTGGTCTTGTTCCTAGATTTCAAGCTGATCCTAGAGAATCTCATGTCATGGCAATCAAGAGAATTCTTAGATATTTGAAGGGAACATTTGAGTATGGATTGTGGTATCCTAAGGATCATGATTTCTCTCTTCATACTTATACTGATGCTAATTGGGCAAGTGATGTGAATGACCGGAAGAGTACCAGTGGTGGTGCATTCTTTTTGGGAAAAAGATTGGTTTCCTGGTTAAACAAGAAACAAGAGGCAATATCTCTATCCATTGCAGAAGTAGAATATATTGCAGCTGTAGGCAGTTGCACTCAAGTATTGTGGATGAAGCAAATGTTAAGAGATGTCAGAGTGGAGTATGAAGAACCTATAACAATCTTCTGTGATAACTCAAGTGCAATAAACATATCAAAAAATCCAGTGTTGCATTCAAAGACAAAACATATATCCATCAAGTTCCACTTTTTGAGAGAGCAAGTGAACAAGAATGAAGTCAGATTAGAGTTTGTACCCTCAAAGGATCAGATTGCAGACATTTTTACCAAACCTCTACCTAAGGACACTTTTGAGTATCTTAGGGAGAAGTTAGGGGTTATTACCCCTCCAGTTCAGAATTAAGGTGCACTGATGTGCATCGGTCTGGTGGTTCCCATAGTTATATCTTGTGATTCAGATTGATGTTAGGAGGCTACTACTTAGGAGGAGTAGTCAGTATGATTCTAAAGTATGACAAGTGGTTGCAAGTATGTACCCTTTTCTATTGATGTCAAAGGGGGAGAGAAGACATGTGAAAAACAAAAAGTGGTTGTTGATCAAAGGGGGAGCCATAAAGGAACAAAAGACATGTGAATGGGTGCTGGTGATAGGGGGAGCTATGTCAGTCAGTGAGGAGAAGTCATTGTCTTGATGGTCAGAACAGTTTTTCACATCATATTGCCATCAATGACAAAGGGGGAGATTGTTGCAAGTATGGCCCTAACTTGTATTTTCATTGATGTCAACATACTCTTGTTACATTGATGTCAACAAACTCTTGTTGCATTGATATTAAGAATTGGATGAGTTGTGTGCTGAGCATATTGAGAAAATTAGCCCCATCAGAAATAGAGAAGAACAGTAAAGACAATGAGGTTCTATAAAGTAAAGATCCCATCCAGTTGAAGATCAGAGTATGTACATCAAAGGGTTTGTAGATATGTGTCTGAAGGTGCTCCAGTCAAGATTTCAGAGGTCCGCACAAAGATTTGGAGAAGTTTTAGCCATATGAGTAAAACTAGTTCTGGCGGCTATTCAGAGGTGATAGAGTGGCACAAATAGGTCTGGTGAGATCTAGAAATGCAATATCATGTTTTGTAGATCTGGTGGCATGTTTGGAAGGCTAATAGATATTGACAACTTGATTGGTTTATTATTTGTAGGTCCGCAAGAAATTCTTCTAATGTGACAGTGATGACCGACTATGTTCTTGAAGTTCCAGATGAAGATATGAATGACTACAGTAAGCAGTAGTGGTGCAGATGTTCTTGGTGATTCAAGCAAACTTTTGGGGGTCTCTAGATTGTGTCTAGTTTATGTTGGTAGTCCGCATTAAAGATTGAGCTCGTAATTGAAGATTTACCTTTGGGTGATGGTGTTCTTCCTAGTCTTGGCTGACTGGATGATTTGCACATGTTGCGGATGAGTTTGAAAGTGTTTTGCAAAGCATGGTGTGTTCCTCGAAGTAGATTGAAGTCCCAGATACGTGTGGCCAACAGTTTAGAGATGCACATAAAATGTTTGTAATAAGTCAAGCTATATTTTTGTAATTGCTCTGTAATAAAATAAGTGTATGTTGTGTTGATTTTGATGATCATTCCAAAGTCGATGTCATGTATAAATAAGAGTTGTGAAGTCATTCAAAAGTGGGTGTGGTTAGGATGAGCAGGTGGTAAGAAAGAGGAGTGAAAAGTAGAGAAAAAGTGTGGAGCTTTAATGGAACTAACTTGAGCATAGTGAAGATGCTAATTTTCAATTCAAGTATGTAATACTTATTTTCTTATGTAGACAGTGTGTCTCCTGTAAGTAGTGGGCCTCTTATGAGTAGTGTGCTCAGGTAGTGAACCCTAATTAGAAAGTGCCATTTTATTCTTCTTATTCTTTTAACAAAGAATACAATCTTGGGTTAATCACCCCATGGTTTTTCCCTTAACCGGGTTTTCCATGTTAAAATCTTGGTGTCATATGTGTTGAATATGTTTCTGCTTTCAAATTACTACATTGTACTTCCATGATTGAATCTTTGATATGTTGTTGAATTATATGAAGGTTTAAATAACTAAGAAAACAAGATTTTGGAGACAACTTATTCACCCCCCTCTCATTTGTCTGTCCTTAAATCAACAAATTTTGTCTATCATGGACCAAAGTTAATGAAGATATTGAGAAGAAGATAAAGAAGCAAGAACATAAACTATCAAATCTCTCTCAAAATTTTGATCCTCTAATAGTTTCACCTATAAGTCAAGAATGCCAAGTAATCAGCCTGACAAATGAGATAAAGAGGCTTGTCAAAGAAAAGGGTAACATTATGAAGAGGATGTGTGAGCTCTGGGGATTGATTGCCCCTAAGTTAGAGACAATGCATAATGCCCTATCTGAAGCTTAGACTATAGTTCAGACCAGTGATTCATCAGATCTATCAAAGGTAGAAGCATATTCATTTTTGTTGAGTGGGCACATCTCAATTTTGGATGGAATGAAGAGTACTTGGGCCTCTAAACTTGCACAGATAAAAACTAGTTTTGCAAACATTCTCAAATTTATTTAAATAGAACTTGATGATTATTTGTACATATGCGGTAGTATATATAGAACTTTTGGAAGTTTTGACTTGCGGACCCCACCCTTTGCCATTGATGTCAAAGGGGGAATGAAGGGTAGTGAAAAATGAGGAATTTAGCAAAGGGGGAGAACCAGAATAAGTGAAGGGCATGAGTGTACAGACAAAGGGGGAGTTGTACTAAGACACTTAGTCATTTTTCACCAAGTGTTGCCATCAATGCCAAAGGAGGAGATTGTTGGCAAGAGACACTTCTTTTCTTGTTAGATGTTGTCATTGATGGCAACTAAGATCATCCCAAATATCTGCATAACACAAGTTGTTCATACTAGAAGTCAGAATTAGAATTTACCTAAGTCTAGGTAGTTAAGAACAAAGCAGCAACAGAGTCTAATATCTTGGTCCGGATCTCTTTGGTGGAAAGGCATGGTTTGCTTCGGATCTAAGGTAGTTGACAACATGGAAAAGACTTTCTAAATCCAAAGTTTATCCTCTGGTGATGAAGGATTCAAAATATATTAGCATCTAAGTACTGGGTTCTAGTTTGTCAGAGCAGACAGAAGAAGAATAGGTAGACCTTGCAGAAGATCTTGATTCTGGATGTATGGAGGTTACTTGTTGGATAAATGGTGGTGATCAATGATTGTGCCTGACATGAGTAGTAATTTCCAAGAGCAAGTTTTGGTCTGTACCCTAAGTTATGTATACATCTAGCCGACAGAGCAACGCATTCATAAATATTCTAAGTGTTGTTGAAGTTGATTGACAGAATGATTGCAGATCATGTTGCGGATATATATAGCTGATGAAATTGGATGATTCAGTGTGTATGTTGGTGTGAAGAAGGTGTATGTGTGAAAAGAGCATAAATCAAAAGTGTGAATGAAGGCAGATCAGTAAGAAGAGTAGAGCAAAGATGAAATGTGTAAAATTAGTTAATGTACTTAATCAGAAATGAAATTCATGCATGGGTAGATGCTATTAATCAGTTCAAATCTCTGTTGTTCTTTTGTAATAGTTTCCATAGGTAGTCTGCCTCCTTTTGAGTAGTGAGCTCTAGGCAATGAGCTCGAATGCATGTGCATTCCCATTTGTAAAATACTTTTAACAGGGTATTAATTTTTGTGGGTTAACCGCCACTGTGGTTTTTCCCTTAACCGGGTTTCCACGTCAAAAATCTTGGTGTCAAGTATGTTATTTTTATTTCTGCTTATGTGATGCTAAAATGTTTATTTCATTAATTTGATTATAAGTGGTAAAGGAAGATTAAAGGTAGAAAATGTTTAGAATGTGTGACATTTGATTCACCCCCCCTCTCAGTTGTCTAGACCTAATCCAACATTTTCATCCATTCACACCCCTAGAAGCCTTCTAGATGTCCCCCCTGTCCATCTTCAACTTTCAATTTTTAGTTTCAATCAACCAATCCAAATCTCCCTCTATTATTTCTAGATCTCCCCCGAGAGATCCTACTTTTGTAAGTGGAGATTTGGATTTTCACACATGACTGGCCCATTTCTAGAGGTAGATCCCCTTCTTTTCACCTCCTCTACCATTTCCCACCATGAACTTTCATCTAGGTACCCTTCTCTGAGGGATGCCCATGGGTCACCCCCGGGAAACCCTGACTAGTGAAAGGGGTGACCCATGGGCAACCCTGTCATGTTTTCATCCACGGAAAGACTCAAGTTTCTAACTCAAATGAGCTTCATTTTCACCCATTTTTACTTCTGTTTGCATGGATTTTTGTCCCTAAGGTTGAGTTAACTATTTCATGCACCCACACATGTATAATTAGCTCTATTTTATCTTTAATTAACAACTCATGCATTCCAATGCATTCTCATGATTCCTCTTTCTTCACTTCTTCTTGAGTGATAAGCGTTTACTCAGTAGATCACTCCAATTTTAGCCTAGATCACTATTGAGTCTTCTAAGTTAACTCTCCTTCTTCTTCACCCCTCATCCCTTCTTTTGACCTATAAATATCCCCTCCCTTGAGCACAAAGGGAGGCAATTTCATTTGTGCACACAGTTCTTGCAAGTTATTGCTCTCTGAATCAAGCATTCTCATGCTCATAGAAGACATACGAACCTTTTGTTTTTATTTGTTATAGCTTTCATACAAGCTCGTATCGTATCCATATGATGCTTACATCACAAGCCACAATTCTCATCAAGCTCTCATTAAGCTCTTTTTAAAGCTTCAAAGCTTCTTTTTCTTCCATTTTCTCCTTGTTGCCAAGAGGATTCAAGGTTACTACACAAGGATATCTGAGGGTAGTGGAGGCTCACATATCTTCTTTTATTCTAGGTGCCTTCATGTTTTTTTCCAATTTATAGTAATTAGACAATCAAAATTACTCTTAGAATCGATAATCTTTTTATTTTTTCCTTGATAGAATAGATAGATCTTGCATTCTTAGAGTAATTTGCTTTCCAAGTTCATAGATCAATTCATTTAAAAGCAATTTCCCTTTCCTTAGATTAATTTATTCCAAATATCTAGAAAACCCCAAAAACATAGTTCAATTGCATTAGGTAAATTCATCATAGATTACATCAATTCTCTAATTTTGAGAATAGAAAAAAAGCACTTTCAATTCCATAAACATAAAAAAGCACAAAAATACATTTTGCACTCATATAGGCTTGCATGCATATAAAACCCAAAAAGAATAAAAACATTAGCAACATGGAAGGTTCGCAAACCCTTGGTCCCAACACAAGGTCAACTATAGTCAAACATTGATTAAAACAAACCCTAAGTCAAAACCCTAGGTCAAAGTCAAGGTTAGCTCAAACCATCTCTCTCTTGTCTCGCCTCACGAATGTGCCATGGACTTAGAGGTGAGTGGGTGAGGGCAATCCTCGACAAGATAGAGGAGATCCACCCTAGACAATAGCAAGACCCACTAATCATACAACAACAAGAAAAATTTAGAAAACTCCTGATACAACAAGCATTCATACAAAAACATGAATGGTAACAAGACAACAATAAGAACAATAGTCATCCCACACAATGGTGGAATATCAAGAATCCAAACATGAGAATGGTGACTAGTGACCATATAGTTATGTTTACAACCATGGTCATAGAACACCGCATCCACAAAAGTGCACAACACATGCCCCAAGACTATCTGACCCTTCTCTGTAAAGTCCAGCTCTCCAACAAGCTAGGCCACCCCTGTGTCACTCCTCCTCTTGATTGGTTACTTCCATGAGAGTGAGAGTGACATGGTGGTTCTACCGGTGGTAAGGAGGGAAGGGTCTATGTGCATGCCAAAACTGACTCGACTACCCCAAGCCACGATGTCATGATTTTGAGCATACAGGAATTGCACGTGTTGGGACCAAGAATAGTTATGTGGGTGGTCCATGCTTTTTATGTGAAAACTACTTGTTTTGATTTTTGCTACAATTGGAATGATTTTTTTTCTTTTGTTTGATTTATGGACTCATGTTTTCCTTTGGATTCATTTGGATTTTTTACATGATTGTGATTTGGTGCTTCATGTTGGATTTATTACATCATTAGTATAGCTTAGTATATAGTTTAGAATAATAATAAACAAATAAATTAACACATGTAAATGTTAATTTATAAATATAGATTAGTTTCTTGTAGAAGTAGTTAGTAGTTTTGGGAAGTTACATGGGAATAATAATGGATTTATAAAGCCATATTGTATTGTAATGAAAAATTGAGTTGTGAGAATCTTGATTGAATTTTTATGCATTTATATCCAAAAATCTAAATGTAATATAAAATATTATTTTGTATTATTCATTTCTGCAACTATGGCTTGATCATTAATATCATATTTGTGCTCACCATTTCAATATGGTATCAGAGCCATAGATGGTTAGGGGAGTTGGAAAGGAGTTTTTGAAGAAGCCATGAGCAAATATACTAATGACTAGTGACAAACATATTAATTCAAGAGATAATGAGTACTATTCTATTTTTTGGTAAATTGATTTGATTTTAAAATCACATTTCTAAAAATAGTCTAATGCAGTCTCACAAAAACTACAATATCTCTGTCATTTTATATTGAAATTTAAATTTTAAAGTGTTTTGGAAAGATAACAAAGAGAGCAATAAAACTAATTTTTTTTTGAGGATATTGTGTGTATGTTATGAGTAGTTTGATGCAAAAGAGTGAAACAAAATAGTGACATGAATTTTTATTATTCACTTTTCCAGAAAGTTCTACCATTTAATCATTCCAACATTGGAAAAGATGTTGGGCGATGACCGCATTGGGTTCTGAGGTAATATGCTAGGTGCTGGAAAGTTAACAAACCTTCATTTTTGTTTGTTTATGGGCTACAAATTAAAGTGGATTTTATTTCATTTCAAGGCACCATACTTTTTCTATTGGATAAATATTGCTACTATTGAGTAAATATTGGTGTGTATTGTTTTCACAATTGTAGATGTTACTGCATTTAACTTTGTTGAGGCACACATTCTAGACTATGGTCTATATAAATTTGTGAAATTATATCTCAAAGGTGATATGTAGATGAGTTGTTGACAAAGGAATTAATAGTTGGTGTGAGAGGTTACAAGTTCAAACCATACAAGGTTATTGTTAAATTGAAGTCATATCATATTATTTATGGGTACATATTCTATGTTATAGAATTTTTAAGATTCTTGTTTTGAAGCAAATAAATTTATTGTAAGGGTGTATTATTAAATGAATTTGATGCCCAATTTCTTATATTTAGTTATGGCCACACATGTATCAAACATTGCTTGTGCTTTTGGGGCCATTTTTGCTATACTTGACAAGGCTTCAAAAGGATCACATGTAACATCAAGCAGATAAAGTGTAACATGGTCAAATTGGAGGTTGTAGGAGAATGAAGGCCAGAGGTTTTTCTCATCTTGAGCAAACTTCTCACTTAGAGATGATCCACTACATGATAAGCACCATCAATTTGTGTCCCTTCATAGAGCAAGGGGGGCTTGGCAATTTTTGGCAATATACATATGGATAGTGTAACTTCTGAAATAGGGTGGGGAACTAGTGTATTTGCAATTACTTAGTCTTTGGATAGTATAATCTCTCAAATAGGGTATGATTAGTGTATTCAGAGTGTGTACACCAAAGGAGGGATTTGATTCTCATCACATTAGAAGAGCGATATTGACACACTTGGAGGAGATGTGGACTCTTGGAGGAGAGTGGTTCTCTTAGATGCAACATTGAGGAGGGATTTTGATACACTTGGAAGAGATGTGGACTCTCAAAGGAGAGTTGTTATCTCATTCTGCATAAAGGATGGGAATATTTATGTTCTCTCATGTTGTACAAAGGTTGTTCAAGTTTGATAGTTAGGAGATCTGCTGGTGCATTAAATTTGGTGTTTCCTGGGTGAGTGAGGAGAATTGGTGAAGGCACTTTATCAAAGTCTCTAGAAGGCTTGTTGTGTTCAATCCTTGTAGTATTTCATCCCTTGTTTGGATTGATGTAATAAGGGGGGGGATGTTGGATTTATTACATCATTAGTATAGCTTAGTATATAGTTTAGAATAAAAATAAATAAATAAATTAACTTGTAAATGTTAATTTATAAATATAGGTTAGTTTCTTGTTAGTAAATGGGAGTTACTTTCCCGTAGAAGTAGTTAGTAGTTTTGGGAAGTTACATGGGAATACTAATGGATTTATAAATACATATTTTATTGTAATGAAAAATCAAGTTGTGAGAATCTCGATTGAAGTTGTATGTATTTATTATCTTAAAATCCAAATGCAATAAAATATTGTTTTGTATTATTCATTTATGCAACTATGGTTTGATCTTTAATATTATATTTGTGCTCACCATTTCAATACTTCACATGAATTCTCTCATTCATAATGTTTCTTGAATGATTTTAGATGTTTTTCCACATATGGTTGTGTATCATGATTAATTTCAAGGCCTTTGTGATGATTCCTTGGTAGGATTTTATCTTGAAGTCCCATGATTTTATTGACTACTTCATTATTTTGGAATAGATCAAATGATGCATGTTTTTGTTGGTCCCAATCAAAGATTTAGGGGTGATGGGGTTCAAGGTTGGTAGTAAACGTTTTGATATCATTGAATAATTTTTTGGCAATAATTGTTAGGATTAAGGTGCCATCATCCTTGTAAATCATATTTATTTAATTACTCTTAATTTTGTTTTGTAAATATATTTATAAGGGATGTAGGATCCACTGACTGTAGTAATTATTTAATTATAGTGATAGTAATATTTTATTTATTTTACCTTGGGATAGTTAAAAGATAAATATGAGGTGTCCAAGTTCATTAATTGTCTTATGATGGGTGTAAGAACATTTTCTATTATTAGAATCTTATATGTAATAAATCAACTATTATTAGATTGGTGTGATTTAAAGCATCTTATGACAACCTATAAGAAGGTGTAAGAAGCTATTTTTAGGTTGGTTGTAAACTATTCCTCATGAGGGTGTGGGATATTGTCCTACTTGGGTGCATTATTCAATGTGGAGGTCATGACATTTGTAAGACACTAAAATGACCTAGATTCTCAACTTACATGTCATATTTTGGAAACTTCCTTTATAAGATTGCATTTTATATTTAACAAGAGCTAGAGGAGAGTTGAGTATGAGGGTAAAAGCAAGAAGTTGGGTCCACATATAGGGGAAGCGTTGGGCAAAATAAAAAAATCCTAACAGGAACGGGTGTTAGAGCCTAAATAGGTACCTGCTTAGGAACAGGTGCCCGAGCCTAAATGGGTACCCGATACTAAATAGGTATCCTTTACCAATGGGTACCCATTTCTAAACATGTATTCAAATTTTAAAAAAAACATTGCACAATTATTTTTTCCCTCGAAAAGGAATAGGTACCTGTTTTAGAACGTGTACCCATTCATAAAATGTTATGCTCAGGAAAGGCATGGTAAGCTAACCCCTAGACTTGGACCTACAAGTACAAGTCCATGTTCAAAGAAAGAGAAAGTACCAACTTTACCAATATGACTGACGATGTTTTTTTTTAATTTTTTGCAAAATTAAAACCCATTATAGATGATGATGTGTAGTTTTCAAATATGTCATTTTTTAATTCAACTTGTTTTTCTATTTATTAATTAATTTATGAGAAAACTGGTCTTTAAACTTGAAATGATAGGTGCATGTATTTTTTTAATAACTTTTAATTTTAATTTTAAAAAAAATTATAAGTCATTGATCTACACAACATTCTTTACACAATGAAAAAAGTCATTTTATGATTAGTTTAGCTCAAATTATGTTGGTCGTACATGAGGGGTTTTCAAAAACAACAATTAGGGCCAATAAAAAATTAATAAAAAAAATATTTGGAAAAAAATTATAAAAAATTATCCTCATCAAACTTCACTATAATACACATCTTTCTCCAAAAGGATTTAGAAAAATACTTTTATTTTGGTCAAATTATGTTGGTTGTACACGTGCATGGTATGGTCCTACAAAAGTGACTTTTAAAAAGTGCATTTTGTACAAGCCTATGCAAAATTAATTTTTATCATCTATGTATTAGAATATATTACATATTTGAAAACTAGATTTAAAATACTACATTTCATATTATTGGAATTTCTTAAGATTTATGTGTAAGTGCTTCAAATTTTGACTCCAACTGTGACAAACTTTAATTTTCAAGGAAAACACTTCCACTTTTTAGCCAAAAAGTGGAACCAACTTCTTGCACTCACCCATGAGTTAAATATTTTATAGGTACACATGTGTAGTTAGATTAGATATAGGATTGGAGGAAGTTCATGTATTGTAATCACATTTGAAGAAAATACAAATTTGTCCTCTTTCCTGGTGGATTTTTTTCCTGCAAGGGTTTGTGGATTGATCATCAGGTGCATGTGTTATTACATCAATTGTATCTTCAGGATCATGAATTGTTTGCTCTTCTGTCATATTTGAATTTTTGTTGTTAGGATAAGATATTGTTTCACCAGGTGTGAAGTAGTGAGAGTTGATTTTCTAATGTTGGCACACCATTGCTATTAACTAGAACCCATCAATATACGACTTCTTCTCACTAAGGTGTTTGTGTTAGGGTAGTGGGTTACAACAATCATGCAAAATTTATAACAAACAATGCACTAATGAAAGAAGCAATTAATGATATTACTACTATGATATATATGTTGAAATACACAATGTGTAATTGCAAAAGGTGAAAGTTTCAAAGCTAGGATGCAAAAGTAGGCAATATGATCCAACACTACACTTCAAAATCAAATTTGAATGAATGTTGAAAAGAAGTAGCAAAATCTGAAAATGAAATTTTGACTACAAACCCTAGTTTTTAGAATTACTAGGTTATATAAAAAATGCAACTTTTAAAGCCAAAATCCTAGAAAATGAAACTTTTAAATGAAATATTTGTTATAAAGGAATGATGAATTACTATAATGAGGTTCAGATCTGATGCAAATATTAGAAAATTAAATATTTTTATCATATGCAATACAAAATATGCAAAACTATGCCTTAATGCAAGCCTGGAATGCTTATTTTTATCAATTTTTTCAAATGTATGTAAGATTTTCCAATGCAAGATGGTAAATATGATATGAATGAATGCAAGAACGGATTACAACACTCATAAAGACATAAAATTCTCATTGTTCTAGGTTCACCAAAATGTTATATGTGAAAAGTGGGAAGATGGTGGATGGTGTTAAAGTATATCAAATTAAACCCTCCTTTCACAATAACATTTGAGGACAAAAACTGAAACAAGTCACTACAGATGAATGAGGACTCAACTACATATTTATGTGCTCAGGAATGACATAGAAAGAATAGATTAGATTTAGAGATTTGTCAAACCCTAATTATAGTGCAATCAGGTACAAACAGACAGAATGCTACAAGAAACTGTATATAAAGATACTCACAAATGATCATAAACATACCAAAAGTTGAGTTTATGGAAATGATAAATTTACAGACTATAGGGTGGGCACCCAATTCCAATAGGGAAGAATTTTCTGGAGATTCTAAATAGAGAGATGTTGTAGACTGTATCATGCTTCTGAGTTCTAAACCAAACTTATTAAGAGGACTACAGGATGGGAGCCCTAGTCGAGGAGGGAGGAATATCCGCAAGATTCTTTAACATCCCAAATCCTTATCCTTCAAACTTCTTCTCTACACCTATACTTTTCCAACTCTTGTACCTGTAACCTACAATCACAAAGAAAGGGGGTTGGGGGTTGTGGTGTTTAGGAGCTGACCGCAGTCAAGCCTCAGAAGGACATTCAAGTCTTCCAACACCATTGTTAGATAGAGTGCATTCCCAAGGAGGGAAAAGGCCAAATCCAATGATGAAATGAAATGGTTGAAACACAAATTGATTCCACCTTAGAGGTGAAGCCCTCACGGAGATGAAGATCCTTCAAATCATGAGGAGATGGAATGATGAAGCTAAATTTGCAACAAACAAACACAATAACAACACAATTCTACTCTGAAACACAATGAATGATTTGAATTCTCTTTGCTCAATATCACAAGTTTGTGTTATCCATCTTAACTTAAAATGAAGACATAAACCTATTTAAATATGCTTTCCTACTAACTTTCATAAAGTAAATCAAGATTGCTGACAAAAGGAAACCTTTTGAGAGGGCCCAAGCCAACAAGCATTTCTTTTTATCTTGGCAAATTAGGCTAGACTTGGGCATGGGTGCCCAAGTCCCAAGGCCTTAATTTGGTCATGATTAAGATTTAGAATGGGCCCCTAGTCCCCATTTGACATGGGTTTTGGGGGAAATTTCTTTGGGACTAGTATTCAACTTGCAAAGTGTAAACACAGGGACCTAGGAGCTAAACTAGGAGGTAAAAAGGCATAGAGAAATTTTTCTCCATAACACAATTACACTATACTAATAGGCAATGGGGAGAGCTCATCGCTACATTCCACCATCAAAGCACACAAAACACACAGTGTGGGGGGATCTTGTTGCTACGTGCCACCACAAAACACGCAAGACACAAAAAACACATAGAATAAATGAGCATAGTAGAGCGTGTCGTCGACCCACTATACATATTATACAAAGAAAACATGAGTTATGGGGAGGAGCTCACTACAATGCTCTTCCATCTAAGACATGCCAAACACATCTGATGATTGAGCTATGCTACCATGACCACCAGAAATGTGCTTAAGGGTGAGTAACTTAAGACCCAACCCTAACTCCCGTGAGAGGAATTTTTTAAAAGGATGTGCAACCACTCAAGGGAAGACCCAACCCCACCTTCCATAGAAGGACTTTCAAAAACATACAATGCCACTTGCATCATGGAGACACCTTATCATGAAAAGGAAGCATGTGTACAAAGTATACAATCCCACCTACATCACTGAGATGGCTTATAGTGAAAAGGAAGCATACACTAATACACAACAAAGTATACAACCCCACCTGCATCATGAAGATGCCTTATAGTGAAAAGGAAGCAAACACAAACACACAACAAAGTATACAACCCCAGCTGCATCACAGAGATGCCTTACAACAAAAAGGTAGTATACACACATTTTATCACCATGTCTAAGATATCCAAGCATATACCACAATATATGCTCCCACCTTAAAGTCGTTACTCCTGCTTGCCGGTAGAAATCATGTTTAAGGTAAGATTGAAAACATGCAAGGGAGAAAGAGCTTTTGCAAAGCCCATGCCCCAAAGTAACATGTGCTTAAAATCATTGAATTATTCCTAAAATCACAAAAGAAACACATCATTATCATTTTCTACTAATCATTGATCAATAATATGCATGTACGAAAGATAATCAAAACAAGATTTGGTTAGAAAATCTAAGCTAAGATAACAACAAAATCATTTCATGAAACTAAGACAAAAATAAGGCCACATGCCGCTCAAACAAACCAAGGCTATACTTATAGGTTCAAAACCGAGTATAGCCGCAAGGTTATACTTCCAGTATCTCATAATCGAGTGTAGCTACAAGGTGAGACAAAAGCAATTCAAAGTGCATAGAAGCATATTAGAGTATTGAAAAGGATTGTTACAAGAACTTCATAATAAGATACATGATCACATCATGACACAAAGTGATTCTAGTAGTCAAATGTCAGTAACAAATTACCCCTATCTTCATATATGGACCGAGTCTATTTTTATTTTCTTGTTCAAGGACAGACAATCCTTATCAGAAGTATACATTTATTGTCGTCATCCATATATTAGTAGAGCCACAAGTACAATAGAAGAATGAAATTATGGAAAATGAGAGAGGAGACAAAAGTGACTTAGGGTCACAACATGAGAAGATGCCCCCAAGACATCCTCCACAACCTCACAACGGAAGCAATCTCCTTGTATCCTTGACCTTACAAGAGTATCAAGGGTCATCCAAGTGTAAGAGTCTATGTGACTCAGCAAGCCAAGATCACCTACAACCAATACAATCTTCCACACAATGATGACAATAGAAGATGCTAAAACAATGGAGCAAGAATCCATACAAAGAGCATATGAAGCTATATAAAATACAATGAGAGAGCCTTGCTTATAAAGGCAAAGTGAGAGCTAGAGGATTGTAACTAATTGCACATGTGGAGGATAAGACATCTCAATCCAACTATAAACAACTTAACACACAACTAGACTCAACTAGAAACACCTAGAAGACTCACTAAGTCAACTTAACATGTGTGAATTATGTGTTCACACCAACACCCCCCCTTAAGTACAACTTAGGGAGTAGTTGACTAAAATAAAGATGCACTGATGGATGGGTCCTGGCTACTAGGCCATATTAGGTACCCATGTACAACAAATCTCAAGTGGAGAAAAGGAGAAAACCTCATGGGACAAAACTCCTCTCTAAAAGTGAGAATGCAAAACAAATGAAAGATTTGATGGAAGGAGGACTCAAGACCCCCCAAGAATGACATCCAACACATATATACAATCAAGTACCCCCCATAGGAGAGAAAGAGTGATACTATAGGTCCCCCCCACAATGAAGTAGCTCCTGTGCCGATGGTAAATGCTTGAAGAAGAATGCTGAAGAGAATCCAAAGCCTGCAAACAACATTCTTCCCCTTAGGAAGAAACAAGTCCAAAGGATGATATCGAAGAAACTCCATCTCAAGGTATGAGGGAAAAAGCCTCATGATGTATAATGTCTCTGAAAAATGCTCAAGTGTCCATATGTCACAACCAAAAGATGTCACATTATTAGGTGCTACATGCCCAATCAAAGAATGTGACAATCCAAGACAAGATAAAAACTCAAGATCATCAATCTCCAAAGACAAAAAATCCTCCAAATGATGCTCAACATACTCCAACTCAATGCCAAATTGTGACAAGTGAAGAGGAGAATATGCTGCCTGCTCATCTAAATTAGAAGAATCAACTCCTTCAAAAAGGAGATGAATGTCATCAATGATGTCCTCCAAGTCATCAAGATAGGACTCACGAAACAAGTCTGAAATACCTATCAAGTACTCATCCCACAAACCTGTATTTGGAAGACAAACAATATCCTACTCAACTGAAGTGGATGAAGCTATGTCAATGCCAATGTCTGAAGAAGTAGGAGGAGGAAGCTCAAAAATAGTCTCAGGAACCGAAGTAGATGCAAGAACACCAAGGTTCAAGTGACCAAAATTCTCCTTGGAAACATGATTCACACTTGATGCATGAGTGTGAATATCAATCAATAGATCTACATCATCATCAGAAACAAAATGGGAGAAAGTATACAAGTGAGATGCATGATCAGCCATCCCAATAGCAATGATGTCTTTACTCTCCAAGTCTCGTATGATCATAGAATCAGGAGTGAAATCAACTGTCTTCCCTGCACCACAATGAGTAATATGGCAGATGGAAAGGAGATTGGTTGTCAAGGAAGGTACACACAACACATTGCTGAATGTATTCTTTCCATAAATATTTCCTCTTCCAGTTGCATGCATGTATGTATTGTTACCCATCAAAATAGGTGGAGAAGTGCATGACTAAAATGAAGAGAACATCCCCTGTGAAGATGCCATATGATGAGAAGCTCCAAAATCAAGAAGCCATCTCTCTGACTATAGACTTCTTGAAGCAAAGAGTGCTTTTCCTTTTATTTTATCTATCCAATTTGCAATGCCTGCTATCCCTGTAGATGTAGATGATAATGGTGGTGAAGAAGAAGACTTGGGTAAAACTATTGTTGATGGAGAATACTCAATGTTATGTTTTTGAAGAAGTTGTGACATCTCTTCAAACTTTTTCTCATAACATTTAGCCTCATCATGACCCAATTTCTTACAAAAGAACACTTTGGCTTCTTCTTCTTATTGGACTCCTCTTTGGAAGAAGAGTTGGGGGTTTTCTTTGATTCTTTCTCTTGCACATTAGACTTTGAATCCTTTTGTTTCTTTCCTTTGTTATGTGAAGCCTTAGGATCTTTTGTGCTTTGTGTTGCAACTAGAGCCTATTTTCTAGGAGACTTCAGTGTGCCCATGTGTAGTAGCTTGGCTTGTTCTCTTGTGAGTTGTGTAGCAAACTCCTCAAGTGCAAGCATTTTAAACTCACTACCAAAGGCATCCATTGTAGCATAAAAGTTAGAAACATAAATTGAATATGCAAGACCCAATTTTGCAAGAATAGATAGAATCAATTGTTCATCTTCTTTCTCAAGACCACACTATTTGAGTTGCAACCTGAGAGACTTAAACTTGGTGAAGAAATATTCAATTTGATCAAAGTATTGAGGATTTAGTGTAATTAGCTCGTTCTCCAATTTGAACCTTCTTATCATATCTTGCTTGCCAAATAGATTGTCCAATGTTGTCCATATCTCATTTGGTGTAGTACAAGACTCAACATGAAATCTCAGATCTAGAGAAATAGCAAGACAAAGTGTGCCATAAGCCTCATCTCTTCTATCTAACCATTTTCTTCTCTCAATAGCACCTGTTGGTTCTGGATCTATGTCTAAAGTTATTCTATGTAACTTTTGTTTATACAATACAAACTCCATGTTTTTCTTCCATTCAAGATAATTATATGAAGTTAAAAGTGGAAATTGAGGCACATCCATGATGAAAAAGAAAGACAACAAGACAACAACACCCCTTTACTAAGTAAGAGAGCCCCCCCCCCCCCACAATTTGTTGTGGCACTTTATACTTAGTGCGATTTACAATTGTCCTCAAGGGACCAAGATTGGGAAAACAACAAAATCTCTTAAAAAAGAGATCTGAGTGGGATTACAATCACTCACAATGATGTATTACAACAAACAAATCCTCTTAAAATAAATTTCACCCTCTCAAGTATCAAAATGTCCAAGTTATTACTCAAATGCCAAAAAACTGACAAATGAAATAAAAAACACCTAGAGCAAAATCTAAGAAAAGTACATGGATGGTTGTGTAGAGCTTCTAAATACCTTTCCAATGCCACTTGAATCATGAAAATTGGAGATCATGGCAAAAAGTTATGAGCTCGGGAGCCAAAAAGAGAGATATGTCTTCAACCTTCAATTAATGCTGTCAAACAGTAAAATCTATGAAAATGATTGATACCACTGCGAATTACTCTCTGTCATCTTTCCAACAATATCTTGTTTGCCCAATTTCGACGCCATGGGCAAAAGTTGTGCAAAAAACAAAAAATGCCCTACTTTAGGACTTTGAGGGGCAAAACAACCCCCCTAATGGAATATTCTTTGTCTACAGCTGGAATATTCTTTGTAGTGCTAGAAAACTGCCAATCTGTGCAAGAAACTATCTTTGAGGAAAAAAACACCTTGTTTTTTGTCGAATACCACCTTCAAGGAAAAAACAAAAAACTTGGTAGGTGAAAAAAGCACCTTGACTGGTCAACACAGCCAAAAAAAACTCAGATAAACCTCTTTCTGCGGAAGATAACTGCCTTGTGCAAGTCAAAACTGCCAGAGTATAACAAAATACCCATCGATGGTAATCTAATCTGCAGATGTATTGTGGTCACTGATTGCAATGGAACAACTGTTGATGGTAGATTTGATCGCTGGCCAAAACAAGCCGTAGATGTAAGTGGTCGACAATGAAATGGTCGACTATGCTGAGAATATCTGTCGAACTCATAACCAGCAACCACCAAATATTGGGGTCGACACAGCAAACAATGCCGACTTAGACTATTGAGGGAGCTACCAAAGGTGGATCTAAGACCGCCAACGAAGGAGATGAACCCGCCAATGCTAGATCTGGCTGTAGTCTGGAAATGACTGATGACTTTGGAAGAAATTGTGATCAATGTTTGGTCAAATATTCGCTGAGGTTGCTGGTTGACCATCGGAGGATATCAAATCTTTGCAGATAATAAAAACTCTTGCAGAGGACTGTTGCAGGCTATATCAAATGCCAAAGACAAAACCGCATAGATCTTTCTGGGACCACTAGATATGGTAAGATCTACGAATGATTAAAGGCAAGATCTACCTAATAAAAACAATGAAGGCTGAAACCTTCCACATTGGTCCAAAGTGCAACATACCACCAGGTTATGGGGTCTGACAGGCCCTATGCCTGTAGTGTACACTGTACCCTAAAAACTTAGGCAGAAATCAAACAATCCCATGAATCACAAATTTTTACCAGGAGGTGGAAAAATGCAGACCGACACAACAAAGATTCCTTTTGTGCAGGGAATATTCCCTACTGTGGAGGGGTAAAGGCAAAAAAGATTTGCCTTTTTTTTCGATGACAAAATTCAGCAAATGAATAGTCGATCTATATAGATTTGGGCCTCCTGATTGCAACGGTGATGTCTGTTTCACTCCAGGACACTTCGAACACATAGTTCCAAGAAAAACCTCTCTAATGAGGGAAGGAAATTGCAGATCAAGCTCTAATACCATGTAAGAGTCAATGTGACTCAGCAAGCCAAGATCACCTACAACCAAGACAACCTTCCACACAAAGATGAGAAGAGAAGATGCTAAAATAATGTAGCAAGAATCTATACAAAGGTCATATGAAGCTGTATAAAATACAATGAGAGAGCCTTGCTTATAAAGGCAAGGTGAGAGCTAGAAAGGTGGAGTGGAAAGTGGAGATATTCCTATAACATGTGTAAATTAGAGGATGATAACTAATTGCACATGTGGAGGATAAGACATCTCACTCCAACTATCAACAACTCAACACATAACTAGACTCAATTAGAAACACCTAGAAGACTTACTAAATCAACTTAACATGTGTGAATTATGTGTTCACACCAACACCAAGGAGACCTAAACAAAAATGAGGCCAAACTTGCAAGCATCTTGGAGAGGTGCTCCATCAAGTGTGGTAGAATAGATGAGGAATTCGTACTTGTTTGATTTTCAATATAGTCATGGGGTGTTTGATACACAAATTTTTTTATGTTTGAAATCTTTTGATGCTTGCGAGGAGGTGAATCATTACCTTTTTCAGTAGTTTTTGATGACTCATGCCTTACTCTTTTTCTTTCTTATGCTACTTTGCTTGGTGAATGATCTTTTCATGATGAAATGGGATACTTTTCATCATTATAGCCTTCTCTTTCTTATTATGATTGTATGTAGTCTGTTCCTTTTGCGTATCTTGTACATTTTGGTTATCTCTTGATCCTTGAAGGGATAACAGAGGAGGAACCTTAGCATAGATATCTTTTCCTCATGGATGAGGTGGATCTTTGAATTCAGGCCAATTTTTTCATCATATTTGAGAATTTCAACTTCATGCTCCATTTCATTTTGTTGTTCTACCATGTTGTTGATGTTATGCTTAGAAAAAAGATTAGTGAAGATTTATATTTTTTGATTCAGAGGAGCAACTAACTTATTTCCATTGTCATTCACACCAATCACCTGTATTATGTTAGAATCAATGAGGTCTTGCATTTCATATATAAGACACATACATCTTTTGGTATCATGTCCTACCGAGTAGTGATATAAACAAAAGGCATTAGCATCAAATTAAGGTCCTTGCATCTTTCTACTATCTAGAGGATGAGCAGGAAGAAGCTTCAGAAGATTGTTGGTTACTGCTTGAATCATTATTGAATAAAGAGAATCTAATAATAGAGTGAATTGTCTCTGTTGCTTCCTAAATTTGAATGGTGTCCTATTTGAAATGGCTACCACCTGTGATTGAAACTTGTTTGAATGTTGCCTATTAATCTTAATGAAACTCTTGTTATGATTCTTCAATAATTTTTGAGATGTTCTAGATTTGGATTGACCAACTAAAGTTGATGTGTTATGATTCTCATACTGACTAATCGAAAGTTTGTAATCACAGAGAGTTGTGCATAGATGTTGAAAAGAACTATACTTCATCAACAATATCTTGTCACATTTGTTTAGTTGTAGATTCGTAATGAATACTTTTTGAGCATTCTCATCTATAATAAGATATTGTATTTGTGCAAAGAGAGATTGATATCAACTAATGAATTATGTTAATTTCTCTTTCAAAACTTGTTTACAATGGACCAAGTCAATCAATGAAATAGGAGGTCCAATGTTTTCTTAAAAGTTACAAGAATTAATCAACTAGATGTGAGAAGGAATGTATTGAATTAGGTGGTAAAGAGTAAAACCATCCCAAAGTTGTATCTTTAAGAGATCATGGAAAGAATTTTGCTAACAATGCCTCATCAAAGAAGAAATCACTACACATTGCTATGAATGATGCCACAAGATTATTAGGATCACCTTTTCCACTGTACTTTTAAAAGCAGGGAGTCTCAAAATTTTTAGGCATTTGAGCTCTTAAGATTCTGTAAGATAAGGGACTGCAAGCATGATATGTTGGTATATTTGGTTAAGATGAAGCATTGGTCATATTTAGTACTTTTTGCTGCAAGGATGTCATACTTTGCAAAAGTTGATTTAAGATTGCATCACTCGGTGATGTGGTTTCTGTATTGATATTTCATGGTGCAACATTGGAAGTGAGGGGTGGTTGAGAATAGTTATTCATGGGTATGGACACATGGGGTAATAAATTTTGGTAATTGTATTTTACGGATTTGTAATTGTTTACATTAGTTGTTCCAATGTTAGTGGTAGCATTACTACAAGCTTGTGTAGTTGTAGTAAGAATTGATGATGTATAGGTGGATACTCCCATAGTCGGCATGGGTGTCGATACTTGTGTGCTTGTTTGATTCGGTGATGACATTTTTCTAAGATATTCACATAGTTAGTGGCTAATATAATGTTGTTATCCACTATATGGGCTATTCCATGGAGTATGTCAACACCTTCTTGTCATTCTTGCAATAATCATCTTATACGTTCAACAATAGGTACTGCTTCTTGAACTAGATATTCAGTTCCCATAAATTTTTAAAAATCAGCCAGTTCTTTGTTTACACTTTATTAAGTTTACTTAGGACTAATTTTAGTCTTAGGTTATTCTTAAGTCATATTAGGGTTTTCTCTAACTTGTAAATATAAAAGCAAGTTCTCACGTGTAATTCATTAATCCATTTAATTAATTCATCCTTATTGTGAAAATTATTCCTCTTTGTTTTTTCCTCTTATGGAAGGTAAATCTTAGGTTTTGTAGGTGATCTTTGTGGCTTGAGTTAATTATCAACTTCAACTTGGTATCAAAGCAGATTTGCAAGCCCCTTCACAGATTTGGAGAAATTTTTTAGCAAGAGTCATTTGTTGGATGTGTTTTTTGTGTAAAACGTAGGATTCCATTGGATTTAAAGTAGCTAAAAAAGATAGATTTATCTTTTGTTTGGTCAAATTTGGTCTCGGGAGGCCAGATCTATGAGGGTTTCAACGGGTGTTTTTTTTGAGGATCCAGAGGGTACCTACAAGTTTAGAGAGTTTTTGGCCAAAATCGTCATCACCAACACACTCAAAAGGGATGAAAACCTTAGAATCACATATTCATTCACAAAAATTGGAGACTGAAAAAAATCTTTGTGATTTTTTGAGGGTGCATCCTTTTATCCAGTGATCTGAAGGGTGCCTCTGTAGGGTGCATCATTTTATCCAGTACGAAGGGTGCTTCTGCGTCTTTTTATCTAGCAGTAAGAAGGGTGCTTCTACATCCTTTTATTCATCGATTTGAAGAGTGCTTCCACATAGTGCATCATTTTACCTAGTGGTCTGAAGGGTGCTTCTGCATCCTTTTATCCAGTGGTCCCAAGGGTGCTTCTGCAGGGTGCATTGTGTTATCAAGAAGTTCAAAGGGTGCTTCCACATATTTTTATCTAGTGGTCTGAAGGGTGCTTCCATAGGGTGCATCATTTTATCCAGTGGTCCGAAGGGTGCTTCTGTAGGGTGCATTGTTTTATCTAGCAATCCCCCATCCTGCCCTCTTCTACATGCCCTAATGGAGCAATTTCACAAAAACTATCATAACTTTCACATCCGGAGTCAATTTTTCAAAAATGAAATATTACCAGAAAACTAGTTCTATACACTTTCTAATGGTATGATCAGTTTTTTCTAATTTTGTTTTTTGGTACCTATTTTTTTATTTGAAATCAAGGCATCATTTTTTGGCTTTCGAGCTCCATTCTTGCACCTAGAATATCTATTTTTTGAAAATAAATAGGCATTGGAAAGGTTTTAGCGAGATGTACATAGTGACCTATATAATTATTTCAGATTTAGCCCCAACTATATTTTAATTAGTTTTTCAATTTTATGGCTTCTATTGGATATCCTGGACATGGTGCCTCCTGGAAAGGTTCCATTTTCTTTGATAGGCTTTTGTTATCAGCATATCTATTTGCATGTTTTGATCTCTAATCATCTAAGGAGATGGGATTCTACCATCAGCATAAATCTACTTACAGATATTGTGGAAGTAATCAACATGAGAAAGATATGTATCCTCATTTCTCACATCATCTTTTTGAAATGCTTGCTTCGATCACTTCTCCTCCTGATGAGATCATTTCTCCACCATCACCTACTGCTACTTCAGAGTTAAGTGTTGCATCATCATTGGCTTCTAGTGATTTTGTCCAGTAGGGCAATATTAGTCTTCCTGATCCACCTCATTGGGATTTCTATCTTGTAGACATATTAGGGTTTTCTCTAATATGACTTAAGAATAACCTAAGACTAAAATTAGTCCTAAGTAAACTTAATAATGTCTAATTAAATATTTAATTGCACCAACACCCCCCCCCTATAAGTACAACTTAGGCAGAAATGAAAACCATGCAACTAATGCAAGAATGGGTCTCGACTACAAGGCCATGTTAGGTACCCATGAATAAGAAGAATATCTCATAAAGTGGAGAGAAAAGAGAAAAACCCAATGGGAGAAAACTCCTATCCAAAAGAGAAAATATAAGTACATAAACATGTGATGGAAGGACTAACAATAAGAGTTTCTTGATTTAAGCTTCAGGTACATGTGCAACTATGTCAATTATGTCTTTAGAGTCATGAAATGTTTGTTCTTCCAACATGTTGGTGTTGGTGATATTTTGTAAAGATGTTGATTCACCTTTTCTAAAGTAGTTGAGTAGTGAATTATTTGATGTTTGCACATCGTTGCTATTGAAAGCACTAGAACCCATCAATCTACAACTTCTTTTTACCAAGGTGTTGGTGTTAGGGAAACAGGTTATACAACCCATACAAATTTTTATAACACTTAATGTACTAACCAAGGATATGATTAATACAATTATGAATATTAAGGTATTTATGCTTGTTGAAATACATGATGTATAATTGTAAAAGTATGAATTTTTAAATCAAGGATATAAAATGATGCAAGTTTTTCAAATGAATATTGATAAATATGCAATTAATCAATGCAAAATCTAATTTGAACAATCAACAAGATGCAAATTCTCGAGGCTACAGGTTCACCAAAATGTTTAATATGAAAAAGGAGAATGATGACAACTAGAACACAAACTAGATCAAATCCTTTTCCATATAACATTCAAGGACAAGACCAAGCCAAATCACTACAAAATGAAGGTGGACTTAGTTGTTGATCTTGTGCTCATGTATGTTATAGATGTATCAGATTTAATTTAGCTTTTTTATCAAATCCTCGGTTAACAATACATGAAACCCTAGTTCTATAGTGATCTGCTTATAATAGAGAAATTATAACATAAACCTAGAAACCAATTGTATAGGGATGATAAGAGAGATATAAAACCTATTAATCGAAAGTAGAGGTGTCAAAGGACCAAGGTGAGACCACCCAAGTCCTAACTAGAAGAATCTATAGAAGGTGCAAATTAGAAAGTTGTTGTAAATGATGTCCTGATGCCATATCTAAGTCTTGAAAAGGCAAAAGGACATGGGTGGTACCGCCCAAGTCCCTGATGAGTGAATATCCTCAAACTGTTCACAAATCCCAAAACACTACTCTATGCTAGTTCCCAAATTAGTAGATTGCCAAACCCTAAAAGTATACCAAACTTTATGATTAGGTTCAACAAGTGATCTAGCCAATGAACAATATCAACTAAGATGGTTTGAATTCCCTACTCTTCAGGCTCTGCTATGCCTAGGTGGGTGTACTTAAATAATCAATAACTATTAACTGTCTATGATCAACTTATGATAATTACTTGTAGATTATAAACTTCATACAACTTTGTTAATTAAATCATTCTTTCTCAATCTACTTCAAACTGGCATGAGGTTTGAAATAGAATGTATTGTAAAGATCTTTATAGTGAATTATTTTGGGGGTAGAGATTGATCGGTGCCTTTATTCCACTGGGCAATGAAGTCAAAATATAAAATGATATATGTCCTCCATCTAATTATAACTCAAATTGTTTGACACTTATGATGTTTATGACTTACATAAACGTGCAAAAATGTAATTGTCAAGTTCTTCTTTTTAATCCAAATGAAATCTTCTAGGTTACTATGAGTTACTCAAAGGATTCTATTTTTTTACTTGAAGAAACCAATCAGATAAACCACACAAAATATGAATGTGCTTTGATAAACCAGTTATATACTTCATATACTGATTTAAATAACAAGGAAAAAATAAAATTGGAGACAACCATACAAATTTTTATCAATAATTTCAACACGATAATTGAAACTAGAATTCAAGCACCAAATTAATATTGTTTTTCCATTACTCTACTTTAGAAAAATCTTTACAATGTATAGCTCTTCTCAAAAATTTCCCCCATTTATCTCCTATTCTATTATGTTGTATTCTATCCTATATCCTATATTTTTCTAACTGGTCTTGGTTTCCTTCTTATATGCAAATTATGGAAGCAACAAGATCCAAACCAATTCATAACTACCCACCTTTTCATGTAACAACATTGTTCTACATTAATTACCATTTTGTTTGTCTTTAATGACTTTGATCAAATATTGTTACAATTAGAGTACATCCCACATTAGAAATCATTGAGCACTGATGATCATATCACAATATTCTAGACAAGCATAGTCATTTGGAGGAGTCAGATACTCATGTTCCCATTGAATCATTGTATAATCACTTGGCCACTTGTATCCCTGAATTTGTGGCACATTTTCCAAATGATCTTTCCACCTTTTGTTTAGCAATCCCCTGACTTCTGTGATGAACTTGGAGTACCCTGAGTCTAATGCAATTATCCCATCTAGAATCAAATTGAAACCCTGGGTATTTATTTCCTGATCTTTTTGCAAGTGAGTGATAACTTGGGGAACTATCTAATTAAATTACCTTTTCCAATCTTCAAGACTTTTAAGATGATCATTCTCCCCTAGAATGTCTAGAATAAATTGATGTTTAAGTGTACAAAAAGATTCCATTTTTTTTTGAACTTTTGACTTTCTCCACACACATTGAAACTCATCAATGACCATCTTTCTCATTTTTTTAGTGGGATTTAAGGCTATAGGGGCATCAAGACTTCTCTGTAAAATCTTGCACAATGTGATCAGAGTGTGGTGAAACAAAGGATCTAAAATAGGAACATGAGATTGCATTTGTTCCACTACTTGGGATAAGGCAACATAACATTCATGCACATCCTCCATTTTGTCCATATCCAATTTAACTCTATGCTCCAAGACTTTTTCCAATATACTAAAAATCTAACTTTTCACTTCCTCTATTGTGGCCTCATTAAGATTTTTCAAGTTCTCAATTTCCTACTCCAAGCCTTGCTTCAATAAATTCACCTAATCTATGGGCATTGTATTAGAACCAACTTATTGAGATGTGGATGGCTAGTAAACCACAATGTCCCTGCTTGAGGAAGTATCAACACTTTTTAATTATTGTTTCAATTTTACATTCTCCAAAAATAATCTATTCACCTCTTCATTCATTTCAATTTGTGCTTTTTCATACTCAACCAATTTTAGTTCCATATTTTTTACTATAGCTTGAGAGAACATAGCAGAGTGCATTGTCATGGTGGTAGCCTCCAATGCAGATGTATCCTTGAGTGTCTTCACCATGGAGATTCCCCTGATCTCTTGTACCACATCCAACAACCTTGGTTTTTTTATATTTTTTTATTTGGCCCAAAAGGCTAGAGTCTCAATCTTTGGATTGTAGCCAGTGCCGGTCACACCTTCGTCTAAGTCAAATTCTGAAATCATCATTGAATCTTCTTGATTCTTCATTTGTTCAAGTAAAAACATCTTCTCCAATTCCAATTCCTTGGCTCCTTGAAGGTCTGAGCTACAATCTGGTCATTTTGAGATTCCTCAGTTCCCATTTTGTTTATTTGAACTCTCTCCTTAAATTCCTTCATTTTCATTTTCACCCAAAATTTTTTGAACCCAAGAGTATTAATGAATTCATCATCTTCCATAAATATGAGAGAAGCTATTATCCTTTCATCCTCATGCAATTCTTTCTCTCCATGTATGTGCATGTCCATCCTAGCATTAGGCTTATGGGCCTCAGTTACCTATTCAGGAAGGGGTTGGTCAACCTCATCATCATCTTTCATATGCCTTAATACATTAGAAATCTCCTCTGTGTCTCCCACTTCCTCTGTCATTTCATATTCTATTGGAGGAGTCATATCATCACTTTTTTTTCTTTTGGACCTGGGCTTCTCTGGAGGAGAATTTGGTGAAGACTGTTGTACTGAGGTTGCATCAAGAGGAGACTTAAAAATCACAAGTTCCCCTGGGTTTTTAATGGGAAGCTTGGTTGGCCTTGTCGATTGGCTTTCAAGTTCTTTTGACTTATCATACTTCTCAAAATTATCTATTATCAAATCAATTCTTTTAAGACGATTCACCTCTTCCACAAAAATCTAAAGAAGTTAGGATCTTTGTTCTTCCTCTCTTCCTCTACTTTCATTAGAATTTCCCATTTTCTCTTCCTTTGATACATCTCTTGAGAAGTGAGACAGATTCTTATCAAATCCTCATCATAGTCTACCTCATGGGTAATCCCAGTCCTAGTAAGAATTACCTGCCTCACAAATTTCATATGTCCTTCAAGGTCATAGACCCTTTCCCTTTTAAATTTCAAAGCATATCTTCTCTTCAAATAATCTTGCAGTTCTTCCAGAGTATCAAAACCAATAGAAAATCCTCCATATACAATTAAATCAAGTAAAAATGTACCTAATTTTTCTACTTTTTCATGACTTCTCTTTCCATCCATAACATTTGGCACATGAATACTAGAAATGCTAAATGAGGAGAAAAAAAGTTGGGCAAAATGTGAAATGGTTGAGAACATCCATAGATCCTCATAATAGTATGATCATGAAAATAAAACCAATCACCAAAATTGTGTGTGTGCCCCTTCTCAGGTTTTAGTGCAAAAGTCCTCAACAATTCTTTGATCTCAATAGGTAGTCTTGGTGAAACATTACCAAGAGTACCCATAATCTTGATTATAAAATCATCATGGAATGTCACACAGTCACTATTTTTGTATTTGTTGTCCCAAATGTAGCACCAACATTGCACTAACATTCTCATGCCCTTTTGATCAACCATTCTGATATCCATTCTTTTGGTCCACCTTTTTCTATTCTGATACAAAATTATATGGCACAACAAGGAGTAGTGTCTAAAGGTGATAGGAGCTTTATTCTCTCACATGAAGGAATCCTTCATGTAATCCTTTCTCAATCTCTAAGGCAAAATCAAATTCAATGTTCACCTCTGGATTTTGAATTCTCATTGCCATCATCATAAGATTGACAGACATCTTGTCCTATGCATCTAGTCCCAATACTTGACATAAGGCAAAGTATGTCCTCTAAAAATATACTACAAAATTAGCTACTGCGAATGGTTCAGCATTGTATGAAGAGATAGTAATCTTCTTGTTATTTGCACCCCTCTTCATGTACATAGGAATTTCATGACTTTGATAAGTCTTCCTTAGTCTAGTATAATCTTCCACACTCTTTTGCAGATCAACTTTAGTGAGAGCTTGCTTATTCAACATAAAGCATTATATAATGGTAGATTTTTTCAATATTACAAATGGTGACCCATCAGGTAACCTCATAGTCCTTGTTTATAGAAGGTAATGTTGTGCTAATAACCTAATTAACCCAATATCTATGAAGACATTGGAGATAACTACTTTTTCTAAATCTAGAGCCTAAGAATCCTTCTTATCACAGAAATACTAAAACAGATTCCATCCCGAAATAGGGATAATTGCATCTCTACACCCATGTGATTCTTCCTTAAATAATTTTTTATAACCCTTGTCTACATATTTTTGTAATACATCTAATATAGACTATTGAAGGGGTCTCTTTTTTCTCTTTGGCAATTGAAGATTCTCCCTTCTTACTCACAAACTCAATCCTTTTTGGAGGCATTGTATAAAATTTAATAAACTAGGGTTTTCAAGTTTTGTTCACATGGGCTATCTAAAGACTTGTAACTAAAACACACCTCTAAATTGGATAGATGAGAGGCTCAAAGATGTAATAACCTGTTATGCAGTTGCCACAAAGTTCACACCAAGCTTTGATCCTTCCATCTTTGAGCACACCAATCTTCTATGAGTGATCAAAATGGTGTAAAAATCCAATTATATTACCTTCAATCATTTAGTCACTTCACCATTAATGGCTTTCCATGCTAAAAGATATAATAGCTGATTGTGTCTGTGAATTCAAATGTGCACCATTGATCCGAGGAGACCGAACGGTCCAAGATTTTTGACGTGATTAGTAGTAAATGCAATATCACTCGTATCGTACTCCTACTATGGTTAATTAGGACCCCCTATGGGGTGGCAGGATTATGTTCTCTTCAATTTTAATGCTTCCCACCATATATTTCATGTTGTGATTGACCTTCATGGGGCTGCAGGGAACTTTACTATCTTGTTAACTCCTTACCACTGTCCCACACATCATATCTAATGTCATGATAACCTGTCATGGTATTGTGGTCAATTTTATATGTATACTTTACTGCTTACCACCATCCCACATTTTCATTGATTGTTATGATAAAAACACTGCGGGGTTGCGGGGAACTCTACAACCTTGTTAAATAACTACCACTATCTTGCCAATATCTTTTGATGTCATGACAACATATGGAGGTAGCAAGATTGACTTTATGTGCTTGGTTTATTACTTATTGCCACCTCGTGCATGCCCTTTCTAACCATTGTGGTGGTGCAATGGATAGTTTTAGACTCTTGCCAACCCGCTAAGGTCCTTTAACAATTATTTCAGTGTAGTGGTGAACGTTTGTTTTATACCTAAAGCTCCCGCAAGCCCTCTAGGGTTTATTAAGGTGACTATATACCTCTACGGGAGTAAGGTATGACTTAGTACATATGTTAAGATAAAATTTCAATAATATGTGATAAATGAGGTAGCAGTTAGGATATTAATAAAGGGTTTTTTTAATTTTCAGGACATTAGTGGGAAAGGATTAAAACCTTATACATTCAACTTTTGGGTCTACGGTTTACAAAATTAGGCAGGATCATGTGAATTGTGGCAAGTTCTAACAGTGGCTCCAGTTGGGGATGAATGGCTATCAAACATTGCAAGAATCTAGAAATAATCTTTGGGATGCAGAACTTAAAACTAGAGGGACATAAAGGGAACAAAATTAAATTGGGAAAATCCTAAACTATTGTGCATGGAAATGATTTTTTCAAGAGAAGTGTTTCAGAAATTGTCCATGCACTAGCAATTCCTAATCTACACCCACCATATTTGTAAGTAGTATGAGTACTCTCCACATTTTCTTGTGATGACAAATAGACCCAACCATAGAGCTTCAAACTTGCCATGTTTTCCTTTGTCTTGACTTCTAGCATTCCACATGAGGACCATATCACCAATTTGGATCTTTCTTTCTTTAGCCTTTTTGTCAAATAGATATTTCATTTGTAATTGAATTTTCTCATTCTATTTTTGTGCATGAGTTCTTATCTCATCTAACTCTGCTAGCCACTCCATCCTTTCCTCCATAGGCTTGGGTATGCCTATGTCTTATTACAAGATGAATTTGTAGACTGGCAGAAGGTTATGCATTGGCATTCTTGCTTGAGCTCCATAAACTAATTCAAAAGGAGATTTTATAGTAGCCTTTTTCACCATGATTCTATTTGCCCATAATGCCAACTTCAGTTTTGAATCCCAAGCCTTTTTATTATTGTCAAGTATTATTTTGATTATTTTCATAATGCTTTTATTACTAGACTCAGCTTGACCATTAACTTGAGGATGATATGGAGAAGCATATGAGATTATTATACCATAAGACTCACATAATCTCTTAAACTCATCAGACCTAAAACACATCCCATTATCTGTGATTATTCTGACAGGAACTCCAAATCTAGTAATGATGTTTTCCAACAAGAAATTGATCACTACTTTACTAGTTTCCTATTTGGTTGGGATTGCTTCAATCCATTTAGTGAAGTAGTCTATGGAAACAAGAATCCACCTATGTCCCCCACTTGATTTTTCTATGATCTCACTTATGAATTCAATACCCCATTGATAGAAGGGTGCTTCAATCTGCATAAGTCTCAAAGGTAGGGCTCCCTTATATTTTAGCTTACCAGATAATTTTTGGCATGCTTCACATTTTCTTACATACTTGTGAGTATCAGCAAAGACTTTTGGCCAATAATAATCTACTCTCAATATTTTATGTACAGTAGATTTGGGTTGAAAAATGCCCTCCACATACACCTTCATGCATTTCCTTCAAAAAAATTTCTTCCTATCCTTCATCCAAACATAATAATAGAACACCATCCCCATCTTTACAAAATAATTCACCATTCACAAATACATACCTTGATGCCTAGAGTTTTATGTTCTTTTTTTATTATCATTCATGCCATTAGGGCATTTCATGTGTTTCAGGTAATGAACTACATTTGTATACCAAGGGGTGTATTCAATGCTAGTTATCAAATCCTTCTCTATCTCAACATCACACACTTGTGCAGCTTATAGATTAGATTTGGCCATTAGCTTTGCCAATCCCTACCCTCTCACAAGTTTTGTGATCTTGATATCAATGTTGAACTCCTTAATTCTATGTATCCATCTACATCTTCTTCTAGTAGCCTCTATTTGCACAAAGACATCCTAAACTGCTGCATTTGGTACATAAGAAATTACTTGTGCTCCTACTAAGTAAGGCCTAAATGTTTTCACTTCTTTCACAAGTGCACAAAATTGTTTTTCAGTAGCATTGTATTTCAATTATGCTCCCCAGAGTGATTTACTGAAAAATAAAATTGGCTGCTCATATCCTTCTTCATTCTTTTGCAACATAACATCAACAATAGTATGGAAAGATGCAAAAGAGAAAATTTAAAATGGTTTGCTAAAATCAGGAGATTTCAAAATAAGAGCTCCCTTGATTGCCATTTTTATTGATGCAAATGCTTCAATGGCCTCAGATGTCCAATCAATTTTTGATCCCTTCTTTAGCATTTTTGTAATAGGATTCACAATCTCAGCAAAGTTAGCTACAAATCTTCTAACAAAGTTTATTTGTCCAAAAAAGGATTGGATAAACTTCACTAGTTTGGGAATAGGGATTTTAGTTAATGGATGCAACTCTCTCCAAATCAATTCTTACCCCTTCTTTAGAAACTATGTGCCCTAATAATTTACCTTCAATTATAGCAAAGTGACATTTTTTAGGGTTCAAGGATATACCATACTCAAGTGCCTTAATAAATATCTTCTCTAGGTGCATGAAATGATCTTTTGTCTTCTTTGAGTATGTAGTTAGGTCATCTTAGTAAACAACCAATATGATGTTAATCACATTTACAAAGGTCACATCCATAGCTCTTTGGAAAGTAGCACCAGCATTTGTAAGACCAAAAGGCATTCTTACATAGACATAAGTACCCCATGGTGTAGTAAAGGTTGTCTTATATTGCTCTGATTCTTTGACCTTGACCTGATTATAGCCAGAAAATCCATCCATCATGGATAGCAACTCACATCATGTTACTCTTTGTAACATTACCTCCATGTTGGGTAGTGAATGATGAAACATTCAAGTTACAAAAATTTACACACAACCTTATGTCACCATTCTTCTTCCTTACTGGTACCAAGTTTGAAACCCATGATGAATGCCTAATTGGTTTGATTATACTTCCTTCCCTAATCTTCATTATTTCCTCTTACATTTTTGGTTTCAACATAGGGTTTATGGGTCTTTGCTTTTGCCTAAACGGTTTAGCATCTGGTTTCAATGGAATCTCATGTTGAAACAAGTCTTCTCTATAAGCTTTTAGGTCCTCATATGACCGTGCAAATACATGTTTATACTTCCTTATTAGAGTTATAAGCATGTCCCTTACTTTTGGGCTAGTTTTCTTACCTATGTATACCTTCTTTGGAGCAATGTCAGTCCCAAGATTTATTTCCTCAAGATCCTCTTGATTGACATGTGCTTGCTTTAAGATAGACCTGTCATTCCCATCAAAGACTCATTCTAGGGCCACCAAGCCTTTGGGGATTGTGTTTGTTTTTAGCTTTATGACTTCTTGTCCAAAGACAATGTCTTTACCATCTACCTCTTCAACAAAAGCATTAAAATCTATCTCTTGAGACTCATATTGGTCTACACATTGAAGGAATTTTCTCAAATCATTATCATCAATAAACACTTGCCAGTTATATACATTGTTAGGCATAGAAGGTCTAGTTTTAAATTCTATTTATGAGATGCCTGCCAATGTAAGATCATCCCTTTTCAAAGCAATGTTTGCAAGAAAATTTGCCATCAGATTTTTTGATCTCTCCACCCTTTGATTAATGGAAAATGCATTAAAAGCTTCCACAAAATCCCATATAGCATGTTTATACTATTTCAACCTCTTGTTCTTTAAGGAGTACCTAGATTTGACTTGTGAGATAATTAATTCAGAGTCTCTGTATACAATCAGTAGCTTGATTCCATATCTAATGGCAATATTAAGGCCTAGTAATAGTGCCTCATACTCTGCAATATTATTGGTGCATTCAAATGATAACAAGAATGAGTACTTAAATGTTCTACCACTAGGCGCAATGAAAACTACACCTACTCCATTACCTTCCTTGTTGCAGGCACCATCAAAGTACATTTGCCAAATACTAGATTGATCTAATTAAACTTCATTATTGATTGGGTCACTATTTTGTAGCGAAGGTTATGAATGCCTGATCCTGAAACTTCCCAAATCTACATCACAGAAATAGTTCATTTGATTTGGATCAATATGTTCTACAGCTTGTTTAGACCATGGCTCCCTATATAGCTTAACATCTTTTCCATTTATAGGTATAGTTGCATATGATAGATCTAGTTGAACATTCCCTCCAATAGTAGCAATCCATTGCCTTGACAACAACATACCATAGTATGGAGGAATATCAACCACTGTAGTGTCAGTTGTATGTACCCTCATGCTAAGAATCTAGCTTTAACTCCACATCCCATATGCCCCAATGATAGGGACAAATCTATTGTCCATGGCATAACACTTTTCATATGTGGTGTCAACCCACAAACCCAATTCTTTCATGACTACCATAGGGATAATTTATTTATAGCTGCCCTTGAATCTATCATATAATTATTTACTAGTTTTTTATTTATCAATAATGTGATGTAGAAAGGATCCACCTGAGATGGATTCTTTGTCAAGGTGTTTCCTAAGTATATCTCAGGAATCTTTATGACATCTCCTTTGACATTATTGACATGCCTCTCATTCTTTTCTAATTTAGTTTTATTCTTGTTTTGTCCTTAGGGCTTATTTGTCACATTTGATATTAGCTTCATTTCACTATTCCCGTACATATCAACTTTCATCATTTCTAGCAAAGGAATTGCCGATTTAATCTGAGATTTAAAGCCTATACCATGTCAAAGGAAGGCATACTTGGTTCTGTTTTGCTGACCAGGCTATTTTGGTAGATTTTTTCTCTTCTATTACTTGCTTCTTAGGATCATTTTTTATTTTGTTTTGATCAAATTTTGATGTTTCCTTAGGCACATATTTTTGAGTTATTTTTTGAGGCTTTGCATTTTCATCATTTTCCTAAAATTCTAAGGTAACCCTTTTATCTACATGTTGATCCTTCACAAATAGACTCCTAGGTGTCCCATGATCTAGATTCACTATTATATTTCTGAGATTATAATTATTCTTGGCTTGTGCTACAATAGCAATTGTGAGTGCTTTTATTTCCTTCTCAGTAGGTCTTCTCAATAGGGACTGACTTGACTATGATTTTGTAGCACAAAGTAGAGGATCCCTTATATAGCCATCTTCTTGATCAGAGAATACCTCCTACTGACCCACATGAATGTTATACCTTTGATGATTTACATCATATTCAAATCCATCTTCTTCCAAGGATGAATACTCTTCATTTACTCCATAAGGTTTAAATGCTAGCATATTGATAGTGTGGTCATCCCTTTCCTAGTCATACAGTGCTTCACTTTCTTGAATTGATTGTGCTACTACACAATGCTCAGGAGAATGAGGCAAGTTACAAGGCACACACAATGGTGAATCTTCCACCATATTAGGTCCATGCCTCTTTAATGGGTTAGATGTATCTTTATTGGAATTTTGCTTCTGGTCAATATCCAAAGGCCTCCCATACTTCTAGTTTGTTTTGTAGGGCATTTCATGCAGTCATGGCCTTTCATTCCTATGGTAGTTAGATCTATCATAAGATATTCCTTTTGCATTCCTTTCTACTTTATATGATAGATCTTTCACAATATTCCAAACCCTATCAAGTTTATCATCTTCTTTTGGTTGCTTATTATGCTAAAATTTAGGGTTTTGCATGTTCTTGACCTTGTCTCTTCTACCAATCACTCCTAAGGCCTTTCTATTATTTTCTATATTCAAGCAAACTCTGAATGCCTCAATAAGGGTAGGAGGATTCCTTGTTCTAAGTTCATATCTAGTTTTTAGATCAAATGCATTTAGGTAAAAGACTAGGCACATAGGATCTATAAGCTTCAAATGAGGTGGAATTCTATTGAACAACTTCATGAACCTAGTGTTGAAATCTACAACTGATTCATTGTAATTCTTCTAAATGTTTGTTAACTCATGTAGGGAAAACTTTGGGTCAGAATGATCCCCATATTATTCCTTGAATATTCTTTTGAATTTATCCCAAGAGCTGATTGAGGCATCAGGCAGATTTTTATACCAATCTCTTGCATCCTCATTTAATGACTGCATGAACAAATTCATATAAACATCCTCATGTTGTATGTCAAAATTGTCCATGACTGTTTCAGATGCCCTTATGTGATCTTCCCCTGAGACAACATTGTTTCCAGAGAACTTAGGGACTACTTTTATTACCTTATTGTCAATATCATTTGGGTATCCTTCAATACCAAAGAAATCAAGTTGTCTATATCTGTCTACATTCATAGGTCCCCTTGCAAATGGATTTTGCCTTTGATGAGGCTAATATTACAGATACTAAGTTCCTTTCTATTGATGTTGCTAATACACACCTTGATGTACATTTTGGTTAACACCTCTAGGAGGGTTTATATTTCCCTGTACATTTTTATATGGATATTAATATTGATACTGATACTGCCTCACATACTTATTATATCCCTAATTTTGTATCTTCACTCCTTGTCTAGGAGGAAAAGGATAAACATTTCCTACGGGCTGAGAGGTTACTGGAATACTCATTGGATTTGAAGTTTGTGATGCATAAACATTGTGCTATGTATGATGAGTATTACTTGTATTGCCAAGATTTCCAACTACATTATGGGGCACTTGTGGGATCAAAGGAGTACTTGTATTCACATATCTAACTTGATCACAAATAGGTCTATATGGAGATATATTTGGCATAGGATGGGAACTCAATTGGAGTAGTTCTTGAGCCAGTTCATTCTTTTGCCTTATTATTTTTTGTCATTCAATTTGTGCTCTCAGTTATTCTACCTCCTGCTTTAACTCCTAATAAGTCAATTCTCTTTCTGAAGTATAAATAGCATGGGCATCAGTAAAGTGTACCATTCAAGGTGTTTTCTCCTCAGGCCTATGTTGTTCAAGAATATTGTAAGAATCTCTTGGTAGAAACTTTTCATTGCTATGTAATCCAATCCCATACAAAGGACTATTATATATGTTATAAGGTTGTCTAGAGGCATTCCCTTGTTCATCTTGAAGATTCTTATGTAATTCAGTAATATAGGTGTATCTGTAGGGATTCCTACATCATTAGTAGATACATTTGAAGTAGAAGGGGGCTTTGAACCATCCTTACTCTTTTCTGACCCCTTTTGATTTATATCTTTGTTTGTTAGATTATTTGGATTTCCTAAGGATCTTCTCCCATCCATGTTAGGAGAAACTGTAATCCTCAAATTTCTAAAACTTAACCTCTGAGATTTACAATTCAACAATTTCATGAAGATTTTTTATTGTGTTGAGATTAAGGAACACTGAGAGTTGGGGGGGGGGGGGGGGTAAATAAGTGTTCTACAAAACTTCTTAGATTATTCCTTAATTATTTTGCCACATACATTCAAAAGAAAGAAGCATGAACATAACAACAGAAACAACAAGATCATAACACATGAACACCAGGATTTTTATGTGGAAACCTAGTTAAGGGAAAAACCATGATGGGGGTTAACCCACAAGAAATTATACTATGTTAAAAGTATTACAAATGGGGAAGGCACATGCCTTCAAGGCATACTGGCCAGAGCTCACTGTTCCAAGAGGCTCACTACCTATAGAAATGATTACAAGAAGATTACATAATGTTTGAACTAATGTATAACATCTACCAATGCAAAAATTCAATTTTGGTTAAGCACATAACACTGATCTTACACACTTCATCCTTACTCTGCTCTATTTACTGCTCTGTCATGATTCAGACCTTAGATTTTCACCTTCACATTTCTTTCTACCCTTTTTTGTACTTACTCCATCACCACACCACTATCACAGCCCAAAACACTTGAATCCATCGGTTATATATATCCGCATCAAGAAATTCAATCAACTATAGTCGGCTTAAAGAAAATATAGAACATTTATTAATAACTTTGCTGTATCGGCTAAATCCATGCACAATCAATGACGTGGACCAAAAACTTGTGTTCTCAAAACATTAATCATGTTAGCCAATACCACTGATTTCTTAACCAACTACTTTTCTTCATCCGGACCAAGATCAAAGACTAGGTTGATCTGGTCTTCTTCTAAATGTACTGACTAACTGAAACCCGATACTCAAATGCTTGTAACTTTTGAATCCTTCATCACCAGAGGCTAAGTTCCTAGATTTAGATATTCTTGACAATCCTTATTACTCCCTCAGATCCACAACACACTGTGATTTACCACCGGAGAGATCAAGACCAAGATGTTGGACCCTATCACATGCTCTGTTTCTGACTACCCGGACTTAGACAAATCTTCACTCTGACTTCTAGTATGAACAAGTTATGTAATGCAAATGTGTAAGATAGACTTAGTTGCCATCAATGACAACACCTATCATGCATAACAGTGTCTCTTTCAACAATCTCCCCCTTTGGCATTAATGGCAACACTTAGTAAAAAATGACTAAGTGTCGGAACAACTCCCCCTTACCATGTACACTTATGCTTTTCATTGTTCTCCTGTGCTCCCCCTTTGCTAGATTCCTCATTTTTCATTGCTCTTCACTCCCCCTTTGACATTAATGGCAAAGGATGGACATTTTGGATGTAACAATTCCATAATCTCACATTCCTTCACAATGGAATGTATATGCAATACAACTTTATAGCCAAGAGTGAATATTGCCTTGTGGTCTAGTAGTTCCAATATCTGTAATTGAGCATCAAACTTGACAAATGGCAAAGGATGGACATTTTGGATGTAACAATTCCATTATCTCACATTCCTTCACAATGGAATGTATATGCAATACAACTTTATAGCCAAGAGTGAATATTGCCTTGTGGTCCAGTAGTTCCAATATCTGTAATTGAGCATCAAACTTGACAAAATCTATATACAAAAAATTCTATGTCCATGGGCATATATACAAATAACCCTATGACTTATTTACATAAGTTTGAATATATCACTAATACACTCTTCAACAACGCCAACTCATTGTCCCAACACTTCTTCATGCTGCTCAAAACTAAGATGTGACCACTAAATAAGAATGCTTGAGACTCTGCTTTCTGTAAGTCAATAAGATCACTTGAGTTAGCAACAACTTGTGCTTCTGTCATAATTTTGAACATTGCTTCCAACTTGAGAAAATCAGTCTCTAGAGCTCACTCATCCTTATCTCAATGTTGTCCTTTTCCTTCATCAATTTCTTTATTTATTCAATCAAGATGACTGTTTGACATTGTTGGCTCATCACTGATATAATCAGAGGATCAAAAGTTTGGGATACACTTGATAGTTTTTCTTTAGACTCCTTTATTTTTATTTCAATGTCCTCTATAGTTTTAGGATAAGATAAACAAAATTTATATACATTCCCTCCTTCTGTAAGAGCATTTTGAATACTTTTTACACTGATATCCATCACAATTCTATCTAATGCAATTATTCCTTTTAGAGCATCAAATCTTTTATCATTGAATTCATTTTGAACCTTTACCTCTACAGACTTTTCAAGAGATTCAAAATGAGTACTTACAGAGTTTATCAAATTCTTTAACTGACTGAAGGGGGATGCTGATGAGTCCTTCTGGTAAGTTGGCATGATTTTCTCCAAAATCCCTAATGCCAGACCAAGTAGCTCACCATCTTCTATGTGAGACTTTAAAATATCTTCTCTGACCTTAGCTTGTGTGAGAGGCCCACTTTATCATCTAAATTGGTGAAAGATTGTCCAAATTAATTGGACCTTTCAACTCTTCTACAACTAGTTTATCATTTTCCAAAATTTATTTCACTGCTTCTGTAGTGTCTCTTGCCCAATAAGCTAGATTTTAATTTTCTACTCTTTAGGGCTTGCATCTTCTCCCTTTCCAGAGTCAAGCACATTGTCTCTCTTATCAATTTATTTCTCTTTCTCTGCTTCAACCTTCTCTGCATCATTATCAAGGACACCAGTAGAGTCTTCTACAGTCTTTTCTAGAGGATTTTGAGTATCCTTAGCAGTAGCCTTTTCATCGTTGGATTGATTAAGAGAAGCAATATCATTATCTTCCTTTGCCACCCCTTTGTCTGAAATTTTCACTTCCAGAATAGAGGAGTCATCTTTCTCAGTTTGCTGCTCATTGATCTTTAATTCTTCAACATCCATAATTGAGGAATCAATCCCATCATTAATCTCTTCTTCAATAATGGGAAGATTATGCTTTTTCAACATACTCAGAAGAATCTCCTGAGTATCTTTGACTATCTCATCAGTTTCACCAAGCATGAGTTTATTCATTCTTTTCTTACTTCTGAAGTCATCTATCACTTCTTAAATTATCATGTTCATTTGATCTAGAGTAATTTGAGGGCACAATTTTATCAGCACATGCTCCCTAAGCTCAATGTCTTTGCCTTTTGTACTTTCTTTTCTTAACTCCAGAATATTTGCAAGACTTTTTGGAATTTTAGAAATTATTTCAATTAAATCCTTATTGTAGATGTTCAGATATCTGACTATTGCTTCGTCTAGAACCCTCTTATCAGCATCACTGTAATCATCATAAAATGTAGTCATTGACCTTAATTTCACATCTACAGTGACTGATTTGATGATGTCATCCATATAAAGAGTAGGATTTTCAACATATGTTTCAGCCGTTTGCCTCTTTCTTTCCCTTTTGCTTCTGGAGGGCTTCTCCTTAGATACCTTGGCTGCTTTTATACTTGAGGCCTTCAACTCTTTGACCTCAATATCAGAATCAGTTTCTTTTTCATTATTTTTCATGCTTTTATATGTCTGGGAGGCCTTAGTTTTCACCCTTTTCCCTTCTTTTCTAGATGATTTTCCTTCCAGTTTCTCAAGATTGGTAGGTTTTAGGGGAACAAAGGTAGTAGCAAAGCTCCTAGTAGTCCTTGGTGTGGAGGAGGATTCTACCGGAGAACTTCCTTATTTCTTATCCTCCTTCTCCCTCTTAGCCTTTTCATTTCTTTCCCTAAATTGCCTCACAGCTTCCTTGGTGAGGCCTATATTCTAGGCCAACTGCTCGACTTCTTTCCTTACTTTCCTACTGATTTCAAGTTTTCTAAGCTCAACATGCAGTTTCATACTTAGCTCCTCATATGTCCCAACTCTTTCAACTGTCGTGTCCTTTGGCTTGCTCAAAAGGTGTTGAGCATACATATTCAAAATTTTCTCATCTACCTCATACCCCATAGGCATGATCCAAACAGTTTTGGGTTCTACTACTTCCATTAAGCATTGATCAGTGTCCACCATGAAACATATTTCATTCTTGTACTTCTCAACAACTGATTTAGGGATTCTTTCCCTAGAATGCATCATATTCTAAAAATTCTTGAAGTATCCCTAGATTGCAGTTCTCTGTGCTTTATAGTCATCAATGTTGTGTAGATGATCTCTTATCTAAATAGCAATTGGCTTGTCATTAGTCCAGTGCACACCCTTTATTCTGGGTACATCATTCATGAAGTAGAAAAATAGACATACAACCAATGCACCATATTTAAAGGTGTTTTCTTGTCTTTCTTGATTTTGTTCAAGTTCTCAATTAGTTGGTTCTGTAGTAACTCACACATGTCATAATCTACATTTTCTTTTAACATTTGGTATGCAACATATATGGCCATTCTGGAAATAGAGTTCTCCCTATTGGAGTGATAAATTTTGTAACCGATTACCATTGAAGAAAACTTAACATCTAGATCACTAATGTCATTGATAGTAATTGCCCTTTTGTCAAATTTGGCACCAGTTGCATCAGTCACAGTTTGATTCTTTATAGCCTTCAACATTGGCAGTCCACCAGTTGAGTTTAACCTTGTCATGACCTTGATGGCATCCTTGGTGATCTTGAAAGGTTTCATTAGCCATATAAATTCATCATTCATTCAGCTTAAAACATACCAGACCCATTCATCTTCATTGAAGGTTGGAAACCCCATAATCTAAATGAAATTTTTATCGTGCAGTGCCTTATACTCAGGTTTAAGACCGTAAATTTCATCCCTTAGATGATTCTCAAACAAATCTACAAACCTTGAGTCCCCAAATTCATCTATGCTTGCATGAATATAGACCCTAATATCTTCAACATGTAATACACCATACAGAACACTTGAAAATGAACCTACTGGGTCGACTTCTACTAATTTGTGTGGATGCTTCTTGAATTTGGGTTGGGGCCTTTCAATGATATCAACAACCAAAGGTGTAGCCATTGCAAAGATTACAAGTTCAAAGCTTTGCAGAAAAATACCTTTTCCACAAAATTAGGGTTAGCTAATGAATTCACCGATCGCACTTCAAATCCTTGAAATCTTAGCTCAGGTTCTCTTCTACTTGCTCTCTTCAGATGCAAAGTGATCCAAATGATGAAAGGATGACCTTTTATGCTCCACAAAACCTAATTCTTCATTGTAATAAATGATCTACCCTAATACATCTGGTTACATTGTTTCTACATACAAACAATCTTCAATCACTCTGCAATTAGTCACATTAGCTTCTTTTCTTCCAAAATTTTCTTCAATAAATATGCAATAGGCTTCTTTATCTTCATTCATTGTTCTAGATTTAGGCACCCACTTACTGGCTGGGGGAATTTGATTTTCATTGCAGCTCCCCCCGAGCCAGAGCTCCTAATTCAATTCTCGGAGGAATTGTCAGCATCGGATTTCAGTGCAGACCCATTACCATTGTTCATTACAATTTTCTTGACCCATGTCTTTCTCATTTCATTCTAGATCTCATTCACATCAATTTTGTCCTTGCCTTGGTCTTGTCTTTGCTCATCTAGTTTTTTGTTTACCAGATCTCTTCTTTCATTATTCATGCTTCTGTAGAATCTTGCAAAATGACTAGATCGGTTATAATTGAAGCACACAACATTTCTTTGCCCATTTGATTTATTTCCTCTTGATTTGCACTGATTAGCCATATGTCCAAATCTATTGCGTACAAAGCATTTGATATTGAAAGAATTGTCATTTCTTCTATTGTTAGATTTATTCATTATCATACTTCTACATTCATTGGATCTATAATCATACCTCTTATGCTTGAAGCATTGACCAGAGAGGGATGGATGACTTTGATTTCCTTTGCTTCTGCACTGAGTAGCTCTATGACTAAATTTATTACAATTGAAACAATTTCCATTGAAAGATGGATACCTTTGAGCATTAGTGTTAGGGTTAGCTGGCAGAAGATATCAATTAAATGCAAATAAAGATTAAACAGAGGAATGAAAAATACATAGAAATAATAACAATGAGAGACACTGCAACACCTTTTCAACATAATCAACCTGAGATAGAGTCAATTTTCTATTTTTCCTATCATTGCAAATTTTCATACCAAGGATTTGTTTTGCTACCCCCAAATCCTTCATAGCAAATTATTGTGCTAACTGCTTGATGATTGTTTTTACACATTCATAACAAAAGTTAAAATTCACAAGGAACCTTAGCTATCTTGAAAGATGGATACCTTTGAGCATTAGTGTTAGGGTTAGCTGCAGAAGATATCAATTAAATGCAAATAAAGATTAAACAGAGGAATGAAAAATACACAGAAATAATAACAGCGAGAGACGCTGCAACACCTTTTCAACATAATCAACCTGAGATAGAGTCAATTTTCTGTTCTTCCTATCTTTGCAAATTTTCATACCAAGGATTTGTTTTTCTACTCCCAAATCCTTCATAGCAAATTATTGTGCTAATTGCTTGTTGATGATTGTTTTTACACATTCATAACAAAAGTTAAAATTCACAAGGAACCTTAGCTATCTTGAAAGATATGAAGAATTGAGGAAGAATTCTTAATCTCAAGTTTCTGTATGGTCAGTTCATAACCTTGTGGATAATTTAGTAGGTTAATATGAAACTGTAAAGTTCAAGGGGCTTTACGTAAGTTGAAATAGTTTGAGAATTTAATGGACTTCAAATTATGCAAATTGTTACAAATATCAGCAAAGTATTCTTTCCTTTGCATAAATTCTCTATTATATCACAAAGCTTTGTATGAATTTTAGTAAAACAAACTTTGTCATTCAATTTTATATGAAAATTATCAAATATCACTATAATTTCTCATTCTTTATTCAAATGCATGACAATTTCCTTTATATTTTTTCGTTTAAGCTAATTATTTGTGATTTCTAAGAAAATCTTAAAAAAGATAGGGTTAGGAAACTAGATTTCATCTACATGCAACTTTCCATTACTCATGTATATAAAATTGTTTATCGTGATCAATTCAAAAGCATATAAATCCTCATACATAATTCATGAGCATTTTCATGAATTTACATACAAAATTACAATCTTCAAGGGAAAATATGTTTGAAAATACCTGAATCAATTCAAACTTAGAAGATAGACGCAGAAAATTGATGTTTGTATTCACTAACATAAGACAACCATTTCAAATTTACAATGTATATGACTTCAATCCTTTGAATTATCAAAAGTAAACACTTATAAAAAATTTTACAGATACATCAAGGAGACTAGATATTCCATGCACTCCTCAATGCAGACACATGCAACCTTCCTAAAAGAAATATCCTTTGTACTCCACTAAAACTTGACAATTGCAATCTTAAACTAAATTTCAAAAATCCCTGTGTAAATACTTACTAGTAGCAAAGCTTATTATATAGACTTCAAAGCTTTCCTCTACTACGGTTACAAAATCCATCTGATGGTTAGCATTCAAACTTTAAGATCAATGATAGGAATCAATTCCTAACCGTTTCCAAAATATCTTCATGGTATCTTTACACAACTCAAAGGATGCCTTTAGAATCTTTTCAAAATAAAATATCTTCATTGACTTTTCTCCATTTGCTGACTTTTGGTCAATGATATTTTCAAAGTACCTCTTTACTTAGCATATCCTCCCTTTTGATGACTTTCACTCCTTTAGGTATTCTGCAAAATTACCTGTTACCCCTTTGATGAATTTACAATGTCCTTTTGGACTTCTCGTCCATATGTGTTCTTGCATTTGGACTCCTTCCTTTAACTTCTTTTCCTCTTTTTCCAAACCTTCAACTCTTTTCTTATACTTCTTGATTTTAGCACTTGTTTCCATTATTGAATCAATCATTTCCTTACTCAGATATGCCACCGAGTTCCCCAAGCATGGTGCAAAAATAGCTTTAAACTCCCTCAATGCCTTTTGTAATTCATATGCTAGTACTTCAAGGCATTCATGATCAATGAGCTTCTCTATCATTTTCATATGTAACTTTATCATTTGATCAGCAATATCTTCTAAATATTGAGTACTTGTGATACATCTTTTGAGAATATCATCTTCAAATTTTAATTCTAACCTAGCCTGTGGTAATTGGTTAGCCATAAGAGGAGTAATGACTCCTTCATTTATCAATTCCTCTGCTCTTTCTTCAATTTCTTCAAGCTGCTTTAATTTAGATTTGCATTCTTCCCTTCTAAATTGACAATTATGTATAAGAACACTACATTTATTCTTCTCTGTCGCAGCCATTTCCTAGCCTGTTACTGCTTGTTTTGTCACTTCTCCTTTCTGCATGAATTCTTTGAATCATTCTTCAAAAATATTAGCTTCAAGCCTTTTGTTTTCCATCTCTTTCACCTCATCCTTTGATAATACTACTATTTTAGTAGGTAACTCTGGTATTGTGGCATTGGGATCAAATATCCCTCTAATGAATTATTGCAATTGGACAATGTGTCCTTTTAAGTATTCGTGTTTATCTTTATCTTTCTTCAGTTTTTCAGTCGTGGCATGATGCATATCCTCCCATTCATTTATATGTTGTTCTCTGGTTCTATTTCCTAGATCCAAATTAATTATCTCATAGTCTTCCATAGTTGTTTCTCCTTTTAACTTGTCTTTTTGTGGTATGGCTAGCTCTAGCATTCTAGATCTAGAAGGACCTCTTTTGATAGCTGACATTGTTCTAGTCTTTCTTTTTCTCTTTCTGTGGTGTGGATCCACCTAATAGACTCTTTATATCAATAGGTATTAATTTCACTTCTACCTTCTCTTTTCTAACTTTAGAGCCCAACCAAGCTGGAACCTCTTTGGTAACCTTTTCTATTCTTTCTTCATTTATCACCTCTTCTTGAGGTTTCTCCATGTGTTCTATATGTTGTTGTTGTTTCTGAGGTGATTGAGGTTGATGACCTGAAAAAAGTGGATCACCATGTTGTTGTGATTCTCCTTCATCCTCATCTCCTTCTATCTCAATGTCCTCTCCTTCCTCATCTGTTGGGCTCTCTTTTCCTAAAAGTTCCTGTTGTTTTTCTTCTTCATTATCTTTTTGTTCTATGTTTTCTTTATTTGTATCCTCTTTTTGCTCTTCATGTTGGTAAGAGACACTATGTGGATTCATAAGTGTTGTCATTGATGGCAACAAAGTCTATCCCACACATCCATAGTACATAATATGCCTATACCAGAAGTCAGATTGAAGATTGTTTTGGTCTGGTAGACAAGAACAAAGTATGTAACATGGTTTGACAATCAGGTCTAGATCTCTTAGATGGTATAGCTTAGTAAGTTACGGACTTGGACAAGTCAAGAGGGGTATCATGACTATTGTATTCCAAAGATTTAGCCTCTGGTGATAAAGCATGAAAAATATATGAGCATCTGATTGTTGGGTTCCAGTCAGGCAGAGAAGACAGAGGAAGAACTGACCGACAAGTATCAAACTTCAATCCAGATGTGTAAAAAGTGTTGGGGTAAAAGCAAGAAGTTGGGTCCACATATGGGGGAAGTGTCGTGCAAAAAAAAATCCTGACAGGAATAGGTACCTATTTTAAAAAAAACGGGTACCCATTTAGGAACAGGCACCTGAGCCTAGAATGGGTACCTATTTTGTTTTTTACTATTTTTAGAAACGAGTACCTATTTTTTTAATTTTTTTTTAGAACGGGTAACCGTTTTTAAAATTTTGAATTTCACACCCACGCTTTTGGTTTGGTTTTAGGCTTAGCAAAGGAATGGGTAGATGACCTTGAGCGTTGGACCTGCAAGTATTTCTCTACGTACAGAACTAGAGGAAAGACTGACTTCACCTATATGGCTGATGACATTTTTTTCTGAATTTTTTACGAAATTAAAACCCATTACAGATCATAGTGTTTAGTTTTCAAATATTTTTTTTTTTTGGATTGGACTTGTTTTCTATTTATTATTTAATTTATGAGCAAACTGGTCCAAACACTTGAAATGACAGGTGTTTGTATTTTTTTAATAACTTTTAATTTATAAAGTTTTTTTTTTTAAATTATATGTCATCAATCTACAGATTATTCTTTACACAATGAAAAAAAAAATTTATGATTAGTTTTTTTCAAATTATGTTGTCCGTACACAAGGGGTTTTCAAAAACAACAATTAGGGCCAATAAAAAAAATATCATCATCAAACTTCACTGTACTGCACATCTTTCCCCAAAAGTATTTAGAAAAATACTTTTATTTAGGTCAAATTATGTTGGTCGTACACGTGCATGGTATGGTAAAAAAAAAGTGACTTTTAAACAGTAGTTTTTAGAAATGCGTATTGAAAATCAATTTGTATTATCTGGGTATTAAAATAAATTATATATTTGGAAACTAGACTCCGAGTACTACATTTCATATTACTAACTTTTTTTAAGATTCAATCGTTAAGTGCCTCAAATGTTTAGGTCAAATGTGACAAATTCTAAAAATCACGGAAAACACTTCCACTTTTTGGCCAAAAAGTGGACCCAACTTCTTGCACTAACCCGTTGATCAAGCAATTTGTGGCATTATACATTATTGATCGACATGATTAATGACTTCTATGCCTAATTTTTTGATGCACATCATTAATCAAGCATGGATTCAGTCAACGGATCAATAACTTGCAAATATCTCAAGTGTTCTTGTTGTCCACTAAGAAGTTGAAGGAAATTCTTAATACGGATATATATATATATATATAATAGATTCAAGCCTGTGTGAGTGTGGTTGATATGGTTTAAGAAGTAAGGTGTGAAGAAAAGTAGAGATAAGTGTGTGGTCAACAATTCAAGTCTGGAATGTGACAAAATAGAAACACTGAGCAGAGGAAGAATGAAATGCGCTAGATCGGTATATTGTGCCTAACTAGAACTAAACTCTTGCATATGTAGATGTTTTTCATTAATTCAAATACTTGGATATCTTCTGTAAGTTATGTAGACAGTGTGTCTCTTGTAGGCAGTGTGCTTCTTGTGAGCAGTGTGCTTGGGCAGTGAGCCCTAACTGGCAAGTGCCATTTGTACTCCTTTATTCTTTTTAACAGAGAATACAATCTTGGGTTAGTCACCCCATGGTTTTTCCCTTAACAGGGTTTCCACATAAAAATCCTTGTGTTATGTGTGTTAATCTCATTTCAGTTCTTATGGTTGTTTATGCTTTCATGTTTTGAGATAGCACTAATTGTTAAGATAGAAAATAAAATAAAAGTAAGAAAAGTTTTAAGATAACTAATTTACCCCCCCTTTCAGTTATCTACATTGTTTCCAACAATTGGTATTAGAGCCAAGTTCCTCAGAAAAAGTCTAATAGCTCGAGGAAGATTCGGGAATCTCAATGGATGCATATGGTATGAAAGAACAACTACAGTCTACCTTGGATGATCTTGAACAATCCTAGTCTAAAGTCAATAATTTGAGAGAGCGACTTAAGGAGGATGATGACTTCATCAATGAGCTGAAAGAAAAACTCAGTATTTCCATAAAAAAGAGAAAGGAACTACTCCAGAGGTTAGCAGATCAAAATGAAGCCAATAATGCTGATGAGGACATGGATAAGAAGACAAAACTATGTGAAAAGCTGTCAAAAGAAGATGTTATGCTTAGACATGAAATGGAATCAGGGGTTATGAAATTTACCCAAGAAATTGAAGAAAAAAGAAAGGCTGAAGAAAACTTAAATCAATCCCTCAAGGAGAAATCAAAAGATTGCTACAAAATGGATAGAATAATTAGACATCTTGGTTTTGATCTTGAAGAAGCCAGATACAATGAAGAACAACTTAAGACCCAAATTGACACTCTTAAACAAGATCTTCAATCTACAAATGAATACAGAGAAAAATTCAAGATAAGCTCAGCCCAACTTGAATTTCTTCTTGAAATTCAAAAGAGGGTAGATGATAAGTGTGGCTTGGGATATGAGAAAGGTGAAAGCTCTGGATCTGGTCAAAAGAACTTTGGATTAGGAAGTCAAAGAAACAAGCCTAGAAGACCTCCAGTAAGGCAACCAAATGCCCAAAGATATCCATCTTTCAATGGATACTGCTTCAATTGCAACAATTTCGGTCATAAAGCAATTCAGTGCAAGAACAGAATGAATTAGAACAATCCATCCTTCTCTGGTCACTATTTTAGTTACAAAAGGTATAGCCACAAATCTCATGAATGCAAAAATACGCAAATGAACAATTCTTTCAATGGTAGATGCTTTACATGCAATAGAATGGGGCATATGGCTAATCAATGCAGATCAAGAGGATATCAATTAAATAAGCAAGGAAATGTTGTGTGTTACAATTGCAATAAATCCGGTCATATAGCTAGATTCTACAAAAGTAGAAATCATGATGGAAAAGGTCTAGTGAAACATGATCAGAAACAAGACAAAGGAAAAGGTAAAGTGAATGTAGATGAGATTCAGAAAGAAATAAGCAAGACTTGGGTAAAGAAGAATGTGATGAACATTGGTGATGGGTCTACACCAGAATCCAGTGCTGATAATCCCTCTGAAAATTAAAAAGTGAGATTTGGCTCAAGTAGAGCTATAGAGGAAATCAAATTACCCCAGCCAGTTAGGAAGTGCCTGAATTTGACACATTGAGTAAACATTTGATGTTGCAGATTAAAGGGTTCTTAGAGAATCTTCTAAAGATCTTCCAGTCAGAATGTGAGAGGTCCACATGAAGATTCAAAAGGTTTATGACCACTTGAGTAGATACGGTTCTAGCAACCATCCAGTGTTAATAGAGCAATACAAATTGATTTAGTATGATCTGCAAATGCAAGATTCTGATCTATGGATCTAGAGGCAAGTCTTTAAGACACATGTGTGTTGGCAACACACTAAGGCACTAGTTTGAATATCTGCAAGATGATTCATGAAAAGCCTACTTGAGAAGTAGGGTAACCAGATGACTTAAAAGTTTATGCATTTATTACAATGGCAAATTAGGCTTTTTCTGAAGGATAAAAGGGTCTCCATTTGTCATTTATCAACACTTTGCATTCAAAAATGAAGAAGAAAGAAGAGCTCTGAGAAGAGATCCTGTAGAACATCCAAAAGAAACCAAAGATTGAAATCAATCAAAAGTTTCATTTCGACAGTTGCAACAAACCCTAAGGCACGTAAAGGTATTTATTTCCTGTGAAATCTCTTCAAAATTCATCAATTAGAATGGCTACTCCGATGGTTGTTAATATCTCTGAAAGGCCAAGACCAAAATTCAAGAAACATCCTTACAAGTCACTAGAAGTTGATCCCTTGGGTGCATTTTCCAGTATTCTGTACGGTGTCCTGCATGTAGAAGATATTAGGGTTTATATTCATGCAAACATCGAAGATTTTGGAGACTCAAAATTGATTGACATCCATCAAAAATAGGTAATAGATGAAAATTTTTACCTCAGACCTAAATTCAAGACCTTAAAGGACAAACACTTTGAACATTGCATACATTTTCTATATTTTGTAGAAGACGAATGGGTCTAATATGTTCTAAGTAGGATGCATGATAAATTTATGTGGCTAATGAGCCCATTCAAGATAACCAAAGAAGCCATCAAGGGTGTGACTTGACTGCATTCAACTGGTGGGTTGCCCGCACTCAAATCTGTAAAGAACCAAATGGTAACTAAAGCCACTAGATCAAAATTTGACAAGAGAGCAATGACTATAGATGACATCACAGATCCGGATGTCAAATTTGCATCAATGATAATTGATTGCAAAATCTACCACTCAAGTAGGGAAAATTTTGTGTCTGGTACAACAATCTATGTTGCATATCAGATGTTGAAGGAAACTGTAGATTATGATCTATGTGAGCTTTTGTTGAATCAATTGATGGAAAATTTGTAGAAAATCAAGAAAGATAAGAAAAACTCTTTCAACTATGGAAGTCTAATATTGTGTCTATTTTTCTACTATATGAATGAGCTACCTGGATCAAAGGGTTGGGTCTGGCAAAATGATAAACATGTTGCAATTCAAATCAGAGACTACATGTATGGACTTGGTGATGCTCAGGACCAAAACATAGCTCTCTGGGGTTACTTCAAGAGTTTCCAAAGCATGATGCATGCTAGAGAAAGAATACCAAAGTCAATAGTTGATAAATACAAAGACATAGTTTGCTTCATGGTTGACACAGATCAATGCCTGATGGAGGCTGTTGAACCAAGAACTGTGTGGATAATGCCAATGGGATATGAGGTTGATGAAAACATATTGGAGGTACATATTCAATACTTGTTGATCCAACCTAAAGACACTAAAGTAGAAAGGTTTGGCACCTTTGATGATCTTAACATAAAAATACATATTGAATTAAGGTAGCCTAAGACAAAGAGAAAAGTAAGAAAGGAAGTTGAAGAACTTGCCAAAAGGTTTGGCATATCAAAGGAGGTAGTAGATGCCAATAGAGAGAAAATAGAGAAGACAGAAAAAGAAAGACAAGAAGTAAAGAAATAAAGCATTCTGGTGAAAGCCTCCTCCCGAACAAGATCTTCCAAGAGTTCTGCTCCTATCACTCCTAAAAATTTAAGGACCACCAAACTGGAAGTCAAGCCTTCTAGTAAAGGAGAAAAGAGAATGAAGAACAAGGCCACAAGAACATCTGTGAGCCAAAAGGAAGATGAAGTGATAGAATTAGATGAAGAAATTAGGAAAATGAAGAAGAAAAGAACTTCTGAGAATTCCTCTGACAGAAAAATGAGGAAGAGAAAACAGAGGAATTTGTTGAAAAACCCACTCTCTCAATTGAAGACATCATCAAAGTAATCACTGTGGATGGAAACCTACAGCCGGTGACAGAATTCTATGATGAATAAAATGATGTAGACAAGAGAATACTTGAGGAGACAACTGTTAGGTATTTAAACATCTATAACAAAGCCTTCATTGAAATAATTTCATTAATTCCTAAGATTCTAGAAGAAGTACTGGAACTGAGAAAAGAGAATGCAAAGGCAAAAGACTTGGAGATCCGGGAGCAGATAGTGATAAAGCTATGTCCTTCCATCACTCCAAAGAAAATGTACATGGTTTTCAAGGATAATAAAGATGATTTTCGGAGCAAGTCCAGAATGGACAAACTCATGCTTGGAGAAACTGACCAAATAGCTGATGAAACAAGAGAAATTCTCTGGAAAGCCTTGAAAAGGTTTAATCTTCCCATTGTAGAAGAAACAGATGAAGAAACTTCCAACATGAATGTTGAAGGATTTTTTGACATGGATGTCGAAGGATTAAAGAAAACTGATGAAGAATCTTCTACCATGGATGTTGAATGATTAAAGAAATTTAATGAAGAGAAATCTGAGAACTTGGACTCCCCTGTTATGGAAGAGAAAGTTCACAAAGCAAAAAACACTGGTAATGTCACTCCTTTGGATCCCACAGTTGCCAAGACAAATCTTCTAGGCACTAAAGATGAAGAGGAAGGAAGAAAAGAAGAGAAGGAGAATCAAGAGAAAGAGGATAAGACAAAGAAGAACAAGAATATAAGGATGGTGATGACACATCCAAACCTATCAATCTTGACACCTCTAAAGGAAAGAAATCTGAATCACCAGCAAGAGACACTACAGAGACATTATAGAATTTCTTGGACAATGAAATGATGGAGGTAGATGAGCCTGAGTTGATTCAAGGGCCACTGAATCTAGACTCTCTCTCTCCAGTTCAGATAATGAAGATAACATCTTTTGCTCAGGCCAAAGCGAAAGAAAAACTTCTAAAATCTCACATGGAGGATAGTGAAGTGATGAATATTGCTTCTAGAGTGCTGGAGAAGATCATGCCCACTTACTAGAAGGATCCATTAGCTTCTCCATCTGGTAATCTAAAGAACCTAGTTAATTTTGCTGATGTACATTTTGAGTCTTTAGCAAAATCAGTAGAAACTGAAGTCTAGAAGGAGTTCTTAAGAAAAAGATTTAGTGAAGTATAAGGACTAATTACTAATGATAGAAGAACCTTAGGCATTGGCATAAAGAACCCTGAAAATGCTCTTAAGGATGGTGGGGACATATACAAATTTTGTTTAACTTGGCCTAAAGTGACAGAGGACATTGAGAAGAAAGTGAAAGAAAAAGAAGAAAAACTGTCAATTTTATCTCAAAATTTTGATCCCCTTACTACCTCTCTGGTGAATCATGAATGCCAAGCTGTTCTTATAATAAATGAAATAAAGAAATCGATTAAAGAGAAAAGGAACATAATGGATAGAATGGGTGAGCTTAGAGGGATAATCATTCCTAAGTTAGAGGCAATACATGATGCCTTGACAGGTGCGCAAAGTACAGCCTGGACTAGTGAGCCAATAGATTTGAAGAGGGTAGAAGCATATGCATTTTTGTTAAGTGGACACATCTCCATTTTGGATAGAATGAAGAGGAGTTGGGCCACAAAAATTGTACAGTTGAATTTGCAGATATACTTAAGTATATGTAAGTATAACTTATGGTTTGTATATACGTATGCGGCCATGTATACAATAGTTTTTACACAATTTTGGTATGCGGATTCCACCCTTTGCCATTGATGTCAAAGGGGGAGTGAAGAGTACTAAAAAATGAGGAATCTAGCAAAGGGGGAGCACTAGTAGAGCAGTGTAAAGAAACAGAGCACAAGCAAAGGGGGAGTTACTGCGACACTTAGTCATTTTTCACTAAGTGTTGCCATCAATGCCAAAGGGGGAGATTATTGGCAAGAGACACTGTGTAGCTTCATACATGTCATTGATGGCAACAAAGTCTATACCACACATCCACAGTACATAATATGTCTATACTGAAAGTCAGATTGAAGATTGTTTTGGTCTGATAGACAAGAATAGAGTATGTAACATGGTCTGACAATCAAGTCTGGATCTCTTAGATGGTGTAGCTCAGTAAGTTGCAGACTTCAACAAGTCAAGAGGGGTATCATGACTATTGTATTCCAGAGATTTAGCCTCTAGTGATAAAGCATGAAAAAGATATGAGCATCTGAGTGTTGGGTTCCAGTCAGGCAGAGCAGACAGAGGAAGAACTGACCGACAGAGTATCAGACTTCAATCCAAATGTGTAAAAAGTATTGATCAAGCAATTTGTGGCATTATACATTATTGGCCAACATGATTAATGACTTCTATGCCTAATTTTTGGATGTGCATCATTAATCAAGCATGGATTCAGCCAACAGATCAATAACTTGCAAATATCTCAAGTGTTCTTGTTGCCGACTAAGAAGTTGAAGGAAATTCTTAATGTAGATATATATATATCTGATAGATTCAAGCCTGTGTGAGTGTGGGTGATATGGTTCAAGAAGTAAGGTGCGAAGAAAAGTAGAGATAAGTGTGTGGACAACAATTCAAGTTTGGAATGTGATAGAATAGCAACACTAAGCAAAGGAAGAATGAAATGCACCAGATCAGTATATTGTGCCTAACTGAAACTAAACTCTTGCATATGTAGATGATTTTCATCAGTTCAAATACTTGGATATCTTCTATAAGTTCTATAGACAGTGTATCTCTTGTAGGCAGTGTGCCTCTTGTGAGCAGTGTGCTTAGGTAGTGAGCCCTAATTGGCAAGTGTCATTTGTACTCCTTTATTCTTTTTAACAGAGAATACAATCTTGGGTTAGTCACCACGTGGTTTTTCCCTTAATAGGATTTCCATGTAAAAATTCTTGTGTTATGTGTGTTAATCTCATTTCAATTCTTATGGTTGTTTATGCTTTCATGTTTTGACATAGCACTAATTGTTAAGATAGAAAAGAAAATAAAAGTAAGAAAAGTTTTAAGATAAATGATTCACCCCCCCTCTCAGTTATCTACACTGTTTCCAACACTTCATGCTTTGCCTCATATTTAGAAACATTATCTATATCAACCAAGTCCTTTTTAAGATTACCTGATACATTCACTGATTCTGCTGCTATTTTAGCTTGTTCCTGCATCTTTTCTAGAATATTTGTCTGATCTATATGTGACATTGACCTTATGACTTTCTCAGGTTGCTCTTCTTCTTTTCCTTTCTCAGATTCATTCTCTGTGTTCTTCTTATCTTCTATATTTTCTTCTTTCTCACCTAGTTCATTATACATACTAAGAATGTCTAAAACATCAGCACCAGCAACATTTATTTCTATTTCTCCCTGAGTTTGGACTACTGCCTCTTGTTCCACTTTCTCTGATTTTTCCTCCTTTTCAGCCTCCTCTATTTGTTGGTCCACAAATTGTACTTCTTCAATAATTTCAAGTGACATAAGTGTCCCAAAAGGATCGATTGCCTCTATTCTATCCTGTACATTTTCTTCTATTGATCCCTAACTTTGTTCCATCTCCACATATCCTTGAGTATCTTGCCATTCTCCTGCACTAGAGTATTCACTTAGTTCATCTTCATCTTTTCCCATTTCTTCCCTTGCACTAGGATCTATCTCCCTGACTCCACTGTCACTACTGTCATCTTCCACATTGATAGTCTCGCTTACTTTTTTGGCTTCATGCAATCTTGAATCTTATAGCCTTTCTTCAAGCAATTCTTTCTTAATTTTTGCATATGTTTGCTTTTTTTCTGCTGGTGTGGCCTCACTAGATATGCCGCTCATCTTAGCTTCTACTTGTTGAGCACCTATAACAACACCTTGCATTGGTGTTTGTCCTTTTGGGGTTTCAATTGCTACAGCTCTCATGATTTTCTGTCATGTGGATCTCTTAATAGCTTGGGCCTGCTCTGCACTGATGTCATGGCCAGATGATTCTGCCTCCATAAATGTCTCTAAAGATACTACCATTGTCACCCCTAAGGCATATGGATCCATTAGGGTTGCATTCTTATCTTATTCAATGATCTCTTCTTCTACAACTCTTCTCTTCTTCTCATAAAAACATTGGAACTCATCTTGATGCTCCCTCACTCTCTTCTTGCCTTTCTTTTGAAATGTAGGCTCAATCCCCTTATATTTGAGTTCTTCTATTCTATCTTTCAACCATGTCTTGGAAAATAAAATAATTGGTTTGGATAATTCATCCAAAGATGTTTCCCGTGGCTTTGTCCAATCAGGTTCTCGAATGGGAGCAAGCCTCGCACTCTCATAACTATGATGTAGCATGTTATCATCATCTTCGACTTTTGGAAGCACATAGATTTCTCCCATGGTCCTCATCTATTCTACTGTTAGCCTTTTATGATCCCTTTTCCTCACCTCTTTATCATTTTTGCAATCTGACCAGTAGTCTTCAATATGCACATGATGCTTAAACTTACGATCAATGGTTCTCTAAATTCTGTGAAAAGGATCAAAACGTCTTGCTAATTCAAATTCCTCAAAGCCATAATATCTTAATTCTCTTTCTGAACATGTAGCCACCTCTTCACTATAGCACCAATACCTTCCAACTGACCAAGGAAGTTTTAAATTTCCTCTACCTACCTTCTTTTTATACATCCTGAATGCATTCAAGTTTTGTCTAGAAAATTCCAATACAATCAACTTATTTGATGGATATCTGGGCAACATGAATGGCCTCCCCTCAAAACCCTCAATTCTAATATATGTAAAGTTTTAGAATTGTATATACCAAGAACTATTTAATCCAATAGTGTCTTCTGCTGATTCAAATAACCTTTTCTCTTTTTCTCCTTTTAAAAATCTTACCATGTAAGTATAGAATACATCATTAATCAAGGCATACTTCCTCAATGAATTATCCTCCTGCAAATCTGGATAATGATCATAGACTAATTTCTAATTTGGGTCATCCCCCATGGTCCCCACTCTATCAATTTTAATTATGTATGGTTGAATCATTGTTGTACATGAATATAACACATATTATGGCAAATAAAAATGTGTCATCTTTTGTTTTTTCAACATAGCTTGCTTCCATATGGTTGTACTAATAGTCTTAACCCAGTGAATTTGTCTATCTTCCTTTTTTGCTTCCCTTATGAATTGAATGATAGTGAACATCCAGGGTCACATTTTGTTTCATCTCTCAACCCTACTAATCTACTTAGCATGGTAATCATCAAATGTATCTCATCTTTAAAGTCTATCCTGTGAAGATTCCTTGGCACTCTTGCTACAGCCTTAGGTTTGTTTTTTGCATTGTACCAACTGTAGAAGATTTTACTTTTGCATTCTCTTTCATTACTATTAAAGTCTTTTGTGTATTGGTCTATGTCTATATCCACCATTTTTTCTTGAATTTCTAGACCAAATGTCCTTGCTATCCCTTCCATGATCAAATCTACTACCACCCAGTCTTCATGTATCACTTTTCTAGTATTTAAATCATATAGGTTTATGCACTCCAAAACTAGATCCATAGCCTCCATGGCTAATGGAAAACATGCAGCCTTGTATAATCCACTATCGCAAATGCATTTCATGTTAGGGGTAGCATCTATCGCTGTGATCTTCTGAAGAATACCCTCTGCATCATATGACCCTACATTCATATCAGTGCCAACTCCACTTGTGCCAAGCATAGTTGGATACCCTCTGTGTATCAGAAATTCTTCTTTTTCTATTTCTTTTTGCAGCTTTCTTTCTTTCTTCACTTTTTTTTTCACCTCCTAGATCTACTTTCTTTTGTTTTGGGGCCATCTTGCAAAAAAATCACATACTTACGCCCTATTTTCACTTCATTTATGTAGGGTTTTACCATGAATTTTACATTTAACATTTACCCTAATCCCTTTTGTCTTTTCCATTTTCGAATTTCATATTACTTAACACAAATCAGCTAATTTCCTTAACCAAGTACATTAATTTGACATTTTCTTGTATTTTTTAACAAAATTACTGATAATCATTTTGCATTTTCAATTAACTGAATGGTAGAGACTGACAGGTTGTCGCTATACCTCATCATTTAATTTGTTTTTAGATGTCAAAGAACCAAGGCTGTGTCCATGGCTATCTGCAACTAGGGATTCTAAGTGACCAGTTTATAGCTAATCCTAATGCTTAAAAGAATGACTAATCTATCTGCTTGTTGAATAAATGTAATTAATGCTGCAAAATAGAATAAAACGGGAAATGTACTCAAAGCAAAGAATGATAACATGCATCTATCTATTAAAATAGGAAACACTTTTATAAAAGAAAACTTGAAACAATAAAACAGAGAACTAGCCTCCTGCCTGATTGGTGAGAGTGGGCCCTTGCTCCGCACCTTTGAGGCTAAAGGCTATTGCAGGAAATCAGCACAAAAGTTGATCTAAACTAAATTCAATCCAATTCATTCACTTCTATATTCATGAAAATGTATGGCTATAACAGAACTGAAATCTCTGAAAATCAGAATAATTTTATCATCCTTGTTTCATTTCTATTTCTAAAAATATATATAAAAAGAGTGATGGTATATCACTGAACTTATCTATCAGTCTTTCTAGGAGATGACACCATCTCTTATTTGTACTTAACTGTCTAACTTATGAAAGATCACCATGCAAGAAAGGTAGACTTGAGTGGAACAGAAGTCCACTCAGAGGTCTAAGTTTAGGTCTTAATACACTTGGGCATCAAAGCCCTGAAAATAAGAGTATTGGATTAATTCAATTCATAACTCATGCAAAACCTTTGGAAAGATAAAACTTCAGCAGTTTAACTGATAGTTGACCCTTCACCACTCAGGTGATGATTTGAGTGAAGTGAGGGGGGTATTAGGATTGCTGCCGAAGTTTCTGGTTGGCAGCTTTGACTGGAACATGCCCTGTTCTCAGGAGGCTCCGGAGATATTCCAGGCACTCGCAGAGCTCCGGAGATATTCCAGACACTCGCAGAGCTCCAGAGATATTCCAGACACTCACAGAGCTCTGGAGAGTCATTCCCCAAATCTTCAAAACTCCAGGTGTCACTGTTCTTTGTTATGGTCTCCAGAGATCATTGAAGACGGTCTCCGGAGATGCACAAAATCGTTGTTTCTGATATTCACACCTGCTGATTCAAAAAGAAAGAGAAATTCTACATTTTTACATTAATCCCACGCACATTAGTCACCTAATCAGAAATTCTAATCTTAATTAATCTATCTTAATTAATCACAAAATAGAACAATCTTGCTTAACTAATTTGAGTGCAGACACAAGGAAGATGAATTGAATAGGGGAAAAAGAGAGGCAAAAAGGGGTATTTTATGAGTGTAATTTGACACTCATCATCCCCCACATACCTAAGGTTTGGCAGGTCCTCCTGCTTTTCACATTCTGGATTTGTTTTGACGAAGCAATCTGTCAGTCAGACTATACTCCTGGAGATAGGTTGTCCAAGTAGTTTTATTGGTGTTACCATTCCCTCTGTACTTGTCAACTTGCTTCATCCAAGCTTGCAATTTTTCATCTTCCAGCTGTTCTGTCCATATGGGGAGTGGTTCAATTATCAGAGGAGGTCTGAACTGCCCTCCTATCCATTCCTGTTTATGTTTATCCATCAGTTTGGATATCATCTTTGCCTTCCTCATGAATAGTCTTAGGTTTGCAGGGGTGACCACCTCTCTAAGTTTTTGCTCTGGGGTTAAAATACTCCATCTCCTCTTTGCTACAGCAAGGATAGGATTTGCTGAATTAATCATAAAAAGACCAAAGTCAATGGAGCATTCCTGCAAACTCTTCAAGTATAATGGCAATATGCTGGTTGCACTTGCAGGATGATAGATGATGGACCTGAATTGGGTCTGAAAAGCAAAAGGATTGGGACATTCTTTTCTGAGGAGATCTATTTTTGAATCCTTTTGAAGATGATCTTCCATCCTTTCGTCCCAAATCTGGTGTTTTCTCATGAGGGACATGAATGCCTTAAGCTGGCATTCTCCCACAAAGTGATTAATCATGAAGGCTATATCATTAATGCAGAACCCATGTAAGTATAATTCACTTAGGAAGTTTTTGTCTTCATCATTGTGGTGTAAGCTGTCATGAAACCTTCTACTGTTTCGGTGTCCTCATTCATGTCAGATAGGACTAAGGAGAGTTTCCTTTGCAGTATCCTTTCTTGTAGGAACATTGAATAGCTGGCACTTGGAGGTCTGCAAGATAGAATTTCTGAGGAGAGGGAGGCCATTTGAATGATTTTGCTTTCCAAAGTTGCTATCCTTTCTGCTCTGGCAGTGACTGCCCTTTGTAATTGCAACATTGGCTTGGAGGCCTCAAATTCTCTACACCTTTCTTCCCAATGAAACAGGGCTTTAGGAATGTCAATGGGGATTGGACCCACATAGGCATCTATTTGAATTTCCTGTTCATTGGTTGCCCTTGGGCCAGACAGTTCTTGAATATATTCTTCTTGGTCATCCAGTCTATTATTGGCCCAAGTTAATTGTTTATCTTAGCTTTGTACCTTTTCAATTAGTGCTACCATTACTGTGAGGCCATTGTCTCTGGCCATAGTGAGCTTAGAAACCTTTTGTGCTGCTTCTTTTTCTTTTTCTTCCATCACTTTTGCTACCTCACATTTCTGTGTTTCCAACTCTGCCTTCATCTCCTGGATGATTCTGTTCTTGTTTTGGAGGTCTGTTTGGATTTTTACAATAGTTTGCTTCAGTTCCATCTCCATCTCTACTCTGACCTTCTTGAGGTCAGTAATAATTAAATTCTTTCCCCAGAGCATCCTTTTTAAATTCTCAATTTCTTCCATTAACTGTTGCTCTGTTGAGATTTCGATATCCTCCTGGTCAGAGGGATGTGATAGAGTTTCTGCCTCTGTTTCTATGGCTATTGGCTGATTATCAATATTATCCATGGCCACCTGCCCTGCTTCTCCCAATGTATCCGTGTGCCCTGTTTCTCCTTCTACAGTGTTGCTGTCTTGAGGATCCTCTGCTGCTACTGGCACTAATGAAGGTCCTGCTTTGTCCTCACATGTGCTCAATTCCAGGAGTGCCTCAGCGAGTAGGGCAGTATCCTTCTAAGCTTGTGAGAGCTGCCTCTTCCTTTTGCTTCTCCGGAGCATAGGTGGAACTAGTGCCTCCGGAGCAGGTCTTCCTTCCTCAGAATCTGAGGAGATAGTAACAGTTGGTAAGCTTCCTGTCTCCGGAGCACATGGTGGTGTTAAAACTGGACTTGTCTCCATATGAACAGATGGTGCTGGAGAATTTTCACTTTGTTTCCTCTTCCTGACCAGAGGTACCTCATCAGAATCATGGGATGGTTCTTCAACCCACCATCTCCCCTCAATTCCCCATCCTGACTGTTTCTTAGGTAAAGTCATTTTTCGCCTGACTGACTGAGTCATGTATAAAGGTCGTGTAGGAGCAGGCTTTGCAATTTGTTTGCCTTTCCCCTTCTTGTTAGGAACAGGGGCTGCAGATGATGTAGCCTCCTGTGAGGGTGATGTCCTTTTGTGAGAAGCTGTGGAAGAGGCTGTAGGCTCGGTTTCCTCATCCTGGTGAGAGGGAGAACTCTCATCCTCTGTTTGTGTTATCTCTGGTTCTCTGATCTGAGGGTTATGCTCAAGGAAGTTCTGCAATAGTTCTTCTCCATTGGCCTGAGATAAGAAGTGGTGCTTGACTATCAGGAAGATGAGGCCATGATGTTTCATGGGTCCCTTACCCTACTGGTATTTCTCTGCAGTTGCCCTAATGGTAGAATATAGGAAATTAGGGATATTTATGTTATATTCGGGGTGCCTATTCCCATGTCTGAGATAAAATTAGCATTTTCATTATGGGCCCTAAAACTATGGAGAATTAGCCATCACAGGTAAAGTACTTCATTAACTAGGTAGCAATAGTTGCCCAAGGGTTTGGGAGAGTAGACCTCAAAATTCCTTTGACCTCGTTCTTATTCATATGCAATTGAATAGCAAGTTCACCACAAACAAAAAATTTTCTAATTAAATCTGTATACAAGGTTTTCAGGTGGTGGAACCTCTCACCTTGTTCGGGGAGTCCGGAGATGTGGCTGATAATTGTGGAGGAGAGACTGATTTGGTTTCCTCTCACAGTGGTCTGGTCGTCTCTTAAATTCATAAGGAATTCGTCCACAATATCCTCCTGAAATCCCTCGAACTTGTCTAGGAAATCTAACCATCCAGCAGCCCTTAAAATGTTTGCTACAGCTGCATCCTTTAGAAGACCCGCAGTACTTTCTAGCTCAGACTTTTTCTTGACCCCCATTGCTGAATTGATGGTAGTTTCTGTGTTTTATTCTTTTACTTCCGCGATCTGCAGTCTATCTGTCCCTCTGATCTCTATGGGCTCCGGAGTATTGTTCAAATTACTCTGTAGACTCCGGAGAGTTGTTTAATTTATCTTATGCTTTAGTCTATTCCAGAGGTTTGAATGAGGGATGCTATTATTTTCAGGCTGGGTTTATGCAGATGGGTTAAGGGACCAAAGCAGCCATAATTGTAACAGACTGACAGGGCGCTCCGGAGGTAAGGTGGCATTAAGGCACAGATGGCGGCATGCTTGGATGTGCAGAATGAAATGACGGTGGAGGGATGTGTCATCATGGCAGCACCCAAAATAGAAAGATAGGACAGTTACTAATTAATGATTAATTAAAAATGGATTTACCTGGATTAGTTTTAATGATGAGGCAACGTACACGGGAGAAATGCTGCGCCATTTTAGAAACTGCACGCGTCGTGGCATTTACGCAGTGGCCTGAAATGACATCTGCTTCCTACTTGCACGCGACCTGCAATCATTGCACTGAGTGGCACTAAAATCCCCGCCCTTGGGTGATGTCAGCGTCAGCTTGTGGACACTCCTGCAATTATTAGTATTTTAATTTTACTTATGATGTGCGATAAAGTAGAAGATGAGTCATGATGACTTCATCATATGAGTTGTCTACTTTACCACCTGGCGAGGTAGGTCCCACCCTTATTATGGAAACTGTCGATGTTATTACTAGAGCGCCAGAGGTGCTCCTAATTGGAAAGCACCGGAGATGCTCCTTATTGGAAAGTGCCGAAGATGCATTGGAAAGCGCTGGAGCTCAATTATTACAACTGTCCTGGAAAAGGGAACCGCCATTTTACTAGTTTTCAACTCCCTTGGTCGAGAAAGACAGCCATTTGCTGGTTTTCCATCTTTCTCTTTTTTTTTTTTTTTGGAAGGCAGCCATTACTGGTTTTCAACCTTCTTTTATTTATTTATTTTTTTTAGAAGGCAGTCATTGTTGGTTTTCAACCTTTTTTTTTTAATTCCAACACCGTGACAGAGGAGGTATCCCCTGTATCAAAACACAGATCATCAAGAAACTCTTCTTTAGTAGACAGTCTTTTGTAGAGCTTTATCCGGTGACCATTTACCAGAAATGCGTTTGTGCACCCATCAATTGGTTGCAATAATACAGTTCCATTTTCAAACACTTCCTTTATTGATAAGGACCCAGCTAGTGAGTCTTTTATTTCCCTTTGAATTCTTTGAATTTAGAATCATAGAGAAGAACCTAATCTCCTTGTTGAAATGTCCTCTTGATATGTTGGTCATGCCATTGTTTCCTTTGGTACTGAATCAGTTCTGATTGCTAAATGGCTTCTGTCTGAATCTCATCCAACTTGTTGAGCTAAAGAATTCTGTCCTGCTGAATTGTAGAAAACGGCAGCCCAACATCCAATGCAGTTTTAAGTGTTTGGAGTTCAAATTCTATAGATAGTATAGGCTTTTTCCCATAAACCAATTCATATGGTGAAAACTTTGTTGTGGACTTTCAAGTGGTGTTGTAAGCCCAAACTGCTTCAGGTAGTCTATTAGCCCAATCCTTTCTGTTCATTGCGACTATCCTTGTTAGGATATTCTCAAGTTCTCTGTTAATTACTTCTACCTACCCATTTGCTTGAGGATGGTAAGGTGAAGTTTTTTTGTGCTTGACTTGGTATAAATCTGTGAATGCCTTGATTACCTGTGAAGTAAATTAAGGTCCTCTATCTGAAACTATTGATTTTGGGGCTCCAAATCTCAAGAAAATTCTATTGTAAAGGAAATCAACAACTTTTTCTTCTCTTGCAAACTGTAATGCTTGAACCTCAGCCCACTTAGTAACATAGTCTGTGTACACTAGAATATACTCCTTTCCTGATGATGGTGGTGAAATTGGTCCCACAAAGTCTAGACCCCATTGCTCAAATGGTTCCATCATGACTTGAGGATGTAGCAGCATTTCTTGGGTAAAGGTGGGCTGCCCCATCCTTTGGCACTGGTCACAGTGCTGCACATACTTCTTTGTGTCTTTATGAAGAGAAGGCCAGTAGTAACCAGCTCCAAGGATCTTGTGGACTGTCCTGTGGAAAGAGTAGTGGCCACCAGATGGTTCATCATGACATGCTCTCAACACATCAAAAGTCTCATCAGCCTTCAAGCACCTGCGTAGAATAAAATCAGGACCACATTTAACTAGTAAACCATTCAACCATTTGTAGGATAAACTTTCTTTAACCAAACGTTTCCTTTGTTTTGAAGTAAAATGGGATGGATACAAGCCTGTAGCTAACAAATTAGTTATGTCAGCAAACCAAGGTGCAGTAGTGGATATGGCAAAAAGATGTTCATCTGGAAATTTGTCCTCCACTGGTTGATCTTCTCCTCCTATATGCAATCTTGACAGAAAATTAGCAACCAAATTAAACTTTCCTAGATTATCAACTATGGTAATATCAAATTCTTGCAATAGCAATAACCACCTGATGATCCTTGCACCTACTACTGGTTTATTCATTAGGTACTTGATGGCTGCATGATCAGTGTGCACAAATATTTTATATCTGGTAATATAATGTCTGAATTTGTTTATAGCATAGATAACTGCCAAGAATTCTTTCTCAGTTGTTGTATAATTTCTTTCTGCAGAGGTAAGGTTTTTGCTGATGTAATAAATGGCATGCATACTCTCTCCTTCCTCCTTTTGTCCTAAAACAGCCCCAATGGATTCATTTGAAGCATCAGTTTGTATGTGGAATGGTAAAGTCCAATTAGGTCCCCTTAAAATTGGTGTCACAGTAAGCTTCTCCTTCAAAGTTTCAAATGCTGATTGATAGTCTGCTGTCCAGAGAAATTTTGTTTCCTTGTTAAGCAGGGTAAACAGGGGGACAGCTATTCTGCTAAAATTTTCTATGAACCTCCTATAGTAGCCTGCATGACCTAGAAAACTTCTGACATCAGTCTAATTTTTGGGTGAAGGCAACTATGTGATTACTTCTATCTTGTTCTGATCCACTCTGATCCCTTTTTCTGAAATATGGTGTCCCAAAACAATTCCTTCCTCCACCATCATAAAACATTTCTCATGGCTAAGGGACAGTCGATTTTTATCACAACATTTTAGTACTTTTCCAAGGTTTGTGAGAGCTTCCTCGAAGTTATTCCCATACACAGTAAAGTCATCCATGTATACTTCCATACATTCATTAGCCAGTTCAGCAAAAATAGCTAGAACCAGTCTCTGAAATGTAGCTGGGGCATTGCACAGCCCAAAAGGAAGAACTTTGTAAGCAAAGGTTCCCCAAGAGCATGTGAAGGTGGTTTTGTCTTGGTCCTTAGGTGCTACTTGAATTTGATTATACCCACTGAATCCATCTAAAAAAGAAAAATACTTTCTCCTAGCAAGGTTGTCCAGAACTTGGTCAATAAATGGTAAGGGAAAGTAGTCCTTTTTTGTGGCCTTGTTGAGTTCTCTATGATCAATACACACCCTCCATTTCCCATTCTTCTTAGGCACAATGACAAGGGGTGAGACCCATTGACTGTCTGAGATTGGATATATGAACCCTGCCTGGAGTAATTTTTTTATTTCAGTCTTGACAATGTCCTTTAAGGCAGGATTCAATCTTCTTTGTGGTTGTCTGACAGGTTTAATATCCTCAGTGTAGATATGATGGGTACAGATTTCAGGGGGTATGCCTTTCATATCTTGGTATTCCCAGGCAAAAGATGCTGAGTGGGAAACCAAAAGCTGAATAAATTTTTCTTCCTAACTTGCTGTTAACTGAGTATTTATATTGAGTGTTTTCCCTGGTAGAATCATGACTTGTTTTGTAATTTGATCCATAGATGTGGTGGGTCCATACATTGGTGTCATGGCATTGAGAGGACAAGAATGTGGGAGTAACATGTGGAAGGTGGCTAAGTCCCTGTAAAAGGTTTCCCCACAAGGAATAATGTTGGCAAGGGTACAATGAGAAGAAACGAGAAGTTCTCTCTGAGGATCTTGGGCGAGTTCCATCACATCTTTGTTGATTAAGATGTGAGTGAAGTCTTCCATTGTATCATAGTATACCTCTTCTCCTAATTCTCCCAAATGTTCCCTAATGGTTACCATAGCTAATGAGGCACTGTTGTCCATTTTATCAGGTTCATCCACCCATACTCTTCCTGTGTAATGCACCGATGGTTTAGCTGGAGGATACAGAGATATTTTCTTTAAATCTATCCCATTAGAAATGACCATATCTCCAGTTCGACAATCAATAGATGTTGCTATAGTAGCCAGCCATGGCCTTCCTAAAATCAATGGATAAGTATTTCTTTGGTTTCTAGGTTCTAGTATTAAGAAATCCACTAGGAATTCCCATTAATCTATCACAACAAGTACATCAGTGATCACTCCCTTTGGAATAGCTACTGACTGATCAGCAAGTTGAAGAATTGTAGTCGTGGATTAGATACCTGATAGAGCTAACTTGTCCATTGTATGAACTGTCATCACATTAATTGCTGCTCCTAAGTCAACTAGAACATTTAAAATTTCTACCCCTGAGATGAAAACAGTTATGACAGGGTTCCTAGGGTCTCCATATTTTGGGAGGAGAATTTCTCCCATCAATAGATCCATTACTTTTCCTTCCACCTGTATTGTGGAGGGAAAACTTTTCTTTCTTCCCTGAGTTTTGATGCAATACTGTTTAATGAATTGATTTAGTTTCGGTACATCTCTGATGGCCTGGAGGAGAGGAATCTCAATGTTTAGCTGCTTGAGTTCTTGTAAAAGTTCTGATTCCTGATTGGGTTGGATTTATTTTTGTAAAACCTTTTTCTGGGGAGCATTTTGTTTAAGTCGTTCTGGGTAGGGTGCTAGTTTTTCCATCTCCGGAGCATCTCCGGAGCTCTTATCAGAATTGTATTCAAGACTGTTCTCCGGAGCTGGATTTTTAGGAATAACTCTGGAGTTGTCTATGGTTGATTTTTCTAGCACTTTTTCATTAGTAATCTCCTCTGGGGGTTGATTGGATGAATTTTTAGGTTCCTCATCATTGGTTATTTCAACTATAGTCAGAGGAGAAGGTCTTGGGAATGCTTTCCCAGAATGCAGCTGGAGATTATTTGAATATATAGCATTAATTCCAGCTAGATTTTCTTGCTTTGTCATATAGACAGCTGCTCCCTGTTTATTTCGTGGGTTTGGTATAGGCTGAGCTGGTAAAGGTGGTTGACTAACTGGTTCATTTTGTGTTTGACCCTGTGTGTTGGAGGATCCAGTTAGTAAAGCCTGCTGTTGAGGTTGGAAACGTCTAGGTTGTCCTTGGTATTGTTGATGATATCCCTGTTGAGGATCCCATTGAGGTTGCATGCCTTGTGACCCAAACTGTGGTGGCCATTATTGATTTCCCCAAGGCTGATGTTGCCAGTTTTGGTTTTGCCAATTTTAGTTTTGCCAATTTTGACCTGGCCAATCCTGCTGTCCCCAAGGAGGATTATTTTGAGAGCCATACCAAGCTGGATTCCATTGATTATTTCCCAAATTAGTAGGACCCCTGTAAGAAGACTGGCTTGGGTACTGATTATAAGGGAAATTTCTAGCTTATTTTTGTCCCACATAATTCAACTCCTCCTCTATCACAGCATTCTTTTTACTCAATCTTTTCAAGGCTGGAAGTTGACTACACTGACTGGTAGGATGTTCCCTATCACAGATTTGACAAATCTCTAATTTGTCCAAGGGACATTCTCTCAACAGGTGTTTGTTTCTACACCTAGGACAATAAATGGAAAGCGGTTCAGTTGCTCTGCTTTGATCAGTTGTCTTGGTTTTTGCTTGAATCCCATCCAATGTGGTATTTAGTTGGACCAGAATATATGTTTTTAGATTTGCAATTTCCTCCATCAATTGTCCTATCTCATTCTTCCCTTTAAAATTTTTGGATGACCTTACTCCATCTTGAGTTCTGGAATAATTTCTGCAGAGTTCCTCTATGTCAGGTATTTCCATTTTGTTAATGTTCCCTTTTCCCATTAGGTCCAGTGCCTGTTTTGATTCTTTATCCAATCCTTTTATAAACAGGGTTCTGGCCAAAGAGTGATCCACCGGATTTCCATACCTTCTCAAGGCAAAATTAAACCTATCCACATAGTCTTCTAAGGATTCTTCCTCCCCCTGCCTAATTTTAAACAGTTCTTCATTTTTATTACTGGATCTGCAATAATCTTGGTATTTTTCCAAAAACTCTGTTTCCATTTGATCCCAAGAACAGATAGAACCCTGGGATAAACCCATAAACCATCTCATCATAAAATCTTTCAGGATTGAAGGGAACAGTTTGAGTTTTTGGTTATCTAATCCATAATCATAAGTTTGGCAGACCACTTTGAATTCAAACAAGAACTGATCTAGATCCTCAGAGGAAAGTCCTCTAAAATTTGGTAGATGTGCTGGTGAAATATTCTTCATGGGAGCATTGTCTCCAGCAGCCAAAAGAATAGGATAAGAGAAGGTTCTTGGGGCCTGATTTTCCTCTTCTCCATGTTTAATACTAGTTCTTCTTCCTGAGGTTCTAGGAAATTAGGTTCTACCAAAGGATCTACCTCAACTTTTTGTTGTAATTCCTAGATATAATTGGCAAGTGGAATATCTGTAGGATCTAAGGGATTGTTGTTTTGAAGTGCAGGTTCCAAATTAAGATCTAGGTTTCCTTCTTCAACAAGATTTTGTACCACCTCACTTCTTTCCCCTATGGTGTGTTGTTGGGGTGTCTGCTTAATATATCTTCCTTTAAGATCTCTAGCTCTAACCATACAGATCTATTCTAAAAACTATTTTTAACTCAGTGTCCCTAATTAACACAATCTATGTCCCTGGCAACGGCACCAAAAATGACAGGTTGTCGATGTACCTCATCATTTAATCTGTTTTCAGATGTCACAGAACCAGGGCTGTGTCCATGGCTATCTGCAACTAGGGATTCTAAGTGACCAGTTTATAGCTAATCCTAATGCTTAAAAGAATGACTAATCTATCTGCTTGTTGAATAAATGTAATGAATGCTGCAAAACAGAATAAAACAGAAAATGTACTCAAAGCAAAGAATGATAACATGCATCTATCTATTAAAACAGGAAACACTTTTATAAAAGAAAACTTGAAACAATAAAATAGAGATACTAGCCTCCTGCTAGATTGGTGAGAGTGGGCCCTTGCTCCGCACCTTTGAGGCTGAAGGCTATTGCAGGAAATCAACACAAAAGTTGATCTAAACTAAATTCAGTCCAATTCATTCACTTCTATATTCATGAAAATGTATGGCTATAACAGAACTGAAATCTCTGAAAATTAGAATAATTTTATCATCCTTGTTTCATTTCTATTTCTGAAAATATATATAAAAAGAGTGATGGTATATCACTGAACTTATCTATCAGTCTTTCTAAGAGATGACACCATCTCTTATTTGTACTTAACTGTCTAACTTATGAAAGATCACCATGCAAGAAAGGTAGACTTGAGTGGAACAGAAGTTCACTCAGAAGTCTAAGTTTAGGTCTTAATACACTTGGGCATCAAAGCCCTGAAAATAAGAATATTGGATTAATTCAATTCGTAACTCATGCAAAACCTTTGGAAAGATAAAACTTCAGTAGTTTAACTGATAGTTGACCCTTCACCACTCAGGTGATGATTTGAGTGAAGTGAGGGGGGTATTAGGATTGCTGCCAAAGTTTTTGGTTGGCAGCTTTGACTGGAACATGCCCTGTTCTCAGGAGGCTCCGGAGATAGTTGTTCCTGTCTGCAGTTCCGGAGATATTCCAGACACTCGCAAAGCTCCGGAGATATTCCAGACACTCGCAGAGCTCCAGAGAGTCATTCCCCAAATCTTCAAAACTCTAGGTGTCACTGTTCTTTGTTATGGTCTCCGGAGATCATTGAAGACGGTCTCCAGAGATGCACAAAATCACTGTTTCTGATATTCACACCTGCTGATTCAAAAAGAAAGAGAAATTCTATATTTTTCCATTAATCCCACGCACATTAGTCACCTAATCAGAAATTCTAATCTTAAGTAATCTATCTTAATTAATCACAAAATAGAACAATCTTGCTTAACTAATTTGAGTGCAGACACAAGGAAGATGAACTGAATAGGGGAAAAAGAGAGGCAAAAAGGGGTATTTTATGAGTGCAATTTGACACTCATCAGAGACATTCAAGATAAATACCTGTATTCATGACAGCTCAACCTTACAAACATTGACCCACTTTAAATTTCGTTCAGCAATGAACTTTCTGTTCAATTTGTGCAATAATTTTCTTTCTCTGCAATTTTAATTTTCACGATGCAATTCTGAAAGAAAATAATCTTTATTTACCCTAACATGTTAAAATTTATCCTTTTTATGTTAGCTCTCTATTAAATGTGACATTCAATGTACATACGACTTTGGCTTTCTATTTCAACCTTTTATTTTAAACATTGTATCCATTAGTTTCCCCTTTGCATACATATCATTTTTTGTATATTGCCTTGTATGTCATTAACATACAAGCCTACATATGCAATGGGTCATAAAACAATGTTACCTTTTGCTTCTTTTTCAACTTTGTATCTTTTGTTTGTATGTTGTAATGTATATAAAATAGATACAAATGCAACATACAAAACCGTTCACCTTTTATTTCCTGACAGTGCACTTTTGCCTCCTTGTATATCAGGATTGTATGTATACAAATCCTTCATACATACCAACACATTAATCATATTTCATTCCCTTTTGAACTCCGTGGCTAGTTTTACTTTTTCATCTCTTGTATTTCCCTTTTGTATATGTAACATACAACCATGAGATACAATCGTGGGCCCCACTCCACTTAACCACTTGTATCTTTCCATAGAACAATAATTTGTATCTGCCTTTAGATGCAATCATTTATACATGTAAACATATAAACCTTACTTGGCACAATTGTGGACCTCAACCCCTTTCATGAATCAGATTAGAACTGGCTTTGGTTGCAGCTTTGTATCTATCATTGTATATCTCTTTGTATCTCGGATATATACAAGCCCTTTATACATACAAATATGCATACCCTTACACTCTTTGAATTACATTGAATAAACTTCAGGTCCACGCATGTATATTACGCGACTGCTTATTTATCCAAATGTTCCAAGAAATAATGTACCTTCCTATACCTGATTTGAATAACCTTTGGAATCTGCAGTTGCATGTATCTTAAAAGATGCAAAGTTTTAAACATACAAACATACAAACTGTGTTAAGTAGTTTTTTCACTTTAATGAACCATATTGTATACCTCTTTTGGGTCCGTGCATGCATCTCAACTCTATGTATACAACTTACGCTTATACTGATCATACATACAAAACCACATACAATGCGGATCTGACGACTTTATTTATTCAACTTTTGAAAACCTATCGGGTCCGACTTGCATACAAAGATACAAACATTTGAGCATTTACACACAAATTATCAAAATACAAAACCTAATTGTACTCATCACGACTTATACAAAGACTTCTCATGCAAACAACTTTGTATATGACCTGCAAACCTCCAAATGTTGCATTTTACAAAAAACACATATCTTGAAGAATATTGGGAATTTCTTACTGGTTCAAAAAACAACCTTAACTCATTTTTCACAAAAAATTCACCCCTACTCTCACCTTGTACTTAATGATAAATCTTTTCAACTTTCAACATGGTTTGTAAAACTTACCCCTTTTTTCCCTTTACCACCAAGCAAGACCACACAACAAACCAAAAGCAACTACCATAGCAGGGGTCCTCATTTTGCTAAGAGGTAAAATGGGGCGTGTTGTGAACATCACAACACTGATGTTTTAACTCTCTTATGTGATCCATCTTAGACCCTGCTACAAGCATGTCATCAACATATAAACATAAAATAATGTAGCAGTCATTATCCAACCTCTTAAAATAAACACAATGGTCATAATTACACCGATTGTAGCCTTGGTCAGCCAAAAAACTATCAAATTTTACATACCATTGCTGAGGTGCTTGTTTCAGGCCATACAAACTCTTCTTCAATCTGCACACATGTTTCTCCTTACCTTTGACCTCAAATCCTTGGGGCAGTTCCATATATATCTCCTCCTCCAAATCATCATGGAGAAAGGCAGTTTTCACATCTAGTTGTTCCAAATGCAAATCTTTAGTAGCCACAATACTTAAAACAGTACAAATAGAAGTCATCTTAACAACTAGAGAAAAAATCTCATCAAAATCAATACCTTTTTCTATGTAAATTCTTTTACAACTAACCTAGCTTTAAATCTTTTCTTACCTCCATCTTCCTCTTTTAGCCTATAAACCCATTTGTTTGGTAAAGCCTTTTTTCCTATAGGCAACTTACATAATTCCCAAGTCTAATTTTTCAACAAGGAGTCCATTTCTTCTTTCATTACAAGCTCCCACTAAACCTTTGTATCCACCTGCTTAGCTTCATCATACCCTTCCAGTTCACCAACATCTATTAATAAAATAGAATACAAAGAGGGAGAAAACCTTTCAAGAGGTCTACTTAGCCTTGTTGACCATCTAACATTCACTAGATTTTGTGGTATTTCTTGTTGTTGTTGCAGAGCATGAGGAACTACTGGAACATGATTATCTGGAGTATCATCCAACAACACATAATCCTTTTCTTTCTTCTCATGCTACTGTAACTAATCTTTGTACATCACCTTCTCATTAAATAAAACATCCCTGCTTCTCACAATTTTTTTATTTTTAAAATCCCAAAGCCTATAACCAAATTCATCAATGCCATATCCAACGAAGGTACACTTTTTTGATTTTGCATCCAGCTTGGTTCTATTTTCAAAATCTACATGTGCAAATGTTTCACATCTGAAAGTTTTGAGAAAAGAATAACTCACCTTCTTACCTATCCATGCTTCCTCTAGAATACCACAACCCAAAGGAATTGAAGGACCTCTATTAATTAAATATACAATGGTGTTAATAGCATCTACCCACATGTTTAAAGGCAGCCTAGCATGCAATCTCATGGTCCTTGCACGCTCCATTATTGTCCTATTCATGCGTTCAGCCACTCCATTTTCTTGTGGAGTCCCTGGAACCGTTTTCTGCCTACGAATTCCATTAAAGGAACAATAATCCTCAAATTCTTTGCTACAATACTCACCACCATTATCAGATCTGAGACATTTTAATCTTTTACCCATCTCATTCTCAACCAAGCTTCTCCATTTCTTAAATGTTTCAAATACATCAGAATTCTACATAAGAAAATAAATTCATACCTTCCTAGTTGCATCATCTATGAATGTAACATAATATCGAGAACCACCAAGAGAAGATACATGGGCTGGTCCCCATACATCTATTTGCACAAGCTCTAACTTTTCATCTTTCTTTTGCTTCCCATCCTTAAGAAAACTGACTCTCTTTTATTTTCCACACACAATTTTCACAGAAATCTATATTAATACATTTCAGACATGGTAAAAATTTCTTAGAATGAAGTACCTTCATACCTTTTTCACTCATATGCCCAAGTCTGTTATGCCACAGTGTTGTCTCAGAACCTGCAACAACTGCTTCAGTCTCTTCCTGCGAACTTGTAATAATTGTTCTTAAACCTTTTTTTTTCTTTGCAACAGCTAAAGTAGAAGGAACAATATGACCTGTATAAAGATATAAGGTGCCTACTTTCACACCTTTTGCTACTATTAAGGCACCTTTTGAAACCTTCCAATTTTTATCAGTACATGTAACAATGTAACCTTCTTCAACTAGCTGCCCTACTGAAATTAAATTCCTACTAAGCCTTGGAATGTGCCTTACCTCTTGTAGTAGCCAATGATTCCTATTCTACAACTTAATCTTAATTCTTCCCTTTCCAACAATCTAACAGGGTTCATTACCTCCCAAATAAACCAGCCCAAAATCCCCTTGGACATAATCAAGAAAATAACTTCTATGGGGCGTAGCATGAAATGAGGCCCCTGAATCTAAAACCCATGAATCAACAACATTATCTAGGGAAAGAATCAAAGCATCATCTTCATATTTATTGCTTACCACATTTGCCTCCTTATTCCCTTGTTTGTCTCCTTCTTTATTCTTCCGAGACCAGCAATCTTTCTTCAGATGACTTGGTTTCCCATAGTACTAGCAATCCTTCTATCCTCTAGATTGGGATATCTTGTCCTTTGATTTTCATCGTGACTTCCCATGACCTCCAAAACCTTTTCCTCTCTTTTGATCTACCCCTACTTTCTGCATTCAAACCACTTCCTGATGTGGATCCACCTGAGCTTTTCCTACGAATTTCCTCACTCAGAATAACACCAATAACATTATCAAATTTTAGGGTATTTGAACTAGAAACAGAGTTACTAATCGCCATGACCAAACTATTCTAGCTTTCAGGCAAAGAACATAATATCAAGAGCTCTAACTTCTTCGTCGAATTTTACATTTATAGAAGTCAATTGACTAGTAATCATATTAAATTTATTTAAATGATCTGTCCACCTTCAATCATTTTCAGATTAAATAAACACTTCATGAGAAATACCTTATTTGAGGCTTAGGGTTTTTCATACAATTTAGCCAAAGCTTTTATTAGACCATCTATTGTCTTCACTTCCATTATATTGAATGCCATCGATGGTGCCAGGCACAACTGAATGGTTCCTAATGTCTTTCTATCTAGAAGATTCTACTCCTCATTAGTCATTGTTGCCAGTTTCTTGGCTACTCCCTCCAATGGCCTCCATAAACCTTTCTGATAGAGATAATCCTCCATTTGCATCTTCCATAACTGATAGTTCTGCCCATTGAATTTTTCTACCTTCAATTTACCCTCATCCGCCATTGCTCCCACTCAACCGTGAGACCTTCCTGCAGACGATAATCGAACACAACCCGCTCTGATACCACTTGTTAGGGTTAGCCGGCAGAAGATATCAATTAAATGTAAATAAAGATTAAATAGAGGAATGAAAAATACACAAAAAGAATAACAACGAGAGAAAATTTTTAACATGATTCACCCAAACTCGGGCTACATCCACTAATAGAGAGTCCAATATTATTATCCAGTAAACCAAGCCGATTACAACCAACAATCCTTGCAACTCAATACCGCTGCAAAATGCTACAATACACTCAATGGAAACCCTAACCCTTAGCTACTTTTATCAAGCTTATGTCGGTTACAAAAATAGAGTTTTTTTATGTTAGCCAATAGAAAAATAACTCCCAACGCCTTAATAAAATAATAGGCATTTTTTGCTTCAGCCCCCCTGCACTCCCTCGTTAAATAATTTGGGGGGAAACCATGCTAATAAAAGGGGAAAATTTAACCTCTGAGTCTGATTAGGCTCCATATAACAACAATTAGGCTATCTTACTGGAGGTCTTCTAGGTCTATTTCTCCCATTCCTTGATTGAGAATTTCTTTGTCCGAATCCGGATCTTTCACCTTTCTCATACCCAAGACCATGCTTATCATCAACCTTCTTATGACTCTCTAGTAGTACTTCAATTTTAGCTGATCTTATCTTGAACTTCTCCTTGTATTCATTTGCAACTTCTAGGTCATGTTTGAGAATAACAATTTGCCTCTCAAGTTCTTCATTTTCCCTAGTTTCTTGTAGATCAGACTCTAGATGGCCAATTATTCTATCCAATCTGCAACATTCTTCAGTTCTTTCTTTCAGAGATTGATTCAGTTTTTCTTTAGTCTTCTTCCTTTCTTCAATTTCCTTGGTTAGCCTCATCACCCCAGATTCCATCTCATGTTTTAGAACAACTTCTTTTGCTGACTTATCACATTCCTTTGTCTTCTCTTTTAGGGCCTTATCCATGTCATTATATTCATTCAGTTTTCCTAGTTGAAGAAGTAGCTCCTTCCTCTTTCCATTAGATTTGCTCAATTTTTCTTTTAAGGTCTCAATGAAGTCTTCAGCATCTTTAAGGTTCTCTTGCAGTTCTTTGACTTCTGCTCTGGACTGATCAAGATCTTCTAAAGCAAGTTGAAGTTGTTCATTGAGGTTGTATGAATCCATTATAATACCTTCCCAAATCTTCCTCAAGCTGTTAAACTTCTTCCAAGGAACCTCTCTCTGATACCAATTGTTGAGATTAAGGAACACTGAGAGGGGGGGTGAATCAGTGTTCTGTAAAACTTCTTTGATTATTCCTTAATTAATTTGCCATGTACATTCAAAAGAAAGAAGCATGAACATAACAACAGAAACAACAAGATCATAACACATGAACACCAGGATTTTTACATGGAAACCTGGTTAAGGGAAAAATCACAGTGGGGGTTAACCCATAAGAAATTATATTCTGTTAAAAGTATTACAAATGGGGAAGGCAGATGCCTTCAAGGTGCACTGCCCAGAGTTCACTACTCCAAGAGGCTCACTGCCTATAGAAATTATTACAAGAAGATTACAAAATGTTTGAATTGATATATAGCATTTACCAATGCAAAAATTTAGTTTCGGTTAAGCATAGAATACTGATCTTACACACTCCATTGTTACCCTACTCTGTTTACTACTTTGTCATGATCCAGACCTTAGATTTTCACCTTTACATTTCTTTCTTCCCTTTTTCTCACTTACTCCATTACTACACCACTATCACACCCCAAAACACTTGAATCCATTGGTTATATATATCTACATCAAGAAATTCAATCAACTGTAGTCAGCTTAAAGAAAACATAAAACATTTATTAAGAACTTTTCTCTATTGGCTGAATCCATTCACAATCAGCGACGCAGACCAAAAAATTATGTTGTCAAATCATCAATCATGTTATCCAATACCACTAATTGCTTAACCAACTATTTTTTTTCATCCGGACCAAGATCAAATACTAGGTTGGCGTGTTATTCTTCTGACTGTACTGACTAACTGAAACCTGATACTCAGATGCTTGTAACTTTTGAATCCTTCATCATTGGAGGCTAAGTTTCTAGATTTAGATATTCCTAACAATCTTTATTACTCCCTTAGATCTATAGCACACTGTGATGTATCACCTGAGAGATCCAGACCAAGATGCTAGACCCTGTCACATGCTCTGTTTCTGACTATTGGACTGAGACAAATCTTCACTCTGACTTCCGGTATGAATAAGTTATGTAAAGCGGATGTGTAAGATAGACTTAGTTGCCATCAATGAAAACACCTGTCATGCATAGCAATGTCTCTTTCCAACAAACTGGAGTCGCCACCTCCTTTAATAACTTCAATGACTCAAGCCCAAGCAACTCCCTAGTAGAGTCGCCAATCTATTGGTTCCCAAATCAGCAGATTGCCAAACCCTAAAAGTATGCCAAGCTTTATGATCAAGTTCAACAAATGATCTGGCCAACAAACGGAATCAACCAAGATGGTTTGAATTCCATGCACTTCATGCTCTACTATGCCTAGGCAAGTGTACCTCAATAATCAATAACTGTTAACTCTCTATGATCAACTTATGATAATTAAGTAGATTATAAACTTCATACAACTTTGTCAATTAAATCATTATTTCTCAATCTACTTCAAACTTGCATGAGGTTTAAAATAGATAATAATATACAAAACTACCTTCTACTCCTACTCCTACAATTGAAAATCAAAGTATTGAAAAGATCTTTATAGTGAATTGTTTTGGGGGTAGAGATTGGTCAGTGCCTTTCTTCCACTAGGCAATGGAGTTAAAATATAAAATGATATATGTCCTCCATCTAATTATAACTCAAATTGTTTCACACTTATCATGTTTATGACTTGCATAAATATACAAAAATGTAATCCAAATGAAATCTTCTAGGTTACTGTGACTTACTCAAAGGATTTTAATGCTTACTTGAAGAAACCAATAAGATAAACCACACAAAACATGAATGTGCTTTGATAAGCCAGTTATATACTTCATATACTGATTTAAATAACAAGGAACAAATCAAATTAGAGACAACTAGACAAATTTTTATCAATAATTTCAACACAACAATTGAAACCAGAATTCAAGCACTAGATTAATACTATTTTTCAATTACTCTACTTTAGAAAATTCTTTACAATGTATAGCTCTTCTTAAAAATTTCCCCCATTTATCTCCTATTCTATTATGTTGTATTCTATCCTATATCCTATATTATTCTAACTGATCTTGGTTTCCTTCTTATATGCAAATGATGGAAGCAACAAGATCCAAACCAATTCATAACTACCCACCTTTTCATGTAACAACATTGTTCTACATTAATTGCCATTTTGTTTGTCTTTAATGACTTTGATCAAATATTGTTGCAACTAGAGTACATCAAACATTGGAAATCATTGAGCACTAATGATCATCTCACAATATTCTAGACAAGCTCTGTCATCTAGAGGAGTCAAATACTCCTGTTCCCATTAAAACATTGTAGAATCACTTGGACAATTGTATCCCTGAATTTGTGGCACATTTGCCAAATGATCTTTCTACCTTTTGTTTAGCAATCCCCTAACTTCCATGATGAACCTAGAGTACCCTGAGTCTAATGCAATTATCCCATCTAGAATCAAATTGAAACCATGAGTATTTATTTCTTGATCTTTTTGCAAGTGAGTGATCACATGGGGAACTATCTGATTAAATTCCCTTTTCTAATCTTCAAGACTTTTAAGCCGATCATTCTCCCCTAGAATGTCTGGAACAAATTGATGCTTAAGTGTATAAAAGGATTCCATTTTTTCTTTAAACTTATGACTTTCTCTAGACACATACTGAACCTCATCAATGACCATCTTTACCATTCTTCAGTGGGCTTTAAGGTTGTAGGGGCATCAAGACTTCTTTGTAAAATCTTGCACAGTGTGATCAGAGTGTGGTGAATAGGCTTCCATTTCTTAAACAAAGGATCTAAAATAGGAACATGAGATTTCAATTGCTCCACTACTTGGGATAAGGCAACATAACATTCATGCACATCCTTTATTTTGTCCATAATCAATTTAACTCTATGCTCCAAGACGTTTTCCAATATACTAAAAATCTAACTTTTCACTTCCTCTTTTGTGGCCTCATTAAGCTTTTTCAAGTTCTCAATTTCCTTCTCCAAGCCTTGCTTCAATGAATTCACTTGATCTATGGGCACTGTATTAGTACCAACTTCTTTAGATGTTGAAGGTTAGTAAACCACAATGTCCTTGCTTGGGGAAGTATCAACACTTTTTAATTGTTGTTTCAATTTTACATTCTCCAAAAACAATCCATTCACCTCTTCATTCATTTCAATTTGTGCTTTTTCATACTCAACCAATTTCAGTTCCATATTCCTGACTGCAACTTGAGTGAACATAGCAGAGTGCATTGTCATGGTGGCAACCTCCAATGTAGATGTATCCTTGAGTGTCTTCAGCAAAGCAGTTCCTCTCATCTCTTGCACCACATCCAACAACCTTGGTTTTTCTATATTTTTTGTTTAGCTCAAAAGGCCAGAGTCTCAATCTTTGGGTTGTAGCCGGTGCCACTCACACCTTCCTCTGAGTCAAATTCTGCAATCATCATTGAATCTTCTTGATTCCTCACTTGATCAAGTAAAAACATCTTCTTCAATTCCAATCTAGGAATAATTAACATGTTGCTTTTCATTACCATTTCCCTAGCCTCTTGTGGGCTAATATATATTTCATTTATTCTTAGCTCCTTGAAAATCTGAGCTACAATCTAGTCATTTTGGGATTCCTCAGTTCTCAGTTTGTTTATTTGAACTCTCTTGAAATTCCTTCATTTTCATTTTCACCCAAAAATCTTTGAACTTGGGAGTATTAATGAATTCATCATCTTCCATAAATCTAAGAGAGGCTATTATACTTTCATACTCATGCAATTCTTTCTCTCCATGTACCTGCATGTCCATCCTAGCATCAGGCTTATGGGCCTCAGTTGCCTATTCAGGAAGGGGTTGGTCAACCTCCTCATCATCTTTCATATGCCTTCATACATTACCAACCTCCTTTGTGTTTCCCACTTCCTCTATTATTTGATATTCTACCAAAAGAGTTATATCATAAGTCTTTTGGACTTGGGCTGCTCTGGAGGAGAATTTGGTGAAGACTGTTGTACTAAGATTGCATCAGGAGGAGGCTCAGAAATCACAAATTCCCCTAGTTTTTTAATGGGAAGCTTGGTTGGCCTTGTAGGCTGGCTTTCAAGTTCTTTGGACTTATCATACAACTTCTCAAAATTATCAATTATCAAATCAATTATTTTAAGAGGATTCACCTCTTCCACAAAAATCCAAAGAAGTTAGGATCGTTGTTTTTCCTCTCTTCCTCTACTTTCATTAGAATTTCCCATTTTCTCTTCCTTTGATACACCTCTTGAGGAGTGAGACAATTTCTTATCACATCCTCATCATAGTCTACCTATTGGTTAATCCCAGTCCTGGTAAGAATTGCGTACCTCAAAAAGTTCATATGTCCTTCATGGTCGGAGGCCCTTTCCCTTTTAAATTTCAAAGCATATCTACTCTTCAAATAATCTTACAGTTCTTCTAGAGTATCAGAACCAATAGAAAAGCCTCCATATATAGTTAAATCAAGTAAAATTTACCCTTTTCTACTTTTTCATGACATCTCTTTCCATCCATAACATTTGCCACATGAATTCTAGAAATGCTAAACAAGGAGAAACAAACTTGGGCAAAATGTGAGCTGGTTGAGAACATCCATAGATCCTCATAATAGTATGATCAAGAAAATAGAACTAATCACCGAAATTGTGTGTGTGCCCCTTCTCAAGTTTTAGTGCAAAAGGCATTAACAATTCTTTGATCTCGACAGGTAGTCTTGGTGAAACATTACCAAGAGTAGCCATAATATTGATTACTAAATCATCATGGAATGTCATATAGTGATTACTATCCTAAATGTAGCACCAACATTGCACTGGAATTACCATGCCCTTTTGATCAAACATTCTAATATCCATTCTTTTGGTTCACCTGTTTCTATTATGATACAAAATCATATGGCACAACAAACAATAGTGTATGAAGGTGATAGGAGCTTTAATATTCTCTCACTTGAAGGAATCCTTCATGTAATCCTTTCACAATCTCTAAGGCAAAATCAAATTCAATGTTCACCTCTGGATTTTGAATTCTCATTGACATCATCATAAGATTGACAGGCATCTTGTCCTATGCATCTAGTCCCAATACTTGATATAAGGCAAAGTATGTCCTCTAAAAATATACTACAAAATTAGTTACTAAGAATGGTTCAGCACTGGATGAAGAGATAGGAATCTTCTTGTTATTTGCATCCTTCTTCATGTACATTGGAAGCTCATCACTTTGATAAGTATTCCTCACTCTAGTATAATCTTCCTCACTCTTTTGCAGATCAACTTTAGTGAGAGCTTGCTTATTCAACATAAGGCATTCTATAATGGTAGGTTTTGTTAATATTACCAATGGTGACCCATCAGGTAACCTCACAGTCCTTATTAATGGATGATAATGTTGTGCTAATAACCTAATGAACTCAACATCTATGAAGACATTGGGGACAAGTAGTTTTGCTAAAGCTAAAGTCCATGGGTTTGACACAAGGGCCTAAGCAACCTTCTTATCATAGAAATACTAAAATAGATTCCATCCTAAAGTGGGTATAATTGCATCTCTACACTAAATACTTTTTATAACTCTTGTCTACAGATTTTGGTAATACATCTAATATAGACTGATGAAGGGGTCTCTTTTTCTCTTTGGGAGCTGAAGATTCTCCCTTCCCTTCTTACTCAAAGACTCAATCTTTTTTGGAGGCATTATATAAACTTTAATAAACTAGGGTTTTAAAGTTTTGTTCAGATGGATATCTAAAGACTTGTAACTAAAACACACCTTTGAACTGGATAGATGAGAGACTCAAAGATGTACTAACCTATTATGTAGTTGCTGTAGAGTTCACACCAAGCTTTAATCCTTCTGTGTTTGAGCACACCAATCTTTTGTGAGTGATCAAAATGGCATGAAAATCTAATTATATTACCTTGAATCATTTAGTCACTTTACCATTAATGGATTTCTATGCTAAAAGATACAGTACCTGATTGTGTCTGTGAATTCAAATGTGCACCATTGATCTGAGGATATCAAACAGTCCAAGATTATTGATGTGATTAGTAGTAAATGCAATATCAATCGTACCGCACTCCCTCTATGGTTAATTAAGACCCCCTGCAAGGTGGCAGGATTATGTTCTCTTCAATTTTAATGCTTCTTGCCTTACTGCAGATTATATTTCATGTTGTGATTGACCTTTGCAGGGCTGCATGGAACTTTACTATCTTGTTAACTCCTTACCATTGTCCCACATGTCATATCTAATGTCATGATAACCTATCATGGTATTGCGATCAATTTTATATGTATACTTTACTACTTACTACCACCCTGCTTATTCATTGACTATTATGATATAACCATCGCAAGGTTGCACCGAACTCTACAACCCTATTAAATTTCTATCGCTATCCTACCAATCGCTTTTGATGTCATGACAACCTGTTGCGGTAGCGCGGATGACTTTATGTGTTTGGTTTATTTCTTACTGCCACCCTACACGTGCCTTTTCTAATCGTTGCAGTGGTATGGTGGATAGTTTTAGACTTGATGAAGGGGGTAAATCATAAAACACATAATAATAGAAATTGCACACAGAAAATAGAATGATATTTTATTAAGATGGGAAAAACAGTACAGTACAGAAGCTCAAATACAATCAGAGGATGAATCCCCTATAGGCTACAACACATTACAGCTCCCTCTCTCAAAATTCTAGAATCTTCAACCTTCTGTAATCCCCAAATCAACTAGGGTTTCTAATTTCCTAACTTTCCTGACTCTACACCTTCCACCTTAACTCTAGTACCCTAAGGGTTCCCAAAAATGGTTATATATAGCCCTTTTGGTGACCACCAGCTTAATTTCAAAATTTGCATCTCCCTCCAAAAATAGGTCAACTTTGTGGGGCCATAACTTTCGATCTGACTGTTGGATTTTCAATTGTAATACATTTTCGGAAAGCTCTCGAAAAGACGATGGTGCATTAAGTAGTATCAATAGGTAGGCTACTTGGGGTTCCCACCAAATTTCGGGCCCATCCGGAGCCTCTAAGTGCCTCAAATTTGACTTTGAATATTTCAATAGGATTTTTGGAATTTGAAATTTTAATATCTCACAAATGACAAATGATATTGAAGTGATTTCTTCACCATTAGCTTCAATTCACCATTCTGGAGGTCCATATAAGATTTTGTATCCAACCGTGCACAAATGCAAACTTACTAAAAATAGTAACCCTACCAAATTTAGCCCTTATTGAAAAGAAACAACACATTTTATTATTATTATTATTTATTTCCTATTTTTTTAGTTGATGCAAGATTGCTCTTACACCTTGGATGCTCCTGCATCAAACACCCGAGGTAATTTGAAAAGTGACCCTGTCACTTCTCATGTGTTAGAGGGAAACCAAAATGATTAACCTCAGTCTCAGATAACCATGATGAATCTTCAGCAGGCCTTCCTTTCCATTTCACCAAGTATTCTGTATATTGCCTGTTTCTTGTACTCTTACCCACATGGCTATCCAGAATGCCCTCTATCTCCTCCTTCTCTGAAGTAGATGCTAGAATGTCCCACCGTGTTCCTTTATCAAGTCCATCATCATGATACTCTGTTAGATCTGAAATGTTGAACACTGGTGAAATATTGATGTCATCAGGCAACTCTACCTCAAATGCATTTTCTGAATCGTGCTTCTTCAGGATTCTACATGGTCCAAATTTCCTCATCTTTAGCTTATTATATGTACCAACCGGAAATCTTTCTTTTCTCAAGTGAACCATGACTTCATCACCCTCCTGAAACTCCTTATGCCTCCTCTTCTAATCTGCCTTAGCCTTGTACTGAGAATTCATATTATGGATATGCTTTCTTACCTCTTCGTGCAAATTCTTCATGTGCTCAGCAAAATTTTTAGCTTCGGCACTACTCTTCTCCCCCTTATCCATCCTCCTCAATTCGGAAGTAGTTCTTGGGCTACTCCCATACACAACCTGGAATGGTGATTTACCTGTGCTCCTATTGACAGAATTGTTGTAAGCAAATTCTGCCTGTGGTAAAATCAAATCCCATCTCTTAGGCTTATCTCCTACTAAGCATCGTAGCAGGTTACCCAAACTCCTATTCACCACTTTTATCTATCCATCAGTCTGTGGATGTTGTGCAAAACTGAACTTCAAATCTGTCTTCAACTTCTTCCACAATGTCCTCCAAAAATAACCAACAAACTTGGTATCTCGATCTGAAACTATGCTCTTAGGTAGACCATGTAGTCTCACCACCTCCTTGAAAAATAACTTTGCAATGTGAATAGCATCATTAGTCTTCTTGCAAGGAATAAAATGGGCCATCTTTGAGAATCTATCCACCACCACAAAAAAGAAATCATGCCCTCTCTGTGTCCTTGGTAAACCAAAAACAAAATCCATACTAATATCATCCCATGGCTTTTCTGGTATAGTTAATGGCTGATATAGCCTTGTATTCTGACTTGTTCCTTTTGCCATCTAACACACTCTGCAACTCTGCACAAATTTCCTCACATCTTGCTGCAATTGTGGCCAATAATAATGTTCACCAACAATAGCAATGGTCTTATCTCGTCCAAAGTGTCCAGCTAATCCTCCACTATGCTTCTCCTTAATCAGGTTCTCTCTCATGGAACTCCTCAGAATGCACAACTGGCTTCCTCTAAACAACATGCCATCTTGGATTATGTAATCCAACCATTTTGTCCTGTCCAAAGTAACAGGTTCCAAACAAGCTTTCCAAGCCTCTGCAAAATTTAAATCTTCAGGATACAAAATTTTGAGTTCATCAAACCCAACAACCTCTATCTTCATTTCAGTCAACAAATTTCACCTTCTGCTCAAGGCATCTGCAATCCTGTTGGACTTCCCACTCCTGTGCTTCAAAACAAAAGTATAACTCTGCAAAAACTCAACCCATTTTAAGTGCCTTTGATTTAACTTTCCTTGACTATTAAGATACTGCAAAGCCTGATGATCAGTATATAAAACAAATTCTTTTGGCAACAAATAATGTCTCCATTTCTTCAAAGCCTGGACTATTGCATAAAACTCTTGATCATAAACATAATACTTTTTCTTAGCATCATTAAGCTTCTCACTAAAATAGGCAATGGGCTTACCTTCTTGACTTAGAATAGCTCCTATACCACTACCACTAGCATCACAATCTACCTGAAATACCTTATTGAAATCTGGAAGTGCCAACACAGGTTGTTCTACGACTTTCTGCTTCAATGTATCAAAGCTCTTGTCTGCTCCTTTAGTCCATCTAAACTCTTTTCTATCCCCTCTCATTGTCTCAGTTAGGGGTGCACAAATGCTACTGAAATTCTTGATAAACTTTTTGTAAAAACTTGCCAAACCATGAAAAGATCTTACCTCGAAAGCACTCCTTGGCGTAGGCCATTCAATGATAGCCCTCACCTTCTCTGGGTCCATCTTAAGACCTTCCTCTGAGACAACAAATCCCAGGTATACCAACTCCTTCTTTGTAAAACTACATTTCTTCAGATTGATCAACAACTTCTCCTCCCTCAGCTTCTCAAAAACTCTTCTGATATGCATCAAATGCTCATCCCAAGTCTTACTGAAAATCAAAATGTCATCTAAATAAACAATAACAAAACTTCCCAAAAATTCCTTCAGTACCTCATTCATGAGCCGCATGAATGTGCTCGGTGCATTGGTTAGCCCAAATGGCATGACTAACCACTCATACAAACCCTCCTTTGTCTTGAAGGCTGTCTTCCATTCATCTCCTTCTCTGATTCGAATCTGGTGATAGCCACTCTTCAGATCAATCTTCGTGAAGTACTTGGCTCCACTCAAACAATCCATTATGTCATCCATTCTCAGCAATGGAAATCTGTACTTGATTGTGATCTTGTTGATGGCTCGGGAATCTATACACATCCTCCACTTTCCATCTTTATTTGGTGCTAGTACTGTAGGTACCGCACATGGACTTAGGCTCTCCCTTATCAGTCCCTTCCTTAACAGCTCGTGAACTTGTCTGTTCAACTCTTCATTCTCTACTGGAGTCATCCTGTGGGCTGCCTTATTTGGCAAACTAGCTCTTGGTATCAAATCCATTTGATGACTTATCTTCCTCACTGGTGGTAAACCTTCTGGTACATTATCAGAGACAATATCTTGAAATTCTTCCAACATTTCTGAGACTTCTGCTGGTACATCTTCACACTTCTCTTGACTAATCTTAGGAATCAATGCAAAGCAATGACACTCATGCTTCATACCCTCCAAAAATTTTCTACCATCTACCAAGCAAATTCTGGCAGTACTACATACCTTTTCTTCCACCTCCTTCAAGGGCTTCAACTTATGACGAACTCCATCCTTTGTTAGGGAGTATGTGTTTGCATGGCCATCATGGACAGCGCTCCTATCATACTGCCACGGCCTCCCCAATAACATATGACATGCATCCATTAGTATGATGTCACACAACACCTCATCATGGTAGTCACCAATCTTGAACTTCACTAAACACTATTCATTGACCAAAGCTCTATGGTTCTTCTGCAACCATGCAATCCGGTATGGATGTAGATGCTTTCTTCTTGTCAACTTCAACTTGTCAACCATCTCCTCTGAAACAAGATTATCAGTGCTTCCACTGTCAATAATAATATCACAACACTTACCTTCACGTTTGCACCTTGTGCGGAATAAACTCTTCCTCTGATTAGGTTCTTTCTCCTCATTCAACAAAGTTCTTCTGACAACTAGGGTTTACCCTTTCTACATCTTTAGAGTGCTCAGACTGTGCATCTTCATCCACATGTGCAACTCGTGCATTACCTTCAGGTCTTCTATTCATCCTTCCTTGATGTTGCGGACACTCGTATGCTCGATGCCCTTCTTCTCCACATTGGAAACATGTTCCTCTGAAACCTCCTTTTCCAGGTCCTTGCCCAAGTCTACCTCTTCCTCTTCCTCTTTGCTCACCATTATTTTGGTCACGAGGGCGGTAGGTATTATCTCCTCTCTGATTTCGACTAGTTCCAGCTTCTTCACTTTTCTTTGGTTCTTCATTTCGGCATCCATAGGGTCTTCCATCAGTTCTTCCGCCTTGACCTCTTCCCCTTTGCTTGCTTTCAAATCTTTTATTCAGCTTCTCTTCCACCTTTAGGGAAAACTGGTACGCATCTTCTATGGTGGTCATTCTGACTAGGCTCAACTCTTCTTGAATACTTGGCCTCAACCCATTAATGTAACAAGCCACCTTCTCCTTGTTGGCCTCTCCATGGCCTGTCCTGATAGTGATCTTATAAAAATCTTTTGTATACTCCTTAATAGACTTGTTACCTTGCTTCAATCCTTGCAGCTTCTTCAGCAACTCCATCTCATAGTCCACAGGAATGAATTGTTTCTTCAATTTCTCCACCATCCGATCCCATCTGATAATCTTTGATTTTCCTCTTCTATTTCTCTCTAACTAGACCTCCTTCCACCAAATACTGGCATGGCCCTTCAACTTTGTCTTTGCAAAATTGACCCGTTCAGGGTCTTCCACATTTTCATACTCAAAATACTCCTCCATATCATTGATCCAGTCAATAAGTTGTTCCGGATTCAAATCTCCAGAATAGGTAGAAACTTCAATCCTGGGCCTCTTTCTGATCTTTGAAATGGCCCTCAACAACCTAACTTCTGCAGGATCTCCTGTAGCTTCTTATTCTTCCTTAGATAGCTCTTCTTCAGCTTCATCTTCGCTTTCCTCTCTCGTTCTCGGCTCGAATCCTCTTCGCAGCTCCTCTTGCAATGCATCGATTTGTCTTTGCAGGGCTCTAAAACCCTCTTCCGTCAAAGCATTCCTCCCACCACGGTTTCTTCGTGGAGGCATCTTGATCTATGCAGCAAACCCACAACCTCAGGTCCTGGTACAAACTGCCTCACGGTTGGCGATCTGTCTACACACTCAGGAACCTTCACTCTAATACCACTTGATGAAGGGGGTAAATCATAAAACACACAATAACAGAAATTGCACATAGAAAATAAAATGATATTTTATTAATATGGGAAAAACATTACAGTACAGAAGCTCAAATACAATCAGAGGATGAATCCCCTAAAGGCTGCAACACATTACAGCTCCCTCTCTCAAAATTTTGGAATCTTCAGCCTTCTGTAATCCCCAAATCAACTAGGGTTTCTAATTTCCCACCTTTCTTGACTCTACACCTTCCACCTTAACTCTACTACCCTAAGGGTTCCCAAAAATGGTTATATATAGCCCTTTTGGCGACCACCAGCTTAATTTCAAAATTTGCATCTCCCTCCAAAAATAGGTCAACTTCGCGGGGCCATAACTTTCGATCCGACCATTGGATTTTCAATTGTAATACCTTTTCGGAAAGCTCTCGAAAAGACGATGATAGGTAAACTACTTGAGGTTCCCACCAAATTTCGGGCCCATCCGGAGCCTCTAAGTGCCTCAAATTTGACTTTGAATATTTCAATAGGATTTTTGGAATTTAAAATTTTAATATCTCACAAATGACAAATGATATTGAAGTGATTTCTTCACCATTAGCTTCAATTCACCATTTTGGAGGTCCGTGTAAGATTTTGTATCCAACCATGCACAAATGCAAACTTACTAAAAATAGTAACCCTGCCAAATTTAGCCCTTATTGAAAAGAAACAACACATTTTATTATTATTATTATTTATTTCCTATTTTTTTGGTTGATGCAAGATTGCTCTTACACCCTAGATGCTCCTGCATCAAGACTGCTGCCAACTCGCTAAGTGTTGGGAATTAAGGTGTCTCAACCTTTGCAATTTCCTAGCATTAATAATTTAATTATATATTTAATTATTGCCTAATGTTGTATTTGCTTGCACATTTAGTTTGGTCACATAGTTAAGATGGCATGGTGACATGTCAGCTTACTTGGAATGTGACTTGGATGGTCACGTCAATCCTACATGGATTTGGGCATCCCATATTGAGGTGGCATTAATTTTCCATGTGTCAGCATCTTTGGTATGTGGAAGGTAATATTCCATATGACAGAATCTATGATGTGTAAGGGCCAAGTTTGGAGATTCCTATGACAATTGTTGACAAGTGTTGGTTGGCATCTTTGCATGAGGGAAAGGCATCTTTGGGTGCCCAAGTTGGGATATGACATGTAAGTAGAATATGCTGCATTTAGCATTGTACGATAGATTCTCTTACAACTTTCAATATTGCTATTGTGGGCAGATTTTATGACATGTGTAAGTTGTGTAAGAGAATCTGTCATAGTCTATTTTTAACCTGAGCACTCTACATTGGGAAAGTCAAATTTGCCATGTATGAAAGATGTAAGGCATGTAAGGACAACAAGGACAAGTGTCCTTTGATGCTGAAAATGGTCGTGAGGCCAAGGTGGATGCCTATCCGAAGATGCTCTCTAGATATACCTTGTAATCTCTATAAAATGCATAGTTTGGAGTTGTAGTTGCATAGTGTTTTTACAGGTACTGTTATGCTGCCAGATTAACTCTAGAATCAACATTCATGAACTCTTGGAAGACTTGCATTGCAAGTGTATTGTAAACTATTGTTGTTTTGATAATACATTGCGCAGGTTTTAGAGTGTGGAGTTTTTTATTTGAAAAGGTTCTTCCCACGGTATATCTTGTGTTATCTTCTTTCTATGTTGTGTTGTTGCTGTAATCTTTATGTTATTAGTTTAATGTTCCTACAATTGTAAGGATTAAAATGAATTTACACTCCATTCCCCTTATTTGATTGGTGTAGGAAGTGTGTTCCATGTACCTTGCTTCCTTTTAGTTGGTATCAGAGATTGATCACCTTTGGTCCTAGTTATTGGGTAGGGGTGTTTTGAGCTAATCTTAAGTTGAGTGGGAGTCTGTGCAGAGTATTTTGAATCTTATTGCAGCAAGGAGATGGCAAGAACATCTAGAAGGATAGAGGTGGAGAAATTCAATGGCACTAATTTTGAGTTGTGGAAGCTCAAGATGGAAGACATGGTTGTTGATCGAGACCTATGGGAAACTGTTGATGGCACAAAACCTATGGCAATGTCACAAGCTAATTAGGATCTCAAAGATCAAAAGGCTAAGGGTCTCATAAGACTTAGTCTTTCTGATTCTATCCTATTAAATGTCCATGAGGAGAAAATTGCAAACTTTCTTTGGAAGAAGTTGGGAGATGTGTATCAAGCCAAATCCCTGGTTAACAAACTTTTTCTGAGAAAAAAGTTATATTCTCTTTGAATGGAGGACAGAGGATTTGTTGTAGATCATGTGAATGCTTTCAACATGTTGGTTACACAATTGACATCTGTTGGTGTGAAGATGGAGAAGGAGGATCGTTGTATGACCTTGCTTTGTTCTTTGCCGGACTCGTGGGATCATCTTGTCATGGCTATTGGAAGCACCACATCCGCATTCAAAATGGATGAAGTAGTTTCTTTGTTGTTGTCTAAAGAGATGTGGAGAAAGTCTTCTAAGGTAGCCAAAGAGGCTCTTACAATTTGTGGAAGACCTAAGGAGAAAGGGAAAAAGGACAAGAAAGATGAGAAGGGTAGATCCAAATCCCATGGGAGATCCAAATCTCCTAGAAAGGCCAAGGCTCTCTGTTGGAACTATGGAAAAACTGGGCATTTCTGAAAGGAATGCAAAGAGGAAAAGAAAAAGAAGAAGAAGAACCCAGATTCAGATTCTGAAAAGTCACAAGATGATGGTGATGCTTTCATCGCATCCCTGGCAACCCATGCATCTGATGATGTGTGGCTGATTGATTCTAGTGCATCATTCCACATGACCTCGCATCGAGACTGGTTTACTAAGTATGAGGAGTTCGATGGTGGAAGCATGTACCTAGGTGACAACTCTCATCTGAAGATTGTTGGTCATGGAAGAGTCTCTGCCTGATTCCCTGATGGACAAGTGAAGGGGATCTCTAGGATTATGCGCATCCCAGGCTTAGCACAGAACCTACTTTCTGTAATTATGTTGAATGATGTAGGTGTGCAGGTTGTCTTTTTAAAAGAAGGATACAAGATGACTAGAGGAGCTATGGTGCTTGCTAAGGGTACTAGGAGAGGTACTATGTTTCATCTGGAGGCATGCATTTCACAATGCAATAGTTCTTCTGACTCAAGGAAGAGGGCAGCAGTCACTTCATCCCCACCATTTGAACCAACAGTGAAGAAATATGTTGTATCTAGTCCTGATGGTTGTATTCATGCTTTGGAAGTTAAGCTTCCTGCTGAAAAGACAATGTTATGGCATAAGAGATTTGGCCACATTGGTGAGAAGGGTCTTAGAACCCTAAAAAATAAAAACCTCGTTGAGGGGTTAGATGATTGTAATCTTGAGTTTGACTTTTGCGAACATTGCATATATGGAAAATAAAACCGTGTTTAGTTTTATTTGAGTTCTCATAAGTCTTCTGGTGTGTTGGACCTTGTTCATTCTGATGTATTTGGTCCTGTTAATGTTCCTTCATTATCAAAATCTATATATTTTATCTTTCATAGATGATTACAGTAGAAGGACATGGATTTATTTTCTCAGAAGCAAATATGAAGTCTATAGTAAGTTTAAGGTGTTTAAAACCTTTGCTGAAAATTAGACTGGTAAAAGGATTAAATGTTTGAGAACTGACAACAGTGGTGAGTTATGTCCTATAGAATTCGCTAAATATTGTAAGGAACTTGGGATTGAAAGACATAAGACAACTCCATATAACCCACAACAAAATGGAGTTGCAGAGAGGATGAACTAACATTGATAGAGAAGGCTAGGAGTATGCTTAGTGGAGCTGGCCTAGAACAAACATTTTGGGCTGAAGTTGTTGCCACTACTTGCTATCTGGTAAATAGATCTCCTACATTAGCTCTTGTTGGTAAGACACCCATGGAGGTGTGTTCTAGTAGAAAGCCTTCAATAAGGCATCTTCGTATTTTTGGTTGTGAGGCATATGCACATGTGCCTAGGGAGAAGCAGTCAAAATTGGAGAACAAGGTTGTTAAGTGTATCTTCATTGGCTATGGTTTCGATGTGAAAGGATACAAGCTTTAGGATCCTGTAGCTGAAAAAGTGTTGTATAGAAAAAGTGTCATCTTCAGAGAGCTAACACCTTCTTCCACTATTTTACAGCCAGAAGAAAAAGAAAATAAAGAGGATGTTCTTTAGTTTCCTGCTACCCCTGAGAAGACTAAATAGAAAGACAATGTTGGACCTAATGATGAGGAGAGCTCTAATAACTCTAAAAGCTCAGAAGAAGAAGCTAAACCTTAACCTCAGCCTTTAAGGAGGTCTACACAAATAAGAAAGCAACCTGAGAGGTTTGGTTATACATTGCTTGATTCTAGTTGTGCTTTTGCTTTGCTTACTGATAGTGATGAACCTAGAACTATGTCAAAGGCTTTGGATATGAAAGATGTAGGTTCTTGGAAGGAGACCAGGGAGGATGAGATGGCTTCTTTGGAATAGAATCAAACTTGGGACTTGGTGCCTTCGCCTGCTAGACGAAAACCTGTTGGATGCAAATGGGTGTTCAAGAAGAAATTTGGTGCAAATGGCAGTGTTGAGAAGTATAAGGCCGGATTGGTTGCGAAGGGGTATTCACAAGTGGAGGGTATAGATTATGGTGAGATCTTCTCTCCCATTGCAAAGCTGACATCCATTAGATTCATGTTATCTCTTACAAACAGCTTATGACTTAGAGGTGGAGTAGATGGATGTGAAGACAACTTTCCTTCATGGTGATTTAGAGGAAGAAATCTATATGTCACAGCCAGAGCATTACATGGTGAAAGGTAAAGAAAATTTGGTTTGCAAGTTAAAGAAGTCTTTGTATCGATTGAAGTAGTCTCCTAAGATGTGGTACTTGAAGTTTGATGCCTTTGTGTTGTCCATTGGATTTGTGGGATCGAAATTGGATCACTGTGTATATTATAAGTTTAATGGTGATCGTATTCTCATTGTTGCATTATATGTTGATGATATGTTGCTCATTGGAAAGAGTAAGAATATGATTTTTGATTTTAAGTCTCAGTTGGCAGCACAATTTGAAATGAAAGATTTACGGGCAACCAGGTACATTCTAGGAATGGAAATTAGAATAGACAGAACTAACAGAAAACTTTGGTTAAGCTAGAGTAAGTATTTCAAGACCATGTTGGATAGGTTCAGCATGGTAGATTGTAGACCATTGTGTGTTCATGTTTCTTTGGGGACAAAGTTGTCTATTAATGATTGTCCAAAATCTCCTAGTGAGGTGGAGGACATGAGCAGAGTACCTTATGCTAGTGTTGTTGGCAGTTTGACATATGCTATGGTCTGTACAAGACCAAACATTTCCCAAGTAGTAGGAGTCCTTAGTCGATTTATGGCTAATCCTGGATAGGTACATTGGGATGTAGTTAAGCGAGTGTTTAGATATTTGAGGGGTACTTCAGAGTATTCCATATGCTATCATGGTAATGTTACATGACCTTCGCCTTCTGTTGATATTCATGGATTTGAGGATTCAGATTGGGCAGGTGACATTGACAGTAGGAGATCCACTAGTGCTTATGTGTTTACACTGTTTGGTGATGCTATTAGTTGGATAAGTAAGCGACAACATGTGGTTTCTTTGTCCATGACATAAGTTGAGTATATGGCAGCAAATCGTGCTTGTAAGGAAGCCATTTGGCTTAAGAGATTGTGTCCAGATATTGGTGTTGATGCAGGTTAGATTACGATTAGTTGTGACAATCAGAGTGTGATTTGCCTTGTGAAGAATCCAACTTTCCATGCCAGAACAAAGCAAATTGATGTACAGTTTCACTTCATGCGAGACATGATAGAGGATGGGAAGGTAAATTTGGAGAAGGTAGATACTTTGAAGAATGTTGTAGATGCATTAACGAAACCAGTTAGCACAGAGAAGTTCATATGGTGTTCGGAGTCTATGGGCCTCTCAGCCCCTAGCAGTTAAAATCTTTTCATTTCCTTTTGGCTGTTGTAAGGTGTTCAATAAGTGGGAGAATGTTGGGAATTAAGGTGTCTCAACCTTTGCAATTTCCTAGCATTAATATTTTAATTGTATATTTAATTATTGCCTAATATTGTATTTGCTTGCACATTCAGTTTGGTCACATAGTTGAGATGGCATGGTGACATGTCAGCTTACTTGGAATGTGACTTGGATGGTCAAGTCAATCCTACATCAATTTGGGTGTCCCATATTGAGGTGGCATTAATTTGCCATGTGTCGGTATCTTTGGTATGTCGAAGGCAATATTCCATATGATAGAATCTATGACGCGTAAGGGCCAAGTTTTGAGATTCCTATGACAAGTGGTGACAAGTGTCTATTGGCATCTTTGCATGAGGGAAAGGCATCTTTGGGCACCCAAGTTGGGCTATGACATGTTGTAAGTAGAATATGCTATATTTAGAATTGTATGATAGATTCTCTTACAACTTTCAAGATTACTATTGTGAGTAGATTTTATGACAGTTGTAAGTTGTGTAAGAGAATATGTCAGTCTATTTTTAGCCTGGAGCACTCTACATTGGGAAAGTCAAATCTGCCATGTATGACAGATGTAAGGGATGTAAGGATAGCAAGGACAAGTGTCCTTTGATGCTGAAAATGGCCATGAGGCCAAGGTGGACGCCTATCCCAAGATGCTCTCAAGATATGCCTTGTAATCTCTATAAAATGCATAGTTTGGAGTTGTAGTTGCATAGTGTTTTTATAGGTACTATTATGTTGCCTGATTAACTCCAAAATCGACATTTGTGAACTCTTGGAAGACTTGCATTGCAAGTGTATTGTAAACTATTGTTGTTTTGATAATACATTATGCAGGTTTTAGAGTGTGGGGTTTTTTACCTGAAAAGGTTTTCCCCACGGTATATCTTGTGCCACCTTCTTTCTGTGTTGTGTTATTGATGTAATCTTTATTTTATTAGTTTAATATTGCTATAACTGTAAAGATTAAAATGAATTTTCACTCCATTCCCCTTATCAGATTGGTGTAGGAAGTGTGTTCTGTGTAGCTTGCTTCTTTTCACTAAGGTCCTTTAATAGTTATTTCAATATAGTGGTGAACGTTTGTTTTATACCTAAAGCTCTCGCAAGCCCGCTAGGGTTTATTAAGGTGACTACATATCTCAGCGAGAGTGTAGTATAAGACTTAGTACATATGTTAAGATGAAAATTAAAGGATATGTGATAAATGAGGTGGGAATTAGGATATTAATAAAGTTTGTTTTTTTAATTTTCAAGACATTAGTGGGAAAGGATTAAAACCTTATACATTGGACTTTTGGGTCTAGGGTTTACAAAACTAGGCAGGATCATGTGAATTTTGACAAGTTCTAACACTCTAGACACAATCTTTATGTAGCTCTATATTTTCTAGATCTTTCTCTTGTAACCTCAACACAAGAAGATAAGGAGTTTGGGGTTATGGTGTTTAGGGACTTGCCTCAATCAAATACCATGATAGAATTTAAGATTCTCAACACCATTGATTGATAAAGAGTGCATGCCCTCATAGGGACAGAAGCTAAAAACAATGATAATGAGATTATTCAAATGATGATAAGCAAACAATGATATCACCTATGTGATGAGCCCTTAGAATGATGAAGATCCTTCAACTCCTAAGGAAGAATAGATGATTGCTCCATATCTACAATAACAACACAATGACAATACAAATATTCTCTAGAATAACAATGAATGCTCTTTCTTTCTTCACTTCAAGAATCTCAAGTTGTGCTCTTTTCAACCTAGTTGATAATGAATCTAAAAACACACTTATATATGCTTTCTTGCTCATAGTCATGAATTAAAACCAAAAGAGCCGACAAAGAGAAACCTTTTGAAAGGTGTTAAGCCGACAAGCATTTAAATTAGATCCAACCTAAAAGGGGGGACATGTGTGGTACTGCCTAGGTCCATCAACCCTATTTAGATCTAGTGTAAGGTAAAACCAGGGGTCCATATTCCAATTTTGCTTGGGTGTCGAGAAATTTTGTGTTGGGATAAACATTTTGAATGTATAATATAATCAAGGGGGCCTAAGAGCTAAACAAGGAGGTAAAATGACATGTAGACACTATTTACTCCATAACATTACCTCATGCATTTACTTGCACATGGGTAAATACATGTGGCATTAAGCCTTCTTAGGTGTCTACTTAAGATTCCTAGTTTTATCAAGTCAACTCGCCACCTCTAGCGGGTTTTGTGGAGCTAAATCAACACATATGTTTGACTATTGATATCGAATCCTAAATCGACTCAACCTCTCTAACCTATATGTACACCTTCTTGTTCATAATCACACGTTCCATTTGTGTGATCAATAATTTCTTATTATTCTTTGCTTGTAACATGGTATCAGAGCCAAAATAAGATTTTTGATGTTTCATTTTGGAGGCAAAACCCCTTTTTGGCATATTAGAGAGAGACTCTAGTTTGATGATTGCTAGAGTGTGTGGTGTCAAAGAGGCTTCTACTAAGCTGGTTCATAGGAAGGAAAAGGCAAGAAGAAGCTCATGTTTGTGGGAGGCACCCTATGCTCCTATTGCAGAGAAGTAGTTTCAAGCCTTGTTGAGGAATTTATCTATGGCTTAGATGTGATTTGTGGCTCAGCAACAACAATGAAAGGTAGAATTGCCTGTATTAAAGGTGCAATAGGTTTGGGAAAGGGCAGCCCCCTATTAGAAAGGCTCACAGCCTATTGGTTTGAGGCCCACAACCTGCTATCAAAATTCTTGCGTCCTGTTTGTTAGCAAACTAGTTTTAAAAGTCTCGTGACCTTTAGGCACCCTTCTTGTGGTCTATAAATAGCCCTACCACGTTGTGTTCAGTCTGGTCTGCCTCCCTGCATCCCCTATTCAGGATTGAAACCCCTATTTTCCCCTATTTAACAACATTGATTGCCCCTGTCTGGGCTTAAAACCCTTGTTTGCCTTTGTTCTGGCTTCAAGCAACCCTATTTGAGTGCAACAACCATCAAAATTAGCCTGAAAGTCATAGACAAAACCATGTCAAGGGTCTGATTTCTCTAGGCAGAGGCATTTTCTATTTTGTAGAATCCCTAAAACCTTAGCACCACCATAGCCTTCATTCTGATTGCCATTTCCCCTACCCCTACATTTCTCTTTGGGCTTTTCTGCCCTAAACATTCCTCCTACCCTAATTCATGGGCTCCTACTATTTTTATTTTTTTTCCAAAGTATATAACTTTATACTTTTTTAGCATGTTTAGTACAAGAAATTATTATTTATAATTGTCTAAAAGCACTAAAGACATAAATTGCAAATAGGTAAAATAGGGGGTATTTAAAATTTTGGAGCAAAATTGCTTTGAGGAATTAATGGTTTTAAAAAACCCTTGTATTTTCACCTGATGAAGACGAAGGGTGAGGCTCGGGTTGGCAAGAGGTGAATTCCCCCTCACAAATCAAAACCATTATATTCTTCAGTCGTTCCTAACTCCAACAAGCGGTTGGATAGCTAGGCTCATCTCACCAGAGTTCATTTTTTTTTCTATTTTCAGTGCAAATGTATTAAATTAGGCCATTTATGGGAAAATTGATTATGTAATAACTTTTAATTGGTAGCTCCAAATTCAGCACTATTTTTGTAAAAGTTAATGTTTCTTCATTTCCCACGCATTAGACCTATTTACATTGTAAAAATGCACTAAGTTATAAAGTGCTAACACTGGGGGTCCAAAATATTAAATCAGGGGGGGTTTCCTAATGTGTTGAATTTTTTTGCCTAAAGGAATTAACCTGTTTGTAATCATGGGATATGAAACTCACTCTTTTGTAATCAACCTAAATAAGGGTAATTATAAGTCTTGGTGTGATGGCATCCTGAAACACCTCAAGTACCCTAATCACATACCATATCTATATGAACCTATCCCTAAACCAAGTAAACAATCTCAGAAGAATAAGTGGTTTAATAATCGTGATCACATTTATGGATTAATTAGTTTACATATACTAGATGTCACATTGTATGTCATCATGGATATTGAATATTCACATGCATTATGGATCAAAATTTAAAAAATACATGGAGACTCAAATATTTCTCCCTTCCTGCATGATCTTGCTATGATCACAACTCACATCCCACATAATGATTCACATATAGAATGTCTAGTTGACATCGACAAAATCATCATTCCTCCTATTGTTTCTTCATCAGATTTCAGAGTTGCTTGTTCAAAATCTTCCACCACTTCTTTGTAGCAGGATCACATTTATCCTCCTAGCATTTTTTATTGGGACAGATTTCTACCTAACATTACTTATCTATTTGTAGAGTCCCGCATTGCTAGCATGGTAGCACACAGAGGACATCAATCTTCTCTTCAATGACAATTTTGATGAAGCTACATCAGCATTATCCTCTTTAGATATTCATGTTCTACATCTGTCTACACATGGTTTTGGATTGTCAATATCTTCATCTATTAGGCATGCACCTAATATGATTATGGCATCTTTTAGCATCGATATGGGGACACCTAAGCATTCTTTGAAGACATCAAAATAGGCACCATCATCCTTAGATTAGCTTCAACATGATTCAGGATCATACATACTTCTTCATGCACCTTCAAGTGGTTTCATGGTAGCACACAAAGGACATCAGTCTTCTCTTCAATGACAATTTTGATGAAGTTGCATCACCATTATCCTCTTCAGATATTCATGCTCTACATCCGTCTACACATGGTTTTGGATTGTCAACATCTTCATCTATTAGGCATGCACCTGATTTGATTATCGTGTCCTTTGCAATTGACATGGGGACACCTGAGCATTCTTTGAAGACATCAAAATGGGCACCATCATCCTTGGATTAGCTTCAACATGATTCGGGATCATACACACTTCTTCCTGCATCTTTAGGTGGTTTCATTTCTTCCCAAGGGAAGGAACATTGTTTGGCATTATTGGATCTATGTTTGCATCCTTTGTCAACAATCCAACCTCATTGCAGTAGGACATGCACCATGGGGGTCTCATAGACCTTCTATCATTTTCTCTCCTATGGGGAGAATCATATATTGTACGTAGTGAAAAAAGTCGTATTTCTTCACTTGTATAATTTTCATGCATATTTTCTCTCTTTTACAGGGTAGTTTTTTTGCCACATGGTTTTCTACCTTTCTCCACTCCATGAGAGATTACTTTGTACATGTGTACCTCACTAGACGTAGTAGCCAGGACCCATCTCTTCGTGTACCCACCTAATCTATGATTACGGGGGGGTGTTAGTGAATATATTACCACATGCATTTTTCTTGCACATGGGTAAATACACATGGTGTTAAGCCTTCTTAGGTGTCTACTTAAGAGTCCTAGTTTGATCAAGTCAATTCGTCACCTCTAGCAGGTTTTGTGGAGCGAACTTGAAACATATGGTTGAGTGTTGAAGTCGACTCCTAACTCGACTCAACCTCTCTAACCTATATGTATACCTTCTTGTTCATAATCAAACAGTCCATTTGTGTGATCAGCAATTGCTTGTTATCCCTAGCTTGTAACAGGATAGCAAATAATAAATATATAAAATTAGATTTAAATAGTGATAAACAAATATAGACAAAGATTATACTATGAATAAAATCAAATACAAAAAGTATGACTTTTCAATATATATAATTACATAAGATATTTCACCAACATACACAAAAAAATTATATAACAATATAATATAAATATACTAATTTTATCATTGCAATATGTAAAATAAACATATAAAAACTTTACAAAATTAAATTCTTATTCTTTTTTAAATTTCAACCTAAATTTAAAAATTCAACTCGATTTTTTATATATATACACACTCCACTAGCACACCACACCAGAGTAAATGGAGGAATAGGTGGTATTCCTAGTAATATAAATTCGAAATAAATTCAGGTTTTACTCTTCAAATATTGCGAAGGGCTGGACTCCAAAAGTATGGGGCAGGCTTCCTTTGGAGCCTCCCCACCAAATAAAACCTGTCCTTCAAATTTTATGATCAACGGTGCTAACAGAATAAATTTGACTGTCAACCCCAACTACAAAGTAATTTTTTTATTACGGTTATTTTTTGAGCTGTTGGAATACTCTAATCATATAATTTATAAAAATGCACTTAAAATTTACCATTCGTCTCATACAATCTTTAAAAAATTGATTGGACTTCACAGTTGGAAAGGCCAAATACCGTCATACGACCATCAAATTAGAAAAAATCTAATCTACATTAAAAGGACGCATGTTTAGAATGTAGTGTCGTCCGGCGTGTCACTTACCTATTTATATTTTAGCTTGGCTGGGAAGATGCACTGAAGAGCATAAGTGAGTTGAATCATGGAATTGCATGTAGCAGACTGCCATGAAGAGGTGTCCCCTGGTCAAGCTATGAAGATAGCTTTGTTGATGGGAGTAGCTGTTTTATTTATTTTTCTCATTTTAAAGGATGCATGGAAGGCTCTGAAGAGGAGAGCACATTGGATTCCCGGTGATTTTCTTGTGCTTAGCGCCTTCACAATCCAATTGCTAAACTTGCTTACTGCTCAGGCTGACCCAATTGATATTCCCCTAGGTGATACTACCCCGGCAAGTAATAATCCCTGCAAGTTCCTTCTAGAAAAAAAAAAGACTAGCATCTCTTCAATCGAGTTTTGGATGATCCATACCAGTCGAATTATGTTGTGTGTAATTGTAGCCAATTTGATACCCGGAATGGCCAATCCCGGCTCCGAGGGTTCCTGGGGTAAGTTGATGGCTTTGACATTAACTATCTTCCTTCATGTAACCTCCGAGTTGTATACTGTGCGTCGTAATGAATTATACTATTATAATTCATTGCTTTCCTCTGGTAGCAACAGCGATCCTCTCCAAGTTATATTTCCCACGCTAGTATCCCTTTGCTTCGTCATGCTCCTCCTTTTTCTTGGCTGCGCTAATATTGCGGGAAGAGGTATTGAGCGCATCGTGGCCCAAAAGATTCCTCTGATTCTCAAGAGCCGAAGGGATTTGTATACTGAATTACCTGAGAAGGGCAGTGAGGCTCCCCATGACCGGCGCTATCATCATCACCGTCATGAAGATGCGGTGGTGAGAGTGAATATGGAGAAGGAGGATCAACATCAGAGCTGTTGGCGGATAGTTGAAGACGATGTGCTGAGAGTGGAGAGGGAAAAGGCGGAGGTGGAACACCTTCACAGTTACTGCCAAGACTGCTGGCGGACGGTAGAAAATGCGGTGTTGAGAGCATGGATCGTCGCTCGCGCCTACTCCCTTGAATATATCATTGCCAGGTCGGTCTTGGCCTCCTCCGCTGCAATCATAGTCACATTTCAAATTGTGATTACGATCGTGGGAGGGGTTAGGGCTTACAACCAATTCGATTACGTCTATTTTTGGTTTGATTGGTATGGTTGGTTAAGGTTTACTGCCACTATCCTGCAATGTATATTCATCTTGATAGGATGGTTTATCATCACATGGAGGTGGGCTACAACAGTGGCTTATTACAGAAGATGGCAATTGGACACCTGGCGTAGCGGTTTTCGGATAGAGGATTTCTGGACAAGACACATAAGAGAGTTGCAGCAGACGCAGGACCCCCGGCTACCGCAGGCAGAATTGCTCGACACCAAAATCAATAGAATTGTTGCCAAGGAGCAGATAACATTCACTGTACCAAGAAGATTATTGTATGCAGTGATTGGGCTACAGTGGCTCGCGGTTACAATCAGCAAAGCTTGTTGGCTCGCGTCTTTGATGATTTTCCACAACAAATTGATGAAGAAGTTGTTGTCCTTAATATTATCAAAGCACGAGGAGCGTGCATTCAAAGAGTATTCAAAATACGAACAAACATTGGAGGGTGTGCAGATGTTAGGGGAGACTCCACGAAGCCTGTGGTTAGCTAACCGCAAGTCCATTGTAAAGGCTAGGGAACTCATCTTGAAAGGCCACGAAGACGCTCAATACTTGTGTGAACATCTGGTGTACTTTCTGGCTAACAAGAAAACGTGCAATGGTGTAGGCCGCCGGTGCGTAGAGCCTTACAAACCTCAAAAAGAATTGAAGTACCTGTGCAAGAAGAGCCCGATTCAGCACCCACAAGAAGAACAAAATGGGTTATTAGATGTGGAAGAGCATTTCGCGGACGTGAGCACAAAGTCATGGAAAATGACAGCAGTGTCCTTGCTCAGTATCATCGTTCATCTCTCTTCAATTTATGCTAAAGTTGATAAGGAAGACTGTTCCGGTTCTCATGCTTTTCCTCCAAAGGCAGTTAAGGATTGTTTGGAGGCATATTCTCAAGCCTGGGAAATCATAGATTTTGTTGAGGAGACGGATACAGAAGCCGACGGAATCACCGGCCAAGCAGCCGACAGGTACTTCGATTTCTTACAAAAGAAAGTGAAGAATTGGCCCCTTGATGATAACAATATCAGGCATGCAACACCTCAATGCGTGCGTGCAGCCTTGGACGGCCTCAAAAAGGAGTGTAAGAGCAAAACAGAGCCGCCCGGAAGTGTTAATGTTATATCGGCACTGGCCCGTGCACTTGGGGTAAAAGATCAGGAAAAAAAAGGAGACAAATCAAACCGATGGAAGAGAGTTGGAGGCAACGACTCCTTAGATTGGAAAGCAGCAGCATCAGGCAATGCCGTGTACAAGTTATGTAACAGCATTCAGTGCAATGATGGAACAGATGTGAAGGAACTACTGGAAGAACTAGAAAGCTCCTTGGCAGATATAATTAACGAATGCCTAGAGAAAATCCAATATCTCCTTTTGTTGAACTCCAAGAAATGGGCCCGAAACAGTGATGAGAAAAGAATGGGGAAAGCACTCTATATAGCAGGAAAAGCCAAGATGCTCATGTATATGTTACATGATATGGAAGGTATGGAAGGCAAAACAATCATGGAAGAGACGAGCGGTTCAGCAATAGTTCCAATATATTAGATAGTTTGTCTTCTTTTTTCATGGATCTAATAGTTTCTATTTCTTAGGCATCCCTTCAAGGGAAAGTATCATGTAATTCAGTAAAGATGGATGTACTAGCTTCTATTCGTTGTGTCTCTTTAGTGGAAAAAATTAGTAGGTATGGAATTCACTAAGTGGTGATTGTTGATTGTAATGTCTTAAACTAAGGGAAGCACTATGTCTTCACGTGTATGGTAAGGACAGGTTTTCTAAATATAGATTGTTATCATTAAACTTCTATATTTTGATATTGTTTCGTGATGAATAAAAAAAACCAAAAATGAGGTTCGCGTAGTAGTATTGAGGAAGGAGCTTTGCTTAGGTTTTATGCTTACTTTATATGCATTTATTGTTCATCACCTTTCATGTTTGATTTTTTAATCAAGGAAGGAGTTTTGCTTAAGTTTTATGCTTAGTTTATATGTATCTATTGCATGTTGAATTTTTTTATTGAGGATTTGTTTAGGTTTTATGCTTAGTCTATATGCATCTATTATTCATCACCTTTCATGTTGATTTTTTTTTGAGTGCGAATTAGTTAAGCTTCATGTATTTATTAGAGGTTGTTTTATTTTTCTTCCCTTCAAGAAAGTGTAACCTTTAAATACCTTCAAATTCTAGTATTGTAGCAATTATTGTTGGTTTGAAAGTAATACAAAATTGCTCCCTCAAAGTGTCTTTAAAAATTCACTATGAAAGTGTTTCATGAGGTATGTCATTGGAAACCCTAGCTAATATAGTTTTGTCAATTTTGGGACTTAATAATGCCTATGAATTTTCTTGTAAATTTTACTTTAGTTGATTATTGTGTCGAAAGGATTACCTCTGAAAGAATCCTTAAGGAATGCAACAACAAGGATTGAACCCCTCATGGGGTCCACCTTCATGTGGTCTAAAACCTCACTAAGGGGCATTTCCTTTCTAAATTTATGAAACTGAGTCATGCAAAATCCATTCTCAAGCATGGTCCTTGGTACATGTGTAGTTCCTTGTTAGTGTTCACGCCCTAAAGATGATACTTGTCATCTTTGAAGATAGATCCCTAAGAGTTTATGTTTGGGTCAAGTTTTCTAGACTTCCTTTTCCATGTTGGCCTTTCTTGAATCACATTGCAACCTCTTTAGGCCATGTTATTTGTGTCAAACCTATAAGCTTTTCTCTACTTACCTACACAATGTGTCCACATTGAGGTTAATCTTTCTAAACATTTAAAAGAGACCATTAATATTCAAATTCAGTGAATGAGCCACACCCAAAGGGTGATTTACCTTAACTTGTTGAATACTTATTACATGTGTCAATTCTTTGAGCACAAGATCAAGGATTTCCCCCTTATTACATCTATAGCCAACCCTTGGCCTAAGCCTTCACTAGATGCACCTCCCAAAAAAGAGGAGGGATAGTTGATAGTCGAAAGCTACAAAAACAACTGGAATAATGCAAAAAATCTAAGCCCATCAATAATAGGATGTCTTCTAAGTCTTGAACCACTACAACTTTAAAACCCTTGGATGAAGTGAAGGAGATTAGGTTGACTCTCAAGGAGATCCTTCCAAAGAGGTTAGTAAGCCTAAGTTCATCTGCAACCCTCTTCTAGCTAGTATTTTATCCTTTTAGGTTGAGAGTCTGATTCAATCATCTCCTCCTGTTAGGGCTACTACCAAGCATTCACATAGCTGAACCAAATGTCTCAAGAATGGAGAATATGTGCTAGATAAAAGGAAAAAAATTGCACATGTTATTCAACTAGGAATTTTAACTCTTGTGTGAAGGGATATTTCTTACACAATAGCTATATAGCTTTGGGTAAAATTGATATTGTGCCTTTGGAATGAATTTTCTCTCATGGAATGTTTGAGGTGTAACAGATCTTGCAAGAAAATATATAGTGTAGGATGTTTGATAAAGAATTACAAACTAGTATATTCTTCGTTTGCAATAGGTTAAAATTTTAAACTTTTTAATTTATATTGTTTGTCATATCATATGGCTAGTTAGTTATATTTTATGCAAGAACCATGATGTTACTAGTCATAGTGGGGTTGTCACCTTTCTCTCTCCCAAATGACAACTACATTTAGTGAACTAGGGATGTGACCCCACTAAAAGAGTATTATGTGTTCTTGTGAATGTTAATAATCATTCTTTTAGGATAATTAATGTTTATGCTTCCAATGATGTAGTCAAAAGATATATTCTTTGGTGTTGGCTTGCTAACACACCACCTTTAGCTACATGGATTGTGTGTGGAGATTTTAATATGGTGAAGGATGCCTCTAAAAAGTGTGGTACTCTTCCTATGTAGTGGGCAACTGATAAGAGAGAAGCTTGGTTTTCTATGCATAATTAATTGGGCTTTTTTATCCTAATTTTTGCTATCATCAAAATCAAATAATGTGGTATACATGGAGTAACTTTTGTCTCGACATAGAATCTCTCCTCTAATGCATCATTTTTAAATTTTCTTAATAAATATTATATTTTATTGGAAGAATAATCAACCTTATATTTTTGTATTAATGACCTACTTTTAGTGAAAAAAAAAAACATAAAGACTAATTGAAATATTAAAAAATTATATTTTAAAAAACTACTCTTTTAGACCTAAAAAGGTGTTTTTTAATATGTTATTTATGCAAGTAGTAGTGGTAGAAACATTATTTTTTCAAAAAAAAAAAAAATTGTAAATTGGCACCAAACTGATGCTACATATATGTATCTATTGAACACTTCCAACTTGAAAAGTTGTGGCCCAAATTTATTTTAGCTAGAATAAATACAACTAGAACAATATTTCAACCCAAACTGACTTTTAGTTAGAAATGCTTAATTTCTATTATGTTGAAATCCTAGCTTAAAAGATGGCAGTTTAAACTTTCACTTATCAGTATTTACACCCAATCTTATAAGATGCTATTAACCTATCATAATTGCTTCTATGCATCAAGCCATGAAAAAGAGAACATTAACCACTACAAATTATTTATGATGCTTGGATATTATTGTGAAAAAATTAGTTATAATATGTGCACAAAGCCTAACAAAGTTATCTTATACCAATTGCAATGAACCTGTAAATTATGTAAATGAAAATCCTACAAAACTATAACATATCCACTAATATCAAATAAGAGAAAAATTCAAAGGATATGGGAAAGAAAATGTAATTGTATTAATGTTCATGGTGCCACTTCAAGGGGGTAATCCTCTAATAGAAAACTAACTCTAAATACAATATTCTCAAGATGGCTCTCTCTAGCCTATGCATCGCAATATATAGCTTTCAACTACTTAAAAGTGTACCACTTCCCCACACATGTGGGATAAATAATTTTATACTAACTTGCTAATGGGATGACTTACAAAGCATAGGCATCCAAGCCTTCATTTATTAATATCTAATAAATACATTGGAAATGGGTTCTTAACAAGTTGCACGGAAAGATAGAAGAGTTCATAAACTTGGTTTTTCTAATGCCTCTAGACAAAAATAAGCAGTTCATTCCAAAGGATGATTTTTATAGGAAGATAGAAGATATAATACAAAATAAGAACCAATTTAAAATTTTGCATGTGTAACTAGATAAGGGAAAAATACTGGGTTTGGTGAAACCATCATTAACCTTGAAACTCAGGTTGAATGATATAGTAAAGAAAAGCTCCTCTCTCAATTATGTATTGTTAACAAAACTACGTGTCAACCACTATGATTACATGCAATTGTAATTCTAAAATATGAGGAGTGGAACACAATACCAAAGATGGTACCAACCCCTAAAATTTAAATTTAAAAAATTATTGGATTTAAAGTTATATTTTTTGTATTCTTCATCATTTTCTACATACACTATTAAAAATTATAGAGTTTCATTTATGTTGTTGCTAGCATCTTGATTTTTCTTCTAAATGTAACGTAGGAAATTGCATATGCTTGCAATTTCACGTTGCGTTTGGTAATCATTTTGGCCTTTGCAACTTCTCTCCACATAATAGGGTAGGTTTGTGTAATTTTGGTCTATATCTCCTACTCTTCTTAAAAATTCATTATGATTCTTAAATGTTTACATGGTCCTAAGGTGCCTTGTATGACCAGGAACTAGTTTTACCTAGACCTGAGTGCTCCATATGGACATTGGAGTGCCACGCTAGCAGCTCACATTTGTTTGCTGACAAACATCCATTTTTAGGAATTACAACATGTCTTGGGTGATCGTGCAGATTCCTTGTAACACCTCTTGAGGTTGCAAAATGATACCTTACATGTCATTTCAGGATTTTTCCCTCTTGGAAGTGATGTAGGAGCATCCCTAGTTGCCTGGAGTAATCTTGCATCAACCAAAAATATTTGAATTTCTTTCTTTCTTTCTTTCTTTCTTTCACTTTCCAGTTCAGTTCAGTCAGTAGCAGTTCTAGCATTTTGTACTGCATTTTTTTGCATTTTCATTTCAGAGCATGTGGAGTAGGACTTAGAATCTAGACATCATCATGCACACCATGTCCAAAATTTAGATCATTTGGAACAGTTTCCAGAAAGATATTGCTATCAGAATGTCAATTGTTTCTCAGATTAGAGTATTTAGAACAACTAGCTAAAGGAGAAGACTTGCGAAGCTAAATAAAACATCATTCAAGGTACTTTGGGACATGGTTGACATTCCTTGAGATCTACACCTTGTTTCATTCACTTGTAGAGGAGTACAAGTTTCTAAAGTTTGACCTATCCGTGTACACATGTTACATCTCTTCCATTGGAGTTTGTAATCTTTCTTGTCTGACCCAAAGGATTCTTGCAATCTAGAGATGATGTATAATCATGTAATAGATATATAGGAGAGTAGTTAGTTAGTTAGTGAATCATAATATGATGTTTTTAATCTTAGGATTTTGTTCATTAAGGCACTTCAAATCCATATCTATTGTGACTGTAATTAGGCATGTGAGCCCTAATTTGTAAACCCACATGTTGCTGGCATATCTAGATTTTGAATCTATGATATAGTAAACATCTGAATCTTCCTTTGCATTCTATAATTGAGTTTCTTTCATTGTGTTTACTCTTATTACATGGCCTGGATAGTTCACTCGGTGGACCCTCCTAACCGTGACTACACCAAGTGGTATCAGAGTGAAGTTTAAATCCTTTGGGAGAAAAGTTTGTGAAGGCATTATGTAAGATCTTGCTGTGAACAAATCCTGAACCTGAGGCAAACTACCTGTGTTGTCAACCGATCGCCAATTGTGAGGTAGTTGTCACCTTGTAGCCCGATCGCCAAATTTGAGGCAATTACACTTGATCCTATGAAGAGATTATGTCGAGGAGAATACCTGCTATTGGTACTATGGCTAGAAGAATGGATGAGATTATAGAGATGATAAAAAAATGCAAGTTTGATTAGATGTTATTGAAGAAGATGGAAGAAGAGGACTTATGCCTCGAACTAATGTTGAAAGTGATGATGGAGAATTTCAATCCACCGATCAAAATGGAGAAACCCTAGAAGAAGAAAAAGAATCAAATCAAGTGAATATGTTGAGAGCTATTTCAAAGATTAGGAAAAGATCTAGATTAGATGTACCAAACTATACTGGCAATTTGAATATGGAGGTATTGATTGACTGGATAAATGACCTAGAGGAATACTTTGAATATGAGGAAATTGAAGATTAGGAGAAGGTGAGATTTGCAAAGACTAAGTTGAAAGGACATGGTACTATTTGCTGGAAATAAGTACAGTTGGATAGAAACAAAAGAGGAAAAGAAAATATTACAAAATGGGATATAGAACGGTGACAAATTTGAAGAATCAGTTTATACTTGTTGACTATAAGTTGGAATTATTGAAGAGATTGCAAAAGCCAAGACAAAAGGAGAAATTTGTGAAAGAGTATATTGAAGAATTTCATAAGATGATTATAAGGACAAGACATAGTGACACAAGCAAGGAAAAAGTGGAAAGCTATATCAATGGATTGAGATTGAACATTCAAGAAGAACTGAGTTTGGTGAGGATGGAAACAATAGAAGAGGCATATCAGTTTGCCCTAAAAGTTGAAGAAAAGTTGAATAAGAAGCAGGAGTAGAGACAGAGAGGTAGAGGAAGTAAATTTTAGAGAGGTAGAACATTTTATGGAGGAGAAAGGTCATATAGAGAGCAAAACAAAAAATATGGCACATTCAAGAAGGAAGACAAAGATAGCAGTGCCTATTGGAGAGATGATAGAACTTTCTACCATAGATGAAATCATAATTCATACCAGAGTGAAGGGTATAGGAGATATGAAGAGGGTTTGATAAGAAAACATTTAGAGGAACCTATTTTAAGTGTGGAGGTGAAGGAAACAGAGCATATGAATGTGATCAGGGAAGTACAAGTAAGAAGACAAAGAATAGTGGAAGAGTAGCTTATTTAGAAGAAGAACTTGTTGGATCACCTAATTGAGTTGGTAAACTTGATAAAGGAGAATCACTAGTCATGAGGAGAGCACTATTTCAAGTAGAGACAAATGAGGAACCGCCACAAAGGAAAAGTTTGTTTTGGACCAAATGCAAATCAGGAGGTAAATGTTGTAAGGTTGTAATTGACAGTGGTAGTTCTAATAACTTGGTTTCAGAGGAGATGGTGACTAAGCTGAAGTTGGAAAGATTGAAACACCCTAAGCCCTATCAAATAGCATGGATTCAAGATGATCAAAAGGTACTGGTGAGTGAACAATGTTTGGTATAATTTCATATAGTATCTTATCATAATGAAGTATTGTGTGATATTATGCCTATGGATGTATGTCATATATTGTTGGGTAGACCATGGAAGTATGATAGAAAATATATACATGATGGGAGAAAGAATACCTATACTATAACATCAAATGGAAAGAGAATAACCTTGATTCCTTTGGAAGATGAGCCTAAAAGTGAAGTATGTGGGAATGCTAGAATCTGTTTGGTTGATTGAAGGAAATTTTTGGATGGTTTGAGAGATGAGAATATGTGTTATGTTTTGATTCCTAAGAAGCTTGAAACCCTATGTATAGAAACTGAAGAATCACAATCTGAGGAGATAATTGAATTATTGACAGAGTATGCAGACATCATATCTAATAATGTACTTGAAGGATTGCCACCAATTAGGAGTATTAGTCATCAAATGAATCTTATACCTGGAGCTAGTTTTCCTAACAAAGCAGCACACAAAATGACACTAGCAGAGAATGATGAATTGAATAGATAAATACAAGAATTGTTGAGGAAAGGTTTGATTAGAGAAAGCTTGAGCCCTTGTACAATACCTGCAATGTTAGCACTGAAGAAGGATGGAGAATGGAGGATGTGTACCGACTCTACAAAAATCAACAAGATCATAGTTAAGTATAGATTTCTATTGCCTAGGATGAATGACATTATGGACTATTTGAGTGGAGAAAAATATTTTACAAAGATAGACTTGAAGAGTAGATACCATCAGATCAGAATTAGAGAAGGAAATGAATGGAAGACTTCTTTCAAGACAAATGAAGCATTGTATGAATGGTTAGTGATTCCTTTTGGATTTCAAATACACCGAGTACTTTCATGAGATTGATGAATGAAGTTTTGAAGAAATTCTTGGGTAAGTTTATTATTGTATATTTGGATGATAATCTAATTTTTAGTAAGACAAAAGAGGAACATTTGTGGCACCCAAGACAAGTATTACAGAGGTTGAGAGAAGAGAAATTGTTGACAAACATCAAGAAGTGTAGTTTCATGAAGGAAGAATTTGTATACTTGGAATTTGTGATTTTTGCGGAAGGATTGAAGATGGACCTGAGAAAGTTAGAGAAATTATTGAGTGGCCAACACCTGAGAGCATTGGAGAAGTTAGATCATTTCATGGATTAGCTAGTTTCTATTGGAAGGTCAATAGAAATTTCAGTTTGGTATTCACACCTATGAGAGAGACAATGAGAGGTAACGAAAAGGACATTAAGTGGACATTAGAAGCAAATAAAAGTTTTGAGTTATTGAAGTAGAAAGTGACATAACAACCAGTGTTAGCATTACCAGATTTCAACAAAGTATTTCAAGTAGATTGTGATGCAAGTGGAAATATAATAGGAAAAATGTTAAGTCAAGAAGGTAGATCGGTAGCATATTTTAGTGAGAAGTTGACTGATGCAAGGAGAAGATATTAAGTTTATGATTAGGAATTATATGCCATAATTCAAGCTTTGAAGAAGTGGAGACATTATTTGTTGCCTAAGGAATTTTTGTTGTATACAGACCATCAAACTTTGTAGTACCTGAATAGTCAAGGAAAGTTGAATCAAAGACATGTGATATGGGTAGAGTTCATATAGAGTTACACTTTTGTACTAAAGCATATAAGTGGAAAATCAAACAAAGTTGCAGATGTACCTTGAGTAGAAGTAGGAACTTGCTAATAGAGATGAGAGTTGAAGTATTAGGTTATGAAGAGTTGAAGCACATGTATGAAGAAGACATTGATTTTGCAGAACCATGGAAAGCATGTAAGGAAACTTTTGTGACAGATAGGAGTAAGTGGTTGGATTATTTAATTCAAGAGGATATGTTGTTTAAAGGAAATCAGTTGTGTATATCTAGGACTTCAATGAGAGATAATTTGGTAAAGGAGAAGCATAGTGGTGGATTGGCAAGACATTTTGGAATTGATAAGACACTGGCTTTGGTAAGTGAAAATTACTTTTGGCTTTAAATATACAAGGATGTTAGGAAGTTTGTGCAAGGTTGTAGAGTATGTCAAGTTGCAAAAGGGAATAGTTAGAATACTGGATTATACAAATCTTTGACAGTACCAAAGAGATCTTAGGAAGACATAAGCATGGATTTCATATTAGGATTCTTGAAGACATAGAGAGGACACATTTTATACCTTGTAAGAAGACAACTCATGCAGTTCATGTGGCTGACCTATTTTTCAAGGAGATAGTGAGATTGCATGGATTGCCTAAAAGCATAATTTCAAACAGAGATACAAGATTCATTGGATACTTTTGGAGGACACTTTGGAAGAAGATGAAGACAGATTTGAAGTTTAGTTCAATATTTCATCCACAGACTGATGGACATATAGAACTGGTAAATAGGAGTTTGGGTAACTTGTTTCAAGATGTTTGGTTGGAGAGAAGGTAGGAAATTGGGATCTCATTCTATCACAAGCCAAGTTTGCATACAATAATTCAGTGAATAGGAGCACAGGAAAGACACCATTTGAGATAGTGACAGGAACTAACCCTAAAGGAGTAGCAAAGTTTAGAGATATCAGCATGGAGAATAAAAGGAGTGTAGAGGTAGAATTATTCATAGGACACATGGAGACAATGCATAATCAGGTTAAGAAGCATTTGGAAGAAATGAACAGTAAGTATAAGGAGCAAGTAGATGAGAAGAGAAGACACAAAGAATTTTTAGTTGGAGATGGGGTAATGTTATACTTGAGAAAAGAAAGATTTCTAGTAGGGACATATAACAAGTTGAAGATGAAGAAGTTTGATTCAAGAAATGCATATGAAGTAGAGCTACTAGAGACATTGGGCATATCACCTATATTCAACATTTTAGACCTATATCAGTATCATGAAGGAGAATCCAGTGATAGCACTGATGATCATTTGAAGAAGTAGTTACCACAACAAGTACTAGAGAAGATTGACCACATTTTGAATAGCAGAATTGGATGCAACACCAGAGGAAAGCAATACAAGGAATACTTGGTAAAGTGGAAAGGTAGACTGGAAGAAGACTCATCTTGGATTTACCAGGCTGAGGTGGACTATTTATGTTTTCCTCTAGCCCCAACAAAGTGAGGGACTCACTTTTTCATCAACTCTAGATTGTCTGATGCAAGAGAATCCCTGGTTGCAGAGCAATCTTGCATCAACTAAAAATATTTGTGTTTCTTTCTTTGTTTCTTTCATTTTCTAGTTCATTCCAGTTCAGTTCAATCAATAACAATTCCAACATTTTGTACCACATTTTGACATGCTTACATTTCAGAGCGTGCAAAGTAGGACTTAGCATCTAGACATCATCATGCACACCATATCCAAAATTCAAATCATTTAGATTAGTTTCCAAATATATATATCTCTATCAAAAGATCAACTATTTCTCATATTAGAGCATTCAGAACAACCAACTAAAGGAGAAGACTTGCGGGGCACTTTCATGACGTGTGGAGCTAAATGAAACATCATTCAAGGTACTTTGGGACATGGCCAACCTTCCCTGTGATCCGTACCTTGTTTCATTCAATTCCGGAGGAGTACAAGTTGCTTAAGGCCAATCTATCAGTGTACACATGTTACATCTCTTTCATTGGAGTTTGTAATCTTTCTTGGCTGACTCGGAGGATTCTTACAATCTAGAGATGATATATAATCATGTAATAGATACATAGGAGAGTAGTTAGTCAGTTAGTGAATCATATTATGATGTTTTGAATCTTAGAATTTTGTTTAGTAAGGCACTTCAAAGCCATATATGTTGTGACTATAATCAGGCCTATGAGCCCTAATTTGTAAGCCTGCATGTTGATGTCTACAGTAGCTACATGTGACTTTGGTGCTCCTTGACATTGCAAAATTACTTCCTTTGGATCTTGGAGTTTTTGTTCTACTTGGTGCTCTTTGGGAAGGATCTCATTTCCTTGAGTTTGGAGCTATACATTGTCTTTGAGCTCTTGGAGAATTTGTTACCTCTTCGTGGTGTTGATATTGGTGAGATTATTTCTTGTTTCATTTAGAATAGTTTTATTTTTAAAATGTATGGTGTAGACCACCATTTTCATACCTTCATTGCTTGGTGTAGACCACCATTGTTGATTTTTGTTTGATGTAGACCACCTATTGCTTGTTGCACTGGTTTCTTATTAAGGATTTCTTTCACATAGACCAAGGAAGTGAATCTATTTACTTTAGTTTTTTTGTTGCTCTTAGTTTCCTAAATTCATTTATGGAAAGAGCACATACTTGCTTTCCTTTCAATTTCATTCTATACATCTATTGTTGCTCATGGAGGTAGAAATACCAACACCAGAATTTGACTAAGGCACGTTCTTGAGCAACCCCACCATTTTCCCTCTTTCCTTGTAGGTTTCTTGGAGTGAAGATCTTACAACCACATGGAGGTTTTGTGTGATTTCCTTTTGTACTTGTCTCTCTTCATCTTCTTTAGCATAATCAACTTTATTTCAATTTTTGTGTTACTTGGACTATTACTAGGTGTATTTACATTGAAATTTGTGTTGTGTAGGTGATTTTAGGCCTACAAAGTTGAAGATTTTATTTTTGGCACATTTTATACTCTAATGCCCAACACAAATAGCCTCACAATGTGCTATTGTCCAAGGCCGAGACCTTCTCCTTGCTGTCACAGTTTCCTCTTTTCCATCTTATTTCATTTATGTAACTGCCTCATTTAGATTCTATTTACAGTAGCTATTTTTCTACATTCTGTTAATTTCCCCTTCATTGCCAATCACATGTTCAGGTTATATTGCTTTGATTGGGACTCACAATGGTTTTGTAGTGATCTAGGGTAGATTACTTGACATATGACACCTCAGATAACAGAGCCCAAGTGTAGTGTTCATGATTAACTCCCTTAATAAAAAGGTATTTGACTAAGAAGTATTTTTTCCACGCTACACTAAATTTGTTTTGTATGTAAGTTTGTATATTTTTGAAAGAAAAATAAATACAATAGCTAGAACATCTAAATTGGTGCCTTCCGTGGTATATCAATGCATCAATTTTGTCCATGACGGAAGAGTTATAAAGATCTAAATCAACTCTAGAGTTGACTCACTTCACTTTAGACACATATGTTCCCCAGAAATGTAAAGAAAAATAAAATTTCCCTACATTTAATCTAGGTTAATCAAGTGAAATGCATATTCATAAGCATAAATTCACCTATATATATATATATATATATATATATATATATATATATATATATATATATATATATATTTGTGTGTGTGTGTGCGTGCGCGTGCTAATGTAATTCTAAATTAAATGTTATTTTAGAAAAGTAAATATGCAAGATATGGGTACTTAACTTTATGACTAAATAATAGATGATATTTTATATGGCATTGAATTATGAATTGTTTCTAACATGGAAATGCTACCTCTCTATCTGTGTACAATGCCTCAAATTTTATGTTTCAAACAAGTGCATTGTCTGGGTTTGAGTTCGTGCATCGAGGTCTTTTGTATGTCTACGGATTCATCTTTCTACCACATGGATCTATTCTTTGTGTTTCTCCATTCCTACTTTCTACTTCACCAAGTTCACCTTTCTCTACTCTACTATCTAGACTAGGGTATTCAAAATACATTTTGAGGATCATCAGTATGTCATAAAGGGACATGTTCTCGTAGTTCAACCCCCATAAATATATGTGAAAGAGTGGCAAATAGAAAGGAAGTATGTTAGAATGAGTATGCATCCTTAGATTCATTTCTAAGCACCAAACTAAAGTGTTCTTCTAATGCTTCTACTCCTTGTAGTGCTTCTCTAGGATGAGCGGATGTGAGAATAAGAGAGATGAAAATGATGCAAATGAATGCTTTTAAATATGTAAGCATATAGCATCACATTGTGCAAATGTGTGTTTCATCAGTTCACGACGAATCATACAATGGGTGGGAGCTGGTTAAATTTGAATTTGAATTTTAAAATTTTAGGTCAAGTCTATGACCATAGGGTCGATTTGGCATCTATGGAAATGACCCAAGATATGTAAATAGTCAGATCAAGATAGGCAATGAATGTATTGCAATAAGTGTATGAATGGACATAATGAATGCATAGTCTCGATAAATGTATAGGAGTGTGCATGTGAATATGGTACAAATAAATGTATGGAATGTGTGTATAAGGATAGATAAAAAACCAAGGGAATCAACCCAACTTTACTTAAAATTACACTATTTATTAGTTGTTACATATATTAAGATATTCTTTGAAAATAAATACAAAAGTAAATGGAAAATAACATGGACATTTAAATTTCTTTATTGCAACAATATTTTGCTAACTAAAAACTGACATGGATGAACAACACATTTAACTTGAGAGGTACAAAATCCAAAACAGATTTTTTTCGAGAGCTTTCTACTCGATTTTACCATGATTCGTATAGTTGGTACGTAGACAACGTTTTTCATACCTTCAATAAATGTTTGGTACTTTAAACAGTTAAAGTTAATGTGTAAGATTTTAGGTGATTTTATTCTGCTGAACGGACAGCGTTCTGGTGGCCATATCATTCACACCCCACATTATATGTAAACGTCCACCAGCGCCACGACAAACCGGCACTTATCATCAACTTTTTTAAAAAAATTGGATGAGACTACCCATTCCTTTCTACTTGGAAATGGTCTGTATTTTTTTAAGAAACTGAAAATGGATTCCTAGCTTAGCCACACACATACCAGATAATCTGTCGAGCTTGGAAGGAACAACGAACGCACGTATTGGTCATTTCACTGAATCCATGTACAAGAGTTTCATTTCTTCTAGTCGCTTTGCCCCAGCTGAATTTCATGTGAACATCATCTTCAATCAATGTGACTCCTGTATCATTTCACTCGCCCATATGACATTGCAAACTGTGGCTCCTGTATCATTGCGGTTTATCTGAAAAGTCCTATGTAGGATTGTTTGAAACGTCTCCTTCATGGCTGTTTTTTAACATCATTCACTTCAATAGTCAAAAGTTAATTTTGGCCAATAAAAAGAAGACAAATATTTAGCACTTTTTATTGTGGATGAGGTGTAAAATTGTTATTGATTGTTTGACTATTGAAGTGGATGATGTTTAGGTAGAGCCCTCCTCCATAAGATGAACCTCTAAAGGTTACCTCTACCATTAGCTTTCTAGAAAGGTAATCTAACAATAAACAATGCAGAGTGGTCATTTATGGCATACTACAATAGAATTGGGAGGTATTTTAATGGTCAATAGGGTTCCAACATCTCTTGGGTTAGTTTGCTCACAAATTTTGTCTTTATTGAACCATTGTGCTCACGAATTTGAACTTTGTATTCATTGAGGATTGGAGCCCCCTTGTACTCCAAAGAGACAAAGGGATCATTGACTCCCTCCAATTAACCTAAAAAAAATCACATAAGGATTTAAAATGAAAAAATTATATAGAGAGGATATTTAAAGACAATGTGCCTCCTTACCCCACAATAACTGTAGGTTATGCATAGCAAGGTTTATCACTTCCCATCATGATTGTAAGGAATTAAATGCAAGTGATTTTTAGAGTACCATAATAAAACTAGACTAATTATTATTATTGCTTAAGTACTTGATTAGGTCTAGATGTTATATTAATCTAATTATGTATTAAGATAACTAGTTAGACATTTAAATTTTGCACAAGTTCAAATAATGGATTAATGATAATTAATACGTCTTTTAGTTATATTTGTTTATGGCACTAATGATGACCAACTCCATGATTGTTGAGTTTTGTGAGGTACTTCATCTCTAATTAGAGGGAAAGCATGATGTGAGAGACAAATGTCATGAATTTAGAGTGTCATGGACAAAGGTGAGAGATTCCAATGCATTAATGTGTTGGCTAAACCAAATAATTACTAACTCAACTTGTTGAGTTATGTTTTAGTCAATTATAGGAGTTAGTAGTTGTATCAGTCTTTACTATTGTTGATTTCCTTTGATAGTCTTTAGACTTTGTCAAATTGTATGCCCTAGTTTAGGAGTCAACAATGATCCAAACCATGTTTTATGTTTCACTTGTTGGCTAAACTAATGCAAAGTCTAATGTTCTATAAAAGTTGGAGTCTCATTTTAGTTTTGGTTGAGTCAAAGGAAAATAAAGGGAAATGTAAAATTATAAACTAAACACTACCTAAGAAAGTGAGAATGTTAAATCTAACACCTCTTAATTGAACCCTAAGACTCACTTAGTCAATGAAGAAGGCAATAATTAAATTGGAATGTTATCTTGATTTGGACTTTTCCATACTTGGTTTTTCTTTGAGAATACAGGAAGATTTGAATGATTATTATTATTTTCTCAAAAACTAAATTGATTTCACTCTCATGCTTCACAATTCCATACTTTAGGTATGACACAAAAAGGGCTATCCAGAAATTCTTCTCATCTTTTAAGAGTAGTGTCATTCAGGTCCATGGAGATCAGCAACAGCAAGGGGGTTGACAAAAAAGCATTGGTTAAGGTAACTGTATCTGTCTAGGTTTATTGGAGTAAGATTCTTCAACTATTCTTATCACCATTTCATTTTCCCCTTCCATCAACCACCTTTTCCCACAAAGTTGTCCCTTGTACCCAATTTAGTCAACCCTACTACAAAATATGTTGGCTATTGTAATTCAAATAATCATCCTATTCCAGGATAGCCCAAGAACATTTAATGATCTCGTTTCTTTTTCAAGCATTGCATAGAATATCAAATGGGGAATATATCATTTCAATTATAAAATTCCTCACATACCCTGCAACTCTTATTCTGTTAGATGCTCAATATAATCACCAACAGTAGCCTACTTCCAAAGGAAGAACTTGGGATACCATTATTTGCCTTCATCAAACCATTCATTCCAACCCCCATCATTTAGGTAGTCAAAAGGACACTAATTCCTCTAAAGATAGAGGGGAACATTCAGGTCTTTTACTAAGATCTTTACTGCCTGCTTTCCATCCACACCATATTGTTCATTAGCTCTGCCTTCCTAACCAGTTTCAATAGAACATGCATGGGTGCATCATCTTAGATTGGATATTATAAGAATGTTCCTTAAGGAGTATGGTTTTCAGGCAGTTTACCATCATATTCAAGGAAGCATGGAGATGTTTTACAGTCAAGGATACTTTGACCTCATTGGTCAATGTAAAAGAGAAACAAATAAAGAAAGAAAAGAAAAGGAAAATAGTTAAAAAAATTGTCCTCTGGTGAACACCATATTCATGGTGCCTTGGACAAGTACCATGATGAAACCCGTTTGTGGGCATCATGTGTAGAATATAATCATTACAAAATAACTTTATGGAGCAAGTTGCATAGTTTTGGATCCAAGTGAAGCTTTTGAAGGGAATGAATCACTTGTACACAATTGGAAGTTTCGAACATCAAATCTTAACATTGTTACAACATTCTTCTTGTTTATAGGGTTTGTCGTTTTATTGATCATTCTTGATGGACTCATACTTAGGACTATTAAGAAATTGAGGGATCTATATTCCAAAATACTATAGAGCATTTTCTAGTTGAGTCGCCATTTGTTATACCCTACATACCCACCCCACCTCTTTGCAATGATATCATTTTTTGTTGTTTGTTGTCCTTTAGTTTTCTCCTTAGGAGTTTGTTTTTTATTCAAAACTTGCATTTTGAAGCCCTTTTGTTCTATGCTCAGAAGTTCTTTTACTTCTAGGCTTTCAGGTTCCTAAGCCCCTTTCAACTTTTGAGACTCCTTTCATTTTGTTCAATCAGGACCTTGGGCCCTGATCAATCTTTTAACCCCAACGATTTTGAGGTCTACTAGAATCTTAGTCCAAAGTCTTATTTTGTCCCTGCATCTTGCAATGTTTTGGCCCGATCGGGACCTCAGGTCCTGATCAGCCTTTTGGTCACCTTGGACTCCAATTCCAAGGTTCCATCTTTCCTCGCATTCATGACCACCTACCGCATTAATGCTAGTTCATTCCATACTATGCAAAGTATTTAAGGCTTTAAACACCTTGTAATCCTTCATTCTACCTTTGATTTGTTTAACCTCTACCTGCTAGCAAGCGTTAAGGTGAATTAAAGCATTTCAAATCATTTGAAGATGTTTTAGGATTGATTGAGAGCATTTTCTTTGCTGATGCATCTATGCAGGTTAGAGTGTTGTTCATCGCCACTTTCTTCTGGTTTCCATTTTTCGAGGTAGGGTTTTTTCCTTTCCCATTTCCTCTTTTGTTTACATTTTATTTTTTACATTTTTTCTTCTACATTCTATTCTCATTTAGTTTAGGGTTTTGTGATGTAGTTTCATAGTTTATTTCCATGTTTTTTGCTTTCCTTAGGGTTTGTTTTCTTTAAGTTTTCAATAAATAGATTTGAATCATGACAGTCACATTCAACCCACAGAGCATTTAAACATGAAAACCAATTCGAAACCTCCTATTTGTTACTCGGGCCCCGAGGGAAAATCTAACCTTTAAAAAGATCGACATGGAAAAACTATTAAGTTGCAAGATCCTTTCGAGAACTTGGGCCCCAATTAGTTATTTTGCCCGTAGAACCCAAAGCCTAAAAACCAAGTTTGGCTCTCTCTCATGTGGAAATTTTTTTAAAGTTGAAGTTATTAGAGGTCGATCAGAATCTCAAGTCTCGATCGATGTTTTGGCCCTTAAAAACCTCAAAGATCCGAAATCTAAAAATAGCCCCGCCTTCCACAAGAAGTTCTAAGGAGCCTTGTGAATCATGATGTTGAGTCATAAAATGTGTACACTAGCATTTTACCCTTAGTTTAGCTCCTCATTGGACTTATCTTGTTGCCTTTGTTAATCAAGACCCATTTTAACAACTCTTTAAGCTCTAAATGATGAATATCCCAATCCTAATATGTAAACTTGACATAATCAACTTAGGACTAGACCAAGCCTACATTAAAAGACACTTTTTCAGAGTTTGTGGGCCAAAGGTCCAGGGTGCTTGAGCTCCCTGGTCCCAGTTTGTGGTGTCATCTTAAGGACCTCCTTTAGGTAGTATTTGTTGGCCTAAAGTTGTTTTAATTGTCTTAGGTAAGCGGGAGTGCATATTTAAGTGTGTGTTGTAGTTCATTTTACACCTAACCAGATGAACGCAAAATCACTCTCGTATGATTCTTTGTGCTAAAGGATACTTCATGTTTAGATTGTCTTCTACTTGTGAATGCCATTGAAGTTGGTTATAAGATTTCAAGGAAGTTTGAAGCTCTCTTCATCACTCTCCTTTGTTGGTGTTAGATCTTCATCAACTAAGGTTGGATATCTTGTGGTTATTATCATTATTTATCATATTATTGTAGATCTGGCCTCTGCCCTCCTAGGGCACACACTCTTGGATCTTATCATTCACTATTATGGAGGTGGGAACACCAACATAGGGTTTTCTTGAGGAAAAACCTTAAAACAACACAACCTTTTCCTTCTTTTTGTGTGTGCAGGTAAGAAGAGTAGGTTTCAGAGGCTAGTTTCTAGGAAGAAGGCAGTGCAAACTGATACATATATGATAATGTCCAAAGTTTTGCCTAATCCTAAAAGAGGAACGGGGCACCCGAATGCCCCTGTGTTAGGCATTTTTGCTACATTTTCCCTATTCTAAATTATTCTGTAACCTTTGTTGTGCTTTCTGATCTTTGTGGTTCATTTCTTGTATTCTTTATTAGCTTGTTATTCATCATTTTGTGGTTTAATCATAGTCTTGGCTTGCTTGTTTGGAATTGTTTAAACTTGGTTGGTCCTTCTATATACAAAAAAAATGTCATAACCCCTATAGTTTGGCTCTCCTCCTTGGGTAGAAGCCATGCTTGGTTTGTGCCCCAATGTTTTGTAGAAGAGGGATGAACTAGTTTAACTCTTTAGGCTTGTGATGTCTTTTCTACGTAACATTTTGGTGAACGTGTCATTTCTTGGACCTTGTTCTTCCTTTCAAATCTGAGTTGTTTATCACTCTAGATCTTATTGGGAGTGTGATCTTTGGTTGCTTTGCATTTGTAAATAGTTAAATTTTACATAATTTCAACCTAGGGTTTGTCAAAATTTTGCATTGATAGAATATCTTGCTAGTTTGGACCCTAGGGTTTTTAGATTTGAAGGTTGTTTAAAGCATTTGCATTTTTTGTACCTTTCATTAGTTGTTTTTTAAACCATTTTACATTCTTTCATTTGAAAATTGGAAAAGAAAATTGCATCCTAGATTTGAAAATTACATAGTTGTCATTGAAAAATATGTTTGAATTTTGCATTAGAATAGTTGTATATATTTGAATTGAATTTGATTAAGGATATACTATTGCTTCACTTAATCTTTCTTTTGTTTTTTATTATGATAATAAGATTACAAGGGGATGAACCCTTTACAAACAAGGCCTCTAGGGCAGACAAAAATAGGATAGACACAACAACACAACAACAACCAAGCTGCAAGAAACCAACAACCCAAAGGGCAACCCAAACAATGCATAGAATGTACACTAAGAACAGAAAAATCCAAATAGGGGATCTAAACAATAGCAGCTCTCATACTAGCAAACCTAACTCCCTTAGCCATAGGGCACAAATCTGTGACAGATTTGAGAAGCTCTTTCTTTCTATGCTAGACCACAATGCAAGAAAGTTTAGAGTTATAGTCCTCAGAGCGTGGCGATAGGGGGGTCCTCCCTTGTTGCTGCAACCAAAGAAGATGCATACAAAGAGACCAAACCAGAAGCAAGCATAGTTGAATGAGTGATTGGAGTAGTCGAAGAAGAAGCCTGGCCACGAATAGGAGTTGGAGAAACAACAAGTGCCAATGTTGGGGCCTCGACATGATTAGACAAATTAGTAGCCATATTCCCTACCACATCCTTAGGTACCATAGGAGAAATAGGCAAGGTATCCTGGGGACAATCATCTCCCTAAGAGGAGCCATCATCTGAAGAATCACAAACAGTCAGGTGATGATCTATGAGTGCATTCTTCCACCAAGTTGCCACACTCTTGTGGTGAGAGTGAGGACAGCCTAAGGCCAAGTGACCAATAGAAAAATGTCTCCTGCATCTGAAAGGAAGGGCCTCATAATCAAGTTGTTGCATCTAAGGCCTTTCCCCAACCATCAGCACTACATTTCCATGAAGGGGCTTGGAGATGTCAATATCAACTAAGATTCTAGCAATTGTAGTATGCCTCATATCTGAGGTAGTAGAATCTACCTTCCAAAAACAACCAATAGCATTGCCTATGGCCTCATAGCAAGAATCCTTCCAAAAATGAAGGGGAAAATTCAGAAGTCAAACCTATATTGGCTTGATATTAAGTGGCTCAATAAGAGAGTTGAAAGATTGAGCACAAGGTTTGATGGAGAGCAAGTGTTGATATTAATCTTTCTTTTGTTATATCATCAATTTCTTCTATTTGGTTATCTTGTGTGTTATTAGATCTTGTAGTTACTTTAGGAACTGTGTGACTTGGTGCCCCAATTCTAATACCTTTGTGTGAAGAAGTATTTAAATTATGGGTTCTAATGTTGATGCATCTGAATCTAAAATTCTTAATCAAGTCACACAACTTCTTACTACACTTATCCCTGAAACATCAACTTCTCAAGAATCCATCGATATTGATGACCTTATCGCTCATGATCTTGAGTTCCAAATTCAAAAGTTAGACACAAAATTGGCTAACTTTCAGTAATTTGTGAGAAAGGAACACATAGCTGAGGAGGTTGTCCCTGTCATTGAGAATTTTAGAGGGTTATTTCTTGACGGACAAGAGGGAGTAGAATTCTTGTGTGGCCTAGCTCACATAGTGCATAAAAATATTATGTTAGTAGCTAGTTGTATTGAAATCATGACGAATGTGACTTCTCCTAATCAAATAGGGACTCAAGTGTTGATACTCATACCCTCATTCCCTATGCCTACTTATTTATCTACTATTCTTACCACTACTACACAATTGAGTAATAATGCTACCACATGTGTTGGGTTATCCACTAGGAATCCTGTTCACCATTTTGGTACCATTCCATATAATTACATAAATTTCGCACCTAGTATTACTCCACCTACCTCTAAACCACCTATTACATTTCAAAAGGCTACTCATACAATATCACCTAGTCCTTCATTCCAATCCCTACCTGATTCCACTTTTGACCTTGTCATAAACCAATTATTGAAGAATATGACATCCATGCAACAACAATTGGCTAGCATGAGTAATAGCCCACCTAAAACTAGTATCACAACACATTATCTCTATAGCCCTTTATCCTATGCTATCCTAAGAACTCGTATGCCTGAGAAGTTTGAGACTCCCGTTTTGAGAAATATAATGGGAAGGGAGACCCTAGCAACCATGTGGCATCTTTTACCACTATGTGTAGTAATTTCTACTTTGAGGATGCGATCTTAGCAAAACTATTTCTTAGGTCACTCAAGGACACAACCTTTCATTGGTTTTGTGTGCTTCCTCCTAATTCTATAACTTCCTTTTCAGAATTAATTAATAAGTTCCTTGAGCACTTTCAAGTGAACATTGGACCTCAAGTCTCTTTGACGAACTTGGTTCATTGTAAACAAGGAATGAAAGAGAAAATAAATAATTTTATGGGGCATTATCAAGCCCTTTATTCACAAATCCAATATTCTATTCCGGATGCTAATGTGCAAAGAATCTTCATAGGAAACTTACAACCTCACATCCGTGATAAGATATTGTTAATGCGATATGATTCATTCACTCATCTTTGCATAGTTCTTCATGATTATGAACTTTCGGTTAGTCAGAATGAGCATAATCCCTCATTGGCTCCAGTTGGTCAATTCGAAGCTTCTAATAATCATTCTTTTGAGAGACAAAACAAGAATTTCATCAAGATAAACAAAATTTTAGTAGATAACATTATAAAATATGTGGCAGTTGTGTCATCCCATGCTTCCACCCCTTATAAATTGAAACAAAAAATAAGAAATTTTACACCATTATATGAATCTCTTCATTCTATAATCCCACAAATTTTACAATAAAATCTTCTCAAACTATAACCTATTAGACCTCTCAATCCAAGCAGGATGTAATCATCTTCCTTTGATGCAAAGGAATTTTGTCAATTTCACCACTCTATTGGCCATGGTACTGAAAGATCCATGGGTCATAAACATGAAGTTCAAGACCTCATCGATACCAATGTCATCCAGATTCCCAGTGTTAATGATAAAGGGAATAAATTGATGGTGGCTCCTAATCAAAACCTTTAAATATATATTGATACTTTACCTCATCATGAATCTAATGTTATATCTCATGACAAAGGTTATGATGAAGATGTTTGCATGGTGGGTGCTTGCTCTCATAAAGAGAAAGTGGATTTGGAACCCGCTATATCTTTTACTCCACATGATGCTACTATCGAAGCTCCTAATGGACCTCTCTACATTACTATTCAAGTCAACGATAAACCTATTCAAGGTGCTATGATAGATCCTATATGCATTGTGAATGTAGTAATTGAAGAGTTTCTCTACATGCATGATTTGCATTGAGATACATATGATGTATCAGAGGTGGCTATTAGAGTACATGATGGGTTTATCCATCCAACTCTTGGTGCTTCAACCCTCAAAGTTAATGTTGGGCCACGAACTTTGGACATTCATTTTATTCTTATTCCTACATTGGATATATTTCATGTGAAGTTGGGATACCCATGGCTTTGCTCCATGAAGGTGATCCCCTCTATGTTCCATAAGTGCTTGAAGTTTCCATTTGAGGGAGGAGTGCATGTTGTACATCATAGTTAGTAGCGCCCCTTTGCTTGGAATGGACACTTTTCACTTGACTACTTTTGGCCACAACTAGTCGGAGTCACTTAAGAGAGAGATGATTTATTCTTCTTGTCATATCATAAATTTAAAGCAAAGAAAATATCATAGTTATCACTTAGAAATATTCCCCCTATTGATGTTCCCAAACCTCCTCGATCTTCTGAGGCTCTAGATGTAATTCCTCTTGTTTCACAAGTAGTGAATGAAGCTAAGCTTGAATCAAAGATTCTTCCCATCCTCAAGCATCTAGTAGATATGTTGAGGTTCCCCCTCTATCATCCCTTCAAGGATGACGAGGCAACCTCCATGCACAAAATAGACCTCCTCACAACCGCAATATAACTTTTGTTCCACCCACCTCTAAGGAGACTGGTGGTGATCAATCGATTGTGCAAGTTTTATTTCCTGAGGTTTCTCAACCGCTTAAGGATGCTCATGTACTTCCACTTGCCTCACAAGTTGAAAAGGAAGAGCATCCTGCATTAAGGAACCCTCCCCAATGGTCTCCCAGCCTTCGGTGGTTCCTCCTATTTCTTCTAATGTTCCTGAAACAAAGGAAGAAAAGGAACTCGCTTTGGAAGATACTATGGTTCCCCTTAAGAACACCATGAATAAAGCTAAGTGAAATAATATTATGTGAGAAAGAAAGAAGCATTGTCATTCTATGGCTTGCCTCACTGTAGGAGAGGAGAATCTCCCTCCTTGCAAGTATTTATCACCAATGGATGCCAATGAGACAACTACTACTCTTGTGTCTCTTGCAGAGAAAGAAGAAGCTTCGCATGCCACTTTTCATGCAAGAGAAGAAGAAAATGCTTCGGTTATTGACAATGTTTTCTCTAACCACATGACTAGTGACAAAGCGAAGTTCATCAACCTTAAGAAGTGGAATGGTGGAGCTATCAAGTTTGGTGGTGATGAGTTAGCACAAATTTGTGGAAAGGGTGCTATAACTCTCGATGGAAAGAACAAGACTGAGGATGTCCTCTATGTCAAGACTGAGGATGTCCTTTATGATTACTCTTGAATGACTTGGGTTCCATTTGTAAGAGAAAGATCTGAACCCTTTAATAAGTTTAAGGTTTTCAAAGCAATAGTTGAGAATGAAATGAATGCTAAGATCAAATGCTTAAGATCTAATAGAGGAGGTGAAATTACTTCAAATGAATTTGAAAAGTTTTGTGAAGATTATGGTATTAGGGACATCTGTCTACTCCTAGGACCCCTCAGCAGAATGGGGTAGTGGAGAGGAAGAATAGGACTGTGCAAGAGATGGCTAGGGCAATGTTGAAAGATACAGATCTTCCTGATATGTATTGGAAGGAAGTAGTTCACACTACTATCTACTTGATTAACATAATACAATTGAGGGTCAATAGCATTAAGACCCCTTATGAGCTATGGTATGGAAGACCTCCCATTGTCAAATACTTCAGGATCTTTGGCAGCAAGTGCTACATCAGAAGAGTTGAAAAAGACCTTGGAAAGTTTTGATTCAAGGTGTGATGAAGGGATCTTTCTTGGTTACTCAACCAAAAGCAAGGCCTATATATTCTATAACAAGAGATTGGGAAAGATGATTGAAAGCAGAAATGTTAAGGTAGATGAAGATTTGTGTAGATCTCATAAGAACCAGAGGTTTGCAGATCTGATATACCTCCCTACATTGAAGAAGAAGAAGAGGAGGAGAAAGAAGAGAAGGAACAAGAACCATAAAAGACCCCTAAGACTCTAGCAAAGTATGTTCAAAGGAACCATTTAGCAAATCAGATCATTGGTGATAAGAATAAAGGTGTGTACACCAAAAGAAGGCTTGCAAAAGCAAGTGAGTAAGTGAATTTGACCTTACTGTCAAAGGTAGAGCCCGAAACCTTTGATGATGCTAGAAAAAATGATGGATGGTTGAAGGCAATGGAAGAAGAATTGAATCAAATAGAAAATAATCAAACATGCAAACTGGTTCCTATACTAGTTGATAATAATGTTATAGGAACAAAGTGGGTGTTTCAGAACAAGCTGAATGGAGATGGTGAATTTGTAAGGAATAAAGTAAGATTGGTGTGTAAAGTTTATTCACAAATTGAAGTTGAGGAGACTTTTGCTCTAGTAGCTAGGATGGAAGTAGTTAGGATGTTTATTTCCTTTGCTTCTCATAGGCACTTCAAGGTCTATCAAATGGATGTCAAGTCAGCCTTTTTGAATGGTGATTTAGATGAAGAGGTCTACATTGAGCACCCAGATGGTTTCCAGCTATCAGAAGATTCAGCCATAGTGTACAGACTCAAGAAAGCTTTGTATGGACTCAAGCAAGCCTCTAGAGCTTGGTATGCTTAGTTGGATAAGTACTTACATCAGTAAGGTTTCAAGAAAGGTATTGCAGATAGTAATCTTTACATTAAGGTAGAGGAAGACAAGATTTTGATAGTTGTATATGTTGATGACATCATCTTTGGTGGAGATGATAATATGTGTAAGAGGTTTGCAGAAGATATGCAGAAAGAGTTTGAGATGTCTATGATTGTTGAGTTGTCTTTCTTCCTTGGGCTTCAAATTGCTCAACTAGATGATCTAGTATCTTTATTTCTCAAGCTAAGTATGTTAGAGAGATGTTGAAGAAATTTGGTATGGAGGATTCCAAATTAGTAAGTACTCCTATGGTTATTGGTTGTCACTTGAGCAAGGCTAATGTGTCACCTAAGGTAGATAAGACTCTTTATAGATCTATGATTGGAGGATTATTGTACTTGACTACTTCTAGACCTGATGTTATGCATGCAATATGTTTGGTTGTTAGATATCAAGCTAATCCTAAGCAAACTCATGAGAAAGAAGTAAAAAGAATATTTGGATATTTGAAGGGAACACTAGATTATGGCTTATGGTATCTAAGAGGTAATGACTTTGATCTGAGTGCTTACACTAATGTTGATTGAGCTAATTTTGTTGATGATAGAAGAAGTGTGGGTCACTGTAACAACCATCCCAAATAGCTAAAATAAAATAATATTATTCTTATAAAATAGTACAAATAACACAAGTCATGAAACAAATTTCATTAATATATATTCAAATAAGATTTCATGCATCAGTGAATCAATAAGTGTAATGAAGTAGGACCATGCCATTACAATATTCAGCCATTTAGGCTTATACAAGAATATCACATCAACAATAAACATGAAAACACTCTACATCTGATCCACTGAACAAGAGAGAGAGAGGTAAAATTTATAGGATAACTGATATTCACCTTCAGATTGTTCAGTTACCTACACCATTCATATAATGCTTGTCTTCATAACTACACAAATCTTTCGGCATGAATCTGCACAACTAAATATAAACATTAGTCCCACAAAATCAATGAACAACATATTTAGCTATCAATGCACCAAATGATAAACCTACAGGCCCTAAGGGGCTGACCTAATGTCTTAGGGGCTCATCAATGATGGCCTTGCCTACGTACGTGCAGCGTAGAGGCTTCTTAATTCGGGTAACTAGTCTTGCAACCATAAGGTTGACCTAGACACTTTAAGTCATAAGGAATCTAGTTCATCACATAATATTTTCTAGAATCAATAAATCACTTAATATACACATCCATATTGTTCTTAAGATTAAATACACCATATGCTGACTAAATCACTCAAGTTCTAAAAAGTGCATGCAACAATTAAATTTATAAATATTCCCTACAAGGTAAAATAGGGAAGTTATAACAAAAATATTCCAACCATTCTTGGATAAAAATCATAAATTTCCATAGACAATTACTTAGATTGCAATAAATGAAAAAGTCTATCCTAATTATGGAATTTATCATCTTATATTCAAGTTCTAAATAAATTGATTTATAGCAATATTCTACTATATATATTTTATCAAAACACATAAAATCCTTATCGACACCTTACTAATGCATGCAATATCTACTCACTTAGAATAGATGAAAAAACGTCCTTTACACATGCTCAAATAAAGATGACTAATTTAATCATTATTTTTGGCATTCAACTTACTACAATGCATCAAGCAAAGAAACACAACTTATCATCATATATTCACTAATTCATTATATCATCCTAGACTTTTTAAAAGAATGAACTCTTTATAGTCAACCCTACACCATACTAGAACAAATGTATTAAAACATAATTATTAGAAATCTAAGAACTTATATGATATTAATAAATTTAATTTAATTTCAACTTATAATTTCTACCTATTCATTCCCATGGACATTGATATGAAACACAATTTCTATTATATTTCTCTCATCCTCATCTATACTATAATTTAAAGTTTTAGCCTCATTCCTAAATCATAATCTACATTTATATTATCCAAACACAAGTAAAATATAGCTTAAGGTTTTTAATGAAGAGCCTACTAAATTGCCCATTCAATAAGAAAACCTCTAATTCCTAAGTCATTAGAGCAATGCACAAGTATCTTAAGAGTTCTATTCTCTCATACATGGCTAGTTACACATTAAAGATTCTAAGAAAATAATTCACTCTACTTACTTAAATGATATTCTTATTTTCAATTATTGACCTATATAAATCAATTTCAATTGTTGACAAAACATTCTAGATGATTGAAAAAATGAATTAATTGAATAGAAATAGCCTTAACATGAAAAACCACCCAGTAGTAAATCTATCATAACTTTCATATTTCTTAGTGTAATTTTAAAATTCAAGATGTTTTGGAAAGGTAAGAATAAGGGGAATAAAACCCATAAATAGTTAGAAATTTTATGTAAGATGAGGAGGTAGTGTTTACTACAATCATCTCTTTCTCTCAAATCCAGATTTAACCCAAACTTGATCATAAATCGAGAATGATTTGATAACTCAAAAGTATTCCTTATATTATAATGAATGACAGAAATAATAAAATATAAAAGATCTATTATTTTACTTTAATTTTTGACATTCAAATATATATATATATATATATATATATATATATATATATATATATATATATATATATATATATGATCTAACAATTGTTCTTATAAATTAATCAATATAAGGGTTTAATTGACCTTCTTGTATTACAAGTATATACTTGATTCAATTTTTTTTTTTTTGGATACTACTAAATATATGAAATATTATCTAATCATACCCATTCCAAGAAAGAAAGTGTGAGAATTCATTCTAACACACTTATGTAATGAGAATAATTCATTTCTAGCAAAGTAAACTACCAACAAAATCCTAGATTTTTAATTTTTCTACAGCAGTGGTAAAAATGCGATAACTTTCAAAATACTTAATAAAATCTAAAAATATAAAATGTTATAGAAAGATTAAATAAATATTCACATAACCTAGAAACAATTTTACAATCCCTATCCCATGTAGAAAACAATTTATAAAAACATCAGTAGGGTTTATAGCAGGGTTGCAGCAGTACTAAAATCACAATAACTTTCTTAATACTTAATTAAATTTAAAACCATAAGATGTTTCAGAAAGATGAAAACATGATTCTCAAAACTTAGAAACCTTTTTATAAAATAATTTATATGATAAGATTAATTTCACGAGACAACAAGTTTTTTTGAAATAAATTTCAGAATAACTTTAACATAAATAATGATGAGTTTTCAAGGAAATACATCAAGGATTTAATTAATGAAGAATACCTCCAAACACATCTGAAGAGAGACTTCAAGATTCCTTAATGTGAGATCTTACATATTCTTTAGTTGATCACTTTCCTTTTTTCTACCTAAGATTATCTTGCCCTCATGAAATTCACAAATTCTTCATTTAACAAGTCACCGTGGATGTATGTTTTCTTTGCCTCATCAAAATGGTTGTAATTTCCTTCAAGAATTATCTTCAACATCAGCTATGAACGTCCTCTTGATGACCTGTAAAAATCAGAATAAACCTAGGCTCTTCTCTTCATTTCCCCCTCCTTGAAGCCAAACTTCCATCCTATAATATCTCTTTTTGCCAAGTTTCATATTCTTCTTTTGGGCTCCAATGACTTCTTGTATTCCTCTTATTGCTTATGGCATTCAATTCTTTTCCAAGAAAAAGTGATTCTTCAGATTTCCTTTTATTTATTTTATTTTTTTCTTCCTAACTTGGATGCTTGAAGACTCTTCAAGAGAAGATGACTCTTCATCTGCCAAACTCGTCACTTATTTTCTTGTGTACTAATAATGCATTAAAACAACTCTAAAACTTAATTTTTATGAATAAACAAGTACCCTACCCATAGGTGATTGACCTATGGTCTTAATTGTACCAAAAATAATGATAAAAGAGCTCTTATTCCCCACAACACACAAGAATAATTAATTTAAATCAATTAACTAAACCATATCGAGACCTTATTATCTTTATAACTTATATAATAATTTCATAAACAAATCTAAAATCAGCTCCACTAACTTGAAAGTATAAATAAATATTAATTATTCTTAATAAATAAAATTAATTTTTGAAATTAGGGGTTGTGACACAGGTGGTGGTGCTTTATTTTTAGGAAACAAATTAGTTTCATGGCATAGTAAGAAACAAGATTCAGTATCTTTACCAACTACATAGGCAAAGTATATTGCTGCAGCATCTTGCTGTACACAAGTGTTGTGGATGAAGCAAACATTGAAGGATATTAAGATACAATATGATGAGCCTATTCCTATTTTCTATGATAATACAAATGCTATCAATATTTCCAAGAATCTATTGATGCACTCTAGAACCAAGCATATACCATTCAGGTATCACTTTTTGAGAGAGAAGGTTACACATAAAGAAGGTTGGAATATGTTTCAACAAAGGATCAGGTTGCAAATATTTTCACAAAGGCTCTTGCAAAGGATACTTTTGAGTACCTCTGACAGAAGTTATGGGTAATTGCCCCTCCTTCTTCTTGCTAGATGCATAGTTGGTGCATTTGTTGAGGGGGAGTAATTCTTGCTATATCTTTTTCCTGGACTGATGGTGGCTACCTCTCAGGAGGAGCAGGTAGTGGTTGTTGTCAACAATGGGAGCCTATTAGTTGCTTCAAGAAGTGTATGTACATCAAAGGGGGAGAAGCTTGAAAATGAGAGTTTGTGCCCTAAGAGGGAGAAGTTGTTTCCCTTGGTCCTTGATGTCAAAGGGGAGAATGAAAAGGTGTGTGTTGCCATCAATGCGAAAGGGGGAGATTGTTGTACATGTTACCTAAGGTTGTCACTAGTGTGGTTATCATTGATGTCAACACTTAGTTTAGGTTATGATTAATGCTCATGTTGATGGTATACTATAATGGTGTGCCAACAGTGATGTTGATGTTCATGGTTGGATGTCATGCCTTGTTTGATGTCAATTAAAGTTGTATTGAGTATGTTTGTTATTAGAAGAGATGATATCATGATGATATATTAAGTTTGGAATTAGAAGCATTAAGATGAGGATTAGAAGTATTGCTAATGTTGGGAAGATGTTGATGGTCTATAGCCTATTGTATGCTCTCTCTTGTTGTTCCTAAAAAAATGTGTTGCTACAAGGAGGCTTTGGTCTATGGATGTTGGTGAAGGTTTCTGCTGTAGGAAGATCCCTTGAAGACTGTTTGGGTGATTGCACTGCATTCTTCTGCCTTTGAAGATATGGTCATGCAGTTCAGAAGTTAAGTTCATTGGGTTGTGAAGGTGCTAAATTCAAATTTTCATATCATTTGTGTTTCCGCAAAGAAAGTTTGTAAGTGACAGAGTGCAGGACTATACTCTAATAGAAAACCAACTCTAAATACAATATTCTCAAGATGGCTTTCTCTAGCCTATGCATCGTAATATATAGATTTCAACTACCTAAAAGTGTACCACATCCCCACATATGTGGGATAAAGAATTTTGTTCTAACTTGCTAATGGGATGACTTACAAAGAAAAGGCATGCAACCTTCATTTATTAATATCTAATAAATACATTGGGAAGGGGTTCTTAACAAGTTGCATGGAAAGATAGAAGAGCTCATAAACTTGGTTTTTCCAATGCCTCTAGACAAAAATAAGCACTTCATTCCAAAAGATGATTTTTATAGGAAGATAGAAGATATAATGCAAAATAAGAACTAATTTAAAATTTTGCATGAGCAACTAGATAAAGGAAAAATATTGGGTTTGGTGAAACCATCATTAACCTTGAAACTCAGGTTGAATGATACAGTAAAGAAAATCTCCTCTCTCAATTATATATTGTTAACAAAACTACATGTCAACAACTATGATTACATGCAATTGTAATTCCAAAATATGAGTGGAACACAATGCTAAAGATGGTACCAACCCCTAAATTTTAAATTTAAAAAATTATTGGATTTAAAGTTATATTTTTTTGTATTCTTCATCATTTTCTACATACACTATTAAAGATTATAGAGTTTCATTTATGTTGTTGCTAGCATCTTGTTTTTTCTTCTAAATGTAACGTAGAAAATTGCATACCCTCACAATTTCATGTTGCGTTTAGTAATCGTTTTGGCATTTGCAACTTCTCTCCACATAATAGGGTAGGTTTGTGTGATTTTGGTCTATATCTCCTACTCTTCTTAAAAATTTATTATGATGCTTAAATGTTTACATGGTCCTAATGTGCCTTGTACAACTAGGAACTAGTTTTACTTAGACATGAGTGCTCCATGTGGACTTTGGCGTGCCACGCTAGCATCTCGCATCTGTTTGCTGACAGACATCCATTTTTGGGCATTACAACATGTCTTGGGTGATCATGCGGATTCCTTGTAACACCTCTTGAGGTTATAGAATGACACCTTACATGCCATTTCAAGATTTTTCCCTCTTAGAAGTGATGCAGGAGCATACCTGGTTGTAGAGCAATCTTGCATCAACCAAAAATATTTGCATTTATTTCTTTGTTTCTTTCATTTTCTAGTTCATTCCAGTTCAGTTCAGTCAGTAGTAGTTCCAACATTTTGTATTGCATTTTTACCCATTTACATTTCAGAGCATGTGGAGTAGCACTTAGAATCTAGACATCATCATGCACACTATATCCAAAATTTAGATCATTTGGAGTAGTTTCCACAAAGATATCACTATCACAATATCAATTATTTCTCATATTAGAGCATTTAGAACAAATAGCTAAAGGAGAAAACTTGCGGAGCACTTCTATGACTTGCAGAGCTAAATAAAACATCATTCAAGGTACTTTGGCACATGGCCGACATTCCCTGAGATCCATACCTTGTTTCATTCACTTGCAGAGGAGTATAAGTTGCTTAAAGTCGACCTATCCATGTACACACGTTACATCTCTTCCATTGGAGTTTGTAATCTTTCTTGGCCGACCCAAAGGATTCTTGCAATCTGGAGATGATATATAATCATGTAATAGATACATAGGAGAGAAGTTAGTTTGTTAGTTAATCATAATATGATGTATTTAATCTTAGGATTTTGTTCATTAAGGCACTTCAAATCCATATCTATTGTGACTGTAATCAAGCATGTGAGCCCTAATTTGTTGGAATATCTGTATTTTGAATCTATGATATAGTAAGCATCTAAATCTTCCTTTGCATTCTATAATTGAGTTGCTTCTGTTGTGTTTACTCTTGCTACACAGCCTAGATAATTTACTTGGTGGACCCTCCTAACTGTGACTACACCGAGTGGTATCAGAGTGAAGTTTGAATCCTTTGGGAGCAAAGTTTGTGAAGGAATTCTATAAGATCTTGCTGTGAACAAATTGCCAAACCTGAGGTAGACTACCTGTGTTGTCAACCGATCGCCAATTGTGAGGCAGTTGTCACCTTGTAGCCCGATCGCCAAATTTGAGGTAGTTACACTTGATCCTAGGAAGGGATTCTGCCGAGGAGAATACTTTCTATTGGTACTATGGCTGGAAGAATGGATGAGATTATAGAGATGATGAAAACAATGCAAGTTCGATTGGATGTTGTTGAAGAAGATCGAAGAAGAGGACTTACGCCTTGACCTAATGTTGAAAGTGATGATGGAGAATTTCAATCTACTGATCAAAATGAAGAAACCCTAGAAGAAGAAGAATCAAATCAAGTGAAGATGTTGAGAGCTATTTCTAAGATTGGAAAAAGACATAGAGTGGATGTACCAAACTATACTGGTAATTTGAATCCGGAGGAATTGATTGACTAGATAAATGACCTAGAGGAATACTTTGAATATGAGGAAATAGAAGATCGGGAGAAGATGAGATTTGCAAAGACTAAGTTGAAAGGACATGCTGCTATTTGGTGGAAATAAGTACAATTGGATAGAAATAGAAGAGGAAAAGAAAATATTACAAAATGAGATAGAATGGTGACAAAATTGAAGAATTAGTTTATACTTGTTGACTACGAGTTGGAATTGTTGAAGAGATTGCAAAACCTTAGACAAAAGGAGAAATTTGTGAAAGAGTATATTGAAGAATTTCATAAGATGATTATAAGGACAAGACATAGTGAAGCAAGCAAGGAGAAAGTGTCAAGATACATCAATGGATTGAGATTGAACATTCAAGAAGAACTAAGTTTCGTGAGGATGACAACAATAGAAGACACATATCAGTTTGCCCTGAAAGTTCAAGAAAAGTTGAATAAGAAGCATGAGCAGAGACGGAGAGGTAGAGGAGGTAAATTTTAGAGAGGTAGAACATTTTCTAGAGGAGAAAGATCATAAAGAGGGCAAAACAAACAAGATAGCACATTCAAGAAGGAAGACAAAGATAGTAGTCTATACCAAAGAGATGATAGAACTTTCTACCGTAGATGGAATCATAATTTATACCGGAGTGAAGGGTATAGGAGAGATGAAAGAGGGTTTGAAAAGGGAACATTTAGAGGAACTTGTTTTAAGTGTGGAGGTGAAGGACATAGAGCATATGAATGTCATCAGGGAAGTACAAGAAAGAAGACAAAGAATGGTGAAAGAGCAACTTATGTAGAAGAAGAACCTTTTGGATCACCTAATTTAGTTGGTAAACTTGAGAAAGGAGAATCACTAGTCATGAGGAGAACACTATTTCAAATAGAGACAAATGAGGAACCACCACAGAGGAAAAGTTTGTTTCAGACCAGATGCAAATTAGGAGGTAAATGTTGTAAGGTTGTAATTGATAGTGGTAGTTCTAATAACTTAGTTTCAGAGGAGATGGTGAGTAAGCTGAAGTTGGAAAGATTGAAACACCCTAAGCCCTATCAGATAGTATGGATTCAGGATGATCACAAGGTACTGGTGACTGAACAATGTTTGGTAAAATTTCATATAGGATCTTATCATGATGAAGTATTGTGTGATATTACACCTATGGATGTATGTCATATATTGTTGGGTAGACCATGGAAGTATGATATAAAATCTATACATGATGGGAGAAAGAATACCTATACTATAACATCAAATGGAAAGAGAATAACCTTAGACTCCTTTGGAAATGAGCCTAAAAATGAAGTATGTGGGAATGCTAGAATCTGTTTGGTTGATGGAAGGAAATTTTCGGATGGTTTGAGACATGAGAATATGTGTTATGCTTTGATTCCTAAGAAGCCTGAAACCCTAAGTATAGAAACCAAAGAACCATTGCTGGAGGAGATAGCTGAATTGCTGATAGAGTATGAAAACATCATATTAGATAATGTACCTAAAGGATTGCCACTAATCAGGAGTATCAGTCATCACATGGATCTTATACCTGGAGCTAGTTTGCCTAACAAAGCAGCAAACAGAATGACACTAGCAGAAAATGATGAATTGAATAGCTAGATACAAGAATTTTTGAGGAAAGGTTTGATCAAAGAAAGCTTGAGCCCTTGTGCAGTACTTGCAATGTTAGCACTAAAGAAGGATGGAGAATAGAGGATGTGTACTGACTTCAGAGAAATCAACAAGATCATAGTTAAGTATAGATTTCCATTACCTAGGATGGATGACATTGTAGACTATTTGAGTGGAGCAAAATATTTTACAAAGATAGACTTGAAGAGTAGATACCATCATATCAAAATCAGAGAAGGAAATGAATGAAAGACTTCTTTCAACACAAATGAAGGATTGTAAGAATGGTTAGTGACGCCTTTTGGATTCACAAATGCACCGAGTACTTTCATGAGATTGATGAATGAAGTTTTGAAGAAATTCTTGGGTAAGTTTGTTATTGTATATTTGGATGATATTCTAATTTTTAGTAAGACAAAAGAGGAACATTTGTGGCACCTGAGACAAGTATTGCAGAGGTTGAGAGAAGAGAAATTGTTGATAAACATCAAGAAGTGTAGTTTCATGAAGGAAGAATTGGTATACTTGGGATTTGTGATTTCTGCGGAAAGATTGAAGATGGACCTGAGGAAGTTAGAGAAGTTGTTGAGTGGCCAACACCTGAGAGCATTGGAGAAGTCAGATCATTTCATGGATTAGCTAGTTTCTATTGGAAGTTCATTAGAAATTTCAGTTCAGTAAGCACACCTATGAGAGAGACAATGAGAGGTGAGTGAAAGGACTTTAAGTGGACATCAGGAGCAAATAAAAGTTTTGAGTTATTGAAGCAGAAAGTGACATAACAACCAGTGTTAGCATTACTATATTTCAACAAAGTATTTCAAGTAGATTGTGATGCAAGTGGAAATGCAATAGGAGTAGAGTTAAGTCAAGAAGGTAGACCAATAGCATATTTTAGTGAGAAGCTAAATGATGCAAGGAGAAGATATTAAGTTTATTATTAGGAATTCTATGTCATAATTCAAGCTTTGAAGATATTTGTTGCCTAAGGAATTTGTGTTGTATACAACCATGAAACTTTGCAGTTGCTAAACAGTCAAGGAAAGTTGAATCAAAGACATATGAGATGGGTAGAATTCATATAGAGTTACACTTTTGTACAGAAGCATAGAAGTGGAAAATCAAACAAAGTTGCAGATTCCTTGAGTAGAAGAAGGAACTTGCTAATATAGGTGAGAGTTGAAGTATTAGGTTTTGAATCTTGTTGAAGCACATGTATGAAGAAGACCTTGATTTTGTAGAACCATGGAAAGCATGTCAAGAAACTCTTGTGACAGATAGGAGTAAGTGGTTGGATTATTTAATTCAAGAGGATATGTTGTTCAAAGGAAATCAGTTGTGTATACCTAGGAGTTCAATGAGAGATAATCTGATAAAGGAGAAGCATAGTGGTGGATTGGCAAGACATTTTGGAATTGATAATACAGTGGCTTTGGTAAGTGAAAATTACTGTTAGCCTCAAATATATAAGGATGTTGGGAAGTTTGTGCAAGGTTGTAGAGTATGTCAAGTTGCAAAAGGGAATAATCAAAATATTGGATTATACAAATCTTTGACAGTACCGAAGAGACCTTAGGAAGACATAAGCATGGATTTCATATTAGGATTGTTGAAGACATAGAGAGCATTTGATTCAATATTTGTAGTGGTGGACAGATTTTCAAAGATGGCACATTTTATACCTTGTAAGAAGACAATTGATGCAGTTCATGTGGCTGACCTATTTTTCAAGGAGATAGTGAGATTGCATGGATTACCTAAAAGCATAATTTTAGATAGAGATACAAGATTCATTGGATACTTTTGGAGGACACTTTGGAAGAAGATGAAGACAGATTTGAAGTTCAGTTCAATATTTCATCCATAGATTGATGGACAGATAGAACTGGTAAATAGGAGTTTGGGTAACTTGTTTCAAGATGTTTGGTTGGAGAGAAGGCAGGAAATTGGGATCTCATTCTATCACAAGATGAGTTTGCATACAATAATTTAGTGAATAAGAGCACAGGAAAGACACCATTTGGGATTGTGATAGGAACTAACCCTAGAGGAGTAGCAAAGTTGAGAGATATCAACATGGAGGATAAAAGGAGTGCAGAGGCAGAAGAATTCATAGGACACATGGAGACAGTGCATAATCAAGTTAGAAGCATTTGGAAGAAATGAATAGTAAGTATAAGGAGCAAGTAGACGAGAAGAGAAGACAAAAAGAATTTTCTGTGGGAGATGAGGTAATGGTATATTTGAGAAAAGAAAGATTTCTAGTAGGGACATATAACAAGTTAAAGATGAAGAAATTTGGACCATGTAGAATACTCAGAAAGTTTGACTCAGGAAATGCATATGAAGTAGAGCTACCAGAGACATTGGGCATATCACCTATATTCAACATTGTAGACCTATATTAGTATCATGAAGGAGAACCCAGTGACAACATTGATGATCATTTGAAGAAGTAGTTACCACAACAAGCACTAAAGAAGATTGACCACATTTTGGATAACAAAATTGGATGCAACACCAAAGGAAAGAAATACAAGGAATACTTGGTAAAGTGGAAAGGCAAACTGGAAGAAGACTCACCTTGGATTTCCCTGGCTGAGGTGGACTGTCTAGGTTTTCCTCTAGCTGCAACAAAGTGAGAGACTCACTTTTTTATCAACTCAGGGTGTCTAATGCAGGAGAATCCTTGGTTGCAAAGCAATCTTGCGTCAACTAAAAAAAATTGCATTTCTTTCTTTGTTTCTTTCATTTTCCAATTCATTCTAGTTCAGTTCAGTCAGTAGCAGTTCCAACATTTTGTACTACATTTTTCCATGTTTACATTTTAGAGCATGTGGAGTAGGACTTAGCATCTAGACATCATCATGCATACCATATCCAAAATTTAGATCATTTGGATCAGTTTCTAAAAAGATATCACTATCAGAAGATCAACTATTTCTCAGATCAGAGCATTTAGAACAACCACCTAAAGAAGAAGACTTGTGGAGCACTTCCACGACTTGCAGAGCTAAATGAACATCATTCAAGGTACTTTGGGACATGGCCAACCTTACCTAAGATCTGCACCTTGTTTTATTCAATTGTGGAGGAGTACAAGTTACTTAAGGCCGACCTATCCATGTACACATGTTACATCTCTTTCATTGGAGTTTGTAATCTTTCTTGGCCGACTTGGAGGATTCTTGCAATCTGGAGATGATATATAATCATGTAATAGATACATAGGAGAGTAGTTAGTCAGTTAGTGAATCATAATATAATGTTTTGAATCTTAGAATTTTGTTTTGTAAGGTACTTCAAAGCCATATTTGTTGTGACTGTAATCAGGCCTGTGAGCCCTAATTTGTAAGCTCGCATGTTGTTGTCATATCTATATTTTGAATCTATGATATAGTAAGCATCTGAATCTTCCTTTGCATTCTATAATTAAGTTGCTTCCATTGTGTTTACTCTTGTTGCATGGTTTGGATAGTTCACTCGGTGGACCCTCCTAATCGTGACTGCACTAGGAAGATTACTGGAAAGTTTTTTAAAAAAGATTCAATCATTCAACACACCATTCACTCTCTCAACTTTTGATACATTGATAATATTTCTTTCTCTTGGAAACTCTGCTATTTTTCCTGTGTGAACTAGACTTCTACAGTTGCTACATGTGATTTTGGTGCTCCTTGACATTGTGAAATTACTTCCTTTGGATCTTGGAGTTTTTATTCTACTTGGTGCTCTTTGGGAAGGATCTCATTTCCTTGAGTTTGGAGCTATACATTGTCTTTGAGCTCTTGGGGAGTTTGTTGCCTCTTCTTGGTGTTGATATTGGTAATATTATTTCTTGTTTCATTTAGAATAGTTTTATTTTTAAAATGTATGGTGTAGACCACCATTGTTGATTTTTGTTTGGTGTAGACCACCTATTGTTTGCTGAACTAGCTACATGTTAAGGATTTCTTTCACGTAGACCAAGGAAGTGAATATGTTTACTTTAGTTGTTTTGTTGCTCTTAGTTTCCTAAATTCACTTATGGAAAGAGCACACACTTGTTTTCCTTGCAATTTCATTATGTACATCTATTGTTTCTCATGGAGGTAGAAATACCAACACCAAGACTTGACTGAGGCAAGTTCCTGAGTAGCCCCACCATTTTTACTCTTTCCTTATAGGTTTCTTGGAGTGAAGATCTTACAACCACATGGAGGTTTTGTGTGATTTCCTTTTGTGCTTGTCTCTCTTCATCTTCTTTAGCATAATCAACTTTATTTTAATTTTCGTGTTACTTGGACTATTACTAATTGTATTTACATTGAAATTTGTGTTGTGTAGGTGATTTGAGGCCTATAGAGTTGAAGATTTTTATTTTTGCCATGTTTTGGACTTCAATGCCCAACACAGATGTCCTCATAGTGTGCTATTGTCCAAGGCCGAGACCTTCTCCTTATTGTCATAGTTTCCTCTTTTCCATCTTATTTCATTTATATAACTGCCTCTTTTAGATTCTATTTACAGTAGCTATTTTTCTACATTTTGTTAATTTCCCCTTCATTGCCAATCCCCTGTTTAGGTTATATTACTTTGATTGGGACTCGCAGTGGTTTTGTAGTGATCTAGAGTAGATTACTTGACATATGACATCTTGGATAATAGAGCCCAAGTGTAGTGTTCATGATTAACTCCCTCAATAAAAAGGTCTTTGATTAAGGAGTATTTTTTCCACACTACACTAAATTTTTTTTGTATTGAAGTTTCTATATTTTTGAAAGAAAAATAAATACAATTGCTAGAACATGTAAATTGGTGCCTTTCATGGTATATCAATGCATCAAATTTGTCCATGAAGGAAGAGTTATAAAGATCTAAAGAGAAAGATCTAAATAAACTCGAGAACTGATTCACTTCACTTTAGACACATATGTTCCCCAAAAATGTAAAGAAAAATAAAATTTCCCTACATTTAATCTAGGTTAATCAAGTGAAATCCAAGATATGGGTACTTAGCTTTATGACTAAATAATAGATGATATTTGATATGGCATTGAATTATGAATTGTTTCTAACATGGAAATGCTACCTCTCTATTTGTGTACAATGCCTCAAATTTTATGTTTCAAACAAGTGCATTGTCTGGGGTTGAGTTCGTGCATCAAGGTCTTTTCTATGTCTATGGATTCATCTTTCTATCACATGGATCTAATCTTTGTGTTTCTCCATTCCTACTTTCTACTTCACCAAGTTCGCCTTTCTCTACTCTACTATCTAGACTAGGATATTCAAAATACATTTGAGGATCGTCAGTATGTCATAAAGGGACATGTTCTTGTAGTTCAACCCCCATAAATATATGTGAAATAGTGGCAAATAGAAAGGAAGCGTGCTAGAATGAGTATGCATCCTTAGATTCATTTCTAAGCACCAAACTAAAGTGTTCTTCTAATGCTTCTACTCTTTGTAGTGCTTCTCTAGGATGAGCGGATGTGAGAATAAGAGAGATGAAAAGGATGCAAATGAATGATTTTAAATACAAGCATATAGCATCACATTGTGCAAATGTGTGTTTCATCAGTTCACAACAAATCATACAACGGGTGGGAGTTAGCTAAATTTGAATTTAAATTTTAAAATTTTAGGTCAAGTCTTTGACCATAGGGTTGATTTGGCATCTATGGAAATGACCCAAGATATGCAAATAGTCATATTAAGATAGGCAATGGATGTATTGCAATAAGTGTATGAATGGACATAATGAATGCATAGTCTCGATAAATGTATCGTAGTGTGCATGTGTGAATATGGTACAAATAAATGTATGGAATGTGTGTATAAGGATAGATAAAAAACCAAGGGAATGAACCCAACTTTACTTAAAATTACACTATTTATTAGTTGATACATATATTAAGATATTCTTAGAAAATAAATACAAAAGTAAATGGAAAATAGCATGGACATTTAAATTTCTTCATTGCAACAATATTTTGCTAACTAAAAAATGACATGGCTGAACAACACATTTAACTTGAGAGATACAAAATTCAAAACATATTTTTTTTGAGAGCTTTCTACTTGATTTTACCATGATTCGTATAGTAGGGGAGAGGGCCCAATAGTGGTGCGAGTACCAATAGTTGTCATAGTACATGTACATTGAAAGCCCAATATTTTAAAAGTATGGAACTAGTAGTTGTAAGAGAGGACCCAATAGTTGAACAAAATATGCCCATTACATTAAAAAAACAACAAATCATATGATGCCACATTGACACACTAAAAAACATGACTTAATGCACAACTATTGGTCTAACTTTTTTTAGAGGTCTATTATGACCCCTCAACAAAAAGTAGGCTGATGACACCATTTTTTTGGGTCTATGCGGGTGAAACAAAATATTTGAATTGTCCACATCCTTGGCCACTCGAGGATATAATTTTTTAATGTCAATATTGCACGTTGATTGCTATTTCAACGCATAAAGTTAGGTTACACCACTATTGAGCCCTCTTCCCTACCTAGACAACATTTTTCATAACTTCAATAAATGTTTGGTACGTTAAACAGTTAAAGTTAATGTGTAAGATTTTAGGTGATTTTACGTTCTGGTGGCCATATCATTCACACCCCACATTATATGTAAACGTCCACCAGCACCACGACAAACTGGCACTTATCATCAACCTTTTTAAAAAATGGATGAGACTACCCATTCCTTTCTACTTGGAAATGGTTTGTATTTTTTTAAGAAACTGAAAATGGATTCCTAGCTTAGCCACACACATACCAGATAATATGTTGAGCTTGGAAGGAACAACGAATGCATGTATTGGTCATTTCATTGAATCCATGTACAAGAGTTTCATTTCTTCTAGTCGCTTTGCACCAGCTGAATTTCATGTGAACATCATCTTCAATCAATGTGGCTCCTATATCAATTCACTCGCCCATATGACATTGCAAACTGTGGCTTCTGTATCATTGCGGTTTATCTAAAAAGTCCTATGTAGGAGATTGTTTGAAATGCCTCCTTCAAGGTTGTTTTTTAACATCATTCACTTCAATAGTCAAAAGTTAATTTTGGCCAATAAAAATAAGACAAATATTTATCACTTTTTATTGTGGATGAGGTGTAAAATTATTATTGACTGTTTGACCATTGAAGTGGATGATGTTTAAGTAGAGCCCTCCTCCATAAGGTTAACTTCTAAAGGTTACCTCTACCATTAACTTTCTAGAAAGGTAATCTAACAATAAATAATGCATAGGGGTCATTTATGGCATACTACAATAGAATTGGGAGGTATTTTAATGGTCAACAGGGTTCAAACATCTCTTGGGTTAGTTTTCTCACAAGTTTTATGTCTTTATTGGACCATTGTGCTCACGAATTTGAACTTTGTATTCATTGAGGATTGGAGCCCCCTTGTACTCCAAAGAGACAAAGGGATCATTGACTCCCTCCAATTAACCTAAAAAAAATCGCATAAGGATTTAAAATGAAAAAATTATATGGTAGAGAGGATATTTAAAGACAAAGTGCCTCACCCCACAATAACTGTAGGTTATGCATAGCAAGGTTTATCACTTCCCATCATGATTGTAAGGAAATAAATGCAAGTAATTTGTAGAGTACCATAATAAAATTAGACTAATTATTATTATTGCTTAAGTACTTGATTAGGTCTAGATGTTATATTAATCTAATTATGTATTAAGCTAACTAGTTAGACATTTAAATTTTGCAGAAGTTCAAATAATGGATTAATGATTATTAACACGTCTTTTAGTTATATTTGTTTATGGCACTAATGATGACCAACTCCATGATTGTTGAGTTTTGTGAGGTACTTCATCCCTAATTAGAGGGAAAGCATGATGTGAGAGACAAATGTCATGAATTTAGAGTGTCATGGACAAAAGTGAGAGATTCCAATTCATTAAATGTGTTGGCTAAACCAAATAATTACTAATTCAACTTGTTGAGTTATGTTTTAGTCAATTATAGGAGTCAGTGGTTGTATCAGTCTTTACTATTGTTGGTTTCCTTTGATAGTCTTTAGACTTTGTCAAATTGTATGCTGCCCTAATTTAGGAGTCAACAATGATCCAAACCATGTTGTATGTTTCACTTGTTGGCTAAACTAATGCAGAGTCTAATGTTCTATAAAAGTTGGAGTCTCGTTTTAGGTTTGGTTGAGTCAAAGGAAAATAAAGGGAAATGTAAAATTATAAACTAAACACTACCTAAGAAAGTGAGAATGTTAAATCTAATGCCTCTTTTAATTGAACCCTAAGACTCACTTAGTCAGTGAAGAAAGCAATAATTAAATTGAAATGTTATCTTGATTTGGGCTTTTCCATACTTGGTTTTTCTTTGAGAATACAAGAAGATTTGAATGATTATTATTATTTTCTCAAAGACTAAATTGATTTCACCCTCATGCTTCACAATTCCATAGTTCAAGTATGACAAAAAAAGGGCTATCCAGAAATTCTTCTCATCTTTTAAGAGCAATATCATTCAAGTCCATGGAGATCAGCAGCAGCAAGGGGGTTGACAAACAAGCATTGGCTAAGGTAACTGTACCTGTCAGAGTTTATTGGAGTAAGATTCTTCAACTATTCTTATCACCATTCCATTTTCCCCTTCCATCAACCACCTTTTCCCACAAAGTTGTCCCTTGTACCCAATTTAGTCAGCCCTATTGCCAAATATGATGGCTATCATAATTCAAATATTCATCCTATTCCAGGATAGGCCAAGAATATTTAATGATCTTGTTTCTTTTTCAAGCATTGTATAGAACATCAAATGGGGAATATATCATTTCAATTATAAAATTCCTCACATACCCTGCAACTCTTATTCTGTTAGATTCTTAATATAATCACCAACAATAGCCTACTTCCAAAGGAAGAACTTGGGATACCATTATTTGCCTTTATCAAACTATTCATTCCAACCCCCATCATTTAGGCAGTCAAAAGGACACTAATTCCTCTAAAGATAGAGGGGAACATTTAGGTCTTTTACTAAGATCTTTACTGCATGCTTTCCATCCACACCATATTGTTCATTAGCTCTGCCTTCCTAACCAACTTTCCCTAAGAACATTGAAAAATCCTTATAAAGATAGTTTAGAGACGACCAACTTATCTAGTGAGATAGTTTGAAGAAAAATGGTTTAGAACATCAGGTTCAATAGAACATGCATGGGTGAATCATCTTAGATTGGATATTATAAGAACGTTCCTTAAGGAGTATCATTTTCAGGCAATTTACCATCATGTTCAAGGAAGCATGGAGACATTTTGCAGTCAAGGATACTTTGACCTCATTGGTCGTTGTAAAAGAGAAACAAAAAAGAAAGAAAAGAAGAGGAAAATAGTTAAAAAAATTATCCTCTGGTGAAAACCATATTCATGGTGCCCTGGACAAGTACCATGATGAAACCTGTTTAGGGGTATCATGTGTAGAATATAATCATTACAAAATAACTTTATGGAGCAAGTTGCAGAATTTTGGATCCAAGCAAAGCTTTTGAAGGGAATGAATGACTTGTACACAATTGTAAGTTTTGAACATCAGATCTTAACATCGTTACAACAATCTTCTTATTTATAGGGTTTTCCATTTTATTGATCATCCTTGATGGATTCAAACTTAGGACTATTGAGAAATTGAGGGTTCTATATTCCAAAATACTGCAGAATAGTTTCTAGTTGAGTCCACATTTGTTATGCCCTACATACCCAGCCCACCTCTTTGTGATGTCATTTTTTGTTGTTTGTTGTCCTTTAGTTTTCTCCTTAGGAGTTTGTTTTTTCTTTAAAACTTGCATTTTGAAGCCCTTTTGTTCTAAGCCTGGAAGTTCTTTTACTTTTGGGCTTTCGAGTTCCTAGGATCCTTTCAAATTTCGAGACTCCTTTCATTTTTTTCAATTGGGACCTCGAGCACTGATCAGTCTTTTAACCCTGGCAATTTTGAGGTCCATTAGACTCTTAGTCCAAACTCTTATTTTGTCCTCGTGTCTTGCGATGTTTTGGCCCAATCGGGACCTCAGGTCCCAATCGGCCTTTTGGCCACCTTGGACTCCAATTCCAAGGTTTCATCTTTCCCCGCATCCCTAACCACCTACTACATTAATGGTGGTTCATTTCATACTATGCAAAGTATTCAAGGCTTTAAATGCCTTGTAACCCTTCATTCTGCCTTTGATTTGTTTAACCTCTACCTGCTAGTGAGCCTTAAGGTGCATTAAAGCATTTCAAATCATTTGAGGATGTTTTAGGATTGATTAAGAGCATTTTCTTTGTTGATGTGCCTATGTGGATTAGAGTGTTGTTCGTCACCACTTTCTTCTAGTTCCCTCTTTTTGAGGTAGGCTTTTTTCCTTTACCATTTCCTCTTTTGTTTACATTTTATTTTTTACATTTTTGTTTTCTACATTTTGTTCTCGTTTCTAGTTTAGGGTTTAGTTTAGGGTTTGATGATGTAGTTTTGTAGTTCATTTCCATGTTTTTGCTTTCCTTAGGGTTTGTTTACTTTAAGTTTTCAATAAATGGATTTGAATCATGATAGTCACATTCAACCCACAGAGCGTTTAAACATGAAAACCCTTTCAAAACCTCCTATTTGTGCCTTAGGCCTTGAGGGAAAATCTGACCTTTAAAAAGATTGACATGGCAAAACTATTAAGTTGCAAGATCCTTTCGGGACCTCAAGCCCCAATTGGTTCTATGGCCCGTAGAACCCAAAGCCTAAAAACCAAGTTTGGCTCTGTCTCATGTGGAATTTTTTAAAAAGTTTAAGTTATTAGAGGCCGATCGGAACCTCAAGTCTCAATTGATGCTTTGGCCCTTAAAAACCTCAAAGATCTAAAATCTGAAAATAGCCCTGCCTTCTACAGAAAGTTCTAAGGAGCCTTGTGAATCATGATTTTGAGTCATAAAATGTGCACACTAGCATTTTACCCTTAGTTTAGTTCCTGGTTGGACTTATCTTGATGCCTTTGTTAATCAAGACATATTTTAGCACTTCTTTGAGCTCTAAATCTTGACAAGTAAACACAATATAATGAACTTAGGACTAGACCAAGCCTGCATTAAAAGACACTTTTTTAGAGTTTGTGGGCCAAAGGTCTAGGGTGCTCGAGCGCCCTGGTCCCGCTTGGGTACTTTGGTCCCACTTTGTGGTGTCAGCTCTCCTTTAGTTAGTATTTGTTGGCCTAAAGATGTTTTAATTTTCGTAGGTAAGCAGGAGTACATATTTAAGTGGGTGTTGTAGTTCATTTTACAACTAACTAGATGAACGTGAAATTGATCTCTTATGATTCTTTGTGCTTAAAAATACTTCATGTTTGGATTGTCTTCTACTTGTTAATGCCATTGAAGTTGTTTGCAAGCTTTCAAGGAAGTTTGAAGCCCTCTTCATCACTCTCCTTTGTTGGTGTTAGATCTTCATCAACTAAGGTTGGATATCTTGTGGTTATTATCATCATTTATCATCATTATTTAACATATTATTATAGATCTGGCCTCTTCCCTCCTAGGGTACCTACTCTTGGATCTTATCATTCACTTTTGTGGAGATGGGAGCACCAACATAGGGTTTGCTTGAGGCAAAACCTTAAAACAACACAACATTTTCCCTCTTTTTGTGTGTGCAAGTAAGAAGAATAGGTTTCAAAAGCTAGTTTTTGGGAAGAAGGCAGTGCAGACAGATACATATATGATAATATCTAAAGTTTTGCCTAACCCTAAAAGAGGACTGGAACACCCCAATGCCCCTGTCTTAGGCATTTATGCTGCATTTTCCCTATTCTAAATTATTCTACCACCTTTGTTGTGCTTTTTGATCTCTATGGTTCATTTCTAGTAGTCTTTATTAGCTTGTTATTCATCATTTTGTGGTTTAATCATAGTCTTGGCTTTCTTGTTTGGCTTTGGTTAAACTTGGTTGGTCCTTCTACATACAAAAAATGGCATAACCCCTATAGTTTGTCTCTCCTCCTTGGGTAGAATCCATGCTCGGTTTGTGCCTCAATGTTTTGTAGAAGAGGGATTAACTAGTTTAACTCTTTAGGCTTGTGATCTCTTTACTACTTAACATTTTCTTGAATGTGTCATTTCTTGCACCTTGTTCTTCCTTCTTCTTTTAAATCTAAGTTGTTTATCACTCTAGATCTAATTGGGAGTGTGATCTTTGGTTGCTTTGCATTTGTAAATAGTTAAATTTTACATAATTTCAACCTAAGGTTTGTCAAAATTTTGCATTGATAGAATATCTTGCTAGTTTGGATCCTAGGTATTTTAGATTTGAAGTTTGTTTAAAGCATTTACATTTTAGTTGTTTTCAAACCATTTTGCATTCTTTCATTTGAAAATTGAAAAAGAAAATTGCATCCTAGATTTGAAAATTGCATAGTTGTCATTGAAAAATATGTTTGAATTTTGCATTAGCATAGTTGTATTTATTTGAATTGAATTTGATTAGGGATATACTATTGCTTCACTTAATCTTTCTTTTGTTTTTGATTATGATAATACAATTACAAGGGGCTGAACCCTTTACAAACAAAGCCTCTAGGGCAGACACAAATAGGATAGACACGACAACACAACAACAACCAACCTGCAAGAATCCAACAGCCCAAAGGGCAACCCAAACAATGCATAGAACGCACACTGAAAATAGAATAACTCAAATAGGGGATCTAAAGAATAGCAACTCTTGTACTAGCAAACCTAACTCCCTTATCCCTAGGGCACAAATCCTTGATGGATTTGGGAAGCCCTTTCTTTCTACGCTGGACCTCAATCCAAGAAACCTTAGAGTCAAAGTCCTCAAAGCGTGACGACAAGAGGGTCCTCCCTTGCTGCTACAACCAAAGAAGGTGCATACAAAGAGACCAAAATAGAAGCAAGCATACCTAAATGAGTGACTAGAGTAGTCGAAGAAGAAGCTTGACCACGAATAGGAGCTGGAGAAACAAAAGGTGCCAATGTCGGAGCCTCAACATGATCAGACAAATTAGTAGCCATATTCACTGCCACACCCTCAGGAGAAATAGGCAAGATATCCTAGGGACAGTCATCTCCCTAAGAAGAGCTATCATCTATAGAATCACAAACAATCAGGTAATCCATGAGCACATTCTTCCACCAAGTTTCCACACTCTTGTGGTGAGAGTGAGGATAGCCTAAGGCCAAGTGACGAATAAAAAAACATCTTTTGCATCTGAAAGGAAGGGTTGTTGCAAGTATGGGCCTAACCGATGTTGTCATTGATGTCAACATACTCCTATTGCATTGATGTCAAGGATTGGATGAGTTGTGTGTTGAGGATATTGAGAAAATTAGTCCTATCAGAAATAGAGAAGAACAGTGAAGATAGTGAATCTCTTTGAAGTGAAGATCCTACTTAGATGAAGATCAGAGAATGTGCATTAAAGGGTTTGTAGATATATGTATGAAGATGATCCAATCAAGATTTGAGAGGTTCACATGAAAATGTGGAGAAGTTATGGCCATGAGAGTAAAACTGGTTCTGACAACTATTCAGAGATGACAGAGTGACACAAATAGGTCTGGTGAGATCCAGAAATTCAATGTCATGTTTTGTAGATCTGGTGGCATGTTTGGGAGGCTAATTTGAATTGACAACTCAATTCGTTCATGGTTTGGAGGTCCACAAGTAATCCTTCCAATATGACAGTGATGACCAACTGTGTTCTTGAGGTTCCAGATGAAGATGCGATTGATTACAGTAAACAGAAGTGGTGCGGATGTTCTTGTTGATTCTAGTAAGCTTGTGGGGGTCTCTAGATTATGTTCAGTTCGTGTTGGTGGTCTACATTGAAGATTGAGCTCGTGATTAAAGATTTACCTTCGGGTGATGGTGTTCTTCCTAGTCTTGGCCAACTGAATGATTTACACATGTTGTGGATGATCTTGAAGATGTTTTGCGAAGCATGGCATGTTCCTCAAAGAAGATTGAAGTCCTGGCTATGTGTGGCCAACAATGTAGTGATGTGCATGAAGTTTTTTTTGTAATAAGTCAAGTTGTATTTTTTTAATTGCTTTTTAATAAAATAAGTGTATGTTGTTCTGACTTTGATGATCATTCCAAAGTCAATGTCATGTATAAATAAGAGTTGCAAAGTCATTCAATTTTATCCATGTGGTCATGATGATGAGGTGGTAGTGAAGAGGAGCGAAAAATAGAGTAGAGGGATTGAGCTTAAATGGAACTGACTCAAGCATAGTGAAGATGCTAATCTCCAGTTCAAGTATGTAATACTCATATTCTTCTGTAGACAATGTGTCTCCTATAGGAAGTGGGCCTCTTGTGAGTAGTGTGCTTGGGTAGTGAGCCCTAATTGGCAAGTGCCATTTTTTTCTTCTAATTCTTTTAACAAAGAATACAATCATGGGTTAGTCACCCTGTGGTTTTTCCCTTAACCAGGTTTTCCACATTAAAATCTTGGTGTTATATGTGTTGAATTTGTTTCTGCTCTTGAATTATTGCATTATGCTTTCATGATTAAATCATTGATATGTTGTTGAAATATAAGAAGGTTTTAAAGTGAATAAGGAATAGGATTTTGGTGACAACTGATTCACCCCCGCTCTTAGTTATCTGTCCTAAATCCAACAATTGGTATCAGAGCTAAGTTCCTATAGAAGAAGCTTAACCGCTTGAGGAGATCCAAGATGTCGACCTACAAGAAGGACAGTCCAAGGTTTGATGGAACAAACTACACTCTTTGGAAGAGCCACATGGAATGTCACTTACAATGCATGGGAGATTAGTATTGGCACATAACTACAACTAAATATGTTCCCCCAAAGAATGGTCCAACAACTATAGATGAAGTCAGAGATGCAGACAATAATCTTTGAGCTAAAGAAGCCCTACTAAGTGCCTTGACTGATTCAGAGCTGACAAATGTTATGAGATTTAAGACTACTTATGAAATTTGGACAATGTTGGAAACTCTATATGAAGGAGACAAATATGTTAAGTGTGCCAAGCTGCAAAATCTGAAAGGAAAGTTTGAAAACTTGAAGATGAGTGAAGATGAGAATATCACTTTATTTATGTCAAAAGTAAATGAGCTTGTATGTGGCATTAGATGTGCTGGTGGAATATTGGATGAAGATGAGATTGTTGCCAAATTTCTCAGATATTTACCTCCTGCTTACAAACACAAAGTTGCTTCTATTGAGGAAATTAGATGTTTAATAACTATTACAAGGGATCAATTGGTTGGTAAGATATCTGCATTTGAGTTGGCTGTGTTTGGCGATGCACTTCCCAAGATCTAGAAATCAACATGGTATGATAAAGCAAGGAAAGATCTAGAAGAAGATGAGTTAGAAGTTGAACAACTTGAAGCCCTTATTGCAAAGAGACTGCCAAGAGGATCTGTTAATTATGAAGGAAAATTACCTTTCAAATGATTTGCCTGCAACAAGATTGGCCATTTTGCCTCAAGATGTCTAGAAAGGTTTTCAAGGCCAAACCCTAATAGATCAAGGTTTCAGAAGAAGTGTTACTATGTTCAAGAAGATCATGAGGAAGGAGCAATAGATGATGAATCTAAGATAGGAAACAAACCCAAAAGTGACTAGATGTTTATTTCCATAAAAGAAGAAGATCCAATGCCGATTGAATTTGCCAATCATAAGATGATAAAAAGTGCTTTGGCTGCTCAAGTTGAAGAAAAGGATGAATGGGTTATTGATAGTGGATGCTCTCACCATATGACTGGTGACAAGAGTAAGTTCTTAATCTTGGAAAGATATGAAGGTGGAGTTGTAAAGTTTGGAGATAATTCTGCTGGTAGAATTAGAGGCAGAGGAACCATTTCTTTTGATGGAAAGAACAAAACTAGTGATGTTTTGTATGTTGAAGGCCTAAAGCATAATATTCTCAGTGTTGGACAGTTGGTGGACAAAGGCTATGATCTCCAATTCAAAAATGGAAAACAAAAAATCTTTGAAAGCTCTAGAACTGAGATTGCATTCGATACACAGACAAAGGGTAACATCATCCACTTAGTTGGTACTGGCAAAAGTTGCTTATTTGTTCAAATTGATTAGAGTTGGTTGTGGCATAGGAGAATGTGTCATGTGAATTTTGATAATATCATCAAGGTAAGCAATACTCAGGCTGTAATAGATCTTCCAAGACTAATGAAATCTACTAACAGTTTGTGCAAAGAATGTCAGTTGGGTAAGCAGAACAGAGTCACATTCAAAAGTAAGGAACAATCTTCAACCAGATTGTTAGACTTGGTGCACATTGATCTCTATGGTCTAGCAAGAACCAAGAGTCTGCAAGGAGATAGGTATTTCATGTTGCTAATTGATGACCACTCTCAGATGATGTGGATGACTTTCTTGAAAGAGAAATCTAAAGCACTTGAGAAGTTCAAAATATTCAAGGCTATGGTAGAAAATGAAACTCACATAAACATAAAATGCCTCAGGTCTGATAGAGGTGGAGAATTCACATCTGGTGAATTCATAACATTTTGTGAGAAACATGGGATAAAAGACAATTATCTACTCCAAGGACTCCACAGCAGAATGGAGTAGTGGAGAGAAAGAACTGAACCATCTAGGAAGCATCTAGGACCATGATGATGGAAGCAAATGTTCCTCAGATCTATTAGAGAGAAGCTGTAAGTACTGCTGTCTATACTCTTAATCAGGGACAAGTCAGAGGCAATACTGGTAAGACCCCTTATGAACTTTGGTTTGGCATCACTCCTACTGTGAAGTATTCCAGAGTCTTTGGTAGTAAATGCTATATCAAAAGAGATGAAGACCTTGGCAAGTTTGATGCTAGAAGTGATGAAGGAATATTATTGGGATATTCTACTCAAAGAAAAGCATACCATGTTGGCAAGAGACACTGTGAGGCTTCATAAGTGTCATCATTGATGGCAACAAAGTATATCCCACACATCCACAGTACATAGTATGCCTATACCAGAAGTCAAATTAAAGATTGTTTTGGTCCAATGAACAAGAATAGAGTATGTAACAAGGTCTGACAATCAGGTCCAGATCTCTCAGATGATGTAACTCAGTAAGTTACGGACTTGGACAAGTCAAGAGGGGTATCATGACAACTATATTCCATAGATTTAGCCTCCGGTGATAAATCAAGGAAAAGATATGAGCTGAGTGTTGGGTTCCATTCATCAGAGCAGACAAAGGAAGAACTGACCGACAGAGTATCAGACTTCAATCCGGATGAGTAAAAGGTGTTGATCAAGCAATTTGTGGGATTATACATTTTCAGCCAACATGATTAATGACTTCTATACCTATGTTTTTGATATGCATTACAAATCAAGCATGGATTCAGTTGACAGATTAATAACTTGCTATGTTTTTGTTGCTGACTAGAATGTTGATAAAAATCCTTGATGCAGATATATATACCAGATAGATTTTAGCATGTAAGGGTGTGTGGTGAACAAGTGATGAAATAAAGTGTGAAGAAAAGTAGGGATAAGTGTGATAGCAACCATTCAAGTCCAGTATGTGATAGAGAAACATCATTAAACATAGGAAGAATGAAGTGCATTAGATCAGTGTATTGTGCCTAACCATAATTGAACTCTTGCATTTGTAAATGCTTCTCATCAGTTCAAACACTTGATTATCTTTTATAAGTTTTGTAGATAGTGAGTCTCTTGTAGGCAATGCACCTCTTGTGAGCAGTGTTCTCGGGCAGTGAGCCCTAATTGGAAAGTGCCATTTTGTACTCCTTTATTCTTTTAACAAAGAATACAATCTTGGGTTAGTCAACTCGTGGTTTTTTCCCTTAACAGGGTTTCCACATAAAAATCCTTATGTTATGTATGTTAATTTTATTTATGTTCTTATAATTACATATGCTTTCATGTTTTGATACAACACTAAATATTAAGATAACAAAAGAAAAGAAAGAGAAAGGAAATTTTGAGATAACTAATTCACCCCCCCCCTCAGTTATCTGCCTTGTTTCCAATAATTGGTATCAGAGCCAAGTTCCTCCAAACAAAGCCTAACATCTTGTGGAAGATATGGAAATCTCAATGGATGCATACGGTATGAAGAAACAACTTCAGTCTACCCTAGATGATCTTGAACAATCCCACTTTGAAGTCAATAATTTGAGAGAAAGACTCAAACAAGTTGATGAATTCATAAATGAGCTAAAATAAAAACTTAGTATTTATATGAAAAAGAGAAAGGAACTACTTCAAAAATTAGCCAATCAAAGTGAAGTCAATGATACTAATGAAGATCTGAATGAGAAAAATAAGCTATGTGAGAAACTGTCAAAAGAAGTCATTATGGTAAGGCATGAAATGGAATCAGGGGTTATGAGATTCACCCAAGAAATTGAAGAAAAAAGAAAGATTGAAGATAATCTAAAACAATCCCTTAAGGAGAAAACAAGGGACTATCACAAAATGGACAGAATAATCAGGCATCTTGAATCTGATCTTGAAGAAGCTAGAGACAATGAAGAACAACTTGAGAATCAGATAGACACTCTTAAACAAGATCTTCAAACAACAAATGAATACAAAGAGAAATTCAAGATAAGTTTAGCCCAACTTGAAGTTCTTCTTGAAAGCCAAAAGAGGGTAGATGATAACTATGACTTGGGATATGAGAAAGGTGAAGCTCTGGATCCAGTCAGAAGAATTTTGAATAAGGAAATCAAAGAAACAGGCCTAGAAGACCTCCGGTAAGGCAACCAAATGCTCAAAGATATCCATCCTTCAGTGGATACTGCTTCAATTGTAACAATTTCAGTCATAAAGCAACTCAATGCAGGAGGAGAATGAATCAAAATAATCGATCCTTCTCTAGACAATGTTTTAATTGCAAAAGGTATGGTCACAAGTCTCATGAATGGAAAAATATGCAAATAAACAACTCATTAAATGGTAGATGCTTTGCATGCAATAGAATGCGACATATGGCTAATCAATGCAGATTAAGAGGATATCAATCAAATAAACAAATAAATGTTACATGTTACAATTGCAATAGATCTGGTCATATTGCCAAATTTTGTAGAAGCAGAAATCAGGATAGAAAGGTCTGGTGGAACATGATCAGAAACAAGATAGGGGCAAAGGTAAAGTGAATGTAGATGAAGTTCAAAAGGAGATGAGAAATATTTGGGTAAAGAAGAGTACAAAAAGTATTGCGGATGGATCCGTACTAGAATCCGGTGCTGATATTCCTTCTGGAAACTAAAAAGGTGAGCTCTAACTTAGGGGGAGTCATAGAGAAAAACAAATTCCCCCAGCCAGTCAACTAGTGCCTAAATTTGACACATGGAATACTGCAGATTAAAGGGTTCTCAGAAAAACATCTAAATAACCTTCAATAAAAATATGAAAGATCTTCATGGAGTTTTGCAAGATTTTAACCACTCAAGTTAATTCAGTTCTGATAGCTATTCGATAAAGCAAGATTTTCATAGACAGATCCAGTGTGATTCAAAATTGAAATGCTTTGATTTGCGGACCCATGGCATGATTGAAGAAAAGAAGATACGTTGTCAATCCTCATTGATAGTGATTCTAAGTTCAGCGCAGTGATTCAAGAAGATCTCTCTCAAAATAGGGCAACCGGATAACTTAAGTTGTGCATTTATTACAAAAGGAAATTAGGGTTTGCGCAAGGATAAAAGGATTATTTCACTCATTATTTACACACTTACACTCATGAAGAAGAATAGAAGAGCTCTGCAAAGAAAATTCTACAATTCACTCAAGATCAATCGAAAAATGAATTCATTTAGCGATTTATTTCAATTCCTGCTTCAAACCTTAAGGCATGAAAAGGTACTTTTATAATGAAAATCTCTCTCTGAATCTTTTACAAAATGTCTACTCCAATGGTTGTCAATATCTCTGATAGGCCACGACCTAAATTCAAGAAACACCCTTATAAATCCCTAGAAGTTGATCCCTTGGGTGCATTTTCTAGCATTCTGCACGGAGTATTGCATGTAGAAGATGTTAGGGTTTATATCCATGCCAACATTGAAGAATTTGGAGATTCAAAATTGATGGACATTTACCACAAACAACTAATAGATGAAAATTTTGAACTCAAACCTGAATTCAAGGCCCTCCAAGATAAACACTTCAAACATTGCATACATTTTCCATGTTTTGTAGAAGATGATTGCGTCTGGTATGTTCTAAGCAGGATGCATGATAATTTCATGTGGCTAATGAGGCCCTTCAAGATAACTAAGGATGCCATCAGGGCAGTGATCAGACTGCATTCATCCGGTGGGTTACCTGTACTTAAATATGTGAAGAACCAAATAGTAACTAAAGTTATCGGATCTAAATTTGACAAAAGAGAAATGACCATAGATGACATCACAGATCCAAATGTCAAGTTTGCCTCAATAACAATCAGTTACAAAATCTATCATTTGAGCAGGGAGAATTCTTTGTTTGGCACAATAATCTATGCAGCATATCAGATGTTGAGGGAAGATGTAGATTATGACATGTGTGAACTTCTTCTAAATCAACTGTTGGAAAACCTGTAGAAGATCAAAAAGGATAAGAAAGATTCCTTTAAATATGGTAGCCTAATACTATGTCTATTCTTCTATTATATGAATGAGCTACCTGGATCACATGGTTGGATCTAGCAAAATGATAAATCAGTTGCAATCCAGATTAGAGATTATATCTATGGACTTGGTGATGCTCAAGCCCAAAATATAGTACTCTAGGGTTATTTCAAGAACTTCCAAAGCATGATGCAAGCCAGAGAGAGAATTCCACAGTCCATAGTTGAGAAATACAAGGACAGTTTGCTTTATGGTTGACATTGATCAATGCCTAATGGAGGCAGTTGAGCCAAGCACTGTGTGGATAATGCCTATGGGATATGAAGTCGATGAAAAAATCTTGGAGCTTCATATTCAACATCTACTGAGTCAGCCCAAGGACACTGAGGTCTAGAAAGGTTTGGAACCTTTCAAGAGCTAAGTGTAAAAATACATGTTGAGTTAAGACAACTAGAAATAAAGAGGAAAGTAAGAAGGGAAGTTGAAGAAATTGCCAAAAGATTTGGCCTATCAAAGGAGGTTGTGGATACAAATAGAGAGAAGATAGAGAAGGCTGAGAAAGAGAAACAAGAAGCAAATAAAGGAGACACTCTGGTACAAGCCTCCTCCTAGACTAGATCTTCCAAGAGCACTGCACCTGCCACTCCTAAAAGCTCAAGGGCTACCAAACTGGAAGTCAAGACATCCAGAAAAGGAGAAAAGAGGATGAAGACCAAAGCCACAAGGACATATACAAGCCTTAAAGATGATGAAGAAACAGAATCTGATGAAGAAATCAAGAAAATAAAGAAGAAGAGAACATCTGGGAAGTTCTCTACTAGCAAAAATGAGGAAAAGTAGGTAGAGAAATTTTTTGAAAAGCCCACTCTTTCCACTGATGACATCATCAAGGCAGTTACTGTGGATGGGAACCTACAGCTGGTGATTGAGCTCTATGATGCATATAGTGATGCTGACAAGAGAATTCTATAAGAGGCTACTATTAGGCACTTGAACATTTACAATAAAGCCTTCATTGAAATTATATCATTAATTCCTAAGAGCCTAGAAAAGGTACTTGAGCTGAGAAAAGAGAATGCTATGGAAAAAAACCTAGAGATCTGGGAGAAAATAATGATTCAGCTTTATCCTTCTATCACTCCAAAACAAATGGACATGATTTTCAAGGACTGTAAGGATGAGTTCCGGAGTAGGGCAAGAATGAATAAACTTATTCTTAGAGAAACTAACCAAGTAGCAAGTGAAACAAAATACATCGTCTGGAATGCTCTAAAAAGATTCAATCTTCCTATCATAGAGGAAACAGATGAGGAACCTTCTACCATGGATGTTGAAGGATTAAATGTAATAAATGAAGAATCTTCTGACAAGGATGTAGAAGGATCAAAGAAAATAAATGAAGAGAAGTCTGAGGACTTAGATTCCTCTGTTCCAAAAGAGGAATTTCATAAAGTAGTAAACATAGGTGACATCTCTCCTCCAGATCCCACTACAACTATGACAAATATTCCAGATTCTGAAGTTGAAGGAGAAGGTAGAGGAGAGGAGAAGAAGATTTAAGAAGAAGAGGTCAAGGGACAAGAAGAAGAACAAGCAGAAAAGACTAATGAAGACTCTTCTGATATTTCAGAGAAGTCTCAATCTCCAGCAAGAGACACTGCAGAGACAATGAAGAACTTAAACAAAGAAATGATGGAGTTGGATGAACCTGAGCTATTTCAAGGACCATTGAATTTTGACTCTCTCTCTGGTTTAGACAATGAAAATAGCATATTTTGCTCAAGCCAAAGCAAAAGAAAAACTCTTAAAATCCCACATGGAGGACTATGAACTATTGGAGATTGCATCCGGGATGTTGGAGAAGATCCTAGCATCCTACCAAAAGGATCCTTTGGCCTCACCATCTGATAACTTGAAAACTTTGGTAAATTATGTTAACACTCATTTTGAATCTCTAGAAAAATCAGTAGAAGCAAAGGTCCAGAAGGAGTTTCTGGGAAAAAGATTCACTAAAGTACAAGGACTTATTGCTAATGATAGGAGGACCCTAGACATTGGAATAAAGAGCCTTGAAAATGCTCTTAAAGATGGTGGGGACATATACAAATTCTATTTATCTTGGCCCAAAGTTACAGAGGACATTGAGAAGAAAGTGAAAGAACAAGAAGGAAAACTATCAAGTTTATCTTAGAATTTTGATCCCCTTACTACCCCTCTAATAAATCAAGAATGCTAGGCTATTGTTAACATAAATGAAATAAAGAGGTTGGACAAAGAAAAGAAGAACATAATGAATAGAATGGGTGAACCCAGAGGGATAATTATCCCTAAGCTAGAGGCAATGCATGAGGCCTTGATAGATGCTCAAACCACAGCCTGGACTAGTGATCCAGTAGATTTAAGAAGGGAAGAAGCATAGGCATTTTTGTTGAGTGTTCACATCTCCATTTTGGATAGGATGAAGCAGAGCTGGGCCACAGAGTTTGTACAACTGAAGACTACTTTTGCGGATATACTTAAGTATATGTAAGTATAACATATATATATATACTTATGTGGCCATGTATAGGACAATTTTGCAAAATTTTGGTATGCGAATTCCGCCCTTCGCCATTGATGTCAAAGGGGGAGTGAGGAGTAGTGAAAAATGTGGAATCCAGCTATGGGAGCTCTAGTAAAATAGTACAAAAGACAAAGCATCAGCCAAGGGGGAGTTACTGTGACACTTAGCCATTTTTCACTAAGTGTTGCCATCAATGCCAAAGGGGGAGATTGTTGGCAAGAGACACTATGAGGCTTCATAAGTTTTGTCATTGATGGCAACAAAGTCTATCCCACACATCTGCAGTACATAGTATGCCTATACCAGAAGTCAGATTAAAGATTGTTTTGGTCCGGTGAATAAGAAAAGAGTATGTAACAAGGTCTGACAATAAGGTCCAGATCTCTCAGATGGTGTAACTCAGTAAGTTGCAAACTTGGACAAGTCAAGAGGGGTATCATGACTACTGTATTCCAGAGATTTAGCCTCTGGTGATAAATCAAGGAAAATATATGAGCATCTGAGCATTGGGTTCCAGTCAGGCAGCACAGACAGAGGAAGAACTGACCAGCAAAGTATCAGATTTCAATCCAGATGAGTAAAAGGTGTTGATCAAGCAATTTGTGGGATTATACATTGTCAGCCGACATGATTAATGACTTTTATACCTATGTGTTGATGATTGTTTTTACACATTCATAACAAAAGTTAAAATTCACAAAATGAACCTAAACTACCTTGAAAGATATGAAGAAATCACTAAAGAGTTCTTAATCCCAAGTTTCTATATGGTCAGGTCTTGACCTTGTGGATAATTCAACAGGTTGATGTGAAACTATAATATTCAAGGGGCCTTACTTGATTTAAGATGATCTATGACTCACTAGACTCAAATTATGCAAATAGTTGCAAATATCAACAAAGTATTCATTCTTTTGCATAAATTTACTACTATATCACAAATCTTTATATGATTTATAATGAAACAAGCTTTTCCTTACAAATTGATATGAAAATTGTCAAATATTAACACAATTCCGCATGCTTCTTTCAAATGTAAGACAACTTCCTTAAAATCTCTGTGATTGAGCTAATTATTTCAAATGTTTGGGGGAAAAGTTAGAGAAATTCAAATTGAATATCATTTTACTACAGGATCTAAATGCTCTGTTATTCATGTTGTAAGAAATACATCAAACTTGATCAAATCAATAGACTAAATCTCCAAATGTGAAGTCTTCAGTATTTTCATGAACACACATCCAAGATTGCAAGCTTTTAAAGAGATAGTACTTCAGATACAAGTAAGAGTTAGAAAGCACTCTGAAAATAGACGTAGAATCACAAATTTACTAGTATTTAAAGTACACAATCATATATAGTTTACAATGTATGAATGACCTTTTGCTTTGTTAATCAAATCAACATAAAACTTACAATGTCTTACTATTGATGATGATGTTACTCACACACAAACATGAAATAAAAGTGACACAACAACCTTTATTTATCTTGAAAGATACGATAAATTCAGGATGAATTTATAGAATTGAGTCACTTCACTTTAGACACATATATTCCCTAGAAATGTAAAGAAAAATAAAAGTTCCCTGTGTTTAATCTACGTTAATCAAATGAAATGCATATATATAAGCAAAAAATTGACCTACATTAAATAATGTATATATTTGTTGGCTAATCTAATTTTAAATTAAATGTTATTTTAGAAAAGTAAATATGCAAGATATGGGTACTTAGCTTTATGACTAAATAATAGATGATATTTGATATGGCATTGAATTATGAATCATCTCTGACATGGAAATGCTACCTCTTTATCTGTGTACAATGCCTCAAATCTTATGTTCACCAAGTACATTGTCTGGGGTTGAGTTCGTGCATCAAGGTCTTTTCTATGTCTACGGATTCATCTTGCTCCCACATGGATCTAATCTTTGTGTTTCTCCATTCCTACTTTCTACTTCACCAAGTTTGCCTTTCTCTACTCTACTATCTAGACTAGGGTATTCAAAACACATTTTGAGGATCGTCGATATGTCATAAAGGGACATGTTCTCGTAGTTCAACCCCCATAAATATATGTAAAAGAGTGACAAATAGAAAGAAAGTATGTTAGAATGAGTATGCATCCTTAGATTCATTTCTAAGCACCAAAATAAAGTGTTCTTCTGATGCTTCTACTCCTTGTAGTGCTTCTCTAGGATGAGCGGATGTGAGAATAAGAGAGATGAAAATGATGCAAATGAATGCTTTTAAATACAAGCACATAACATCACATTGTACAAATGCGTGTTTCATCAGTTCACGGCGAATCATATAATGGGTGGGAGTTGGCCATATTTAAATTTGAATTTTAAAATTTTAGGTTAAATCTATGACCATAGGGTTGATTTGGCATCCATGGAAATGACCCAAGATATGCAAATAGTCAGATCAAGATATGCGATGGATGTATTGCAATAAGTGTATGAATGGACATATTAATAAATGCAGTCTCGATAAATGTATCGTAGTGTGCATGTGTGAATATGGTGCAAATAAATGTTTGGGATGTGTGTATAAGGATAGAAAAAAGGGCAAGAGAATGAACCCAACTTTACTTAAAATTACACTATTTATCAATTCATACATATATTAAGATATTCTTTGAAAATAAATACAAAACTAAATGGAAAATAACATGGACATTTAAATTTCTTCATTGCAACAATGGAGATAGTATATGTGCATTTAAGGCCCAATATTTTTTAAGTTTACTACTATTATATGTGCATTTAAGGCCCAATATTTTTAAAGTTTAGTACTAGTAGTTGTGACTTTAAGGTTGTTAGTGTTGCTATAAGTACTAATAATTGAATGAAATGTGCCCTTTAAATTTAAAAAGCAACCAATCATGTGATGCCACATTAGCCCACCAACAAAACATGACTTAATGCACACCTATTGGTCCAACCTTTTTTGGGGGGAACTATTTGACACCTCAACAAAAAGCATGTTGATGTACCATCATATTTGATGATGTGGCCCTCAAACCTTAGTTATAAGCAGGGGCATTGCCAAGTAAGCTACTGTAAAAATTTTGGAGTGATTTGAAATTACCACGTATAATTTTGAGAGGCGTGAAGTTAAGGTGCACCACTAATGGGTCCTCTCCCCTATACAAAAAAATTACAAGATGAACAGCACATTTAATTTGAGAGATACAAAATCCAAAACAGATTTTTTTCGAGAGCACTCGATGCTACCATGATTCGTATAGTACCTAGACAACGTTTTCCATACCTTCAATAAATGTTTGGTACGTTAAATAGTTAAAGTTAATGTGTAAGATTTTAGGTCGGCGATGTTATTCTGCTGAACGGACAGCGTTCTGGTGGCCATATCGTTTACACCTCACATTATATGTAAACGTCAACCAGCGCCACGACAAACCGGCACATACCATCAACTTTTAAAAAAATGGATGAGAATACCAGATAATCTATCGAGCTTGGAAGGAACAACGAACGCACGTATAGTGCGCTGCTTTTGAAGATGCCGCCGTATGAAAAAGAAATTGGAAGTGAAAATGGATTCCTAGCTTTTACAGCGTGACAATGTGACAATGTTATTGAGTTGTCCACCGCAATAGACCTTTTGTTTTCACCACCGACATATTATTGACGAAGCTCACTGAATCCATGTACTAGAGTTTCATTTCTTCTTGTCTCTTTGCATCACCGAAATTCCCTGCCTATAGCATATAAACTCCCATTTCCATAAATGCTTTCTACTTAGACTAAATCGGTTCTTCCTCTTTCCCGGAAATATCAAGTCAGTCACTAAAACAGGCTGTAAAATCCAGTTTCACACTTCTGATTTCTTGACTAATTTTGCCAGTTTCATTGTGAATATTATCTTCAATCAATGTCCACATCATTTTCACTCTCCCCTACGATATTGCAAACCATGGGGTATTGTATTATTGCGGTTTATCTGAAAAGTCCTATGTAGGCGATTGTTTGAAACAACTCCTCCATCAGGTAAACCTCTAAAGCTTTCTCTAATTATTTGTAGAAAGGTAATTTCACAATAAAAAATGCATAGGGGTCATTTATGGCATAGCGCAATGGTATTAGGGTGGTGTTTAAATGGTCAATAAGGTTCATTTTTTTTTGAGTGAGTTTGCTCACGAATTTTAAGTCTTTATTGGACGATTGTGCTCATGAACTTGAACTTTATATTCATTGGAGATTGGAGCCCCTTTGTACTTCAGAGAGACAAAGGGACCATTGACTCCCTCCAATTAACCTATAAAAAAATGCATAAGGATATAAAATGAAAAAATCAAATGACGGAGAGGAGATTTAAAGAAAGTGTGCCTCCTTACCTTTCAATAATTCTAGTTTATGCATAACAAAACTTGTAACTCCTTGTCTTGCAAGGAAGATTTGTGTACTACTCCCATAAAATTAGATTATTTATTATTGTTTAAATACATTAATTAAGACTAGATGCTAGATTAACTTGATCATGTATTAAGCTAACTAGTTAGACATTTGAATTTTGCACAAGCTTAATTAATCAATTAATGATTATTAATGTTGCATAATTAAATGTGTGTTTAAAGTATATTTGTTTATAGAATTGACAATGACTAACTCCTTGATTGTCAAGTTTTGCAAGGTACTTCATCCCTTATCAAATGGAAAGCATGGTGTGAGAGATGAATGCCATGATTTTAGAGTGGCATGGACAAAGGTGAGAGATTCTAGTGCATTAGTCTATTAATTAAACCAGATAATCATTAATCCATCCCTCGCTGAGTTATGTTCTAGTCAATTATAGGAGTCAATGATTGTGTCAAACTTTACTATTGTCGATTTCCTTTGGTAGTCTTTACACTCAGTAAAATTATCTATCCTACTTTAGGAGTTAGCAATTATCCAAACCATGTTTTATGTTTCACTTGTTAGCTAACTAATGAAGATCCTACTGAACTGTATAAAAGTTGGAGTCTCATGTTAGGTTTGGTTAAGTCAAGGAAAAATAAAGGGCAATATAAAATTATTAAAAAGAGGATGGGGTTTTTAGTTTCAATGGATGTGTGGGTTAAATCGTCCTTTATCAACAAACATTCAAGGACATATCAACCAAGTTGAATCACACTTTTGCAAGAGGATTCACCTATAGGTTAGTCTGTCACTTGGAATGATGTGGAAGCTCGGATATTATCAACTAATGTATTAATTTAATGCTTAAATACCCTTAAAACCCAAATTATGCAAAACAGTAAGTAAATTGATGAATTACAACAAATGTTTGCAGACTAAGGTAGTAGGCAGAGATTAATAACTGATCATTTTTTGAAGTTTGGGATGTGGAATGTTCAAGGACACTGGCACTAATGCCCAAGTCCAATGTGGTGTTTTCTTTGTGGAATCCTAATCTCCTTTCGACACTGATGTTCACTATACTTTCCATTTTTGTCCCATGAGATGCGAAGGACACTCGCACTAGTGCTCGAGTCCAAGGTAGGGTGATTTTCAGGATGTCGGAAGCTCTTCAAATACTGATTATCACTGTCACAATTGTTTCTATGTTTTCAACCTCGAAGAACACTAGCATTGGTGCCTGAGTTGAATCAATCTTTTTTCTTCAAGGATTTGGAATATGCACACTGTCTTACTATTCCCTGCAACTCCAATCAATCAAGATGTGACACTTGTAACTTGCAATCACAAGGAGAGTGGTTGGGGGTTGTGGTATTTAGAGGTTTGCCTCAATCAAGCCTTGGAGAGACATTCAAGTCTTCCAAACATCGTTGTCAGATAAAGAGTGTGTATCCCTATGGGATAGAGGCAAAAATAAATTGATGAATAATTCAAACACAAATAGATATCACCTTGGAGGAGTAGATCTCACATAGATGAAGGCTCTTCAACACATGAGAAGATGAAGCTAAATCTACAATCACAATCACAATAACAATGGTCTACTCTACAACAATGGATATCTTGAATGCTCTAAAATCATATGTTAGCCAAAAGTTCACCATCATCTTCTAGTTTGCAAATGAAACCCTAAACATGCTTATATATGCAATTAAACACATTCCCACTAAGAATTTTGTAATTCAAACTTAAGATGTCGGCATAGGACCTAATTAATGGTCACCAAACTAACATTCAAATTTGGGACTTGTCTAAAATAGGGCAGGACAAGGGCACTAGCGCCCATGTCCACAGGTCCTTTTTCAAGGTAGGATCAGATGCCACAGTTTCCTTCATGCCCAATGTGACATGGGTTTCAGGCCACTTTCTTCTGGGAGTCAAAATTAACATGTAAGATGCAAAACAAGGGACTCAGGAGCTAAACCTAGGAGGGAAAAGTCCAGGAAGACATTTTCTAACATAAAATTTAACCCCCACTTTAATGTAAGTATAAATGCAAGGCCCATGCATGCATTAAAGTATGGTCAAAACACAACAAGCATGCCAAGCTCTTGAAGCTAATGCATACACAAATATTGAGAGACTATTTCTAGCCCCCAATCTTAGGTAAACATTAGAGAAAACACATTACAGACATGCCAATCATAGTGAAGATAGTAACATGCATGTAAACCATAGAGAAGACAGTAACAATCACGCAAAACATGGAGAAGACAACATTGAAGACATGCAATACACAGTGAATGCAGTGATTATTTCTTTTTTCATTTTCATAAATATGAATGCAAATGCATGTACATGGAAAGTAAAAATGTAGCACACCACCCAAAATTTAGGAGAGGCTTTCACCATGCTCTTTGGACTACATATGGGGCAATAAACACACAATACAAATCTCAAAATGTAGTAGGGGCATTTCACCACGCTCTTTGGACTACACATGAAAACAAACATGCCATACAACTCCCAAAGCATAGGAGGGGTATTTCACCACACTCTTTGGACTATGCTTAGGAACAAACACGCCATACACAAACACATGGAAGACATAGAGAAAACATGGAAAACAAGCGATGGAAGGAGCCTATTGCTAGGTTCACCACCATCTCAGGCACATTACAGGCACACCTAACAATTGCACTTCGCCACAACAACTGCCAAAGACACGTTTAAGGGAGGATACACCAACCCCACCTACTCAGAGGACTTTTAGAATAAAAAGGATGTGCACTAGCTCAAGAGATACACCATCCCCACCTCCTCAAAGGGATTAAAATAAAAGGATACGTACTAGCTCAAAAGATACGATATCCCACCTCCACAAAGGGCTTTCTCATTGCAATATAAAATAAAGATGTGCATTCTCTCGAAGATACAACATCCCACTTCCACAGAGGGCTTACAAGTATGCTTCGTTAGTACCAAAATCATCAAACAACTTACCTTATATATGCCCCCATCTTAAGGTGGTTGATATCATGTATCGATATCAAGCACGTTAAGGTAGGAAGAAAACACACAAGGGAATATGAGCTCTCACAAAGCCCATACTCCCAGAAGTGACATGCACTTCACGATCATTGAATGTTCCCACAAACACATAGTATCCTGCAAGAAACTAGGTTAGAAATCTTTCCATAAGATAATAACCACATCACATGATCAAAATAATGCATAAACATAATCACATCAAGAGTTTCTCGAGGTTATACTATGGACTTAGAACTTGAATATAACCATGGGGCTATACCGTAGAGATCCCAAAACTAAGTATAAGTAAGGCAAGATGCAAGATAAACAAAGTGCACGGAGCGGCAGTATTGTTATGGTTTGTTAGTGCGATAAGACATCATCAAAATATCTCATGAAATGATTCTACTAGCCAAGCATCGGATAATATATATATCAACCCCATCGTCATGTATAGACTAGGTCCATTTTTGCTTACTCGTTGAAGGGATATGTGGTCCATATCAATCTTATTTATTTTTCGACATCCACTAGCTAGATAGAACCACTAGAGGAAGGTAAACAATAAATCAAGAGAGGAGAAACAAGTGCCTTATGGTCATCATGTAGGAAGGTGCCCCCAGGTGACCAACTGCAATGCTATGCCCCTAGAACAGAACACACAACAATGAAAATAGAGGATAGGCAATATAGAAGAATTATGATACAAATAGAAGAAGGGTCACAACAGAGGCGGTCTCCCGGTATCCTTGACCTTACAATCTGAGTATCGAGGGTCATCCAAGGAGGCCTAAACAACACATAACACATCACATGGGAAACACAACATGGAGGTAAAGGGTTAGAAATACTTACCTATAGGGACAAATGAACTAGCAGTTATCATCAAGTAAGTCATTGTCTTCCCAATCTCAAATGCTAGAGGAGAGAGGTTCATAAGGTACCATATCCTAACTTTTGTTCTTGTCTTTGATTTGTTTAGTGTTAAGTTCGTCTTGGTTTGATTCAATGTTAGGTGGAATGTTTTCTTGTTGAGGTGCATTTCATTGGGCAAAAGCTTGTCTTCATCTCCTTCTTTCTCTTGCTTGTCTATTTCTTTTTATCTTATTACTTATATTTTCAAAAGTGTTGTCATGTTTTTCCATAAGTTTCTACATATTAGAGGAGGAAGTACCATGATCAAATTTCACTTGTCTTGATGAGGTGTTATGTTCTCGATGATTCACTCTCAATCCTTGTAAGGATAATGGAGGAGGAACCTCAGCATAAATACCATCTCTCCATGGAAGAGGTGAGTTATGAAACTTTTCCTTATCGACATCTATCACGCTAATTATTTTATCATAGTCAGAATAATATTGGTTTATTCTTATTTCATTTTGTCCTCTAGGAAGTTCTTCTAATGTGGGTTGTTTGTCTCTTTTTGTTTGCATAGGAGGCTCAACCACTCTAGATATAAGTTTTGCTTTATATCATCTATATTATAGGAAAGATTGATCTCTTTGTGGCTTAGGGTCTCTATCAGGTTGCGGCCAAAAGTAACCAAGAGTGAAGTTGTTGTCCATTGCCAAAGGTTGATATGTATTACGTCAAATAGTATGCACTTGTCCATGTAACGAGAATTTTATGCAATTGTGAATAGTTGAGGAGACAACGTTCATTGCTTTCAACCATGGGTATCCTAGTTTTATGTGAAAGATGTTGGATAAAGGGATAACCTCAAATACTTGATCCATGACTTTATCAGAAGTTGTAAGCAATAAATTTATCTTCCCAAAGGTAGGCATTAAAGCTCCATTATGTGTCTTAATCCTTATATTCAAAGGTTCATAGGAATCTTGTGTTAAATTATGTGCAAGGAGAAACTCTTCCGTTATCACACTATTCATGCAATTAGGATCTATAAGTGTACCATTCACCAGAATCTCCATTATTTTCACAGTAATGTAAAGAGGCCCTTCATTGTCTATGAATGTTTTGTAATGAGATGCAAATGTAATTTCAGGTTCAGGGCTCCATCTTTTCAAATAAGGCCTAGGGGGAAGCCTAGAATTGTTGTTTCAATCATAAGCCATGTATATGTATTCAAATGTATGCAAAATCAGGTTTTAAAATAATTTCAATGCTTATGCAAGGAACAAGGACAAAAGTATGTATGGATATGACCTAAAATGCTCAATTTTTCACTTTTTTCATGATTTTTCAATGAAAATCACATAAAGAAGAGGTGTTGTGAAGAATGTTAAGAGGGGAAGAAATTAATAAACTCAATATCAACTCAATAATGCAGCAATATCCTTCACAAAACACCTATAATGCAATTCTAGAGAGACGATAAGGCCAAATCTAGTGAAAATGCAAGGTTTTCAAACCCTAGACATATTTTTTTGCAAAAAGGACACTATGATGCAACACTACAATTAGAAATAAGTCTTAAATGAGTGTTTGAAAAGGGTAGTAAAATATAAAACAAGATTTTAACTACAAACCCTAGCTAATGCAAAACTAGGTTTTTTATGAAAAATGCACAATTTCAAGCAATTTTTGACAAATTAAGAATGTAAATGCAATGCAAGTGATTAAAATAAGATGAATTTATGCAATTTAAATCAGATCTAATGAAAATATGATAAATTAAATTAAATTAAATGCCAATTAATTCAAATTATTCCAAAATGCAAGCCTAAGATGTCATTTTTTTCAAAATTTTTAATTTTTTTGTAAATTTTCAAATGCTATAAATGAATGAATGAAAATATAGAGTACAACACTCAACAAGGTTCAAAATTCAAATAAAAATGGGTTCACCAAAATGTTTATTATGAAAAAGGGGATGGGGTTTTTAGTTACAATGGATCTGTGGGTTAAATCCTCCTTTCTCAACAAACACTCAAGGACATATCAACTAAGTTGAATCACACTTTTGCAAGAGGATTCACCTACATGTTATACTATCACTTGGAATGATGTGGAAGCTCAGATATTATCAACTAATGTATCAATTTAATGCTCAAATACCCTTAAAACCCTAATTATGCAAAACAGTAAGTAAATTGATGAATTGCGACAAATGCTTGCAGACTAAGGTAGTAGGTAGAGATTAATAACTAACCATTTTTCAAAGTTTGGGATGTGGAATGTTTGGCAACACCGACACTAACGCCCAAGTACAATGTGGTGTTTTCTTTGTGGAATCATGATCTCCTTTCGACACTAATGTTCATTGTACTTTCTATTTCTGTCCCGTGAGATGCGAAGGACATTGGCACTAGTTCCTGAGTCCAAGGTAGGGTGATTTTTAGGATGTCGGAAGCTCTTCAAATGCTAATTGTCATTGTCATAATTGTTTCTATGTTTTCAACCTTGGAGGACACTGGCATTGGTGCTCAAGTCCAAGCACTCATTTTCTTTAAGGATCTGGAATCTACGCACTATCTTATTGTTCCCTGCAACTCCACCCTGTCAAGATGTGACACCTTTAACCTACAATCACAAGGAGAGTGGTTAGGGGTTGTGGTATTTAGAGGCTTGCCTTAGTCAAGCCCCAGAGAGACATTCAAGTCTTCTTAACACTGTTGTCAGATAAAGAGTGTGTATCCCTGTCGGATAGAGGCAAAAACAAATTGATGAATAATTCAAACACAAATAGATATCATCTTGGAGGTGTAGATCTCACATAGATGAAGTCTCTTCAACACATGAGAAGATGAAGCTAAATCTGTAATCAAAAACATTATAACAATGCTCTGCTCTGCAACAATGAATATCTTGAATGCTCTAAAATAATAAGTTAGCCAAAAGTTCACCATCATCTTCTGGTTTGTAAATGAAACCCTAAACATGTTTATATATGCAACTAAACACATTCCCACTAAGAATTTCATAATTCAAACTTAAGATGTCAACATGGGACCTAATTAACGGTCACCAAACTGACATTCAAATTTGGGACCTACCTGAAATAGGGAAAGACAAGGACACTAGTGCCCATGTCCATAGGTCCCTTTTCAAGGTAGGATCAGATTCCACAGTGTCCTTCATGCCCCATGTGACATAGGTTTTAGGCCACTTTCTTTTGGGAGTCAAAATTAACATGTAAGATGCAAAACAAGGAACTCGGGAGCTAAACCTAGGAGGGAAAAGTCTAGGGAGACATTTTTTGACATAACAATTATAAACTAAATACTACCTAAACAAGTCATAGTGTTAATCTGATACTTCTTAATTGAACCCTAGCACTCACTTAGTGAGCTAAGGATAAGGCAATAATTAAAATGGAATATTATCTTCACTTGGACTTTTCCATACTTGATTTTCCTTTAAAAATACAAGAAGATTCAAATGGTTATTATTATTTTCCCAAACTCTAAGAGACAAGGCAAAGTCATTAGACAATTAATCAAGTGGCAATGGAATAGTGATTGCTACCCCACCATAGTAGGAGATTTGACCCACAGAGAGGGAATACGAACCCCTACAAAGTTGTGGATGTCCTTTATGTGGCCCAAGCTACCTCCAAATATGTAGGTCGTGAACTTCTTGTGGGTGCTACTTCATCCTCTTTGCACAGGCTATGGCGCTTTATGCAGGCCGTGTGAATTCACTCATCCTTTGCAACAATACAAATGACCTTTGCACAAAGAAAAACTTGCAAATCAAGTTACCAGAACCAACAATCGAACCAACACTTTCTCTGATTCTAGCCAACCCTTCAAATGCCTGCAAATCTTCAATTTGAAAAAAAGAATTTGCATTTTGAAACAAAACATTTCACAAAATTACATAGCAAAATCAATTTTTCTAAAAAAATATATTTTTTAATTTTTCTTGTGAAATCAATTTCGCTCTAGGATGTACCAATTTTCACCTCACCTCTAGATCCCCTCAAAATGGAGAGTGTGTCTACAAAAAGGCTCTTATACCATGTTGGAATAGCCAAGGATACTCTGCAACTTGATCTACATTCTCATAATATGGAAATCAACAATACAAGATAAGAAACTGATGATATTGATGAATCTAATTGAGCATAAACTTATATTGACCTCACTTACCAATTTACATGAGAATGCCTCATTATAAGCATGGAAGAGGCAATCCACCTTGCATGTGGATTGAAAGTGTCCCATGATTTTGCACATGCATGAAGACAAGTGTCCTATAGGTGTTAACCTTTGGATCACTTGGAATGTGCAAACCAACAACCTTGTGTGACAAGTACATTGGATGACTAAAAAGTGTCTTTTGATGTGAGATGGAAAGTCTTCCAACCTAAAAAGGTATGCACACGAGGTTTACCAAACAACTTGGTAACCTCTAACCTCTAAAAGGTTGCACATTCAATTAGACAAGATGTTGTCTAACCTCATCAACCTAAGTACACTTAATCTATAGTGAATAGATAAATGATTCACTCTAAAAGTATCGAGTGGTGATTGTCACACCACTCCCACAAACAATTACAAATGGATTCTTAGAACTTTTACTTGCCTAACTTTATAGTAGTGACAATCATTATTAAATTAAAATATCATATTGATTAGACATTTCCATACATGATTTTTCTTTTCAAATACAAGTAGATTTGAATGGCTTTTATTATTTTCTTAAACCCTAAAATACAAGGAAAAGCCATTGGAGAATTAATAGTGTTGATGGAGTGGTGATAGCCACCCCACCATACTAGGACTAGTATGGAGTGGTGATGACCACACCACTCCCCCACAATCCCAAATAAACTCTTAGAACTCTACTCACCTATCTTCATAGTAGTGGCAATGATGAGTGATTGTCATTAAGCTTTGAATGAAGTGTGAGTTGATTTGGAAAAAATAATTGTTAAGGGCTTGAATACGCAAAGGAGAAAGTATAAGATTTTATCTTTTGGGCCCATCTTGTTTACATTTTGAGAGAGTGAGAAATAGTTTGAAGATCTAGAAAACATAGGATAGTATAGAGTATGCAATGGATGTTCATGAGCATCTCAAGGGTAAACAACAACCAATTTATTAATTTCATTCTTACTAGGGCTTTGCATGAGCATGTGGAGTCTTTAAATTAATACATTCAATTTTTATCTTGGGATGTTGATCCAACAAGTCATTTGTGCAAGGCTACAAATAACTATTTTTAGTTGAAATTTTGTTCATTGCCCAATAATCAACACACATTCACTAAAACATGTCTTTCTTTGGCATAACTACAATGGGAGAACCGCACAATTACAAGCTAGGTCTCATCACCCCTTGCTTAATGAGTGCCTTCAATTGCAACTTAACTTTGTTAGTCTCTACAAAACTTTGATGGTAAAGCCCAATTTTTTCGTGCAATATAAGCAGGCAACATTTGTAACTCATGCTCTATAGCTCTCTTTGAAGGCAGCCCTTTGTGCTTAAGAAACAAATCTAAAAACTAATTCACCATCCCACTTCATAGTGCTAATGGTGAGTATGAATCCCATGTAAAGTCTTTAACTCAACCCCCATATGCTCTTGTTTCCACATAGTAACAAAAAACAAATTTCCCACTTTCCTTCTAAAGTAGATTGTATATCTCATATAGAGGTCAAGACTACCAAAGATAACACCACAAACATCTTGAGGTATCACATTAATAATCAAGATTTGGATTAAGACCAAATGTCAACTTACATTTCTTTGTGACTAAGAGTTGCATGCCTTGTTTCAATCATCCCAAGGAATATTGATGAGGATGATCTATGGTCTTCAACCCAAGCTTTCCAATCAACTAAGAAAGTAGATTTTCTTATGACCACATATCAAACAACACATCTATCTTCTTTCCCTTAACTTGAATCTTGATGTGGAATAACTTAGTGAGTTCCTCTTTCTCTAGAGAGTCATCACCCACTACACACATGCTTACATATCGTGGCATACAAAATCACTCATCCACCTTAGAGTTGCAATCAATCTCTTTACTTGTATTTACATAGCAGCCTTATCATCACCTTTCTTCTTATTTCTTTAAACTCCCAACTCAAGATATAACTTCCAACATCTTTCATTAAAATGCACATCTTTGTCACAATGAAAACAATAAAATTTCCCCTTATTTTTACCATCTTTGGTATTGATTCGTAGGTAGTAGTATTTTATTTTATTCTTATCTCTACCTTGTTTCTTTTGCTTGTAGGAAGAGTTTCTCTTCTTATGGTGGTAGAATTTTATTTTATTATTATATTTAGTATTAATTGAGGTAGTAGCATTAAATTATTTTATTCTTATCTCCACCTTGTTGCTTTTGTTTGTAGGAAGAGTTTATCTTCTTATCTAGCTCTAGTTAATGTGATTGGGCACATACCTCACCAATATTGAAGTTTAGCCATTAGAACATGTTCCTTTAGGTGTCCAAATAGTATACTTATGTACTTCATTAGCACCTCATGACCCATGACATCTTTCCCTAGCCAAATCACTTGTCTTGTCTTTACCTAAAATAGTGTAACTGCATAACCTTTTATTATTTATGGGAAATTGGATAAAAATGGTTTTTGAGAGGCCCTTTAAAATCCCCCCATTTGGAGATAGGTGGTACCTTATGATATTCTAAAGACTTAAAATAACTTTCATACCACATGAGAGCATGCCCAAATAGCTTAAGTCTTATAAATGCAATGGATGAGTGTAGGACCATTTCAAGACAAATAGTGGAAATAGGAGAAAAAAAGCTTTTTACTTAGCCAAAATCACGAAATGGAAGTTTGACTTTTTTGAAGGGTTGGACATAATATCCATTTTGCAAAACATATAAAGAAAAAAAAAGGGCTCTTCTTTTTGTAAACCTACAGCTTGCAAAACACAGAGATGAAGGAAATGGATATAAGATTGGGAGAAGATGGATATCTAATTTGGAGGCAAATTTGAAGAGGTAAGGGTTTAATTTGTCCCTTTTATATTTTTTTTCTAAATCTAATAATTTTTTTGTTTTAAATCCTAAATTTGTATGTTTTAAATTTTAAATAGGTAACATAGATCAGGAACATCAAAACTCAAACCCTCCCCCACCAAACCCTCCAACAATCTAATAGAAAATTGAAACAAATATTAATGAAATAAATAAGATTATAGAAATTTATCACCACCACCCTCAATTGCTTCAATGACATCAAGCTTAGAGGGAATTATTACTCATGTTCAAACATGCACAAGCCAACATGAATCATTTAGGCAATGGAGAGAAGCCAAGAAGGCAGAATATTCTAATGGTTTATCATATGACCTGTCGGTGCCTAGAAAAACTATCTTTCAAAATAGTTCATTTTTCTCGAAAAAACCCAAAAGATCCATCTTTTTTTCAAGTTTTGTCTTTGAAGTCAAAACCCATCAATTATACCCTATCAGAGATATTTTACATGGGTGCCCTTCTAAAAAAATCTAAGTAAAGCCCCCCATGCCCTTTGGTTTTATTCCCTTAAAATAAATTTTGCCCTTTTTTCCCTTTGTTGGCAAATTGGCAAATTTCTGAACTTCCAAACTTCTTTTCATGTTCAAAATTTTGTCAATTCCTCAACAATACACTTCGCCAATAGAATGAAAGAGGAGGCAGCCATGACTTGAAAAAAGTGTCTAAGGCAAAGGAAAGGGTGCACATAAAGGCCTTTTTCAGTGAATCTTTGAGTTAGCAAACTTGAGAGTTGGCCGATAGTTGTGTTCGCAGACTACAGGCAACATGGAAAAGGCCAAGGTAAAATGGCAAAGGCAAAAGATAAGGAAATGTAGCACTTTTCCCATGGTTCGGGAAAGATCAAATTCACAGATAAGGGAAAGGATGTCCAAATCAAAGGTTTGCAAAAAATCATTTTCACCAACAAAGCAAATCAAAAGGAGCAAAAGATCGATTAAGGTAGAATTATGGGGGGGCTTTGTCGAGGAATCAACAAAGTCCCGAACTTTGTAAAAGTTCAATTTCTTTAAGATTTGCCAATAACATAAGGGGCAAAGGAAAAGGAAAAGGAAGGATGAGTTGGCTGGTTCAATAAAGGCAAACTTTATCGATTGAGGGCTGAGTGTGATGAAAAAGTTGAAGAGTTTAGCAAAAGGTGGAATTGCCGACAAAGTAAAACAAGCAACCGACTTAGTTTGAAAGAGTGCAAAATTGTCGACAATGAAGAAAAGATGGAGCGGGCTTGGTTCTAAAATGTGGGGATTCATCAACAAAGTGGGGAGAACAGTGAAAAGTGGTTCATGTCTTGGTGAATTACTCCTATCGGCCAAACATTCCTCATCAGCCACCTTACCTCTTATCTTCCCGACATTCAACACTCCCTGATGTATGTTCCTTGCATCACTCACCTATCGACAAGACCATATGCTATCGGCCAACTAAACACCTTTTGCACTGAAATCCTTCCTCATACCGATGTGTCTCTGATACCACTATCACTATGACTTCTTCCGTCGATGTAACTCAAAACCCTTCCACCGATCACCAACTCTTCCTAATGTATGCCTTCACCTTTGTATCTATCAAGAGATACATTCTTCAATGTACATTCAAGATATGCATTGTCAGTGTGACCTTCTTCGTTGGTGAGCGCTTTGTATATGCTCCTGATACATTGATGGCATAGCTTGCAAATACTTTCACCAACTTGCGATCATCGGTTTCCTTCACCATCTCTACCGATCGCCTCTCGCATCTAACACAATGTATATTCTCAGTATACATTCAGAAGATGCATTCTCCACATACATTCAACGAAATTGACCGTTGACTTTCCTTGTATCTAATCCGATGTACATTCGCAATGTACATTCACAACATGCATTTCAAATATGCATTCAGTGGGACTGAACGTTGACTTCCTTTGTATGCCGATACACTATCGGTCAGACTCCCCAGATTGGAAGCTTTCAACTTTCTCACTCCGACACCTTTTGTCACCCCGATGCAGAACTTAACCATTCACAAGATACTTTGCGACATACACTCGGACATACAACTGTGAGATACACATGAAATGAACCCCGACATACATTAGTTAATACACACAGAATGTATATTGGGTGAAACAACACAAATCTTCGCCGATCCAAACCTCTGCAAACCTTGTAACTTCATAGATCCTTTTCTCCGACAGCCACACAGATCTTAGACTTTACCAAACTAGCACATGAGGATGCTAGGATCTATCAGAGCATATTGCACACGATCCTGCAAACACAAATGAACAAAACAAAAAAAAAAATGCAAAAATGCAATGTACAGCCATTCCATCGATTCCAAAGAAATCCAAGCGATGGAATGGCTAAGAACCCATCTCGGCCACAAAATAGTAAATCAATTGCACACAGAGAAAACCTTAAGAACTCGAATGACAAAAAGATGCACAATAGAACTTTGTTTATTATGTCTTTTAGAAATAGACACAGATGCTCTGTTTCTCAATTACAAATCACTCTAATCTCTCTACAATTTGTCCACTATGATCTCAATCGATCTGATCTTGGGCATTTATCTACTTGCCCTCAGTAGTACTGAATTGACTCCAAGCAGCTGGGAGATCACAACTGACTAACAACCTCTAACTGTCTAACAACCTTGTGATTACAGATCAACAAGTGTCCTTGGGACTTACAACATAAACCTAGATACCAACTAAATTGACATGCATTGGTCAAACAGACCTTATTACATTGAATGGTCTTTTAGGACCTTATTGGAAACATCAAAATGAACATTAAACAGTTAAATGCCTCATGGAGGCCAATGTGGATTGGGTGCTCCTACACTAGTCATATTTGTCGATAAGGAAAATAAATACAACTAAAATTTGACTAAGGCAAACAAAGAAAAAAGAACAAATGGTTCCCTCAGGGAATCGGCTAAAGGCCAAACTAGTTGAAGAGTTCAGTAAATGGATAAATTGTCGATAAAGGTGAATTGGCCAGCAGGGAAAGAGTTCGTAATGATATCAATTTGTCGATAAAGTAGATGATGGAAAAAGCTAGCTAAGCTTGGGAAAAATGAAATCGCCGATAGGGGCAACAAAAGGGGTATGGTTCGATAAAGTCAAAAGTTTCCAACAAAAGGAAATGAAGCGGTAGAAATAAGGTTCGTGAAAATTCAAATTCACTGATAAAGGCAAAAATGCAGCCAAAGGCATAATGGTTCGTGAAAATGATTTTTCTCTGACCAAGGGGGATAGAAAGCAGAGTTCAAGAAAATGAAAAATTGTCGATAAAGGGGAAAATGGTCTAGTTCAGGAAAGTTGGATTTCGTCGACTAAGGGAAATGTGGAGAGTTTGATAAATCAAAAATTTGCTAACTAAGGTGCCAAGGAGCCTGCCAAGAAAGAAAGGTTCACTATGGTGGATTTTTGCCGATGAGGTAAAATCAAAATAAAAAATTAGATAAATGCAGCAGTAGAAACATACCTTGTTGATGATTGAAACAATGTTTGTCGTCTGTGTGCAGGTAGACAAATTCAATGGGAAGATGAAATGCTTCAATGACTATATTTTCTAAACATCCTTCAAAGGACATGAGATTAGTATGCAGGGCATGGGCGTCCAAATTGTTCGCTGATTTTCTGATAGGGGGTCATGCGCCACATTCATTACAGCGGTTGCTTACAGTTGACTAATTTTTTTAGCATCTAGAAGTTGCATGGTGAGCTTAATTGCTATATATACATGTTTGAAAGACATTTTCAGGGTTGGTCATTGAGCCAATTGTCAAGTCTAGAGCACCTAAGGATTTTCTCTGGCATCAAAACACATTTTGTCTAGTTTGTTAGTGAAGGGATGTATTCAGCATAGTGTAGGAAGGCTATGTAATGCAGATTTGAATGTATTGGTATGTCTCCATGGGAGTTTCTAGCGATTTTGGTAAATATATAATCGCAATTGTATATTTTCCCTTGCCACATTTGCTAGTATGATTATAATAGATGTTTGGAGATGTGTGACAACATCCAAGCTAATACAAGGCTTTGTATTTGTCATTCTTTTGTTGCCTATGAATCATTATAGTTCTCTTTTGGATTATTAAGTATGTCCATTAAATGAGGATCTATTAGTGTCATATATGTGAATATATTTATAGTTTTGTTGATCTCATGATGTGTATTTTCTTTCCTCCTTGCATTCTATGACTTTGTTGCCCAATGGAGTAGGCACCGGTCATATTGGAGAGAGATCAATCACTCTTTAAAACAAACAAATCATTCACTTGTGGTTTAAGAGAAAAAACCATCTTTCATGTGCATGTAAATTCACATAGTTGAATCAACTATATAGGGGTTTTGTGACAGTCAGCCATGCTTGACTTAGTGACAACTTTTGGAGTGAAGATGATGAGTTGGGTTTGGCTATTCAATTATTTTTAGTTATTCATCTAGTTTGAACTTAATACCTATTTAGGAATACCCCTTTGGAATATCCCTCCAATGTATAAGTTGAGATCAAAGTGCAGAGGAGTCTACCCACTCTTGTTAGTTGGCCAAAATCCCCCTCAACTTGTTGATAAACCTCTTCCTATCACCCTGACGACAATGCCTAGCCTAGGTGATTTAGGAATGTTTTAGAGTTTTGGTCTATTACTATTTTGGGTCCCAACATTTTGGCATCATTGTTGAGGACTTGAAAGGTCAAAGAAATTTGAAAACCCTTGTAACAGTCAGTTTGTAGTTTTGCATGTGTTTGGGTAAGTTGGCAACCCATCAACTTACGCCAAAATTTTGGCCTCATTGTCGAGGATAGTTAAAGTGTTGGGTTATAAAAATTTGAAGACTATTGGTGTGAGAAACCTAGAATCAAATTTGAATCCCTGAAGATCAGTCACGCTTCATGGTTTTTCCTCATTTAGTGAGGTGGTGACTCTGTTGTCAAAAGAAAATAAGGGGTTGTTGTGTGCATGTTTCAAAGAGGTTACAGTTGGTTAAGGTACATGTTCTTCTTCCATATTTGACCATGGTTTCTTTCTTAGTAAAGGAACATGTTATTTGCTATCCTTTTTCCTACACAAGTGGTTTGTAGTTAGTCATGGCCAATTGGTATGAATATGGATACCCTAGGGAGGATTCTTCCCATGCATCTTCTTATGTTGCAGATCCTAGGAACTATATGGCTTTTAACTATCTTGATAATGCATTTTCTAACCATGACCCTAATAATTTTACAAACCCAAACCTATTTACACCCTTGCCTAATATAAATGAGTCCACTAGGCTATAGTATGAAATTGAAAAAGAGAAGTAGTTGCTAGAATCTTTGTTGCAGCAGGAAAAAGAATTAGAAAGCCAAATCATGTTGCATCAGCCCAAGCTGCAATCTAATCTCCTTCTTGATGTTCCCCGTTGCTCTCTCCCTCAGCCTCCTCCTATTGCAAATGAAAATAGATACAAGTAGTTGGACCGCTCATGGGTCAACTATGAACAACAATCCATGCCTAAAAAGGTCTATTAGCAGATGCCTTTGTTTGATATGTGTAAGAATTATGATGGGAAGGCACACATTGAGGCATTTGCATACTTCATGGATGAGTTCCAGTTTCAAGATGAAGATATGTGGATGAGATTTTTTGTTAGATCTCTATGTGGAGTAGCATAGAAGTGGCTGTTAGTTTTCCTAACTAGCATTTTGCTTCCTGGGATCAATTGGTGGCTGCATTGGAAGATTATGCAAGAAGTCTAGACCCTATTTTTCTTGTCCAAGAACTTGATGATATTAGAAGGTAGGAAGGAGAGTCTAGCATGGAGCTTAGCCATAGATTTATAGTGGCCTTGTCCCACATCCCAAAGAATTTCAGACTTGATCCTCCTATTTGTATTGACATGTATCTGAGAGCTTATGATGTTACCTTAAGCCCAGGTTCTTTACAGGAGGAGTCCAATCTAATGAGTATGCAATAGGCATACATGTTCATTGATTATGTTGACAAAGTTAAGAGGGATATGATTACAAAATCTCTATCCTCAAATGTAGAGGTAGCTGGTAATGAACAGGTTGTTGTAGACAACAAGGATGTGGATGTTTCATGTGATCTAGACATAATATCAAGTGATGATTGTGTGTGCAAAAGTGTAGAGGAAGGTAATGGTACAGTGTATGACATCAATCTAGATGGAAACAATAGTGATTACACCTACCTTCAATTAGATCAATCATCAGTGGATGATGAAGATGAGAAAATCAATTATGATGATTTTGAATCTAGTGAAGAGAGTTGACCCTGTTGTTTGTTGTAGCATTGTGAAAAGTCAAGAAGATATTGATGAAGGAATGAGTAGAAGGTACAATGTCCTTTATGAAGAACATGCAAGTCCATCAAGTAGCATAATCCATGATTATCATTAGTTCATGGATAATCCTCTTTTTGAAGATGACTTAGAGTTTAGTGAATATGAGTTGTCATCTTTGGAGGTGGAGAGTTTTATGTTGTATGATCTGGTTACCTATGGACACCAAGTGGATAGAGAGGGATGTATACAAAATGATCTTAAGGGTAAACAAGAGACTACTCTCTTGTTTGTTGTGTTACCCTTTTCTGATATATATAATGATATTGAGGTCATTGACACTTGTTTGCATGAGGGTGATGTTGATTATGCTTCAGTTGGACATCATGAAGCCAATTCTATAACTACAAATGATGTGGAGATAATAATTTCCAAATATGAAGACTCTGTCACAGATGCTTTTTTAGAGCTTTGTTTGGGATAGTTATCTCTTATTGATGGGGATCATGTTGAAAGCATATTTTTGAGTTCGTTTGCTAGGCCTGAAAACATTGAAGCTTGGTTTTCTAGTGTGGGTCAAGTTTTTGATCTACAGGGTGAAGTGGAGAAAATCATTAGTGATTTTCTTAGCAGCAATTTTTACATAGCAGTGTGTGTCAAGGAATTCAAAATAGGGAGGCAACTTGAATATTTTGAGTCTTCACTTGAAGTGCCTCAAGTTTATGATTTATATGCTAATGGTATAGATTTAAATCTGAATCATGCCTTCGATTCAGTCATGGAGGAGTACATTAGCATTTGTAGTGCAACTAGGCCACAAAAATTAGAACAAGCATATGACATAGCCCAGCATGAGACCACACCTGGGCTAGATACATTTCAACTTGATATTTTTCTTCATGCTAATATTTATGTAGACCTAGAAATGCATCATGCTAACATGAAATATGAAGGTGGGTACTTTTACGGGAGTCAACATGATGATGAGGCATATTATCTATGGCTACCTTACCCTGGTGATAATTATTTCTAGTTTCAGTATGATGATCTATGAATACATCCGTATTTTGTATGTCCATGCATGCAAAATATTTTTATTTATTATGTTGGGTGATCAGTATAGCAAAGGATTGAGGGAGATCAGCTCCTTCAATAGGCTTGTCTTTGACAAAGGCAAGTAGCTTCACCAATTTTTTGCAGGGTTGGCCTACAGTGTCCCAAAATTTAATTATTTTTATGAGATTTTATTTTAGATTTTTAAAATTACTCATTGAAGTTTGAGGCTTTGTTTTTATTGATACTACTGGTAAGTGTAATTTTTTTTTATGATTTAAAAGTTCTTTTCGTAAGGAGCTCCTAGTAGGTTGTGCGGGGAGATGGATGGAGGTGGCATGATAATTCTTGTAGACTTAAGCCTAGTAATTATCTAATTTAGGATGATCAATTCTTTTCTCCATACATTCTTATTGGTGTAACCTCTTTGTATTTGATCACATATGTATGTTTCTCTTTTCTTCTCTTTTAGGGCTTCTGAGAGGAAGCCTAATTCTAAGGAGGGGAGGATGTAAGGTCCACCATTTTCACACTAGATAGACACTTCTATATGCTCTTATGGATTTATACTTTGAGGACTCTATTACTAATATAATGATATTTTATATATGTATGTAGGGGCCTATGTTTTATTGTGTTTGGATATTATGTAAGTGGGTTTTGTGTGTGTAACTAGAAATTTGGGTGTTATTTTGTAGTTGTGATTTCTAGGCTTGTGTGTTTTAGAATATTGATTGTTAGAGAAATTACAAGATTGAAATAATTTAATTTTTGAGTGAATGGATTTATTATATATATATGGAATTTTGAAAATAAATGTTGTATAGTTAAATAGATTTTATGAGAAATGACTAGTTAATATTGGCTTGAATGTTTACTTTATATTGCTTTGGATATTATAGACATTTTGGATTCAAATTATATGAATGTTACATTTTAATGATTGTGATGAGATAGTTTATTAATGGTTATGCATTTATCAAAAGAGTTTATTAAGTGAATTACTTAATGAACTTAGATTATATCTCATGTATTATTGGATCATGAACAATACGCACTTTTGTTATACATTATTTCAATTGCTTCATCTATTTATATTCATGGACGTACTAATATTTGAAGTGAGAATGTAGATGGGTGGCTAGGATATACATTTTTGGAGGTTTTTAGGAACTTTCTTATGTGTTTGCCCCGTTAAGCCTAGTCTTACTCATGGAAGGAGTAAAGACTAATATGTGTGTGTGTGATACAAATTTATTTTGATTATTAACTCTTATTTTTTTATTTTTTTATTTGTGTTCCTTTGACCCCATTTTTAATTATTTTTATTCTTTGAAAAATTGTGGAAAAGAAAATTTATTATTGTTGATGATGTAAGTTGTGGGGAAGGGAAGAGTTAAGACAATTTATTATTTTAGAGATTTGAAATAGGAGAAGATTCTCTTTTGGCTATTATGGGAATGTGATATTTTATTTTTAGGGGGTCATTTATGTGAGTGGAATACTTTGGGTTTGCATGTTTGGTTTTATATATTGGGGATGAATTTTGAAAAAGGGGAGAGAGAGATGCACGGAAAGAGAAAAGACGAGAAGGAAGAAAATGGTAGAATTTTTCTATGATTGAAAGGAATGCATGATTTGGGGCTCTCCCTAACTTGGTCAGAGATGAGACAGGAACCTTATTTTCTTTTGTTGTATGAGGTTTTGATATGAAATTACTTTGTATGAAATCTTTGTTGTAAATGGAATTTTTCTGTGTTCATGTTTTAATGTGGGAATGGGTTGTTCTGGGATTGACACTCCGAATCTAATGAGGACCTCCGATGTAATAGGGAAGAGAGATGTGGGCCTCTCTTGGGCTAGTATGGCTTCTTTGGTTGTAATTTGTGTTATTTCTACATGGGGGTGTTCAAAGAAATATATTTATATATTATTGATAAGGTGTTGTGGGCCGTGGAAAGAATGGGTGAATGATGGAGGTTATTGAATGTGGATGGCTTTTGGGAGACGTGGAGATTGTTTATGTGGTGATTTGTGGTGTGTATGTGTGGTGAATTGTGGTGTTGATGGAGGTGCTATGGTGGTTGGAAAAATGATATTGGGTGTTTATGCATTGTGAAGAAAGAAAGTTGTTTCTCTAGAGCCCAAGAGAGAAGACTTTTCCCCTCTCTCCCCCTTATGGAATCTTGAATGGATGACATTGTTATGTGTTTAAGCCTTTGGGGTTTTGCTTGTTGTATGTGGTTGAGTTGTATCTTTTCCCTGTGTTGTGTTTGATGTGTTTGCATGTTGTAAACCTATTCCTAGAAGCCTCCATCTCGGGGGTGGGGTTGTGAATCAACCCCTATGGCAAGGAGGAGAGTAGTTATAGCCATCTCTGTTGTCTTTATTGCAGGATTGATTTGTAGAAGTTTTGAAGACCTATTACATAAAAAACTGTTAACCTATTGAGGAAACTAGTAAAGAAATTATGGCATGACAAAGTAGCCTCACCAATTTTCTATAGGGTTGGCCTGCAATGTCCCAAAATTTTGGTGACAGTCTCTTTTGACTATGTTGTTTTGTAAATATGTTTTGTGTGTGTCCCTTCATGTGTTTTGTGTTCTAGTCAACCCAGAGATATTATGAGGTTCTCATTATGCCACATTTTCCACACATCCCCAACCAGAGCTAGTATTGGTGCCCAGAAAAACCATCTTTCAAAATGCTTCATTTTGCCCCAAAAAACCCAGAAGATCAATATTTTTTCCAAGTTTTGTCTTTGAAGTCAAAACCCATCAATTATACCTAATTGGAGATATTTCACATGGTTGCCCTTCTAAAAAAATTCTAAGTAAAGCCCCCCATGTCCTTTGGTTTTATTCCCTTAAAAGAAATTTTTCCCATTTCTGCCCTTTGTCGGCAAATCAACAAATTTTTGAACTTACAAACTTCTTCTCAAGTTCAAAATTTTACTAATTCACCAACAGAATGAAAGAGGAGGTAGTTGTGGCTTGCAAAAAGTGTCTAAGGCAGAGGAAAGAGTGCACATAAAGGCCTTTATCAACAAATCTTCAAGTTAGAAAACTTGAGAGTTCACCGATAGTTGTGTTTGTCAACTGCAGGCAATGGGGAAAAGGAAGAGGTAAAGTGGCAAAGGCAAAAGATAAGGAAATGTAGCACTTTTCCCATGGTTCGAGAAAGATCAAATTCACCAATAAGGGCAAGGATGTCCAAATCAAAGGTTTTAAAAAAATCATTTTTGCTGACAAAGAAAATCAAAAGGAGCAAAAGATTGATTAAGGTAGAATGACGGGGGGCTTTGTCGAGGAATCGACAAAGTCCCAAACTTTGTAAAATTTTAGTTTCTTCAAGATTTGCTGATAAAAAAAAGAGCAAAGGCAAAGGAAAAGGAGGGATGAGTTGGTTGGTTCAATAAAGGCAAAATTTACTGACTGAGGGCTGCGTGTGATGAAAAAGTTGAAGAGTTTGGCAAAAGGTGGATTTGCAGATAAAGTCAAACAAGCAACTGATTTAGTTGGTAAAAGTGGAAAATTGCTGACAATGAAGAAAAGATGGAGTGGGCTTGGTTCTTAAATGTGGGGATTCACCAATAGAATGGGAAGAATAGTGAAAAGTTGAAGTTTGCAAAAGGTCATATTTGCTAATAAGGTAAATAAATAGAACTAAAATTTGATTAAGGCAAACAAAGAAAAAAGAACAAATGATTCCATTGGGGAATCAGCTAAAGGCCGAACTAGTTGAAGAGTTCAACAAATGGATAAATTATCGATAAAAGCAAATTGTCCAATAGGGAAAGAGTCCATCATGATATCAATTTGTTGATAAAGTAGATGATGGAAAAAACCAGCCAAGTTTAGGAAAAATGAAATCACCGATAGGGATGACAAAAGGGGTATGGTTTGATAAAGTCAAAAGTTGCCAACAAAAGGAAATGAGGTGGTAGAAGGAAGGTTCATGAAAAGTCAAATTTGATAGTAAAGGAAAAAATGGAGCCAAAGGCATAATGGTTTGCAAAAATTGTTTTTCACTGACCAAGGGGGATAGAAAGCAGAGTTCAAGAAAACAAAAAAATGTCAATAAAGGGGAGAATGGCCTAGTTTAGGAAACTTGGATTTCGCTGACTAAGGGAAATGTGGAGAGTTTGGTAAATCAAAGATTTTCTTACTAAGTTGCCAAGGAGCCCGCCAAGAAAGAAAGGTTCGTTATGGTGGATTTTTGCTGATGAGGCAAAATTAGAATGAAAATCAAATAAATGCAGCAGCAGAAATGTACCTTGTTGATGATTGAAATAGTGCATGTCGTTTGTGTGTAGGTACACAAATTCAATGGGAGGATGCAGTGCTTCAGTGACTATATTTTCTAAACATCCTTCAAAGGACGTGAGATTAGTATGTAGGGCATGGGCACCCAAATTGTTTGTTGATTTTCTGACAAGGGGCCATGTGCCACATTCATTACAGTGGTTGCTTGTTGACTAAATTTTCTAGCATCTAGAAGTTACATGGTGAGCTTTATTGATATATATACATGTTTGAAAGACATTCTCAAGGTTGTTCACTGTGCCAATTGTCTAGTCTAGAGTGCCTAAGGATTTTCTCTAGAATCAAAACATGTTATGTCTAGTTTGTTAGTGAAGGGATGTATTTAGCATAGTGTAGGAAGGCTGTGTAATGCAGATTTGAATGTAATGGTATGTCTCCATGAGTTTTTGTAGTGATTTTGGTAAATATATAATTGTAGTTGTATATTTTCCCTTGCCACATTTGTTCGTATGATTGTAATAGATGTTTGGAGATGTGTGACAGCATCCAAGATAATACAAGGCTTTGTATTTGTCATTCTTTTGTTGCATACAAATCATTACAGTTCTCTTTTGGATTATTAAGTATGTTCATTATATGAGGATCTATCAGTGTCATATATGTGAATATATGTCTAGTTCTATTGATCCTATGTTGTGTATTTTATTTCCTCCTTGCATTCTATGACTATCTTGCCTAATGGAGTAGGCACCAGTCCATATTGGAGAGAAATCAATCACTCTTTAAAAAAAAGAAATCATTCACTTGTGGTTTAAGGGAAAAAACCATCTTTCTTGTGCATGTACATTCACACAGTTGAATCAGCTATATAGGGGTTTTATGACAGTTGTTCTTGACTTAGTGGTAGCTTTTGGAGTCAAGATGATGATTTAGGTTTGGTTGTTCAATTATTTTTAGTTGTTCATTTGGTTTGAACTTAATACCTATTTAGGAATACCCCTTTGGAATATCCCTCCAATGTATAAGTTGAGATCAAAGTGCAGAGGAGTCTACCCACTCTTGTTAGTTGGCCAAAATCCCCCTCAACTTGTTGATAAACCTCTTCCTATCACCCTGACGACAATGCCTAGCCTAGGTGATTTAGGAATGTTTTAGAGTTTTGGGTTGCTGCTATTTTGGCTCCCAACATGACCAAGTAAAATATTTAGACTTTACCAAATCCATGTTCACCCAACATTTTATCAACCCTAAAATTGGATTGCATATTGATGTCTTAATCCTAGGTATTGAATTAAATGGTGTAACATCAAGGTATTACTTAGAATGTTTAGGATTGTTGGTGGATGGTTTTTGATAAACCACCCAACAACAATTTTGATGTACCTTTATATTTCCTTCGTAAACTATATGCAGAGTTTGTAATGGGTCACCATGTGAATTATTTTGATTTTAGAGAGATCTAGGGAGCAGGTAAAGGAATGCCTAAAGATAGACTTGGGCCAATGAGACAAGTACAAGGTCCTTTTATTTCCCCTCATGATATCCCTTCTCCACCTTCAATTCAGCACCCAGACATTGTTGCAAATGCAACATAGCAGAGCCTCATTGTCATACACTCTTTGACTGAGCACTTGATTACACAGACCTCTCAGCTAGCACAAACACATGATATTGGTGGTCATAGTGGATTACCTAAGATTATTGGACCCTCCTTGTCCACATATGTTTGTGTGCCTCATCATTGCATTATGTGCAATCAGTTGTGCTTAGGTCATCTCAGGGAGAGAAATGGGCCACCCCTTAACACTTAAGAGTACAATGTCCCTCATAGATCACCTTCATGAGCTAAGGCAGCTAGGTCTAGAACTCAAGTTGAGGCATCAAGGACTAGAGCACAAGCAGAGGCATCATGGGGTTGAGAAGGATACAAGCAAGGCCAATCTTTCTTTCAGGTAAAATTTTAAGTTAGATTTCATGGTGTATTCAATTTGAATTTAATATAAACAAAGATTACTACTAATGTATCTAAGGGAGATAACAATTGATGACAAAGGAGCTGACAGAAGTTCATCATGGAACTCTTTCTACCATCCAATTTGGCCTAGACTTATTGATATACATTTTTCTACTCATCTAACTTTTTTTATTGTATGCATTTCATTTTTTGTGAGTAATTATATATTAATTTCTATCTTGATGTTACTTTACTTTTACAGTCTATGCAAAATGTGAATGATGTGGTACCTTTACCAATATACTTTAGTTGAACTTCTGATCAACCCAAGGGACCATCATTCACCAAAAGACTCTCAGAACGACAACAAAGGTAGGAGGTAATTCAATTGAATTGTACTTTAATTGATGATTTAGAAAACTCAAATATTTGATTATAGTCATTTAGATCTATTAATTTAAAAGTTATTATTATTATATGTATACATAGAGTCTTACATTCTTGTCACTTTTCATATAGGAAATGTTAGTTGATTCATCCATGATGAGTCCTTCTCAATCAATGTAGGAGGCCTCGTTGGTGGTATGAGCTTTTTTTCTAGTAGATAATTTTTTGTTTAGTGTAGTCTAGAATGTTTATTTACACATATAACCTTTTTAATGTATGCATTTCCTTTTTTCTTATTAATTATATATTAATTTATTTAAATTTTATTTTACTATTACAGTCTATTCCAAAAATGAGTGATGTGGCACCTTTGTCATCATGCTTCAATAGGACACCTGATCATCTTAAGAGACCATCATTTGTAGAATAACTCTCAAAATGACATCTTGAAAGAGTTGAGGTAATTGAGTTGAATTTTTATAAATAATTGATAGTTAAGAGACCTTATAGTTGATTGTAGTGATTTAGATGTATGTTAATTTGAAAGTTCTAAATTGTAGTAGATAGGTTTATGTTTACTAGTCTAACTTGTTTATATTTACCATTAAACTAATTAATCAAAATTGTGGTTTGACTTGTTAATGCAGTAGACTTTGCATCCATTAACTACTAGACATCATGGCACAAAGAGGACACTTTTTGACCTGATCCATTATAGGTTGAGGATTTGCTACAGCTATAGGGTCAAGTGTGTTGCAAGTATGGGCGTAACCGGTGTTGTCATTGATGTCAACATACTCCTGTTGCTTTAATGATAAGGAATGGATGAACTGTTTGCTGAGGATATTGGTCATATCAGGAACAGTGAAGAATAGTGAAAACAGTAAGGTAAAATTCTAAGATAGGATAAGGATCAAAGGATACAATTTAAAGGGTTTGTAGATATGTGTCTTAAAGTGATCCAATAGAGATTTCATAGGTCCACATGAATATCTAAAGAAGTTGTGGCTGCTCAAGTAAAACTGGCTCCAGCAAGTGTTCAAAGGTGACAGAGTGATACAAACAGGTCCGGTGAGATCCAAAAATGCATTATCCTATTCTATGAATTTGAGGGAGTGTTCAGGAAGACTTTGTGAAGTGTCAACTCATTTGGTTCATGGTTTGAAGGTCTGCAAGCATCTATTCCTTTGTGACAATGATGACAGACTAGGTTCTTGAGGTTCTGGATGAAGGAGAGAATGATTTCAGTAAGCAGATGAAGTGTGGATGTTCTTGGTGATTCAGGCAAGATTGTGGAGGTCTTTCGATCATGTCTAGTTTGTTTTGGTGGTCCATATTAGAGTTTGAGCTTGCAATTGAAGAAGTTACTTCTGGATGATGGTGTTCTTCGAGTTTGGCTGATCAGATGAGTTACACATCTTGTGGATGTTCTTGTAGATGTTTGCCGACTTAGATGATTATTCCTAAGTTGATGTCTTGTATAAATAAGGGATTGGAAAGTCATTTCAAATGAATCTGGTGGAGATGAGAGTGTGGTAGCGAAGAGGAGAGTGAAAGGTAGAGTAGAAGTATTGGGCTTAAATGGAACTGATTCAAGCATTGTGAAGATGCTATTCTCCAGTTCATGTATGTGATATTTATTATTTTGTAAACAATGTGTCTCTCGTAGGCAGTGAGCATCTTGTGAGCAATGTGCTCAAGCAGTGAGCCCTAATTGGCATGTGTCAGTTTGTTCTTTCTATTCTTCTAACAGAGAATACAATCTTGGGTTAATCACCCCGTGGTTTTCCCCTTAACCAGGTTTTCCACGTCAAAATCTTGGTGTCTTATGTGTTGATGTGTTTTTGCTCTTGGTTTAATACATTGTGTTTCCATGGTTGAATTATTATTATGCCACTAAGTTACAAAGTGAATTTAAGTAATTAAATTGGAAGAAATTTTTAGACAACTAATTCACCCCGCTCTCAGTTGTCTGTCCTGAATCTAACAATTGGTATCAGAGCTAAGTTCCTCTGGAAGAGCTTAACCGCTTGAGGAGATCCAGGATGTTGTCCTACAAGAAGGATAGTCTAAAATTTGAAGGAACCAATTTTAATCTCTGGAAAAGTTGAATGAAATGTCACTTGCAATGTATGGGAATGCAGTACGGGAACATGGCTTCAACGAAGTATATCCTCCATAGGGTGGTCCAAAATCCCAAAGTGAAATCACAGATGCTGAAAATAATCTACGGACTAAAGAAGCTCTTCTAAGTGCCTTGTCTGATTCAGAACTTTCAAATGTTGTTGACCTACAAACTACTTTTGAGATTTGGGAAAAATTGGAAACTTTGCATGAGGGAGACAAATATGTTAAATGTGCAAGGCTACAAAGTCTGAAAGGAAAATTCAAAAATATGAAGATGAGAGAAGATGAAAATATCACTACTTTTATGCCAAGAGTAAATGAGCTTGTTTGTGGATTTAGGTGTGCTAGTGGAGTCTTGGATGAAGATGAGATTGTTGGCAAAGTTCTGAGATCCTTCCCTGCTTCTTATAAAATCAAGGTTACTGCTATTGAAGAATTCAGAGCCCACACAACTATCACAAGAGATCAATTGGTTGGTAAATTGGTTTCATTTGAATTGACCAAGTTTGGAGATGACCCCCCTAAGACTGAATCTACATTCAAAGCCAGTGTCTCTGTAAAAGGTAAACAAAGGTTTGATCTGGGAGAAAACTCTTCAAGGAAACTATCATGGTATGAAAAAGCAAGAAAAGACCTTGAAGAAGAAGAATTTGAAACTACTCAACTTGAAGCTCTTATTGCAAAAAGACTGCCAAGAGGATCTGGTAAGTATGAAGGGAAATTGCCTTTTAAGTGTTTTAACTGCAATAAGATTGGTCATTTTGCCTCAAGATGTCCGGAAAGATTTTCAAGGCCAAATCCTAACAGATCAAGGTTCCAAAAGAATTGTTACTATGTTCATGAGGAATATGATAATGAAGGAGTAACAGATGATGAATCAGAGACAGGAAATAAATCTAGAAGTGAATGGGTGTTTATTGCCATCAAGGAAGAAGAACCAATGTCCTCTAAATCTGTCAATCATAAAGTTGTAGAAAGAGCTCTGGCTGTCCAAGTTGAAGAAAAGGATGATTGGGTCATTGACAGTGGTTGCTCTCACCATATGACTGGTGACAAAAATAAGTTCATAGATTTGGAAAGGTATGAAGGTGGAGTGGTAAAGTTTGGTGATAATTCTACTGGTAGAATTAGAGGAAGAGGAACTATTTCTTTTGATGGAAGGAACAGAACTGGTAATGTACTGTATGTTGAAGGATTGAAGCACAATCTTCTTAGTGTTGGACAATTAGTGGACAAAGGCTATGATCTCTGATTTAAGAATGGAAAATGCAAGATCTTTGAAAGTTCTGAAACAGAGATTGCATCTGGTACTCAAACAAAAGGTAATATCTTCCATTTAGTTGGTACTAGTAAAAGTTGTCTATTTGTACAAATTGATCAAAGTTGGTTATGACATAGGAGGATGTGTCATGTGAATTTTGATAATATCATCAAGATAAGAAATACTCAGGCTGTAAGAGATCTTCCAAAATTGGTGAAACCTACAAATAGTTTGTGCAAGGAATGTCAGTTGAGTAAACAAAGTAGAGTCTCATTCAAAAGCAAGGAACAATCTTCTATCGGATTATTAGACTTAGTTCATACTGATTTATGTGGTCCGGCAAGAATCAGGAATATGCAAGGTGATAGATACTTCATGTTACTAATTGATGACTATTCCCGGATGATGTGGGTAACTTTTCTAAAAGAGAAATCAGAAGCTCTTGAGAAATTCAAAATATTCAAGGCTATGGTAGAAAATGAAACCGGATTAAAATTGAAATATCTGAGGTCTGATAGAGGTGGAGAATTCACATCCGGTGATTTCATAGAATTCTGTGAGAAACATGGAATAAAGAGACAATTGTCTACTCCTATGACTCCACAGCAGAATGGAGTAGTGGAAAGAAAGAACTGAACCATCCAAGAAGCATCTAGAACCATGATAATGGAAGCAAATGTTCCTCAGATCTATTGGAGAGAAGTTGTCAGCACTGCAGTCTATACTCTCAATCGAGTTCAAATTAGAAGCAATACCAGTAAGACTCCTTATGAACTTTGGTTTGGCATCACTCCTACTGTGAGGTATTTTAGAGTCTTTGGTAGCAAATGTTACATCAAAAGAGATGAAGATCTAGGCAAATTTGATGCAAGAAGTGATGAGGGAATATTCTTGGGTTAGTCTACTCAAAGCAAAGCATACCAGTGTTATAACAAGAGACTAAGAAAGATTATAGAAAGTAGAAATGTGAATGTTGATGAAGGAATTGAAAAACCCTTAAGGTTTTATGAATATGATGAAGATGATCAAAATGGGGTTCTGATTCAAGGAGCCCAAGCCCCTTTTGAAATTCAGATTCAAACAGATCCGGTAAATCAGGAAAAAGAGATGAGTTTTAATGAGCTTGATCAAGAATTAGATGTGCAAGAAACTCCCAAAGTTCCCAGGTATGTAAGACTAAACCACTATGAGGATCAGATAATAGGTGATAAAAGCAAAGGTGTACAAACAAGAAGAAGGATTGCTCAAGACTTAAAAGAATATTGTCTGATTTCAAAGATTGAACCTAAGACTGTGAATGAAGCTTGCAATGATGAGAATTGGACTAAAGCAATGGAGGAAGAACTAATGCAAATTGAAAAAAATCACACTTGGGATCTTGTTCCCAGACCTAGAAACAAGAATGTGATTGGAACCAAATGCGTCTTCCGGAACAAACTGAATGAAATTGGTGAAGTAATTAGAAATAAAGCTAGATTGGTTTGTAAAGTTTACTCTCAAATAGAAGGAGTTGATTTTGAAGAAACTTTTGCTCCAGTAGAAAGAATTGAAGTAGTCATATTATTTCTTGCATTTGCTGCCTTCAAAGACTTCAAAGTGTATCAGATGGATGTCAAGTCTGCCTTCCTGAATGGTGACTTGGAACAAGAAGTATACATTGAGCAACCGGATGGATTTCAATTATCTGATCACGGTGATATGGTCTGCAAATTGAAGAAAGCATTGTATGGACTAAAGCAAGCCCCAAGAGCCTGGTATGAAAGATTGGATAAGCATCTTTTGAAGATTGGTTTCAAAAAAGGTACTGCTGACAATAATTTGTATTTCAAAATTGATTATCAAAATATCTTGATTGTTGAAGTGTTTGTTGATGATATCATTTTTGGAGGAAGAGATGGTATGTGTAAAACCTTTGCAAATCAAATGAAAAGTGAATTTGAGATGTCCATGCTTGGGGAAATGAATTTCTTCTTGGGTCTACAAATCACTCAAAAAAAGAAAGGAATCTTCATTTCTCAGACCAAATATGTGAAAGAATTGTTGAAGAAATTTGGGATGGAAGACTCAAAGCCAATGAATACTCCCATGGCAACCGGATGTAAGTTGAGAAAAGATGATGACTCTCCTAAGGCTGATCAGAAAAAGTATAGATCAATGATTGGAGGACTGTTGTATCTCACTCAAACTAGACCTGACATTATGAATGTTGTTGGTCTTGTTGCCAGATTCCAAGCTGATCCTAGAGAATCCCATGTCATGGCAGTCAAGAGGATTTTTAGATATCTAAAAGGGACAGTTGAGTATGGTCTATGGTATCCTAGAGATCATGATTTCTCTCTTCATGCCTATATAGATGTTGATTGGGTAGGAGATGTGGATGACCAGAAGAGTACCAGTGGTGAAGCATTCTTTTTGGGGAAAAGATTGGTTTCTTGGATAAGCAAGAAACAAGAGGCAATATCTCTATCCACTGCAAAAGCAGAATATATTGTTGCAGCAGGTAGTTGCACTCAAGTTTTGTGGATGAAGCAAATGTTAAGAGACATAAGAGTGGAATATGAGGAGCCCATCACAATCTTCTATGATAATTCAAGTGCAATAAATATATCTAAGAATCTAGTGTTGCATTCAAAAACTAAACATATATCCATCAAGTTTCACTTTTTGAGAGAGCAAGTGAACAACAATGAAGTCAGATTGGAGTTTGTGCCTTCCAAGGATCAGATTGCAAACATCTTTACAAAACCTCTACCTAAGGACTCTTTTGAGTATCTCAAGGAGAAGTTAGGGGTTATTGCCCCTCCGGTGATGAACTAAGGTGCACTAATGTGCATTAGTCCGGTGGATATCACAGTCATATCTTGTGGTCCGGATTGATGATGGGGAGCTTCTACTAAGGGAGAGCAGCTGGTATGGTTCTGAAATGGTGGAATTGCAAGTATGTGCCCTTTGCCATTGATGTCAAAGGGGGAGAGAAGACATGTGAAAAACAAGTGGTTGTTGATCAAAGGGGGAGCAGGAAAGGAAGAGAAGACATATGAATGGTTGTTGCTGATAGGGGGAGTTGTGACAGTAAGGAGAAGTTCTTGTCTTGATGGCCAAAATAATTTTTCACATTATATGTTGCCATCAATGACAAAGGGGGAGATTGTTTCATTGATGTCAACATACTCCTATTGCATTAATGATAAGGATTGGATGAACTATTTGCTGAGGATATTGGTCATATCAAGAACAGTGAAGAATAGTGAAAACAATAAGGTAAAAGTCCAAGATAGGATGAGGATCAAATGATACATTTTAAAGGGTTTGTAGATACGTGTCTTAAAGTGATCCAATAGAGATTTTAGAGGTCCACATGAAGATCTGAAGAAGTTGTGGCCGCTCAAGTAAAACTAGCTCTAGCAGGTGTTCAGAGGGGACAAAGTGATACAAACAAGTCCGGTGAGATCCGAAAATGCATTATCCTATTCTGTGGATTTGAGGGAGTGTCTAGGAAGTCTTTGTGAAGTGTCAACTCATTTCATTTGTGGTTTGAAGGTCTGCAAGCATCTATTGCTTTGTGACAGTGATGACAGACTGGGTTCTTAAGGTTCCAGATGAAGGAGAGAAGGATTTTAGTAAGCAGATGAAGTGTGGATGTTCTTGGTGATTTAGGCAAGCTTGTGGAGGTCTTTAGATCATGTACAATTTGTGTTGGTGGTCCACATTAGAGTTTGAGATCACAATTGAAGAAGTTACTTATGGATGATGGTGTTCTTCCTAAGTCTGGCCGACCAGATGAGTTACACATCCCGCAAATGTTCTTGTAGATGTTTGCCGACTTAGATGATTATTCCTAAGTTGATGTCTTGTATAAATAAGGGATTGGAAAGTCATTTCAAATGAATCTGGTGGAGATGAGAGTGTGGTAGCAAAGAGGAGAGAGAAAGGCAGAGCAAAAGTATTGGGCTTAAATGGAACTGATTCAAGCATGGTGAAGATGATATTGTCTAGTTCATGTATGTGATATTTATTATTTTGTAGATAGTGTGTCTCTTGTAGGCAGTGAGCCTCTTGTGAGCAGTGTGCTCGGGCAGTGAACCCTAATTGGCATGTGTCATTTTGTTCTTTCTATTCTTTTAACAAAGAATACAATCCTGGGTTAATCACCCTGTGGTTTTTCCCTTAACCAGGTTTTCCATGTCAAAATCTTGGTGTCTTATGTGTTAATGTGTTTCTTCTCTTGGTTTAATACATTGTGTTTCCATGATTGAATTATTGTTATGCTATTGAATTACAAAGTGAATTTAAGTATTTAAATTGGAAGAAAGTTTTGGACAATTGATTCACCCCCCCTCTCAATTGTCTATCCTGAATCTAACAAAGTGGACCTTTAGTATTTGGAATGTGGATTGTATATAGATTTTGAGATGGTGAATGCCACATTTTGTAAAAAAATGTTTTGAGTTGGCATATTTGCCAAATTTTTGTATATGTCTACAGTTATGGACTATATTTTAATATATATACACCTTGATATATAATATAATTTAAATTCCTTATGTGCATGTATCCTACTTTAAAACTTAAAAGTTGAATGTATAATCACTTTACAATGGTTGAGTTATGATCAATAACATGTTATAGATTGATTACTTGTTATATATGATTGTTGTTCTTGGTAGAAAGATGATATGTAGTTTCCTACCTCAATACATAACTTGATCTTAATTGCCACATAATCATAGTTTTAGTTAGATATAGGATATTCTTAGAATGACATGTGACCTTTTTCCCTTCAAATGATAATGCATTGTCCAAACACCATTAAGAAGACATTATTGTTTTCATATCAATGACTATCTTATTACTAATATAAAACAAAGATTTGTACATAAGTAGATGTTACATGAGTTACTATATATTTCTATATGAATACCCTAATTAGTAAGAATTAATAAAAAAGAAGCATAATTGAATTCATATGAAATCTATATTTAACATTTCATTTTAATTTATGCTAAATTAGTACATACTTGTTCGAAATTTGTTTACATGTTAAATTATTACATGGATGCTTAGTGTTAGTTAACATATTTGTTGAACTAGACTCTTTTTGTATACATCTCATAATAATCATGATATTGAAACTACTAGATTTGATATGATAATCATTGATAATTTCTCATCTTACATGTTGAGCATGCAAGATACATGTTAAAAATGACAAAATTATGATGTTTTTCATTAAATCAAAGATAGTTATTTTTTGTATTAATGAGAAAAGACATGTTTGTGTGTTTACCCATTTTGTTATCTAGTTTATGCAAAGAAATGTCATTCACAACCCAAATTCAACAACCGTTGCATTTGGAAATGTAAATGGGTGTATATCTTAAATGGAAGTATGTTTCAGTATCTTATACTCCATGTTTCAATATCATATTCTCATTTCATGGTCTGTAGGTCTAGCATACCCTCATTTCACCTTCTATATGGGTTATGGAAAGAATATAATGAGATAGAGAGGAAGACTAAGAGAAATAGGGAGAGAGACATGTTTGGCATGAAATTCACATATCCTCATTTCACCTTCTATATGGTCTCCATGCTTTCTATATCATCATTTCATAGGTCCACATGTTTGACATGGTTCACTTATCCTCATTTCACTTTCTATATGTATAATGTATCCTCATTTCACCTTCTATATGTATAATGTATCCTCATTTCACCTTCTACATGTATAACGTATCCTAATTTCACCTTCTATATGTTTGATAGTATTTGTGTTCCCTCATTTCACCTTCTATATGATTAACACAATTTTCCTATCATCATGTCAGCATCTATAGGTCTAGTATACCCTCATTTCACCTTCTAAATGGGTTATGAAAATAGCAGAATGAGGTAGAGAGGAAGAGACAGATATAGGGAGAGAGATACATTTGGCATGATTTGCATATCCTAATTTTCCTCACATCTACATGTTTGAAATGATTTTCTTATCCTCACTTCACCTTCTTTATGTATAATGTATCCTCATTTCACCTTCTATATGTATAATGTATTCTCATTTCACCTTCTATATGTTTTATATCAATTGCTTATCTTCATCTCACCTTAAATATATGTTTGACATTATATCATCATTTCACCTTTTATGTTTCTCATTATTTGATTATCCTCATTTCACCTTCTATATGTTTAACATGATTTTCCTATCATCATTTCATTGTCTATAGGTCTAGTATACCCTATGTTGATGCTGAAAATGAAAAAACTAATGAATCTATAACCAAAATCACAATATTTTCAACATCACATCAATGAAGTTTCTCCTAAATGAATTCTAGTGCAGAAATGTAATATTAAACAATGAAAAGCCAAACACAGACATCCAAAAGAAAATAACTCCATTATTTCCTATCACTAAGATCTTGGATTACACATTTGATGCTCTCTGATTTTTATAGGCACAAATGCATCAAGAAAGCTATGATGAATGGATGAAAAGTTTTGTGATCAAAATCCAATGTCCCTAATGGTGAGAAGAGAGAGGGCTTATATAGATGTCCTCATAGGATATATCTAGTTTATGGGAGAAATGTGGGATTAAAGAGCAAAATGGAGAAATGGATATTTATCCCATATTGTCTTGATTCAATGTAATTAATGAAAGAAATAAATGGAACAGTTTGTGGTATGGTGGAGGTTTAGGAATTTAGAATTAAAGTGGATTTGTGAATTAGATAAATGATTTAATTAAATGAATTTATATATGAAAACATGAATGATTTAATGAAATATGCAATGGATAAAGATTTATGTAAATTAATGCATAGGTACTTTAATGATTATGTAAATAGAATATGTATGAAATGGATAAATGATTTATGGATAACTAATTATGCAAATCGATAAATGACTATAATATTTTAATGATTTAAGTGAATTAATGAATAAATAGAGGAAAGTAATAAATGAATTAATTAAATATAAAATAATATCCATTTAATTAATAGAAGAATAATAGGATGACTGTGAGGATAAATTCAAGTGTCTACATTTTCCCCTTCTTTGAGACAATGCAGCATGTCGCGTTGTTTCAAAGAAAAAAGAATTCATTAACTGATACATGCCCTAGGGATATCCTAGTAAGGATGATGATAAGGATGATATGCCCCCTCGAGAGATTGATCGAACAAGTTGTGATACTTGATTAATCTCTCGATAGATCACGGGGAGAGGATTTGATAATTGATATTGCATGAGTGATTAAATAGAGATGCAGATTTAATGAAAATGTACAACTAATAAGCAAAGATGTACATTTGATGAAAATGCACAACTGATAGGCGTAATCGAACAATTGATGGAAAGGCTTAGTATAGCTAGGTTGATAAGCTAATTAAGTTAATTGAGATTGATGCTAGCGCAAAACAATGATTGATTAATAGATTGAGTGATCAGGGAGCATTGGAGTCCTATGCTAAAAAGCAAGTTGATTGATTTGATATTTGGATTAGAAGACATGTATCAGTTGGATAAAGCAATTAATTACTCCTTGAGATAAGAAGCATGAAGAAAAATGCAATAATGAAGGGAATGGATGATGGAAGAAATGATGGATGAAAAGGGATATGAAGGAAATGAAGGTCATAAAAATTCTTGTGCTTTACATAGTGCTTTATCATCATAGAGATTATTACATCGCAAATTAGTATAAGTGTCTAGATAACATGAATGTATACATGACCTAAAAACTGTTTACGTTTTGATTTAGCAATAAAGTATAAGCATCTAGGTATAAGGACCTTAGATGACCTAAATACTTATTGCATGGAAGACACTATCAGACAAGGAATGCTCTCATCCACACTAGACTCATATGTCCTCAATGATTTTAGACAACCATGTCTTAAGGCGAGTTATCTTGTGAATAAGGAACAATCCACATATAGCAAACAAGTGAACATGCCTCGTCCTCGCCTATCTAGTCTAAGACATCCTCGAGAAGCTAAAAGACATGCCACCAAAGATAAAATGATAAATCAATCAAAGACTAACAAACAAATAGGCATCATGCTTCAATGTAGAACTAATTCTTGTCACAGTTTATGCATTTGGTTGGATTTGAAAGATGGATTGATAGGTATGTTGTAATGTCCACTTGATTGTCGATCTTGGTGTGTTTTGATTTTGTTGAAGTTTAGAGTTGAGTGGCGATCTAAAAGTATCACTATTTTGGAATTTTTGAAGTTATTTGATTTTTGGAATATTTGAGTTTTTTGGATTTTTGGAATATTTAATTTTTTTTTATTTTTGGAATATTTGATTTTTTGGATTTTTGGAATATTTGATTTTTTTGGATTTTTGGAATATTTGATTTTTTGGGAATTTTGGAATATTTGATGGATTGAGATGAATTGTGAGCGAGCAGATAGACAATGAGGATAGTTTTTCTAACCGCAAGATGTTAAGTATCCCAACCCATAGCTAAGGTTGAGGAAATGCCCCAGTGAGGGATACAACCAACTTAGTATGCATGGAGAAGAGAGAAAATGAGGGGAATGCTAAATGATTCACAAGCCATGGTGAGTGTGAAAAGGTTATTATGAAGTGGGGGGTGAATGGGATGGAAATATCAAGTGGAGCTATAAAGGAAAGAGGAGTGAAGCCCCTACACATGGTGTCGATTTCTTGATTTTCACCATGGCACTTTCTCAAGGCACCACCGAAGTGGTTTTCACCATTGAATGAATTGATTTCTCTTTACTTTTTATTTTAGTTATTATTTGTTTTTGTATTTTTTCAAGACCTTTTTCATTTTTTTTCTATTTTTTCAGGACCTTTTAAAAAGAGTGTACTCTCTAAAGTACTCAGGTATAAAACCTACGAATATGCATACTATTGATGGGATCACTAAGCAATTCACCTTCTAGAGTAGATAACTGGTATGCCCCTGATCCATATAGAGCAGTGATAACATATGGGTCCAACTAGTTAGGCTCAAATTTACCCGTCTTTTCTCTGTCTTGTTGATTGTGAGGATTTTCACAAAGGACAAGATCCCCAATCTCAAATGTACATGGTTTCACTTTATGGTTATAACTTCAGCACATCCATTGCTGGTATGCTCTGAGATGATTGAAAGAAATTTGTCTTCGTTCATCCAACAATTCTAATTACTACAAATGAGAATTTTGGTAGTCTTCATCACTGATTTGATTGTGCAAGGAGACCCGCAAAGAAGGCAGCTCAACCTCGATGGGTAAGATGGATTCAGATCCATAGATAAGGGCATACGGGGTGGTGCTTGTGGGAGTATAGACACTCATGCGGTAAGCCCATAAGATAGGATTCAGTTGAACATGCCAATCTTGACCAACTTCATTGACCGTCTTTTTAAGAATTTTGAGAATGGTCTTGTTAGAGGCCTTAGCCTGGCCATTACCTTGAGGGTAGTAAGGTGTAGAAAAATGTTGTATATGGAATTTCTCATAGAGTCCACGAGCATCCTCATTTTTGAACGAATAACCATTATCTGTGATAATGGATAAAGAAACACCATAATAGCAGATGATATAGTTTAGTATGAAAGTGGCTATTTCTTTTCCAGTGATGTGGGTGAGGGGAATAGCTTCAATCCATTTCGTGAAGTAATTTGTGTCAACGAGAATGAACTTATGACCATTGGATGAAGGTGGATGGATCTTGTCCATGAGATCAAGTCCCCACTGATAAAAGGGCCATGATCTAGTGAGCGGCTACAATTCTTGTGTAGGAACATGTATCAAGTCTACATGTTTTTGACACTACTAGCATTTTTTTAAAAACTGATAAGCATCCTTTTCCATTGTAGGCCAATAATAACCCATATGCAAAATTTTCTTGGCTAAGGTAGGACCGCTAGAATGTGCCCCACATATACCTTCATGTATTTCTCATAAAGCAGTGAGGTCAACATCATGCTCAAGACATCGGAGTAAAGTACCATCGAGACCTTGGTGGTATAGGGTATCAACTAAGATTACATAATGAGAGGCTTGATGGATAAAGGTTTTATGGGATTTATTGGATAGGTCAGATGGCAATATGTTATCATAGAGATAGGTATAGATATCCCCATACCATTGATAATTAGGACCAACAATAAGACATGTCATTTCATATTGCGGTACATTGTAAGCAGGTTCCAAAAGAGGTTCTACCAAGAACTCACAGTAGGTGGCATTGCTTGGCATTTCCACAAGTTAACCAATTGTTGCCATTGCATCAGTAGCTCTAGTGCTATCTCAAGGGATCTGCTCAAAAGAAATTGATGTGAAATAGGCCTTGAAATCATCCACCATTCTTTTGTAAGGCATCAAGTTTTCATCTTTTGTTTTATAGTCATCATTAACTTATCTAATCACCAGTTGAGAGTCACCAAGGACATGCAACTCTAGGATTTTCCATTGGACAGCCATACAAAGCCCAAAAAGTAATGCCTCATATTTTGCAATATTGTTGGTACATGGAAACTATATCTTATAATATTTAGGTATACAACCTCCTTGCGGTGTGACAAAGAGGATGCCAGCACCAGAACCACTTTGTGTGAAGGAGCCATCAAAATATAAAGTCCAAAGATGTGTAGATTCCATGTTGAAGATTGATTCATCAAGGAAATCTATAATAAGAGGATGGTCATCTATCACAAGAGCATTGGTGAGTTGATTCATTATAGCTTGTCCTTTGATTTCTTTTCTTTCTACGTATTCAATATCAAACTCACTAGGAATCATAACCTATTTAGCCAATCATCTTGTGAGTACTATTTTGTTCAGGAGGTACTTAAGAGGATCAATTTTTGCAATGAGATTCATCTGGTGTGTAAGCATGTAATGTCGCAGCTTCTGTGAGGCAAAAACTATGGCAAGGCATGCTCTTTTGATAGAACTATAATTGATCTCATATCCCACTAGAGTACGACTGATGTAATAAATTGCGCATTCCCTTCCTTCAGAGTCATGTTGTGCCAAAAGTGCCCCTAATGTTGTGGCAATTGTGGATATATAAAGGAGTTAAAGGCTTATCATTTGTAGGAGGTACTAGTACTGGTGGTGTTATCAAATATTCTTTGATTCTCTAAAAATCTTGTTCACACTTGTCATCCCATTTGAATGGAACATTCTTGTGTAACAGGTGCTAAAATGGTTGACATTTATCTGCAAGTTGCACTATAAAATGGCAGATAGACTGAAGTTTTCCTTGCAATGATCATAGCTGATTGATATTCTTAGGTGGAGGCATTTCAAGTATAGCTTTTACTTTTGCAGGATCAGCTTCAATTCCTTTAGATGAGACAATGTATCCAAGGAGTTTTCCAGAGGTTGCCCTGAAAACACATTTCTTTGGATTCAACCGGACCTTGTATTGTTCTAATCATGTGAAAAAAATTTCCATGATCTCTAGATGTCTAACTCTAGTGTAGGATTTTCCCAACAAATCATCTACATAGTCTTCCAAATATGTATGCATCATGTGATGAAATATAGTGGTCATTGCATGCTAGTATGTAGCTCCAGCGTTCTTCAACCTAAAGGGCATGACATTCCAATAGAAGATTCCCCAAGGACAAGTGAATGTTATCTTAATTTGATCTTTAGGAGAAATTTTAATCTAATTTTAGCCTGAGTAACCGTCCATGAGGGATAACATTTCATGCCCTGCTGTCAAATCCACTATCATGTCAATGTTTGGAAGTGGGAAGTAATCTTAAGGACAAGCTATGTTTAGATCTTTGAAATATGTACAACATGGATACTCCCATCAAGTTTTGAAACCAGTAATAAGTTTGAAATCCACTTAGCATAGCCAAGAGGTCTTACAAATCCCACATCTAGCAATTTTTGCAATTCATCTTTTACCAATAGAGCAACATGCGGGTGCATTTTTCTCAACTTTTGCTTAACAGGTTTTTCCCCTGCTGGCAAAGACAAGTGATGCATTACTAAATCTAGATCAATTCCTGGCATGTCTACATATATAGGACCATGCAAAGTTGACTTGTCTTTCCTTGTAAAACTGTATATGCTCTATTCTCTCTTCAGGTGTTAATGATTCTGCTAGATGAATTAACCTTGGTTTTTCTTCTGTGCCCAGATTTGCTGGTATTGTCTTCTCCACCAACATAGATGATTTTTCATGATATAGTGCTATGGGAAGTGTGTCAAGCCTTCCATCCTTAGGCACCTCAGAGAGGTTTTCACCCCCCTTTTTTTTTTATTCATGGGTAAACACTTTTGACCGGAGCTATGAACCGGCTACAATATCAAGTGGGCAGGGGGGAGACTGGACCTCGTGACCGTCTTTACCGCAACGGAATTACTTAGCCAATCGAGCCAGGGCCCTTGCCCAGAGAGGTTTTCACCCTTGGATACATCCTTTATTTTTACTTTTTTTGGGTCTAATAGCATCGTAGAACAGTTTTCACTAGAAGACCTATTTACATTTTTAATAATTTTACAACTAAAAGGCTTGGCACCTTATCTGAAGTAAGTCACACTATTGAGTTCTATGACAAAACATGCTTTATGATCCCCAAGAGTTGTGTCTTCTTGTGCTCCCAAAAAGTTTACGATTGCCTCATCATTTTGAAACACATGTAGCTGTGGCAATCCCTTTTAATCCCAATCAATGAGTTGGGGGTGAACCAAGGGTAAAGGGTCATGATTTGAGTCAATATTTTGAATGGATTCAAGGGTACAAATGTTATGATCAGGTTCAAGGGTAGATATCTGCCCAACATCATCACCCACCAATATCTGCCCCTGAGGCTGTGCAAGTATCTGAGGCTATCCTGGCATCTATCCCTGTATCTATATCCCTGGCACTGATGGTACAATAGCCTATACTAGTGGAGCATGTCGTTGCCTCCTCCTAACTGGTCTCTCCATCCCTATCTCCCCAATCTCTCCAACTCGCGTCAGCCATGTCAGTCTAGCTGACACCTAGTATGCATCATAGTCTGGTAGCATCCTTAGATCTGTAGGACCCTATCCCTACTACCATACAACTTGTTGTAGCCCATCTCTCTCTGCCAAAGCCATCTCAACCACAACCTCTGGCCCCCAATCAAAAACCTCCTATCTAGTCCTCCCAAAAATGGCATCACCAACTGGTACTACCTATGGCAACCTGAACTATCTCGACAGCCTCTCTGGAAAATAGCACTCTATAATATATATGCTGCATCCAAAAATATATCTCACCTACCTCACGTAGACAAGCTCGGCATCCTCCTCATCTCACCTCTTGCATCCCATCCATGGCCTTCATACAGAGCTATCTACCTCATCTAATCTCCTCCACCAGTACACTACTCCTCAACGTTGTCAGTATGTCAAAACTCCTCTATACATCCTAGCATAAGGCTCTCCTGCAGCTCTAGCCACCCATCCCTCTGGCCTCATCATTGGGATGTGCTCATACACCCATACATGCAAATTTGTAACCCCTTCCGACATACTAGCTCTGAACATATACGCACAATCATGTAGGAAATGATAGAGCTGTCCAAGTACACAGTCTGCCCATGCATATCTCGTCCCATAGGAGAACATCCCCTCCATCACTGTCCCCCATCTGACTGGAAAGCCTCTCACTCACCTATCTCCCACCAGCCATCTGATGATCGCCACTACCACTCACTGCAAGCTATCACATAGCTCCTCCATCCTCTCCATCAAGATCTTTGAGCCCTCCACTCCAATGTCGGGTGTCCTGAATAATCTCATGAATGCAGGTGGACCCATATTAGGATCATAATCAACTCGATCCCCATCTATAGGAATCCACAGAATCTGAAACACATCCTCTAGCGTAATCGTCACCTCTCCTGTCGGTAACAAGAAAGAACTATGCTCGCTCATCCATCGCTCCACCATCGCCATCATCAGTCCTCGATGTACCTGCACTGGCTCCAATCTCAACACATTCTCTAATCTAAGGATCTCTAACACTAGCTTCTCCTCTGCATCTAGTAATCACACCAATCACAAATCCCTAGGATGTGGCTCCCATGATAACAAAGGCGGTAGTATATCTTGCATCATGTCATTCATCATGTCAGTCCCTTGTGCTACTTAAATGCTATCAAAATTTGACCGTTTATTGCTCTCCTAGCTTCTATCTACCATAAGCGGTTTAGTTTTCCTTATGCGCCTATTTGTTAATCAAAAGTGACCTCTTTTACCATATGTGTTTCTATCTTGTTCATAAGCGATCTATTCTACATATGCGATCACGGTTGGACTACATGCGAGCTAAACTCCATATGCACTTCTCTTTTGCCCATATGCGAGCTACACACCCTAAGCGAGCACTTATTCTTTCTAAGCGAGCTAAATTTCTATATGTGCCTACTGTTTGACCATAAGCGACCTATTCCTATCTATATGCACATTTTGCCTCTCCTATTGCTTAGCCAACTAAAAGTGACCTAGTTTCTCTAAAAGTGACCAAGCCAAGCCTAAATGCAATCTAAACTACTGCAAGCACCCTGTTTTCCTATTTGCCATTGTCGAACCTACTTATAGCCCTATCCAAACCCTAATTCTTCTATGCCAAAGCCTATTTTTAGCTACTTCATCCCATTTGTTCCCTCCCAACCCCCATTTTCTTCATGTCAACCTTGCATCCTAGCTTTTCTTCTATTGCAAGTCAACCCAACCCTTCCTGGTTAGCCTAGCTTACCTCTTGAGGGGGCATCACCTGCCAGTTACACTGGGGCATAACCTTTTGTATCAAGCAAAATATTGTATCTTCTTTGACATAACACTCTATTGAACATTGTATCAAAGAGGGACAAAATGTAGACACCCAAAATTGACTCATTATCATTAACATTCAAATATCACATTATCACACATTTGCATTTGTCTAACACACTTGAGCAATATCCCTAACATATCTTTTTCTTCTATTAATGAAATAAATTCTAATTTATTTAATTAATTCATTAGTTATTTCTTCTAAACTATAATTAAACAATCTTCAATTATTTAATTATCTTCATTCTATCTATTTTTAATTAAATAAATTTTATTTATTTAATTAAAAATTCCTTTCATAAGCCCACTTTCCAATTAATTAAATAAATTGTATTTATTTAATTAATTTATCTTATCATTTATTTCATGAGCCGACATGTGTGCCTCTTTCATTTAAAAAGATAAGTGGTACTACATCCCTTTATTTAATATCTTTCATATGTAGTACTTTTTATGTACACAAGCACACATGAGCCCTATCTTCCCACCACTTGTCATCTTCACATTCATCTACATTTATCTTTCAATCTTAGCCATTCACATAGCCACCGAATCTCCACTGTTGATTGATTTTGGTTGAGTTCTATATAAGCACCCGCTCATTCCGTACTACATCAACCCAGCATTCATATAGCATCTACATTATCATCTTGAGCATATTGAACATTTAAGCATCCATAACATCCATTGAGAGTATTATCCTTTATCCATCATGGTAGCTTTTATCTTCATAATTGTTCATTGTTGAATAAGCAATCCACATCATAAACAAGGAATCACACAATCTAGGTGATGTGCTTTAATTGCATTACTTTTTGATTTCATTTAGATTAGATTCTTTGATGATGGTAGGGTTAGGTTTTCATGGCTATGCTTGATCTTATTAACCTAATTTTTTACCTATCACAACACTAACATAGTCATAAATGTCAATGAAGTCATCGATGGCACTTTCCTCATCTATCTGTGTAGTATTAGAGGACGCTACTTCCTTACTTGAAGTGCATGTTGTACTCAAGGTCTTATCTTTCTATGTGTCATATCCTATACTGGGGAATTTTTGTGTACGAGTAGGTTGTATTGGTTCTAAGATACCTTGTTTTTTTAAACCTAGAGGACTTTTACCATCATATCCCATTCTTTTCATAAGATCCAATCCTTTGTCGTACTGTTCAATGATATCTTTATCTCTACTTCTTCAGTTTGTTCTTTTTTTGCATTCTCATCTTTGTATAGCCATCTCAGGAGATGAGCTTCTTCCACTCCATCATAAAGGGCTCCCCATTTATTGAAAGTAGTTGATTTATAAACCAATGTAATATCAGTGTCTGATGTGGTCTTAGTCATATGTGGCTTTCCATAGGTGTGGGGAGATAAAAGTAGCCTTCCAATGCAAAGAGCATGATTCAAGGTATATTCTCCTACTCCTTGTTCTTTCACTTGTATTTTTATCTTAGCCTCATTGGATTTTGAGGTGGATGCCTTTAAGGACTTAGGATCAACATATGCTTGAGAAGGAAGTGCTTCACGATTGCTAGGGATTGTGATTTCAATTTTAGGCCTTAGATTATTGCAATACATGAAAGGGTTTGGATCTCCTAGTATTGTGATTTCAACACCATTGCGTGGGAATTTAATGCACTGATGGTATGTAGAAGGTACCACTTGCATTGCATGAATCAATGGTCTTCCCAAGAGGATATTATAGGTTAGAGGGAGATCAAGGACTTGGCAAACCACATCCTTTACCACAAGCCCAACCTTGATTGGTAAAGTAATTGATCTTTTATATGATCGTTCCTCTTCATCATATGCCTTTATGGTAATCTTTTTCTTTGGATCAACTACACTTTCAAAGAACCCTAATTCTGTGATCAATTTCTAAATACAAATATTAAGACCTGCTCCTCCATCTATCAAAACACATTTTATCTTGACTTTATGGACAAGGACTTCAATGTGGAAAGGTGTGTTATGTGGTTGTCAGATGAATGAATCATCATTCTCAATAAAAGTGAGAGTGTGAGGAGAAGTGATGTGTCCCGCCATAACTTGGAATTGATCTACATGCAAGTCTATAGACACTGTAGCAGTAGCAAGTGCTTTATCTAGGATAGATTTATTCTTAGGAGATAGGCATAGTAGCTTAAGTATGGAAATTTGCACTGATATTTTACCTAAATGCTCTATGAGGTTGTATCGCGAAGCTGGTGTAGTGGGTTTTGAATTAGGACCTCTAATGGTAATTGTGCCTCTGTAGGTAGTAACATTGCAATCAAGTTCTTTGCCTTTTATAATGAAAGTGTTCACATGATTATCAACTTCACTAATGTTATTTATGACATAGTCATACTTAGTAGAAGTATAGTTTACACCATCACCAAATTTGGGGGCCTTTCCTTTATCCTTGTCATGCTTAGGGAAAGGATTTTTTAACATCTCACAATCAGAGTTACCAGAAGGAGTGTGTCCATCAATTACTATCTTACCATCATCAATAAGGTCTTATATCACATGTCAAAGTTTATTGCAACTATTAGTCTTATGTCCTTTCTGTCTATGATAGTTGCAAAAGTGATCGCCATTCCACCATGGGGTTTGATTTGTGGATTATATTCTCTCATCTCAGGTACTATTATAAGATCATTTTGAAGGAGTTATTTTAATGCTGATTCAAGTGATTGTCCCAATGGTGTAAAATTTCATTTAGGGAAGCTTCTTTATTTTTCTTTTCCTTTGTCTGAAGATGAACCTTTAATGTTGTAGATAGGTGATGATGTTTTAGTCATTTTTGCATCAACAACTCTGTCATTGACCACATTCTTGTTCTTAACCCAAAAAGGTGTCTTATTGCGGCCAATTTTTGATCTTTGTCATAATTAAGTTTAATAGTTCCATTGTCGATGAGAGTTTGTTTGATTTGAAATCCCATTTCTATGACTTCATCAAAGGAATCCAATCATTTGAGGTGAAGTTCCTTTCCAATTTCCTTGTTCAAATTTCAACAAAAGAGGTCAACCAGTTATTTATCTGGAATGTTATAAGGTACTCATTTTGTCAAATGTCTCCATCTTTCTAAAAATGACACAAACAATTCTCTTTGTTTTTGCTTGGTGTTAAAAAGGTTTGACATGGTCACTTCAAGTTCACAGTTGTAACTATAATTTGAGACAAAATTATTAGCCAGTTCTTGAAAAGATTTGATGGTCGAGGGTAATCATGAAAACCATTCCATAGTTTCTCCTCCCAGACTATGAGGAAATAATCTCATAAGATATGTTTCATCAACTGTGAATTCCAAGGTAGCAGTGCAAAATTATCTTAAGCGATCTTTAGGATCTCCTTTTCCCCTATATTTGTCAAGTCTCGGTATGTCCCAATGACTAGGAAAATGTGGCATTGGTATGCTCAGATCGAAAGGATAAGGACATATATCTTCAATGGAAAACTTGTGGGATGATGTTTTACTATTCTTGAGAGTATCCAATTCCTATCTCAATGCTCTAAGCTCATCCAAAATAGGATTATTTGTAGGTGCAGGTTTTGATGTCTTTGAAGATCTCTTGTAACTAGGTTGTAAATAAAAGGGTCTGTGATCTTTGATTCTATCATTCATTGTAAGTAGTGATATATGTCAAATTTAGGAGGTAGTTTGATTCCTTCATCAGCAAGGGCCCTAAAATATTGTTGTAGATTACGTTTGACCACCTCCATAAGCAATTTAGTGAATCTATGATCATGAAGTGCTTGTTCTTTATGGGATTGGGTTACTCCTTCATTATCAGTTTCATTTGTTTCACTAGTTGCAACACCAATGCAATCTTCCCCATCAAATTCATTTCCCCAAGGGTTTCCCTCCTCTTGAAACATGCTTATTCTTGTTTTAGGGGACATAGGTGATTGTTCTGATCTTCGACTTAGGAGTAGACAATGTATGAGACTCAAGATTAGTATGCAACACAAACAGATATGAGTCTAAGATAAGATATGGGAATGGAATGGTATGACCCTACAGATGACAAGCCCGATATAATAAGAATGCAAGAACTCAAGGCAACCCTAGGTCTAAAGATAATTGTGATGCAAGGTTTTACCTATACTATGAAAGATAGACGCAAGGACAAGTGATCAAGAGAGGGTATGCTAAAATAGGAGATGATGAACTCCAAGAATATTTCTCTACTCAAAGATGATAGTATATTCCCTAACTCAAGGATGATGAACCTCAAGTGATACGGGTGATTAATAGCCAATGTTTGATTCAAGACCTAAGGAGAGTAACCTAAGTGCAAGCTAAAAGATTTGTTTGACTAACGATGGATTTGAAAGGTCTGAAGACATGGCAGAGTAGAATGATCAGAATATGCAAGGACCAGGTGGAATGATCTAAATATGCAAGGAATAAAAGATCAAAATTGAAGAACAATTTCCCCAAAGAGAATTAAATGCTAGGCTCATTTTGGACATGTAAGTCTGGTTCTTTCCTTAAAGGGCATTGATAAAAAATCCTGAGCAATATGTCTCGATTGCAGTAGTTCTTCAAGATGCATTTTCTGATAGACCTTGAACTATGATATGGGTAAGTGCAAAAAGTTGGGGGGCCAAAAAGTGGCCAACATTTTTTCAAAAAAAATTAAGACATGACGCGAGCGCATTATAATGCACTTGCATTATGGTTTGGTAATGACGAGCCTAAGGCTCAACAAAACCAAACCATAATGTGCTCATGTTATGTTTAATTATATATAAAAAAAGAGCATTTCTTCTGATTCATTTCTTTTATTCTCTCTACACCTACGGCCTACAAACCCTAAGGAGCGCGATCGCGTTTTTAAAGACCCAATTCAACACCAAAATCTTGTTGATTCATCGCCAAAATGCCACCACAACATTGAGCGGGCCAAAGGAGTGAGTTTTTTTGGCTTTTTTCTCTGAATTTGTTTCTAAATAGGTAGGTTTGAGGTAATTTTTGATGTAAATTTCCTTAATTGTTAGGAAATGTAAATGCACCTCCTCCTCCTTCTCCTCCTCAAAATCCACAAAATCTTGAATAGGAAATACCTGCCGAAGAACAACCCAAACAACAAACTCCTCCATCCATTCCTCAACATGCCCCTGAAGCACAAGAAAATCTAATGGGGAAAATTGAAAATAATAAAAAAGAAATTGAAGACATAATTTCAAGGTTGAAAGATCCTTCAACTTCAACCTTGCATAGATTCACACTGTCTCAATCTCTTGAATCTATGTTATCAAATGTAGTTTCAATTAGCAAGAAAATATCTAGTTAGTTGGATAAAAGGAGAGAGTTTAGAGAGTATTATGCAGACAAGATTCATATGAGGAAGTAAAAAAGTTACAAATTACAAAACTCTACTTGTGTTCCATTTTCACAAACCCATAAACAAATCAACCTCCACCCATTACATGCAAGACGTTCCCTATCTATTGGTGCAACAACCAAGCGATAAGGGACAATTTTAGGTAGAGGTGGTGGATGGTTTTTAACCATCCTCCATGCAACAATAATAAGGTCCCACAATACTTTTTGAGGAACCTCTACTGCGAGTTTGTCCTCAATAAAGTGCCAAACTATTTTGATATGTGGGAGTTTCAGGGTAGAGGTGGGGGATCAACACAAGATAGACCAGGGGCATGTGTTGACCCACAGCAGCTAGTGAGATGAGTAATCATCAGACGAACCCATGACCATGTGTCTATCCCTTCCATTGTGAAGGAGACTGTTGAGGTCGAGACACTTCATTCCATTAGTGCCTTGACCCAGAGCATCATAGAGCATGTCTATCCTGTAACACAGCCTAGGTTGGGAGATAGTATGAGGAGTAGGGTTCCACCCCATACTTGGCAGACTTGTGGGTTAGCCTATGGTTATGACCCCATGGATAGTCAGGACACAGGTGCGCAGGCTACATCTACAACTGAGCAGATGGTGATGATAGATACCCTCCTAAGTGAGACTTTCAGCCTTGATACTCAGGTAAATATCAGCAAGTTCATTGAATTTAATTTATTAAATTTCATTTTTGAAATATAAGATTAACTAATTTAGTTTGGTGATTTTGATGAAATTTCAGGGTCATAGCATTGATGAAGTTCTCAACAGTACTCCACGTGCATTTTACACTACGACATCTATTATTAGGGTATGTAACTAGTAAACAATTATAAATATTACATGTGAATAGCATTGTTATATGAATGGTATTCTAATATCTGATTTTGGATGTTGAATAGGTTAATATTGGAGATTTCACAGCAACACCTGCCAGTGGTGTAGTTCAAAGCTTCACTGAGGTAATAAAATAAATAGTTTAACTAATGAATTGTACTTATTAGATTTTTGTATTTTATATTCATATCATTGATTACATTGCATTGCACATCTTTCAAACTCAAAGCATTATTAAACATTGCATAACTAATAGCTAGATGTTGATAGATGACAAAATTTCAATTATAATATAGTTAAATTTGAAAAAATGTCTCAAAGAAATGTGCTCTCATGGAATGACATGAGAAGTAGATGCATAGACAAGGACATCACCATGAGACCACTTTTCTTTGAGGCATCTTTTCAAACAGCTCATTGCCTTGTCTACACTACCACATTTGCCATACATGTCTACCAAAGCTTGTTGATCCCCTCCACACTATTCTTCAACAAATTCTCTCTAATAATCTCATCTAATTACCACCAATTAGACCCCATGACATGACACCAGAGAGGGGCATCAGCCTATGACATCTTATATAGCATATGATTGACTCAAACATCATCTAGGTTTTAGGTATTCATTATGGGGGCAACAAGTCACCCCTGACCAAAATCTTCAAATCTACACTAACCCTTTCCCCTACAAACTTATGTCAATCCTATTGGTTCAATTTCTTCCATCCCTACATATATAAGAAAGAGCTATAGTATATCATCAAGAGAGCAAAATCTTCATTGTGATTATGTGTATTATGTGTCTAGTTTTATCATAGTGATGCATTGTTGATAATGAATATCATAGTGTGCGTTATTGTGTGTACTTTAATGTTTAGGTGAACATGTGTGTATGTTAGGAACCATGACTTGCATCACTATTCTAGTTTCATAATTGAATAATGTTGTTTTATTTTTAGATGATGCAGGCTACGGAGACACCTCCCAAAGTTCATAGGGCAATGGAGCATGGTGTGTCCACTGCGATTTATAGCTCCATGCCATTAACAGGGGTATGAGGCAGATTAGTAAATTTCAATTTACATTCATTGTTATAGTTGTTTATTTTTGAAAAATAAATTGATTATTGATTTGAAGTTTAATTTCTATCTAGATGGTTTCTAGAGGACATGACATCACCACAGCCTAATCCTGCTACTAAGGCAAATGAGAAGACAGATTATATGGTAGCAGTAAGTGATTATTTTGTTAAATGTTTCATTTTTTATATCATGTAATTTCTATATATTAATGTCTATACTTTTTATTGTAACAGCTACAGATCCATGAAGAACTAAATAGGAGGAACAACCCTCAGGTTCATAGTAGACCGCCCTCATACACGTCTCCATCCTCTCAAAGATCAAAGGTTGCTCGTGATCTATTCCCTTCACTGAATAGAGGGGAATGAATGCTTATTGGGGTCCTTTGTTGTATGCCTATATGGCATTTGTGGATATATATTTTGTATTGCATATAGGAGACATTGTATGCCTATATGGCTATTTTGTATATATGTTATACTTATATCGATAGATATTGATGTATGCCTATATGGATATTTAGTTAATACAAATCTTTTTTATTGATGGCATCCATATTTGCATTATAAATCCGCATTTCAATGGATATTTGTAGATGGTTACTGCAAATATTTAAAGTCCAATTATATTACATAGGATGTTTGTTGATCCAATAAGCCATCTATTGTTATTCAAGTATCACCTAAACGTCATTCTAGAACTAAAAGATAAAAGTTGTATTTAAAATAAAAATGAATCATCATGTTGAATAGAAAATATTCATATTATTTATGAGTTTCTCAATTGAAAATATTTCTTAATTTCTTGTTATTATACCATATTGGGATGCAAAGAGTATGTTTGTTGTTTTGAATAAGATAGTCAAAATCATATGCTTATGAGCACCTAATGACCATTGTGGTTATTAAATGTAATTCCTCTTGCATATAAGGCAAGGTTATGAGAGTACATTGAGTCTTACCTAATTTTAGTATGCAACATAACATTGGGGCTATAGGCTTCCATAAGTCATCAACAATCAAGGTTCAAGGTTGTCATTGAAGTCAAAGGGTCAAGGTTGTTTGTCATTGATGTCAAGGTTGATGCCATGATGTTGATAAGGTGATATAGTGATTCAAGGTAGGTGATGTTCATGAGGTGCATGATGTCTTGAATATGGTTTTCATGATAAGTTCATGTTGATGCTGCCCAAGACAAACATGGTTCATATGATGCAAGGTTCATGTTCATGGTGGATGTGGTTTTGTTCATGCAAGGTTTTGTTCTGAATATAGTTTTCATGATAAGGTCTATCTTGGAAGGTTGATATGATGCAAGGTTCAAGTTCATGGTGGATGTTGTTTTGTTCATGCAATAAGAAGGCAGAGAAGACACAAGATTTCATAATCATAATTCAATGTCATCATCAAGGAGAGTTATATTTATCAAGCGAAGTCATGAGTTTCATTCAAATGTGAAGTTGTTCATGTCTTAGAACCCTAAGCCTATGATAAGTGTCATACTCTGATGTCTTTCTTTTGATGTCCCTGAGGTCTCTGAAATGTCCTAGATAGCTCTTGATGAAAGTTAAAATGTTTAAGTATTTCTTATTGATAGTTAGGGTTTGCATATTGGGCATTAAACCCTAAAAAGAATCTACTTTTCTTAAGAATTTAAACCCCTCAATTGTCTATCGTGTGTAAAGTGTACTTTTGTTTTAATTTACTATTGACTTATAATCATAGGTTACTATCACTTAAGTCAACCTACTAAAGGTTCTTTAAGTCATTAGTTCACCGGCCCTTCAACCTAACTCAACCGGCCTCTCCGGTAAACTCTCATAAGCTCGAGTGCTAAATAATAATTGAAGGTCATATTTAATTGATATGAGGGCGGGAAAAAGGATTGGAAGGTCAGTATTTAAAAGGAATTTAGAATACAAATAGTCATCTCTATGTGGTTGAATTTGATGGGCATGCCTTTATAAAAGGCTAAAGGATAGCTTTATGCAGGATATCATGGTATTGGTAGTGTTTGAAGATTGAAGACTAGTTAGTGTTTGTAGCTCAAACTATTTTGGCATGTTTGGGTGCAAAACAAGATCATGCCTAGCCTAAATGTACCCATCCAGATGTGTTGGAACTATCAATTTGGCCACACAAAGAGAAGAACAAAAGTTACACCCTTTTGCAACTTTACACTGCCTCCTTTTGACAATTTTTGGGGTAGCATAAAACTTTTTACCACATGCATATGCCTCAGAGATATAAAAAACTGAGGGAGGTTATTGTAGAGGGACCCTATGTGATCGTGTTTCCTTGGACAAAATGTCTCTAAGTGACACAGTTTTCGAGAACAACTCATCAAAAATTGCTACCTTTTTGCACTTTGGACTCTTCATGGATATCATCAGTACAATGTAGCTCAGACTATTTCAACATGTTTGGGTGCAAAATAGGACCATGCCTAGACTAAACATACCCATCCAGATGTGTTGGAACTGTCAGTTTGGCCGCATGAGGACATGAACAAAAGTTACACCCCTTTGCAACTTTACACTACCTCCTTCTGACGATTTTTGAGGCAGCAAAAAACCTTTCACCATGGGCAAATGCCTCAGAGATATAAAAATTGAGAGATTTTATTGTAGATAGACCCTACATGATTGTGTTTCCTCAAAGTAAATGTCTCTAAGTGATACATTTTTTGAGTAACATCTCGTCAAAGATTGTTACATTTTTGCACTTTGGACTCTTCAAGGATATCATCGGTATAAATAAAGCACGGTCTATTTCAGCATGTTTGGATGAAAAAAAGGACCATGCCTAGCCTAAATATACCCATTTGGATGCGTTGGAATAGTCAATTTGGTCGCATCAAGAGCAGGACGAAAGTTACACCCCTTTGCAACTTTACATTGTCTCTTGATGATTTTTGGGGCAGCAGATAACCTTTCGCCATGGGCAAACTCCTTAAATATATAAAAAACCAAGAGAGGTTATTGTAGAGGTACCCTATGTGATTGTTTTTCCTCAAACAAAATGTCTCCAAGTGACACAGTTTCTGAGTAACATCTTGTCAAAGATTGCTACCTTTTTGCACTTTGGACTCTTTAGGGATATCATTGGTACAATGTAGCTCAGACTGTTTCGGCATGTTTGGGTGAAAAATAGGACCATACCTAGCCTAAATGTACCCATCCAGATGTGTTGGAACAGTCATTTTGGTCGCATCAGGAGCAAGACAAAAGTTACACTCCTTGACAACTTTACACTGCCTCCTCACGATTTTTGGGACAGCAAAAAACCTTTCACCATGGGCAAAAGCCTCAAAGATATAAAAAACTGAGAGAGGTTATTGTAGAGGGACTTTACGTGATCGTGTTGCCTCAGACAGAATATCTCTAAGTGACACAGTTTCCTAGTAACATCTCATCAAAGATTATTGCCTTTTTACACTTTAGACTCTTCATGGATATCGTCGGTACAATGTAGCTCAGATTGTTTCGGCATGTTTGGGTGAAAAATAGGACCATGCCTAGCCTAAACATAGCCATCTAGATGTGTTGGAACAATCAGTTTGGTCACATCAGGAGTAGGATGAAAGTTACACCCCTTTGCAACTTTACACTACCTCCTTCTGATGATTTTTGGGGCAGCAGAAAACCTTTCACCACGGACAAATGCCTTGAAGATATAAAAAACCAAGAGTGGTTATTGTAGAGGGACCCTACATGATCGTGTTACATTAGATGGAATGTCTCTAAGTGAGACAATTTTTGAGTAACATCTCATCAAAGATTGCTGCATTTTTGCACTTTGGACTCTTCAGGGATATCGTCGGTACAATGTAGCTCAGACTATTTCGGCATGTTTGGGTAAAAAACAAGACTATGACTAGTGTAAATGTACCCATCCAGATGCGTTGGAACAATCAATTTGGTTACATCAGGAGCAAGACGAAAGTTATACCCCTTTGCAACTTTCACTACCTCCTTCTGACAATTTTTAGGGTAGCAGAAAACCTTTCACCACGAGAAAATGCCTTAGAGATATAAAAATTTGAGAGAGCTTGTTGTATGGGAACCCTACATGATCGTGTTTCCTCAGATAAAATTTTTTTAAGTGACACAGTTTCTGAGTAACATGTCGTTAAAAATTTCTGTCTTTTTGCACTTTGGACTCTTTAGGGATATCATCGGTACAATGTAGCTCGGACTGTTTTGGCATGTTTGGGTGAAAAATAGGACCATGCCTAGCCTAAACATACCCACCCAGACACGTTAGAATAGTCAATTTGGTCGCATCAGGAGCAAGACAAAAGTTACACCCCTTTGCAACTTTACACTACCTCCTTCTGACGATTTTTGGGGCAGCAGAAAACCTTTCACCATGGGAAAACACCTAAGAGATATAAAAAATTGAGAGAGGTTATTATAGAGGAACCCTACATGATCACGTTGCCTAAGACAAAATGCTTCTAAGTGATACGGTTTCTGAGCAACAACTAGTAAAAAACTGTTGTCTTTTTGCACTTTGGACTCTTTAGGGATATTGTCGGTACAATGTAGCTCAGACTATTTCAGCATGTTTGGGTGAGAAAAAGGACTATGCCTAGCCTAAACGTACCCATCCAGATGTATTGGAACTATCAGTTTGGTCGCATCAGGAGTAGGACACCAAAAATACAAAATTTGCTTTGTGCAACTTGACAACATTGACACTTTTTTACAAGACTCAAAGACTAAAACTAACCCCAAATGACTCAAACTGAGTCAAAAACATATGAAATGGTCTTATAAGACCTTATTACATACAATTGACACAATCAAAATAAAATTTCACTTTTTGACCCCTCTTGGAGGCATGACAACCTGGGTGCCCTTGTACCATTAGTGCAACTGAAGTTGATAAAGTTTTCCTATTAAGAAAAAGAGATTCCCTTAGCTTCAAGAAATATAAATATTCTATACTGACAAGGTCAACTACGTGAAGGTGGAAGCTCATGTGGCCTCACCTAAGACCTAAGACACATGTATTCTAGTAGACGTAGGACACCTAAGACAGCTATTGTATAGTATGTATCTAGATTTTATAGACATGGTAGACCTAAGACACCTAGTCTTTATACCTTATCATAGTCTAGACCTAAGTTAACTAGACACCTAGATTATATTTCTACCTAAGACACCTATTATGGTAGACCTAGTTGACATATAGTACCTACCTAAGACACCTAGATTAAATTATAGAAGAAACCTACCTAGAAGACACCTAGATCATTCTAGATTATACCTTATTCTATTCTCTAGATAGGTCGTTGATATATAGTATCTACCCAAGACACCTAAATTAGATTAAATAGCTTTTTTCTAGTCTCTATCTACCTAGTTGACATATCGTATATACCTAACACACAATTAGAGACACCTATTATCTAGTTAGAAACCAAGACACCTAGAGACACCTATATTTTATACATTACCTAGATTTTATGCATTACTCTCAGGACCAACTTCATCCATCACTTAGGTCTAACCCCATGAAGCATAATATGATGATGTAAAAATATGTATATGTGTAAAAATGTAGTAGCAAATAAAAAAACCCTATGTAAACTTACAAATTAATATGCATACTTACAACTCAATGTAACATGTCTTTACAAAATTAATGTGAATACTTACAAATTAATCTAATGAACCATTTGGGTCTTCTCTACTCTTTATTGTGTCAAGTATTGCCTCATGGTCAGACTATACCTTAAACCCTAATCCCTAAACCCTCAACCCTATCCCTAAACCCTCAACCCTTAACCCTCAACACTATACCTTAAACCCTAATCCCTATCCCTCAACCCTTAACCCTTAAAACCTAAAATCTAAAACCTATCCCTACACCCTCAATAATCGACACTATATGTTAAGCATTAAACCCTAAACCCTCATCCCTAAAGCCTCAACCCTCAATCCTTAAACCTTCAACCCTAAACACTATCCCTAATCCCTATACCCTCAACACTCTACTTTAACCCTAATCCCTCGACCCTCAACCCTATCCCTAAACCCTCAACCCTTAACTCTAATCCCTCAACCCTAAACCCTATCCCTAAACCCTCAACACTATACCTTAAACCCTAATCCCTCAACCCTAAACCCTAAACCCTATCCCTAAACCCTAATCCCTCAACCCTCAACTCTAATCCCTCATCCCTAAACCCTAAACACTATCCCTATTCCTAAACTCTCAATGGGCTCGATACTATACCTTAAACCCTAATCCCTTATCTCTAAACCCTCCAACCCTATCCCTAATCCCTATACCCTTGACACTCTACTTTAACCCTAATCCCTCGATCCTCAACCTTATCCCTTAACCCTCAACCCTCGAATCTCAACCCTCAACCCTCAATGTCAAACCCTAATCTCTCAACCCTTAACCCTAATCCCTCAACCCTAAACCCTATCCCTAATCCCTATCCCTAAAGCCTCTCTCATTTTATTATATCTTTCCCCTCCCCTCTCTATCTCTCACCTTTGTTTCCCCTCACCTCTCTACCTATCTGTAAACCCTAAACCCTATCCATGAACCCTCTACCCTTAACACTATATGTTAAACCATAATCCCTTAATCCTTAGCCCTAAAGCCTCAACCCTCAATCCTTAAACTTTCAACCCTAAACCCTATCCCTAATGCCTCTACCCTAAACTATATCCCTATTCCTAAACCCTCAACCCTCGACACTATACCTTAAACCCTAATCCCTTATCCCTAAACCCTAAACCCTATCCCTCAACCCTTAAAACTTAAACCCTAAAGTCTATCCCTAAACCCTCGATGCTCAACACTATATCTTAAACCCCAATCCTCAATCGTTAAACATTCAACCCTAAACCTTATCCCTAATCCCTCTACCATCAACACTCTACTTTAACGCTAATCTCTAAACCAACTCTACTTTAGATTTAATACTCTACTATTGCATTGATTTAATACTCTACTATTAAATCTTAGCATTCACACAAATGCAGATATTCATATATTAGACTATTAGAGATGCCTCAGAAAAATTTAATAACAAAATTGCTTTGCCTTATGTTAGCTTCCAATTAAACCCATTCTTTTTGAGACTCTTCTCTTAATAAAGTAAGAGTAATAAGAATAGAAGGCGAAGAATTTGATCTTACTAGTATGCATGGTCAGTTTACATTCTGTGACTTCATTTTCATTAAATAAAAGGTTTATTTGATTTGAAAGGTGGGACAGAGTTCACTGTCATGTGCTTTTCTAGATGATAGGGTCCATAATGTCCAGGGTTCTTCAAAGAAAGGCATGTAACATAATTAAGTTTTTGTTATACCAATCCTCTTGGTAAAGCTACAATTCAAATGTCTGCTTTGAAAGTTGAAATAAATTAAATTAGACTTACAATTTTGATTTTCTTCCATTGCTTCAGCAACATCATTGTTTTCTTCATTAGAAACCAATTCAATCAGCAACTTGCTGCCCATTGGTTGACTTGAACTGCATCCTCTATTAGAAGAAGGGCATTGTTTATCTATATCAATGTTGGTATTCATAAGTTGAAGAGCATTGATATTTTTCACACACCCTATTCTTTGAAATATCTTAACCTTAAAATATGACTTGGAAATGTACTTGAACATAGTAAAATCTCCAATCTCTAGCCCATGATGATTCACAAAATTTTTCCAACCCTACCTAAATTCTAGTTTATTTATGGTACCCCCTAATTGTACATCCCACTCCTATCCACCCGGACCTTGCAACACCTTATGTTTATCTATGTTGTCTATAAATTGTGAAACAAATGTAGGAGGAATGCGCTACCATAAACACATTACACAATTACATTTTAAGAGTTCTTAAAAGTGTACAAGAAATAAAAGAATGAAAAATAATGTATAGAGTTACCAGTTTTTGTGTAAAGTCTCCAAGCATAACTTTGAAGAAGGGGGCATGCCCATTAAACCAATTCATTCAACAACTTGTTGCCCATTGGTTGACTTGAACTGCATACTCTGTTAGAAGAAGGGCATCTTTTATCTGTATCAATGTTGGTATTCATAAGCTGAAGAGCGTTGATGTTTTTCACACACCTTGTTCTTTGAAATATCTTAACCTTAAAATATGACTTGGATATGTACTTGAACACGGCAAAATCTCCAATCTCCAGCCCATAATGATTCACAAGATTTTCCCAACCCTGCCTAAATTATAGTTTATTTATGGTACCCCTTAATTACACATCCCGCTCCTGCCCACCTGGGCCTTGCAACACCATATGTTCATCTGTGTTGTCTATAAACTGTGAAACAAATGTAGGAGGAATGCACTACCATAAACACATTACACAATTAGATTTTACAAGTTCTTAATAGTGTACAACAAATAAAAGAATGAAAAATAATGTATAGAGTTACCAATTTTTGTGTAAAGTCTCCAAGAATAACTTTGAAGAAGGAGGCACGCCCATTAAACCAATTCATTCAACAACTTGCTGCCCATTGGTTGACGTGAACTACATACTCTGTTAGAAGAAGGGCTTCTTTTATCTGTATCAATGTTAGTATTCATAAGCTAAAGAGAATTGATGTTTTTCACACACTCTATTCTTTGAAATATCTTAACCTTAAAATATGACTTGGATATGTACTTGAACACAACAAAATCTCCAATCTCTAGTCCATGATGATTCACAAAATTTTCCCAACCCTACCTAAATTCTAGTTTATTTATGATACCCCTCAATTGTACATTCCACTCCTGCCCACCCAGGCCTTGCAACACCATATGTTTGAAAGTGTTGTCTATAAACTATGAAACAAATACAGGAGGAATGTGCTACCATAAACACATTACACAATTAGATTTTACAAGTTCTTAACAATGTATAGGAAATAAAAGAATGAAAAATAATGTATAGAGTTACCAGTTTTTGTGTAAAGTCTCCAAGTATAACTTTGAAGAAGTAGGCACGCCCATTAAACCAATTCATTCAACAATTTGCTGCCCATTAGTTGACTTGAACTGCATACTCTTTTAGAAGGGCATCTTTTATCTCTCTCTCAATGTTGGTATTCATAAGCTGAAGAGCATTGATGTTTTTCACACACCTTGTTCTTTGAAATATCTTAACCTTAAAATATGACTTGGATATGTACTTGAACACGGCAAAATCTCCAATCTCTAGTCCATGATGATTCACAAAATTTTCCCAACCTTGCCTAAATTCTAGTTTATTTATGGTACCCGTTAATTGTACATCCACTCCTTCCCACCTGGGCCTTGCAACACCATATGTTTGTCTGTGTTGTCTATAAACTATGAAACAAATGTAGGAGGAATGTGCTTCCATAAACACATTACACAATTAGATCTTACAAGTTCTTAATAGTGTACAGGAAATAAAGAAATGAAAAATAATGTATAGAGTTACCAATTTTTGTGTAAAGTCTCCAAGTATAACTTTGAAGAAGGAGGCATGCCCATTAAACTAATTCATTCAACAATTTGCTGCCCATTGGTTGACTTGAACTGCATAATCTATTAGAAGAAGGGCATCTTTTACATGTATCAATGTTGGTATTCATAAGCTGAAGAGCATTGATGTTTTTCACACACCTTGTTCTTTGAAATATCTTAACCTTAAAATATGACTTGGATATGTACTTGAACACAGCAAAATCTCCAATCTCCAACCCATGATGATTCACAAAATTTTCCCAACCCTACCTAAATTCCAGTTTATTTATGGTACCCCTTAATTGCACATCCACTCCTTCCCACTTGGGCCTTGCAACACCATATGTTCGTCTGTGTTGTCTATAAACTATGAAACAAATGCAGGAGGAACGTGCTACCATAAACACATTACACAATTAGATTTTACAAGTTCTTAATAGCATACAAGAAATAAAAGAATGAAAAATAATGTATAGAGTTACCAGTTTTTGTGTAATGCCTCCAAGCATAACTTTGAAGGAGGCACACCCATTAAACCAATTCATTCAACAACTTGCTGCCCATTGGTTGACTTGCACTACATACTCTGTTAGAAAAAGGGCATCTTTTATCTGTATCAATGCTGGTATTCATAAGCTGAAGAGCATTGATGTTTTTCACACACCCTATTCTTTGAAATATCTTAACCCTAAAATATGACTTGGATATGTACTTGAACACCGCAAAATCTCCAATCTCCATTCCATAATAATTCACAAAATTTGCCCAACCCTACCTAAATTCTAGTTTATTTATGGTACCCCTTAATTGCACATCCCACTCCTGCCCACGTAGGCCTTGTAACACCATATGTTCATTTGTGTTGTCTATAAACTGTGAAACAAATGTAGGAGGAATACGTTGCCATAAACACATTACACAGTTAGATTTTACAAGTTCCTAATAGTGTATATGAAATAAAAGAATGAAAAATAATCTATAGAGTTACCATTTTTTGTGTAAAGTCTCCAAACATAAATTTGAAGAAGGAGGCACGCCCATTAAACCAATTCATTCAACAACTTGCTGCCCATTGGTTGACTTGAACTGCATACTCTATTAGAAGAAGGGCATCTTTTATATGTATCAATGTTGGTATTCATAAGTTGAAGAGCATTGATGTTTTTCACACACCCTATTCTTTGAAATATCTTAACCTTAAAATATGACTTGGATATGTACTTGAACACAACAAAATCTCCAGTCTCCAACCCATGATAATTCACAAAATTTTCCCAACCCTACCTAAATTCTAGTTTATTTATGGTACCCCCTAATTGTACATCCCTAAACCCTAAACCCTAATCCCTTAACCCTAAACCCTAATCCCTAATCCCTAAACCATAAACCCTAATCCCTAATTATAATTTATGGTACCCTAATCCATAAACCCTAAAGCCTAATCCCTTATCCCTAAACTATAAACCCTATCCCTAAATCCTCAACCCTCAACACTTAAACCTTAAATCCTAAACCCTATCCCTAATGCCTCCACCCTAAATGCTATCCCTATTCCTAAACCCTCAACCCTTGACACTATACCTTAAACCCTAATCCCGTATCCCTAAACCCTAATCCCTATCCCTCAACCCTTAACCCTTAAAACTTGAACCCTAAAACCTATCCCTACACCCTCAACACTCGACACTATATCTTAAACCCTAATCCCTTAACCCTCATCCCTAAAGCCTCAACCCTAAATCTTTAAACCTTCAACCCTAAATGCTATCCCTAATCCCTCTACCCTCAACACTCTACTTTAACCCTAATCCCTTGACCATCAACCCTATCCTAAAACCATCAACCCTCAACTCTCAACATTAAACCCTAATATGTCAACCCTAAACCCTAATACCTCAACCCTCAACCCCATCCCTAAACCCTCAACCCTCAACCCTCAACCCTCAACACTATACCTTAAACCCTAATCCCTATCCCTCAACCCTTAAAACTTAAACCTATCCCTACACCCTCAACACTCGACACTATATCTTAAGCCTTAAACCCTCATCCCTAAAGCCTTAACCCTCAATCCTTAAACCTTCAACCCTAAACCCTATTCCTAATCCCTCTACCCTCGACACTCTAACCCTAATCCCTTGACCATCAACCCTATCCCTAAACCCTCAACTGTCAACATTAAACCCTAATCTGTCAACCCTAAACCCTAATCCATCAACCCTAAACCTTCAACCCTCAACACTATACCTTAAACCCTAATCCATCAACCCTAAAACCTAATCCCTCAATCCTCAACCCTAAACCCTATCACTAAACCCTCAACCCTCGACACTATACCTTAAACTCTAATCCCTCAACCCTCAACACTATACCTTAAACCCTAATCCCTCAACCCTCAACCCTAATCCCTCAACCCTCAATCCTAATCCCTCATCCCTAAACCCTAAATGCTATCCCTATTCCTAAACCCTCAACCCTCGACACTATACCTTAAACCCTAATCCCTTATCCCTAAACCCTAAACCCTAAACCCTATCCCTCAACCCTTAACCCTTAAAACTTAAACCCTAAAACCTATCCCTAAACCCTCGACCCTCAATACTATATCTGAAACCCCAATCCCTTAACCCTCAACCCTAAAGCCTTAACCCTCAATCATTAAACCTTCAACCCTAAACCCTATCCCTAATCCCTTGACCATCAACCCTATCCTTAAACCCTCAACCTTTAACTCTCAACATTAAACCCTAATTTGTCAACCCTAAACCCTAATCCCTCAACCCTTAACCCTATTCCTAAACCCTCAACCCTCAACACTATTCCTTAAACCCTAATCCATCAACCCTAAATGGTGCAGGAGCACCCCATTACCGTCAAGAAGCCCCCTATTATCATTTTTAATTATTGTAAGGCCTAGCACCAATTATTCTAATTCGGACCAATCTGTCCCATATTGTAAGCCACATGGCACCTATTGTAAATGGATAGGAAGTATAGTAACTATCCAAGTTGTAACTATCTTGTAACGGATGGCAGAGGTGACGAATCGATTCAGATTCCACCAAAGTGTAACTGCCTTGGCTAGGTTCTTTATAAGCATGTGTGCTTGAAGAGGACAGACAGAAGAGAGAGGGAGAAGACGAGAAAAGAAAAAGAAACAGTTTGTAATTTCTGAGTAGAAAAACAAAAGATTTTTGGTTTGGTCTCGTCGTAGTGTTTTTGGTTTGGGACCATTCCACTGGTTGAGGCTTCCGCCGAAACCAGTGGAATGACTTCCCTAGGTTTTAATTTCCTTCCGTTTGATTTAGTCCAGAAATCTGTCTGTCTGTATGGTTATAGTAAGAAATCTGCGTAGTTGCAGCATAGATTAGAAATCTGTGTGTGTTTAGTTACTAAAAATGGTAACGATGAAGACAATTAGAACAAATCGGGAAGGAAGCCTCGTGAGATATATAGAAGCGATCGCAGAAAGAAATCTCTGTGTGCATCGGCGTGAACCTTGGCATTGGGCTGAGGAGATGATTGTTTGGCCGAAGTGTTAAGTCGCAGTGAACCTCACCATTGAACCATCGGAGTGAACCATCGTGCTGAACTGGTTCAAAGAAACGGTTCAACGAAGTTCACGAGTTCAACAGTTAAATGAACTCGTAGGTTCATTTGGTTCAAGCAAACGGTTTGAATGAATGGTTCAAAGTAACAGTTCAACCGAAAGGTTCAAGGCAGTGGTTCAACAAAATGGTTCAATGAAATGGTTCAAGGTAAAGGTTCATCGGCGAGAGTCAAAGGCATCGGCTTAAGGAAATTATGTCCATCCGACAGTGAAAGTCTCATCGATAGCAACCTTGGCTGAAGGCATCGGCATGAGCATAAGTATCGGGCTGAGAAATTGATCGTGGGCCGATGGTTGAAGGTCATACCAATCGGGAAGATTGTAGTGAGGTATCGCCGACAAGAAATATCAGCGTGAAATGCACTGTCGGGGAATTTGTTAGAGGCTTCACCGATAGTAATGGGTCCTGCCAATAGAAGGAGTGCATCGGCGTAAGTGTTCCCATCGGCGAGGTTGAGAAATGTTTGACCGAAGATGTGTGTCTCACCGACAGTGCAGTTTGAAGGAGCCTTTGAGGCCATCGGCATAAGTATGTATATCGAAGGACAACGAAGGAGTCACCCCAACAGTATAAGTCTGAGCGATGGTTTCTAACCATCGGAAAGAATAGCATGTCGGTGAAAGAAATTAGGAGGTGGCCAATAGATTAGGTCTGGCCGATGCAAAAATGGAAGCATATTTTGGTATTATGTGGTCTTAAGTAAGGGGTTATTAAAGAAAATGAAGCCTAAACCCTAGGTTGGTGGGTTTTAATGGGTTGTTCGCCCTGTTTAGTAAAATAATTGCAGTTCCTCCGCATCAAATTGGTATCAAAGCCAGCGAAAGCTCTAGGAATTTAAGTGAGAGATTGGTGTTTTGGTTTGCTAATATTTGTGGTTGCAGATGCATGTCCACAAGCTGCAAGCAGGCAGATAAGAGATCTGTCATGGAACCACAGGAGATGGTTCTAGGGCCTGAGAAGGAGGTCCAGTGAGTGTCGCCAAAAGTCTTAGGGAGAGAGGCAAGAGAGGACTCCCAGGTGAGGGACAGAAGTGTTGGTGCAGCATTAAGGTTGGACTTATAGCAGCATCTTGAGGAGCAGCTAGTTCAACTCCATTGAGAGGAGTCACAGTTGAAGGGTACAAGTAGCAGAGGCGTCAAGTTGAAGACACCAAGAGAACAGAGTTGTTGCATTTCTCACCGAGCATTTCCATGGGACATGGAAATTTTTCAAGTCTAGGAGTATGGTGCAAGAGCACCCCATTACCGTCAAGAAGCCCCCTATTATCATTTTTAATTATTGTAAGGCCTAGCGCCAATTGTTCTGATTCGGACCAATGTGTCCCATATTGTAAGCCACATGGCACCTATTGTAAACGGATAGGAAGTATAGTAACTGTCTGAGTTGTAACTATCTTGTAACGGATGGCAGAGGTGACGAATCGATTCAGATTCCACTGAAGTGTAACTGCCTTGGCTAGGTTCTTTATAAGCATGTGTGCTTGAAGAGGACAGACAGAAGAGAGAGGGAGAAGACGAGAAAAGAAAAAGAAACAGTTTGTAATTTCTGAGTAGAAAAATAAAAGATTTTTGGTTTGGTCTCGTCGTAGTGTTTTTGGTTTGGGACCATTCCACTGGTTGAGGCTTCCGCCGAAACCAGTGGAATGACTTCCCTAGGTTTTAATTTCCTTCCGTTTGATTTAGTCCAGAAATCTATCTGTCTGTATGGTTATAGTAAGAAATCTACGTAGTTGCAGCATAGATTAGAAATCTGTGTGTGTTTAGTTACTGAAAATGGTAACGGTGAAGACAGTTAGAACAAATCAGGAAGGAAGCCTCGTGAGATATATAGAATCGATCGCAGAAAGAAATCTCTGTGTGCATCGGCATGAACCTTGGCATCAGGCTGAGGAGATGATTGTTTGGCTAAAGTGTTAAGTCGCAGCGAACCTCACCGTTGAACCATCGGAGTGAACCATCGTGCTGAACTAGTTCAAAGAAACGGTTCAATGAAGTTCACGAGTTCAACAGTTAAATGAACTCATAGGTTCATTTGGTTCAAGCAAACGGTTCGAATGAATGGTTCAAAGTAACAGTTCAACCGAAAGGTTCAAGGCAGTGGTTCAACAAAACGGTTCAATGAAATGGTTCAAGGTAAAGGTTCATCAACGAGAGTCAAAGGCATCGGCTTAAGGAAATTATGTCCATCCGACAGTGAAAGTCTCATTGATAGCAACCTTGGCTGAAGGCATCGACGTGAGCATAAGTATCAGGCTGAGAAATTGATCATGGGCCGACGGTTGAAGGTCATACCGATTAGGAAGATTGTAGTGAGGTATCGCCGACAAGAAATATCAGCGTGAAATGCACTGTCAGGGAATTTGTTAGAGGCTTCGCCGATAGTAATGGGTCCTGCCGATAGAAGGAGTGCATCGGCGTAAGTGTTCCCATCGGCGAGGTTGAGAAATGTTTGACCGAAGATGTGTGTCTCACCGACAGTGCAGTTTGAAGGAGCCTTTGAGGCCATCGGCGTAAGTATGTATATTAGAGGACAACAGAGGAGTCACCCCGACAGTATAAGTCTGAGCGATGGTTTCTAACCATCAGAAAGAATAGCATGTCGGTGAAAGAAATTAGAAGGTGGCCGATAGATTAGGTCTGGCCAATGTGAAAATGGAAGCATATTTTGGTATTATGTGGTCTTAAGTAAGGGGTTATTAAAGAAAATGAAGCCTAAACCCTAGGTTGGTGGGTTTTAATGGGTTGTTCACCCTGTTTAGTAAAATAATTGCAGTTCCTCCGCATCACTAAACCCTAATCCCTCAACCCTAAACCCTATCCCTAAACTCTCAACCCTCAACACTATTCCTTAAACCCTAATCCCTCAACTCTAAACCCTAATCCCTCAACCCTAAACCCTCTCCCTAAACACTCAACCCTCAGCACTATACCTTAAACCTTAATCCCTCAACCTTCAACCCTCAACCCTAATCCCTCATCCCTAAACCCTGAATGCTATCCCTATTCCTAAACCCTCAACCCAAGACACTATACCTTAAACCCTAATCCCTTGCCCCTAAACCTTAAATCCTATCCCTCAACCATTAACCCTTAAACCTTAAACCCTAAAACCTATCCCTAAACCCTCAACCCTATACCCTCAACCATATACTTAAGCCCTAATCCCTTAATCATCAACCCTATACCTTAAACCCTGAAGCCTACACCCACAAACCCTCGTCCCTAGACCATATAACCTCACCCTTATATCCTAAACCCCGAATATTGTGCTTAAACCCTATACTTAAATTAAACCTAAACCATGTGTGCTCTCAACCCAAGTCACCCTATGCCTTATATACCCTCAATCCATATTGTAAACCCTAAACCCAATATCCTAAACTCTAATCCCCACACCTTACACACTTAATCTTATACACTCAACAACCTAGATATTAACCCTCAACTATAACCCTCAACCCTCAAAACTATATAGGCTCAGGTCCTTATATGCCCTAAACCCAAAACACTTACATACATACATACATACATGCATGCATACATACAAACATACATACAAATATGCATACATACATGTACATGCATACAAGCATGCATACATGTACATACATACAAGCATGCGTACATACCTACAAGCATACATATATACATCCATGAAACATTACTTATGAAACTTGAACACAAATCATTCAAAGGAAGACATAACGCGAGCACATTATAACATGCTTGCATTATGTCAAACTGGGAAAACATCGGCAAACATGTAAAAAAGGAAAAAAGCACAATATAATGTGAGTGCATTATAACACGCTCACGTTATATTGTGCTTTGGGAATCCCAAGCCTTAGGCTTGGGATTTGCTTTGGATTTCCAACCCAAAGGCTTGGAGTGCCTTTTCAACATCCACAGATGTGTTTTTGCAAATTCTACAAGATTTCACATAATTTTGTTCGTGCTAACCCTCAGATTTGCATGTGTTTTAAGGTCGAACAAATCAAACACCTAGGTAATGTTAGGCTTTTTCTTATCTATTTAACGATGTAATTTTTTTCACATTTTGACAATGTTAAGCCTTTCATCTTTAATTTCTTTTGTTTGTGTGTCCGTTTTTGGGCAAAAACCACTATTTGGTCTTTTTATCATTGTAAATTAACCATTCATTGAAATTTCAAAAAAATTACATATTTAGAAACTAGACTCCGTTCTACACAAATAAAAAAATTATTTTCAATTAGTTTTCAAAATTTATAGGGGTAGCACGGCCAAAATTATGTTTTTTAGGATGTGTCCACCTTGAAAATTAGTAAAAAATCAAATATTCATCAAAAAATTATCAGAAAAATCAGGCATAAACTACATGCTATTAGCTAATTTCTCACCAAAGTGATTTTAAAATACCAAAAAAAAGTTAACCTTTTGAGGGAGCCACAAAACATCCTATGTTATGTTTTTTTGACAAAAACAACACCAATTTCTGTGGCTTCCTCTTTTGAACCCCTTAATCTATACCATTTTCAAAAAAAAATAGTAGTTTAGAAAGTAGACTCAGAGCACTATGAACATTGTTTTGGTTGCATCTCCAAATTGTGAGTGTAACTATGCTCAATTTCTCATCCAAGGCTAGCATTTCCTGATTTCAGAAAAAAAAGTGGCCACTTAAGACCCCTTTTTGGCTCCCCATCTTATTGCACTTACCCATATCTATGTTTGAAAAAGTGGAAAGTGGATCTTCACTTAGGGATTTTGGTTTTGCAAGAGATCATGCAGATGTCTATATTTTTTGACTTTTTGAGAAAGCTTTTGAGGTTTGCAAGGCTAGAATGTTACAGATTCCAGGTGTGGTGTTTGGTAATGTTTGTTTTGAACACACACATAAAACACAGCAGATAGAATGTTTTGGATGACTCTGATATAAAATTAGAGTAAAAGCCTGAATGGGGGCCTAGATTAGCCCCAAAAATTTTCACTGGTCTCGACAAATTTGAAAATACTTGTAAGCATGCAAAACCTAGGCTAGAAAGAGGATACTACTTGCTGAGTCCCTACTTGGATTACTCCATATACTAAGACAAGGCAGACAGCTGGAGATATTGGTGACACTAGCTCCCCCACCACAGCACATGAATACCAAATCTCTTACCCTGAAGATCCAAAGATCTTATGAACCGAGTGATTTTATGTCTCTACCATGAATAGTATGTGTAGGGCGGCATCAGAGGTCCGACCTCCTGCACTAGCAAGCAAACAAGGTTTTTGACCTCTACAACAAGTGGTTTCTAGTCAATGTTTTGGGATATTCTAGTGTCTATACATGCGGCAATTCACTCATTTAAGAGGCCTCCCAGCCCTCAGAAAGGGTATTTACGCATCTCATGGATACTGAGGGAGACTTCCGTCGGTATAGAACATCTACACCAGGTGATTGATGACTTTCATCACAACCATAATTATTTATATAGTGGACCGAAATGAAAGTACTACTTGGGTTGTTCCCTCTCACAAATTGGGAGGCAGGCCCTCTAAGGGATTAAAAAAATAAAAGAGATGGGTCTGGCTTCTGATCACCGAGTTTGCACAAAGTGAGAGCATACACCTACCACCTTACAAACATAGAAAATAATGATTAAGTAACCCCCTAGTTAATCTATGTGCAAATAGACATTTGAAAAAGATATCTATTCAATGAAAACCCTGCAAAACCATCATTAGTAGTTTGAATTTCCAGTCTTCAACAAATAAACATCAAGTTTCAATTTTAAATCTTGGCATGCGATCTTGCACAAAGCCAAGTCAACAAGGATTAGCCACAAAATAAAAAACTAAACTAACAAGAAAAATAACATTAATCCAATTAACAAACAAAATTTAATCTAAACATAACTATCAAAATTAAAAACTAATTCAACTGAATTAATCTAACTAAAAAAAACACAGCCCTTCATAGAATATTGAGGAATGCAGATAACGTATCCAAGCATTAAAATTCATGTAAATCCTATATAAATCTAAATGCTAAGCGATGAAAACAAATTTAAATGTTAAACTCTAAACTTTAAGTGCTAACCCTAAATGTTAAACCCTTAACATTAATGTCATGATTAAGGTTTTGCCTTTAAAGAATACTAGCCAAGATTTAAGGGGTTGTCATTGTTTAGAAGACAATGACTGCCAAATGCAGAGTTTGAGGGACGAAGGCGGCGACGTCTATGAAGATAATGCATAAGAAAGGGTTGTGATAGGATTTTTATACGGTGGTGGTCGAGACACACAAGGGAGCCAAGTTCAGGAGAAGTGGTGGTGCAGAGGGAAACTCTGGTGGAGGAGATTAAGGTTTTAGGCGGTGGACAGGAGAAGCGTTCCAACGGACGACGAATCTTGTATAAGAGCAGATCCACTAGGGTTTGAAACAACAACCAGTGATAATACTAATCGGCGGCAAGGGTTTTAAAAGCCATGGATTCAGCATTATCCTTGAATGAAACCTGTGATAAAATAAATGTCAAACTTGCAATAAAATCAACTATAAACATTCTATATTACCCTCCACAGTCAAATCCTAATTAACCCAAAATCTGCCATAAAACATGCAACCACAATAAATGACCAATGCAAAGGCTTTCACATTAGGTTCACCATTCTATTGATGCTAAAAATGAAAAATCTAATGAATCTATAACCAGAATTACAATATTTTCAAAATCACATCAATAAAGTTTCTCGTAAATGAATACTAGTGCAGAAATGTAATATTAAACTATGAAAAACCAAACACAGACATCCAAAAGAAAATAATTCCATTGTTTCCTATCACCAAGATCTTGGATTATACATTTGATGCTCTCAAATTTTTATAAGCACAAATGCATCAAGAAAGCAATGATGAACAGATGAAAAGTTTTGTGATCAAAATCCAATGTCCCTAATGGTGAGAAGAGAGAGGGCTTATGTAGATGTCCTCACAGGATATATCCAATTTATGGGAGAAATGTAGGATTAAAGAGCAAAATGGAGAAATGGAAATTTATCCCATATCGTCTTGATTTAATGTAATTAATGAAAGAAATAAATGGGACAATTTGTGGTATGGTCATGGAGGTTTAGGAATTTAGAATTAAAGTGGATTTGTGAATTAGATAAATGATTTAATAAAATAAATTTATATATGAAAATGCAAATGATTTAATGAAATATGCAATGAATAAAGATTTGTGTAATTAATGCATAGGTACTTTAATGATTATGTAAATAGAATATGTATGAAATGGATAGATGATTTATGGATAACCGATTATGCTAATAGATAAATGACTAATATTTTAATGATTTAAGTGAATTAATGAATAAATAGAGGAAAGTCTTAAATGAATTAATTAAATAGATAATAATATCCATTTAATTAATAGAAGAATAATAGGATGACTGTGAGGATAAATTTAAGTGTCTACACCCTCATTTCACCTTCTATATAGGTTATGGAAAGAGCAGAATGAGGTAGAGAGGAAGAGAGAGATACATAGGGAGAGAGACACATTTGCCATCAGTGTAGGGTCCATGTTGGATAACTTGTAGTGCCATGTGGCCCTATTTTGAATTGGGAATGAGTTGTTCCCTCAATGTGTTCCAATGTTTGTCAGGGGGTGGAATTTTTTCTCTTGAAGATGAGGAAGATCTGACTACATGGCAGGTTTGGCTAAAAGCGTGGATTATGCCATGTTGGATTATGACAATGATGACAAAAATTGTGAACAAAACGTAGGTTTCAGAAATTGTGCAAAGAACAAAGTGTTTGCTCAACAGGCTGCTTTTAAGGTCTGGGTTTAAATCCTGTGTGTGGTTTAAGAAAATTTGGGAGTAACTCATGTTGTTTATTTATGTGTTTTTCTGTTGTTCTCATTTAGGACTTTGGTTTTTCCTTTCCTATATACCCTATGTTTAACATGATTTTCCTATCATCATTTTATAATGTTGATATTGAATTTTTCTATCCTCTATAGGTCTAGTATACCCTCATTTCACCTTCTATATGGATTATGCAAAGAGAAAAATGAGGTAGAGAGGAAAAGAGAGACATAGGGAGAGAGATACATTTGGTATGATTTGCATTTGGACCTAACTAACGATGTCAACAAGTCATGGTGGGTGGGTTTATGCTAGTGGATGCCCTATTTCATTAACAAGGTGTCTTAATCGAATCAGGCTACATTATACCGGTAAAGTCTTTTAAGAGACCTAAGAGAAAAAAACTACCAAAATTTGATGGAGTAGTTCTTAGAATCCATGGTCCCTAGCAATGGTTTATTTGCACCTACAGATAAATGCCAAGTCCCTCCACAATAACCTCTCTCAATTTTGACCAACTCAACATCATTTGACTGTGTCAATGACAGATGCATTCTTGCAAAATACCTCAATGACATTTACTGTAAAGGTGCCAGGATCCATATTTTGCATTCTTCACCCTATGGGACCTAATTGATAGTGCTAATATGTCAAGGTGGGTTGGTTTATGCTAGTGGAGGCCTTGTCTCATTCTCCAGGTGTCCCAATTGAATTAAGCTACACTGTATCACCAAAGTCTCTTAAGAGACCTAAGAGCAAAAAAATTCTAAACTTTAACGGAGTAGTTCTCAAACATCATGGCACCTATGAATGATCTATTTGGACCTATAGCTAGATGTCAAGTCCCTCCATAGTAACCTCTCTTGGTTTTTTTCCAACTCAATGTATCATTTGATAGTGCCAACAATGGATACATTCTTGCAAAATCCCTCAGTGGCATTTAGAGTAAAGGTGCAAGAGCCATATTTTGTATGCTTCATCCTATGGGACCTATCTGACAACACTGATAGGTTAGGGTGGGTTTGTTTATGCTAGTGGAGGCCATGTTTCATTCCCCAAGTGTCCCAATCTAATCGAGATACATTGTACCAGTAAAGTCTCTTAAGAGACCTAAGAGCAAAAAATTGCCAAACTTTGATGGATTAGATCTCAAATTTTGTGGAACCTACAAATGATCAGTTTGGACCTACAACTAGATGTCAAGTACCTCCACAATAACCTCTCTTAATTTTAACAAACTCAACATCATTTGGTCATGACAACAGCGGATGCATTCTTGCAAAATGCTTCAGTGGCATTTAGTGTAAAGGTACCAAGAGCCATATTTTATGTTCTTCACCCTATGGCACCTAACTGACAACACTAAAATATCAGTGTGGGTTGGTTTATGCTAGTGGAGTCCTTGTTTCATTCCCCAAGTGTCCCAATTGAATCGAGCTACACTATACCAACAATCTCTTAAGATACCTAAGAGCAAAAAATTGCCAAAATTTGATGGAGTAGTTCCTGGACTTCGTGGTACCTATGAATGATATTTTTGGGCCTATAGACAGATGTCAGGTCCTCTAGATTAACCTCTCTCAATTTTGACAAAATCAACATCATTTGACCATGCCAACAGTGGATGCATTCTTGCAAAATACCTTAGTGGCATTTAGTGTAAAGGTGCCAAGAGCCATCTTTTGCATTCTTCACCCTGTGGGACCTAACTGACAGCACCAACAAGTCAAGGTGGGTTTGTTTATGCTAGTGGAGGCCCTGTTTCATTCCCCATGTGTTCCAATTAAATAGGGCTATATTGTACTAGCAAAGTCTCTTAAGAGACCTAAGAGAAAAAATATTACCAAACTTTAACAGAGTAGTTCTCAGACTCCATTATACCTATGAATGATCTATTTGGATGTACAGCTAGATGTCAGGTCCCTCCATAGTAATCTCTCTTGGTTTTGAGCAACTCAGTATCTTTTGAATGTGCCAATAGTAGATGCATTATTCCAAAATGCCTCAGTGGCATTTAGTGTAAAGGTGCCAAGAGCCATATCGTATGTTCTTCACCCTGTGGGACCTAATTGAAAGCACCAATAGGTTAGGGTGGGTTGGCTTATGCTATTCAAGGCCCTATCTTTTTCCCCAGGTGTCCCAATCAAATCAAGCTACACTGTACCGGCAAAGTCTCTTAAGAGACCTAAGAGAAAAAAATTACCAAACTTTGGATGGAGTAGTTCTTAGACTTCATGGCACCTACGAATGATCCATTTGGACCTGTATAGCTAGATGCCAGGTCCCTCCATAGTAGCCTCTCTCCTTTTTTACCAACTCAACATCATTTGATCGTGCCAATGGCAAATGCATTCTTGTAAAATGCCTTAGTGGCATTTAGTGTAAAGGTGCCAATCGAGCCATATTTTGTGTTCTTCACCCTATGGGACCTAACTAATAGTGTTGACAAATCAAGATGGGTTCATTTATGCTAGTGGAGGCCCTATTTCATTCCCTAGGTGTCCCAATTGAATCGAGCTACACTGTACTAGCAAAGTCTCATATGAGATTGAAGAGAAAAAATTTTCCAAACTTTGATGGAGTAGTTCTCAGAGTTCGTGGCACCTAAAAATGATCTATTTAGACCTACAACTGGATGTCATCTTCCTCCACAGTAACCTCTCTTGGTTTTGACCTCAACATTGTTTGACCATTCCAACAATGGATGCATTCTTGCAAAATGCCTTAGTGGCATTTAGTGTAAAGGTGCCAAGAGCAATTTTTTGCATTCTTCACCCTATGGGACCTAACTAATAGCACTGATAGGTCAAGGTGGGTTGGTTTATACTAATGGAGGTCCTGTTTCATTCCCCAAGTGTCCTAATTGAATCAGGCTACACTGTACTGGTAAAGTCTCTTAAGAGACCTAAGAGTAAAAATTTCCAAACTTTGACAGAGTAGTTCTCAGATTTTGTGCCACCTATTAATGATTTGTTTGGACCTACAGCTAGATGTTAGGTCTCTCCATAGTAATCTCTCTCATTTTTTACCAACTCAACATCGTTTGACCGTGCCAACGGTAGATGCATTCTTGCAAAATGCCTCAATGGCATTTAGTGTAAAGGTGCCAAGAGCCATATTTTGTGGTCTTCACCCTATTGGACCTAACTAACAGTGCCAATAGGTTAGGGTGGGTTGGTTTATGCTAGTGGAGGCCCTGTTTTGTTCCCCAGGTATCCCAATCAAATTGGCTACACTATACCAACAAAGTCTCTTAAAAGATCTAAGAGCAAAAAAATTCCAAATTTTGACAAAGTAGTTCTCGGACTTCTTCTCACCTAAGAATGATCTATTTGGACCTACTACTAGATGCTAGGTCCCTGTATAGTAACCTCTCTCAGTTTTATCCAACTCAACATCATTTGACTATGTCAATGACAAGACATTCTTGCAAAATGCCTCAGTGGCATTTAGTGTAAAGGTGCCAAGATCCATGTTTTGCATTCTTCACCTTGTGGGACCTAACCAATAGTGCTAACAAGTCAGGGTGGGTTGGTTTATGCTATTGGAGACCCTATTTTATTCCCTGGGTGTCCCAATCAAATCAGGTTGCATTGTACCAACAAAGTCTCTTAAGAGACCTAAGAGCAAAAAATTGCTAAACTTTGACAAAGTAATTCTTGAACTTTGTGGCACCTACAAATGATTTGTTTGGACCTACAACTAGATGTTAGGTCCCTCCATAGTAACCTCTCTCAATTTTGACCAACTCAACATCATTTGACCGTGCCAATAGTAGATGCATTCTTGCTAAATGCCTTAGTGGCATTTAGTGTAAAGGTGCCAAGATCCATATTTTGCATTCTTCACTCTATGGGACCTAACTGACAGTGCCAACAAGTTAGGGTGGGCTGGTTTATGTTTTTGTTCCCCAGGTGTCCCAATCGAATCAGGCTATACCATACAAGTAAAGTCCCTAAAGAGACCTAAGAGCAAAAATTTGCCAAACTTTGATAGAGTAGTTATCAAACTTTGTGGCACCTATAAATGATCCGTTTGGACCTACAGTTGGATGTCAGGTCCTTCCATAGTAACATCTCTTGGTTTTGACCAACTCAACATTATTTGACTATGTGAACAGCGGATGCATTCTTTCAAAATGCCTCAGTGGAATTTAGTGTAAAGGTGCCAAGATCCATATTTTACATTCTTCACCCTATGGGACCTAACTAACAACGTCAACATGTCAGGGTGGGTTGTTTTATGCTAGTGGAGACCCCGTTTCATTCCTTGGATGTCCTAATCGAATCAAGCTACACTATACCGACAAAGTCTCAAAAAAGACCTAAGAACAAAAAAATACCAAACTTTGATAGTATAGTTCTCAGATTTCGTGGCACCTACAAATAATTTGTTTAGACCTACAACTATATGTCAAGTCCCTCCACAATAACCTCACCCAGTTTTGACCAACTCAACATCGTTTGATTATGCCAATGGCAGATGCATTCTTGAAAAATGCCTCAGTGGCATTTAGTGTAAAGGTGCCAAGAGCCATTTTTTGCACTCTTCACATTGTGGGACCTAATTGATAGCACCAACATGTTATGGTGGGTTGGTGTATAATATAGGAGGCACCTAGGAATATCTTGTTTGTGCATACCATTGGATGTTGGGCTCATTTCATAGCACTATAAAGTTTCCAATAGCCAACATTTAGAGTAATTAATGGATTAGTGTTCAATGCATAGATTTTGTTTTTTGTGTTTTGTGTGCATGATCTTAGGAATAGAGAGGTATTTCTAATAATGCTTTCACATAGGCCATTTCTTGATCTACTATTCCTTTATTTTTATGATGGATATTACACCATAGCTCATCTTCTTCTTCCTCATCTCAGAGCTGAAATAGTAGCAATGGGAAATCATCTGATTCATGATCATCACACTCTCAGTATATTCCACAGTAGATAGTTTGAGTCTTTCTTGGAATTATTTTTATGTCTACCCTTAATGTGGTAGCTCTCTTAGCTCCCTTAGGTACGGGACATTCATTTCTTATGTGACCTTCTCAAGAGTAATATGTATAGGTCAAATGTTCACTCTTTGCTTTTGTAGACTAGTCTCCTGCTTGGCTAGGATTTCTTGCTTAACTTTTAATTACCCCAATTTGTATTTTAGTCTTTCTATTTTTTTGTTTTCAGTAGATTTTTTTTCTTCTCCATGTTTGGGATTCTAGAGGCATGCTAATGTCACTACTTCTAAATATGTTCTAAATATCCTTCCATCCAAAGATGTTCTTATTTCAAGTGTCAATCAGGAAATCAAGCATTCAATGCATTGTTTCTCTATCAGAGGTTCTTCCAACTTTCAGTATACTTCTTTGAATCTTATATCATATTATTTTATGGATTCCCCTTCATCCTACACCATTTCCCACACTTTTTGTACACTTTCTATGGGGATATCTGGTGATTCAAAATTTGATAGAAATTCTGCCTTGATTTCTTCCCATTCTTTATCATGTTATGGACATGTCTTTTTGTACCAACTCAATGCTTCATTCCACATGGTTCCCACAAAGTTAAATATTTTTACCTAATCTCTCATGGTTCCTTTCCTCTACCAAAATGATTCCAAAAAAATATATGTTCTCTGACTTCTATGGTATCTATACCAAAAATTAGGAGTTTCACTGGTGAATCCATAGTAGATTTAGTTCCTTTGTCCTATTTGTGATTTTGTTTCTTTGTTGTCTAACTTTTATTCTTTGGATTTATATTTTTTTCCAATTTGTTTCTTCTCCCCTTATCCCTAGATAGTTGTATATATCAAAATATTATTTCCCCAATATGGTGTTGCAGATTTTGACAAATTGTTGTTCTTTAGATTGTCCTATTTTAGTTAAATATTCACTTATATCTGATGTTAAAATCCTTCTTGATTTATATGGAATGGGGATGACTCCTATTCCAGGGGTTGTAACTCTTGAAAGTGGTGCTTTCTTTTAGGAGGCATCTTCTTATTAGTTAAAGACATATTATTAGATAATGGTGTGTTTCAATTTTCATCCCTTATTCCAATTGTGTTGTTATTCAAGTTGAACATGTTATTATTATTGTCTTGTACTATTTGGTGTAAACCCTCATCTCTTAGTTTCCTTACACTTTTGTTAACTAACTGCTACAAATACTCCATATCAAATTTTAAAGGTTGTAAATTTTTCATGGGATTTAGGAATTGTTCAAAATTTTCATCAATTGTAATTTAGATATTAGATAGGTTAGGTTCAATATGTAGTGTTCTATTTAATCTTAGAAGTGGTGGAGGCTTTATGCTAACACACCCTCCTTCTCATATTTCTCTAGATGTCCCATGTTCTTTGATACTTCCTACTAACTTGTTAAAGATCTCCATTGCTTTCTCAAGATGAGAGTTTACTTGTTGTGGAGTGTTATACAACTCTTTTTCTTTGTTATTAGTTGTTTCCCTTTTGGTGCACTCACTCATTTCTTCTAAACTCCCTATATTAGTATCTTCTTGTTCAACAACAACCCTTCTAGCGCACTCTAACTCCATGTCTTCTTCCTTTTCCATTCTCTTGTGCTACCTCTCTTATCTTTCTTTTGTTTGTTTCTATTTATTTTCTTCCACGTTTAATTCCATTACCAATTAGATGTTCCCTTTAATTTCCCTTAATTTCTTGTTATCTCCTTTCACCAAGGGTATTTAAGGTATGGAATTTCATTAGTCCTTTTATGTATCACATGGTCAACCTAGTTTGATTAGTTACCTATTTTAAGGGATATTTTTAGATCCCCTCTTTCCATTCATCATCCCCTAAGTTCTTGACCCCATCTCACAAGGTTAGGACCTAGGAGAATCTACCACAAATCATGAAAATATTTTTACCTTGTTTATAATTTATCTCTTAATAACTTTCTTTATTCCACACTTCTTTCTTTTTAGTGCTTTGACTTGTTCTTCACTATTTTACCAAGGTCCTGATGACAGTTTTAAAATGTTGGCAAGATAAAGGGGGCCTCACAAACCAAAGTTTGAGCCCAGGTGTCTTACATGTAGTATATATACCTCAATTATGATAATGAGATAAGGACCGAAGTGGTTGTGGTAAGAAATATCATTATGTGAAGGTTTAATGCAATAGATAATTAATCATGCAGAATGTAAACATTCAAATTAAGCATCCCAATCATCCTTTATATATATATATATATATATATGAAGGTTTTGTTCTATTCTTATATTCTATCCCTTCCTTACTTTCTTCTTACATTTTCCTTCTATTATATGTTACTATATCATAAGGTTATATTGGGGACGTTTCCCTTACAAAACATGCATATAACTACTAGGCCTAGTCATCCCTGTGCTCCAAATTCTATTTGTGGCTAGGTGCGGTAGCTTCTGATCCTTATAGTAGTTGCTACCAATAATGACATTGCTATATATAATGGTACAAAAGTTTTCCTAATGCGAGTATTGAGTCTTGGGATAAACACCATAGAGTATTCAAAGAGCATGACAAGACAAACCCATAGTTCATCATTAAAGAATTTACAAATATCGATAAGGGGTCAAATGAATCTGTTTTAGATTTCAATATTAGTTTAATTAGGCTAATTTAAAAGATTCTAGCATACATAAGGCCTAATGAATCCATGTTATTAGTACTATACTATAATGCATATGATGCTAAGATGCGATACTTGCTACATGATAAGAATCCCCACATGTATTAAGAGAAGCATACAAGATTGCTACAAATATTGAAAGTAATCAAAGAACTTCTAGAAAAGTTGAGAAAAGGAGTGATGTGAGGATTTTACCTCATGACAAGGGTCAAAACAATAAAGCACTAGTACAAGAGGATAAGTTAGATTAGGTAATGCATGTTCTTAAAGAATTGATTTACAATGTAAAAATAATTAAAAGAGGCATTAATACAAAAAGACAAAATCAAGGTAGTCAACAGAGGATGCCTAGGTTTTCAAATCAGCCTTACAATACTACATGGAATAATGGGAGACTTGTACAAAATCCTAGAGTACCGATAAATAGAGAGGCCCAAGATCCTTTGAGGAAATCTGGAGTTAATAATATGGAATCTACTTCATGGTTCCTTGCATGTCAAATGCCTCATTCTCCATTATAGTGCTATATAGTTTTAGATATTTTGAATAATAACGAAGAATATGAGGAATATGAAGATGCTAGTCCTGGGATGTATGTGTATGAGGATAGACAAAAGGCCAAGGGAATAAACCCAACTTTGCTCAAAATTACACCATTTATTAGTACATACATATACTAACATATTCTTCAAAATTGAATACAAAACTAAATGGAAAATAACATGGACATGTAAATTTCATCATTACAACAATATTTTTCTAATTAAAAAAAACACGGAAACACCTTCACGCTAGAAAAATTAGTTCTAATACTTTAAAAAATTACAAGATGAACAATGAAGGCATGTATAGCATGCTTCTTTAGAAGATGTCGTTGTATGAAAAATAAATTGGAAGTGATTGAAGAGCCTACAACTTTTACAGCGTGACAATGTGACAATGTTATTGAGTTGTCCACCGTAATAGACCTTCCACTTTCACAACCCACATTTTACTTACAAAGCTCATTGAATCCATGTAGAAGAGTTTTATTTCTTCTTGTCACTTTTCACCAACTAAATTCCTTGTCTAAGGAATAGAAACTCCCATTTTCATGTATGCTTGAACTCCATAGACTAAATTAGTTCTTCCTTTTTCCCCAAAAATATCAAATTAGTCACTAACACAGGCTGTAAAATCTATCACATGTTTCTAATTTTTTTGACTAATTTTGCCAATTCCATGTGAAAATCATCTTCAATCAATGTCCACATCATTTTTGCACCCATATTGGTTATTTCACTCACCCCTATGACATTGCAAACTATGGCTACTATATCATTGTGATTTTTTTGAAAAGTCATATGTAGGCAATTGTTTGAAACAACTCTTCCATCAGATAAACCTCCAAAGCTTGACTCTACCATTTTTCTCTAATTATTTGTATAAAGGTAACTTCACAATCAAAAATGCAAAGGGGTCATTTATGGCATAGTGCAATCATATTGGGGTGGTGTTTTAATGGTCAACAAGGTTTAAACTTCTTTGGGTTAATTTACTCACAAATTTTTAAGTCTTTATTGGGCCATTGTGCTCACAAATTTGAACTTTGTATTCGTTGATGATGCAAGAGCATCCTGGGTGAATATACAATCTTGCATCAACCAAAAAGATGATATTTCAATTTGTTTTAGTTTGGTTGAGTTTTGGCATTTTCAGTTTTGTCGGAGTTGATTGGCGACTTCGGTGGCAATTGTCATGGTTGATCTTTCTTCAACTTCTATTGTCACCAAGTTGGGGAAGCCTTGGTTTCTAAGCAATTTGTTGATATGACAAGAATTAGGATTGAAGGGATGTTAGTTTCTTTCCCTAAGTTGGTGGGAAGTGGGAAACAACATACTTATGTTGAAATAGAAAATGTTCGCTATGTATACCATCCAATGGAGTCTTTGTATTTGTTGCTCATCACCACCAAATAGAGAAATATCCTTGATGATCTACACACCTTATGACTGCTCTCCAAAATTGGTTCCTGAGTACTCTCCTGAATTTGATGAAGAATGAATTTGCAAAATGGTTATTGAGATAATCTTTGCTTTTGATGAAGCTATCTCACTTGGGCATAATGAGAATGTCACTATTTCACAAGTTAAACAATACTGTGAGATGGAGTCTCACAAGGAGAGACTTCACAAACTAATCATGAAAAGCAAAATAGATGAGACAAAGGATGTTATGAAGCAAAAAACAAGTGAGAATGATAAGATCAAGGTTTAAAAGGAGGTTTGAAATCATTGCAATTGATCTCAGAAATACAAAGAATCTTGTGACTACCATGTCCTTCCAATAGCATTTTGATAATACTCTTAAAATTGTCAATATGTTTAATGGATTTTGTTTCCTCTGATGTTCCTATGCAGATATGCATGGTAAGGTGATAAAGATAATTTTATTCATTGTATTAATAAGTTGAATAAAAATACATTTCATAAGATAAAAAACGTGGAAGTCAAAACAATTGGATGGAATACCAAATAGAAGAGGTGTCGCCTCAATTCTTGGTGGCATTCCATCTATGCACGACTCTTCATTTCTCATATCTATCCATTACCAAAAGGCAATTAAAATAGAATTGTGGAGAGGAGGAGCGTGGCTTGGGAGTAAAAGGGGTTCGCTGCTAGATAAAAAGAGAGACCAGAGGATAAATGGAGATCGCTACAAAAAAGACAAGAATTATTGTGAATTAATGTTGGGCATAAGCCTTATAAGGGATAGAATGACTGTGTTTATGAAGAAAACAAAACAAGAAGAAAAGGAAAAGGGAGGTCGATTGGGATAGTGGGATCCAGAAATAGCAGAGAAGTGTATGGTCACTGCCATAAGGATTTATATAGTGGAATGATGTGTGTTGCAAGAGAAGAGATAAAAACAATAGAGAAAGAGTTTTGTACATGCATAGATGTCTTTCTATAGTTGCATAAGAGGAGCCACGAAAAGATATTTCTTATAATGTTATAGATTTATTTGAATAAAATTTAATTGTCGTGTGTATTTATAATTTGTTGTGATTTGTGGTAGAGAGTCTTTGCACATTTAGAAATTGAGTGTGGATTTGAATTGAAAGAATAAAAATAATGTTCTCCTGTGTTGTAATCTTGTAATTGAAAGTTAGTTGAGTTTAGGTTTGTGTACTGTGTGAGTAGTTTGCAAAGAGGGAAGGCTTTACTCTGCATCATATGGTATCAGAGCTAGTAATCCTGAGCATGAAGAGGATCCACCAATACTTGCAGGAGAGTGAGGTAATGGAGGAGAAGCTCATGTGAAGGTTGTTGTAGGTAGGAGAAGTCCTAAGCAGTGAGAGAGCTTGAAGCCATGAAGAAAAGTGTTTGGCAGATTGTAGAGTGTAGGATGTGTATGTGAAAGATCACATTAGAAAATGAGATGTGGATATACTTGAGGAAACCCATGATATGGGAAGGTTGGATGTAGTATCAAGAGTGAAAGACTCTTAAGATGATGGATGATGTAAGTGTAAGATTTGATAGGTTGAATGAGAGATTGAATAGGATTGAAGCAAAGCAACGTGGAGAAATTGTTAAGCATGAAAAAGGTAAGAGTAAGAAGTTTGCAGCGAAGGCAAGCCATGAGGAAGGCATGCGGAAAGAGTTTGTAGAGAAAGAAAAGAACTATGTTGCAGCAGTTGAAGAAGTTGCAGCGATTATTGAAGATGAAAGACTCACAATAGATGTTGAGGATGGAGAAAAGAAAAATGAAGAAAAAAGTGATCAAGATTTGTTGTGGAAGATTGCAGCAGTCAAAAAAGAGTGGTTTGAGAAGCTTGCTGGTGGAGATGAGAAGATGAATGGTGCAGTAAATGGTGAGAAGATGGATGTCACAACAGTAAAGTATGAAGAGGTAAATTTATTTGCATGTTGTGAGGATAATGTTTTGTTTTCATTTGAGATGACAATAGTTGAAGAATGTAAAGAAGAGCATGGAATAGTAAGTGCATATTTGTATAATGATTTGGTAGATTTTTATGTAGTTGAAGAGTGGAATGCAAGGGAATCTTGGTGGAGGTAGTCAGTCTGCAGTGGGTTGGATCCCATGAAGGAGGAGAAGAGAGTAGAGAGAATTTGGTGGAGGAGGACAAAATATAGTGGATGTGAATCCACGAGAAGATAGAGGAATGGTGAATGGATTTATGGGAGGAGGATGATAATTGTGCCAGCGAGATGTTGGAAAAAAAGGAAGAAGAATTGACCCTCTACACATTTCATAGCAATTCCAAGTTCGTTGTAAGTTCGTTGCAACCTAAATGGGTAGTTTGACTACTCATCTCCACTTTTGTGAGCCTATGCTCACAAACTTTCTACCTAGTGTGTCTGATGTAGGAGCATCCCAGGTGAATACACAATCCTGCATCAACCAAAAAGATGATCTATTTCGATTTGTTTCAACTTGGTTGAGTTTTGGTATTTTTAGTTTTGTCAGAGTTGACTAGCGACTCCAGTGGAAGTTTTCACAGTTGATCTTTCTTTAGCTTGTATTATCACCAAGTTAGGGAAAGCCTTGGTTCCTAGGCAATTTGTTAATATGACAAGAATTAGGATTGATGGTTTCTAGTTGCTTTCCCTAAGTTGGTGGGAAGTGGGAAACAATATACTTATGTTGAAATAGAAAATGTTCACTATGTATACCAACCAATGGAGTCTTTGTATTTGTTGCTCATTACCATCAAGCAGAGCAATATCCTTGATGATCTAGACACCTTACGATTGCTCTCCAAAATCAGTTCCTGAGTACTCTCCTAGATTTGATAAAGAAGGAATCTGCAAAATGGCATTTGAGATAATCTTTTCTTTTGATGAAGCTATCTCACTTGGGCATAATGATAATGTCACTGTTTCACAAGTTAAGTAATATTGTGAGATGGAGTCTCACAAGGAGTGACTTCACAAACTAATCATGAAAAGAAAAATAGATGAGACAAAGGATGTTATGAAGCGAAAAGCAAGTGAGAATGATAAGATCAAGATTGAAAAGGATAGGTCTAAAAAAGGAGGTTTGAAATCATTGCAATTGATCTCAAAAATGTGAAGAATCTTGTGACTACCATGTCCTTTCAATAGCATAATTTTGATAATACTCTTAAAACTGTCGGTCTGTTTAATGGATTTTATTTCCTCTAATGTTCCCATGCATATACACATGGTAAGGTAATAAAGATTATTTTATTCATTGTAATAATAAGTTAAATAAAATACATTTCATAAGATAAAAATCATGGAAGTCAAAACAATTGGATGGAATACCAAATAGAAGAGGTGTCGCCTCAGTTCCAGGTGGCATTCCATTTATATGACTCTTCATTTCTCATATCTATCCATTACCAAAAGGCAATTAAAATAGAATTGTGGAGAGAAGGAGCATGGCCTAGGAGTAAAAGGGGTTTGCTACTAGATAAAAAGAGAGACTAGAGGATAAATAGAGATTGCTGCCAAAAAGACAAGAATTACTATGAATTAATGTTGGGCATTGGCCTTATAAGGGATAGAATGACTACGTTTATGAAGAAAACAAAATAGGAAGAAAAGGAAATGGAGGTCGATTGGGATAGTGGGGCCGAGAAATAGCAGAGAAGTGTATGGTCACTACTAGAAGGATTTGTATAGTGGAATGATGTGTGTTGCAGTAGAAGAGATAAAAACAATAGAGAAAGAGTTCGGTGCATGTGGAGATGTCTTTTTGTAGTTGCATAAGAGGAGCCATGAAAAGACATTGTTTGTAATGTTGTAGATTTATTTAAATAAAATTCAATTGTCATGTGTATTTACAATTTGTTGTGAGTTGTGGCAGAGAGTCTCTACACATTGATCAATTGAGTGTGGATTTGAATTGAAAGAATAATAATGTTCTCCTATGTTCTAATCTTGTAATTTAAGGTTAGTAATAGGTTTGTGTGTTGTGTGAATAGTTTGCAGAGAGGGAAGGCTCTGCTCTACATCAATTGAGGATTGGAGCCCCTTGTACTCCAAAGAGATAAAGGGATCATTGACAACCTCCAATTAACCTAAGAAAAATTGAATAAAGATTTATAATGAAAAAATTATATGGTAGACATGATATTTAAAGATAGTGAGTCTCCTTACCCCACAACAATTTTAGGTTATGCATAGCAATGTTTATCACTTCCCATCATAATTGCAATGAATTGAATGCAAGTGATTTGTGGTGTACCCTAATAAAATTAGATTAATTATTATTAAATTGCTTAAATACTTTAATTAGGGCTAGATGTTACATTAATCTAATTATGTATTAAGCGAACTAGTTAGACATTTGAATTTTTCACAAGTTCAATTAATGGATTAATGATTATTAAAGCTTTATAATCAAATGTGTCTTTTAGTTATATTCATTTATGGCACTAATGATGACTAACTCCATGATTGTCGAGTTTTGTGAGGTACTTCATCCCTAATTAGAGGGAAAACATGATTTGAAAGATGAATGTCATGAATTTAGAGTATCATAGACAAAGGTGAGAGATTCTAGTTCATTAATGTGTTGGCTAAACCATATATTTATTAATTCATCCCTTGTTGAGAAATGTTTTAGTAAATTATAGAAGTCAACGGTTGTGTCAATCCTTACTATTGTTGGTTTCCTTTGTTAGTCTTTAGACTTTGTCGAATTGTATGCCTTAGTTTAGGAGTCAGCAATGATCCAAACCATGTTTCATGTTTCACTTGTTGGCTAAACTAATGCAAAGCCTAATATTCTATAAAATTTGGAGTCTCATTTTAGGTTTGGATGAGTCAAAGGGAAATAATGGGCAATGTAAAATTATAAACTAAACATTACCTAAGCAAGTGAGAGTCTTAAATCTAACACCTCTTAATCGAACCCTAGGACTCACTTAGTGAGTGAAGAAGGCAATAATTAAATTGGAATGTTATCTTGATTTGGACTTTTCCATACATGATTTTTCTTTAAGAATACATGAATATTCGAATGGTTATTATTATTTTCTCAAAACTAAAAGAAAAGGCAAAGTCATTATAAAATTCATAGTGGTAATAGAGTGGTAATAGCCACCCAACCATACTAGGACTATTATGGAGTGCTGACAGCCACACCACTCCCCCACAATCCTAAATGAACTTTTAGAGCTTTACTCATTGTCTTCATAGCAGTGACATCCATGAACGATTATCATTAAGCTTTGAATTAAGGGTGATTTGATTTGGAAAAAATAAAGGAAAATGTATTAGGTTTCATCTTTTTGAACATCTTATTTTCATTTTGTGAGAGTAAAAAATGGTTTAGAGATCTACAAAACATAGGAGAGTAGAGTGTGGAGTGAATGTTCATATGTGGAAGGCTTGCTTGGCCTATGCTATGGGTATGTGCAAAAGATGGGCCAAAAAGTGGTCAAGTTTTCATATTTCTTCAAGACATTTTTGCATTCCAAGAAACATAACATATATGTGTGTTGTAACACACTCATGTTAAGTCTTAGGCATTTTTATGGTAACATGATTATGTTATAATGCATATACATTCTAGTTTAGGACAATGAATTACCACCCTTGGGCTTGGAATTTTTGAATTTGTCAATCTAAAGGGTTGGACATGCAATTTGGGTGATTGAATCTCTGTCTACAAGAGGAATAAAAAACATACAAATGTCAAGTGTGATCTTCATTAGGTTCATATTATTTAGGAAAAGATTATGAAAAAAACTATTATGACCTCAAGCTCTATCTTAGTTTTCTAAACATGTATTTTTTTTCTAAAATCTAAACATATTAAGGTTTTGATCATAAATTACTTTTAGTAGTGTCTAAGTTATTTTTTGAAAGACATGTGTATTACTTTTTCTACATAATTTTTTACCCACTCATCCAAATTTAAAAAATATATATTTTCACATCCTGCCCTTCATTCTATACACATTCAAAAAAATCAATTATTTTTCTCAAAATTAGGGGGAGCATGCTCAGTTTTCTATATTTTAGGATGTCTCCCCACAGAAAAGTAATAAAAAGTGATATATTCATTAAAAATTTAGGAAAAAGGTACTTGAACTACTATATGATCTTAGCTAATTTTCCAGTAAAGGGATTTACAAAATACTTAATGCAACTCAAAAAATGATAGAGAAAACGTATGACATTATGTTATAATTTTGTAACAAAAATAGGACCGCTTTATGTGTTCTTAGTATTTGATCCTCTTAATCTCCTTCATCTTTTAAATCATATTTTTAAAACTTGAAGAGCACATGTATTCTTATTCTTGTCACGTATTTAAATTTTGAGTAGGGCATCTCGAATTACTCATCAAAGTTTAGCTTTTGTTGATTCCAGGAAAAAAGTGGTCTTTGAACCCCTTTAAGCCCCCCATTTCAATGCATTTACCCCTATGAGTGAGTTCATCAAATTGATGTTGTATTTGGGAAACAACATTATTAAGGTCTTGTATGTTAGCCTTAACCTTTGAATCCCTCTTAGGTATCTTTATATGTTAGTTGTTTAAAAAAGTATGCTAGGTTTTCATGATTTTTTGAAACTTTTTCTATCAAAAGATATTTGTGCTTGAAAATTCCTACCTTGACTACTCTTATTCTCTCCTAAACTACTTTGTTCCTATTTGTATTCATTTTTCCTACAAATTTATGGCTACAAAACTAGATCTATTGATCATTTGATATGAATAATTATGCTCCAAATATTGTGGCTTCCTAAGGTTTTCAAGACAAACCTCACTAGCAATAGAGGTTTCCTGATTGAGTACCACTATCTTATGTATTAATAGTTTTTCTTCTGAGGTAGTCATTGTTGATATTTCAACCACAAATTTACCTCCCAACAATACTCATTGTATGCATTCAAGATAAAAACTACAAACATTTAGGGTGTAATCATTGGCCCTTTTTACTAGCAACATTCCCTCAAATTTGATCTACTTGGGGGTTCCTAGGGTACTCCTCACAATGAGTTTAGGAGCTAATTTTTAACCTAAGTAGTTCCCTCAATTAATTGGTCAAAGCAAAATTTCAAAGATGTGTCACATTTTTATAAAAGGAAATGGACAACATTGATTTTACTGATCTAATATTTTAACTTGAATCACTTGAAAGTAACATATATTTTGAATTTTGAGATGATGTAAACTAATGAAATGTAGTTTGTTAGTATATTCTATGTTCTTTTTTTTAATTATTTGAATGTATAGAATTTTGTAAAATTGATGCTATAATTTAATTACTAATAAAATGTTAAAAAAATAGGTTAAGGAGGCCTCCACTTTTTGAGTAAATTTATTTCTTTTCCTTCAATTTTTTTCCTATTGAGAACTTGAAGCTTTAGTGCATGCACTAATTTTTTTATTTTGATAAACATATATTTTTAAATAAATCTTTAAATTCTCATATCCTAGAAACACAATTATTTCAAGGGGCCTCCACTTTTTGTCTTAACTAATAGAAAATAATTGTATTGTCTGAACATAGAATATCTCCTCTAGTGCATCATTTTTTTTAATTTTTTAATAAATATTAGTATTTTTCTTGGAAGGATAATGAACATTATATTTTTGTATCAATAACCTACCTTTACTAGTGAAAATAAAAAAAAAATATAAACACTTATTGAAATATTAAAAAATTACATTTTTAAAACCTACTCTTTTAGATCTACAAAAGCATTTTTTTTTTTTTTAAATACATTATTTAAGCAAATAGTAGTGGTAGAAGCATTATTTTTTTCAAAAAATGTTTTTTTAAAAAAAATTGGCACCAAAGTCATGCTACATATGTATCTAGTGGACACTTCCAGCTAAAAAAGTTGTGGCACAAGTCTATTTTAGCTAGAACTTGAATCCAACCACAAAATTTTTTTAACCCAAACTAACTTTTAGTTAGAAATTCTTAAATCATATTGTGTTGAAATCCTAGCCTAAAAGGTGACATAACTTTAAACTTTCACTTGTCAATATTTACACCCAATCTTATAAGAGGCTATTAGCATATCATAAGCTCTTCTATGCATCATGCCATGAAAAAGAGATCATGAACAGCTAAAAATTATTTATGATGCCTCTATTATTGTGAAAAAAAATTAGTTATAATATATGCACAAAGCCTAACAAAGTTATCTTATAGGACCTGTAAATTATGTAAAATGAAAATCATATAAAACTATAACATATCCAGTAATATCAAATAAGAGAACAATTCAGAGAATATGGGAAAGAAAATGTTCACAGTGGTGCTTCAAGGGGGCAATCCTCTAATAGAAAATCAACTCTAAATACAATATTCTCAAGATGACTCGAGCTCTAGCCTATGCATCGTAATATATAGTTTTCAACTACCTAAATGTGTACCACTTCCACACACATGTGAGATAAATAACTTTATTCTAACTTGCTAATGGGGTGCATTACAAAGCATAGGCATCCAAGCCTTCATTTATTAATATCTAATAAATATATTGAAAAGGGTTCTTAACAAGTTGCATGGAAAGATAGAAGAGCTCATAAACTTGGGTTTTCCAATTCCTTTGGACAAAAATAAGCACTTCATTCCAAAGGATCATTTTTATAGGAAGATAGAGGATATGAAGAAAAATAAGAACCAATTTAAAATTTTGCATGAGCAACTAGATAAGGGGAAAATACTGGGTTCGGTAACCTTGAAACTTAGGTTGCACATGACACAGTAAAGAAGAGATCCTCTCTCAATTATGAATTATTAACAAAATTGCATGTCAACCACTATGATTACATGCAATTATAATTCTAAAATATGAGGAGCAGAACACACTAGTAAAAATGGTTCCAACCCCTATAATCTAGACTATAACCTAAATTAAAAAATGGTTGGATTTGAAGTTGTAATTTTTGTACTCTTCATCATTTTCTACATACAATATTACAAATTTTAGAGTTGCAATTTTGTTGTTGCTTGTGTCTTGATTTTTTCTTCTAAATTTGTCTTGTGTGTAAGTTTCCATTTTTTTTAAAAAAATACAATAGTTAGAACATGTAAATTGGTTCCTTTTTGTGGTACATCAATGCATCAGATTCGTTCATGACGGAAGAGTTATAAATATCTAAAGAGATAGAGAGAGATCTAAATCAACCACAAAATTGAGTCGCTTCACTTTAGACACATATGTTCACCAAAAATGTAAAGAAAAATAAAATTTCCTTGAGTTTAATCTAGGCTAATCAAATTGTAACGCCCCACCATGAAACACTAGAGAACAACACAATAACACTAAACAAATCGGAAATTTTTTTTTTTTTTTAAAATACAAGGAATAACAAGGTAACATTTAACTTATTTATACCAAGTAACATTCTCCCAGGTTCCATGGCTGCATTACTGACAAAACTACTATCATGTTCTCTCACACATCACACATTAACTTGACAACAATAATACATTCTAAATTTATTACATTAATTGAATAACCTTATACATTTCCATGACATCAAATAAATAATCATCCATAACAAACACAACTACAGTTTTTTCATACATATGAGGATACAACATAGTATTGTTTACAACACCAACTTTCATTTACATTGGAATTACAAACATTATTAATAACCTGATACACAGGATAGTACATGAGCATAAATAACTGTCTTCATAAACTGGTACATGATCTGAATCTGCTACAGGAGTTACAACCTTCTTGCACACGAATAATGGCAAGGAAAAACCAATGGAGATAAAGCACATCTACCCAACCATGTGGAACCCTGAGGTCCACCCCCCGTGCTAGGAGATAACATAAGGTCCCACAACATCATACAGTTAGGTAGACAAGTGCCTAACAAGAACAAGGACTAAGCCTAACTCCATCACAACACATGACCACATCACAAACAACTCAATATCACTTCCAGAGGAAATACATGCCAAATGGGGAGAATACGACTAGGGAATGCTAGGCTGCAGTAGGGAGAGTGTCATCGCATGGTCCTAACATGGGTTATCCTGACAGCCTCTCACTAGGCGCCGGCCCCCATCTACGATTATCCTGACAGCCTCTCACTCGGCGCCGGCCCCATAGGGTGACTCATGCGGTATCAACCTTCCTTTCGTGAGGACAAGGAAGTTGATCTTGCCGACCAGGCCTTCTCTACCCATCCTTAGTCTAAACGAGCACTACAGGCATGGGAGAGGAAATCCAATTATCTTGTTAATGTGTATTTTACCCTTTTTTCCCCAGTTTATTTTTAGGTTTTCACTTAATTAACAACTTTCAATGGGTTATCCTGACAGCCACTTTGGGCGTCAGCCCCACATTGAAAGCCACTCCCCTACCTGCATCTAGAAACCCGAACCATCAAGCAAGACAATCACTTTCATACTGATAAGTATACATAAACAATGCAAGGCATTTCCCTTCTTGCATACAAAACATAGTCACGATAACCAACCTTTAGATCATTGTCCAAAAACTTCCAGTCATCAATCGCAATAATCATAACACATATCCAGAGCAAGGTATGGGTCATCTTGCTCTTCCAATCACAGATATGAACCAAAATAGTTTCTCATTACAATGACAAGATCTCCCCATTTCCATACTCATCACAAGCTTGATATCAACACATACATGAAGGAAATTTAAACCCAATGAAATAAATTCATGACACAATATGTACATCATCTTACATTATTGTTTACCAAGACCCACACACACAGACAAGAGACATCATGTTCTTACAACATCTTCATTTCAAGACAACTATGAATAGAAAACATACGAACAAATCCTATTACCTTATGCCTCTGGAACCTAAACTTGACAATTTTCACATAGACCCACTCTCATGAAAATTTTGTTTGCAAAAAGAGATTTCAACTAATCAACTTACCGACAACATAAATTTTTATTACAAAAGCAATTCAATCTCTTAGTTATTCAGTTACCTATAGGTTTCATTATAAGGCTAAAATTTTCAAGTCCATTGTTGTTTCACCTAACTCCAAGCTTTCAACCCAACTTCAACTTAACAAAAGCCTTATGAAATGATCTTTACCAAACCAATCAACCTAGATTAAATTTCACCCACACTAATTATTTAATCATATCAATTTACATTTAATCATATTAACAACCAAATACAAGTAATATCTCCACAAGAATTCATATATCTTCGATCTAGTTTAATAAATATTAATTCTATCTGATATAATAAATCAGTCATCAATTACATATAAACATAACCTTCAAGCTAAACAAATGCATAGGTAATATTAGTTACAAAATTCTTATAAATCAAATACTTCTTACAATGATTATACCTCTAATTCCAACCTACCAATCCAATTCCCAATCTTAACAAATCATTATCAAGAAATCATAATAAATTCAATAACAATTTAAATTAAATTTATTAACAACTGAATAATACATGCATCAAACATAATTTATCTATCTTGAGCATATGCATTATAATTATCTTAATAAATTATTCCAATGTAATAAAAACAATCATCATATAGCTCTTTAATTGGAAAGATCATGATATCAAACCCTAAACTGATGGGACACAAGGTTTTGGCATACCTACATGCATGCAGAACTAATTTCCCACAGTGTGACACTGAACTTGGTGTACAGATTTGAACTGAAGGTCATGTGAATGATTTAGCAAAAAAATGACTATTGAAATGTGTTTGAAGATACTACTGATCATCAATGATGTCCCTTCAGCAACCTACTTCTCTTCCTCACGTATCACAGTATAACCTAAGGCAATTTTCGTTCTTCCTAAATGAATTGAATATGCACACTACGTAATAGACTTCAGATCCACAATGTAACCATATGGCTATGCCTTGAAGTCAATTCACCAATGACTATAATACATCCATAAAGAAAAATATTAACTTATATACATCAAACTATTCTAAATCTAGATATAGGTTAAAGAATTACTCATGCAAAACTCGATATACTCAGACTAACATGTTGAGATAAATTAATTAGACAAGAGGTTATAGTTTCTGGCATCTCAGGGTATAATACTTATCAAAGGCAAATAGAAATTAATATAAATATGGTAGACACAAACATTCAGTTATGAGGATAACTAATGCCGATTTATGGCTGACAAAACTTAGGGTTTGAGAATAAATATCGCCATTATATGGCATGCATTAGCTAAAGGATACAGGAATATCTATCGCCAATATATGGCAACCATAAGCATTAAGATATATATATATACCTATTGCCAATATATGACAGACATAGAAATATATGCAAATCTAATTCTAATTTATGGGAAGATGCAACCCTAAATTCTAATGAAGATCAATTACTAGCTTGGCTTGCCCTAAGCATTTTTTTATGGCAGACTTACAAATATCTAGGCACCCGAAAACTATGCTGAGGAAAGAAAAAGATTTTTAAAGCTTTTGAAATGGCAAGGTGAATCTTATTCCCTGCCCCATGCCTGCGTCCATTCCACATGCGTCAAAATGGGAGCTTTGGAAGGTCGTATGGACATCCATCGAGGGGTAAAGGAAGATGGTTATCAGACAAAAAGAGCTGGACATTCACATGAGCATCCCTATTCGCACTTCAGCTTTAATCGATTCATAAGAGTACATGGCTGACATTCATAACAATGGAGGCTATTATGGGAACACACTTAACTTAATTATTAAGAGGCCAACTACACCTATGATGGTTACATGGAGATGCTTTAAAAAGATAAGCCGAGCGATAATAGTTAGAACAGTTTTTAGTTCATCATTTACAGGCATTTAGATAAGCTGTGTGATAATTGTTAGAACAGCTTTTAGTGCATCATTTATAGGCATTTCTACTACAACTAAAAATGTCAAGATCTATAATTGCAGCTAAAACAAATGTTTAAAACAAACCTACGGTTGAAAGCCACCTGTCAACTTTTACAGCAGGTAAGTAAAATGATTATACACTAAACTACGATGTTGACAAATCGTTTGTTAAGCTCAGCCAGATGGGACTAGGGAACATATGATTCCAAGGCAGTTGAAAACATGTGAACTATCTACTATTATACATTCGAATACACATTAGATGCTATTTTAATATCATACGAGGAACTTCAGATTTAACCGCCTTCCTTCGTTGATTCTGGAACCCTAGAACTGTCTACTATTATCCCCAAAACTGGTGACGGGAAAAATATATATATATTATTTACCAATTTATTTAACAAACATAAATAGGTTTATTTACTGATTCACTGAATCTTTATTGTATTTCTGTTTCCTTTATTTCCATCTTATTAAGAGGGTCATTTATTTCTTGAATGCAGTAACTCACAGATCACAAGGGTTGAACTCATTTTCAACTTAGAAAACACCACGGTATATTATCAATTCTGCCAAATTCTCCCACCACTGTCATGAGAATGCATGGGGTTTATAAGGATCAAAACTGGCATTTGGTTCCTTTACTGAGAGTTCGATGGATAAGTCTGATCCCAATTTGGAGTTTGTTAACAATCCACACTCATGACTAGAAAGAACTCCATGCAGTAAATGAGAGTTTGTATTTTCTTGTCTTTCTATAAATTTGAGATAGCCTTGTAGGAGACAAGCTCCAAACACGCCACTTCCTCAGCTGAAACGATAAGCGTTGGGATAACAGGCCCACACCACTTCCCCACAGAAAATAAAAGCTAATCTAAGCATGGGGACTTGGCATTTCGGCCAAGGAACTTGACCGTAAGGTCTTTATAGATGAGAATCTGATTGATAGACTGAACATGGGAAGAAGAAGATACGACTTCACCAAAAAAATACAATGGTTTGAGGCACTAAGAACCTTTAGACTCCCACTCCATAAATCGGGGAGGGGAAAGGGAGAAAACTGCCCTGTCAAAAGCGGTTTAAGGAATGAAGTCTTTAGACTCTTGGAGTAGGGGTGAGAGAACTACCCCGCTTGACCAACTCTAAGATTTTAACCCTAACATAAGCAACCCTAACATAAGCAAGGGCACCACAAGCCCCCTAATATAAGAATGGGATTACAGGCTAAAACAAAAGCTGAAACATTAACTAAGCGCTGGACTCACAAGCAACTAAAGCTATAATATCTGCCTACAGCACGGATAACTTTGTGGGTATTATCTATTTTTCCGAATATAGCCTTTATCCTGGAGGGTAATGGAATGTTTACTCTACCTGGATTGGTTAACTGCTGAACATTTTCCTTAGCAGCCAATCCCGGAGGTTTCCCAGCACTTGGGTTATGAAAGACCAGATCTAAAATAGCTTCCTCATTGTCCAGTCAAATTTCTGTTAAAGCGAAGTCAATATAAAAATGCAGTAAACAGAATTGGTAATTGAGAAACAGAATTGCATAACAAGAGATTAGCGCACACACATATACATAACGAAAACCCTGCGCCCTTGCCCTTATCGAATTTAATGTAATTAAATCTTCAAAATCTTGGGGACACGGGCGATCAAATCATATTTTAATCACACGGTTGCAATGTCAAGAGCTCTAAAAACAGTTATCACAAAACCCAAACAAGAGCAAAATCGGGAGCAAATAAATATAAATCTGTATTCTACTGCAATAAATAATCAGAACGCATACCTGGTTTAGTATTATTCCTCTTCCTGCGATTGCCCAAACCCTCTGGATTTGATGCCGAAACCTCTCCGGCTGCAACCTAAACCAATCTCCCCTGCTTGTTGTTCCTTCTCCTCCATTCCTCCCCCTTTCCCCCCGAGAGCGAGAGAGAGAGAGAGAGAGATCTCCTCCTTATTTCCAGATTTTTCCCACCTTTGTAGAAGGCTTGGCACATGATCCAATGCCAACTATAACAACTATTAATTAAATTTAATCTCCTTACAGCTCATAGTTTAATTTTCAACTAAACACTATAATGTTTTATTTTAATATTATACTATAGATATATATTTATCATATATGTTATAATTATTTATACCTTATTTGTATAACCTTTGAACTGTGACACAAATTAATTTATGTATTTTATTTAGTATAACCTGAGTAATAATCTGACCCTTTTACAAACATAACTATGAGAAATATTGTTCCCTAAACTAAAATAAATATTGCGAAATCATAATAAAATATTAAGATACTAAAACTTATTTACATCTATAATTACCCCCAAATAACTCAATTTAATAACAGTAATTCACATTCAAACAACTTTGGATAATTTCCTTGAACTAGGTAATTATCAGTTATCATTTTAACCTTATTTAATATTAATAATGATAATTGATGTAATCCTGTTAAGTATTATAGTGGATCAAATAATAGCATGACTATAAAATGCAATCTAGGCATACAACATAACCCACTGAGTAGGACAGCCGTTAAAAGCCGAATCAAACATGTTCACAAGCCAGGCCAAAACACACTTAACCAAACAAGCTCCATCAAATATACCTCAATTGCAAGACCTGACATACTGACAAAACTGACAATTTAACTAGACATGTCATGCATCCTGATTGAGGATGATGACTTGGGATGTGGGACCTTAAGTTATCTCTAGAACAACTTATCCATTGGGTTCAAGGCACGCTCAGACCTGTTATTTCAGGTGGAGTCGATGCCAGATACTTGCATCCTGCAGCAAATGACACAGTTAAGCATATATATAAATGCACAAAAGCTATCACTAGGTGAAAAAGGAATCACAATATCACAGGGCACTCGCAAGCAAGTGATGTGACATCGTCCTCTCCACATCATATCAATCTAGATTAGATAACACGTGATCATAACCACTCGAATCTACCTCATTATCTGAACAGAACCATACACTAAACATATAGGTGCATGACATTGAATAAGTCCCAGAAGCATCATCATAACAAATAAATCAAATAGAATCAGTCCATGAGATCCATTCAACATATAACAATTGTAGTAAGATCGACATCTTGATCATTGGAATGCAAAATAATGTCAAAGCCTGCATTATCAGTGTCGCAATAGAGGTTGTCAATAAAACACATTAACTATCATATGAAACCTCACATGGATGAAACATCTATCTATATTGTACAACATCAATTGCATACCTTACCATAATTATTCCTGTTATTTTACCTTCATCCTCATGCGCCTTGATCAGTTCACCTGTATATCCAAGGTGAGAACGGAGGGGCACTACACAAATGAAATGCATACACATAAACATAAATTGACCTAGATTAAATATTGATATATATTTGTAAGCTAATGTAATTCTAAATTAAAAATGTTATTTTAGAAAAGTAAATGTGCAAGAAATGAGTACTTAGCTTTATGACTAAATAATGGATGATATTTGATATGGCATTGAATTATGAATTGTCTCTGACATGGAAATGCTTCCTCTATATGTGTAATGCCAAATTTTGTGTTAAGCAAGTGCATTTTCTAGGGTTGAGTCCATGCATCAAGGTTTTTTCTATGTCCATAGATTCGTCATGCTACCACATGGATATAATCTTTGTGTTTATCCATTCCTACTTTCTCCTTCACCAAGTTCATCTTTCTCTACTCTAGTATCAGGATTGGGGTATTAAAAATACATTTTAAGGATTGTCGGTATGTCACAAAGGGACATGTTCTTGTAGTTCAACCCCCATAAATATATGTAAAAGAATGGAAAATAGCAAGCAAGCATCTTAGAATGAGTATGCATCCTTAGATTTGTTTCTAAGCACCAAACTAAAGTATTCCTCTAATGCTTCTACTCCTTGTAATGCTTATAGGATGAGCGGATGTGAGAGATTGAGAGAGGTAAAAAAGGATACAAATGAATGCCTTTAAATACAAGCACATAAGTATCACATCATGCAAATATGTGTTTCATCGGCTCACAATGAATCATACAATGAGTGGGAGTTGGCCAAATTTGAATTTGAATTTTAAAATTTTAGGTCAAGTCTATGACTATAGGGTGACTTGCCATCCATGGAAATGATCGAAGATGTGAAAACTGTCGTATCAAGATAGGTGGTGGATGTATTGCAATAAGTGTGAATGGACATAATGAATGCCTAGTCTCAGTGACTGTATCGGAGTGTGCATTTGTGAATATGGTACAAATAAATGTATGTGATGTGTGTATGAAGATAGACAAAAAGCCAAGGGAATTAACCAAACTTTATTCAAAATTACACCATTTATCAGTGTATATATATAGAAAATAACATGGACATAAAAATTTCATCATTACAACAATATTTTGGTAATTAAAAAATGACATGAAAACACCTTCACCCTAAAAAAAAAATTAAGGTGTAATATACTAAAAAAAAAATTACAAGATGAACAGCAAATTTAACTTAAGGGACACAAAATCCAAAACAGATTTTTCTCGAGAGCTTTCTACTCATTTTACCATGATTCGTATAGAAGACATCGTTTTTCATACCTTCAATAATTGTTTAGTACGTTAAACAGTTAAAGTTGATGTGTAAGATTTTTAGATGATTTTATTCTGCTGAACGGACATCGTTCTAGTGGGCACAGCCCACATTATATGTAAACGTCCACCAACGCCACGACAAACCAGCACTTACCATCAACTTTTTAAAACAATGGATAAGACTACCCATTCCTTTCTACTTGGAAATGGTCTGTACTAAAAAAAAAAAAAAATGAAAATGGATTCTAAGTTTAGGGTTACAAATATAGGTCACTCTACTTAAATATCATCTACTTCAATGGTTAAATAGTCAATAGCAATTTTACATCTCACTCACAACAAAAAATGGTAAATATTTGTCCTATTTTTATTGGCCAAAATTGACCTTTAACTATTGAAATGGATGATATTTAAGAACAGCCCACACAGATAACCTGTATAAGAGGCTGCTTTAAAAGATGCCTAGTATGACAAATAAATTGAAAGTGATTGAAGAGCCTACAACTTTTGCAGTGTGACAACGTGACAGTGTTAATGAGTTGTCCACCGCAATAAACCTTCCGTTTTCACCACCGACATGTTCTTGACAAAACTCACTGTATACATGTAGAAGAGTTTCATTTCTTCTTGTCGCTTTGCACCAGCATAGAAACTCTCATTTTCATAAATGCTTTCTCCTTAGACTAAATCGGTTCTTCATCTTCTCTGGAAATATCAAATCAGTCAGTAAAACAGGCTGTAAAATCCAGTTTCACGTTTCTGATTTCTTGACTAATTTTGCCTGTTTCACGTGAAAATCATCTTCAATCAATGTCCACATCACTTTCTCACTCGCCCTATGACGTTGCAAACCATGGCTCATTGCGGTTTATCTGAAAAGTCCTATGTAGGCGATTGTTTGAAATTCCTCCATAAGGTGAACCTCTAAAGGTTACCTCTACCATTAGCTTTCTCTACAAAGGTAATCTCGCAATAAAAAAATACATAGGGGTCATTTATGGCATGGTACAATAGTATTGGTAATGGTCAACAGGGTTCAAATATCTCTTGGGTTATTTTGTTCACAAATTTTATGTCTTTATTGGATCATTGTGCTCACGAATTTGAACTTCGTATTCATTGAGGATTGGAGCCACCTTGTACTCCAAAGAGACAAAGGGATCATTGACTCCCTCCAATTAACCTAAAAAGAATTGCATAAGGATTTAAAATGAAAAAATTATATGGTAGAGAGGATATTTAAAGATAACTATTCTTAAATATCATCCACTTCAACAGTCAAAGGTCAATTTTGGCCAATAAAAATAGGTAGCGTCTATCCAGCAAATTATTTGCACCCATGAATACCTAACCACTGTCATGTCATGCCATGCATAATTGCTGCCCGTAAAAACGCAATAAAGTGTTTTTTACGGATTGTGTAAAACCTTACCTACCAAATGCAAACTTATAAAGTATCAATTTGCAAATATTTTTTAATTTTGGTTTTCAATAAAGCAGCTTCATCATCTTAAAGAAGAATTTTTATCCATTAGTGATTGGCAAATTCAGTGACGGAAAAACTAAATAAGATTTAAGAATTGAGTCTTATAATAAAAGTCTTATGCATTTATCAAAGAAATGTGAAGGTTAATAAAAAATGTCCAAAAACAATCCATTAATGAAGATAAATAAATTTTAAGATTTATGATAAGATTGTATAAACAAAACTAAATAAGATTTAATTATGCATGGCATGGCATGGCAGCGGCTATTCATGGGTGCAAATAATTTGTTGGATAGCCGCTGCCATAAAAGGACAAATATTTACCACTTTTTAGTGTGAATGAGGTGTAAAAATTCTATATATCGGTTGTTTGACCATTGAAGTGGATGATATTTAAGTAGAGTGCTTAAAGATAGTGTGCCTCCTTACCCCACAATAATTGTAGGTTATGCATAGCAAGGCTTATCACTTCCCATCATGATTGCAAGGAATTAAATGCAAGTGATTTGTGGAGTATCCTAATAAAATTAGATTAATTATTATTATTGCTTAAGTACTTTAATTAGGTCTAGATGGTATATTAATCTAATTATGTACTAAGTTAACTAGTCAACATTTGAAATTTAGCACAAGTTCAAATAATGGATTAATGATTATTAAAGATTTATAATTAAACGTGTCTTTTAGTTATATTTGTTTATGGTAGTAATAATGACTAACTCCATGATTGTCGATTTTTGTGAGGTACTTCATCCCTAATCAGAGGGAAAGCATGATGTGAGAGACGAATGTCATGAATTTAGAGTGTCATGGACAAAGGTGAGAGATTTCGATGCATTAATGTCTTGGCTAAACCAAATAATTATTACTTCATCCCTTGTTGAGTTATGTTTTAGTCAATTATAGGAGTCAGTGGTTGTGTTAGTCTATACTATTGTTGGTTTCCTTTTCAATAGTCTTTAGACTTTGTCGAATTGTATGCCCTAGTTAAGGAGTTGACAATGATTGTATTTCACTTGTTGGCTAAACTAATGTAAAGCCTAATGTTCTATAAAAGTTGGAGTCTCATTTTAGGTTTGGTTGAGTCAAAGGGAAATAAAGGATAGTGTAAAATTATAAACTAAACACTACTTAGAAGCAAGTGAGAATGTTAAATCTAACACCTCTTAATTGAACCCTAAGACTCACTTAATGAGTGAAGAAGGCACTAATTAAACTCGAATGTTATCTTGATTTGGAATTTTCCATACTTGATTTTTCTTTAAGAATACAAGAAGATTCAAATGGTTGTTATTATTTTCTCAAAACCTAAAAGACAATGCAAAGTCATTAGACAATTCATAGTGTCAATGGAGTAGTGATAGCCACCCACCATACCAAGACTAGTGTGCAGTAGTGACGGCCACAACACTCTCCCATAGTCCCAAATGAACTCTTAGAACTTTACTTGCCTACCTTCATAGTAATGACAGTCATTATTAAACTGAAATATTATGTTGACGTGGAGTTTTCCATACTTGATTTTCTTTGAGAAAATAGGAAGATTTAAATGGTTATTATTATTTTCTCAAAACCTAAAAGACAAGGCAAATTCATTAGAAAATTCATAGTGGTAATGGGGTAGTGATAACCACTCAACCATACCGGGACTAGTATGAAGTGCTGACAACCATGAATGACTGCCTGTGATGCCCCCGCCATGCAACCCTAGAGTGCTAGACAACAAGAGACAATAGTACATAAATATTTTTCTTTGAAACAAGGAATTGCATTAATCATTATAAATATCTGTACTAATAACAACATTCAATGAAAAGATCAGCTAACACTTCTAGGGAACATAACCACATCAGATAAAATTTAAAACCATACAAGAATCTACATCTGAATGCAACAGAATAATAATACATCTTACATTATCTGGGATGAATAATTACAATTTCCAATACAAGGTTATAAGACCGATTACATCAGTTTACAAATGGTACAATAATGAAGGTATACAACATCTTGAAGATGAAGAATAAATTGGAACTGAAACACTCTTACCTGATCTTGAACCGAATATCTGAGAAGACTAATGGATAGCTCTACCTCCCAACCATGTGGAACCCTGAGGTCCACCCCACTAAGCTAGGAGATAACAAAGAGGTTCTGCTAGGTCAAAGTTACAACCATGAACACAATAACAAGACCCAGACTCCATGCAAACAAAAGGATAACCAGACTACATAGACACAACAGCACTCACCAAGACAAGACAAATCAAAATATCAAGCTAAGTCCAACCATCGAGACAAGTCTGCACTCCAGAGGTAATCAACAAGGATAAAGAGGAAGTAACTGACTGCATAAGGAGAGTGTCATTGAATGGTCCTAACATGGGTTACCCTAGCTATCTCTCACCGAAAGCCAGCCCCCATCTATGGTTACCCTAGCAGCCTCTCTCTAGGCACCGGCCCCATAGGGTGAATCATGTGGAACCGACACATCCTCTCATGGAGACAAGGAGGTCAGCCTTGCCAATCAGGCCTTCTCATCCCATCCTTAGACTGTGAGAGCACTCAAGGCATGGGTGAGGGATCTTACTTATCTTGTTATGTGTTTTACTACCCCAACCCTCCTAATTAAGTTATTAAGTTTTCACTTGCTTACAACTTCCATGGGGTTACCCAAGCGGCCTCTCTCTAGGCACTGACCCCACCATGAAAGCCACTCTCCAAGCAATCTCCTACAATCAATCAAAACCAGAACAAACAAGGACAAGAGTTACAATCAGTCCTGATCCAATGCAAAAGTCATTCACTTGGATACAACAAAATAAGTCCCTTCATTCCCATCAATACTCGAAAAAATACATCATGGAATAGTGTGACATAAGTATCAAGTTGAATACCCAACTGGTTAGGCCTCTAGAGTCGGCAATATGAACATCCTTACCACTATACAAAGTACATTCCCCAATATGGAACATAAGGGTTTACTGTCAAAAACATTCTAGTAGGGTCGAAAAGACACAAGACCAAAGAATAACATAACGAACCCTTATACAACTCTTGCCTTCTAAGTTCCAGAAAACCATTCCAGGCCAAGGACACATCATACTACCACATAACACTATTAAACACACTAAGAGAAAAGAGGCTTAAGTCCAAAATTACCATCCTCATCCAAATCAGCTAAAACACAATTTAACGCACTGACTTTCAAACAATAAATATAATATTCTATCATCAACTTCCCATAATAAGGAAATATTTATATAGTTGCATTATAACCATAAATTTATATTTAACAAAACAATTAATGTTCTAGTAATTGTTTAATTATTACAATAACTCTAATAAAACTTGATTTAATTCAAATACCTATGGTAGAGCTAATACTAGCTATAAAACAAAACTTATAGTTAACATTCTAGAAGAACTAGTGTTCTATTGGCTATCTAATATCTACCAATCTTAACTAATTAGTGATCTTTCTATTAATAAATACAGGGATATGAAATTCCACATAATAAACCAATAATCAACACAACTATTTTAAAACCATGTTTAGATTCCCTAATATTAACTTACTACTTCAATAGCATCATGATTATATTCTAAGAGAATAAATTTTACAAACCTAATCTTTCTAATATAAATCTCTAATATGCTAACTCAAAACTCACTAAAATTCTATCTAATAAATTATTTACTAAAACAATGTATCACTGAATAAAAGAGTAGTCTAGCTTACTGGTCTATTCTAAATGCATCAATGGAAGCAGCTTTATTAAATATATTTTATGCTAAACAGATAGGATTCTATCCTACTAACCCCAGAGATATTGTTTTCTAGTCTATTTTCCTTGAAACTCAGGCTACTACCCATTTGACTAAAGAAATTGACAACTACAAAATATTAGTAGATTTTCTATTTAATAGGATTGGTTTCCAATCTATTCTAATTACACCCTTCTATTTCGAATTGGACATGAATATCAATGAGATCGTTGCACTGATTATTTTAAAATATACACGTAGATAATGAGGAATCTTTCTATATATAAAAAAAAACTTCAATCCTAACCTAAGGTATATGCCGATTTCCATCTGTAATAGTCTTGTTAAAAAATATTGATTGGTTTAGAAGAATTTGAAAGTTTGAGAAGCAATGGTCTAAATCTTCCTACCGATAGAGATAATGCTTGCAGCTCACAGAGGTGTAAAGACAATGATAAGGGAGCTAGCTTGCCATAGAGGGCCGTAACAAGGAAGATCTAGGTTGCGGATTAGAAGGTATTCTTTGGATATATTCTTCAGCTGATTCGATTTGGCTCCATGCCATTGAAAACTGATGGGGTTTGCTGCAAAGATTTGGCCAAAAGGAAACAAGGATACAAATGGTTGAACTTATAGAGGAATGGAGGATTGCAAGGATGGAACGGTGGCAATGGTCCACTCACTGGTTATTAAAGGCTACAACGAGACAAATGTCAGTGTTTATGGACCTACCTTGCACTGCAGTTTCCTCGTAGAACGACCAATTAAGACCGTATTGCATGATACTCAAAGAAACATGAGACGGCAATGATAGATCTACTTTTTTGCAGCTCACAAATTAGAGACAATAGTACAATTTAACACCATGAGACCCACTATAGTAATTACAAGGTGATAAACGGGAAAAGTGTTTGATCGCACATCCACAGAGGAGTGATAAATGAGAGAGGGAGGGGGTGTTGGAAGTGAAGTCGATCAGAGGTAAAAAATTTGATAGGATTCCATTAAAATCTCTTTTCAAGCATGAACAGGGAACATAGATATCATTTTCTGAAAGAAGAGTTTGAATGATTTAAAGTACCTTCCATTAATAATTTGATGCCAAGTCTTGCAGGGTTGCCAAAACAAGAGATTCCTCAAGGGTTTAAAACTATATGCCACTCTCAAGGAGAACACCAGGATTACCCGAGGCTCAACACAGTTATGGCTCGATTGACCTCAGATTACAGTCAAGAAAAAGAATGTGGCAGGCAGAAAATAATAAGGCGAAATCCAACAATGGTCAAAAGAAAATTGCAAGAGCCTTAATTAAATTAGGGTTTGATAGGGTCACAAAATCCATTTAACCTCACAATTCCCCACAGTGGTCTACGAAGCCAACAAAAGATGAGATTGAGATGAGTATAACTCAAAGTGCAAGGTTCAAGTAATATTTGAGTTGAGGAATTTATCTCGGCAAAGATAGATTTCAAAGATGCAGAAGTTTTCGAGAGCATAGCTTACAAGAGTCTTGACAAAACAAATCTCCAAAAGGGTTATCTTGACATAGAATATAGAGAAAACCTGTTTTACTACCAAGACACACAGAAAGACACACATACCTTCTCTACAACTCAAAACATCAAATCACAAGGACCGAGACAACAGTACATACCTGGATCAAGCTTCTTCCCCAAAACAAAATCCTCCTCTCCAAACTTCTATTTGTTTCTCTCAATCAATCCTCTAAATCATGCTTCCCCAAAAAAAATTTCTTTCTCATGGCATAACAACTCCAGTCATAAATACCCACTCACATTAATACCTTCCCTGAGACCAAAAATAAACAACAACCATAATTTCCAGTACCCCCAAATCTGTTACACAATCCCCCTAATTAAGAGAAATTTGAAATTTTACTTAACATAGAATTCCAGTATCTCCAAACATATACAACTAAACAACAATAAATGATTATCCAAAAATCATTAAATTAACATCTAATACTATTCCTCAGAATACGATATACTAATTAACCATATTAACTTATGACATAGATACTAATAAAATTGTTAACATAATTCATTAATATATATTAGAATTTACTTAAATAATATTCCAATTTAAGAAAAATACCATAATATTTGACAACTATTAATATTCCTAATGCAATATTACCTCATTATACATTAACAAGATACACACAGGCTAACTACCCAGAACTCGACAATAAACATTCAAACCACATGACAACTAACCAACTGAAGGTTGAACTGACCTAGGGAATAAACCTTATGTTATTTCCATCAACATTATCCATGGTGTAGGGCCCACTCAAACTTGCTAAGTTAGGTGGAGTCGAGGCCCAGTACCTGCAACCTACGTAAAAACCAGTGGGTTGTATATGATCAACTGTATATATATATATCAAACACACACTAAGACAGAGAATTACGATGTAGTAGGGTGCTCGATCCGAGCAGTACTACACTGTCCCTGCTCTGAAACAAGACTATAACTATTTCTATTTAAAGTCAGATGTATAAACATGATATTATCAAACCATCACTAAACATGTCCATCTCATCATAACTAGAAAAACAACAATGTCATCATAAACTCATACCACATGTCAGAACTAAATCAATCGAACATAATCTATCACAATCAGAATAAGCATAAACCATAGTCTTAATAACTCAAATGTCTCAGAACTTTCTGGATGCAAAAAAAGGAAAAGATAACAACTATCTCAGATCAAACAGAGAGTAATGTAAAACTAACAGCTATCACAAGCCAAAACGAGGGGGCATTACATCCTCTCCCCTAGAGTCAGGCTTACTCCTGGAAGCCTACAAACAAATAAGGCTATAACTCTCTCATCCTGGAAGCATCGTCCTAGCTAGCAGAAGTCTCGTCATTATGATCCTACTGGACCTTGACCTACTCCACGTCTCTGCCCCTGAGAGCAAGTCTCCTGTGCTGTAGAATGCCTACGGGCTCCAAAGCTAGCTGCCCGTCCTCTACCTTTAGAGAAGTCCAATCAGAATATGAGTAATATCTAGATGATAAGGTCTAAGTACAGAAACATGAAACACATCATGGATGCGTGAAAGGCTGGGTGGCAAAGCAAGATGACAAGCAATAGGACCGATCCTCTCCAACACTTCAAAAGGTCCAACAAAGCATGGTGCTAGCTTAGAGCCCTTTCCATAACGGATTGGACTCTTTCAGGGTCGCGCATTCAAGAACACCCGATCACCAACTGAAAACTATCGATCGATCCTATGAGCATCTGCATACTTCTTCTGTCTATCTTGAGCTACCACCAAATGCTCTCTAATCCTCTCGACCTGTTGCTCCATATCTCTAAGCATATCTGGGCCAAGAATAACTCTATCCTTGAGACGATCCCAACTCAACGGGGTCCTACAAGGGTGACCATACAAGGCCTGAAATGGAGACATACTAATAGAACTGTGATAACCATTATTATAAGAAAACTCCACCAAGTACAGGTAGTCGTCCCAACGGCTCTGCCGATCCATCACATACATCCTAAGCATATCCTCGAGAACCTTGTTAACCCTCTTGGTCTGACCATCAGTCTCAGGATGGTAAGCTAAACTAAAGTTCAACTGTGTCCCCAAGGCATGCTACAGAGAAGTCCAAAGAGCGGATGTGAACATTGGATCCCTATTGGAGATGATCCTATGAGAAATCCCATGAATTCTGATGATGTCCTCCATGAACACTCTGGCTACTGTAGAAGCATTATAATAAGAACAGACAGGAGAGAAGTGAGCTACCTTCATCAACCTATCCATAGTGACCATAATAGCATCATGTCGACAAGAGGATACTGGCAAACCAACAATGAAGTCAATCAAAATGATGTCCCACTTCCACTCCAGAATCACATGAGGTTGCAAAAGACCTATACGGTGCTGATGTTCTACCTTCACCCTCTGACACTCAAAACACCTCGACACAAAATCAGCAATATCCCACTTCATGCCACTCCAAAAGTACAGCTAACGCAGATCTGCATGCATCTTCTTGACACCCAGATGAGCAGAATAAGGTGCCCGATGTGCCTCTGACAACACTAGGGTACGAAGACCCCAGAACTAGGAACATAGATACAACCTAAATGTCACAAAAGACCATCTGACTCAAGAGAGTAACCGAAGAATCTACCCTCTAAAGGTATACTAGACTCAATCTCGAATCTCACCTCCTGGCACCAACTATCGATAGGAAGTGCATCCAACCTCTCAAATCAACTATGAGAGAGACTGTTGAGATCTCATGTCGCCAACGACTAAGAGCATCAACTACCAGATTCTCTTTGCCCTGAATATACTTGACCTCAAAGTCATACTCGCACAAGAACTCCATCCAATGCCTCTGCCTCGCATTCAAGTTTGGCTACGTGAAAATATACTGTAAGCTACGATGATCACTGTGCAACTCAAACCGATGCCCTAAGAGAAAATGCCTCCACCTCACCAAGGCATGCACAACTGCAACTAACTCTAGATCATGAGTGGGATAGTTTAATTCGTGATCCTTGAGTTTGCAAGACTCATAGGTAATCAAGCAACCATCCTGCATCAGTACTACTCCTAAACCCTCTAAAGAAGCATCTGTACAAACAACAAAGTCCTCGGTAGGATTAGGAACTGCTAAAATAGGTGCACTGGTCAACAGCTCCTTAAGGGTCTGAAAAGCTGCCTAACACTGCTCTGACCAAACAAACTTCTTCCCTTTCCTTTGAAGAAAGTAATAGGATGAGCAATCCTTGAAAACCCCATAACAAATGACGATAGTAGCCTGCCAAACCCATAAAATTGTAGACCTTAGAAACATTAGTAGGTGCAGGCCAATCCATAATAGCTTGGATCTTCGAGGGATCCACCGCAATATCCTCTCCAGAGATGACATGACCCAAATACTTCACCTCTATCTGAAAGAACTCACATTTCGACAAATTGGCATAAAGCTGATCTTTTCTCTCAAACACTACAACACCTACCCAAATGCTCCTCATGCTCCTCCATAGTCCTTGAATAGATCAATGTATCATCTAGAAACACAAGGACAAACCTATCAAGATAAGTGCAAAAAACACCATTCATCAAGCTCATGAAAATTGAAGGTGCATTCGTCAACCCGAATGGTACTACTGTGAACTCATAATGTTCATAACGGGTACGAAATGTTGTTTTGTGAATATCTGCCTCAAATATCCGCAACTGGTGATATCCTGACTTAAGGTCAATTTTAGAGAACACATTGGCTCCCTTAATCTGATCAAATAAATCATCAATCCGAGGCAAGGGGTATCTATTCCTCACTATCACCTTGTTGAGTTGTCGATAATCGATACATAGCTACAGAGATCCATCCTTCTTCTTCACAAAGATCAAAGGTGCTCCCCAAGGAGAGACACTAGGTCAAATGAATTCCTTGGCTAACAACTCCTCCAACTGCAGTCAGAGCTCCTTAAGCTCCTGAGTACAAGATCAATCCTAAAGTTGATGTCACGCTTAGGTGGCATCCCTGGAATCTCAGAAGGAAAAACATCAGCATCCTCTCTCAATAGAGGATGATTGTCAAGAGATGCCTCTCGACTCTCCTCCATCTCCAAGTCACTAACAGAAACTGTAAAAACCTGACATCCCTGACACATGCATCTCTTAAGCTGCATAGCAGAAATCATATGTAGGGAAATAGGTCTCTAAACTCCTACAACCTCCACCTCTGCACCAGAATCATCCACACATCTAATAGACTTATGCTGACAATCGATCACCGCCCAATGGGCCTCTAACCAATCCATCCCCAAAACTATATCATATGAACCAAGTGGTAGAATGTGAAGGTCTACAGTAGTAGATAAAGAGCCAATCCTCAAATCACAAAACTAGAGATTCAACTGCTATCTTAGCCCCAGAAGCTAACTCAACCTACCACCTATCATCCTGCTTTGTTGCCACTAAGCCACAACGCTCCACAAGAGAAGGAGATATGAATGAATCAGATGCATCAGAATCAAAAAGAACAGAAAAACCAATACCTCACATGAAACCAGAAGTCTCCACCACGGTGCCCTGATGCTCTACCTGACAGTTATCTAGTGCTGCAAAGACTCTGTGTGATCTACCTACATCACCAACCATTGGCTCTGAAGCCACCGGTCAATGTCTAAACCATGATGTACCCTTCTGCAGGCACTGTCTAGCAATATGGCCCTATTGGCCACAAGAGAAACATCTGGTGCCTCTACCAAAACTACCATCACCCCAAAAAGCACTAGACTGCTGGAAACTGCCTCTGCTCACTACGGACTGCGTACTCTGAGCTGGCTAATCAAAATGATTGCGCTTATTGCGCTGCCAAGACCAGTCTTTCTTAGCCTAAAATCTATTACCTTGCTGCGACTGATAATTCTTCTATTTGGCCTAAGAGTGCTGCTGCTGACCACCCTTTGAGGGTGCATGAGATCCTAAAGCTTGAGTATGTCCACCACTTGAACCAAAACCTGAAGAAGGTGCACTGCCAATATGCACACCTGTATGTCCACTGAGTGCCATAGCTAAATTCTCTTCCACTAACTGGGCTTTCTCCATTGCTACCTCCATAGACTTAGGTTTGAATACACGAACCCCTTCACTGATCCAGGCATTCAGGCCCCTAATGAAATGCTGCAACAACATACACTCGTCATCTCTGATACTCGCATACTGCTTGAGCTCATAAAATCTGCACTCATACTACTCAACTAGCATGGCCATCTACCTCAACTCATGGAACTCATCTACGCGACGTTGCCTCCAATGGTCAGATAGGAAATAGGCTCTAAATCTCTCTAAGAACAACTCGCAAGACATAGTGCTAATGTCCAAATGCAGCTTCTGCTCCTCTAACCGCCACCAAGTCAAAGTAAACCCTCAGAGATGCAAAATAGCACATTTGGCTTTGGTGTTACTGCCACAAGGATGCATGGCGAAACACCTTCCTAAGTCCAATAACCAAGTCTCTGCCTCAAGATCTCTACCAGCTCCATCAAAGATGGGAGGGCGTCCCCTCAGAAGATCTCTCATATGGCTGGCTAGTGTGACCTCCTGCTCAGCTGTCAACTCTCTATGCTTGGGTGATCTCTCTCTCTCTCTCTCCCGAGGCTCTGGCTGGTCTACCTCCTGACCCCCTCTAGGCTACTCAACCTCCTATCTAGGACCTAATCAGGCAAGAGCCTCCTCAAGTAACTGTCATCACTGGGCTCCCTTAGGTTGGCCCTGACCCTCCATATTCTAACCTCTACCTTCATGGGCACTCTCATGAGGAGAACTGGGAGGAGGTGTACCACCACCACCTCACCCACAACTCCTACCTCTACCATGACCTCGGCCCCTACCTCTAGGCATCTACCTACAACACCAAAAGATGATTTATTACACACAGAAAGGAAAGCAATAGTTAATCTACAGAGTTTAAGCACTAGGTCACATAATGGGGTCAATTATAACTAGAGTACCTAGTGTTTAAACTATGCTCTGATACCAAATGTGATGTCCCGCCATGCAACCCTAGAGTGCTAGACAACAAGAGACAATAGTACAGAAAAAATAAAATTTGAAACAAGGAATTACATTAATCATTATAAATATCTATACTAAAAACAACATTCAATGAAAAGATCAGCTAACACTTCTAGGGAACATAACCGCATCAGATAAAATTTAAAACCATACAAGAATCTGCATCTGATTGCAATAGAAAAATAATACATCTTACATTATCTGGGATGAATAATTACAATTTCTAATACAAGGTTATAAGACTGATTACATCGGTTTACAAATGGTACAATAATGAAGGTATACAACATCTTGAAGATGAAGAACAAACTGGAACCGAAACACTCCTACCTGATCTTGAACCGAATATCAAAGAAGACCAATGGATAGCTCTACCTCCCAACCATGTGGAACCCTAAGGTCCACCCCATCGAGCTAGGAGATAACAAAGAGGTTTTGCTAGGTCAAAGTTACAACCATGAACACAATAACAAGACCCAGACTCCATGCAAACAAAAGGATAACCGGACTGCACAGACAAGATAGTACTCACCAAGACAAGACAAATCAAAATATCAAGCTAAGTCCAACCATCAAGACAAGTCTGCACTCCAGAGGTAATCAAAAAGGATAAAGAGGAAGTAACTGACTACATAACGAGAGTGTCATCGCATGGTCCTAACATGGGTTACCCTGGCTATCTCTCACCAGAAGACGGCCCCCATCTATTGTTACCCTGGTAGCCTCTCTCTAGGCACCGGCCGAATAGGGTGACTCATGCAGAACTAACACGTCCTCTCATAGAGACAAGGAGGTCAGCCTTGCCAACCAGGCCTTCTCATCCCATCCTTAGCCTACGAGAGCACTCAAGGCATGGATGAAGGATCTTACTTATCTTGTTATATGTTTTACTACCCCAACCCTCCTAATTAAGTTATTAAGTTTTCACTTGCTTACAACTTCCATGGGGTTACCCAGGTGGCCTCTCTCTAGGCATCGACCCCACCATGAAAGCCACTCTCCTAGCAATCTCTGACCAATCAATCAAACCCAGGATGAACAAGGACAAGAGTTACAATCAGTTATGGTCCAATGCAAAAGTCATTCACTTGGCTACAACAAAATAAGTACCTTCATTCCCATCAATACTCGAAACAATACATCATGGAATAGTGTGACATAAGTATCAAGTTGAATACCCAACTGGTTAGGCCTCTGGAATAGGCAATATGAACATCCTTACCACTATACAAAGTACATTCCCCAATTTGGAAAACAAGGGTTAACTGTCAAAAACATTCTAATAGGGTCGAAAACACATAAGACCAAAGAATAACATAACGAACCCTTATACAACTCTTGCCTTCTAAGTTCCAGAAAACCATTCCAGGCTAAGGACACATTATACTACCACATAGCACTATTAAACACACTAAGAGAAAAGAGGCTTAAGTCCAAAATTACCATCCTCATCCAAATCGGCTAAAACACAATTTAACACACTAACTTTCAAACAATAAATATAATATTCTATCATCAACTTCCCATTATAAGGAAATATATACATAGTTGCATTATAACCATAAATTTATATTTGACAAAACAATTAATGTTCTAGTAATTGTTTAATTTTTACAATAACTCTCATAAAACTTGATTTAATTCAAATACCTAAGGTAGAGCTAATACTAGATATAAAATGAAACTTATAGTTAACATTCTAGATAAACTAGTGTTTTATTCGCTATCTATATAAACCACTAATATCTACCAATCTTAACTAATTAGTGATCTTGCTATTAATAAATACAAGAATATGAAATTCCACATAATAAACCAATAATCAACACAATTATTTTAAAACCATGTTTAGATTCCCTAATATTAACTTACTACTTCAATAGCATCATGATTAAATTCTAAGAGAATGAATTTTAGAAACCTAATCTTTCTAATATAAAGCTCCAATATGGTAACTCAAAACTCACTAAAATTCTATCTACTTAATTATTTACTAAAACAATGTATCACTAAATAAAAGAGTAGTCTAGCTTACTGGTCTATTCTAAATGCATCAATGGAAGCAGCTTTATTAAATATATTTTATGCTAGACAGATAGGATTCTATCCTACTAACCCTGAGATATTATTTTCTAGTCTATTTTTCTTGAAACTCAGGCTAGTACCCATTCGACTAAAGAAATATGCAACTACAAAATATTAATAGATTTTCTATTTAATAGGATCGCTTTCCAATCTATTCTAATTACACCCTTCTATTTCAAATTGGACATGAATATCAATGAGAATGTTGCACTGATTGTTTTAAGATATACACATAGATAATGAGGAATCTTTCTATATATAAAAAAAATCCAATCCTAACCTAAGGTATATGTTGATTTCCATCTGTAATAGTCTTGTTAAAAAATATTGATTGGTTTAGAAGAATTTGAAAGTTTGAGAAGCGACAGTCTAAATCTTCTTGCTGACAAAGATAATGCTTGCAGCTTACAGAGGTGTAAAGACAACAATAATGAGCTAGCTCGCCACAGAGGGTCATAACAAGGAAGATCTAGGTTGCAGGTTGGAAGGTATTCTCTGGTTATATTCTTTAGCTGATTCAATTTGGCTCCATGCCGCTGAAAACTGACGGGGTTTGCTGCAGAGATTTAGCCAGAAGGAAACAAGGATACAAATGGTTGAACTTATAGAGGAACGAAGGATTGCAAGGATGGAATGGTGGCAATGTTCAACTCACCGGTTATTAAAGGCTACGACGAGACAAATGTCAGTGTTTATGGACCTACCTTGCACTGCAGTTTCCTCATAGAACGACCAATTAAGACCGTATTGCATGATACCCGAAGAAACATGAGATGGCAATGATAGATGTACTTTTTTGTAGCTCACAAATTATAGACAATAGTACGATTTAACACCATGAGACCCACTGTAGTAATTACAAGGTGATAAACGAGTAAAGCATTTGATCACACGTCCACAGAGGAGTGAAAAATGAGAGAGGGAGGGGGTGTAGGAAGTGAAGTAGAATTATCATACAATGTGCTGGGCGTTATGGCAAGAGTGTCCATGATGATGAAGAGGCTAAAGAGTAAAAAAAAGATCTTGTATGGTGCGCAAGCAAAGGATAGCTTAAGAGTCTAAAGGGACGGAGTATAGAATTAGCAGAAATAGACCCCCCCAACAGAGAATAGTCAGTTAAATAAGTCGATCAGATGTAAGAAATTTGATAGGATTCCATTAAAATCTCTTTTCAAGCATGAACATGGAACATAGATATCATTTTCTAAAAGAGGAGTTTTGAATGATTCAAAGTACCTCCCATTAATAATTTGATGCCAAGTCTTGCAGGGTTACCAAAACAAGAGATTCCTCAAGGCTTTAAAACTATATGCCACTCTCAAGGAGAACACCAGGATTACCCGAGGCTCAACACAGTTATGGCTCGATTGACCTTAGATTACAGTCAAGAAAAAGAATGTGGCAGGTAGAAAATAATAAGGCAAAATTCAATAATGGTCAAAATAAAATTGCAAGAGCCTTGATTAAATGAGGGTTTGATAGGGTCACAAAATCCATTTGACCTCATAATTCCCCACAGTGGTCTACGAAGCCAACAAAGGATGAGATTGAGATGAGTATAACTCAAAGTGCAAGGTTCAGGTAATAGTTGAGTTGAGGAATTTATCTTGGCGAAGATAGATTTCAAAGATGCAAAAGTTTTCAAGAACATAGCTTACAAGAGTCTTGACAAAACAAATCTCCAAAAGGGTTGTCTTGACATAGAATATAGAGAAAACCTGTTTTACCACCAAGGCACACAGAAAGACACACATACCTTCTCTACAACTCAAAACATCAAATCACAAGGACCGAGACAACAGTACATACCTGGATCAAGCTTCTTCCCCAAAATAAAATCCTCCTCTCCAAACTTCTCTTCCTTTCTCTTAATCAATCCTCAGAATCATGATTCCCCAAAAAAAATTTCTTTCTCATGGCATATCAATCCTAGTCATAAATACCCACTCACACCAATACCTTCCCCGAGACCAAAAATAAACAACAATCATAATTTCCAGTACCCCCAAATCTGTTACACAATCCCCCTAATTAAGAGAAATTTGAAATTTTACTTAACATAGAATTTTAGTATCTCCAAACATATACGACAACTAGACAACAATAAATGATTATCCAAAAATCATTAAATTAACATCCAATACTATTCCTCAAAATACGATATACTAATTAACCATATTAACTTATGACATAGATACTAATAAAATCATTAACATAATTCATTAATCTATATTAGAATTTAATTAATTAATATTCCAATTTAAGCAAAATACCATAATATTCAACAACTATTAATATTCCTAATTCAATATTACCTCATTATACATTAACAAGATACACATGGGCTAACTACCCAGAACTCGATAGTAAACATTCAAACCACATGACGACTAACCAACTAAAGGTTGAACTGACCTAGGGAATAAACCTCATGTTATCTCCGTCAACATTATCCATTGTGTAGGACTTGCTTAGACCTACTAAGTCAAGTGGAGTCAAGGCTCGGTACCTGCAACCTGTGTAAGAACTAGTGGGTTGTATATGATCAAATGTATATATACATATATATAACACACACCGAGACAGAGAATCATGGCGTAGTAGGGTGCTTGATCCGAGCAGTACTACACCATCCCCTCTCTAAAACAAGACTATAACTATTTCTATTTAAAGTCAAGTGCATAAACATGGTATTATCAAACCATCACTAAACATGTCCATCTCGTCATAACTGGAAAAACAACAATGTCATCATAAACTCATAACACATGTCAGAACTAAATCAATCGAACATAATTTATCACAATCAAAATAAGCATAAACCATAGTCTCAATAACTCAAATGTTTCAGAACTGTCTGGATGCAAAAAAAAGAAAAGCTAGCAATTGTCTCAGATCAAACAGAGAGTAATGTAAAACTAACAGCTATCACAAGCCAAAACGAGGGGGCATTACACTGTCATTAAGCTTTGAATGAAGGTTGAGTTGATCTGGAAAGAATAAGTGTTAAGAGCTTGAAGAAGCAAAGGAAAATGTATTAGGTTTCACCTTTTTGGGCATCTTATTTTCATTTTGTGAGAATAAGAAATGGTTCAGAGATCTAGAAAATATAAGAGAGTAGAGTGTGGAGTGGATGTTCATATGTGGAAGGATTTCTTGGCCTATGCTATGGGTATGTGCAAAACATGGGGGACCAAAAAGTGGCCAAATTTTCATATTTCTTCAAGACACACTTGTATTCCAAGAAACATAACATATGTATGTTGTATCGCACTCATGTTAAGGCTCGACCATGTTTTTGGTAACGTGAGCATGTTATAATGCATATGCATTCCAATTTAGACCAATGAAATGCCACCCTTGGGCTTGGAATATTTTGAATTTATCAATCTAAAGGGGTGGACATGTAATTTGGGTGCTCAAATCTATGTCTACAAGACGCATACAAAAAAATACAAATGTAAAGTGTGCTCTCAATCAGGTTTATATTATTTAGGACAAGATGTGAAAAACACCATTATGACCTCAAGCTCTATCTTAGCCTTCTAACCATATTTTTTTTCTAAAATCTAAACATATTAAGGTTTTGATCTTTAATTACTTTTAGTAGTTGCTAAGTTATTGTTCAAAAGACACGCGTATTTCTTTTTCTACATCATTTTTTACTCGTGCAAATCCAACTTTTAAAAAATTATATTTTCACATCCTACCCTTCATTCTAGATACACATTCAAAAAAAATATTTTTTTCTCAAAATTAGGGGGGCATGCCCAATTTTCTATTTTTTAGGATGTCTCCCCATAGAAAAGTATTAAAAAGTGATATATTCATTAAAAATTAGGAAAAAAGTATTTTAAGTACTATATGATCTTAGCTAATTTTCCACTAAAGGGATTTACAAAATATTTAATGAAACTCAAAAAATGATGGAGAGAATATCTGACATTATATTTTATTTTTGTAACAAAAATAGGACGACTTTATGTGTTCTTAGTATTTGACCCTCTTAATCTCCATCATTTTTTAAATCGTAGTTTAGAAACTTGATTTTGAGCACTACTATTCTTGTTCTTCATATCTTAAATTTTAAGTAGGCGCATCTCTAATTACTCATCGAAGTTTACTTTTTGTTGATTCCAAGAAAAAAGTGGTCTTTGACACCCTTTTAGCCCTCCATTTCAATGCATTTACCTCTATGAGTGAGTTCATCAAATTGATGTTGTATTTGGGAAACAACATTATGGAGGCCTTGTATGTTACTTAACCTTTGGATCCCTCTTAGGTCGTTTTATATGTTAATTATTTAAAAAAAATATGCTAGGTTTTCACAAATTTTTTAAACCTTTTCTATGAAAAGATATTTGTGCTTAAAAATTCTTGCCTTGACTACTCTTGTTATTTCCTAAACTACTTTGTTCCTACTTGTATATACATTCTTTCTACAAATTTGTGGCTACAAAACTAGATCAATTGATCATTTGATATGAGTAATTATGCTCCAAATATTGTAGCTTCCTAAGGTTTTCAAGACAAACCTCACTAGTCATAGAGGCTGTCTAACTGAGTACCACTATCTATTTATCAATAGTTTTTTCACTGAGGTAGTCATTGTTGATATTTCAACCGCAAATTCACCTCCCAACAATACTCATTGTATACATTCAAGATAAAAACTACAAACATTTAGGGTGTAACATTGACCCTTTTTACTGGCAACATTCCCTCAAATTTGATTTACTTGGGGGATCCTAGGGTACTCCTCACAATGAATTTATGGGCTAATTTTCTACCTATGAACTTCCCTCAATTAATTGTTCAAAGAAAAATTTCAAAGATGTGTCACATTTTTATAAAGGAAAAGGCCAATATCGATCTAACTGGTCTAACTTTTTAACTGGAATCACTTGAAAGTAACATATATGTTTTGGATTTTGAAATGATGTAAACCAATGAAATGTAGTTGTTTAGTATATTTTATGTTCATTTTTTTTAATTATTTGTATTTTGTAAAATTGACACTATAATTTAATTACTACTAAAATGCTAAAAAATTAGGTTAAGCAGGCCTCCACTTTTTTAGAGTAAATTTATTTATTTTCCTTCCAATTTTTTGCTATTGATGACATGAAGCTTTAGTGCATGCCCTAATTTTTTTCATTTTGATAAATATATCTTTCTAAATAAATCTCTAAAGTCTCATATACTAGAAACACAATTATTTCAAGGGGCCTCCACTATTTGTCTTAATTATTTGTTTGAGATAGAAAATAATTATATTGTCTCAACATAGAACCTCTCCTTTAGTGCATTGAATTTAAAAATATATATATATATATTAGTATTTTTCTTGGAAGGATAATCAACCTTATATTTTTGTATTAATGACCTACTTTTAGTAAAAATAAAAAAGAAAACATAAACACTAATTGAAATATATATATATATATATATATATATATATATATATATATATATATATATATATATATATATATATATATATATATATATATATATATATATTGGCACCAAAGTAATGCTACATATGTATCTAGTGGACACTTCTAACTAGAAAATTTGTGGCCCAAATCTATTTTAGCTAGAATGAATCCATCCAGAACAAATTTTCATCCCAAACTAACTTTTAGTTAGAAATTATTTAATTCTATTGTTCTAAAATCCTAGCCTAAAAGGTAACATCTTTGAACTTTCACTCGTCAGTATTTACACCCAATCTTATAAGAGTCTATTAACCTAAAATAGGCCCTTCTATGCATCATGCCATGGAAAAGAGATCAAAACCACTAAAAATTACTTATGATGCCTCTATTATTGTGAAAAAATTAGTTATAATATGTGCACAAAGCCTAACAAAGTTATCTTATACCAATTGCAATGAACCTGTAAATTATGTAAATGAAAATCCTATAAAACAATTCAGAGAATATGGGAAATAAAATGTTCATGGTGCCACTTCAAGGGGAAATCCTCTAATAGAAAATCAACTCTAAAGACAATATTGTCAAGATGATGCTCTCTATCCTATCCACCATAATATATAGCTTTCAACTACCTAAATGTGTACCACTTCCCGACACATGTGAGATAAATACTTTTATTCTAACTTGCTAATGGGATGACTTACAAAGCATAGGCATCCAAGACTTCATTTATTAATGTCTAATAAATATATTTGAAATGGAAAGATAGAAGAGATCATAAACTTGGGTTTTCCAATGCCTCTAGACAAAAATAAGCACTTCATTCCAAAGGATGAATTTTATAGGAAGACAGAGGATATGAAGAAAAATAAGAACCAATTAAAAATTTTGCATGAGCAACTAGATAAGGGAAAAATATTGGGTTTGGTGAAACCATCGTTAACCTTGAAACTCAAGTTGCATGATACAATAAAGAAAAGCTCCTCTCTCAATTATGAATTATTAACAAAATTACATGTCAACCATTGTGATTACATGCAAGTATAAATCTAAAAAATGATGAGAGGAACGCACCACTAAAGATGGTAGCAACCCCTATAATCTAAATAAAAAATTGTTGGATTTGAATTTGTAATTCTTTTGTACTCTTAATCATTTTATACATACAATATTACAAATTTTAGAGTTGCAATTTTGTTTTTGCTAGTGTCTTGATTTTTTCTTCTAAATTTGTTTTGTTTGTAAGTTTCTATCTTTTTGAAAGGAAAATAAATACAACAGCTAGAACATCTAAATTGGTTCCTTTTGTGGTACATCAATGCATCAAATTTGTTCATAAAGGAAGAGTTATAAAAAACTAAAGAGATAGATCTAAATCAGCTACAAAATTGAGTCGCTTCACTTTAGACATGTATATGTTCACCAAAAATGTAAAGAAAACTAAAATATCCTTGAGTTCAATCTAGGCTAATCAAATGAAATGCATACACATAAGCATAAATTAACCTAGATTAAATAATGATATAGATTTGTGGGCCAATGCAATTCTAAATTAAATGTTATTTTAGAAAAGTAAATGTGCAAGATATGGGTACTTAGATTTATGGCTAAATAATGGATGAAATTTGATATGGCATTGAATTATGAATTCTCTGACATAGAAATGTTACCTCTCTATATGTTTAATGCCTCAAATTTTGTGTTGAGCAAGTGCATTGTCTGGGGTTGAGTCTGTAAGAACAAAAATCACGCACAGCCTCCATGAGGACCCCTATGATGATTTTAATCCTTGTCACATACATGTAAGCATGAAATAATGTCCTCTGAGCAGCAGACCTCTTGATGACATGTCTTCTTTCCTGTCTTGTGTTGTTTCCTCTTTGTCATTTTCTCTCTTTCCCCACTTTCGACACTTTTTGCGACACTTGTCAATTTGAGTTTTATGAGCTTTCGACCCTATTCCTAAGCCTTGTGAGCATCTTGTAGGTGAGTTTTCACCTTTCCCCTATGTTTCTCATCCTCTGCACCTCCTAGAAGCCTTCTAGAGGTCCCTCCTTTCCATATCTAACTTTTGGTTTTTAGTTTCACTCAACCAATCCAAATCTCCCCCTATTATTTCTAGATCTCCCCTGGGAGATCCTGTAGGTGAAAGTGGAGATTTGGATTCTTGCACATGATTGACCAATTTCTGGAGGCAGATCACCTCCATTTTCTCCCTTCTACCATCTCCCTTTTGTAGTTCCTCCAAAAACCATGTTTTGCCCAGATCACCCCCAAGCGACCCATGGTCGCCCAAGGGTGACCCTAGTGCAAAAAGTGATGACCCTATCGTGTTTCCAGTGGCAGAAAAATTTGAGTTTCTCACTCAAAAAGGCTTTTTTTCACCCGTTTTTCTTCCAGTTCGCATGATTTTTGATGCCTAATATGGAGTTGACTATTTTATGCACCCACACATGCATAATTAGCTCCATTTAATCTAAAATTAACAACCCAGTCAATCTCATGCATCCAATTCTTCTTCAAAGATAAGTTATTATTGATTTATCACTCCTTAGTTAGCTGCGTTCACTGAGTAATCAATTCTGTCAACTCCCTAATCAATCCTTGTTAACTCATCAATCAATTGAGTTAACTTCTCAATCAATCCCATTCTTCAAACCTATAAATACTGCCCTCCCTCAAGCACAAAGGGAGGCAAATTCATTGTGCACACAACTCTTGCCAATTTTTGCTCTCTAAATCAGCATTCTAATGCTCTCACAAGATGAAGGTGCATTTTTCTTTTTTCATTGTTCAACCAAGCATTGTTATGCTGCTTCAATCAACACCATTGTGCTCAACCAAAGCTCCCATTGAGCTCTTTCAAGCTTCAACAAGCTTCTTTTTGCTTCTTTGTGTCATTTTATCATCAAGAGGTCTTCCCACTACTTTAAAAGGATTCAAGGTTGCCAACATCAAGGATTTTTGAGGGTAGTGGAGTCACACAAATCTTCATTCTTTCAGGTTCCTTTATTGCTTTATTCAATTTATAGTAATTAAAAAACCAAATATTGCTCTTGAGAATAGTAAATCCTTGCTTTTTCCTTGATAGATTAGATCTTGCATGTTAGAGTAATTATTTTCAAATTCCTAGATCTAGACTATTTGTAGAAGCAATTTCCCTTCATAGATTAGATTATTTCAAAACAATCAAAAACCCAAAAACATAGGTTAAAATTTCATTAGGAAAAGTCATATTAGCTTGCATCCATATTTCCCTTTCATAGATTAAAAAGCACTTTTCATTCCCAAAATACTAAAAAAGCACAAAAACATGTTTGCATTTCATTTAGCTTCGCATGCATATAGAAACCCTATAAAAGATAGATAACTTGCAAACCCTCGATACCATCATGAGGTAAACCATGATAAATGATTCAATCAAACCCTTGATCACATCACAAGGTAAACACAAGTCAAAGCATAACCAGACCCTAGGTCAAAATCCTAAGTCTAGTTAAGGGTGATCATCACACATTTACCTCTATCTTGGCTCACGAATGTGCCTAGGAGTAAGAGGTGAGTGGGTGAGGGCTATCCTCAATGAGATTGAGGAAATCAAATTATCCACAATAACAATAGGAGACATTTACTTTACCACAACAAGATCCATTTTTCCTTTTATTAATAGAAGAACAAAGACAACTCCAAATACAACAAGAACTCATTCAACGAATAGAAAGACAAGAGGACATAAATGAAAGTAACCGCTTACCCACACAAAGGTGGAATAGAAGAAATCCCAATAGGAGAAGAGAAACTAGTGACCCTTTGGGTCATAGGGTTATCTCTACAACAACTTCAATCAAACGAAACATTCAACTTAGTACACAACAAAGGTCATAGAACTTGTCGACCCCTCTCCGTGAATTCTAGCTCTCCAACAAGCCAGACCCCCATCGTGTCTCACCTCCTCTCAACTGGCTACTTCCACGAGAGTGAGAGTGACGTGGTGGATCACCCTGTGGCAAGGAGGGAAGCATCCGTGTGTGTGCTGAAATCTGAGCTAACAGCCCCACACAACCAGAGTCATGATTTTGAGTATACATATTTTGGTGAACCTGACGTGAATTACAGAATCTTTTGGTTTTGTAGTTTGCGTTCCCATTTCAAATGCTTCAAAACATTTTCACACTACTCTTCATAGCTGCTTTAGCTTCTATCGCCTACGCCATCATCTATTCCATTTGTTATGTGGTGTCTATGGCACCCCAAACATGATGGAACCTGACTTGAACCAAGGGAATATTCCCTCAAGAGAACCAAAAACTCCTTCCTTCAATAGGTTGTGGCACCGCATCCTAATGCACCAATCACCAACTATTATGACTACAAAGATTCTGATTATGAACAAGATTGATCTTGTTTATAATCAAAATCTTCAATCATAACAGTTGGTGATTGGTGCATCAAAGAGAATCCAGGTATTCTCTGTCTTTCAACAACCCAGCTTAGGAAAATAATCTAGCCATACCCAATGCGCCACATAAAGCTAGAAGGATAAGTTCAGAAATACATCAACCTGATCAACCTTCCACAAGCACATCGAGTACTCATCTTGATGAGGAAGTCAAACGATTAGAAAAACATCTATAAGAGGCAAAAGACCCTCGAGAGGCATTGAGGATTGCCTTGCAAGAAGAGAAAAGAGAAAATATTGCACGACAAGAAGCATACCACCATGAAAATACTCGAAGAGAAAATCCTAGAAATGAAGAAACACCTAGAGCTACTACTCCTACAGACTTAATCGCACTCTAGTGCAAAAGATTAGAATCTTGGAAGCAGAGCAAGATGCTCCTAAAAGAAGGCAAAAATCTCATGAACAGGACCAGGGGCATCTCAAAATCTCCTACCTCAATTACTATTCATGAAACACCAGTAATGACACATGTATGAATGGGAATCCTCATGTTAAAAACAATCAAACAAATCCAACAATGGGTTATCAAAACCCACCTATGGGGTTATTGCTATCAACCCTACAGTCTCAAAATACCTTTCTCAGAACATATCTTGAGTATTTGAAAGATTGATCAAAACATAAGAAGCGTGCAACTACCTCAGTCATTCCAAGATCTCCTAAAGTTCAAAGGAGAAGGAGATCCAAACTCCCACATTAATGCCTACACCATGGTGATAAGAGAACTCCTCCCTTGGGATGGGGTTGTAGAAAAAATATTTCCAAAAACTCTTGAAGGCATAGCTCTAGATTGGTACTATCGCTTATTGGAAGCTTTAATTCACTCATTCAGACAACTAATTGGAGAGTTTGTCATGGCATTTGACATGATCAAAATCATTAAAATAGGGATCATAGAATTCCTCACAATGAAACAAGAACCAAATGAATCTGTAGCCCACTTTGTCACTCGATGGAGGCAAGTCCTTTACTCTTCAAGACTAGTGCTTCAAACATGGATCACTGAGTTCACTATGCGACCTCTTCTTGCATGCCCTTAACAAAGACATGAAAGAAGACATTCAAAAATTCTCATGCAACTCCTATGAAGAAGCATTAGAGAGTGCTTTGAGGATTGACCAAGCCACCATTCATAGTGGTAGAAAGGTCTATGGGTCAAATGGAAAGATGACAAAGGAAGACACAGGAAATAATGCCTCTGTCATTAAAATCCTTAAAAATAATAGGAGTGTAACCATAGATGGGGTGACAGATCAACCCATGAACAAGAAAGTAAGAGATGACTACAATGGGAGAGATTACTATCCTCCTAATGTAAATGCCATAGACCGACCTAGGAACAACGGGTACTACCCTAGAGATAATTACCAAAATTGGAACCACAATGGAAATGGGAACAGAAATGATGGAAGATATGAAAGACACCCATATGAGTTCAATCAGTTTTGTTCTTTTCATAGAACAAGGGAGCACAACACAAAATCTTGTAGAGAATATAACATATTCATAGCAAGGCTACCAAAAGACCAGCAATGTTTGTTCATAGAGATGTTCTTGAACCCACAGGAGGTCACACCAGATAACAAGGATACAAGACAAAATCAAGCTCCAATAGCCTGACAAAATGCAAACATGCCACACATAAAGACACAGAAACAACAAAACAAAACAAGACAGCTCAAAGTAGTAACCCTAAAGTCCCACCACAACTAGGACAAAAAGGAGAAGCTAGGATGATGGGATTAGTTGAGATTATGCACAATGAAAGAGAAGAGGAAGACCATGAGGATGAAAATGAATAAATAGAAACATATGGAGGTATCATTTTAGTAGTGGAACCGATACCAGCTCCAATCCAACCTTATGAACTGATAGAAGATTTAAAGAAGACATATGCCCACATTTCATTCATTGACTTGCTCAGGAACTCCCCTTCACATCACTTAGCATTACTAAAAGAGATAGGTCTAAAATACCTTGACCAAATTATGCCACCACCTAGTGAGCAAATCAATCATTTGGACTTCGACATCAGTCCACCAAACTCAGAGCTCAAAGATCAAGTATGGATCTATGATACATGCATCAAGTAGAATTTAATCGATGATGGGGCAATAGTTAACATAGTTCCTTTCTCCCTATTAGAGAGAATGGGCTATGGGCACACTAATATCACCACTTCACGACATACTCTAAGCGGGTACAATAATCTAAAGGCTACCACCATAGGTAAGATTACCATTCCAGTGACCTTGGGACCTAAAACCATTCCTACCACATTCTACGTCATAGACAGACACAGGATATAATTTGATTATTGGAAGACCATGGATACACAGGATGAAATTTGTGCCATCCACATTATTTCAAGAAGCTCGATTCTTACATTTAGGGAAAGTATACATTGTGAAGGGAGATCCAAAACCTTTCAGCATGTTAAAAGAAAACACACCAAACAAACGTATAGGTATCCCCATAGACTATGAACTCCCTACCAACAAATTGATCATCCCTAATCCTACAACTCAGTTGATATTCATCAAATGAATGGAAATCCCAGAAAAGACCATAAACGTCGTAGAGATCAAAATTCTAGAGAATGAGGCATTACCAAAACAAAAGGCAACGGTTCCCAAAGAAAAGACAATTGAGATCATGGAATGGATAGAGTAGGATGGACCACTCTAATTCCCCCTAGAGGTACTCATGATTGACATCCAAGAGGCCTACAAACTCTTTCCTTGCATAGGAGAAAAACCGCACAGAACTGAAGGTCCAGTGTTTGAGACAACCGCGTTAGATTTGAGAAATGAAGACCCACACGCTTTCTCAAACACTGAGGAAGACATAATATAAATTTACACTCCATTATCACCACTAAGTGAATCACGTGTCCACAAGACACCAAAAGAAATAGAATCTTATGAGCCTCTCACACCATTAGAGGATTCATATCGACCATTGACACCTATGGAGGTGGTGCATTCTATTGATAATGAATCAACTAATGCCATAGGAATGCTACCTAGGATGTTCATGGTGTTGCAACTGTAAGAATAGCCAACCACCTCTGCCTTGATTCAATCAAATGAACTCGGCGGGTGGGAAGCACATCTAGTACAAATTGAAATGGTTGAAAGACTTTTTGACGAAGATGAAGAAAGTGAAGGTATTTTTCACAAAGAATGGAAGATGAGAGTGACAGTCGGTGTTGATGACCCTCTCATTTTTGAACTACTGAAGAGTTACATCAGGTATGCCATGGACTTAAGACCAGAACCAAATGGGAGGACAAGTATAAGCTTTGTCCCTCCTGATGAGCAAAGGGAGACACAAACTCCCCTCAAGTTGTTCCAATTTTTACAAAGAATCCAAGAGAGACTAGATGTGAAAATCTACATGCAAGAATAGTTCGACTTGTTAGAAAAATTATTAAATTGTGATGGAGTCCTATATTGGACCCCTTCTCATCAACAAGCCTTTCGAGACTTACTTCATCTCATAATACCAAGAGAATCCACTGAGTTGGTAGAAAGAGAATCAAATGACAAACCCTATAGAATAGGACAACTTGTCCTGAGAAGAGGTAGCATGAAGAATAAGAAAAGAAGACAAAAAAGAGCTTTTTTAGAAGATTGGAAAGGTCCTTACATGGTCAAAGAAGACATCAGAAATGGTGCCTATCTATTGTGCACAATGGAGGGAGAGGAATTTGGTGAAACAGTCAATGCCTTTCACCTCAAGAAATACTGTCTAAAAACCAAAAAAATCATAAAACATAAAAATACAAAAAAATCAAAAAAAGTGAAAAACAATTTGTTGCTTGCATTTCAGTATCATTATGTTCATCTTGCATTATAGTCAGTGACTTTCTCTTGTACTATTTTCTTTTCAATAATGAGTCTAATGTTTCCTAGATATACGTCATCCTTTTAGGACCTAGATATTCCCCATTTTTTCACAATCGCCATTATCCCCTTTTCATTCCCAGTGATTCTAATCAAAGCCTAGCTCTTAGCTTTACATTGATCCCAGTCTTAATGAGTCAAGATGTTAGGTCTAAAGGTAAGTGCAAGAAGATGGGGGGCCAAAAAGGGGTCTTAAGTGGCCACTTTTTTTCTGAAATTAGGAAATGCTAGCCTTGGATGAGAAATTGAGCATAGTTACACTCAAAATTTGGAGATGCAACCAAAACAATGTTCATAGTGCTCCGAGTCTACTTTCTAAACTAATTTTTTTTAAATGGTATAGATTAAGGGGTTCAAAAGAGGGAGCCATGGAAATTGGTGTTGTTTCTGTCAAAAAAACATAAAATAGCATGTTTTGAGGCTCCCTCAAAAGGTTAATTTTTTTTGGTATTTTTTAAATCGCTTTGGTGAGAAATTAGCTAATAGTATGTAGTTTATGCCTGATTTTTCTGATAATTTTTTGATGAATATTTGATTTTTTACTAATTTTCAAAGTGGACACATCATAAAATATAGAATTTTTGCCATGATACCCCTATAAATTTTGAAAACTAATTGAAAATCATTTTTTTAATATGCGTAGAATGGAGTCTAGTTTCTAAATATGTAATTTTTTTTTAAATTTCAATGAATGGTTAATTTACAATGAAAAAAAGACCAAACAGTGGTTTTTGTCTAAAACCTGACACACAAACAAAAGAAATTAAAGATGAAAGGCTTAACATTGTCAAAATGTGAAAAAAATTACATCGTTAAATAGCTAAGAGAAAGCCTAACATTACCTAGGTGTTCAATTTGTTCAACCTTGAAACACGTGCAAATCTAAGGGTTAGCACGAACAAAATTATGTGAAATCTTGTAGAATTTGCAAAAAGACATTTGTGGATGTTGAAAAGGCACTCCAAGCCTTTGGGTTGGAAATCTAAAGCAAATCCCAAGCCTAAGGCTTGGGATTCCCAAAGCATAATATAACATGAGTGCGTTATAATGCGCTCGAGTTGTGTTGTGCTTTTTATCCTTTTTTGCATGTTTCTCAGTGTTTTCCCAGTTTGACATAACGCGAGCGCGTTATAATGCACTTGCGTTATGTCTTCCTTTGAATAAATTATGTTCAAGTTTCATAAGTATGTTTCATGGATGTTTATATCTATGCTTGTAGGTATGTATGCATGTACATGTATACATGCTTGTATGTATGTACATGTATGCATGCTTGTATGTATACATGTTTGTATGTATGTTTGTATGTTTGTATGTATGCATGTATGTATGTATGTATGTAAGTGTTTTAGGTTTAGTGTATATAAGGACCTGAGCCTGTATAGTTTTGAGCGTTGAGAGTTGAGGGATTAGGGCTTAAGTAATAGGTAGAGGGTAGAGGGTAGAGATTAGAGGGCTGGGGGTTACAATTGAGGGTTAATATTCAAGTTGTTGAGTGTATAAGATTAAGTGTGTAAAGCATAGGGATTAGGGTTTAGGATATTGGGTTTAGGGTTTACGATATGGATTGAGGGTATATAAGGCATAGGGTGACTTGGATTGAGAGCACGTATGGTTTAGGTTTAATTTAAGGATAGGGTTGAGGCACAATATTCAAGGTTTAGGATATAAGGGTGAGGTTATATGGTCTAGGGATGAGGGTTTGAGGGTGTAGCCTTCAGGGTTTAAGGTATAGGGTTGATGATTGAGGGATTAGGGCTTAAGTATATTGTTGAGGGTATAGGGTTGAGGGTTTAAGGTTTAAGGGTTGAGGGTTGAGGGATAGGGTTTAAGGTTTAGGGGTACGAGATTAGGGTTTAAGGTATAGTGTCTTGGGTTGAGGGTTTAAGAATAGGGATAGCATTTAAGGTTTAGGGATGAGGGATTAGGGTTGAGAGTTGAAGGTTGAGGGATTAAGGTTTAAGGTATAGTGTTGAGGTTTGAGTGTTTAGGGATAGGGTTTAGGGTTTAGGGTTGAGGAATTAGGGTTTAGAGTTAAGGGATTAGGGTTTAAGAAATAGTGTTGAGGGTTTAGGGTGTAGGGATAGGGTTTAGGATTGAGGGATTAGGGTTTAGGGTTGATGGATTAGGGTTTAATTAATAGTGTTGAGGATTGAGGGTTTAGGAATAGGGTTTAGGGTTTAGGGATTAGGGCTTAGGGTTGACGGATTAGGGTTTAATGTTGAGATTTGAGGGTTGAGGGTTGAGGGTTTAGGGATAGGGTTGATGGTCAAGGGATTAGGGTTAAAATAGAGTGTTGAGGGTAGAGGGATTAAGGATAGGGTTTATGATTGAAGGTTTAATGATTGAGGGTTGAGGCTTTAGGGTTAAGGGTTAAGGGATTGAGGTTTAAGATATAGTGTTAAGCGTCGAGGATTTAGGGATAGGTTTTAGGGTTTAAGTTTTAAGGCTTAAGGGTTGAGGGATAGGGTTTAGGGTTTAGGGATAAGGGATTAGGGTTTAAGGTATAGTGTCAAGGGTTGAGGGTTTAGGAATAGGGATAGTGTTTAGGGTTTAGGGATGAGGGATTAGGGTTGAGGGTTGAGGGATTAGGATTTAAGGTATAGTGTTGAGGGTTGAGGGTTTAGTGATAGGTCTTAGGGTTGAGTGTTGAGGGATTAGGTTTTAGGGTTGATGGATTAGGGTTTAAGGTATAGTGTTGAGGGTTGAGGGTTTAGGGATAGGGTTTAGGTTTGAGGGATTAGGGTTTAGGGTAGACAGATTAGGGTTTAATGTTGAAAGTTGAGGGTTGAAGGTTGAGGGTTTAGGGATAGGGTTTATGGTCAAGGGGTTAGGATTAGAGTGTTGAGGGTAGAGGGATTAGGGATAGGGTTTAGGGTTGAAGGTTTAAGGATTGAGGGTTGAGGCTTTAGGGATGAGGGTTTAAGGCTTAAGATATAGTGTTGAGTGTTGAGGGTGTAGGGATAGGGTTTAAGTTTTAAGGGTTAAGGGTTGACGGATAAGGATTAGGGTTTAAGGTATAGTGTTGAGGGTTGAGGGTTTAGGGATAGGGTTTAGGTTTGAGGGATTCAGGTTTAGGGTTGACAGATTAGGGTTTAATGTTGAGAGTTGAGGGTTGTGGTTTTAGGGTGAGGGTTAGAGTGTCAAGGGTAGAGGGATTAGGGATAGGGTTTAGGGTTGAAGGTTTAAGGATTGAGGGTTGAGTCTTTAGGGATGAGGGTTTAAGGCTTAAGATATAGTGTCGAGTGTTGAGGGTGTAGGGATAGGGTTTAAGTTTTAAGGGTTAAGGGTTAAGGGATAAGGATTAGGGTTTAAGGTATAGTGTTGAGGGTTGATGATTTAGGGATAGGGTTTAGGTTTGAGGCTTTAGGGATGACGGTTAAGAGATTAGGGTTTAAGATATAGTGTCGAGTGTCGAGGGTGTAGGGATAGGTTTTAGGGTTCAAGTTTTAAGGGTTAAGGGTTGAGGAATAGTATTAAGCCCATTAAGGGTTTAGGAATAGGGATAGCGTTTAGGGTTTAGGGATGAGGGATTAGGGTTGATGTTTGAGGGATTAGGGTTGAGGGTTGAGGGATTAGGGTTTAGGGATAGGGTTTAGGGTTTAGGGTTGAGGGATTAGGGTTTAAGGTATAGTGTTGAGGGTTTAGGGATAGGGTTTAGGGTTGAGGGATTAGAGTTAAGGGTTGAGGGATTAGGGTTTGACATTGAGGGTTGAGGATTGAGGTTTTAGGGTTGAGGGATTAGGGTTAAGGGTTAAGGGATTAGGGTTGAGGGTTTAGAGATTAGGGTTTACGGATAGGGGTGAGGTTTGAGAGTTCAGGGATTAGGGTTTAAGGTATAGTATCGAGCCCGTTGAGGATTTAGGAATAGGGATAGCATTTAGGGTTTAGGAATGAGGGATTAGTGTTAAGGGTCGAGGGATTAGAGTTAAGGGTTACGGGATTAGGGTTTGACGTTGAGGGTTGAGGGTTGAGGTTTTAGGGTTAAGGGTTGAGGGATTAGGGTTGAGGGTTGAGGGATTAGGGTTTAGGGATAGGGTTTAGGGTTTAGGGTTTAGGGTTGAGGGATTAGGGTTTAAGGTATAGTATTGAGCCCATTGAGGGTTTAGAAATAGGGATAGCATTTAGGGTTTAGGGATGAGGGATTAGTGTTGAGGGTCGAGGGATTAAAGTTAAGGGTTGAGGGATTAGGGTTTGACATTGAGGGTTGAGGGTTGAGGGTTGAGGGTTTAGGGTTGACCGTTGAGGGATTAGGGATAGGGTTAAGGGTCGAGGGATTAGGGTTAAAGTAGAGTGTCGAGGGTATAAGGATTAGGGATAGGGTTGGAGGGTTTAGGGATAAGGGATTAGGGTTTAAGGTATAGTTTCAAGCCTGTTGAGGGTTTAGGAATAGGGGTAGCATTTAGGGTTTAGGGATGAGGGATTAGGGGTTGAGGGTTGAGGGATTAGGGTTTAGGGATAAGGTTTAGGGTTTAGGGATAAGGTTTAGGGTTTAGGGTTGAGGGATTAGGGTTTAAGGTATAGTGTTGAGGGTTTAGGGATAGGGTTTAAGGTTGAGGGATTAGAGTTAAGGGTTGGGGGATTAGGGTTTGATGTTGAGGGTTGAGGGTTGAGGGTTTAGGGATAGGGTTGAGGGTCGAGCCCATTGAGGGTTTAGGAATAAGGATAGTGTTTAGAGTTTAGGAATGAGGGATTAGGGTTGAGGGTTGAGGGATTAGAGTTAAGGGTTGAGGTATTAGGGTTTAGGGATAGGGTTTAGGGTTGAGGGTTGAGGGATTAGGATTTAAGGTATAGTATCGAGCCCATTGAGGATTTAGGAATACGGATAGCGTTTAGGGTTTAGGGATGAGGGATTAGTGTTAAGGGTCAAGGGATTAGAGTTAAGGGTTGAGGGATTAGGGTTTGACATTGAGAGTTGAGGGTTGAGGGTTGAGGGTTAAGGGATTAGGGATAGGGTTGAGGGTCAAGGGATTAGGGTTAAAGTAGAGTGTCGATGGTATAAGGATTAGGGATAGGGTTGGAGGGTTTAGGGATAAGGGATTAGGGTTTAAGGTATAGTATCAAGCACGTTGAGGGTTTAGGAATAGGGATAGCATTTAGGGTTTAGGGATGAGGGATTAGGGTTGATGGTTGAGGGATTAGAGTCTAGGGATAAGGTTTATGGTTTAGGGTTGAGGGATTAGAGTTTAAGGTATAGTGTTGAGGGTTTAGGGATAGGGTTTAGGGTCGAGGGATTAGAGTTAAGGGTTGAGGAATTAGGGTTTGACATTGAGGGTTGAGGATTGAAGGTTTAGGGATAGGGTTGCGGGTCAATCCCATTAAGGGTTTAGGAATAGGGATAGTGTTTAGGGTTTAGGGATGAGGGATTAGGGTTGAGGGTTGAGGGTTTAGGAATAGGGATTAAGGTATAGTATCGAGCCTGTTGAGGGTTTAGGAATAGGGATAGCATTTAGGGTTTAGGGATGAGGGATTAGTGTTGAGGGTCAAGTGATTAGAGTTAAGGATTGAGGGATTAGGGTTTGACATTGAGGGTTGAGGGTTGAGGGATTAGGGATAGGATCGAGGGTCAAGGGATTAGGGTTAAAGTAGAGTGTTGAGGGTATAATGATTAGGGATAGGGTTGGAAGGTTTAGGGATAAGGGATTAGGGTTTAAGGTATAGTATCAAGCTCGTTGAGGGTTTAGGAATAGGGATAGCATTTAGGGTTGAGGGTTGAGGGATTAGGGTTGGTGGATTAGGGTTTAGGGATAAGGTTTAGGGTTTAGGGTTGAGGGATTAGGGTTTAAGGTATAGTGTTGAGGGTTTAGGCATAGGGTTTAGGATCAAGGGATTAGAGTTAAGGGTTGAGGGATTAGGGTTTGACGTTGAGGGTTGAGGATTGAGGGTTTAGGGATAGGGTTGAGGGTCAAGCCCATTGAGGGTTTAGGAATAGGGATAGCATTTACGGTTTAGGGATGAGGGATTAGGGTTGAGGGTTGAGGGATTAGGATTTAGGGATAGGGTTTAGGGTTAAGAGTTGAGGGATTAGGGTTTAAGGTATAGTATTGAGCCTATTGAGGGTTTAGGAATAGGAATAGCATTTAGGGTTTAGAGATGAGGGATTAGGGTTGAGGGTTAAGGGATTAGGGTTTAGGATTAAGTGAGACCTAGATGGCTAAGGATGGATGGAGAGGTAGATAAGGAGCAACTAAGAGACATAGAGAGGGGAGAGGTAGAGAAGTGAGGGGGAGAGATAAGTGAGATATAGAGAGGTGAGAGATAGAACATGAGCTAATGGAACTAGAGGTGAGATATTGTAAAGGTGCTATCGAAGGTGAGATAAGCACAAATATTTATGGATCAATCTATATCAGGACAAAACGTGAGCACGTTATAATGTGCTCTTGTTTTGTCCTACTTTAGAAATGGTAAAAAAACCTTGGACCCCCATGATCCAGGCCCACATGCTCTGTTTTCATGCTAATTATGCATGTGTTCTAACAAAAAAGAAGTGCTTTCATGCTATTGGGAAGTTCACATGCACATTTTACACATTCTACCACCTTTGCATGATCTTTCCACCACCTTTTCTGCTTTGCCAACTTGAGAAGGAGAAAATAACATAGTTTTCACATCAAATTTGATATATATATATATATATATATATATATATATTCAAGTTTTAATTTTTGTAGTGTTGCAATGTTAATTTTGATTCAATTTTAGGAATTTAACATTATAGATTGGTTAATAGTATTGTTGTTACTAATTATATTTAAGTGTTATTCAATTTAACATTGAAAAGGAAGCAAGTGGTGAAAAACTCAAATTGTTGAGGAGTTTGATGCAAGAAGAAAAAAACACTACATAATTAGGTACTCTCTCCATTAGAATCTTCATTTTTTAGGTATGTTAAGTTTTTTCATGCATGTTCTTTACATTTTCCTTAATTCTATTCGAATTACTTTATCATGCTTTATCATACATGTTTATATCACTTGTATCCAATATGCATAATAAAGACTATGTATACATATCTTGTGTTTATATGATAGACTATGTTTTAAATTAGTTCATGGTATGCATACTAGAAGATATCTCAAAGGTCAACATTAATTAAAATAGACATATTCCCAATCAAAAAAGTAGCCTACAATCTCACATGATGCCATGTATATTTTCTACACTTGGGCTCTTTAATAATTATGTGTAATAAATAGACCTTAACATACCATTACAATCCCACTATTATCTTGTCATATTAACAAGTTAAAATACAAATGAATAGGTGCCAAGATCATACAAGAATGCACATGACATGATGATTTGTATGCACATATCTTGGGCTAGGACATTCCTTATGCACCTATTCATGATGATTTGTATGCACATGACACAACAATATTTCAAAATTTCCTAATTGTCCTTTGTTAGCACATGATGGTGTTACCTTGATCAACTATATACCATTCAATACCCTAAATTACAGAGATTAGTCTAATGATTTTATTACAATCCTAGGTATGTGATGCAAAGGTAGGGTTCAACTCAATCCAAAAGGCTCATACCAATAGTTTCTTCAAATTTCATAAGCATTCCTCTCAAGCAATCTCCCTATACAAAGGCACAAAGAGGGTCTTCAATACTTCAAAACCTAACAAGGCTACTAGAGGTCTTCTTACCCCTCAAGAACTTAGACACAACCATTCTAAAGCCTTACTCATGTCTACACTCTTCAATTGTTGTCTATTCCTTCACAAGCCACCCATACCTAGTAGCCCTAGTACCAACAAAACACCTTCTCAATTCCAAATCCTAGTAGCCCTAGTAACAACAAACACATCAAATTGGGTCTGCCTCAACCTTTTCAAACATGAAGTCTCATTTACTTTTCACTTGTAGCCTTAATAGGTGACTCTCCTTTTACCTTATCCTCATCTAGGACCGAAGTCAAATATTCTACAAGAAATTATGCTTGGATGGCACATGTCATCATTATGATGGCTTGCAATGTTTGCAAATATGTGAACATATGGAAAGAACACATGCAGTTGAAAATGAACTAGTAGAGTTTGGCAAGTATAAAATAGTGGCATACAACACAAAAAGATGGTAAAGAAGCAAAGAGGTGTGAATTGGTTATTGAAAAGATTCTAGTGTATCAGTTTATGCCTATATTTCGTGACAGCATAGTGTATGAGTATGCAAGACATGCCCATAGAGCTCGATGGTTAGACTTGAAATTCAAGTTATGCAAGGACACATTTCCAATTGGTAGCATTCTTTCAATCATCGACTTTGCAGAGAACTACAATCTACAGCCACAACATGAGGTGCAATCACAATATTACAACTCCACACATGTTTCTATATCTGTGCACATCACATTCATTCATACGACTAATAGTATAGAGGATGAAAAAAAGATCATAAGGGAGTATCATTTCCATATCAGTGATGATTGCACGCATTCTACGGAGTTCGTGCAAGGTTTCTTTTAGGTGTTCTATAATTATTTGGCTAGAAGGGGCATATTGTTCGATCAGCATATCATATGGTTAGATAACTATGCGTCGCAATTCAAGAACTCGCAAAATTTCTATTGGCTGAGTAGGAGGCATAATTTTACAGGTATTCAATATATGTGGAACTTTTGTGAGGATGGGCATGGAAAGGGGGAGCATGATGGTGTAGGAGCATGTATCAAAAGAGCCATAGCATGAGAAGAGTTAAAGTATAAAGACAATGCAAAGTTGACAGATGCAAAATTGATCGTTGAGTGGCGTAATGATTCTATGGGTCCAGGTAATGAAGGTAAGTCTTCAGTTCATAGATTTTTTGGTTGATAGATGATACTAACATTGCGCCATATGAGGATTGTTCTACACTGACAGGATCAAGTGAGATGCACTCTTTTAGAAGCTCAATTGCATGTTCATGGAGTATCCATACGCGAAAGATGTCATGCTTTTGTTCTTCCTATACAATTCAAGCCTGGGATGAGTGCGAGTCAAAGGAATTGGTTGACGAATGGCAGTCAAGTTATCTTAGCCCACTTGACACATATCGACCCCTGACGGCACTAGAACTAACACAGACAGAATCATGAGTTGACTTTGACCACATATCAGATCTAGTTCAACTAGGTAATATATCTATTTGCATAGTTTTTAAAATTCCTAATGTCATCTTACTTTGTAGTGTTTTTGTAATATTGACTAATTTCATCTAATTGCTACACATATCAATGTAAGGCATGTATATGCAGTTATTGTAGATGAAGATAATGAAGAGGGAACAAATTATTACTTGTGTCATTGTGTTGAGGCCAAAACAAATTAGAGGCCCCAGTTACAGATGGAGAAAACATCAAATACCCTACAGGTTGAGTGGTTGTTATTGGAACATGGCTTAAAAGGTACCCACATAAGAGTGTTAATGTTTGGCTATTTCAGGACTTTGACATGCATCAAAAGATTCTTCATTACTTGAACCTTATTGTTGCATCCAATGTTCATTTGATACAATATCGGGGTAGACCTTTGAACAAGACCTTGTGGAAGGTGCATGAGTCTGACCATGAAGCAATACTTGACACAATAAAGAGTAGAGCAGACTCTGATGGTTCATTGGATTAATTTGTAAGTATGCACATTAATTTGTAAGGTTTGTCTTTTTTTATTTGTTGTTGCATTTTACACATACACATTTTTACATCATCATGTTATGCTTCATGGGGTTAGACCTAAGTGATGGTTGAAATTGATCCTGAGAATAATGTATAAAATATAGGTGTCTCTAGGTGTCTTAGTTTCTAACTAGATAATAGGTGTCTCTAATTGTGTGTTAGGTATATACGATATGTCAACTAGGTAGATAGAGACTAGAAAAAAGTTATTTAATCTAATCTAGGTGTCTTCGATAGATACTATATATCAACGACCTATCTAGAGACTAGAATAAGGTATAATCTAGAATGATCTAGGTGTCTTCCAGGTAGGTGTCTTCTATAATTTAATCTAGGTGTCTTAGGTAGGTACTATATGTCAACTACATCACCATAATAGGTGTCTTAGGTAGAACTATAATCTAGATGTCTAGTTGACTTAGGTCTAGACTACGATAAGGTATAAAGACTAGGTGTCTTAGGTCTACTATGTTTATAAAATCTAGATACATACTATACAATAGGTGTCTTAAGTGTCCTACGTCTACTAGAATACATGTGTCTTAGGTCTTAGGTGAGGCCACATGAGCTCCCACCTTCACGTGGTTGGCCTTGTCAGTATAGAATCTTTATATTTCTTGAAGCAAAGGGAAGTTCTTTTTCTTAACAGGAAAACTTTATCGACTTCAGTTGCATTAATGGTGAAGGGGCACCCAGGTTGTCATGCCTTCAAGAGGGGTCAAAAAATGAAATTTTGTTTTGATTTAGTTAATTGTATGTAATAAGGTCTTCTAAGACCATTTGATATGTTTTTGAGTCAGTTTGAGTCTTTGAATTTTGTTGCAAAGAAGTGTCAATGTTGCCAAGTTGCACAAAACAACTTTTGCATTTTTGGTGTCCTGCTCCTAATGTGACCAAACTAATAGTTCCAATACATCCGGATGGGTAAGTTTAGGCTAGGCAGGGTCCTATTTTTCACCCAAACATGCTGAAACAGTCTGAGCTACATTGTACCAACAATATCCCTAAATAGTCCAAAGTGCAAAAAGACAACAATTTTTTATGAGCTATTACTTAGAAACCATGTCACTTAGAAACATTCCGTCTAAGGTAACGTGATCATGTAGGGTTACTCTACAATAACCTCTCTTAGTTTTTTATATCTCTGAGGTGTTTTCCCATGGTGAAAGGTTTTATGCTACCCCAAAAATCATCAAAAGGAGGTAGTGTAAAGTTGCAAAGGGGTGTAACTTTCATCCTGCTCCTGATGCAACCAAACTGCCTATTCCAATGTGTCCAAATGGGTACATTTACACTAGGCATGGTCCTATTTTTCACCCAAACATGTTGAAACAGTCCAAGCTACATTGTACTGACGATATCCCTGAAGAGTCAAAAGTGTAAAAAGGCAGCAATCTTTGACGAGGTGTTACTCAAAAATTGTGTCACTTAGAAACATTCTATCTGAGGCAACGTGATCATGTAGGGTTGCTCTACAATAACATCTCTCAGTTTTGTATATCTCTGAGGCATTTGCCCGTGGTGAAAGGTTTTCTACTACACCAAAAATTGTCAGAAGGAGGTAGTGTAAAGTTGCAAAGGGGTGTAACTTTCGTCCTGCTCCTGATGTGACCAAACTGACTATTCCAAAGCATTTGGATGGGTACATTTATGCTAGGCATGGCCCTATTTTTCACCCAAACATGCCGAAACAATTTGAGCTACATTGTACCGACGATATCCCTGAAGAGTCCAAAATATAAAAAGGAAGCAATCTTTAACGAGATGTTACTCAAAAAATGTGTCACTTAGAAACATTCCGTCTAAGGCAATGCGAACATGTAGATTCCCTCTACAATAACCTCTCTCAATTTTTTATATCTCTAAGGCATTTGCCCATGGTGAAAGGTTTTCTGCTGCCCTAAAAATCATCAGAAGGAGGTAGTGTAAAGTTGCAAAGGGGTGTAACTTTCGTTGTGCTCCTGATGCGACCAAATTGACTATTCCAACACATCCGGATGGGTACATTTACACTAGGCATGGTCATGTTTTTCACCCAAACATGCCGAAACAGTCCGAGATACATTGTACAGGTGAAATCCCTAAAGAGTCTAAAGTACAAAAAGACAACAATCTTTGACAAGATGTTACTCGAAAACTGTGTCACTTAGAAACATTCCATCTAAGACAACACAATCATGTAGGGTCCCTCTACAATAACCTCTCTTAGTTTTTTATATCTTTGAGGTGTTTTCCCTGGTGAAAGGTTTTTTGCTACCCCAAAAATCGTCAAGAGGCAGTGTAAAGTTACAAAGGGGTGTAACTTTTGCCCTGCTCTTGATGCAACCAAACTGACAGTTCCAACACATCCAGATGGGTACGTTTAGGCTAGGCATGGTCCTTTTTTGTACCCAAACATGCCGAAACAGTCTGAGCTACATGGTACCGGCGATATCCCTGAAGAGTCCAAAGTGCAAAAAGGCAGCAGTCTTTGACGAGCTGTTACTCATAAACTGTATCACTTAGATACGTTCTGTTTGAGGCAATACGATCATGTAGGGTCCCTCTACAATAACCTCTCTCAGTTTTTTATATCTCTGAGGCATTTGCCCATGGTGAAAGGTTTTCTATTGCCCCAAAAATCGTCAAAAGGAGGCAATGTAAAGTTGCAAAGGGGTGTAACTTTTGTTCTTCTCCTCGTGTAGCCAAACTGATAGTTCCAACACGTCTAAATGGGTACATTTAGGTTAGGTATGCTCTTGTTTTAACCCTAAACATGCCAAAACAATCTGAGCTACATTGTTCCAGCGATATCCCTAAAGAGTCCAAAGTGTAAAAAGGCAGCAATATTTGATGAGTTGTTACTTAGAAACCATGTCACTTAGATACATTCCATCTGAGAAAACATGATCATGTAGGGTCCCTCTATAATAACCTCTCTTAGTTTTTTATAGCTCTAAGGTGTTTTCCCGTAGTGAAAGGTTTTCTGCTGCCCCAAAAATTATCAAAAGGAGGCAATGTAAATTTGCAAAGGGGTGTAACTTTTGTTCTTCTCCTCGGGCGACCAAACCGACAATTCCAACGTGTCTGGATGGGTATGTTTAGGCTAGGCATGGTCCTGTTTTACACCCAAACATATCAAAACAGTCCGAGCTATAAACACTAACTAGTCTTCAATCTTCAAACACTAAAAATACCATGATATCCTGCATAAAGCTGTCTTTTAGCCTTTTATAAAGGCATGCCCATCAAATTCAACCGCATAGAGATAATTTTTTGTATTCCAAATTCCTTTTAAATACTGACCTTCTAATCCTTTTCCCACCCTCATATCAATTAAATATGACCTTCAATTATGATATGGCACTTGAGCTTATGAGAGTTTACCAAAGACGCCAGTTGAGTTAGGTTGAAGGGCCGCCAGTGAGCTAATGACTTAAAGACTCTTTAGTAGGTTGATTTAAGTGATAGTAACTTGTGATTATAAGTCAATTTTAAATTAAAACAAAAGTACACTTTACACATGACAGGCAATTGAGGGTTTTAAAGTCTTAAGAAAAGTAGATTCTTTTTAGGGTTTAATGCCCAATATACAAACACTAACTATCAATAAGAAAGACTTAAACATTCTAACTTTCATTAAGAGATATCTAGGACATTTCAAAGACCTCAAGGACATCAGAAGAAAGACATTAGAGTATGACACTTATCATAGGCTTAGGGTTCTAAGACATGAACAACTTGACATTTGAATCAAACTCATGACTCCCCTTGATAAATATAACTCTCCTTGATGATGACATTGAATTATGATTATGAAAGTTTGTGTCTTCTCTAACTTCTTATTGCATGAACAAAACCACATCCACCATGAATATGAACCTTGCATCATATCAACCTTCCAAGATAGACCTTATCATGAAAACCATATTCACAACAAAACCTTGCATGAACAAAACCACATCCACCATGAACATGAACCTTGCATCATATGAACCATGTTTGTCTTGTGCAACATCAACATGAATTGAGAGACCTTATCATGAAAACCATATTCACAATATCATGCAACTCATGACCATCACCTAGCTTGAATCACTGTATCACCTTATCAACATCATGGCATCAACCTTAACATCAATGACAAACAACCTTGACCCTTTGACTTCAATGACAACCTTGAACCTTGATTGTTGATGACTTATGGAAGCCTATAGCCCCAATGTTATGTTGCATACTAAAATTAGGTAAGACTTAATGTACTCTCATAACCTCACCTTATATGCAAGAGGAATTACATTTAATAACCACAATGGTCATCAGGTGCTCATAAGCATATGGTTTTGACTATCTTATTCAAAACAACAAACATACTCTTTGCATCCCAATATGGTATAACAACAAAAAATTAAGAAATATTTTCAATTGATCAACTCAAATAATATGGATCAGCATACTCATTTGAATATTTTCAATTGAGCAACTCATAAAGAATATGAATATTTTATGTTCAACATGATGATTCATTTTTATTTTTAATACAACTTTTATCTTTTAGTTCCAGAATGAGGTTTAGGTGATACTTGAATAATAATAATTGGGTTATTGGATCAACAAACATCCTATGTAATACAATTGGACTTTAAATATTTGAAGTAACCATCTACAAATATCCATTCAAACGTGGATTTATAATGCAAGTATGGATGTCATCAATAAAAAAAGATTTGTATTAACCAAATATCCATATAGGCATACATCAATATCTGTTGATATAAGTATAACATATATACAAAATAGCCTTATAGGCTTACAACAATGCTATATAGGCATACAATGTCTTTTATATGCAATATAAAATATATGTCCACAAATGCCATATAGGCATACAACAAAGGAACACAATATAAAGTCATTCCCCTCTGGTTGGTGAAGAGAATAGATCACGGGCAGCCTTTGATCTTCTAGGGGATGGAGACGCATATGTGGGTGGTCTACTATGAACCTGAGGGTTGTTCCTCCTATTTAGTTGTTCGTGCATCTGTAGCTATTACAATGAAAAGTATAGACATTAATATATAGAAATTACATGTTATAAAAAATAAAACATTTAACAAAATAATCACTTACCACTACCATATAATCTCTCTCCTCATTTGCCTTTGTAGCAGGATTAGGCTATGGTGATGTCATGTCCTATAGAAACCATCCAAATAGAAATTAAACTTCAAATCAATAATATTTTAATTTTTCAAAAATAAACAACTATAACAATGAATGTAAATTAAAATTTACTAATCTGCCTCATACCCCCGTCAATGGCATGGAGCTATGAATCGCAGAGGACACACCATGCTCCATTGCCCTATGAACATCGGGAGGTGTCTCCGCAGCCTGCATCATCTAAAAATAAAATATTATTCAATTACGAAAACTATAATAGTGATGCAAATCATGGCTCCTAACATACACACATGTTCACCTAAACATGGAAGTACACACAATAAAGCACACAAGTCACATACAAAAATCTAAGTACAAATCATTCATTAAACTATTTATTTTATTACCTCCGTGAAGATTTGAAGTCCACCACTGGTGGTAGGTGTTGCCGTGAAATCTCTAATATTAACCTATTCAACATCCAAAATCAAATATTAGAATACCATTCATATAACGATGCTATTCACATGTAATATTTATAATTGTTTACTAGTTACATACCCCGACAGTAGATGCTATAGTGTAATATGCAGGTGGAGAACCACTGAAAACTGTATCACTGCTATGACCCTGAAATTTCATTAAAATCATCAAACTAAATTAGTTAATCTTGCATTTCAAAAATAAAATTTAATAAATTAAATTCAATGAACTTGCTAAGATTTACCTGAGTATCAAGCCCAAAAGTCTCACTCAGGGGGGCATCTGTCATCACCATCTGCTCAACTGCAGATGTAGCCTGTGCACCCATGTCATGACTATCCGTGGGGTCATAACCACATGTTGACCCGCAAGTCTGACAAGTATGGGGTGGAACCGTACTCGAACTCTCCCTCGGCCCACGGTGTACTGCAGGACTAGCATGCTATAAGATGCTCTAGGTCAAGGCACTAATGGACTGAAGTGCCTTGACCTCAACACTCTCCTTCATAATGGAAGGGATAGAAATATGCTCATGGGCCGGTTCAGCGAGTGCTCGTCTTGCTAGCCGTTGTGAGTCAACACATGCCCCTGGTCTATCTTGTGCTAACCCCCTACCTCTACCCCGAAACTCCCGCATATCAAAATAATTTGGCACTTTATTTTTGACAAACTCGCAGTAGAGTTTCTTCAAAAAATATTGCGAGACCTCATTATTGTTGCATGGAGGATGGTCAAATACCATCCACCACCTCTGTGCAAAATTGTCCCTTATCGCTTGGTTGTTACACCAATGGATAGGGACCTCTTGCATGTAAGGGGTAGAGATTCATTTGTTCGTGGGTCTGTGAAAATAGAACACAAGTCAAGTTTTGTAATTTGTTCCTTTTTCACTTGTTCATATGATAACTTGTCAGCATAATACTCTATAAATTCTCTCCTCTTTTCTATCGAACTAGTGATTTGCTTGCTTATTGAATCTACATTTGATAACATAGATTCAAGGAATTGAGCAAGTGTGGAGCTATGCAAGGTTGAAGTTGTAGGTTCTTTCAACCTTGCAATTATGTCCTCAATTTATTTCTTATTATTTTCAATTTGCCCCATTAGATTTTCTTATGTTCCAGGGGCATATTTAGGAATAAATAGAAGTGTTTGTCATTGGGGTTCTTCTTTAGTAGGTATTTATTGTTCATTTGTTGGAGGATTTTGTGGATTTTCAGGAGGAGGAGGTGCATTATCAACTCCTGTAAATTTAAGAAATTTACATCAAAAACTATTTTAACCTACCTATTTAGCAACAAATTCACACAAGAAAGCAAATAAAACTTACTTCTTTGATTTCCCTGATGTCGTGGTGGCATTTTGATGATGTGGCATTTTGATGATGAATCGGCAAGAAATAGATGACAATTGGACCTCAAATAATGCGAGCATGCCCCTATCTTTCTTCAAGCCACGGGTTTCTTGCAATTTGCTATGAAATAATGGAATAGAACACTACTTTTTCTTTATATATAGAAGCACATAACACATTCGCGTTATAACGCGAGCACGTTATGGCTTGGTGTAGGCTCGGCAACACCAAGCCATAATGCAAGTGCGTTATAACGTGCTCGTGTTATTACTAATTGTTTTTTAAAAGTTGGCCACTTTTTGGCCCCCCAACGTTTTGCACCCACCCCTAAACAAAGTCAGTATTCAAACCTATAGTGTTCAAAGGAAGCTTGCAAGTAGACCTTCCCAATTCTTCCCTAAGTATTAGAGAAGTCCAAATAGACTACAAAAACTTTAGGTGGCGCTCAGCCCCTTATCTTTCCTGGCCAAAAACGTCAGAAGGATCAAAACTCTGAAGGAAGCAATCTAAAATTTTAGTGAATAAAAAAAATGAGTGATCAAAATAAAAGTGTCAAAAAGTGAGAATTCAGAGATCAAATTATTGTATATCAAAGTTCCAAAAGCATTCATTTCTTGAAAAAGTCAAAATCCAAAAAAAATGAGAAAAATCAAGTGAGAAAAATACAAAGAAAAAAAAGGTGAAAAGCAAAAAAAGAGAAATACAAAAAATGAGTGAAAGAGACAATATTGTTGAATGTCTGTACTCTTGGGTGGAGATCAGTCTAAGCTCGAAGCCTCAAGGGTGACATTCTGACAGAGAAAGAAAGGTACAAAGCACACACACACACTAGTTGAGCAAATCTGAGAGTCTAGTAGTCTCTAGGATCATCTTCTACCTAGGGACCCTTGTTCTTTCCTATTTTATCCTATACCCTGAGTCTACCTTGCTTGTCATCTATGATCTAACTCTAGTGAACAAAAATAAAATTTGTTACTCATCTAAAAGTTGAAAGCTTGTTAGATTGTCTTATCTAGATAAGGATCAGTGTTTACCCTTTGGCACAACCCAAAATCAATAATGCTCCATTTTCATTCCCACTCCCCACTTGAGTTTTAAAATCCTATTTCATAGCCTTGATTAGGTCTCTTATATCATGACAACTCGCAATCCCCTGGATTGAAAATTGTATTAAAGAGTAGTCACATTATTTATTCCACATTGCATTCATGCCAAAATCAGAAACAGAGTCTCAAAGCAACAAACTCAAACGTCATATCACATGACATTCAATAGAAGTAAATGTTTCATTTTAGTATTTCTGGTGTTCTTGCATCTACATATCGTAAATTGTATCGCATATATATGCCATAAAAAATATACAAAAACATGTCATTGTTATCATACTTGCATCGTTAAAAGAATTAAAAGGGTCAAACACATAATAAAAATGTTCTCAAACCTCTAAAACATGCACAAGAGATGAGTACAAATCTGATAAGAGAAAACCATAAAAGGATAAATTTTCATAGATACATCTGAAGTTTACATATATAAGAGTATCAAAGAACTAAGACAAAATGCTCTCCAAAGAAGTAGAGGCTCCCCATGCAAGGGGATACAAATTCAAGAAAGGAAGTCAAGATCGGTTCCCTCCAATGAAACCCTTGGGACTTCGGCTCCTCTACCTACGAATACCACTAGTCGCTCCATGAGACCTATGGGAGCGAGGTGCTCTACTATGAGCATGTGACTGTGAAGGCCCCGCCATACTAGCATCTCATCATCCAAAACTAAGATGAGCCATCTCTCGAAGCACCTAATTCTCACCCTTGAGGGTATGAATATCAGCCTTCAAGTTTGCATTCTCCTGATATCCATGGTAGACAGGAGCAAAAATGTCTCTGTGTCGCCCAGTAGCAAGGGGCATACCAAGATCATCTAAAAGCATCCTAGTGAAGGGAGAAGCCAAGCCAACATTAATTTCACGAACAAATTCCCTCCACTCTCTGACATTACCTAAAAAAGTGAATCAAAAGAGAAAGACGTGTCAATTCCCCATGAAAAGAGAAAGGACAAAAGTGTGAAAAACAAACAAATGAAACTTACGTGGATCACCAGGCTCCTAATTAGGGTCAAGTTCTCACATCACCTCATCTGAATGAGGAGGTCAGGAACAATAGGAGTTCCCTTAGGGATGTTGGGTGCATCATATGCATCATCGGTATCATCAAGACCCTCATCTGGCACATCCTTGGGTAACCCTTCATCTAACGAATCATCATCATCTGGAATATAGTCCTCGTCAGTAGACTCTGAATCCACAGCTGCAATGAGATATCGAGAAGGAGTCCCTCTCCCTCCCCTCTATCCTCCTCTGGGAACTCTAGTAATGAAGACACTAGGAGTCAAAGGAGTCCAAACAACTGACCTCTGTCTAATCTCACCCATCTCCTGAACAGTCCTATAGTAAGTGGACACTGGGGGTAACTCCTCAAGGAAGTCCTCGCCGAACTACTGTGAAACATGCTCAACATAATGGGCCTCAACTAGACCATTACAATCTGAAATCTCAGATACTCTACGACAGTACTCTTTGACCTCACCATCATGAGCCTAGGATCCCTCCATGTCACAATAAGGATCAAAGATAATGTCTTCATCTGTAAGAGTAGTGATAGTGGGTAAAGAAGCATCAAAGTGACACACATGCATCCATGTAGTTCCTCTTGGCAAACATCTATATGGATTTGGAACGAGCTTCTGATATGGCCTAATGTGCTTAAATATCCATGTCATAATCAAAGAAGAGTGGCTAAAGGATAGAGCCCCTTGCTGCGAAATATGACAGATGTCCCTGTAGACCATGGCCTAAATATCTAGTCCCCAAGCGTAGAATGTACCCTCCTCAATACCACAAATGATGGGTGCCCAACACCATCTCAAATGAACCGAGGCCTTGTCTCTAGACAGCCTCGATGTAATCAAACCAATCAAGAATATCCTCAAAAGTGGGATGCGAAGTCGAGGCATGGAAGTGAGTTGGACTCCTGTCTAATCCCCAGGGTGACTAACCCCCATGAACTCTGCCCAGGATGCCTTGTCCTCAAAGGACTCGCTAGCTGGAAGGACTAGAGGATGTCCTCTCACAGGAACTCCAAGTATACGATAGACATAAAATAGAGTGATGGTCCACTCTCCAGAGATCTGTGGGAATTTAAATGTGTTTTTGTATGCATCCCAGTAGGTTAGGATATCACAGCATATATGGGACATAGGGTGAATAACATGCACATGACAAACTCTAGCTAGACGTATCCTCCTCAAAATAGTACGGTCCTCACTCCTCAGTGAAGTAAACATCCCTAAAAGCCGCCCTTGCTCTCGGTAGGCATTCTATCAGATACGCATATCCTGCAAGATCAGAAAAGAACTTTAGATTAGATCTCGTAAACTCATAAAAATCCCTAAAAATCATAAAATTACAAAAAACCTTACACAAAAAAAAAATATATAACCCCTCAAAATTACAATAAACAAGAGAATACAATAGCTAAAACATGTCAGATAAGAGTGAAACAAGCATTAGAAAACATGAAATTTCAATCAAAATCAACCCAACAAGGTTGCCCCCAAGCAACCCAGATGTTCTACAGGATCTCCCCCCGGCGACCTTGTTGTCAGACAGGATCTCCCCCGGGTGACCTGCCTAACAAAAGGGGTGACACTAGAGGGAGATGCCTCAAACTAAAACTGCTCTAAAAACCTCATTTTTTGGCTGATTTTAGAAAACAAAAAACCTATCCTACTCTAAACGACAAAATAGAGACAATGCAACAAGAAAAATTGACAAAAACAAACATTTTCAAGAGATTTTTCCCAAACTTCAAACTATGGTTTAGAGAAGGGTTTTTCACTATTTGCGTACTCGATTCTCCGCAGCTGAAGAAGAGGTGTCCATCTTTGCGATCTCCTCAACGATACCTTTCCCATGATTGCTCACGATCAATTTCATCGTCGTTTCGCTCTAATCTCACAATTTTACTTGCTTTGTTTGCCTTTAGCTTAGTTTGATTTATGCATTCTTAGATTAGTTCTTTGCTTTTATGCATCTCTTTCGTGCGTCGTTTTACATTCATTCATTCCTACACGTCTAAACTAACAAAGGCAAACAACTAGTCAAACTCAAACGATCCATGGTAAGTTCGTCATTTCAATTTTCATTATTCGTTTTGATATATTTAAATGTCAGACTAATACTAGTTATTGCAGGTACAATTGCAAGAAAATTGACAAGTAAGGCCTAGTTCGGGAATGGTACCTACCTTTCATGTAGACTACCATCCCCGAGGGGGCAAATATGTAAGCACAAAAATCACGCACAGCCTCCACGAGGACCCCTATGATGATTTTAACCCTTGTCATGTACATGTAAGTGTGAAATAATGTCCTCTAAGTAGCAGACCTCTTGATGACATGTCTTCTTTCTTGTCTTGTGTTGTTTCCTCTTTGTCATTTTCTCTCTTTCCCTGCTTTCGACACTTTTTGTGACACTTGTTGATTTGAATTTTCTAAGCTTTCAACTCTATTCCTAATCCCTGTGAGCGTCTTGTAGGTGAGTTTTCACCTTTCCCCTATGTTTTTCATCCTCTGCACCCCCTACAAGCCTTCTAGAGGTCCCCCCTTTCCATCTCCAACTTTTAATTTTTAGTTTCACTCAACCAATCCAAATCTTCCCCTATTATTTCCAGATCTCCCCTGGGAGATCCTCTAGGTGCAAGTGGAGATTTGGATTCTTGCACATGATTGACCTATTTCTGGAGGTAGATCACCTCCATTTTCTCCCTTCTGCCATATCCCTTTTGCAGTTCCTCCAAAAACCCTGTTTTTCTCGGATCTCAAGGGTGACCCTACTGAAAAAAGGGGTGACCCTATCACATTTCCAATCATGTTTCCAGCCACGGAGAAACTTGAGTTTCTCACTCAAAAAAGCTCTGTTTTCACCTATTTTTCTTCCAGTTCGCATGATTTTTGATGTCTAATATGGAGTTGACTATTTCATGCAACCACACATGTATAAGTATCTCCATTTGATCTTAAATTAACAACCCAATCAATCTCATGCATCCTTTCAACTCCAATTCTTCTTTAGTGATAAGTTATTATTGATTTATCACTCCTTAGTTAGCTAAGTTCACTGAGTAATCAATTATGTCAACTCCCTAATCAATCCTTGTTAACTCATCAATCAATTGAGTTAACTTCTCAATCAATCTCATTCTTCCAACCTATAAATACCCCCCTCCCTCAAGCACAAAGGGAGGCAAATTCATTGTGCATGCAACTCTTGACAGTTTTGCTCTCCAAATCAGTATTCTAATGCTCTCACAAGATGAAGGTGCCTTTTCCTTTATTCATTGTTTAACCAAGCATCGTTACGCTACTTCAATCAATGCCACTGTGCTCATCCAAAGCTCCCATTGAGCTCTTTCAAGCTTCAACAAGCTTCTTTTTACTTCTTTGTGTCATTTTCTCGTCAAGAGGTATTCCCGCTGCTTCAAAAGGATTCAAGGTTGCCAACATCAAGGATTTCTGAGGGTAGTGGAGTCACACAAATCTTCATTCTTTCAGGTTCCTTTATTGCTTTATTCAATTTCTAGTAGTTAAAAAACCAAAAATTGGTCTTCGGAATAGTAAATCCTTGTTTTTTCATTGATAGATTAGATCTTGCAAGCTAGACTAATTGTTTTCAAATTCCTAGATCTAGACTATTTGTAGAAGCACTTTCCCTTCAAAGATTAGATTATTTCAAAACAATCAAAAACCCATAAACATAGGTTAAAATTGCATTAGGAAAAGTCATATTAGCTTGCATCCATATTTCCCTTTCATAGATTAAAAAGCACTTTTTATTCCCAAAATACTAAAAAAGCACAAAAACATGTTTGCATTTCATTTAGCTTGGCATGCATATAGAAACCCTAGAAAAGATAGATAATTTGCAAACCCTCAATACCATCACGAGGTAAACCACGATAACTGATTCAATCAAAACCTTGATCACATCAAAAGGTAAACACAAGTCAAAGCATAACCAAACCCTAGGTCAACTAAACCCTAGGTCATAACCCTAAGTCTAGTTAAGGGTGGTCATCACACATTTACCTCTATCTTGGCTCACGAATGTGCCTAGGAGTAAGAGGTAAGTGGGTGAGGGCTATCCTCAACGAGATTGAGGAAATCAATCCACAACAATAGCAAGAAACATTTACTTTACCACAACAAGATCCATTTGTCCTCTTATTAATAGAAGAACAAAGACAACTCCAAATACAACGAGATCTCATTCAACGAATAGAAAGACAAGAGGACATAAATGAAAGTAACCGCTTACCCACATAAAGGTGGAATAGAAGAAATCCCAACAGGAGAAGAGAAACTAGTGACCCTTCGAGTCATAGAGTTATCTCTAAAAAAACTGCCATCAAACGAAATGTTCAACTTAGCACACAACAAAGGCCACAGAACTTACCGACCCCTCTCCATGAAGTCCAGCTCTCCAACGAGCTAGACCCCCGTTGTGTCTTGCCTCCTCTCGACTGGCTACTTCCACAAGAGCGGCAAGGAGGGAAGGGTCCATGTGCATGCCAAAATCTGACTCGACAACCCCTAGCAACTGAAGTTGTGATTTTGAGCGTATAGAGTCCACGCATCAAAAAAATTTCTATGTCTACAGATTCATATGCTACCACATGGATCTAATCTTTGTGTTTCTCCATTCCAACATTCTCCTTGCCACGTTCACCTTTCTCTACTCTAATATCTGGACTGGGGTATTCAAAATACATTTTGAGGATTGTTAGTATGTCACAAAGGGACATGTTCTTGTAGTTCAACCCCCATAAATATATGTAAAAGAATGGCAAATAGCAAGCAAACATCTTAGAATGAGTATACATCCTTAGATTCATTTCTAAGCACCAAACTAAAGTGTTCTTCTAATACTTCTAATCCTTGTATTGCTTCTAGGATGAGCGGATGTGAGAGATTGAGAGAGATGAAAAGGATGCAAATGAATGCCTTTAAATACAAGTACATAGCATCACATCATGCAAAATGTGTTTCATCAACTCGTGACAAATCATACAATGGGTGGGAGTTGGCTAAATTTGAATTTTAAAATTTTAGGTCGTCTATAACCATAGGGTTGACTCGGCATCCATGGAAATGACCCAAGATATGAAAACACTCAAATCAAGATAGGTGATGGATGTATTGCAATAAATGTATGAATGGACATAATGAATGCATAGTCTCGGTGAATGTATTGGAGTGTGCATGTGTGAATATGGTGCAAATAAATGAATGTGAGGCATGTATGAGTATAAACAAAAGGCCAAGGGAATGAACCCAAGTTTACTCAAAATTCCACCATTTATCAGTTTTTGCATATATTAAGATATTCTTTGAAAATAATTACAAAACTAAATGGAAAATAACATGGACATGTAAATTTCATCATTGCAACAATACTTGCTAATTAAAAAATAACTTGGAAACACCTTCACCCTAGAAAAATTAAGCTATAATATACCAAAAAAAAATTTATAAGATGAACAGCAAATTTAACTTAAGGGATACAAAATCCAAAACAGATTTTTTTCGAGAGCTTTCTACTTGATTTTACCATGATTCATATAGTAGACAACGCTATCATGCCTTCAATAAATTTTTGGTACGTTAAACAGATAAAGTTAATGTGTAAGATTTTTAGATGATTTTATTCTGCTGAACGAACAGCATTCTAGTGAGCATATTCAATGCCACGACAAACCGGCACCTACAATCAACTTTTGAAAAAAAAAGGAGACTACCCATTCCTTTCTTCTTGGAAATGAACTGAACTTTTTTTAAGAAAGTGAAATGGATTCTCAGCTTAGTCCCACAGATTCCAATCTGTCGAACTTGAAAGGAACATGGAAGGAAGCTTGCAAGTAGACCTTCCCAATTCTTCCCTAAGTATTAGAGAAGTCCAAACAGACTACAAAAACTTTAGGTGGCGCTCAACCCCTTATCTTTCCTGGCCAAAAACATCAGGAGGATCAAAACTCTGAAGGAAGCAATCTAAAATTTGAGTGAATAAAAAAAATGAGTGATTAAAATAAAAGTGTCAAAAAGTGAGAATTCAGAGATCAAATTATTGTATATCAGAGTTCCAAAAGCATTCATTTCTTGAAAGAGTCAAAATCCAAAAAAATGAGAAAAATCAAGTGAAGAAAATACAAAAAAAAAAGGTGAAAAGCAAAAAAAGAGAAATACAAAAAAAGAGTGAAAGAGAGAATATTGTTGAATGTATGTACTCTTGGGTGGAGATCAGTCTAAGCTCGAAGCCTCAAGGGTGACATTCTAATAGAGAAAGAAAGGTACAAAGCACACAAGCGCACTAGTTGAGCAAATCCAAGAGTCTAGTCGTCTCTAGGATCATCTTCTACCTAGGGACCCTTGTTATTTCCTATTTTATCCTATACCCCAGGTCTACCTTGCTTGTCATCTATGATCTAAGTCTAGCGAACACCAATAAAATTTGTTACTCGTCTAAAAGTTGAAAGCTTGTCAGATTGTCTTATCTAGATAAGGATCGATGTTTAGCCTTTGGCAAAGCCCAAAATCAGAAACGCTCCATTTTCATTCCCACTCCCCACTTGAGTTTTAAAATCCTATCTCATAGCCTTGATTAGGTCTCTTATATCATGACAACTCACAATCCCCTGGATTGAAAATCGTATTAAAGAGCAATCACATTGTTTGTTCCACATTGCATTCATGCTAAAATTAGAAAAAGAGTCTCAAAGCAATAAATTCAAATGTCATATCACATGACATTCAATAGAAGTAAATGTTTCATTTCAGCATTTCTGGTGTTCTTGTATCTGCATATCATAAACTGCATCACATATATATGCCATAAAAAATATACAAAAACATGTCATCGTTATCATACTTGCATCGATAAAGGAATTTAAAAGGTCAAACACATAATCAAAATGTTCTCAAACCTCCAAAACATGCACAAGAGATGAGCACAAATCTGATAGGAGAAAACCATAAAAGGATAAATTTTCATAGATACATCCGAAGTTTACATATACTAGAGTGTCAAAGAGCTAGGACAAAATGCTCTCCAAAGAAGTAGAGGCTCCCCATGCAAGGGGGTACAAATTCAAGAAAGGAAGTCAAGATCGGTTCCCTCCAATGGAACCCTCAGGACTTTGGCTCCTCTATCTACGAATACCACTAGTCGCTCCATGAGACCTACGAGAGTGAGGTGCTCTACTATGAGCATGTGATTGTGAAGGCCCCACCATACTAGAATCTCGTCGTCCAAAGCTAAGACGAGCCATCTCTCGGAGCACCTAATTCTCACACTTGAGGGTATGAATCTTGGTCTTCAAGTTTGCATTCCCCTGACATCCATGGGAGACAGGAATGAAAATGTCTGTGTCACCCAGTAGCAAGGGGCATACCAGAATCATCTAAAAGATGGTCTCGAGTCATCCTAGTGAAGGGAGAAGCCAAGCCAACATTAATCTCATGAACAATTCCCTCCACTCTCTGACATTACCTAAAAAAGTGAATCGAAAGAGAAAGGCATGTTAGTTCCCCATGAAAAGAGAAAGGACAAAAGTGTGAAAAACAAATAAACGAAAATTATGTGGATCACCAGGCTGCTAATTAGGGTCAAGTTGTCACATCACTTCATCTGAATGAAGGGGTCAAGAACAACATGAGTTCCCTCAGGGATGTCGGGTGCATCATATGCATCATCAGTATCATCAAGACCCTCATCCGGCACATCCTTGGGTAAAACTTCATCTAACGAATCATCATCATCTGGAATATAGTCCTCGTCGGTAGACTCTGAATCCACAGCTACAATGAGATATCAAGAAGGAGTCCCTCTCCCTCCCCTCTATCCTCCTCTGGGAAATCTAGTAATGAAGACTCTAGGAGTCAAAGGAGTCCAAACAACTAACCTCTGTCCAATCTCACCCATCTCCTGAGTTCAGTCCTATAGTAAGTGGACACTGGGGACAACTCCTCAAGGAAGTCCTCGTCGAACTGCTGTGAAACATGCTCGACATGATGGGCCTCAACTAGACCATTACAGTCTGAAACCTCAGATACTCTACGACAGTACTCTTTGACGTCGCCATCATGAGCCCAAGATCCCTCCATGTCACGATAAGGATCAAAGATAATGTCCTCATTAGTAAGAGTACGGATAGTGGGTAAAGAAGCATCAAAGTGACCCACATGCATCTATGTAGTTGCTCTCGACAAATGTCTATATGGAATCAGAATGGGCTTGTGATAGGGCCTAATGTGCTTAAATATCCATGTCATAATCAAAGAAGACTGGCTATAGGCTAGAGCCCCTTGCCACGAAATACGATAGAAGTCCCCGTAGACCATGGCCTGAATATCTAGTCCCCAAGCGTAGACTGTGCCCTCCTCAATACCACAAATGATGGGTGCCCAACACCATCTCAAATGAACTGAGGCCTTGACTCCAGACAGCCTCGATGTAATCAAACCAATCAAGAATCTCCTCAAAAGTGGGATGCAAAGTCGAGGCACAGAAATGAGCTGGACTCCTGTCTAATCCCCAGGGTGACTAACCCCCATGAACTCTACCCAGGATGCCTTGTCCTCAAAGGACTCGCTAGTTGGAAGGACTAGAGGATGTCCTCTCACAAGAACTCCAAGTATACGATAGACATCAAATAGAGTGATGGTCCACTCTCTAGAGATCTGTGGGAATTTGAATGTGTTTCTATCTGCATTCCAGTAGGTTAGGATATCACAGCATATATGGGACATAGGGTGAATATCATGCACATGACAAACTCTAGCTAGACCTATCCTCAAAATAGCACGGTCCTCACTGTTCAGTGAAGTAAACATCCCTAAAAGCCACCCCTGCTCTCGGCAGGCGTTCCATCCGATACACATATCTTGCAAGATCAGAAAAGAACTTTAGATTAGATCTCGTAAACTCGTAAAAATCCCTAAAAATCATAAAATTGCGGAAAACCTTACACACAAAAAAATGTATAACCCCTCAAAATTGCAATAAACAGGCAAATACAATAGCCAAAACATGTAGACTACCATCCCCAAGGGGGCAAATATGTAAGCATAAAAATCATGCACAACCTCCACGAGGACCCCTATGATGATTTTAACCCTTGTAACATACATGTAAGCGTGAAATAATGTCCTCTAAGTAGCAGACATCTTGATGACGTGTCTTCTTTCTTATCTTGTGTTGTTTCCTCTTTGTCATTTTCTCTCTTTCCCCGCTTTCAACACTTTTTGTGACATTTGTTGATTTGAGTTTTCTAAGCTTTTGAATCTATTCCTAAGCCTTGTGAGCGTCTTGTAAGTGAGTTTTCACCTTTCCCCTATGTTTTTCATCCTCTGCACCCCTACAAGCCTTCTAGAGGTCCCCCCTTTCCATCTCCAACTTTCAATTTTTAGTTTCACTCAACCAATCCAAATCTCCCCCTATTATTTCCAAATCTCCCTCGGGAGATCCTATAGGTGCAAGTGAAGATTTGGATTCTTGCACATGATTGACCTATTTCCAGAGGCAGATCACCTCCATTTTCTCCCTTTTGCCATATCCCTTTTGCAGTTCCTCCAAAAACCCTATTTTGCCCGAATCTCAGGGGTGACCCTACTGGAAAAAGGGGTGACCCTGTCACATTTCCAGTCACATTTCCAGATGCAGAGAAACTTGAGTTTCTCACTCAAAAAAGCTCTATTTTCACCCATTTTTCTTCCAGTTCGCATGATTTTTTATGTCTAATATGGAGTTGACTATTTCATGCACCCACACATGCATAATTATCTCCATTTTATTTAAAATTAACAACCCAAACAATTCCATGCATCCTTTCAACTCCAATTCTTCTTCAGTGATAAGTTATTATTGATTTATCACTCCTTAGTTGAGTTCACTGAGTAATCAATTATGTCAACTCCCTAATCAATCCTTGTTAAGTCATCAATCAATTGAGTTAATTTCTCAATCAATCTCATTCTTCCAACCTATAAATACCCCCCTCCCTCAAGCACAAAGGGAGGCAAATTCATTGTGCACGCAGCTCTTGCCAGTTTGTCTCTCCAAATCAGCATTCTAATGCTTTCACAAGACAAAGGTGCCTTTTCCTTTATTCATTGTTCAACCAAGCATCGTTATGCTACTTCAATCAATGCCACTATGCTCATCCAAAGCTCCCATTGAGCTCTTTCAAGCTTCAATAAACTTCTTTTTACTTCTTTGTGTCATTTTGTCTTCAAGAGGTCTTCCCACTGCTTCAAAAGGATTCAAGGTTGCCAACATCAAGGATTTCTGAGGGTAGTGGAGTCACACAAATCTTCATTCTTTCAGGTTACTTTATTGCTTTATTCAATTTATAGTAATTAAAAAGCCAAAAATTGCTCTTGGGAATAGTAAATCCTTGCTTTTTCCTTGATAGATTAGATCTTGCATGTTAGACTAATTGTTTTCAAATTCCTAGATCTAGACTATTTGTAGAAGCAATTTCCCTTCATAGATTAGATTATTTCAAAACAATCAGAAACTCAAAAACATAGGTTAAAATTGCATTAGGAAAAGTCATATTAGCTTGCATCCATATTTCCCTTTCATAGATTAAAAAGCACTTTTCATTCCCAAAATACTAAAAAAGCACAAAAACATGTTTGCATTTCATTTAGCTTGGCATGCATATAGAAACCCTAGAAAAGATAGATAATTTGCAAACCCTCGATACCATAACGAGGTAAACAACGATAAACAATTCAATCAAACCCTTGATCACATAAGAAGGTAAACACAAGTCAAAGCATAACCAAACCCTAGGTCAAAACCCTAAGTCTAGTTAAGGGTGGTCATCACACATTTACCTCTATCTTGGCTCACGAATGTGCCTAGGAGTAAGAGGTGAGTGGGTGAGGGCTATCCTCAACGAGATTGAGGAAATCAATCCACGACAACAGCAGGAGACATTTACTTTACCACAACAAAATCCATTTGTCCTCTTATTAATAGAAGAACAAAGACAACTCCAAATACATCGAGAACTCATTCAACAAATAGAAAGACAAGAGGACATAAATGAAAGTAACCACTTACCCACATAAAGGTGGAATAGAAAAAATCCCAACAGGAGAAGAGAAACTAGTGACCCTTCGAGTCATAGGGTTATCTCTACAACAACTGCCATCGAACGAAACATTCAACTTAGCACACAACAAAGGCCACGGAATTTGCCGACCCCTCTCCACGAAGTCCAGCTCTCCAACGAGCCAGACCCCCGTCATGTCTCGCCTCCTCTCGACTAGCTACTTCCACGAGAGTGGCAAGGACGGAAGGGTCCGTGTGCATGCCAAAATCTGACTCGACAACCCCAAGCAACCGGAGTCACGATTTTGAGCGTACAGAGTCCACGCATCAAGGTTTTTTCTATGTCTACGGATTCATATGCTACCACATGGATCTAATCTTTGTGTTTCTCCATTCCAACATTTTCCTTGCCATGTTCACCTTTCTCTACTCTACTATCTGGACTGGGGTATTCAAAATACATTTTGAAGATTGTTAGTATGTCACAAAGGGACATGTTATTGTAGTTCAACCCCCATAAATATACGTAAAAGAATGGCAAATAGCAAGCAAACATCTTAGAATGAGTATGCATCCTTAGATTCATTTCTAAGCACCAAACTAAAGTGTTCTTCTAATACTTCTAATCCTTGTATTGCTTCTAGGATGAGCGGATGTGAGAGATTGAGAGAGATGAAAAGGATGCAAACAAATGCCTTTAAATACAAACACATAGCATCACATCATGCAAAATGTGTTTCATCAACTCGTGACAAATCATACAATGGGTGGGAGTTGGCTAAATTTGAATTTGAATTTTAAAATTTTAGGTCGTCCATAATCATAGGGTTGACTCGACATCCATGGAAATGACCCAAGATATGAAAACACTCAGAGCAAGATAGGTGATGGATGTATTGCAATAAATGTATGAATGGACATAATGAATGCATAGTCTCGATGAGTGTATTGGAGTGTGCATGTGTGAATATGGTGCAAATAAATGTATGTGATGTGTGTATGAGGATAGACAAAAGGCCAAGGGAATGAACCCAAGTTTACTCAAAATTACACCATTTATCAGTATATGCATATATTAAGTTATTCTTTGAAAATAAATATAAAACTAAATGGAAAATAACATGGACATGTAAATTTCATCATTGCAACAATATCTTGCTAATTAAAAAATAACTTGGAAACACCTTCATCCTAGAAAAATTAAGCTGTAATATACCCAAAAAAAAATTATAAGATGAACAGCAAATTTAACTTAAGGGATACAAAATCCAGAACAGATTTTTTTCGAGAGCTCTCTACTCGATTTTACCATGATTCATATAGTAGACAACGCTATCATGCCTTCAATAAATTTTTGGTACGTTAAATGGATAAAGTTAATGTGTAAGATTTTTAGATGATTTTATTCTGCTGAACGGACAGCATTCTAGTGAGCATATCTAGCGCCACGACAAACCGGCTCCTACCATCAACTTTTGACAAAAACAAAGGATGAGACTACCCATTCCTTCTTGGAAATGGCCTGAACTTTTTTTAAGAAAGTGAAATGGATTCTTAGCTTAGTCCCACAGATTCTAGACAATCTGTCGAACTTGAAAGGATTCTTAGCTTAGTCCCATAAATTGGAACTGATTGAAGAGCCTACAGCTTTTGCAATCAGTCACTAAAACAGGCTGTAAAATCCAGATACACATTCCTTATTTCTTGGATAATTTTGCCAGTATTATTTGAAAATCATCTTCAATCAATGTCCACATCATTTTCGCACCAGCATTGATCATTTCACTCGCCCCTATGACGTTGCAAACCATGGCTACTGTATCATTGCGGTTTATCTGAAAAGTCCCATGTAGGCGATTGTTTGAAACAACTCCATTAGGTGAACCTCTAAAGCTTGCGTCTGCCATTAGCTTTCAATGCATAGGGGTCATTTATGGCATAGTGCAATGGTATTGGGGTGGTGTTTTAATGGCCAACAAGGTTCAAACTTCTTTAGGTCAGTTTGGTCATGAATTTTTATTGGACCATTGTGCTCACGAACTTGAACTGTGTATTCGTTGGCTATTGGAGCACCTTTGTACTCCAAAGAGACAAAGGGACTATTGACTCCCTCCAATTAAGCTATAAAAAAATGTATAAGGATATAAAATGAAAAAATCAAATGATAGAGAGGAGACTTAAAGAAAGTGTGCCTCGTTACCTTTCAATAATTCTAGGTTATGCATGTTGGTGTAAGCCACACCCGGACCGACAATGGACTGGCCCAAGAGGGGCCAGTAGCTCAGTGGTAGAGCACTCCAGTAGCAAATGGAAGGTCCTAGGTTCGAGTCCTAGTTGGTCCATGTCTCAACATGGTATCAGAGCCAGGCCAAGCTAGGAGCCCCAAGCACACGAGAGGTGTGGCTTAAGGGGGGGTGTTGGTGTAAGCCACACCCGGACCGACAATGGACTAGCCCAAGAGGGGCCAGTAGCTCAGTGGTAGAGCACTCCAGCAGCAAATGGAAGGTCCTAGGTTCGAGTCCTAGTTGGTCCATGTCTCAACAATGCATAACAAAACTTATCACTCCCCATCATGATTGCAAGGAAGATTTTTGTACTACTCTCAAAAAATTAGATTAATCGTTATTGTTTAAATACCCTAATTAAGATTAGATGTTGTATTAATTTTATTATATATAAAGCTAACTAGTTAGACATTTGACTTTTGTACAAGCTTAATTAATCAATTAATGATTATTAATGTTTTATAATTAAGTGTGTGTTTAAAGTATATTTGTCTATAGAATTGATGATGCCTAACTCTTTGATTGTCAAGAATTGCAAGGTACTTCATCCCTTATCAAAGGGAAAACATGATGTGAAACAAATGTCATGAGTTTAGAATGCCATGGACAAAGGTGAGAGATTCCAACGCATTAGTTTGTTGGCTAAACCAGATAATCGTTAATCCATCCCTTGTTGAGTTATGTTTTAGTCAATTATAGGAGTCATCGATTGTGTCAATCTTTACTATTGTTGGTTTCTTTTGATAGTCTTTAGACTTGGTCAAATTATCTATCCTAGTTTAGGAGTTAGCAATTATCCAAACCATGTTTTGTGTTTCACTTGTTAGCTAAATTAATAAGGATCCTAATGGTGTATAAAAGTTGGAGTCTCATGTTAGGTTTGTTTGAGTCTGTAAGCACTAAAAATGTGAATGGACTGACACAAGGACCATATGATGAGTTGTAATCCTAATGACGTACATAGAAATGTGAATAAAATGCCCTCTCAATAGTACTCTTCATGGCAACACATGGATATCAATTTCTTGCTTCCCCAATGCTTCATAATTCTATTTTTCTTCACTTTCCCCTTGTTGACATTTCTTCTTTTGCATTCTTGACCTTATCTACATAGCTAACTTTCATCATAGCATAGTAATTTCTAACAACCCCAACCAAATCTGCTCTGAATTTTCTAATTTCAATGGTTTGACAATTTTTCAAACACTTGGCATACAAAGTGACTGAGTTCTGATTTTAGAGTTTGATTGTTTGTCTGATGTGTGTTTGTGATGGTTTTCATGAGAAATACATATGGCAATAGAGTAGAAACATAACATACAAATTTGCATTCATAAAACATTAAAATACCACACTAATCATATCTTTGTTTTTATCATAAGAGGTCTAATTACAAATTGAGACAGGTCTAATACAACTTATGGCAGCAATTACAAACCCTATTCAAATTAAAGATTTGAATAGAAAAACTTGCTCCACATACCTGGTGATTGTGTCTCCTCAAGATGTACAAAGATATGCTTTATTTGCAATGAAGGATGACTGAAAATGAATAATAGAGGTTTGATATAATAGCAGCTACATAAACTAAAACCTGATATACAAAATTATGATGGAAATGGCCACGATCTCTCCAAGAGGGTAGCTCTTGATGTTCCAATGTGAAGCACCTTACTCTAGGCGATGGCAAATGCTAAATAGATGATAAAACCACCTCCAAAACCCTAGATCTGCCAATATGATGTGCCTAAATCTACATAAATGCCATCAAACCTCTATGACTGAAAATGAATAATAGAGGTTTGATATAACAGCAGCTACATAAACTAAAACCTGATATACAAAATTATGATGGAAATGGCCACAATCTCTCCAAGAGGGTAGCTCTTGATGCTCCAATGTGAAGCGCCTTACTCTAGGCGATGGCAAATGCTAAATAGATGATAAAACCACCTCCAAAACCCTAGATCTGCCAATATGATGTACCTAAATCTGCATAAATGCCATCAAACCTTAGGACCAACAGTACATCAAATCAAATCTACCATCTTGAATGCATCAATTCCTTCACAAATGCATATGATATCAATGAAATTCAAACCCTAAGTGGCCTGCCATTGTTTCTCCTCAAATCACATCAATCTTGAATTGATATTTGGAACAAATCTTATCAATTTGGTCTTCAAACCCTAGCTAATATAAACCTACAGAAAATAATATATCCTTGAAGCTCTAAGTCTATGCCAAAACCTACAAATAAGCTCAATAGCAAATCTTGGATGGATTCACCTCTTAAGTGGCATTGGGTTTTCGTCCAATCGACGAATTTCCAAGGGTTGTCATCCTTGGAAATGGTTGAACCTGTGTTGTAGCTCAAAGAAAAATATCCAATATGTAAAATGACAATACAATATGATGAAATAAACCTCCAAACACCTCTTTATAAATCTCTTAAGAGGAATGGCCCATTTTGCTTAATTTTATATTATTTTGAAGTCCACCACCATGTGTAAATAAAATATTATTTTTAATTCACTTCTCTCCTTCAAATAAGTTAGCCCACTTGTCAAATAAAATAATATTTTATTTGTCATTTTATTATATTTTACAAGTTTCTTTTTTTATAAAGTGACTTTCCATTCTCCAAGTTTCACTTAACTGACTTTCCTTTCTCCATGTCACTTTTTCTACACTTAACTGACTTTCCTTTCTCCAAGTTGTTATAAAGTCACTTTATAAAGTACTTTTCAAAAATTGGCTCAACTAAATTTCAACTTGGCTTAGGTGAAGTCAACTTAGCTAAGAGGGACAAAAGGGGGACATTACAAGTCCTCCCACACCGAGATTGCTTATCCTCAAGCAATCACATATGAATGGATGATTACTTTCACAAGATACCAGGATCCCATATCCTTCTTGTATCACCATACATACTCAACATGAAATGAGGAACATCTCTCATCATAACATCCATAATACTCACACATACTTCCTCAAAGTTGCTGGTGCAAAAGATGACAGCAATGTTAAAACTAAAAATCTGATTTAGACTCATCCTACTTCGACTGTCATAAGCTGATAATCCCTCATTAACACTCAAACTCAAAGTGTTAAAGTGACCATCCCATGCACCAAAGTCACCCACATAGAGCCTTCCCATCACCTTATGATTAATAAAATCATATGAAGATAATGGATTATTGTTCACAATCATATAATCAGCATTTTCATCATGCCCTCCAATAGTGTCATCATAGTCTTCATGTTCAATTTCTTTAATGGTTGGATGTTCATCCTTATGTGCTGATCCAAGAGGTATCAAGATGAAAACCAAATGTATTACTTGTCATAACCTCTACCTCATGGCTACAAATTGTACCTTCATGTGAACACTTCTCCTCTAATCTCAAGGCTCCATATTCTTGATGTACATCCCAATTATTATCAACATAAGGAATTGATAAGTAGGAGGTATTTTTCGCAGCATGTCAAATTATGATATTTTATTTCAGGGTTTAACTGCGTAGTTTTTTTAGTCAAACACATGACCCATATTTCATGAGTAGTGGTTCACATGAACCCATCTCTCATGTTAATGAATGGTCCACTTAGCACTCATTGCATCTAGGTGATGCACACAGGGGTGAAGCATCAGGACTTCCCGGGAGGTCACCCATCCCAGTACTACTCTGACTCAAGCGCGCTTAACCATGGAGTTTCCCCCAAGGTCAAGGCCACTTAGCTTGCTACCCCATTTGCAATGAGTGCTAAGTGGACCATTCATTAACATGAGAGACGGGTTCATGTGAGCCACTACTCATGAAATATGGGTCATGTGTTTGACTCAAAAAACTACGCAGTTAAACCCTGAAATAAAATATCATAACATAAGGAATGTTAAGAGTCTTCATGTTCTACCATCACGTTGTCTTCCCTTTGAAGTAATGCTCATAGTCGTTGCCTTAGTTGTTGCTTTTCATGATCTATTGGAGCATGTTTTTCCTTATTTTTATGTAGGTGATGTTTTGCTTGAGCAGCAATTAACTTAGCTTCTCTAGATTTCCTTAGCCAGTTATCACACATGGCTTGGGTCCTCATAACATCTTCTATGCTATGTATATGAACAATATCTCCTTTTAAGTGAACCAACTTACTAACTAATTCCTTGCAACCATTATGTAAAGATGGTGTAACAATGCTATGCTCAAGTAATGGATCATCAATAGTACCCATACCTCCATAGAATGAATTTGCTAGTTGATCTTAAAGACCTTAACTCTCACAATCAACTACCTCTATGATCTCTTCTTTACACAATTTTTTATTTGAAGCTAGGGCAGTGTTAGGCTCAAACAAAGAATCATCATCATCATGATTTAGTGTCCAAACACAAGTAAGCTCATTGAGTTCTTCATGCTCTCCTTCAACTTCATTAGGTAAACCAGAATTTGTACCCATGGCTATTATGGTGTGATCTTCATTAAACATATTCTCAACATTTGTAGGTGCATGCTCTTCAAAGGTGGTATTGTCTTCATATGTATGATCAATAGTTGTTGATTTGACAAATTCCATATTGGCATTCCTATCAACTTCATTATCATCATAGAGACTCCCACTTGTAGATGCACTTTAAGTGATTCTTCTTTGTTTCCACATGTATGACTAGGTGTCCATACTTCGTGGCAGGTAAAGCAACAATGTTCATTCCTCAACTGATTTTTGCTCTTCCTTTGTGGTTGATTAGAATATTGTTGAAATGGTTTATAAAATTTGAAGCTCTTATTTTCACCTTATTTCTTCTCTTTCTTCCTTTCTTCTTCTTTTTCTTTCCTTGTTCTTCTAATGTAGTTCACCAAGCCTCTTTTACCAAGTTTCATCATTACAATTGAACTCAAGTAATAATTAAAAGAAACATGTTTCTTAACCCTATCAAGAATACTTTGATATTCTTCAAAGAGTTAGACAGCTTCTTGTTCATATTTCTTCTTGAGTTGATCTTCATTTCCTAATAGGTTGATTTATCCTCATTTGAGACACTTGACCAATGGTTGTAAGCAATTGTTGTTGTGGTTGCATAAAGGTTTGCATCATTTGATGTTGTTGTTGGGCAATGTTATTCAATGTATTTTCAATGTTTGGTTTCTCATGTCTCCTAGGACTTTCATTACCAGCACCACCTCTATCTCTATCCATCTCAACTTGTCATGCACCTGTTAAAGGATTAACCTCTTCTTGGATCTCTGGTTGTTGACCTACTCTTCTAAAATAATACCTGTTTGAACCTTCTCCTGGTTGCATAAGATCAAAATAAACCCTCCAAGCTAGCAAGATGCTAAGCTCTAATACCATTGTAAGAACCCCAACCAAATCTGCCATAAATTTTCTGATTTCTTGATGGTTTGACAATTTATCAAACACTTGGCATGCGAAGTGACTGAGTTCTGACTTTGCATTCAAAAAACATCAAAATACCACACCAATCATATCTTTATTTCATCATAAGAGGTCTGATTACAAATTGTGACAGGGGATTGTGTCTCCTCAAGATGTACAACGATATGCTTTATTTGCAATGAAGGATGACTGAAAATGAACAATAGAGGTCTGATATAATAGCAGCTACATAAACTGAAACCTTATATACAAAATGATGGTGGAAATGGCCACAATCTCTCCAAGAGGGTAGCGCTTGATGGTCCAATGTGAAGCATCTTACTCTAGGTGATGGCAAATGCTAAATAGATGATAAAACCACCTCCAAACCCTCGATCTACCAATACGATGCGCCTAAACCTGCATAAATGCCATCAAACCCTAGGACCAGCAGTACATCAAAAGAGAACAGTCATCTTGAATACATTGATTCCTTCACAAATGCTTATGATATCAATGAAATTCAAACCCTAACCAGCCTGCCATTGTTTCTCCTCAAATCGCCTCAATCCCAAATTGATATTTGGAACAAATCTTATCAATTTGGTCTTCAAACCCTAGTTGATATAAACCTGCAGAAAATAATATATCTTTGAAGCTCCAAGTCTATGCCAAAACCTACAAATAAGCTCAATAGCAAATCCTAGATGGATTCACCTCTCGAGTGGCATTGGGTTTTCATCCAATCCATGAATTTCCAAGGGTTTTTGTCCTTAGAAATGGTTGAACCTGTGTTGTAGCTCAAAGGAAAATATCCAAAAAGTGACAATACAATATGATGAAATAAACCTCCAAACACCTCTTTATAAAGCTCTCAAGAGGAGCGGCCCATTTTGCTTAATTTTATATTATTTTGAAGTCCACCACCATGTGTAAATAAAATATTATTTTTAATTCACTTTTCTCCTTCAAATGGGTCGGCCCACTTGTCAAATAAAATAATATTTTATTTGTCATTTTATTATATTTTACTTTTCTTTTTTATAAAATGACTTTCCATTCTCCAAGTTTCACTTAACTGACTTTCCTTTCTCCAAGTTGTTATCAAGTCACTTTATAAAGTACTTTTCAAAAATCAGTTCAACTTAATTTCAACTTGGCTTAGGTGAAGTCGGCTTAGCTAAGGAGGACAAAAATGGGACATTATATAATTTCATCTTTCCTATACTCGTTTCATGCATTTCTACCTTCTAGAGGCCTCTAAGCAACCTTCTAGACCCAACCCAATTGTCAAAATTAATGTTTCTTCTGTTTCACCTAGATCCCCCCTATTATTTCTGGATCTCCCTTGGGCGACCCTACTAGTAAAAGTGGGGGTCCTCTTTAATTTACTTGTTTCATCTGTTTTCAAAAGGAAGCTTGCATCTTTGACCTTCCAAGACCATGCTCCAACCCTCAGTTTTCACCCAGAAGCCCTCCTTTCTAGGTCACCCATGGGTCTCGCCCAGGTGACCCTATCATATTTTCATACGTGAGTTACTCTCCAATCTGGGCCCCCAAAAAGCTTCGTTTTTGCTCCAATTTGCATGTAATTTCGAACCTAACATAGACTGAACTATTCTTAGCCCATCCATCACCCTCAATCATGCATAATTAACTAGTTTGATCTATTCTCATCATCTCTTCAACTCATGCTAACTCAATTCTTAACTAGCGATAAGCTTTCATAGCTTCCCAATTAGCCCAGTCTTTTATTCAATCAAACATGTTAACTCTCCAATCAAGAGAGTTAACTCCCCAATCATTCTCACCTATTATGAGCCCTTCTATCCTATAAATACCTCCTTCCTCTAAGCATTAGGGGAGGCAAGTTTCATAGTTGCAACCATTCATAAGATTGTTTGCTCTCCATTGGCATCCTTGATGCTCAATATAGGATGAATGTGCCTTTTTTTCTTTTTGCTTAGTGTAAATTCTCAAGCTTTCTAAAACTTCTTAAAGTATGTGCTTCTTAAAGTATGCTTACACTCTCATTTTCTCAAGCCAATGTTATTATGCTCAATTAGCATGCTCACATAGTGCTCATAGCTCACTTTGAGCTTGATCAATATCAACATTTTGCTATATTTATCCTGACCGCCAAGAGGACCCCATTGTTGCAAGAGGATGAAGAGGTTGTCATATACAAAGGATTCCTAAGGGTCGTGCGAAGACTCGTGCGTCAACCTTATCCCAGGTTCTTTCAATGCTTTTTGTAGTAACTAGATCACAAAATTGCTCTTGAGGGAAGTGATTTATTGCTTTACTCTTGATAGGATATTGTTAGCATAGCATCTTTTCCTTTGTATTAGATTAGTTGTTAATTGCTTTCAATAGACTGAATTATTTCATTAGATTAAACCATCATTTGCTTTTCTCAGAGTAGAGTTCAAATACAATTTCAGAAAAACACAAACATAGATTAACTTGCATCAAAAAGACTCATATAGACTTTCATTCATATTTCCTTTTGTAGTAATTAGATGATTTTTACCTTTCAAAGTTGGGAAAAGAACAAAAAAAATTACTTGCATTCATATAGCTACATACATCCAAAAATACCAAAAAAATTAGGAAAACTTAGAACAACTAAAGCCTTGGTTTTGTCACAAGGTATTGCTAAACATTCACATACAAAAGCAAACCCTTGGTTTCATCATAGGGTAAATCCCGCATAAAACATCACAAGTCAAACCCTAGGTCAAGCTCTATGTCAACTTTGGTCAACACTCTACTTCTCCCCTAAGCATACGAATGTACATAGGAATTAGAGGGGAGTAGGTTAGAGTGATTCTCAAAGAATTAGAAGAAATCAACCCTAGACCACAACTTAACCAAGAACAACAACATATCCTTAGGGTTGCACAAAAAGACAATCAAATACAACTACTTCAAGCCCACGAGGAAAGACTACAATGTGCTAGGCTCATCAATGAACAAAATAGCTTACCCACTAGGCATTGGAATCTAAGGAACCCAAATAGGAGACACATCACAAGTGACCCTTCGAGTCATACAATTATCTAAACAACCACAACCATAGAAAGGGCTCGTTAACTAGCAAACCACACAATGCCCCAGAACAAGCTAATGGCTCTTTGCGATGTTCTGCTCCTACGAGAATAGAACCACCCCCGAGTCTCACCTCCAATCAATTGGCCTTTTCCACAAGAACGGGAGTGACTTGGAGGTCGCTCGTGGCAAGGAGAGGGTTCATGTGCGAATCAAGGTTGTCTCGCCTGTGAGTCACATTTCAAGTAACACAAAGTCAAGGGGAAATAAAGGGTGATGTAAATTTATAAACTAAACTCTACCTAAACAAGTGAGAATGCTAAATCTAACACTTCTTAATTGAGCCCTAGCACTCACTTAGTGAGTGAAGGATAAGGTAATAATTAAAATGGAATATTATCTTCACTTAGACTTTTGCATACATGATTTTCCTTTGAGAATACAAGAAGATTCAAACGGTTATTATTATTTTTCCAAACCCTAAAAGACAAGGCGAAGTCATTAGACAATTGATAGTGGCAATGGAGTGGTGATTGCTACCCCACCATAGTAGGACTAGTATCAAGGGGTGATGGTCACACCACTCCCACACAATCACAAATGAATTCTTAGAACTTTTACTTGCCTAACTTTATAGCAATGGTGAACATTATTAAATTAAAATATTATATTGACTTAGACATTTCCATACTTAACTTTTCTTTGCAAATACAAGTAGATTTGAATGGTTTTTATGATTTTCTTAAACCCTAAAAGACAAGGCAAAGCCACTAGACAATTCATAGTGTTGATGGAGTGGTGATAGTCACCCCACCATACCAGGACTAGTATGGAGTGGTGATGATCACACCACTCCCCCACAATCCCAAATGAACTCTTAGAACTCTACTCACCTATCTTCATAGCAATGGAAATCATGAATGATTGTCATTGAGCTTTAAATGAAGTGTGAGTTGATTTGGAAAAAATAAGTGTTAAGAGCTTGAATATGCAAAGGAAAATGTATTAGGTTTTATCTTTTGGGGCATCTTGTTTTCATTTTGAGAGAATAAGAAACAATTTGAAGATCTAGAAAACATAGGATAGTAGAGTATTCAATGGATGTTCATGAGCATCTCAAGGGCAAACAACAACCAATTTATTAATTCCATTCTTACTAGGGGTTTGCATGGGTGCGAAGACTTTAACTTAATGCATTCAAGTTTTATCTAGGGATTTTGATCCAACAAGTCATTTAAATGCAAGGCTACAAATACCTATTTTTAATTGAAATTTTGTTCATTGCCCAATAATCAACACACATTCACTATTTAACCGGTCTTTCTTTGGCATAACTACAATGGGAGAACCATACAGTTACAAGCTACGTCTCATCACCCATTACTCAATGAGTGCCTTCAATTGCAACTTAACTTTGTTAGCCTCTACAACACTTTGATGGTAAAGCCCAATGTTTGGCATAGTGTAAGCGGGCAACAATTGTAACTCGTGCTCTATAGCTCTCTTTGAAGAAAACCCTTTGGGCTCAAGGAACAACTCTAAAAATTAATCCACCATCCTATTTCATGGTGTTAATGGTGTGAGTATGCAGCCCATGTAAAGTCTTTAACTCAACCCTCATATGCTCTTTCTTTCCACATAGTAACAAAAAAGCAAATTTCCCACTTGCCTTCTAAAGTAGATTGCACCTTTCGTATAGAGGTCAAGACTACCAAAGATGACAACACAAACATCTAGAGGTATCACATCAACAAATTAAACTTGGGATTAAGCCCAAATGTCAACTTACATTGCTTCATGACTAAGAGGCGCATGCCTTGTTTCAATCATCCTAAGGAATATGGAGAGGATGATCCATGGTCTTCAACCCAAGCTTTCCAATCAACTAAGAAATTATATTTTCTTGTGAGCACATATCTTGAACAACACATCCACTTCTTTCCTTGAAATTGAATCTTGATGTGACATACCTTAGTGAGTTCCTCTTGCTCTTGAGAGCCATCACCCACTACACACACATGCTTATGCTTCGTGGCACAAAATAATCTCTCATCCACCTTGGAGTTGCAATCAATCTCCTTGCCTATGTTCACATAGGAGCCTTATCGTCACTTTTCTTCTTCTTTCACAAAACGCTTAACTCAAGATGAAACTTCCAACATCTTTCACTAAAATGCCCATCTTTGTCACAATGAATACAACAAAGTTTCCCCTTGTTTTTCCCTCATTTTTGGTATTGGTTGTGGTAGTAGCATTTTATTTTATTCGTATCTCTACCTTGTTGCTTTTGCTTGTAGGAAGAGTTTCTCTTCTTGTGGTAGTAGCATTTTATTTAATTCTTATCTTCAATATTGATTGTGGTACTAGCATTTTATTTTATTCTTATCTCCATGTTGCTTTTGCTTGTAGGAAGAGTTTCTCTTATTATCTAGCTCCAGTTAATGTGATTGGGCACACGCCTTGCCATTCTTGAAGTTTAGCCATTAAAACATGTTTCTTTAGGTGTCCAAATAGTCCACCAATGTACTTCATTAGCACCTCATGACACATGACATCTTTCCCCAACCAAATTGTTTGTCTTGTCTTTATCTAAAATAGTGTAACTACATAACCCTTTTATTATTCATAGGAGATTGGATAAAAATGCTTTTTGAGCAGCCCTTTAAAATCCTCCCATTTGGAGATAGGTGGTACATTATGGTATTCTAAAGAATCAACATAGCTTTCATACCACATGAGAGCATGCCCAAATAGCTTAAGTCTTGTATATGCAATTTGTTGATGTTGAGACAACTTATGAAAGCTAAAATACATGTTCATTTGTGAAACCCATTAATCCACAACTTCTCTACACTTGTCTTGCCATCAAAAAGTTGTATATCGATCTTGGCTTCAACTTTCAAGAACCCTCCATGAGATATTTCTCCTTGTTAGTACTTGATTTTCGCATGTCCTATTTCCTCATGTTCTTGAGATACCTAATTTCTTTGTTTATGTAAGCATGATGCTCTCCAACCTACCAAACTTACCCATTGTATTGGAGATTCTTGTAATGTCATCCTCTAACCTCCTAAAATGAGCTTCTCCATCATCTTGTTCTCTTGTCATTGACCTAGTTGTCCTTGTGCACTCTAGTTCCAATCTCAAGCTCAAAAGGGACCAAATTATCACTTATACTTGATCTAGTCGATGTCATAACCTATCAAAAGCACTTGCAAGGATGTTTATAACCTTGCTCTGATACCACTTGATATGTAAAGTGATGGCCTAACACTTGTCAATAGATTTCTAACTTGTTAACTATGCAAAACCTTCGCAATTGTATTTCTCACTTATAATAAATATTACTGTAGTCATACAAGTTCATAACAAATGAAAAGTACATGAAGGTTCTTTGAACAAAAGGGATATCATGCAAAATGAAGCACACAAAGTCAACAAGATTAGCTTGGAGAAACTAAAGGTAAAAACTCCAGCAAGAGTGGCAAATTAGAGCTTTGCCAATCTACAAGAAACAACTCCTCACAACTGCAATAATGAACATAGAATGAAGGTTACCATGAGAGCCAACCCCTCAAATATGTTTTACAATGCATATATGCCTTTCCTACGAACTCCCTAAGCACCATATGGAAGATCAAACATTGAAAAAATAAATGAATAAAAAACCCTTCATATTCAATGCTCTATCCACATAGTGACAATTTTGCCACCTCTGCCAAGAGGCAATTTCAAAATCACCACATCCAGGGAAAATTCGCAGCTTTCACTAGGCAGCATAATTCAAAAATGTTGCTGTCAAAACTATTTCACTGCCTGTGGAAACCAACAATTTTGTCAGTTTAGATTTTCTGCTAGGCTTGAACACCTGCACCTTTGTTCCAAGTCATCCCTACAATGTTTCAGATCATCATAAACATGCTTCTCACAAAAGTACAAGCTTCCTGACAACAAAACCAACTGAACTCATGTCTCAAATGCTTTTACGCATCTCTTTGATTGAAAGCGGCAATTTTGACCCCATGGTCCAACAACTTTGGCCTGATTTTAGATCAGAACCTCATAGGGCTTCCATTATTTGATTGGACATTTCAGTATGTATGTGTGACATTTAATTGGAGCCCTTTATTTCGGGATTATATTTAGGTCTTGAGCTTATTTTTAGAAAACAATTTTTCCTTCAAAGCAAATAGCATGCAAACTAACCAGACAGAGAGCCTTAACATAGGGATTATATTTAGGTCTTGAGCTTATTTTAAGAACACAATTTTTCCTTCAAAGCAAATAGCATGCAATCTAACCAGACAGAGCCTTTACGTAAGGATTATATTTAGGTCTTGAGCTTTATTTTAGAACACAATTTTTCCTTCAAAGCAAATAGCATGCAATCTAACCAGACAAAGCAAGAGATGGATGGATGTGAAACAAAATTTGAAGCAATATACAGGTGCATCAACAGCTTGCAACTAAGAAGCTGTTGTGCAGACAATCACCACAATGGAAACTAAAAATACTAGAAGCAAGCAAAAGCTCAGGGAAAACACAAAAATAAATAGTTTACAATAAGGTATGTTCTACGTATCAATCAAAAAACTCCTGCCTCAATTGAAAACTCCTGCAAAAATTGGTATACCTCCATTGCACACTTCGAATGCAGTGCCAAGATAACTTTCATTAAATATTAATAGAAAAACTAGTCTCTGAAAGAAATCATCAACACGATAAAAATTATTTTCAACTCTTTTGCCATCCCTGTGACATTATCCGTTTCCATTTCTATTGTCCTCTCAGAGTCTTCTAGAGTTGTACAAGTCTAATATTAATCCTTACTTTTTCTACTATTCTTTTCTTCAATACCTGATTTACTAAATTGAGCTCTTAGAATCTCAAGAACTTCCTCAACTTTGACACTTCTAAGTTTTAATTGCAAGCAACACCATCGCATGATAAAGAACATCGGCCATTTCTGAAGCAGTTCATGACTTGTCGTCATTGTCCTCCAAGGTCTGGCACAATTAATTAGCCTCTTCACTGCCAAAGAAAAAGGTGGAATCCTATAAGAGGAAAGAAAATCAAAATGAGCAGTAAATGCACTTAACTAAATTTGGAAAGAAAATATATATATATATATATATCAAATACAGTAGCAGAGCAGGTAACCATACAAGGATATTTGTTAAAAAAACATTTGAGAAGATGGATAGCTATGCAAATATAAATAGTCAAACACAGGAGTTTCAGAGGAATACCTCAAGCCATAATGTCCATATTTTAATTCACATGTGCAAATTTGTCTACCTTGATTGGTTTCAAACTTTCCTGTAATATATCCCTAAAATGCAAGAAAGCATTACATTATTCTTTACTGAAAGCACAATTTAACAAGAATGGGTGGTAGAATAATCCTACAACTTTTTAGTGATGAGATTTTTGAATCATTTGGTATCCTCACCAATATCTACAACCGTTGTTCATCCAAGAAAACAACTTTTTCCTTCTCAGAAAAATGGTTGTAACTCGTTTAATATCAACTTTTTAAAATAATGGGATTGTAAAATGACATCTGCAGATGACATAAGCCAATGAAACTCTCAAGTAAATCACTATTACTTCCAAAAAAGAGGAACACATAAGGCATCACTGATCTTGATCTAGCTTTACAAATCAACCTGGGAATCTGTAAGAAATGTCCAAATGTTGCTTTGCCCATCAACACTGAGGATGAAAAAATTAATCCATCCAGCCCTGTATGTAACATTCAGAAAAGTATCCACTTCAATGCCAGGCCTGAAAAAACATATTTAAGCTCTAAAAATGATCTTAATATTTTTATCCTTGAGACATGCAATGGCAGAAAAATCAAATAGAAAGCCCATGATAACGCCTTACAATTACTGCTGAAGCAGCCAAATTGAAGTTTTAGCCTCGTGATTCATAATACTCTAATTAGTAATATTACTTTGATAAACCCTTTTGAGTATTTCAAAAAAGATGTGAAAATTAACAAATCACATAACACGAGGAAACTAAGCATAGTTCCAAGACTCAGACTCGGCGCAGACTCGGCCAGGGCGACTCGGCTCGGGACTCGGGACTCGGCGCAGACTCGGCAAAAACTCGGCAAAGTGAAAAACCCAAGAAATTTAGAGATTTTTAAGGATTTAAAACTTGTTTCATGCACTCTTTATTAAATAAACCTTAAAGACACAATAACATCATCAAATAGAAGCTAATTGGATCACATACACAAGTATACATCGATCACATAAGTATAAATGCAAATTGTAGCTGAGCTTGCTGAAGGAAATAGCACACTTAGATATATAAATATAGTCAAATGTATACAAAACTCATGGAATATGAAATCCATGACATTAAAATGATCAAATGTTCCAAGCAAATATGAAGTATCAAAACAATAACTAGAAGTCTATGGCTCAGAGGAGCCTGCATCCTTCGCCTTCCTACGAAGGCGTAAATGGTAGGTTTTCAATGATGTAGCAGCCATAATCTCTGCCTGTGACTCCATGCCACCCTCACCAACATCAGATGTGCCTGTGTCTGCTCGTGCTCTATCCACCTCCTCTGCCATGGCTACAGCCTCAGCCTCTCTATCTGCCTGGTCAACCCAATCAAAGTCCTCATCACTAAAGATAGGATCTGTAGCCTCAGTGATCCACTCAGATTGTGGATCGACCTCCTCTAGCCTGATTGGGGTGGAGTCATGGTCAAAAATCTGTTTGTGTCTAAGTCGAAGGTTGTAATGAACATACACTAGGTCATTCAACCTCTCCACGGACAATCTATTGCGCCTCTTGGAGTGTATGTGCTCAAACATACTCCAATTACGCTCACAACCTGAAGCACTGCATGGCTGGCTCAATATGCGAATGGCAATCCTCTGAAGGTTTGGTGTTTTAGCACCAAACATTTGCCACCATACATCTGAAATGAGAAAAAGAAAAAAAAATCAATCTCATTTCCAATTTTAAGTCTCAAGTTTCAAGTTTCAACATTTAATAATAATATAAAAAGAGGAAAATTATGCCCTTAAATATATTTTTACCTGGCTGCAATGTTGTCCTACTCTCTTTGCACATTAGACGAGAAAAGAGCTCTCCTTGTGCACTAGTAAAGGCCTCTATCTCATGGACTATCGATCTAGTAACTGCAGGCGCCATCCGCCCTATCACTGAGTAGAGCCCACCAAGAACCTCATCATCCGCCTTGAAATCAGGGCGGAATTGGAATGCCGGATTTAGGAAATAAGCTGCTGCATGGAGGGGCTTGTGAAGCTGGTGCTGCCATCTCCTATCAATGATCTCCCAAATGGGACGATACTTACCCTCAACTCCCCCATAGATGGATCTAATGGCCTCCTTGGCCCTATCCATGCCCTCATATATGTAGCCCATTGCGGGCTTCTCCCCATCAGCAACTCGTAGGAGAACTACCAAGGGCTCGGTGAACTGCAAATATTGTGAAACATTAACTTAAGTGTGAATAAAATAAAGTTAAACAAATAAAAGAAAAATATGAATAAAAATTAAAGAATACTAGAATTGAATTTTACAGTTACCTTCACAATCTCTGCAGCAGGTGTCCAAAAGTCTAGCTCATCAAAAATGTAATTTGCCACTTCAATCCCTGCGGTGGAAGTACCATAGGATGAGGAAGTCCACTCCTCAGCAACAAACATACGTCTCAAAGGTCCCTTTGACCGAATCAAGGATTGTAGTGTGATGAAATTTGTAGCAAATCTGGTGATGCCAGGACGAGCCAACTCCTTTAACCCCGTGTATTGCCTCATTAGGCTAAGGACCCATGTGTGATTGTATATAAATTTGCAAATATTTTTGGCGATATCCACACATGTTTTGATCCATGGAAGCTTGCCTAAATCCTCCAATACGAGGTCAAGGCAATGTGCGGCACATGGAGTCCAAAATACTGTTGGGTGCCTCTCCATCAGTAGTCTACCTGCAGCAACATAATTTGCTGCATTATCGGTCACTACTTGAACCACATTCTCCTCACCCACCTCAAATAGGACTTCCTCTATAGCCTCACAAAGGTATGTGGCATTTTTTACATGTGTTGAAGCATCAATTGACTTGATGAACATGGTGCCACCTGAAAAAAGAAGCAAAATCAATGGTTCAATAAACCATAAATTAAAAATATTAATCGTTAAATCAAATTTAAAATTCAAATTATTCAATGCATTGAGGGAAGTACAATTACTTGAAGAGGAAACAAGAAAATTCAGCAACGTCCTATTTTTTCTGTCAGTCCAACCATCGATCATGATGGTGCAACCCTTCTTGCTCCATACCAAGCGCTGCTCCTCTATTTCAGCTTTTACATCAGCCACCTTTTGTGTCAAAAGTGGGCCCCTTAAGTCATCTTCAGTAGGGCCTTTGAACCCCGCCCCACAAACAGTTACGGCATCAAGCATATTTTGCCAATAAGGAGACCTAGCACATGTAAAAAGGAGAGTTTAACTTTAAATTTGAATTCAACATACATCTAAAATTTAAATATAAAAATTCATGAGACAAAGAATCAAACTATAATAATATAAATTTTAAAACAATCAAACAAAAAAGAATTACCTGGCTGCATGGAATGGAATGGTGCAATAGTACCAAAAGTCGCCAATTGCTCGTCTAGCTGCATCATGTGCCTCCTTGTTCCAACCGTGCTCTCAAGTGACAGTTGGGCACCAAAAATAGTGCGTGGCACAAAAAATGAATCCAACCTAGATTTACGAATTCTAGGACCAATGCTAATACTACCACTACCACTACCAGTAGTGGCAGCAGCAACACTAACAGTAGCGGCAGCACTAGCAGTAGCACGGGCACCAATAGTAGCAGAAGTACTAGCACAAGCACTAGGACTAGGATGAAATGGAGGCTTGGAAGAAGCCTCTCCAACACCACCAATGCACGCTAACTCCTCCCTTTGCCTCTTTTTCAGTGCTTTTTTCATTTCAAATGTTTCTAATTGTATTTGCACCTCACGAACAACCTCAACAGGTGCATCTTTGCATCCCAAAGCATCATGGACGGCTATGCGTGCAAGATGGTATTTCAATCTATTAATGCCTCCATGAAAAATTGTTTTGCAATAGAAACATTTTGTTTGTCCTTTTTTTTGCCCTGGAAAATTTTCAGCGTGTTTCCAAGCTGGGTCCTTTCGAACTGGGTGTGAAGAGTTAGACATTGTGCAAAATACAATTTGAACTTGAAATCAAGGCTGCTGCAATAACACATAAATACAAAAAAAATGAACATTTGTTAATTCATTTATAATTATTAATTTATTAAACTAATGCAAAAAAAAGTAGGGTTTGTTTCAAAAATAGGTAGGGTTTGTTGATTGTTCCAAAACAAAAGGTAGGGTTTGTTTCAAACTTTCAAAAATATGTAGGGTTTGTTGATTGTTGAAAACTTGAAAGTAGGGTTTTTTAATTTGTTGAATGTTCAAACTTCAAAATTCAAACAAAAGGTAGGGTTTTTTAATTTGTTGAATGTTCAAAGTTTCAAACTTCAAAGTTCAAACAAAATAAGTAGGGTTTGTAACTTTGTTCAAAATAAAATTTGAAATTTTACAAAACAATGCAATTTTTGCTAAAAAACACAAAAAAAACCAACCTTGAAATGAAATGCAAAGTTGCAAGCTCCTTCCAATCGCCAGTAGAGAGCTCTCAATGCACCAACTCTAAGTATGAAGCTGCTCCAATGCGATTTAATGACGGATTTTTTGTTCTACGGTTCTACATCCTTGCTATTTGCCCTACAATGCACACTCTTATTTTTTCTCACAACTCTCTCTTCTCCTCCTATTTTGCCAAGAAAATGAAATGAAGTTACTTTAAGTGTAATAGAGGCAATATAAGTCCAAAAAAAATCAACTTTGACTTGAGTTTTTTATGTTTTTTTTTCAACTTTTCACTCATGCTGCGCCGGCCGAGTTTAACCATCGGGACTCGCGAGTTTGGGCGAGTTTCAGGAAATGGCAAGTTTAGGCGAGTTTAGGCGAGTTTCGAAGCCGAGTCCGAGTCCGAGTCTCCAAGACTCGCCAGACCTTGCTCGGCTCGCGACTCGCCAAGTTCTGGCGAGTTCGGGCGAGTCTCGGAACTATGGAACTAAGTATCTATTAAAAAGGAAGCTTAATATACCATATGCATCCAAGCTTAGAAGATATGCAGAACTGGTAAACATAGTTATCCATTAATACAACTTTCTTTTTGCTGAATATATTTGTTCTAAATATTGTGGAAGACATAAAGAACATCATTGTTGATCTGGCTAACCTACAAATATTGGCTAGCTAATTGTTTTAAATAAGTACATTGAAATGAATGGAATTTCATCCAGCTATTAGACATATTTCCGATAATTAAAATGCAAAGGTTTCTAATTCCATGATTTGGCTTTGTAAGCATTGGAAGGATAATATAACACTGTTGTTTCATGGGTACAATCCATTCCCAACAAGCAAACATTCTAATCCATTAGAGACTGCTCGCAAACTCAAGTGCTTAAAAAATAAGGATACCCTATACTAGAAAAGTAACTGCTAATCTGGTTGCTAAAATCATTCAGACAAACAGATAGGGCAGTGTTGATGATTGTTTTTAGACAAGTCAACAATAGAGTAAAAACACTAGAGTATCCCACTCTCTCTTGAATAATTTCTAAATTCCTTTGCAATGCTTCTAACTCATGATCTTCTAACAACGTCCTTTGTACTTCTTGTAGCTCCTTCTCAAGGATCTCTTGATGTAACATAGATGTGTATTCCTCAAGAAACTTATCTTCATCAAATTCAAGTTCCTACCACAAGCTCGAACTTCTTTTTTTCTCAATTGCCGCTTCAAGTGCTCTGACATCTTCTAAACCCTATTTACAATCCTCTAATGCTTCTGATAACTTCTGTCTGAATGCTTCTATCTCTTTAGGATTGATAAACTTGTATTCATATTCTTTCTCACTGGTACATTGCTTATCAAGGCTCTTTGTAGTGAAGACTTCTTCCTCAACAGGTACACCAGCTTCTACTTCCTGCATGGCTTGATGAATTGCTTCCCAACACTTTTCACAAGTATATTCCAAATGATCTATATCATGCACCCTACACCAATTTCTAGAAAGCAATATGTGGTCTACACCCAAATCCTTGTCATTCTTCAATTCCTTCTTGATTTTCTCTTTGAGCTTCCTGAATGCTACACCATCAACAGGAGTATTAGGATCTATCTTTGAAAATGCTACTGGCTCATGTACTTGCAAGAATGAAATTTTCTTCTGCACCGCTAAATCCATCCTTGATAAGAATGTTATACAATCTGCTTCTCTATGATCATTTGTATTGTGAATACGACATCCATACTTTCACTCGAAGTCTTTCAAACTCTTGCCACCAAGACGCTCATTCAGAGACCACCATAGTTGGAGAACAATTGGAGTTGAATTTGTAGGATCGTACCCAACAACTTGCCGCATATTCAAACTAGAATCCATGGTTGAGAACTTCACCTTCTGATTTTTTGTATTTTTGATTTGTTTTGCTTTTTTTGGATTTTTTGAAATTTTCTACTTTTTTTGTATTTTCTGAAATATAAATCCACCACTTCGGAGTATCTTGTGCTCTACTTGAAATGAAGAATATCTACGTTTAGGCCCTCCTTCTAGCGCCAAAAATGTTGATGATTGTTTTTAGACAAGTCAACAATAGAGTAAAAACACTAGAGTATCCCACTCTCTTGAATAAAGCTCTTCAAAGGCTGAACTATGTGATCCAATGAATTAACTCCAAGGTTCCTTTTTATGATTCATGATAGGTTAACTCAGTGATTACATGTGATCTTGCTGATAATCACAAAGGGACTTACATTAGACTTCTTCATACTTTCTTAGCTTATTCCTCCTTTCAATGTGGATGAAGTATATATGATGCATCAATGATAAAAAAAGGAAAAAGAGACAGGGTTTTGGAAACTAATCTAAGGTCAATGAAGGAAATGATGATGTACGAATAGACAAACTCCATGCTTAACCTAACTCCACTTCGTCAAGGATGCCTACAACTACATGAAGTTGGTGCAATCTCCTAAGGTAAACGAATGGTTTTCAAATCATGAAGGCTTATATAAGCACCCTTTGAACGGCGCAGCTCAAACAAGCATCCACAATCAAACTTAAGCAAATGATAAGGCTCAGACTAGCTTTACACAACACTTCACCAGCGATGAATGTTAAAAGCATGAGCTAGGAATTGATTAAATATTCAATACAACATACATAACATCAATGAGCTTCTAATCTACTTGAAACATCTCTCCATTTCATCAAAGTACAAGAAACCATGTGATTCCACAAGACAACACTTAACACCAAATAAGCTCCAATGTCTTTGCATTAATCTTGAGAAATATTTACAACTTCAAGTCCTCTCAAAGAATTTCGTGAATCTCTCCTACTCTACTCCTACTTGTCTACAAACTAAACTACTCCTTTACAAATGAGGCAACAAGGCCTTTATATAGTGCTGCAGATTACAATGAATGGCTTATATTGATCTAGATAGCCAAGGGCTCAGATCATGCCACCTCAATAGGTAGTTACAACAAATTACTATTTTTAGTACAAAAGAGAGGCAATGAAGGCACGTTTTCCAAGAAGATAAGATAAGATAGAATCTTTGGAGCATCTTCCACATGGACGTCCTCTCTATCTTCTTGCTTGTCTAATGATGTGGCGACTTGTGATTGACTTGATGATGAGTGTTTGCCACGTAGGTGCCACCTTAGCATACTTGTGGATTTCAATTGTTCATTCATTTTGGCTTTGTGGGGCATATTCCCAAATTGTATCATATTTGTGATGTCTTCAAGGTGTTTGCTTTGAACTTGAATGCTTGGGAATGCTTTGTTGATCTTGCTTTGTTCACCTTCTTGTAAACTGGACGTATGATAGATGTTGCTCATTTGACTATCTCTGTGATGCTTCTTCTTCTTGTAGGATATATGATGATCTTCTTTGGATGCATCTTCGTGTAGAGAGTAGTAGAGAATAGATGATGATGATGATTCCTGTCCTCTTCATATGTAGAGTAGACTCTCATAGACTTGAAAATTGAAAGCACTTGAAGCTAGATGGGTAGATGTCCTTGACATGATGTAGATGATGAAATGCTTCAACTTGAAAGGATCCTTTGGAGTGTAGATATTGAAGATGACTTTTCAAGGAGGTTTGAACATTGAGAGCACCAGAGGAGCTTGAAACTTTATAGATGCCTTGGAATACTTGATGATGATGATGAGAAGTTCCTTTGGAGCAGCTACATGCTGATCCTGAAGCGAAGATTTGATGAAGAATCTAGTTGATACTTGAAGTGATCCAATATGATATCATTGAAGTGACTTCTTAGGACAGCTACATGATGCCTTATCCTTTTCTCATTCCTTGCTTGTTGAAGGTTCCAATCACTTTTTCCTTAGATAATCCCTCAGCTCCAACCTTATTGCTGCAACACAAACAAAGAAGAAACATTAATCCTTTAAACAATTGATTTCATAACACATAAGAACCATATAAACAATTCAACCTTTACTTATTTTTATTTAACTTGAATCCAACCACATATCAACCATAGCGCATTAGTTAAAGACTTTGATGTTTAGTTTGAATGATGTCAAAACTTGAATTGAACTTCACACCAAGATGACACACTAGATGTAGAATTAGGATCCTGGTTGAACAGCCCTCACAAATTTTGAACTAATCCCACATGAAATGGCGCAGTAGATCAGCATTGTGATTTCTCCCTACTTTGAGCGCATTAGATAGCTTTTCTAAATCCTCTAGGGATTAGCGCACTAGATAGGATAAAGAACTTCAATCCTCTTTGAAAACAGATCAAGAAACTATCAATGATGGCGCATTACTTGATGATCTTGATGCTTGCTGGATATACCTTTGACAAAACTTAGATTCAACCTCATTCTAAGGTGGCGTAGTGGTTAAAGATATTGAGTTCTTCTTGAAAGTGGGTCACAAACCAATCAGCAACCTCTTATATGTGGAACATTAGATAAAAGGTTTGAATCCTCCTTGAAAATATGTTCAAAACTCGCAAGAGTTAAGAGTTTTCACTTCTTCTTGAAACTCATTATAAACTATAAACTCATCCCCTCCTAATGGCGCATTAGATCAAGAATCTGATCTCTTGATTTTTTAACATCTTGACAACTTTCTCTTCACCAAATTTAATCTTTCCTTATGGCGGATTAGATGGAGTTTTCATGCTCTTCATGGCTTTGGCACATTACTTGATGATTTTGGATCTTCATCTCATTTAAAGGATTGCTTTGTGACTTGGAGTGCATTGGATTGAGTTTTAGACTTCCCTTAAAAGACTCCACATTACCCTTGGCACATTAGATGAAACTTTTAGAATCTCCTTGTAAGCACATTTGGAAGGTGGCGCATTGGATGGAACTTGAGGATTCTTCTTAAATGGTTTTAAAACTTGATTTTATGCAACATCCACTCCAACCTTGAAGGGGCACAGTGGTTGAGGAATTTGAATCCTCTTAAAATGTATCAAAATTCATGTCTACAACCTCTCTTAAGGGTGGCGCATCACTTGATGTGTTTGGGGTCTTCATCTCACTTGAAGGATTGATTTGTGACATCAGCACAGCAGTTGGGATTTTGGATACTTCTTATCTCTCCTTTACCCTTGGCGCATTAGATGATCATGTTAGGATCTCCTTGATAAGAGCATTTGGATTTGAAGTCATCCTCAAAACAGCCAATAGGTGGGCGCATTAGATCAGACTTTTGAGTCTTCTTGAATGCTTTGCAACATCAAATTCACCTTATCTCATAAAGGCGCACCAGATAGGGATGTTGAATCCTCTTCAAAAAAATACTTCAAAACTTAACTCCCTTTTGAGGTGGTCGCATTAGTTGAGATGTTTGATGCTTGGTTTGGATGAGTTTTTTTTGAAGCTTAAACACAATGCCTCCTCCTTAACCTGGGCGCAGCAAATGACAGTTTCATTCTCCCCTTGAAACTCATTGAAACCTTCACTTCATCTTCATGAACATGGCAGATTGGATGAGGTGCTTTGGATGGGGTTTTTGAATCTTCTCATGCTTGTCTAAACTCCATAGAATTCATCCAAAGTGGCGCATCACTTGAGGGTTTTGGATCCTCATTGAAATGTCTCATAAAACTAAAGTTCAAATCTCCTTCAAGGTGAGCGCTTTGGTTGGCAATTTTTGGATCCTCTTGGAGTATTCTCTTAATTTCATCACTCTCACCTCCTCCAAAATGGCGCATCACTTAAAGGTTTTCAAACCCCAGTTAAAAGGCACTTTGGCAATCAAATCAACCTTTCATCTTGATGGCGCATTGGTTCTGGCGCAAGGGATCCACATTTTGAATGCTTCTTGCTCCTCATCTTCAAGATAAGTATCTTTTCCTCCTTGAGCGCAATGGATGAAGCGCATTGCTTTGGGCACAAGAGATCATCATTCTGTTCTCTAATTGAAGTAGCGCATTTCACCAAGATTTTGCGCCATCCTCATGTCCTGTCGCATTGGTTGAAGATTTTGTGCTCTCTTCAGTACTTAGTCATTTTTCAGGGTCTCTCTGGGCAAGGTATATTGAAAAATATATTTAAGTATAAGTATATAAATATTTTTCAATATACCTTTCAGGATGTTTGAGATAGGTCTCGAATCCACCGGATTTAACATGCAAAATCTAGAATTTGGAGGATCCACCAAATTTCAGACTTAGTCATTTTTTCAGGATTTCAGGATTTTAGGATGCCAGACTTAGTCATTTTCAGGATATCAAACATACATCAAGATTGATCTCAGTGTTCATTATTTGGATGGAATTTGATCAAGACTCTTCATTACTACAAGTTCATGTTCCAAATGAGACCTCTAGTTATAAAGCAAAACCTTCTAGGAGAGAGACTTATTGTTTGATTGGCAGAGGACACGAACCTACGACATCATCCAGAACTAAATGCAAAGCATCAAAGCTCAAAAAAGGGGGTCCCCATTTGCAATGGGGCGATGTGTGATTTGGTCACAACAGGCAGTTGGATAATTGGTGTGCTACCTATCCTCTAAAATAAATAATCAAACATCAACCTAACATTCATCAAGTGTTATATGTGAAAAAGAGAAGAGGGGATAAATGATGTTAAAATATATCAAATCAAACCCTCCTTTCACAATAACATTTGAAGACAAAACCGAGCCAAGTCACTACAAGATGGATGAGGACTTAGCTGCTGATTTTGTGCTCAGGAATGATATGGAAAAAATAGATTAGATTGAGAGATTTACCAAACCCTAGATTAAATAGGCCTCAAACCCTAATTATAGTGTAATCGGGTATAAACAGACAAAGTGTTACAGAAAACCAGATAGGAAGATACTTAGGGATGATTAGAAATATACCAAAAGTTGAGTTTTCGGAAATGAAACCCTAGTGGACTACGGGGCGGGCGCCCAAATCTAATAGGGCAGAATTTCTGGAGATTCCAAGCCAAGAGATGTAGTAGGTTGTATCCTGATCCTGAGTTCGGAGCCAAACTTGTCGGGAGGACTATGGGGCAGGCGCCCTAGTCCAGGAGGGAGGAATATTCACAAGATTCTTTCAGATCCCGAAACCTTATCCTTCAAACTGCTTCTCTGCACTTCCACTTTTCCAACTCCTGCACCTGCAACCTACACACAAAAAGAAAGGGGTTTGGGGGTTGTGGCGCTTAGGAGCTTGCCTCAGTCAAGCCCCGGAAGGACATTCAAGTCTTCCAACACCTTTGTTAGATAGAGTGCGTGCCCAAGGAGGGCAAAGGCCAAATCCAACGATGAAATGAAATGATTGAAACACAAATTGATGTCACCTTAGAGTTGAAGCCCTCACAGAGATGGAGATCTTTCAAACCATGAGGAGATGGATTGATGAAGCCAAATCTGCAACAAACAAACACAATAACAACACAATTCTACTCTGAAACACAATGAAGGCTTTGAATGTTTTTTGCTCAATATCACAAGTTTGTGTTATCCATCTATCTCACAAATGAATACATAAACCTATTTAAATATGCTTTCCCACTAACATTCGTAAATTAAATCAAGAGATCCGACAAAGGGAAACCTTTTGAGAGGGCCCAAGCCGACATGCCTTAATTTTCATCTCAACAAATCAGGGTGGACTTGGGCATGGGCGCCCAAGTCCCAAGGCCCTAATTTGGTCATGCTTAAAGATTAAAATGGGCCCCTTAGTCCCATTTGACATGGGTTTCGGGGGAAATTACTCCAAGATGAGTATTTATTTAACTTGCAAAGTGTTAACACAGGGATCTAAGAGCTAAACTAGGAGGTAAAAAGGCATAGGGAAACTTTTTACTCCATAACATTTAGCCCCCACTTTAATGTATGTATGATCTTACGTTCCATACATGCATTAAAGGACAATTGAAGCACATCAAACACATCAGGGACATAGAGCTAAAACATACCCAAAGGTTGGAGGACTATTTCTAGCCCCCAATCTCAAGTAAGCACTATAAAGCACACGAAAGTCATGCAAGACACAAAGAAGACACTGAGAAGCACGCAAGAAACAGAGAATACAGTGAAGCACGCAATACACAAAGAAGACATGAGAGCAGCCACGCAATACACGAAGTATACATTGATTTAACAACTAAACAAATCCCAAACTAGGGGGCGGAGGGAGCTCATCGCTACGCGCCTTTAGACCGCCAAAAACACACAAAACAAAAACCAAAATGTGGAGGGAGCTCATCGCTACACGCCTTTAGACCACACCAGGGGGAAGACATGCCAAACAAAAACCCAAATGTGGAGGGAGCTCATCGCTACACGCCTTTAGACCACACTTGGGGGGAAGACACAATAGACACATAAGGAAGACACACGGAATATACGAGCACCGCATAGTACATCATCGACATACAACATGTCTTATACACGGCAAACACGGGCGATGGGAAGGAGGTTAGTGCTAAGTCCCACCATCTAAAACACATTTCAGACACACTTGACGGTTGAGCTACGCTACCACAACTGTCAAAGACACACTTAAGGGTGAATGACTCAAGATCCAACCCCGCCTCCGCAGAGGACTTTGTACAAAAGGATGTGCACTAGCTCAAGAGATACACCATCCCACCTTCTGCAGAAGGGCTTTGTATAAAAGGATGCACACTAGCTCAAGAGATACGCCATCTCGCCTCGCGATGAGGGCTTTTTGCTTTAAAAGGATGTGCACTAGCTCAAGACATACACCATCCCGCTTCACGATTGTAGACAGCAAATTAGTTAAGTGAATAAATAACATAATAAGATGTAATTAGTTGTCGGTACCAACCGACGGGTCGGGTAGTTTGGAGTCGGTACCAACGGTTGGCATCACAACCAACCTTGGCGATGAGTATTTAGAGCGTCAATACATCATAGTCGGGACATCGGTGATTAGACAATAGTTGATATGCAGGCACTGGAATCATAATGAAATATGTATGTTGCCGTCATGAACATTGTAATGTTTCCTGTGAATCAATGATGAATACAATGGTCCGTTCTGAGTAATTCTGTTATGTTCGTATGATGCACTATACTACTACTTTATTTCTGTTTACTTCATATTCTGTGAAACACACCATATTGCGGTAAACATTTGGCGCCGTTGCCAGTTTGAAAACGGGTCGAGGGTGAATGACAAGTTGAGTCGTCCGAGGCCATCGGGTGACAAGTTGATGACAAGTTGAGTCGTCCAAGGCCATCGGATGACAAGTTGGCTGTTGATGACAAGTTGAGTCGTCCAAGGCCATCGGGTGACAAGTTGAGTTGTCCGAGGCCATCGGGTGACAAGTCGATGACAAGTTGAGTCGTCCGAGGCCATCGGATGACAAGTTGAGTCGTCGGAAACCATCGGACAAGTGGCATCGTCAGAAACAAGCAAACCGTCAGGTGTAACCAGGGTCGAAAAAAACACAATGAAGATGGCATCGTGATGGGCAGCCGACCGAAGAGCCAGTACAAGCAAACGAAGATCGTGAAGACGCTCTGACGGAAGACCTTGCAGTTTGTGGGAAAACTCGTTGAAGGACCATGTACGGAGGGAGGCTCTCAGGCGAGAGATCCCTCAGTCGGTCATCTAGGATCAAGTGCACATCAACCAAAAGGTCGACCATCTCCTCACCCGAGTAGCAATTAATGCCCATACAACTCAATAAGGATAAGAACCGAGTACCAAGTGGGCATGAAACACCAGAGGAAAGAACACGAAGATCATTGAGATTAAAGGAACAAAAAGAAAAAAGGAAAACACTGAGACAAATTTTCAATGAACATCATCATGCCAACGAAGGAATTTTCAAGACACCGCTGACAAATAAAAAAAAAGGGAATGAAAATGAATTGACAGAAGAAATTGAAAATAGCATACGTCGCATTGGAGAGTTATCCATATCGGACGACGAATGGCCAAGAGCTAGAAGATCTGAGCCTAAGACCCCAGGGCAGAGGAAGTACCGGTACGAACCCAAGGAGACTCGAGGTGTAGAGGACGCCAACAGAGGACGTGGGGAAGACTCGAACGTGGCTGAGAGTGCAAGTGACGCATCGGGACGTTGCGAGAGAACCAGTCCAGTCAGGTCCAACGCACAAGGAGGGCATCGAGGAAGGATGGTGACTCCGCCAGCCGAGAGGCAGAAGCTGCCAAAATTTACGGGGAATGGGTCAGAAGATCCAATACGACACTATAAGACGTGCGAGACGATTTGGATAGCCAATGGGCAAGATGATGTGGACTACTGGCTGAAAGCATTTCCAGCGACACTGAGAGAGTGCCATCGACTGGTACACAGAGTTGGACCAAGCACACAGGGCATCATGGAGATTACTTAAGAAGGCATTCCAAGACGAATTCAAACTTCTGAGGGATGACAGTGAAATTGTAGCGGAGATCTACAGTACAAAGCAAGGGAAGCACGAGAACGTGCGAACCTACAATCGGAGACTGAAAGAATTGTTGGGAAAACTGGAGACTCAGCCGACCGATGGGCTGAAGAAGCGATGGTTCATCGAAGGGTTGTGCCCATCACTGAGAAAGAAAATGAAAGTCGTGCCTCCGTCGTCATACGATGAAGCGTACAATCGAGCGATGGATATAGAGAGTGAAAATAAAATATCGTTTCGAGGGAAAAGGAAGACGGATGACGAGGAGAGTACGGATGACAACAGCGACAGTGAGTCCAAGACCGTGCAAGCACTCAGGAAGGACATGATGAGAATGATGAAAGAACTGAAGATCGACAAGGAGAGTACGAGGGAAGCCAGAGAACTGTGGTGTACAGATTGCAAGGGGGAAGGTCATACAAAGGCAAATTGTCCGAAAAAATTGTTTTGTGATATCTGCCAAATGATGGGACATTCCATCAAGGAATGCCCATACAACTGAAAGCAAGGGGTACGCAAGTACTCTTCACTCAAAGAGAATCGTCAACACTGCCGAACACACCACCAAAGCCCCAGTACAATAGCCATGCATCCCCTGGAGGTTACCAAAGCAATAGAAGTCTAAGAAACAGATTGTAGTACGACAACAAGGGGCGACCCATGATACAGTGCCGGCAATGCAACGAATGGGGACACTTTGCAAGGGAATGCCCAAACAATAACCAGAACAAAATAAATGCATTATGCAAGTGGTGTGGGCCTGGGGATCACGAAGAAAAAGATTGCCTTAAGCAAAAAGGGGTGAACCTCATCAGTTTCAAGGAAAACGATGAAGAGATCCCTGCAGTCACCCGAGCACAATGGAAAAAGGCGACGTATCCAGATCCCCGAACCGAGAAGGAACTTCGAGGGGCTAGGAAAGAAGTAGAGATGGCAATGGAAACGGAAGGAAAGAACAGAAGAACAACTACCGTATGACCAGAGTCGGACAAAAGTATCGTGAATCAGGTGCTGCAAACCACTGTATCGGTCAAGATAGCGGATCTTCTACAAAGCATGTCGCAACTGAGGGTGGCAATCTCAAAGGTGATGGAAGAGAACTCAAAAGGGCAAACAAAGGATGAAGATGTCATAGTGGAGCCACCGCTGGAAGGAGAACAAGTCGTCGATCCGAGACTGTTGGCCATTAACAATGGCAAGAATCCAGCCGTCGTACACATGGAAATCGGTGGATGTCACCTGACGAACACAATAATCGACGGTGGATCGGGAGTGAATGTGCTGACAGAAGATACGTGGAAGTGCTTAGGGAAACCTACACTATGGCCACAAAATTTCCAGTTATTGAGAGCAAACCAGCATGGAATTAAAGCACTGGGAGTGCTAATGGCTCAGAAAGTAAGGATTGGCACCCAACTCCTTCGATTAAACTTTGTAGTCATAACAGCACAAAATGCGTCTTACGATGCATTACTCGACCGAGGGTGGCTGATAGCCGTCAAGGCCAACCATAACTGGAAAAAGAACACATTGTCAATAGAAAACAAAGGTAAGAAGATTGTCATAGATCTGAGAACACAGGCTATAAGTGAGGAACTAGCATCGGATTCCGATTCAGACGGAGGGGAGTCAGTTGGCAAAGGGCCAATGGAACCTAATGAGGAAGGAGTATTAAAATTGCAAGAATGTTCTGAGGATGAAACTAATTCCTTTAGTGGGCTCTTCCACTGGCAGATGGAAGATTACAAGTTCTTTCAACCGGAATGTAATATGATTTCAATAAAAGAAGTCGGCGAGAGCTCTCCGATGAACAATGCAAGTCCTCGTAGTGCAAGTCCTGGCAATGCAAGTCATGGCAGTGCAATTCTTGGCAAAACTCGGTCAGCAACTGTGAAACTCTCGGCCGACGAATGAAAGTCTAGGCAACTCTAGGCCGACGAGTGAAAGTCTGGACAACTCTAGGCCGACGAGTGAAACATTGTTCACGAATGAAGCACTTGATGGATTGACAAACACTCAACCACTTGGCAAGAGGGAACCAGTAATGAGTGACAAAGGGGAGGAAGGTAATAATCAGCCAGAAGTAACAGAGCAAATAGTGGACCAAGAACAGACAAGTCGACCAAGAGAGGCACAGAAAGAATATACAGAGGATGATGCCAAGATAGATGATGCACTTACACATAAAGTTGAACCAGACAAGGTGATCAGGTATGAAGAGCCATTGGCAAGCAAGGTGAATCGGAGTGATGGAACTAATGACAGGAACCCAGTATTGGAAGCACCAGCTAGAAAGAGACCATACAGAAGGAATAAGAACTATAGAGTATTTCTGTCGACTTGCAATGTTTTGGCGATCGGTGACAATCAATAGAGAAAAAATAATGTTCAAAATTCAGATAGTTTATTTTTTTCGAAGACAACAATTCCAATCGGAGTTGCAGATCGAACGTGGACCCCATTGGGAAAAAATAGTCAAATCAGATTCAGTTTCACATGGAAAAGACGAAAAAAATAAAATGTTGGGAGAAAACTAAAAAAAAATAATAATAAATAAAATTGAAGGCAGGGCGTACGACGTACGACCTGGGCCAAAAAAAAATTCAAAAAAATCTGTACGACATACGGCCAGGCCGTACGGCGTACGTACCCACCACTTCAGCCTCATAAAAGGCCATCCCGAACCCCGAGCACTCAGTTACAGTGTTGGACAGAAAAAAAAAATTTCCTCTTAGAGTGCAAAGGGTAAGCATCCAGTCAGGGAAACATGGACAGAGGAAAGAAGATTGCATCCTACAGGCCGAAGATTGCATCGGAGAAGAAAAAAAAAACCATGGAAGCCATTACCTAGGAAAGTCTGACGGGAAATGAGTGCAAGCAAGGGTGAAGGCAGCAAGAGAGAGAGAGAGAGCTAGTGGCCCAACACTAGCTGCGGCAAAGGACCGAGGAAGCAAGGAAGCTACAGGCACAGTAGCGATCAGCCACCCCAACCTCCTCAGTACATCCAGGGACATCCTTCCAACCTCCCCACTCTCAGTAGGATGTTTTTGAGTTTCATAATTTTGTTGTTTTGATGTAAATGTCGTCTAGAAGATGACCAATTTTGGGGGAGGGATAGATGTAGACAGCAAATTAGTTAAGTGAATAAATAACGTAATAAGATGTAATTAGTTGTCGGTACCAACCGACGGGTCGGGTAGTTTGGAGTCGGTACCAACGGTTGGCATCACAACCAACCTTGGCGATGAGTATTTAGAGCGTCAATACATCGTAGTCGGGACATCGGTGATTAGACAATAGTTGATATGCAGGCATTGGAATCATAATGAAATATGTATGTTGCTGTCATGAACATTGTAATGTTTCCTGTGAATCAATGATGAATACAATGGTCCGTTCTGAGTAATTCTGTTATGTTCGTATGATGCACTATACTACTTTATTTCTGTTTACTTCATATTCTGTGAAACACACCATATTGCGGTAAACAGCGATGAGGGCTTTCAAACACACTTTGTCAATGTAAAAGTAATTAGACAGATAACATTTTATATGCCCCCACCTTAAGGTGGTTGATCCTGCTTGCCGGTATCAAGCACATTAAGGTAGAGTGAAAACACACAAGGGAACAAGAGCTTTCGCAAAGCCCAAGCCCCCAAAGGTGACATGTGCCACGATCGCCGAATGTTCCCACAAAAACATTGATATTAAGTTTGCTAAGATAATCAACAAGATATAAGCTTTGGTTGGAAAATCTTACTCTAAGATAATAACCAAATCAAATCATGAAAGCTATGCATAAATCATATATTAGATCACATCAAAGACTAAGGCTACACTTGCAGGTTCAGAACCGAGTATAGCCGTTGGGCTATACTGCAGGTATCTCGGAACTAAGTGTAGCAACAAGTTGAGATACGAAACCATCCAAAGTGTGTTGAAGCAAATTGAAAGTATTGCAAAGGTTCGTTATAAAAATTTTCACAACATGATACATCACATGGAGTGATTCTACTAGTCAAGCGTCAGATATATATATTAACCCCATATTCATATATGGACTAGGTTTATTTTTGCTTTTCTTGCTGAAGGGACACACAGTCCGTATTAGTATTTGTTTGTTTTCGTCATCCGCCGACTAGGTAGAGTCACTAAAGAAATGGAAACAATAAAAATGAGAGATGAGACAAGACTGACTTGGGTTTACAACATAGGAAGATGCCCCCAAGACATCCTCCACAATGTTATATCCTCGAGGCTCAACACACAACAATAAAATAGAGAGGAAAGATAGAAGAATAGAGAAACATATAGAAGAATGGTCACAACAAAAATGGTCTCCTTGTATCCTTGACCTTACAAGAGTATCAAGGGTCATCCAAAGAGACCTAAACAACACTTATCACAACACGAGGGAACACAACACGACACAATATCATAGCATATATATCTAAGAGGAGGCCAAGTTTGCGAGCATCTTAGAAAGGTGCTCCATCAAGTGTGGTAAAACGTGAGAAACTCATACTTGTTCAATTGTCATTGCTGAAATAGTTATGCAGTGTATTCTTCCCAACACCCTGTAATTTTGAACTCTTCTGATGCTTGCGAGGAGGGGAATCATTACTTGTTCCTATGGATGATGCCCGCCTTGTTCTTTTCCAATCCTTTGCTTTCTTATTCTAATTTGCTTGGAGTCTTTCGCAATGAAATGGGATATTTGCCATCGTGACAACTTTTTCTTGCTTAATGTTATCCTGTCGAGGTTGCTCAATTTGCATATCTGGTGCATTCTAGTTGTCTCCCAATCCTTGAAGGGATAACGGCGGAGGAACCTCAACATAGATACCTTTCCCTCGTGGACGAGGTGAATTTTCAGTCTTTTCCTTATCCATTTCTATCATGCCAATTATTTCATCATAGTCGAGGTAGTCATCGTCCTGCTTTGTTGCATATTGTTGTCGTTATGCTTAGGAAAAGGATTGGTGAAGATCTATAAATTTTGATTTAGAGGGGCAACCGACTTATTTCCATTGTCATTCACACCAGTTACTTGTACTATATTAGAATTGATAAGGCCTTGAATTTCATGTTTAAGACGCATACATCGTTCGGTGTCATGTCCTTGTGAGCGGTGATAGTAACAGTAAGCATTGGCATCAAATGAAGGACCTTGTATCTTGTTGCTATCGAATGGTTTAACAGGAGGAAGCTCCAAAAGATTGTTGCTTGCTGCTTGATTCATAATTGATGGAAGAGAGTCGGATAATGGAGTAAATTGTCTTTGTTGTTGTCTGAATTGGAATGGTGCCTGTTTAGGATTATTGATAGCGGACACTTGTGATTGAAAATTATTTGAATGTTGTCCATTGATCTTGATGAAACTCTTGTTTCTCTTAAAGTTTTTTTGAGATGTTCCAGTTGTGGATTGACCAACTTGAGCCGATGAGTTTTGATTCTCATACTGACTAGACGAAAGCTGGTAATCGCGAAGAGTTGTGCATAAATGTTGAAAAGAGCTATACTTCATCAAGAGGATTTTATCCCAAATGTTACGTTGTAGATTCGTAATGAATATCTTCTGAACATCCTCATCTGTAATCAGATATTGTATCTGTGCGAAAAGAGCTTGATATCGATTGATAAATTCAATTAACTTTTCTTTCTGACCTTGTTTACAATGAACTAAATCAATCAATGAGACCGAAGGTCCAATATTTACTTGGAAATGTTGCAAGAATTGATCAACAAGATGTGAGAAAGAGTATTGAATTCGAAGTTAATGAGCAAAATCATTCCAAAGTGGTGTCTTTGAGGGATCGCGGGAAGAGTTTTGCTAGCAAGTCCTCTTCGAAGAAGAAATCACTACACATAGTTGTGAATGCTGCCACATGAGTATTAGGATCACCTTTACCACTATACTTTTCAAAGCGAGGAGTCTCAAATTTATCAGGCATTTGAGCTCTTAGGATTGTAAAAGATAAAGGACTGCGAGCATGGTATGTTGGTATATTAGGTTGAGAGGAAGCATTGGTTAAATTTGTCACTTTCTACTATAAGGAGGTCATACTTTGCAAGAGTTGGTTTGAGATGGCATCATTAGGTGATGCGGTTTGTGGGTTATAAGATTTGGAGGTTGTAGTCATGAAATTTAAAGGTGATTGGGTATGAGTTGTATTGAAATGTGGTTGAGAGCAATTGTAAATGAAAGGTGCTTGAGAATAAGTGGAATGGAGCAGTGGTTGAGAATGGTTATTCATATAGGAAGACACCTTAGGTGCTAGGTTTTGATAATTAAATCCCACAGCCTTGTAATTCTATGAATTAATGCCATTAGATATTCCCATGCTAGTCATAGCATTACTACAAGCTTGTGCATTAGTAGTGAGAATTGATGATGTGAAAGTGGACATTCTGGTAGTTGGTATAGGTGTTGTTACCTGTGTATGATTCGGTGATGACACATTGTTAATGATATTTGTGCAGTTAGCCACTGACATAATGTTATCCACTATATGGGCTATTCCACGAAGCATGTTAACACCGTCTTGTCCTTTTAATAATTCTCTTAGACTATGAACAACAGGTATGGCTTCTTCAGCTAGCCTTTCTTTTTCCACAAATGCTTGAAAATCAGCTAGTTCTCTATCAAGTTTGTGAATTTGATCATCAGGTACATATGTCATCACATCAATTGTATCTTCAAGATCATGAAATGTTTGTTCTTTCGTCATGGTGGTATTTATGATATCTTGCAAAGATGTTGATTCACCCTTTGTAAAGTAGTTGTGCAATGGGTTTTCCAATGTTTGCATATCAGTACTAGTCAAAGCACTAGAACCCATTAGTCTACAGCTTCTCCTTACAAGGATGTTTCTATTAGGGCAACGGGTTATACAGCTCATGCAAAGTCCTACAACACTCAGTGCACAAACTAATTGAACAACCAAAAGGAGTAAGGTAGTTATGCTTGTTGAAATACACAATGTGTGATTGCAAGATTTGAAATTTCAATGCAAGGATGCACAATGAAGCAACACTACAACTCAAAATCAGATTTGAATAAGTGTTTAAAGGAGCAGCAAAATCTGAAATAAGATTTGGCTACAAACCCTAGCTTTTGAATCACTAGGTTATATGAAAAATATATCTTTTTAAGCAAAAACCCTAGCAAAAGGAACCTTCAAATGCAAGATTTAATATGAATTGATTATGAATTACTCTAATAAGGCTCAGATATGATGCAAATATCAGAAAATTGAATCTTTTTATCATATGCAATACAAATTATGCAAAACTATGCCTTAATGCAAGCCTATAATACTTATTTTTTCAATTTTTTTCAAAAATTTATGCAATTTTTTTCAATGAATGATGACAAATATGATATGAATGAATGCAAGATCAGATTTCAACACCCGGAAAGATGCAAATGCTCGCTGCTACAGGTTCACCAAAATGTTATATGTGAAAAAGAGAAGAGGGGATAAATGATGTTAAAGTATATCAAATCAAACCCTCCTTTCACAATAACATTCGAGAACAAAACCAAGCCAAGTCACTACAAGATGGATGAGGACTCACCTGTTGATTTTGTGCTCAAGAATGATATGGAAAGAATAGATTAGATTGAGAGATTTACCAAACCCTAGATTAAATAGGCCTCAAACCCTAATTATAGTGTAATCGGGTATAAACAAAGTGTTACAGAAAACCAGGCAGAAAGATACTCAGGGATGATTAGAAATATACTAGAAGTTGAGTTTCCGGAAATGAAACCCTAGCGGACTATGGGGTGGGCGCCCAAGTCTAATAGGGCAAAATTTTTGGAGATTCCAAGCAGAGAGATGTAGTAGGCCATATCCTGATCCTAAGTTCGGAGCCAAACATGTCGGGAGGACTATGGGGCGGGCGCCCTAGTCCAGGAGGGAGGAATATTTGCAAGATCCTTTCAAATCCCGAAACCCTATCCTTCAAACTGCTTCTCTACACCTGCATTTTTCCAACTCCCGCATCTGCAACCTGCACACACAAAGAAAGGAGTTTGGGGTTGTGGTGTTTAGGAGCTTGCCTTGGTCAAGCCCCGGAAGGACATTCAAGTCTTCCAACACCTTTGTTAGATAGAGTGCGTGCCCAAGGAGGGCAGAGGCCAAATCCAATGATGAAATGAAATGATTGAAACACAAATTGATGTCACCTTAGAGGTGAAGCCCTCACGGATATGAAGATCTTTCAAACCATGAGGAGATGGATTGATGAAGCCAAATCTGCAACAAACAAACACAATAACAACACAATTCTGCTCTAAAACACAATGAAGGCTTTGAATGTTCTTTGCTCAATATCACAAGCTCGTATTATCCATCTATCTCACAAATGAATACATAAACCTATTTAAATATGCTTTCCCGCTAACATTCGTAAATTAAATCAAGAGAGCCAACAAAGGGAAACCTTTTGAGAGGGCCCAAGTCGACATGCCTTAATTTTCATCCCGACAAAACGGGGTGGACTTGGGCGCAGGTGCCCAAGTCCCAAGGCCCTAATTTGGTCATGCTTAAGGATTAAAATGGGCCCCTTAGTCCCATTTGACATGGGTTTCGAGGGAAATTACTCTGGGATGAGTATATAACTTGTAAAGTGTTAACACGAGGATCTAGGAGCTAAACTAGGAGGTAAAAAGGCATAGGAAAACTTTTTACTCCATAACAGTTAGATATATAAATGCTAGTCTGAATAGCAAATTAGCCCTTGCCCACTATGGATAGTAGGGTTTTGCCCACTATAGATAATATGGGGGTAGGGATAGGGGTGAGAGTGGAGGCCGCCATCTATAGTGGTGGGGAGATTGGGATTGGTGATTCTTGGTCCAATGCTTTGGGCGAACCCAATTCCTAGGGTGTGATAGGCGGTGTGTACAGGGCCTGGGTACATATTCACCGTGGCATGCTAATCCGCGATTACTAGTGATTCTAATTTCATGTTCTTGAGTTGCTGAGAACAATCCGAACTGAGGCAACCTTTCTGGATTTGCTCCACCTTACGGCCTTCCCATTGTCATTGCCATTGTAGCATGTGTGTGGCCCAGCCCATAAGGGCCATGAGAACTTGATGTCATCCCCACCTTCCTCCAACATATCACTGGCAGTGTCTTGTGAGTGCAACACTGAGTGGTACAGTTGGTTGGAGTGTCATCAATCACTAACCCAGTAATTCCAATGGGGTGTGTAAGTATAAATAGAAATTCCTGAGTAGCAAACAACTTATATTCTATTATTAGCAATTGCAAATTGCCCCATACTTTATATGCTCATTTCCTTTAGAAGCTTTTAGTCTCATCGTAGCTGCCTTCGATTAATTTACAGCTCCCATTGAATTAGTTTTTGACAGCTACCCTTATGGTAATTTTCTGGGGCATTTGCAATTCAATATTTATATTTGGATTGCCAGCAGCTTGAGTTTGTTAAGTGTTTAAACGTCTCCTACTTTCTGTTTTTCTCACACACAACCTATCTATGAAAGTCCATAATAGGCCTCATTTGATAAAAGGCAAATATAAATGAAAGAAAAGGAGTGAAGTTTAAAATTTTGGGTCAGCCTCACCCATTGACAAGCTGGAGGTGATAGTAATCCACTGATGCATAGATACATGTCCAAAGTCAAAAAAACACATCTACTACAAAAGAACATTTCTTAATACCTAGCATGCTGTCCCTTTAACTTATATGCAGTCACTTCTATGCAACTATGGATATACATAGTATCAAATTTGTCTTTTCTTGCAACCTGCTCAAAATAATACTCCCCTCCAGGGTGTGTGGAGACATTTCTATCCATTTGGGACTTGAACAAAATGAGAAAAAACATATCAAGTTCAATAAACAATAGATGGCAGGAGAAATAGGCTCCCTTTGAACCCATACAGAAAAACGGTTGATTGTGCTAAGTACAGTAGGGTGGTCATGTCAACAACCTTGAGGCTTGCCCAGCCCAATGTTTTAGTTTTACTGTCCAAAATCCCTCCACTTTGCATAGGGCATTGTGTAGCCTCTTTCTTGTAAAATTTCGAGCATCCCTTCTTTAAGCAAGGTCTCTGAAGAGAACATGTTCAATGATGGCAATACAGTATTGTTGGCATTGGTTACAAGCCCTAAGAAGTTCATTGCAAGACACCATATGTAGATACAATTGTGTAGGACAATAGAAATAATCCTGTTCTCCTTGATTGGCTTTGTCAATCCTTAGATGGTGCCTTCCACAGTTTTTAGGGAATTGAGCATAGTGAGGACACCAAAAACAGGGTCAAGTTGGGGTTGAGAATAGTAACTGCCTCCAGCAGTGGAAGATTGACCATTGATCTGATGCTGCTGAGTAGGGAAGCAAACAGCCCATCACACAGGAGCTCCCTCATGGTCATGACTTGTATTTCCCCTGGATCAGAAAATTCCCTAGAGAACCGGGTGGTTTCCACTTTGATGTGGGATGTTTATCAGTTCTTGAATGTGTTGGTGCTTCAGTAGAGGTTGAGTCCTTTGTATGGGACATTGATGTGAATGAGCAACAAGGCATGTGTATGCCTGAATTTCAACATGTTGCAACCCAACTAGAAGGTATACCTGAGATGGATTTTTTCCAGTTTGCTTTGCAAGATGAAGTGTTTTCTCTTGTGGATCAGCAGTGCATTTAGGCACAATTTTCTTTGCCATGTGAATTGGAGGTGTTCTCCTTTTCCCTCATTTCACATGAAGAGGTCAGCAGGTATGACAGCTTGACAATTGATAATGGAGGTTTATCTTCATCTATTTCTTTTGCTGCTGACTTGGTTCGTGATTTTGCACCCCCTACTGTTATGAAAGTGCATGATATGGATTGGAATAGGTAAAGCACCTATTTCTTATGGTTGCCCTGTAGCAGTGATTTCATTGGAGCTGGCTTTTGCTCCATGAGCACTTCTTGCAAGTTGATGCATGCAAATGAAAGACTTCAGTTGTTGCAGCTGAGTGATGAATGCAAATTTGGTTTGAGGGAAATCAGCTCCTTCATTCATCTTGTATTTGACAGAGGCAAGTAGTTTCATCAGTCTTGTGCAAGTTTGACCTGTAGTGTGCTAGAATTTTGTTCACAGCCATCCTTCTATTGTTTCTAAACTTTCATGCCAATGGCTATGTTGTCTTGTTGTATATATCTCTGTTGTGTTGCCTTGTACATACATTGTTTATGTGTGTTTTCCCCTCCCTCCTGTTCTTGATTTTTGCTTTTGGTCTGTCCAGAGATGTTCTGGATTCTCATTTTCCCTGATTAGGCACACGTACCCAATTAAAGCCACTGTTGGGACTCCTATTTTCAAGCCTCATAATTGCAAAATCTTGTCAAATTCCTTAAAATTTTCCCAAGAGGTCCCTGTGTATCCACCTCATTTTGTGTGTTTGGTGTTGTCCCCCTTGAAATTTGATTAAGTCTAAAATTTATAAGATCCTCCAAATTCTAGAATCTACATTATAACTCCTAGAGATCCGAAACCACTCTCAAACATCCTAAAACTATATACATGAAATACAACTTAAAGTATAAGGAAGCAAATGTCCATATGTAAATGTCACTTATACTTAAATGTTATATTTCATGTATATATTTCATGAATATCCTAAGTTTCCTTGATCTTTTTTTTCCTTTGTAGGTCTTCGGGTCCCTCCGACACTTCAGAAATTTTTCCTTTGTTCCTGGCTACTCCGCTTCCCTGCTCCCCGTTCCCTTTCCCTTTCTGCGGTTCTAGGCTGGAACTTTTCCTTGGCCCAGACCCTTCCTTCCATTCTTCGCTCTTCCTATCTGTCACATCTTGCTTTTATGGACAATATAGTTACTCTAGATTAGCAAACATTTACTATAGTTATTTTACTTTGAGTAAGTTCCACATGTGAAAAGGTAATTATTATGATGTTATATTTGTGTAAATTGGAAAGTTAATTTAAATATTAAATATTATCGATGTGATTATTATGTTTTGTTTCGGCTATGTTTATGGGAACTAACCTATTGACATCAAGTTGAGTGCAAATGAATACAAGTACTCGTCGAAGACGAGAACATGGTTGAGGTAGAGGTGTTTTGGCCACTTGGCAAGAATTGATGGGATGGTTTACCTTGATGCAATCACACACTCATGTAGTTGCATATGCACTTTTCGAATGGCTTATTTTATGCATTGATGTGTGATTATTAATCGTGATTGATGATTAGATGTTAAAAAATTAGTGTGTTAAAAATCATTTTCGAATGCATGATGTGATTACTTAAATTTAAATGTCTTTTCGAATTATATTTAAATGGTGTATTGTATTTTAAATAAGGAAATATATAATTTATTAAATAAATAATAAATAATATTTTTTATTTACGTGATTAGAAATGTTTGGAAGACAATATGTAAAATAGATTTAAATAATTATATTAAATTATAATAGATATGTATGTATTATTGTATTATTTTTACTTCTTGATTTATTTAAAGTAATTGTGTTTTAGTAAAAATAGTTTAACTTATATTAATAATAATATTATTATATTTAGAATTTTTAAATAAAAAGAATTAAAATCAACTCACTGTCATGCATGCGACAGCAAGCTAATTATAAGATATTATTATTATTATTATTATTATTATCACATCTTGAGTTGATTGGAGTGCTTATGTTTATTTAAAATAGATTAATAGTATTATTATATTTAGAGAGCTAAAATAAAGAGAATTAAATAAATTACTGTCATGCAAGTGATAGAAAGATAAATTAAGTTATTTTGTTTTAATTTAAATAGAAAATTGAGTCTTTTAAATTGAAATTCTCATGCAAACAAAGAAAATATTGAGTTGAAATGAGTTAAAAACCTAAACTTTGGACACCAAAAACAGGAGGAAGGAGAATTGTTAAAAAGAAAAAAAGAAAGAAAAAGGCATTTTTCAAAGGAGAGAAAAACCAGTCAAGAATAGTGATAGTAAAACGGCAATAACTTTGTCATATCAAAACAAAATTTGAAACCGTAAAGTGTTCCGAAAAGCTGGAGAAGAGTAGAACAAAACCCAGAAATACTTTGAAGAAATTCAAAAATTTTAGTGAGCGTTTTTGCAAAGGAAGAGGACGTGTTTTTATGGAGCAGCAAGAGAAGGCACCGAAGATTTTAGCAGAGACGGACGTTTTGTAGTAGCAGAAAAAGAGAAAAGTCGTGCTTCTGGCTGAACAGCGACTAAAGGAAGATCCTCAGCAACAACAGCTGCAATTTCAACCCCTTGACCGACATTATCTCTAGGTTTTTCTTCTTAAAAATTGGTTGCATTGAAATCATGTTTTTAAGACTGTCAAAATGAAAGTTTTTAACTTATTTGGTGGGCGTTTGTTTTGTTTATGCTCGACCATTGTTCTATCAAAGCCGACCTCCTCTAAATCTTCCTAGGCGATCTTACGTTGCTTAAACAGATCGACTTCCCTCATTTTATTCATTTTTTTCTTATTGTTGTTGCAAATTGCTGTTCCTTGCTTTGTGCATTTCGATTTCATGCAAAGATTGGCTAGTAAACTAAGTTGTTGGCTCAAAACTATGAAACGGAGTTTTTGCAATCTCAAACTAATTAAACTCACCTCTGTTAGATCTGAACTATGAATGTTAAACTTTCTTTCTGCTGTAGAAATCAGTTTTGACAAAAGAACCAACTTTTATTCATTGACAGAATTAATATGTGATTTAGAAACTTCTCCACATAAATGGAATTATTCAGGTTTCCATTGCTTATTTTCCACTATTATTTTGCTGTTAAACATTATCTTTAACCTTACCTTCGAATGACAGACCATTGGATTAATTGTTGTTGTCTGTTTTTGTGTTTTAAATTACTGTGACAGCGCCTGTCACTATTATGCCAGGAGGTCTGTCTCTATTTTCTTACTGGTTATTCTAAACCTCCTGTCACTAAAATGACAGTAAGGTGTTATGGCTGAATAAAACGTGTTTATTTGTAAGATAAATGGTCAGAATTGTTTCTTGTCAATGGTTTGACAGTAGGATTGCTGAAAATATTTAGAATGGATATTATATTGTGATTTATAATTAATTTATGGATAAAGTGATTGTATCAAATTGACAAATTTATGATTGCAAAATTATGAAATAAAGAATGAAAATTATTGTTTGGAAAGTATGTTTCGTTGATTGGTGTTTTGGGAATTTTGAAATGATTTATAGAATAATATTAATTGTTGTATTCTAATATTCAATTTATTTGATCTTGAGGAAAGATAGAAATAATATTCGACATAAGTATACATGAAACCTCATTGTATGAAAGTGGAGTGGTCAAACATCATCATTTGGTTTTAATGTTTGAATTATGAAACAGTATTTGGATATGAAGTAAAAACATTAGTTTCTACAATCTATTTAAACCATGTAAACACGAATTGAGAATATAGTCAAATTACAAAATCTATAATGCTTATGATGTTCATCATTACTGCATGATTGAAAAGTGTGTTTTCTTCATTGATGCATGGAAAAGGGATTAGAGGTGGTCATAGGTGATTTGATTTATTCATTATTTTATTTGTTTATTGACTTATTTACTTATTGACTTCTTGGGGAAAGAAGGTAGATTTTTATCTAGGAATGTTATTGGGTTACTTTTTAGGCTAGGATGCCGAATGTGGATTTTCAGATATGGCTTTTCCTCTTTTCGGGAATTGAACCAGGTTACTATTTAAAGGATTAGACCTAATTGAGATGACATTGAAATAGATGTTTATTTGTCTAGCAAAACTTATTTATCTGCCACATCCTGTTGTGAGACAATCTGCATTTCATTATTTAGAATTGCACATTCAGACATCAGGGTTGCATCGGGTGTTCCCTCCTGCCAGTTGTTTCCAGGTAGCTAGACATTTCGTGCAGGGTTGAGTTTCCTTCGTTTCATGAAGGGATCTGGGGAAGTGTAATTACTTCATGGTTGGGTGGAAAAGCATCTGGGCCATGTTCCCGTCTCTCGGCTCGCAGGTGGAGGACCACTTGGTTCGTGCGACTGATGAGCATATTGATTTATTTATTCTTGTTATACATGATTATTGTAAGCTTGTAATTGGATGTATTATGGCATGAATTCCAATGGACTTGTATATTATTTTCTAGTGCTTTTACCTGGGATGAGCACGTGAATTGTAAGATTTAATGACTTTATTCAATTTATATTGATGATATTATCTTTTGTAAGATTTAATGAATCTTATGGATTCTTATTTATGAAGATTTACCGACTCTATTGAAACTTATTTATGAGACTTATCGTTTTATTGTGATATTGTAATTAAGCAGATTAATTACACCCTTTTTGCCTTTTGAATTGTTGTATCTAAGTGTATTATTTACTTCATTTTACTTTATTTACTTTTGTGATTGGTTTGAGGGCTTTTACACTATCTTCGGGATTTCAGTTCCTGCTAGATCCTTTGGACCGATCCCTTCAACCCTCAGTTCCCCAACTCCCTGAAACCTTGCCTTTGCGTTGTTTCTCGATGTTCCAAGCCGGAGCTTTTTCCCAACCCCGAAATCTTTCCTTCCGTCCCCCTGTTCCATTCCACCCACTTTCCCGCTTCTTGATCCCATCCCAGGCCGGAACTTTTTTCTGGCTTGGACCTTCCCTTGTCAACACTCAGAAGCACGTAGAAATGTGCCAACAACTCCTAGGATCTCCATTATTGCTCGATTTGACTTCTCCAACTACATTTTTTTGAGCGGGTAACATCTGTGGCACGTTAGGGCATGGATCTACTTGGTATAAAATTGTATTTTTCTGCCTCATTCAAAGGGTTGGTTTTTGAGCCATCTTGGATCTGGAAAGCAACTAAGGTGGATTTAGGGCATCAAACCATGCCAATCAAGTCTGTAAATGAAGGAATACTTCCAACAGTTTGTAGGAAAGCTCTTCAACGAATATTTACAGACAATGGTATGTCTCCATGGTAGATTGCAATGATTCAAGGGAATATATGAATACATCTATGTATTTTCTCTTGCCACATTTGTTGGCACGAATGTAATTGTGGATTTGACATATGTGACAACATATTAATACATTGCAAGCTTTGTAATGGTCATTTATGTGTTTGTATGGGTTATTGCAGTTTTTTTATGGATTACTAAGTATGTCCATTGTATGTATATATATTTTGGATTTGTATGAGAATACACTTCATGTTTCTATAGATGGCTACTGGGTATCTCCTTCCTCTTTGTTGTTCATGACTCTATTGCCCATTGGAGTAGGCACCGGTCTAATTTGTGGATGAATCAATCACTCTTATTTAATCAAACCCCCGTCCTGTTAGTTGTAGTAGTAGGTTTAGTTTAGTTCAAATGCTGCTCATGATTCAATGTAAGAACCAGGGATAAATTTGAACTGATGCAATACTGTTTTAATCTTTTGGAATCATGATCACATATGTCTGCATCTTGCCATTGTGTAGATTATCAAACAAATTTATCTTATGGGAATGTAAATGGTGTCATTTGTGGATGCATGCGTAAGATGTTTGATCAGCTTAATTAGAGGTTTGTGCAGCCAGTCGGTCTTGTTCCAGTGACAATCATTGGGGATCAAGTGTACATTGGGTATGGTTTGGGTGTATTTGTGTTCTATTTGTGCCTCTAGGAATATCCCTCCTAGGTTTAGCTGAGCCCGAAGTGCAGGAGAGTGGGCAGAGAGTGTGCCCACTCTCGTGCGTTGGCCATAACCATCCAAGATTTGTTGATGAGCCCCTATTTTACCTTCTTGACATCTCCTAGCTTCGAGAGTAAGAACATACTCTAGGGTTTTAGACCTATGGTTTTTGGACCCAACACGACACTCCATTTTTATTCTTTATCTCATATGATGCTAAATACTACTACGCTCAACTCATCATATGAGATGCAACTTTCCTAATATGTGATCTCCCAATGTATTAAGTACTATGGACTCTTTGAACTATTGTAAGGGCCCACCACGCATTAGAGATGTTGCGCCCTATAGTGTGAATGCTTGAATGGGGCGAATGAATAATACTATGATTGGATCAATCATAGTTAGGCAACCTTCAACACCACTTAAATCTTATATAAGGGCGGAAAACCAAGTAAAATGATTGTTAGAACTTTGTCACCAATGATTCCTTCACCACAACAAATTATTTGAAAGTCTAAAGCAAGCGATTCCCATCAAGGACCCACCAAGCATAACCAATATAAACAATTGATTGACTCCTTATCAACACTAGGCCCACATATGAGCCTTTGTCTCCTCAAAAGGTGGTTAAAGCAATGGACGACAAACTCAATGTAATACAAAATAAGGCAATTCAGGTAATTAAGTAATAATCTCCAGAAAGGTACATCGCCCAGGATAGGATGTTTAGTAGTCTATTTATCTACCAATCTACGATAAATGATTTATCTATCAAAATATGTGGAGTCCAGACTTATAACTCTTGTGACTCACTCTAATTTATGTACGGACCCTCTTTTATTAGTACGGATGCTTAAAGTATTAATACCATATAATGGAGAGCTCCACAATATATTATGATCTCGCCTGCAATTATGAAACCCGAATTTGAAATCTCCAACAATATCACTGATACAATTTGCTTGCAAATCCAAATCACTTTAGCACATATGCAATTTCTAAGTGAAACCACCTCCAATGAGCAAGAGGGTTTTCGTCCTCGAGCTCACTTCGGAAACCAAAGGGTTTTCATCCTCCTATCACCTACACCAAGGGTTTTTGTCCTTGATTGCTGGAAACTCCAAATTAGAAGGAATAATCGAAGATGATAAATCGGATCATTTGTTTGATGCCTTTGTCCTTCTTTTATAGTAGTTTTTTTTTTGGGCCCTCCATTTATTTTATTTATTTTTATTTCAATTTTATTTTCCCTCCAAGTATTAAAATACTTTGTGAATTACATCCATAGGTCCCCTTTTAGAATTACACTTGCATGAAGTGTTAAAAATAGTTTTTTATTACATAGGACCTATAATAATATAAAGTGATTGTGTCCAATTTTATTAATTTTTTATTCTAAAAAGGGGACATGACAGTCCGTGCTTCCCAAAATTTGTTTGTCCTCAAGCAAATGCAAGCCAAGATGCTCAAGTATCATCGTGACGTTGTGATGCCCATAGAGTCTAGATCTTGTATCTGTTAGATGACACATCTCCTGGCAAAGAACACTATGCAAACCTAGATGCTCGAGTGTTACCATGCCAATAGCATGAATCAAACTATAATGTCCATGTAATTTGGGTTATGTACCTATCAAGTGAGACAACTCCTACAAAAGGGTGCTAGAAGATCCACCATCTCCAATGTACAACTCATATAATTTTATCACCTCTTTGAAAAACAACTTGACAACATGACTCATGACATCATAAATGCAAACCTCTGTGATGTGATGCATGATTATACTTTCCCATCTTCAACTTGGATCAACCAATGAAGGCAACCAACTGTCTATATGCTCCTCTTTGACATGATGATAAGTGAAAATATCCACAAACTCCCACAATACCAAAGGTTGCCCTATGAATTTGCCACCACATGTTTGCTACATCACTCTGATCTCATAATGAGCATGATGATAACTCCCTTGAGTTCTAATGGGCCTTACCACTATACTATAGGCTGAAACCCTCGTGAGTTTGGACCAACCAGCTTGCATACATGCTAGAATGAAGTTGCAACAGCCAAATTTATTTCAAACCTCATCCAAAACAACAATGCAGTAGCTGAAACAATTGTTTACTGCAGCACCAATGGCTGAAAACCTTCACAAACAGCATGATACATAAAAAAATTCCAAAAATCTGCAACCTGGTAGTTGAATATGATTGATAACAACAGTCCAAAATCAGAGACCCTGCAAATCAGCAATATTAAAATGGTATGACAGCTGTAATACTAAAAATCCCTCACAAAAATCAACAACATAGAAGCTAGAAACAACCATACAGTGACTGAAAATATTCCAACAGCAGCATCAAACTGAAAATCACCCAGTCCTATGACTGAATAGACTTGTATGGTCTCCTTTTCCTTGAACTTCATCTCTATAATGTACCTGTTGATGTTTGTTTTTCGACAAGTCAACAATAGAGTAAAACACTAGAGTATCCCACTTTCTCTTGAACAAAGCTCTTCAAAGGCTAAACTATGTGATCCAGTGAAGTAACTCCAAGGTTCCTTTTTATAATGCATGATGGGTTAACTCAGTGATTACATGTGATCTTGCTGATAATCACAAAGGGACTTACGCAAATTCTTCTCCTTTCATTCAGCTTATTTCTCCTTTCAGTGTGGATGATGTATATACAAGGCTTCAATGATAAAGAAATGGAAAAAAGGTAAAGTTAAAGGAAACTATCTAAGGTCAATGAGGTAATGATGATGTGCTGAATAGACAAACTCCTGAGTAAACCTAACTCCACTTCGCCAAGGATGCCTACAACTACATGAAGTTGGTGCAATCTCCTAAGGTTACGCGAAAGGTTTTCAAATCATGAAGGTTCATATGAGCACCCATCGGATGGCGCAGCTCAAACAAGCATCCATAATCGAACTTATACAAATGATAGCTCAGACTAGCTTTACACAACACTTCACCAGTGATGAATGTTAAAAGCATGAGCTAGGAGTTGATCAAATATTCAATACAACATACATTACAACAATGAGCTCTAATCTATTTCTAATCTATTTGAAACATCTCTCCATTTTCATTAAGTACAAGAAACCATGCAATTCCACAAGACAACACTTGAACACCAAATAAACTTCCAATGTCTTTGCATTACTCTTGAGAAATATTCACAACAATTTCAAGCCCTCATGAAATTTTGAGAGTCTCTTCTATTCTACTCCACTTTCCTACCAACTGAACTACTGATTTTACAAATGAGGCAACGAAGCCTTTATATAGTGCTCCAGAATACATTGAATGGCCTAGATCAATTTGATAGCCAAGGGTCTAGATCAAGCCACCTCAGAGGTAGTCACAACAACTTGCTATTTTTAGCACAAAAGAGAGAGGCAATGAAGGCACATTTTCCAATATGATAAGGTAAGGCGACATCATTTAAAATATCTTCCACATAGGAATCCCTTTGGCTTCTTTTATTAAATGATACATTTAATGCTATTGAATTGATGTGTACTCACCACATAGATGCCACTTTAGCATACTTTGAAAATTGTATCAACTTGTAATGATGTATTCAATGCGATTGCTTGAACTTGTACGTTTAGGAATACATCTTGTAGATCTTGCCCTATTTTTTGAATTGTAAACTGGATGTATGATACTTGTTGCTTCACTTGATTAACTTCATGATTCTTTATTCTTCTTGTAGGTAAGTTGATATGATGATCTTCTTTGATGATGCTCCTTCTTGAAGAGTGAAGTAGTGTAGTAGATGATGATGATGCTTTCTTCATGTATGATGTAGAGATCTCTCTTGGACTTGAAATTGTAAAGTCTTGAAGTTTAGATGGATGAATGCCTTCGCTTGATATAGAAGTTGATGAAGTGATCTTGCATGATGATCTTCGAAGTGACCCTTCGGAGTGTAGATGACAACACCTTCTCTGGATGTGGAGTAGATGACCTCTCAAGGATATTTGAAACTTGATGAATCTTTGAAGATTGGGAGAACTTTACTTGAAATTTGGATGAGTGAATGCCTTGTCTTTGAACATGATGCCACTTGATGAAATGCTTCCTTGGAGATGATCTTGAAATATTCCTTAAAATAGCCACATGATGACTCTTCCTTGAAGGTTGAAAGAACTTGAAGTAGAGTGGATGCCTTTGGAAGTCTTGATGAAGATGAAGACGATCCTTGAGAGCAGCTTCATGATGACTTGAAGCTATGATTGATGAAGAAGCCAATTGATACTTGAAGTGATCAAATAGGGTATCCTTGAACTTCTTAGAACAATTACTTGATGTCTTCTTTACACACTGCAACTTGTTGACTTCACTCCTAGCATGAAGGTGGTTCAAGCTTCTCTTCTTGATGACTCCTTAACTTCATTCATACTCCTGCAAACAAAAAAAGAAACAACATCAATCTTCGTGATAAACATGATAATACTTGAATTATAACATATAAGAATCACTTCATGCATTTCCAAGCCCAGCGCATTAGATGCCACATTAGATCTTTGCTTAAAATTTCACTTTAAACCACTATTTTTTATCCTTAAGGAGAGCGCATTAGTTAACAATTTCATCTTCCGGTTAGAATTTCATCTCAAACGATCAATAAAGACCTCCCTATCTAGGCGCATTGGTTAAGGATTTTGGATCCTCCTTGAAAAAGTCTATTATATTCTTGCAAATTAGTCTTGAATCACTTCTAACTTGGTCGCTTTGGTTGAGGGTTTTGAAATCCCCTTGTATTGAGGGCATTGGATGAGGGGTGTTGAATCTTCCTTAAAACCTTACCCTCTCCCTCACTTTTGGCACACCGGTTGAGGTGTAAGAGATCTTCCTTCTAGGTTTAGTGCATTGGATGCCTATTTTGATTGCTTCTTGTTTTTAACTTTAAAATGAACTTCTTTCCTCTGTCGCGTTGGATAAGGGTTGTGATATCCTCTGGAAACATTATAAAATCTACACTTAACACTTAAAACCTGCCTCTTTATCTTGGCGCATTGGATCAAAGGTGTTGAATCCTCTAAAAACATGCCTTAAAACTTGGGTTAAGTCATCCTCCACTAGTGGCGCATTGGATGAGACATTTGATTTCCTCTAGAAAAGCGTTCATATTCTTCATCACCCTTGGCGGATTGGATCAGCAGTTGGAGATCCTCTAGGCATTGTCGCATTTGATGAGGATTTTGGATCCTCTGGAAATTCTTCACAAAATTTACATTTCACCATCATCCCAAAGGTGGCGCATTGGATCAAGGAGGTGAATTCTTCTTGATTTTCGCATTTAGATAAGGATTTCAAATCCTCTAAAAACTCTTATGAGGTTGGCGCGATAGTTGACACATTTGATTTCTTCTTGAATTTTGCCTTTTGACGGATCGGTTCATGCATTTGATTTCCTCTAAGAGGTGCCGCAATGGTTCAAGGATTTGATTTCCTCTTGAATGTCTCCTTGAATTTACCTTTACTTTCCCCTAGATGGCGCATTAGATCAAAGGTTCAAATTCCCCTTCATTTAGGCACATTGGTTAAAGGGTAAGAGATCTTCCTCTACTAGGCGCTTTGGATGCCACTTTTGAAATCTTCTACAAGTTGGCGGGGCGGTTAAGACATTTGAGATCTTCTTGTTTTGCGCACTAGTTAAGAGATTTGAAATCCTCTACCTTATCTCTCCACAAGGGCGCATTGGTTGGCACTTTCGAAATCCTCTAGAATTTTCGCTTTAGTTAAGGGATTGAAGATCTTCTAGAATTTTCGCATTGGTTCACACCTTTTGAATCCTCCTTGTTTGGCGCAGTGATTAATGCATTCGAGATCCTCTAAAATTGGCGCATCGGTTCAAGGTTCGGAGATCCTCTAGCCTTTGTCGCACTAGATGGGGAATTTGCACCCTCTCAGAAAATTTCGTTTTTTCAGGGTCCTTGAAGGTAAAGGTATATTGAAAAATATATTTAAGTATAAGAATTTCTTATACTTTAAATATTTTTCAATATACCTTTCAGGATGTTTGAGATAGGTCTCGAATCCACCGGATTTAACATGCAAAATCTAGAATTTGGAGGATCCACCAGATTTCAGACTTAGCCAATTTTTCAGGATTTTCAAGATTTCAGGCTATCAGACTTAGTCATTTCAGGATCTCAAACATACATCAGGATTGATCTCAATGTTTATTACTTGGATGGAATTTAATCAAGATTCTTCATCACTGCAAGTTCATGTTCCAGATGAGACCTCCAGTTATAAAGCAAAAACCTTCTAAGGAAGAGACTTCTTGTTGGATTAGCAGAGGAAACGAACCTAAGGCATTGTCAGAACTTCATGCAAAGCATCGGAGCTCAAAAAAAAAAGGGGGTTCCCATTTGCAATGGGGCGATGTGTGATTTGGTCACAACAGTACCTTTAAAAGCAATGTGACCAATGTATGTCAACAATTATGCTCACCTCTTTTAAATTGGTGTTATAAGGTTTACCTTGGACTCCAAAAACTTTTACCATAATGCCCCAAGCTTTACCACTTGAAAGGTGGTTTGGATCAGATTGTATGTGGGATGGAAGGTGTCTGTAACAATCATATTTTGCTTGGAATTTCTTTCCAAACAATGATATATTAATTGGAATATTGGCACTTAGTATCCCCAAAGAATGAGATTTCTTACACACCACGAGGCAAAAAGATCTTCTTGATACCATGGTTGTAACACTGCATTCCTTTGCTAAAAATCAAAAATGTAGTGGTTGGAACCACCTTGTCCTAGCTACAAACACCTCAACAATAATAATGGGCTGGAAAATCCTCCACCATGTGACTAAAAACTCTTCTTTGGCTTTGGAGAAGGTTGTGATTGTCACCAAATGATCTTCCATCCACATAAGCACAGCAACTTTGGGATCTCCTTCTTCAATGCCTTGAAGTTCTACCTCTTCTCTCTTGGATTCCAACTCCATAGTGAACTCTTGCATAGAATGCACCCATTGCAAGCTGTGTTTTACTTATCCCTCCAAGACCCATGATATAGAAGTCTTTGCATATCTCTAGTTCACCAAAAATGATGATCAATTGCCTTGCCTTCATGATGCTAGGAATTTGTAGTGTCTCATCCTTCATGAATCCTACAAATTGTTTGTAGCTTGATACCCAAAGCACCATACCACACCTAGTCAAAAAATCTTGGACATCAAAATGACATCTATTTTGCTTACCATCATTTAGCATCAAGCACCCCGCGGTGACTATCTCCATGTGGTCATCGCCTACGATCTTGTATTCAATTGTGGCACTTATCTTCCGTGAGTGATTAGTGACATCAATGCCTCTATCCACTTTGACCCTCAAGAGATCACCCAGATCCCATGTGCAAAAACAATTTGGAACTTTAATCAAAGAGTCCACATGCCTTATACTGCAAGTTGTATCCCTTACTCTATCACCCTTTTTTGCATGATTTCCATGATGCCAAGAATTTTGCAATGACATAGGAAGCAACAAATCTGAAATATTTTCATATCTTTGGCTGCAAACAAAATGCCCATCCTCATTTTCTGAAAGAGAATTTGTTGAGATATCCTCAACTCCTCCATTTTTGTGACTCAAAACCCCCGAATTAGGGCTAATCAAAATGTTCTTCTCAAATGCATATCCATCCACAATGGTACTTTGAAAATCAATCAATGGCTCACCATTTGGAAGTTCGAGGAATAGTTCGTGATTTGGTGCATCTTCCTCCATATTGAGCTTGTCGCATCCAACAAGTGATACCTTTCCCTCCTTGAATTCATCATTAATTTGCTAACACATGCAATCATAAGAAGTCGATAAAACATCAACTATCAAAGAATCTTTACCTTCCAAATTGCATGTTGGGTCCTTTCTCTTCTTGTTCAATGAAGCCTTGTGGCTCTGAGTTTGATTGTTCTTCTTTCTTCTCCTGAGTAGTGGATTGAGGCATGATCCCTTGCAAAGGAGTGTAGTATTCTTCTAATGCCCCCATCAATTTCACGAAAAGAGGAAAAGATATTTTCTCGTGCATATCTTCAATCTTTTTGATAAGGTCGTAATATATGTCATAACAAGTAATCACATGATCTATTATGACTAGATCTTTCTCACTCTCACTTTGCCATTTCTTCTGTGAAATCTTTCTTATTAGTTCTTCATATTCTGAAAAGGAAAAAGTTGCCTTGAACTTTTCCGACTGATACATATATTTTTCATATCTTTCAACAATTTATGTGTAATGTCCCTTTTTAGGATATTCTTGATTTCTTTACCTGCATACAATAATAACTACTAGAAAAGAACATTAGAAATATTAAAGATCAATAAATTAAGATAATATTCAGTTCATAGCATCGTTCATATTAAATTCATCTATCATAACATAATTAATAATGAGATCAATACTTATAACATAATCAATATTTGGTTCAATCCATCATAACACAATCCCTCAAGCCAATCCCATAATGAATTCCTTAGGAATACTTGCAGCTACTAGTCCAACTTGGAGGCACACCCTCCTTGATCAAGCTCAAGAGGCACACCCTACTTGATTAGGCTTAAGAACATGGTAGGGCCACACACCCTAAACCATGCATGGTAGAGCCACACACCCTCACTACTTGGCCGACTTGATGAGAGCATGAGGGAGGACACACCCCATCCACTCACCCCTCGTGAACTTGGAAGGGCCATCCTTCCTACCTGCAAACATTTCCTTAGCTTGAATATGGATTGCTTAGGAATTTATTAGATGATTGATATAAAGCACCTCTTGATGGATTTCAAGTTCAGTTCAAGGATTGCAATATATCCTTCTTTGCTGTTAACACATGTTGTATAGCATATATATGTGTGTGTGTGTGTGTGTGTGTGACTTGATATATTTCCTTTTGCTTGATTCTTATATGACTTCCTTCCAATGAAGATAGCTTTCTTTGATTGCTAATTGATACCTCAGATATTTGCTGGTTTGATTGATTCAATAATAGAATCATAGAACAATAGAATGATAGAATAATAAAAGGATATAATAATCGAATAATAGAATGATGGAATAATAGATTAATCGAATGAGAGGATGATAGAGTTATAGAATGATAGAATGGCCGTTGTATATATTATCTCTGCTGATATCAATTACTGCACATAAATTTATGCTGATATATTCCTTGCAGATTTATCTCTGCCTTAGATATATTCTCTTGCTGATATATTCTCTTGATGATGATCGAAGCACTCTTCATGATCGTTGTCTTTCAATGATAATGATAAATAGTCACTGCTGTTCTTCACTAATGATAATCGTTGTTCTCCACAAATGATCGTTGCTATTCTTCATCTCTAAATATAAGATATATCTTTTATTACTCCTCCTATGTATTACTGCTCTGAAATCTGTTATGAATAGAATGCTACAATGGCTGCAATAAATAATTCTCTGCTGTTTTATATATTCTCTTTTTTGCTGTATATATATATATATATATATAATTTTATTTATTTCCTCTTTTATTTTCTTGCTGATTGATTATATATTTATTCTATTTCTGCCTCTCATATTCTCTTGCTGATCCATGCCTTCAAATGTTTATGATTTTTTCTTTTTATATCCTCCTTGGAATGGAGTCGCCCCTCTTACATACATCCTTTGCCTTTTCCCAAAGGGTCATACCCTTTTAAATATCACCACTACCTTTTTGTTAACAATAGTTAAAGTTGTGGGAGGTTGGGAGGGAGCCTTGCCATACCATCATGGGTGGCAAGGCCGAGGCAGAGGAGTCAGAGAGAAAAAATCATTGCATTTTATGATTTAAGATGACACGGGCAGAGGGGAGGATTTTCAGTAACTTCCCATAAGTGACAAGCCTTGGCATCATCGGGATATCATTTGTAGGAGTGCCTTCGAGAAGCTTCGCAGAGAAGTCTGGAAAAGGTGATAGTAGGGAAGGAGGGTTTCTTCAATTTGCAGTTTCTTTCTCTATTCGCTGGCAAATGCCTTCTCACTTTGTGGCTATCATCTCGGCAAAGTCCATCTGCTGTGGGGGAATGGAAACCCCAATCAGACTGGTCAGTAGGAAGAGGCAAATAGCCTTCCTGGCCAAATCACCGATCTCAGACTCAAGAGGATGCTTCGCAGGTCGGATGATCTAATGGTGGGGGCAGTTAGAATGATTCTAGGCAAAAATTTCATGGTGAATGAAGAAAGATACCATGTGGACACGAATATTTCATCGAGGGTATTGGCAATGTTACTAGAAATGAATACTTCGAAGGCAGATGCGGAATCCATTATGAGAGGCATTTTCAATCCTGAGCACTTGGGTGAATTGGAAGCGACTTTGCAGGCGACCAGTGTTGGTATTGGTATCCCACAACCAAAGGATTGGCATCTCCTTAGCGACCCCGATGAAGTGATTAAATTGTATTCGTTCATTCTGGACGTCAAAGGGTTTGATCTCGTGGTTTTGAAGGAGCGGGCTCAGGTGGCGGTCATTTTCATCAGAAGGGTGTTGGGTATGGACGTTGTCGAAGGCCTCCAGTGGGTGGAAGATTTCAGTGTGAAGCTGAATGAATATGATAAGTAGCTGGTCCCGTGTTTCGTTTTCGCTGTTTTAATACTATGGCTTCATTTTGTTTAGTAGAAGCCTGTTGATAGGTAGTCATAGAATGTGTATAGTTCTGGGTATCCTTAAGAGATTAGTAGTTCTAACCCTGCATGGTCATCTTATGATATAAGTATCCAAACTGTGAAGGTAGATATTTTCTGTTAAACTGCCAGCCAAGAAAGGGCTGAGGTAATGTTCTTTTTTGCATACTACTCAATATAGAAAATTTCCATTACGAATCAAAAAAAAAACAATAGTTAAAGTTTAATCCGTTGTCTTCTAGTGCTGACTTGTCTTTGTCTTCTAGCGCTTGCCTTGTCTTTATTATGGATGGGTTTCTTTTTATTAATTATTTTGTCTCATTGTAATCTTCCTTGGGGGCATGACATTCTGCAACCCGAGATTTGTAGTAAATTACCATTGCAATCTCTTCTTCGCCCTTGCCATAAAGATCCATTCCAAGATATCTCTTAAAGAATGCCATGATCAACTTGCCCCTTCCAATTTGCAAATCTGGCAAAACTGCTTCAATATACAGATTTGAAAACTAATTTGATGACATCCTTTCACATTTGACATATCTACCACAAGATTTTCTATCTAATATACAGATCCTAACACAATATCTAAATTCAATTGACATAATGAATACTACAAATGAAAATTCGAATAACTTATTTCAATCCTGATGATTCACAGGCTCACAAGATTCCAACTCTGATACCACTGTGATATCCCAAATTCGTATTTTGAGAAATATATGATTTTTTATCTATTTTTTTTTTTTCTAGTTTTTGAAACAAATAAAATTGAGTGAATATGGTTCAACGGGCAATGTACTGAGATCAATTCACTCTACTACTATTATGAGCAAGTAAAACCAGTAATTTATTTACCCATTGTTGAAACAAACCACTTATCAATCTGAACCATATGCAAGTATATAAATTTGATAATGAACAACAACAAATTTGATCACGAATAGCAATATGAAGGCACCCTAGCAATTGTTATGTCAAACTTCTCCTTGATTATCAGCAATGGTAACTGTTGTCACTTGGATTTGCACCCTGTGTTGAAGCACCTTTGCTGCAACAATCCAGTGAAACATTGGAGTGATTTCCAAATGTGGGACCTGTTGTGACCTAATCACACATCGCCCCATTGCAAATGGGGACCCACCTTTTTTCGTAGTTTTGAGCTTGTAAGATCCTTAGGAAGTGTTATCAGATCACGTCTTCTCCACAACTTGGACAGTGACTCTCCCGGGCAACATGAAATGAATCAAGTGAAGCACACCAAGCTGAAGTGGTAAATTAGTCTAAGCTTGAGCTATATATACACTTTCAACATCATCATGAACTTGTTTGAGACACTTATTTAAATGAGGTTTGCACCATAAACTTGACAAAAACTCTGCAACTTTCAAGCATTCCCAAGCGCACTTTCTAGGACGCCTTGCATTTGAGTAATTTCAATGCATGCTTAGACAATTTCAGCCTATTGGCACACTTTTGGTGACCATTTGCATAAGCATCATGCACACTCACTTGAAACTAGCGCTTCTCTCCTGGACGCGGATTTGAAGGGACCCCGCATTATGAATTTTGAACACCTTATACATGAATGCCCAAAATCAGCGCTCACTTGCTTGGGTGCACTTTTGAGGATCTCTGCATTATGTAGAGTTTGATGTAATACATGAAAGTGTGAAATTAGCGCTCACCCATCTCAAGCGCACTTTCAACTAAGCCTCGCATAATGCATTTCATATGCAATTACCCAAGGAGGTTGCTCAAAAACATTTAGAGGATAACTTTGTAATTGGCGAGTTTGACGTAATACATGAGCACTTAACATACATTCCAAGGCGCGCATTTTGGGAGTGTTTGCATTTTATACACTTTACATACTCCCACAAAATTAGAGTCCATCATCCTATTTTGGCGCTCATCTAGACCTCCCTTGCAATTCACACTCGATACATGCACACTAGAAACTAGCGCCTATTCTCTTTGGGCGGACTTTTTGCATGACCTTGCATAATATACTCAATACATGCTCCCTCAAAATTAGCGCTCATCATCCTCATGTTAGCGCTCATTTCAACCTCCTATGCAAAAAGTGCTCAATACGTGTATGCATGCATGATCAAAAACAGCTCCTAATCATAAGATAACCAAATCTCCGCCAAATTTGTGAAAGACTATAGGTAACCTGCGCCAGGCATTGTGAAGGATATCATTGAAACTACATTAAATTTGTTCCTGAAATCATGAAAGATGCGCTAAAAGTTTGTGAATGTCCATCCCAAAATTGTGCCCGAAACATTTGTGAACAGAATCCTGGAAAGTGCGATAAGAAGCTGTGAATCGACTAAAGAAAAAAAAAGTGCGATTTTCTTTGTGCAAGCACAAAGGAAATGTGTGCCAAGGAAAATTTGTGAACGAACAAAGGATTGCACTCATAAAATCCATGCATTGTGTGCTCAAAGATGTGCAAGAAAATGAAATTCTCGACTTTCTCTGTGAACTGTGAAAGAGCCCTTAAAAAATCCACCCAAGTTGTGAATGATCACCTAAAATGCGACTAACATTATGAAGGCACAATAAAAAAAACATTCGCAACAAGTTGTGAAAGAGAGAGGATGGAAATCGCGCCAGGAATCCGTGAAAGGCATGAGCAAAAATGCGCCGAAATTGTTCCAGACCACCTTAGAAATGTGCTCGGCATTGCAAGGATCTATGGAATTTACGCCAATGAAGTTGTGATGATTTCAATAACGACCTCCTCCAAAATGCGCTTTTGCTTTGTGAAAGAATTAATAAAAGGTGTGATTCTTTTTTGTAAAAGACATTCTAAAATTCCCGACATTGTGAAAAGATCCCATAGTATTTGCGCTTGACATTACAAACATACCCATGGGAAATTCGTGAAAGATTGCAAGGAAAGGACACACAAATGAAATCCGTTTTACCCTTAGTGAAGTCGGCCTAGTTAGGAAATTTGCATGAATAAACATTATTAACTCCTTGTGGGGTCGGCCAATGTGATGAATTTGCCTTAGGAATGTATATTTAAAAAAAAAAACTCTTAAGTCATAATGTTTTCAAAACAAATTCAATTCGAATATCTAAGGAAGAACGAATTTCCTAAGAGAAAGGTGAATTCATTAAAGGAAGGGTGAAATTTCTTAGAGGTGAATTTTTAGAAAGGCAAATTCTTTGACGCAAAGCAAATTTTCCTAAGGTAAGATGAATTTTGCTAAGGTAGAGCAATTTATGCTAAAGGAAGCCGAAATTATTTGGGGTGAAATTGTTTTGTTTAAGTATCATTTTATTCATCCCTCCCAAAAATAATGAAATTCCATGCAAATGTGGTCTTGATTTATTATTGCATTGCATGTAAGGGTATTTGTTCTCCATGACTATCTGAAATTCCCTTAGTTTTGCAGGAATTCAAAGACGAGGACTCGTTCCAGGAGCACGGACAACTTCTACAAGGAAGATATTTGATGAAGAAACAAGTGTTCAAGATGGATACAAAAGAGCTTCGAGGGCTGGAGAAGAACAACGTTCGTAAAGATGATTGTGAAGAATTCCAAACCTGGAAAAGGAATTTGTTTCACTGACAAGGAGACTTCACAAATTTCCGATGAAGACCAAGGAATTCCAATTCAAGGCAACAAGAAAATTCAAAAATTCCCAAGTTAAGAAGAAGCAAAGTTCCATAGGTGAAAATCTAGCAAATTTGGGAAAACATTTCGAGCAACATGAACACAAAGAAAATCAAACCGGTTTGCTCGATGCTGAGGTGGCATGTGCACAACATTGATCCAATCATAGTCTGCCACATCATTCGTCCGCATTCAATGTTCTAAAAATAGTAACTTTTGTAACAAACTGCCTTGTTGTCTCAATCTTGGCCATTGATCCTCGAATCAATCATGGCCGTTCATGTAATTTTGGAGCCTATATAAGGCCCATTTCTCTCATTTGTATGGGGGAGAGATCAAGATAGAAGAGTAGTAGATGCTGTTAAAATAGAAGTAGATTAGAGGAGACTCTTTGAAGTCATTGAAGAGACATATGAAATTGTTGTAAAAAAATACATTTCCAAAATCAATACAAGCTCATTGTCGGCTCACATGGTGATTTTGTGTGATTGCGGGATGTTAGCATGGTTTCTAATTCTCGAATATGATGTAGATTTGTTTCCAAGTAGAGTAATATTAGATGAGAAGTTCATTGATGTAATGTTTATATGTGGAGATAATTGATAAATTCCTTGAATGGTTCATACTTTTTATGATTTGTCAATGATAAGTCATTTTGCAAAGCTACCCTGAATCAAGTTTGTTTTAGTTCAGTTATAAATGCTCGTTCAAGCTGCGCCAGTAGTGGGTGTTTGGATGGAGGTTTACAACATGAAAATCCTAGAGTTTCCTTGGAAGATTGCACCGACTTCGTGTAGTTGTTAGTTCTCATGGCAAAGCGGAGTTTGGTTTCATGAGGAGTTTGTTTATCTTGGCATATTTCATTATATCATTGTCCTTAGAGTAGTTTTATAAACCCTTGTCCTTTTGCATTTTCTTTTCGTAGCTGGTTAAAAGTAAGTTCCACTTCACAAGAAGGAGAATAACATATTTAGACTAGAATAAAGAGTCAATTCAGCGTAAGTCCTGTTGATGATTGTTTTTAGACAGGTCAACAATAGAGTAAAACACTAGAGTATCCCACTCTCTCTTGAATAAAGCTCTTCAAAGGTTGAACTATGTGATCTAGTGAAGTAACTCCAAGGTTCCTTATTTATAATTCATGATGGGTTAACTCAGTGATTATATGTGATCTTGCTGATAATCACAAAGGGACTTACATTAGATTCTTCTTCTTTCATTTAGCTTATCTCTCCTTCAGTGTGGATGATGTATCAATAATAAAGAAAAAACAAAAGATAAGGGTTCAGAAAAGCTAATCTAAGGTCAATGAAGGAATGATGGTGCGTGAATAGACAAACTCCTTGATAAACCTAACTTCACTTCGCCAAGGATGCCTACAACTACATGAAGTTGGTGCAATCTCCTAAGGTATGCGAATGGTTTTCAAATCATGAAGGCTCATATAAGCACCCATCGGATGGCGCAGCTCAAACAAGCATCCACAATCGAACTCAAGCAAATGATAAGGCTCAGACTAGCTTTACACAACACTTCATCGGCGATGAATGTCAAAAGCATGAGCTAGGAGTTGATCAAATATTCAACACAAACATACATTACATCAAAGAACTCCTAATCTACTTCTAATCTAATTTGAAACATCTCTCTCCACTTCATTAAGATACAAGAAACCATGTGATTCCACAAGACAACACTTAACACCAAACGAATTCCAATGTCTTTGCATTAATCTTGAGAAATATGCACAACTTCAAGTCCTCTCAGAGAATTTTGAGAGTCTCTTCTATTCTACTCCTAAAAAAAAAACTAATTTCTAATCTACTCTCTAATGCTTTACAAATGAGGCAACAAGGCCTTTATATAGTGGTCCAGAGTTACAATGAATGGCTAAGATCATTTCATGTAGCCAAAGTCTCAGATCATGCCACCTCAGTAGGTAGTTACAACAATTTGCTATTTTTAGTACAAAAGAGAGGCAATGAAGGCACGCTTTCCAAGAAGATAAGGATGAAATGGAATCTTTTAGAGCATCTTCCACATAGACGTCCTCTTTGTCTTCTTACTTGTTGAATGATGTGGCGCACTATGATTGGCTTGATGATGAGTGTTTGCCACGTAGGTGCCACCTTAGCTTATTCCCAAACTGCATCATCCTGTGATAGATGTGGTTGCTTTGAATGAACTTGAATTTAGGATGTAACTTGTTGATCTTGCCTTGTTCATCTTCCTGTAAACTGGATGTATGATAGATGTTGCTCATTTGGTTGTCATGTCCCATATTAAGGGATTGTTAAATCATCGTAATAAGATAGAGAGGCCACTATGGGATGATAACTCCGTATATAATAATAGATTATCAACATATAATAATATTAAAATATGATATATTATTTGTATTTATGAAGAACAAATATAAATACGAATATGGATAACTGGCCATTTGATTATAATTATAATAATAATAAATGTTATTATAATATGGTTACTATTTTATTATGAAGATTTATTAATAAGATATTAGTAAAGGTGTTATTATATATATATATATATATTAATATAATATGTACAAATATAAATAAATATTAAACTGAATCAAATATTATATTGATATTATCAATATCAATATAGATATGAGTATTTAATTATATAAGTAACTAAACAAAGGTAAATAGAGAATGGTCGGTTCATAAATAATAACAAGATTATAGTCAGCGATTCAAAAACAAAAGAGGCATTATACGGAAAGGTGTGATCCTATACCAAAGGGCACTACGGGAGTATAAGGGGATAGACGGAAGGGAAGATGAGGGGAGTCAAGCATTCACTTCAGTATTTCAATCAATCATCAGTCAGTAATAAAAGATAATCGACCAGCAGTCAAAGAAATTTAGAAGACATCTTAGACTTAAAGTTATATCATCTCATTGGGATACCTCTAATCATGGAGAAGGATGCGATCAGCCATGTGGAATGTATTTTGAATTTATGAATAAGGATGATGCTGTCTAAATAGGGAACAAGTTCTGATTTGAAAGTGCAGTCAGCATTTTAAGAAGGATAAATTAATAATTCAAGTGCAAATTGTTAGTGTATTGTGGGACCCTCCCTAGAGCTTCCTTAGGATAGTGAAGTTTGTTTCATATGTTTGAAATTCCTTATAATGGAAGGTGGGACCCATGCCTTGGAGGCTCTTAAAACAGTTTGAAAATCTTACGTGGGAGTAAGAAGAATCTCATTGAGGAAAATATCGTGGAGAGTAGTGGATCGTGGGACCCACAACACTCTCAATTCTCATTCTTTATCACATTGCAATCAAAGTTTATAAGAATAAAATATATATATCTGAATTTATAAAAAAAAAAAGAAAGAGAATAATAATTCTGAGATTAAAGAGATATACTTCTGCATATACATTTTTGGGAATAGACATACATATTTCTGATTTTTATGTCTGAGATATAAAGGGAATATATATTGGAAAAAGACATAACAGATTGGATAAAGGAATTATATCCTCTAAACTCATCGAAAAACAACTGCAGTTCGAAGGTCAACCAGAAGCAAAGCATAATATATATTTCTGTTAAATATTTAACTTCAATCAGCAGATAAGTCCATAACCAAATCAATTGGCATAAAGTAGATACTCTGCATAATTATGATCTGTTATCAAAGGTATTACAGCAAGCATTATAAGAAGACTTCCCAACAGCAAGCTGCCATTCTCACATCAAACTGATGTAATACCACAGGTACGACAGTACATTGTTTCCTTTGCTTGTATTGATGTTCAGTATAACACTGCATTTAATTACAGCCAGTTCTGAGCAATATAATTCATGAACAGTCATATGTAATATTCACTAACTGTATACCATTCATTAACCACATATGGGATTGATGAAGGGTGACATGTCTAGTATATCATTCATAGTCGAGGTATTGGTCTTGGCTACCTAGAGTACCAAGAATCCTCACGGATGCCTTAGCCTCAAGAATACACCAAGTAGTTCTTGAATAAGGATAGGAGACAAACATAGCCTATGATGAACAAAAGCATGCTACACCCTATCAACCCCATATGGTGTTAAGAAATAGTATATGAGATATAGATGAGAAGTATATGTTGATAAGATCATAAAGATAGCATGTGAAATGTCATGATAAATTATGAATAATGAACATATGGATTGCATAGTGTAACGATACCAATAGCTGACTATAATAGCATGAAATCATTATAAATTATGAATTGTTCACATTGCAACCAGTTTAGTTAGATTATGTAATGAGTATGAAATATTTATGTGCATTTTCATTATAATGAACTAAGGAAAAGATAAATGAATACAAAGAGTATAAGTACATAAAAGGCATGAGATCCTAAAATAGAGGAAGGCAATAATGTTAATGAACTCGCCACTATGATGAGTAAGGAAGATTAGGGGCGGGCAATCAACCAAGGATAGGTATGGGTTCATTGGTCTAGAGCACCCCTTCGAGCCCTTGTCTCAAGATGGTACCTTAGGGAGCAAGAGGTAGTCTTTTTGACTTGAGTGGTCTAGAGAACCCCGAGTCAAGGGAAGGTCCTAGAGTGGCCTGGGTCTAGAGCACCCCTCGAAGGAAGAACGACCTATACCATTGGCATTGCACCCTAACGGATTCACTCTCATAAGATGGAGGATTTGATTAACAAAGGGCCAAGTAGATCTCTTCTAGGGGATCATGAAACAAATAGTTTATGTTTATAAATAATGACATGTGATTTTAGAGAAGAATTGTATACTAATGCTCTCTTTGGTGAGTTGAATTGTGCAAGGTCAAAGGAAAAATTCGGACTCACTAGAAGGGGACATTACATTGGTTCAACTTTTGTAATGCTTCTTCTTGCAGGTAGGTTGATCTTTGGATGCATCTTCTTGAAGAGTGAGTAGTAGGAGATGATGATGATGTATGCTTCCTTCATGAAATAAGAGACTCTTTTGGAGACTTGAAGATTCAGGAGGAACTTGAAGTTGAATGGATGAATGCCTTGGATTGTTTGATGATGAAGTGTTTCAACATGATGATCTTAACATGATGCCATTTGACGAAGAGTTCCAGCAGATTGATGAAGAAGCTAGTTGATACTTGAAGTGATCCAATAGGATATCCTTGAAGTGACTTCTTAGAGCAGCTACATCTTGATGATTTCTCCACATGGCAACTTGTTGACTTCACTCCTAGCATGAAGGTGGTTCAAGCTTTTTCCTCTTTGATGATCATTCTGCCCATCCTACAAGACATAAACAAGAATAAATAACTTTGAAAATAAATCATTTCAGCCTCCTATAAGATGGAATCTCACAAGAAGATCATAATTTTACCATCACAATTCACTATCTTCTTGCAAATGCTCATTCATACTTGCATAATTTGTTCTTAAAACAATCAAGTCTGCTGAAAAATGAAAGAAAATCAGAAATTTGCTTACAGATCAGACTTATAAATGGATTGCTTTTTCATGGATATCTTCAAATTTTGGTCAAATTCAGAAAAATTACAAGGGCGCAGTGGTTTGACATTCTGATCTCTCATTGCTTCAGGGGCACTAGATCAAGGTTTAGAGTTCTTCTTCCTATCTTCAACCTAATTCAATCTATTCCTCAAACTAACGCATTCAGATTAGGGGCATTAGCTTGGCATTTTGACATCTCCTTGAGAGTTTTTCTGAACCTTATTTTGAACTTGCATTTATGCTAAACTTAAGGTGGCGCAGCATTTGATGATCTTGGATCTTCATCTCATTTGAAGGATTGCTTTGTGACTTTGAGCGCATTGGATTAAGAATCTGGATCCTCTTGAAGTGAGCGCATTGGATCATACTTTTTATTCCTCTTGAAGTGAGCGCATTGGATGATGATCTCTGGATCCTCTTGATATGCTTCTACAAGGGCGCTGTGGTCAAAGATTTTAAATCCTCATCCCAAAACTTCTTAAACTTAATCTTTCAAATCACCTTTAGTGCATTAGATCAGACTTCTGGATCCTCTAAGGCCAGCGCAACAGTTGGGGTTTTTAGATCTTCCTTTCATCACTTACAAACCTGAATTCTTCTCCTCATATTAGATATCCTTCTAAGCGCTTTAGATGAAGGTTTGAGCTTCTTCTTAACACCTATTGAAATCCTCATTGTCTCCCTTATAACCATGGCACATCAGATGGAGTTTTTAAATCCTCTTGATTAAAGATGTCTTACTTCAAACAAACTCCTCTATAAGGTTGGCACTCTAGATGGGAGATTTGGATCCTTATTAATCTTGTCTTGAAATGAGAAGTCTTGGTGCACCACTTAAGGGTTTTGAATCTGCATTGAATTGCCTCATAAAATTTGAAATCAACTTACCTCCTCTAGTTCACAAGATCAAGGTTTTAAATCTTCTTTTAAAAATAAGTCAAGAAACTTTATGAAATTCCTCAATGATGGTGCAGCAGATCAGAGATTAGGATCCTTATTAAAATCACACTTGAAACTTGAAACTCCTCATACTATATGGGCGCATTGGATGAAAGTTTCATTTTCTGGTTTAATGATCCTTTCGAGACTTGAAGAGCACCCCTTAGTGATGGCGCAAGGGATCAGCATCTTAGATTTCAGATCTTTTGAAATAAACTCATTTTGCTTGCAAACTAGATCAGCCTTTTCCACCTTTGGCGCATTAGATTGAAGGTTTGGAATCTTTTAAGCTAGCACATTGGATTAAAGTTTCATTTTCTTGAGCTCCGGATGAAAGCATGTCTTAAACTCAAGCCTAACTCCCTTCACAAGGTGGCGCTTTGGATGGAATTTGAGGGTCCTTCTTGAGTTGGCACTTTGGTTAACAATTTTGAATCCTCTAGCCTCTTGAATTTCATGATTGAACACCCTCATCTCTTGGCGCACTAGATGCCTATTTTGATCTCTCTTCATCTCAATGGCGCATTAGATGAGGATTTGGAATCCTCTTGCTACATATCTTCAAGACAAGTATCTTTTCCTCCTTGAGCGCAATGGATGAAGTAATTACTTTGGGCGCAAGAGATCATCATTCTGTTCTCTGATTGAAGTAGCGCATTTCACCAAGATTTTGCGCCACATCCAAGCCTTGGCACACTGGATCAACTTTTTGCACTCCCTTCAGTACTTAGGCGTTTTTCAAGGTCTCTCAGGGCAAAGGTATATTGAAAAATATATTTGTATAATATACCTTTCAGGATGTTTGAGATAGGTCTCAAATCCACCGGATTTAACATGCAAAATCTAGAATTTGGAGGATCCACCAGATTTTAGACTTAGTCAATTTTTCAGGATTTCAGGATTTCAGGGTACCAGACTTAGTCATTTTCAGGATCTCCAACATACATCAGGATTGATCTCAGTGTTCATTATTTGGATAGAATTTGATCAAGACTCTTCATTACTGCAAGTTCATGTTCTAGATCAAACCTCCAGTTATAAAGCAAAACCTTCTAGGAGAGGGACTTATTGTTGGATTGGCAGAGGAAACGAACCCAAGGCATCATCCAAAACCAAATGCAAAGCATCAGAGCTCAAAAAAAAAAGGGGGGTTCCCCATTTGCAATGGGGCGATGTGTGATTTGGTCACAACAAGTCCCTTTGTGAGTTTTCAGCAAATCACATCAACTACTGAGTCTATCCATTGCAAGTCAAGACCTGACATATCATGAACCTTGGAGTTGTCTCATTGGATCACACTGCTTAGCCTTTGAGAGACTTTGTTCAAGAGAGGATAGAATAGTTGGTATTTTATTCTAAGTTTGCATGTGCATAAAAAACACATCAACAGAATTGGCGCTAGAAGGAGGGCGAGAACATCGAACTGCTCCATTTGTTCCAAGCATACAAAAGATATTCTAGTGTTTCATCATTCATTGCTCTATCATCCATCACTTTTACGCACGCCTCTCCTCATATCGCTCGACAAAATTCAGCAAGGAGAAGGCCAGAACAAAGAATTTCCTACATCTCAACTCGGGATAAAAGGGCATGAACAAGGAATTACATTGCTTCTTTCACTCCAAGCACGCAAATGAACTCTGAATTGTGGAATTGGAACAAAAGTGAGCTTTCAAAGCCAAATTTGAGATTTCCAAGATCTCTTTTATGCCAAAAAATACAAAAAAAGTAGAAAATCCAAAAAAAAAAAAAGTAAAAATTGAAAAATACCCAAAATAAGGATGGATTTCTCAAAATTTTTAAGGCAATTCAATATGGATCATCCTCAAGATGATATTCTTCAGCTTTGGTGGACTTTGAATGCGCAACTCTATCCTAAGAGTTTGGACGACTTTGCATCAAGAAAGGGATGTAGAATTCACGACACCAATGGACACGAGGAGCTATATTGCCTAACGTTCTTATCAAGGATGGAATTAGCATTGCAAGAAAAAATTTCTTTTTCACAGGTACATGAGCTGATTGTTTCTACAAAGGTGGTTCCCGATGCCTTATTTGATGAAAAAGAGTTCTTCATAAGTTTTAAGGAAATGATCAAGAAGAGATTGAGCATTGAGAAGGATCTACATGCAAAAGAAATGTTGATTCCAGGTGGTTGGTGCAGGATTCATAACACCACTTATTCAAAACTCACATGTTCATCTTGTCAAGAGGCTGTTCATCAAGTGAAGGAAGAATTAAGGTTGGAAGAAGAATCCAAATTACAATTGAGATTAGATGACTTGTGGAGCAAATGCCTTCAAGAAATCAATTCACCACCCAAAGGAGAAGATGTTCCCATGTTATTCAATAGTGAAGATAGCACAAGTGAACTTGATAATCAAGTGGAAAGTCCGTTTGCATACCTTCTTCCAAGTAAGAACGAACCTCCTGCTGAAAAAGTTGAAAAAAGAATAGAAGATGTCCAAACAAAGATAAGCGATGAACAAGATGTTGATTCCTCCATCAAAGAAGAAAGTGACTCGAGTTCAGTGCAAGAAGAAGAATTCCTTGCTATATATTCATTCATGTTGCTAGAAGAGATTATTAAGAGTGAATTGCAAGAGGTTTCAAGAGTCCTTGAAAGAGATGGTAATCATGAAGATATGCTACAAGCCATCACCCGCAAGTCTGCGAATCAAGTGCAATTCGAAGGGGCGCTCAATGCCTTAATGGATAAAATGCAAAAGGAGTTCCAGCCGAAGCTCTGCCAAGATGAACGAGATGAAGAAATGGATGCTAAATACACAATGCAATTCGAATTGGTGCTAGGCCCATTGTTGAAAATCCAAGATGAGCTTACAGGTGAAATGTTCCATGCTTCTAAATTTCCATTATTTTCACCTTTTCATTTCGATATGCCCACTATTGATAATAATGTTCATTTGCATGTTGCGGATGCGAGTGGGATGATTCATCACCAACTTTGACCTCCCGACGCGTTGATAAGCGATGAGCATGAATTTTCGCTTGAGGATGAAGATCACCAGGTTGTATCTTTCCTTGTTTTTAATGATGAAGATCATGAATTTCCAAATTGTGAACTTGAAACATATAAATTTGAGTATGGAAATTTAGGGAAGACGACCTACATATGGATAAATCATGGTCCTTTTGAGTTGCCCCAACTGTTGATCGTGGGCAAAAAATTTTCTGAATTCGATGATTGTGTTGTGAGAGAATTTTTCTCCGAATTCAAGGACAAATTTGCCAAAATCTGAACCATCACATGTGCCTTATTACTGCTTTTCATTTTGAAAAATCATTCGAGGTCTTGTATACATTCGGGTCTTTTAAGTCATGTCTACTCTTTGTATATAGTTTGCTTAGAGTAGGTTTTCCTTTCCATTGCTTTGGAGTGGTTTTGTCGTGTTTAGTTGTTTTTTAGTTTAGTTTGATTTTCATAGTTTGGGTTGTTGCTTTAGTTTAGGTTTGCTTTTGTGGGTTTCTCATTTGTAAAATAAGCGTTGTTATCCTTTAAACATTTATTTCATGTCCCGATATTAAGGCAATGTTTAAATTAAAGATTTAAACATTATGATAAAGAAAACGACGAAAGTGCCTTCGTAAAATATCAATTCGAAATAATATATAATATTATTATTATATGAATATTTTAAAATATAAAAAGAAATAATAGCCATTTAATACTATTATAATCATAATTATCATGAGATAATGTTATGATTATAATTATCAAAATATAAATATAAATATTTAAATATTATTATTATTATAATCATTATGAATATTAAATATATAAATAAATATATTTATATATTATATGAATATAAATAATATACTTTTAAAAAGTTAAGAGGAGGCTATTAAATAAAGGGCAGCTTATAAATAAAGACCAAACAATGAGACAACGATTAGTCAGTGATGATTAAGTAAAAGTAAATATTAATGTATAGTCTAAAAGAAACAACGATTATAGAAAGAGTCATTAATATGATGGCAGCGAATATATTAAAGGAAAATATTAATGAATGTGAGGGACACATATATACTAGTTACAATTACTATAGCAGCGATTAAAATAAGAAAAGAAGGCAAAGGGTGCGATCCATAAGAAAAACACAAAGACAAGACAAATCAGATTATTACAGTAAAAGACAAGGATCGCTAGCATCAAAGGTAACTAAACGCCATCATACTAAGTGGTGACTATTGGGTAGTGACTCTTGAAGACACCGATCCAAGATATTAAAAGAGGAGAATCACCAAATCATAAGGGGGGCATTGAGGAGTAGGAAAGGAGAAATACACATTATATCTGATCAGATCATCAGCGAATCATATTAGCAGCACCGAACCAGGGATTAACCTCATCTCATCATCGATCCAGCAATATCATCAATCAAAGTATTGCAAATATCAATCCATCCATCTATCAGCATTGACTAATCATTACACAATATATCTGATCCATCATGAGCAAGGATTCATCTATACATTACAGCAGCAATATAGAAACAACGATCGTCATATTCCACTTCCTCAGCATCAAACAGCATCAATCACAAAAAGCATAAAAAGCATTGATAGAAGACACCATCAAAGAAATTGAAATCGATCAGCAAATATAATTGAGTCAGCGGACTACAAATATCTTAGCATCGGATCATTGAATATAAGAACATCTGCCATTTAACATCCGGCATTATATATAGCAAATACGACATTAGTATCGGCAGCAGTAACGAAGGAAGGGAATCAAGTCTTAAAGCAAATTGGTAATCAAATTCATGACAAGGCATAGCAGGCATAAATAAGACAGCGAAATTCAAGGTATGATCTTAAGCATTGAATGATTATATAAGATTAGATTGTTACATGATTGCCTTGATAGCTAATTACAAGAAATAACTTAAAGACTATGAAAAACCATCATAAGTGCATGAATGAATAATGAAGTTGTAATAACAATTATCATAGCCTAAGTTACTAAGGCATAGCTTATATTGTCAAATAACTTGAATGAATACTTAAATTAATTATGATAAAGAAGGGATGAGAAGAAGGGCTCATGGTAGATCAACCAAACCCATAGATCGAGACGAGGGGTAAGGTAAGCAATGGGGCATAATAATGGTCAATGCCGAAGTTGGTCAAGAGTGCCATCCGGCTAAAGACCGATAAATCCTTATCTCAAGTTGGTCTAGAGTACCCTTGAGATGAGTTTCCCATTGTCTTATGTTGGTCAAGAGAACCATCGAGATAATGGATAGGCCCTTGTCTCGTGATAGTCTAGAGTACCTCTCCGGGACAAGGGATGGCCTTTGACTCGAGTTGGTCTAGAGTACCTCCGGGTCAAGGATTATGGAACCCGTGATTGCTCCTTACAAACCCTCTCTCGTTGGGCAAGTGGTATGACAAACATGTAGACCCAAGTGTACCTCTCCCAAATGGAATCATGAAATATGTTTAATGGATATCATGGAAGGTAGAATACATTTAGATTATGATTATAAGATCTAATTTAATATATACTTATGGTTAATATGATTAGATAAGAAAGATTGAATACTAATGTTCTCTTTCAGAAGTTAAAATTATGTGCAAGGTTGCGAAAAATTTTGGCTTGCTAGAAGGGGACATTACAATTTAGCCTGATTCTTATCAAATGTCTAGTTCTTTTCTTTGATAAGTGGTCATGCAATTCCTTAGATTCTGAAGATGATTTTCTTTAACTTTATCAAAAAGTTATGATTTGTACTTGACTCGGAAAGGAATCGTATATTGTGTCTTGACTGACATCTTGTGATTATCATGTTTAAAATTCCAAATCTTAATCTAATTATTAACCTCTTACTTTTCCTTTGAGAAACTTGCATCAAATGGATAGATTCATTGTGGACTCCATTGTTAGTGTTTGATGGCATGTTGCTTGCTCTTGGAAGATAAATTTACTATTTAGGGCGACTTGAAGTGTTTTGGGATCTTATACCTTTTCACACTTTTAAAATCTAGAGGTACCTAAGTGAATCTTTGTGATCCTGCATTAAGTGAAAAATCTAAGGTCCACCTGCCGCCATCGGAATTCCACATGCAGCTAGCTGAGTTATCAACGTAACCTGTGCCTTCAAAAAGCATGTGTTGCAAGGGTAGTGGTACTGCATTGTAAAGATTTGAAAAATGCAAGTAGATTAAATGATGAATTGATATTTACAAATGAGCGAAAAAGCTCAATATATACAAGGTACAAGAGGCGAGTTTTCTAAAAATAGAAAACGGCCGACATAGATTAGCATTAATAAAAATAGGCCGACATAGAAATAAGGCCGACATAGAAAAACATACTAATACCCTCCCTTAATGCTCAATCTATCAACAACACCTATAGACCCCCTGAAGTTTACAAATTTATCAGAACCGAGGGGCTTGGTGAAGATGTCTGCGGGCTACTCCGAGGTAGGAACATACAGCAACTGAATGGATCTGTCTTCAACCAGCTGTCGGATGTAATGACAATGAGTTTCCACATGCTTGGTTCGTTCATGGAAGACCGGATTCTTGGCCAGTTTGAGCACTCCCTGATTATCACAGAACAAGGGAGTCGGACCTGCCTGAGGAACATGCATATCCGCAAGCATCCGTCGAAGCCAAACTGCCTCACAACCTGCTTTAACTGCTCCCCGATACTCTGCTTCTGTCGAGGAGAGAGCCACTGCCTGCTGCTTCTTACTAGTCCAAGTGACGGCACCAGAACCCAAACTAAACACATACCCAGCGGTAGACTTACGGTCATCAACAGAACCTGCCCAGTCTGAATCTGTGTAACCTCTGAGGATAGGATCAGAACTCCGAGTGTACAGAAGTCCATAATCAGGAGTGCCACTCACATAACGCAGCACACGCTTCGCTGCTGTCCAATGATCAGCTTTGGGGGCTGTCATGAAGCGTGAGATGTAGCTCACTGCAAAACTAATGTCAGGTCTAGTAGCAGTAAGATAAATGAGGCTGCCTACTAGTTGCCTGAACAAAGATTCATCGACCACTGGTGAGGTGGACTGAGCTGACAATTTAAGCCCAGGTTCCATAGGAGTAGAGGCAGGTTTGCAATCCTGCATTCTGAACCTGTCCAGGAGGCTGCGAGCATACTTGGACTGAGAAAGAAAGATACTGTGCTCAGTCTGCCAGACCTCAACTCCTAGGCAATAATGCAACAAGCCCCCAAATCTGTCATATCAAAAGTACGACACAAATCCTATTTGATCTCAGCAATCAAATGTACGGAACTGCCAGTAATGATTAAGTCATCCACATAGACAACCACAAGCAATATATCATCACCAGAAAGTTTGATATACAGATTTGAATCAGATGGACTTCGCTGAAAACTATGATCTGTCAAGTACTTATCTATTTTCATGTACCAAGCCCGAGGGGCTTGTTTCAGACCATAGAGCGCTTTGACGAGTCTACAGACCTTGTGTTCTTGACCAGCAACCTTAAAGCCTGGAGGTTGCGTCATGTAGACTTCTTCCTGCAAGTTGCCATTCAGAAAAGCACTCTTAACATCCATCTGATGAACTTTCCAACCAAACTCGGTGGCTAAGGCAAGAACAAGCCGGATGGTACTCATTTTGGCTGTAGGAGCAAAGGTCTCCTCATAGTCAATGCCTTCTGTCTGTGAGAACCCACGAGCAACAAGACGAGCCTTATACTTGTCGAGAGTGCCGTCAGCTTTGTATTTCACCTTGTACACCCATTTGCAACTAATGGGTTTCTTCCCTGGAGGAAGATCAGAAAGTGCCCAAGTGTGATTCTTCTGAAGACTCTGGAACTCAGCGTCCATAGCCTGTTCCCACTCAAGGATACCTTTAGCCTCTGAGTATGTCTGAGGCTCAAAAACACTATTAATGTTAGCCATGAGAGCAAAATTGACTGTAGGCTGCTGTTTGCTCTTATTTCTGGAAGTTCAACTCTCAATGAGCTCACCATCCCGGAGATCACTAATGGTTTTAGCATACCATTTAGGCTGGAGAGTAGAAGTGCTAACATTTGGAGGAGCTGGAAGAGGTTCAGGATCAACAACAGGAGCAGCAAGAAGAGGATTATTGTCCGGAGGAAACTCAGGTAATGCAGCATCAGGAATAGATTCTGCATCACCCTCCCATCAAGTGGACCTAGTGGAAGAAGAACACTTTGAGGCTGATCCTCAAAACACTGCTCAGAAGAAGAAGACTGAAAAGGTCCTCTATCTTCATCAAAGACAACATCACGGCTGAAGATAAGACGATCAGTGTCAATATCGATCAGTCGGTAGGCCTTATGGTTGTCACTGTACCCTGTCATCATGAGCTTCTGACTCTTGGATTCCAACTTCGAGCGCTGAGCATCTGGAACCCAAACATATGCAAGAGAGCCAAAAACCTTCAGGTGGCTGATACTAGGCTTGCGACCAGACCAAACCTCTTCTGGAGTCTTCCCCTTAACAGCCTGAGTAGGAGAGCGATTAAGGAGATAGACGGCAGTAAAAACTGCTTCTGCCCAATACTTATTAGGAACACTCCGGTGCTGTAACATAGAACGAGCCATCTCAACAACTGTACGGTTGCGACGCTCAACAACACTGTTTTGCTGCGGAGTGTAGGGTGTAGTCAACTGGCGTTTGATGCCATGGGTATCACAGAAGTCGGAGAATTCACCAGAACAAAATTCCCCCCCGTTATCTGTCCTAAGAGTGATGATGCTATAGCCAGACTCTTTTTCAACCAAGGACTTAAACTTCTGAAAGATACTAAATACATCTGATTTTTGTTTGAGAAAGTACACCCACATCTTTCTACTAAAATCATCAACAATAAGCAAGAAATATTTGCAACCAGTAACTGAAGATGTATTCATAGGACCACAAATATCAGCATGAAGTAATTGAAGTACCTTAGACGCACGCCAAGAATCTCCATCCTTGAAGGGAGTCCGATGTTGTTTGCCAGCTTGACAGGCGCCACATACTCCAAGATGCTGTGTCTGAATATCAGGTAGGCCAGAAACAAGGCCCTGCCGGGACAGCTGAGAGAGATAATGCATGTTGAGATGTCCATATCGCTGATGCCACAAAGTGCTGAGAGAAGAAACACGGGCTGCCATAGCTACTTCAGGAGAATCACCAGTGTCAATGAGCCGATAAAGGCCATGATCCTCTAGACCAACAGCAACAGTAAGACGGGTCTCTCGATCAATAATAGAGCACTTGTGAGCACTGAACACAACATCCAACTGAGGAGCATTCCTCATGATCTGACTCACGGAAAGCAGATTGAGTTCCATACCAGGAACGTAGTACACATTGAGGAAGATAAGGTTCCTTCCACCAGACTGTATCTGAACAGTGCCTCTGCCAACAACTATGTACTCCTCACCTCCGCCAAAGATAACTGAATCACTGAAGGGAGAAAAGTCGGTAAACCAATCACGCCTGTGAGTAAAGTGACGTGACGCACCAGAATCGATGTACCAAGCAGAAGTCTTGACAGGATCTGAAGACCTTTTAGCCATAAAAGCATAAAAGGCAGATTCCTTCTGCTCAGAAAGTTCAGCAACATGCGCCTTCTGGTGTGACCCTCCCTGCTTCTTCTGTTCAGAAGCTATCCTCTGACGGCAATCTTTCTTCATATGGCCGAATTTGTGACAGTAATTACACTGCACATTCTTTTTCTTAGGGTTGCCCGGAGGTTGATTGGAACCGTTCGGTTGTGATGACTGAGATGACTGAAATTTGCTGTAATCCTTCTGAAAGGATTTAGCTGCAAATGCCTGTTCTGAAGAGGACGAGGAAGCACTGCTACCAAACTGCTGTTTCCAGCGATCCTGCTGCAGGAGTTTGTTGCATAATTCAGGAAACTTCAGATCAACATTCGTAGACGTAATGTTGAGAGTCTCGACAAAGTGCTCGTAGGATTTAGGTAGACTTTTGAGGGTGATGACTACCATATCCTCTTCCTCCATTTTTCGACCGATAGCCTCAAGCTGATCTCAAATGTCCTTAATCTTTGTGAGATGCTCCTGTAAGGACATACGTTCGTCCATCATGATGGAGAACAACTGATTCTTCAAAAAGAAAGCCCGGCTTTTATCAGAGGTCTCATGAAGTTCCTTCAGGTGCTTCCAAATTTCAGCAGCTGTCTTGCCTGAAGGAATCTGCGGCAACTGGTCATCTGTAACAGAAAGCTTAAGAAGCATGACAGCCTCTCTGTTACGATCATCAAACTTGTCCTGATCAGCACCAGCGGTGGGAGGACGAGTTTCTTTTTCCAAAACCAATTCATCAAGGCGGCGGTACTCGAAAATAGTCATCATACGCTGCTTCCAGATATTATAGTTTCTGCCATTAAATCGCTGACTGCCCTCCAGCATCAAGTTGGTCAAAGATGCCATTTGCACGTCTCCCAATGCAGGAGAATGACAGAAAACTGAACAGCGTTGAGCAGAACAGAATCAAGTACAAAATCTGAGGCAGGGACGGTTGCACAGAAAACGAGGCACGAACTTCGGGGTACGGAAAAAATCTGACAAGTACCCACGAAAGAGCTCGAAAAACCCAAAAGGAATCTGAGATCAGAAAAAAAATTTGACTGAAACTGGAGGGTCAAAACCCTAGTCGAAAAAAAATTTTCGTGCCCTAGGCACCCAGAAATTTTTGAAAAATGCAGATAATCGAAAGAATTTCGAAGTGATTGAGAGGGTCCACGGCCTTGTCTCTGTGCAAAAACGGAGGGCTGGTTGTATGCAAAAACACAGAGGCCAGAGTGTGGAAGAAAGTCGCAGTCACGACTGGCAGAAAAATGCCCGCGAAATGACTACCACAGTCGCGGTAAATACCAGAGGAAACGCCAACACCAGAAGGTCAACAGTCGCCGCGGCGGAAAAAGAAACCCTTCCAGGCGTGTATCTAATGACGATTCCGTTCCAACAGTCCACAAAACTCGACCTTCACTGTGATGCCCGCACAAAAGCAAATCACGTCCTTAAAACCTCAAAAAATCGCGAAAAACTTGAACAAAAAATGCAGAAATTCGCAGCTTCAGAGATTCGCGAGTTGGGAAAGAAAAAAAACGCGACAGAGAATCGCGATTTATGGATGACCTTCAGATAGGGTCCGGCCCTAAAACGACACGCAGAGAAGGAGGAGAAGACGCGACCTCCTAGCAGATGGCGATTCCATTCCAACTGTGATGCCCGCGAAAACAGAGGAAAAAAATGCCACACAAAAATCGTGACTGCTGAAGCGACCTGGTAAACCCGCGACCAGAAAAAACTCTAACTCACAATTTGGCGCCCAAAATCGAAAATGCTCTGATACCATAAAGATTTGAAAAATGCAAGTAGATTAAATGATGAATTGATATTTACAAATGAGCGAAAAAGCTCAATATATACAAGGTACAAGAGGCGAGTTTTCTAAAAATAGAAAACGGCCGACATAGATTAGCATTAATAAAAACAGGCCGACATAGAAATAAGGCCGACATAGAAAAACATACTAATACATTGTACTCTGCCAAATTTAAGCTTGTTGAAAATCAAAAGAAGAAAAGAGAAAAAAAAAGAAAATCGCAAATCACACACTATAACTCAGTTAGATGGACAATCGAGTAATCTCTACCGGGGCTATGGACGCCTGACTGGCAATGGGGCTCTGCTCGAGTGGAATTACGAGACAAACCCGTCGAGGCTATAGATGCTCGCTGGCAGCGGGGCCATGTCCAGGTAGTTCATGAGGTGTGTACTAATCACGTAGCTTAATGCGAAGGAACATAGATGATCTTAGTTGCTGATGGATGGGAATGAACTCAATTGCACACACTTGGATCTTCAAGATATGAATAGTTGTGCTAAACTTTTGAATTTGACTCTTTGATCAAGCATGCATGTTTATTTGGCCTAATGTGTGGGTGTACACAGGAAATTTGAAGTTTTGATTCTTGTTTATCTTTGGAACACTTGAGATTTTTGTTTTAATCACTGTTCTAGAAATGTTTAAATTTGAAGTGTCTCGATCCAATCTAGGATTCTTCTTCCCTTTTGAGTGCGTTTCCTACCCGATTGATGACTTTAAAGGTATTGTCTGACATTTCTGGGTTTGGATTGGGTTTTTATTTTTGAAATGTTCAGGAACATTTATTCGAATTGGCGCTAGATGTTGTGACCTAATCACACATCGCCCCATTGCAAATGGGGACCCACCTTTTTTCGTAGTTTTGAGCTTGTAGGATCCTTAGGAAGTGTTATCAAATCACGTCTTCTCCACAACTTGGACAGTGACTCTCTCTCCCGGGCAACATGAAATGAATCAAGTGAAGCACACCAAGGTGAAGTGGTAAATTAGTCTAAGATTGAGCTATATGTACACATTCAACATCATCATGAACTTGTTTGAGACACTTATTTAAATGAGGTTTGCACCATAAACTTGACAAAAACTCTGCAACTTTCAAGCATACCCATGCGCACTTTCTAGGATGCCTTGCATTTGAGTAATTTCAATGCATGCTTAGACAATTTCAGCCTATTGGTGCACTTTTGGTGACCATTTGCATAAGCGTCATGCACACTCACTTGAAACTAGCGCTTCTCTCCTGGATGTAGATTTGAAGGGACCCCGCATTATGAATTTTGAACACCTTATACATGAATGCCCAAAATCAGCGCTCACTTGCTTGGACGCGCTTTTGAGGATCTCTGCATTATGTAGAGTTTGATGTAATACATGAAAGTGTGAAATTAGCGCTCACCCATCTCAAGCGCACTTTCAACTAAGCCTCGCATAATGCATTTCATATGCAATTACCCAAGGAGGCTGCTCAAAAACATTTGGAGGATAACTTTGTAATTGGCCAGTTTGACGTAATACATGAGCACTTAACATGCATTCCAAGGTGCGCATTTTGGGAGTGTTTGCATTTTATACACTTTACATACTCCCACAAAATTAGCGTCCATCATCCTATTTTGGCGCTCATCTAGACCTCCCTTGCAATTCACACTCAATACATGCACACTAGAAACTAGCGCCTATTCTCTTTGGGCGGATTTTTTGCATGACCTTGCATAATATACTCAATACATGCTCCCTCAAAATTAGCGCTCATCATCCTCATGTTAGCGCTCATTTCAACCTCCTATGCAAAAAGCGCTCAATACATGTATGCATGCATGATCAAAATCAGCGCCTAATGCATAAGATAACCAAATCTCTACCAAATTTGTGAAAGACTACAGGTAACCTGCGCCAGGCATTGTGAAAGATATCATTGAAACTACGTTAAATTTGTTCCTGAAATCATGAAAGATGCGCTAAAAGTTTGTGAATGTCCATCCCAAAATTGCGCCCGAAACATTTGTGAACAGAATCCTGGAAAGTGCGATAAGAAGCTGTGAATCGACTAAAGAAAAAAAAAGTGCGATTTTCTTTGTGCAAGCACAAAGGAAATGTGTGCCAAGGAAAATTTGTGAACAAACAAAGGATTGAACTCATAAAATCCATGCATTGTGCGCTCAGAGATATGCAAGAAAATGAAATTCCCGACTTTCTCTTTGAACTGTGAAAGAGCCCTTAAAAAATCTGCCCAAGTTGTGAATGATCACCTAAAATGCGACTAACATTATGAAGGCACAATAAAAAAAACATTCGCAACAAGTTGTGAAAGAGAGAGGATGGAAATCGCACCAGGAATCCGTGAAAGGCATGAGCAAAAATGCGCCGAAATTGTTCCAGACCACCGTAGAAATGCGCTTGACATTGCAAGGATCTATGGAATTTGCGCCAATGAAGTTGTGAATGATTTCAATAACGACCTCCTCCAAAATGCGCTTTTGCTTTGTGAAAGAATTAATAAAAGGTGTGATTTTTCTTTTGTAAAAGACATTCTAAAATTCCTGACATTGTGAAAAGATCCCATAGTATTTGCGCTTGACATTATAAACATACCCATGGGAAATTCGTGACAGATTGCAAGGAAAGGACACACAAATGAAATCCGTTTTACCCTTAGTGAAGTCGGCCTAGTTAGGAATTTTGCATGAATAAACATTATTAATTCCTTGTGGGGTCGGCCAATGTGATGAATTTGCCTTAGGAATGTATATTTAAAAAAAAAAACTCTCAAGTCATAATGTTTTCCAAAACAAATTCAATTCGAATATCTAAGGAAGAACGAATTTCCTAAGAGAAAGGTGAATTCATTAAAGGAAGGGTGAAATTTCTTAGAGGTGAATTTTTAGAAAGGCAAATTCTTTGACGCAAAGCGAATTTTGCTAAGGTAGAGCAATTTATGCTAAAGGAAGCCGAAATTATTTGGGGTGAAATTGTTTTGTTTAAGTATTATTTTATTCATCTCTCCCAAAAATAATGAAATTCCATGCAAATGTGGTCTTGATTTATTATTGCATTGCATGTAAGGGTATTTGTTATCCATGACTATCTGAAATTCCCTTAGTTTTGCAGGAATTCAAAGACGAGGACTCATTCCAGGAGCAAGGACAACTTCTACAAGGAAGATATTTGATGAAGAAACAAGTGTTCAAGATGGATACAAAAGAGCTTCGAGGGCTAGAGAAGAACAACGTTCGTAAAGATGATTGTGAAGAATTCCAAACCTGGAAAAGGAATTTGTTTCACTGACAAGGAGACTTCACAAATTTCTGATGAAGACCAAGGAATTCTAGTTCAAGACAACAAGAAAATTCAAAAATTCCCAAGTTGAGAAAAAGCAAAGTTCCATAGGTGAAAATCCAGCAAATTTGGGAAAACATTCCAAACAATATGAACACTGAAAATCAAACCGGTTTGCTCGATGTTGAGGTGGCATGTGCACAACATTGATCCAATCACAGTCTACCACATCATTCATTTGCATTCAATGTTCTAAAAATAGTAACTTTTGTAACAAACTGCCTTGTTGTCTCAATCTTGGCCATTGATCCTCGAATCAATCCTGGCCATTCATGTAATTTTGGAGCCTATATAAGGCCCATTTCTCTCATTTGTATGGGGGAGAGATCAAGATAGAAGAGTAGGAGTAGATGCTGTTAAATAGAAGTAGATTAGAGGAGACTCTTCGAAGTCATTGAAGAGACATGAAATTGTTGTAAAAAATACATTTCCAAAATCAATACAAGCTCATTGTTGGTTCGCATGGTGATTTTGTGTGATTGCGGGATGTTAGCATGGTTTCTAATTCTCGAATATGATGTAGATATGTTTCCAAGTAGAGTAATATTAGATTAGAAGTTCATTGATGTAATGTTTATATGTGGAGATAATTGATAAATTCCTTGAATGGTTCATAATTTTTATGATTTGTCGATGATAAGTCATTTTGCAAAGTTAGCCTCGACCACATTTGTTTTAGTTCAGTTGTAAATGCTCATTCAAGCTGCGCCAGCAGTGGGTGTTTGGATGGAGGTTTACAACATGAAAATCCTTGAGTTTCCTTAGAAGATTGCATCGACTTCGTGTAGTTGTTAGCTCTCATGGCGAAGCGGAGTTTGGTTTCATGGGGAGTTTGTTTATCTTGGCATATTTCATTATATCATTGTCCTCAGAGTAGTTTTCTAAACCCTTGTCCTTTTGCATTTTCTTTTCGTAGCCGGTTAAAAGTAAGTTCCACTTCACAAGGAGAATAACATATTTAGATTGGAAAAAGAAGTCAATTTAGCGTAAGTCCCTTTGTGAGTTTTCAGCAAATCACATCAACTACTAAGTCTATCCATTGCAAGTCGAGACCTGACATATCATGAACCTTGGAGTTGTCTCATTGGATCACATTGCTTAGCCTTTGAGAGACTTTGTTCAAGAGAGGATAGAATACTTGGTATTTTATTCTGAGTTTGCATGTACATAAAAAACACATCAACAGGACCCTACAATGGAAATCAAGCCTCCAGAGAAGGCTAGTTCCTTCCTCTGAATATGCAATTCACAGTAGACTAAGACTAAACCTAATCTAATCACCACTAGGAAAAGGGGAAGAAGGAGAAACTGAAAGGTAAAGGTGATGCACCAGGTTTGAATGAAGAACACCCACAAAGCTAAAATGCACAAAATAACCAAATACAACTGATAAACTCATACAAATCTTGCATATTTTAACAGAGGTAAAGAACAGAATAGGATTGCAAGGAAATAAACATTCACAAACAAACCAGTTCTAAATTACACAAAGCTAGAAAACAACATGAAAAGGTAAAACAATCAGTATGTATTGATCAAAAGGCACGGTTACAGCAGAAGAGGGTTCTGTTTGGAGCACAAAAAATCTTTGTATCCAACCCTCATTACATTGATTTTTCATCTATTTATACCATTCTACTCATTGACTTAGGTCACCTACTACAATAAATTCACCCCATGAGCCTGTCAGAAGATATTTCTACAAAAGGAATGTCTGTGCACATCTGTTCTGCAAAACATAAATGCAAAAAATATCCTGCTCTGAAGTAGCTAAGAAAAATATCTGCATTGAATTTTAGTATCTGATTCATCCACCTGCGACAATTAAATGCACAACTACTTCCAGCTAGGCTGATCTGATTCTATAATAATGGCGGCAAGAGAAGATAGATATTTTCAAATATATATTCCCGTCAAAATCCCTTCATAACGCTTTTACAATACTTTAAAATATTTTAAAGCTTTACATTATATTTCAAGCTTTATTTCATTTTATTTCAGTTTACTTTACTTCTAGCCCTTTATTTTGCCTTATCGCCAAAATCTCTTTTTTACGTACTTGGCTTGTCCCTGTCTTCTCACTTTCTCCTTTAGTCGGCGAAATTACCTTTTCGCGAACAATCTCTTTCTTCTTCCTTTCCTTCATCTTCCTTTGTCGGCAAAGTCCCACTTTCATGAACTTTGCCTTATTCTTTGTTACTTTTCTTCTTTATCGGTGATTCCTTCATTTTATGAACTTTGCATTATCTTCGCCTTTGTTTCTTTACCTTTGTCGACAAAGTTCCACTTTCACAAACTTTGCCTTCTTCTCTTCACTTAGTCTCTTTTCGGATTTCTCTTGTTGTCGGATCACCTTATTGGCAAACCTTGGAAAACACGAACTATTTGGCGAGTTCAAGTTTCTTCCGGTTTCCCAATGTTATGTCGGAAAAAGTAACCTTGGGGGCTTTTTCCTCTTAAGGTTTAGCTCTCGGGTCCTTTAGAATGCATTTAAAGCATCTTGCATGATTTTGATGACTCCCGATGAGAAAACCCCGAAGTTTCATGGCAAATAGGACTCAGGGGATGCACTTGACATAAATCCTGCCTGAAATAGGGGGGAGGACTTGGGCGCCCGCGCCCTAGTCCTGCCCTATTTTAGGTCAGGACCAATTTCAAAGTGTCGGTTTATGACCATTATTTAGGTCCTATGCCGACACGGTAAGTTTAAATTACGAAATTCTTAGCGGGAATGTTTGTGGTTGCATATATAAGCATGATTAGTGATTCATTTGTAAACTAGATGGACATTAGATGGGCATTTTGATTGACAAGCTTACGTGAAAGTGATTCAAGGCATTCATTGTGTGGCAGAGCAGAATTTGTGTTGTTCTTGTGTTTGTATTTGCAGATTTGGCATCCATCTCCTCATGGCATGAAGAGCATCTTCCTTCCATGAGATCTTCACTACAAGGTGGTATCAATTGTGTTTTCTATTATTTATCATTTGGATTTTGCCTCTATCCTGCAGGGATATGCACTTTTTATCTGACAACAGTGTTCGGAAGACTTGAATGTCTCTCCGGGGCTTGACTGAGGCAAGCCTCTAAACACCACAACCCCCAACCCATTTTTCCGGGATTGCAAGTTACAGGTTGCGAAAGTAGAAAAAGTGGATTTGCAGAAGAGTAGTGCAGACTGTCGAAATTGCAGATCAGAGAAGAAAATAGGGACCTGGACTCGGGCACCCACTCATTAGTCCTCCGGATCCCACAACAGGAAAATCTCTGGAACAGTAGGAACATGTTGTGTTGATGATTGTTTTTAGACAACGCAACAATAGAGTAAAACACAAAGTATCCCACTCTCTCTTGAATAAAGTCTCTCAAAGGCTAAGCTATGTGATCCAGTGAGACAACTTCAAGGTTCCTTATTTGTGATTGCAGTGGATAGATTCAGTGATTTGATGTGATCTTGCTGATAATCACAAAGGGACTTACGCAGACTTCTTGCTTCATTCAGCTTATTTCTCCTTTCAGTGTCGATGATATATGTACAATGCTTCAATAATAAAGAAAAGGCAAAAGATGGGGGTTTAAAGAAACTACTCTAAGATCAATGAAGCAATGATGATGCATGAATAGACAAACTCCTCAATAAACCTAACTCCACTTCACCAAGAATGCCTACAACTACATGGAGTAGGTGCAATCTCCTAAGGATAGCGAATGGTTTTTAAATCATGAAAGCTTATATAAGCACCCATTAGACAGCACAACTCAAACAAGCATCCACAATCGAACTTAAGCAAATTATGATGAAACTCAGACTAGTTTTACACAACACTCCACCAACAATGAATGTCAAAAGCATGAGCTAGGAGTTGAACAAATATTCAATACATACATTACACCAATGAGCTACTGATCTATTTCTAAACTACTTAGAAACATCTCTTCATTTCATCAAGATACAAGAAACCATGTTATTACACAAGACAACACTTAACACCAAGCGAGCTCCAATGTCATTGCATTAATCTTGAGAAATATTTACAACAATTTTCAAGTACTCTCAGATAATTTCTCGAGTCTCCTCCTATTCTATTCTACTCTACTACACTTTCTTCTGCCACTAGCTACTCCCTTTACAAATGAGGCAACAAGGCCTTTATATAGAAGCCCAGAATTACAATGAAAGGCCCAGATCAATTCAAGAAGCCAAGGGTCCAGATCATGCCATCTCAGCAGGTAGTTACAACAGATTGCTATTTTTAGTACATAAGAGAGGTAATGAAGGCACGTTTTCCAATAAGATAAGGATGAAATGGAATCTTCAGAACATCTTCCTCATAGGCATCCTCTTTGGTGTCCTTGCTTGTTGAATGATGTGGCAAATTGTGATTGAATGATGATATGCATTTGCCACGTAGGTGCCACCTCAGCATATTCCCAAATTGCATCATCTGTGTGATGTCTTCGAACATGATTGCTTTGAACTTGAATGTTTGGGATGTATCTTTATTGATCTCACCTTGTTCATTGTAAGTTGAATGTATATGATACATGTTGCTCATTTGTGTGACTTTGTGTACCTTTTCTCGTGCAGGATATATGTTTCTTTGTAGAGAGTAGTGTAGATGATGATGATGCTTCATGGAGTAAGAGACTTCTCGGAGACTTGAAGTTTCAAGAGGAACTTGAAGTTTGAATGGATGAATGTCTTCTCTTGATGTCATTGATGAAGAGTACTTGCATGTTGAACTTGAAGTGACCCTTTGGAAATAATAGCATGATGCTTCCTCTTGCAGTGACCACTCTTCACTTTACTCCTTGGATGAAGATGACTCTAAGCGCTTAGCTCCTCAGATAACTCCTTAGCTCCTGCAACACAGCAAAGAAACAATATCAATCTCTTTATAACACAAAGAAAACATCTTTAAGCATTTTAAAACTCCTTTTCAAGCCAAGGCGCAGATGTTGGTCAATAAGGAGGCAAAAGTGCGCCTAGCACCAAATTAGCTTTATATTTGTTATTTCAATGATTCCAAATGATTATGCATGCTCTGGAATGACTCTCTTCCTCAAGCTTTCACTTCATAATGCAAATACAGGTGATTTTCCTAAGGCGCATTTTAAGGTCTGCATAGAGGCTAAAGTGCGCCTTCAAACACTTGGTGCAATTTGTAACTTTAAACGCCTGCTTTCAACTCCCAGAAAGCTCTCTATCATAGGCGCAGATTGATGCTCCTTCAGATGCAAAAATGCGCCATAATTCCTTGAATCAACTATAACTAGCCTTGATTCTCTTGCCTCATACTTGCCATTTTAATGCTTCAAACAATGGGAAATGACTTATAATGGTTCTTTTCTTCAAGGTGTTCACTTATTGGTGTCAATTCACATATTCTCATTGAGGCGCAGATTTAGGCTTCTAGGTGAGGAAAAGTGTGCCTAACATCTAATGGCTTCATTCTTGCTATGTTTATGATGTCAAACATTAAGGCTTGTCTTGGGATGGCCTTCTCTTCAAGGCACTCAACTCTTAGATGTTACCATGTGCATTCTTACTTAAGGCACTATTGGAGGTTTGTCTAGACAGGAAAATTTGCCTCACTCACTTAATGACGTTGACCTTCCTTGAGGCGCATACTCATGGTTGTGGGAGATAAACAGTGCGCCTTCAAACACTTAATATCATGCACTTGACTTAAGGCGCTGATTTGTAAGTCATGTAAGTGTGGATTGGCACCTAGAATTGGATGAGTGCCTCCTTCTATTTAGGCGCAGATTTAAGGTTAAAAGAGCTGAAAATGGCGCCTTGATACTTATACTTCCTTCAAATTGGTCGATGAATACCCCTTGTGTTTTAGGCACTCACACTCATCTCTCCAAACATTCTACTTCCTAGGCACCAAAAAAGTGACTATAGCAGCAAGAAATTGCGCCCTATCTTGATGATGCTCACAAGCCCCTAAGGCGCACTTTGACAATGATCAGGATATGGAATTGCACCTAGCATTAATATGGTGTTTATTTCAAAATTTCATGAACTTATGACTTGTATATGCTCTTGTGAACTTGCCAAACTCAATACCTTCAATGTTGATAGATTCAAACATAGTTCCCCCTTAGGTGCCAAAATGGACTCTTCAATGGTTGAAATGCGCCTAGACCCCTTTGGCTTGTTATTAGGCATTTGTGATGATCTCAAGTCAAGGTATTGATGTTTGGAAACATCCTACTCCAAAATAATGTCAAGACTCAAGATACCTAGCCTCCTATCACTTAGGCGTGCACCTTGATGACTCTTTGGATGTGAATCAGTGCCTAGGTCTAGATAGGTATTTTCCTTTACTTCTCATGTGTTCAAATCATTGTATAGGCCTAAGTAGGAATCTCAACAATTAAACTTCCCAAAATCCAGAGAGTTAGGGCCACTTCTTCTTAGGCGCCATTTATCATTGATTTAGACTTCCTTTTACCCCAAGCACCACTCTTTACCAAGGCGCGCATTTGTGATTACTCAAGTGTGAAAATGCGCCCTAGTGCAAATAGGTATTCACTTCATCATTTATGGGCTCAAGTCATTACACATGCTCAATAAAAGGTCTTGGTACTCAAACCTCCTTGAATTTCATAGAGTTAAGCTTGTTTCATCTTAGGCACAATTTTGGTCTTCAACAAGTGACAATAAGCGCCTTAACTACTTAGCCATTTTCTTGCAGAATTTTCACTGTCTAAGTCACTTAAAGATCAAAACATCAATTTTTATTAAGGCATCAAGGTTTAAGCTTGTCATTGGTTGTGATTTAGAAATCCTCACTCGCTTAGAATCATGCAACTTACCCTATCATTGCCACTGACTTCATCATGAAACAGAACCTAAGACATCATCCGAGACTTAAGCAAAGCATTGGAACTCGAAAAAATGGGGGTCCCCATTTGCAATGGGGCGATGTGTGATTAGGTCACAACAGGTTGCAGACAAGGTTTCCAGATCTCGACAAAAATTGTGGCACTGGACTAGGGCGCCTGCTCATTCGTCCCCGACTTCCGTTTTCCAAACTTCAAAATCTGGTACGCATTTGATTGTCATTTGATATCTCTATGTGCGATCATTTTACATAATTTGTCCGTTTGTTCACGAATTCATGTAATTAGGGTTTCGAGCATAATTGGGCTTAATTGAAAAACAACATCATACAATTCCAATCTTCCCCTATGTTTCAAGTGACAGAAGGCCTGTAGTAGGTTCCTCTACTCGGTTGAAAGTCCTTGAATGTTTAGTGATGAAAGGAGGATCAATATAAACCATTGAAATCAAACTCTCTTCATATTTTATCCTAAACATTTTGGTGAACCTGTGTTTTTGGACTTTTTTGGCACCTTGTTGAGTGTTGTACTTCAGATTTACATTCATTTCATTGTTCATCTTATTGCCTTTGAAAAATTACAAAAAAATTGAAAAATTGGAAAAATTTGAAAAAAATTGGCATTTTTAGCTTGCATTTTCAAATAAATTGGATTAGTTGGCATGGAATTTCAATAAATTTCTGTCATTATCATCAAATCTGATACAACATTCATTTAGATTGCATTTTCATGCTTAAATTGTTGAAAATTGCTTGAAATTGTGCATTTTTTCATATAACCTAGTTTTGCATTAGCTAAGGTTTGTAGTCAAAATCTTGTTTCAGATTTTACTACCCTTTTAAAACACTCATTAAGACTGATTTCTAACTGTAGTGTTGCATCATAGTGGTTTGCTTGCAAAATTTCATGCCTAGGGTTTGAAAACCTAGATTTTTCACTAGATTTTGGCCCTATCGGCTCTCTAGATTTGCACCATAGGCGTGTTGTAAAGGATATTTCTGCACTAATTGGCTGTTATCGGGGTTATTATCTGCTGCCCCTCCTAAAATTCTTTACAGCACCTTTTTATTGGGTCCTTGCATTGAAAATTTGGTGAAAAATTGCATATTTTGACTATATTTTCTCTAGGGTATGACTTAGATTTGCACTCCAAGCGTGTTGTGACGGATTTTATGGCTTTAGGTGACTGATATTACTGCTATAATCTGCTGCACCTCCTAAAATTCTTTACAACACCCTTTTCATTGGGTCCTTGCATTGAAAATTTGTAAAAAATTGCATATTTTAGTGTATTTTCATTAGGTTTTGACTTGTTATCACCCTAGGTTTGCATCAAAAGCATGTTGTGAAGGATATTATTGTTTTATTGGACTGATATCAGACATATTACTTGTTGCACTTCATCAACTTCCTTACAACACCTTTTCTTTCACTTATTTGCATTGAAAAAAGTTGAAAAAATCAAACATTTTGGATCTTAAACATATCTTTATCTTCGGATTTATTCTATTAGTTTGTGCCTTAAGCGTTGCATGCCTTTGTATGAGTATTATAACACGCTACCCTAATAGAAATATCCCTTTAAGAAGACGTATAAGACTCATGGGATCTGGGGCTTTCGAAGAAAACGATATTCCTACCTCTGAAAATCCATTGAATACATTCTTTACAAAAGGAGAGACAAATTTTGCAAGATATTATACCTCATACAACCACTATGGAAGAACAAGTATTTCATGATGTCGACGACACTATTGAGGTGGTCGCACATGTCCCTGATGAGCAAATAAACAATCTTGATAAAGAGTTAGCCGATTTTCAAGCATTTGTTGAAACTAAAAGGATAGCGGAAGAAACTGTACCTATGATTCACCACGTAAGAAAATTGATAAAAGGACAAGATGGTATTAATGTTGTTCGAGGATTAACACATATAGTACACAGTAATGTCATGACGGCGACTAAATGTGTGAATGGTATTAAAAACATGTCGTCATCGTCTCATATGCAAGTATCGGCACCTATACCGACCACTGGAATGTCTACATTTACATCGACAATTTTAACAACTAATGCAAATGCTTGTAGTAATGCTACCACTGGTATTGGAGTATCTAATGAAACTAGTTCACAAAATTACAAAGTTGTAAGATTTAACTATCAGAACTTGGTTTCTAAGGGGATCTCTTCTGTGAATACTTAGTCTCAACCACCTCTCCATCCCACTTATTCTCAACCACCTATTACATATAACTACTCGCAACCACCTTCCACCTATCACAATGTCCAACCACCATTGAACTATTCACAGCCTTTGCTTATCATAACTTAAGCTCAATCACCCCCTCACTTTGGTTCTAATTCCTCGCAGCAAACCACATCTCCCAATGATGCCATCTTAAACCAACTTCTGCAAGGCATGACTTCTTTACAACAAAAAGTGACAAACTTGACAGGTTCTTCACAACCTAATATACCAACTTATCATGCCCGTAATCCCCTATCTTATGCAATTTTGAGAACTACTATGCCTGAGAGGGTTGAGACCCCTCGCTTTGAAAAATATGGTGGAAAAGGTGATCCTAATACTCATGTGGCAGCATTCACGGTTATGTGTAGCGATTTCTACTTTGAAGAGGACTTGTTAGCAAAACTTTTCCCACGATCTCTTAAAGATACTGCTTTAGAATGGTTTTGCTCTTTACCTCCGAATTCAATACACTCTTTTTCGCAATTAGCTGATCAATTTTTACAGCATTTTCAAGCAAACATTAGACCTCAAGTTTCCTTGATTGATTTAGTTCATTGCAAGCAATGTCCGAAAGAGAAGTTAACTGAGTTTATTAGTCGATATCAAGCTCTATATGCACAAATTCAATATCAAATAAAGGATGAGGATGTTCAGAAGGTATTTATTACAAATCTACAACCTAACATCCGTGATAAGATTCTCTTGATTAAGGTTAACTCCTTTCAACATTTATGTACCGCCCTTCATGATTATCAACTTTCATCTAGTCAGTATGAAAACCAAAACTCATCGGCTCAAGTTGGTCAATCCATGGGTGGACCGTCACAAAACAACTTTAAGAGGAATAATAATAGGAGTTTTATTAAGGTTAATGGACCGAATTCAAATAACTTTTCTCAAGTGTCTGCTATCACTAATCCGAAGAAGGCACCGTATCAGCAAAGAAACTTTACTCTGATATCTGAATCCTATCATTCTATCATGAATCAAGCTATGAGTAATAATCTTATGAAGCTTCCCCCGATTAAGCCTTTGGATCCTAATAAAACGCAAGGACCTTATTTCGATGCTAATGCCTTTTGTCATTTCCATCGACAACAAGGACATGATACTAAACGATGTATGCGTCTTAAACATGAAATACAAGACCTCATCAACTCGAATGTTATACAGGTATCGAGTGTGAATGACAATGGAAATAAGTCGGTTGCTCCACCGAATCAGAATTTACAAATCTTTACTAATCCTTTCCCTAAGCATACTGATAACAATATGATGGAACAGGGTTTAGTAGAAGTAGACGATGAAGATTATTAGGAATATGATAACATCATGGGTATAATAGAAGTGGACAAGGAAAAGTTGGATAACCCACCTCGTCCACGCGGAAAAGGAATTTATGCTAAGGTTACAACTCCGTTATCCTTACAAGGATCAGGAGATAACCAAAGTGCATCAGAAAGACAAATAGAACAATTGAAACAAGAGACTATAACAAACAAAACGATTGAAATAATACAAGATAGTCCTTGTCACTATGGTAGACGAAATCAACAAAGAAAGCTAGCTAAAAATTGGAAACGAGTACGAAGATTATCATCAGTTGGAAATAATAGTGGTTCTCCTCCTTATAAGCAACAAAAAGTCTCGCATACACAAGAATCTGAGAAACAAGCATTACATGGATTTTCTAACACCAAACAAGACTCTCATAAGAACCACTCGACCTTCGCACAAAACTTGATCGAATACCTCTCCAAGAGGTTCGGAAGTTCTAAAATTTAGTATGATGGTACTACAGGTAAGTATTTCTAACCCTTCTCTCTATTGTGTTTCCCCCGTAATGTGTTGTGTTGTTTAGGCCTCCTGGAATGACCCTTAACACTCTCGTAAGGTCCAGGATACCAGGAGACCACCTCTGTTGTGACCTTCTATTTGTATCATCATTCTTCTATATCACCTCTCCTCTATTTTCACTGTTGTGTGTTGTGTCTTATGGACATAGCGTTGCAGTTGGTGACTTAGGGTAACCCTCCTACGTGACTGTCCCTAAGGCACTTGTTTCTCCTCTCTTGATTTATTGTTTCCCTTCCTCTAGTGTTTCTATCTAGCAGGTGGATGACGAAAAAACATATTACACTGATGCGAACCTAGTGTCCCTTTAGCGAGAAATCAAAAATGGATCTAGTCCATATATGATAATGGGGTTGTTATATATTATCCGACGCTTGGCTAGTAGAATCACTTCGTGTGATCTTGATGGTGTCTTATTGCACTTACAAAAACATAACAATCCTGCTGCTCCATCACTTTGTCTATATTGAATCTTGCATTCCTCAATTCTTTATGTGATTGATCAAATGCATTGATGTTGTTGTTTATCATGATTATATGGACACTAACACTTTTCTTGCAAGAATGTGTTTGTGGGAACATTTGGCGATCATAAAGTACATGTCACCTCCAGGGGGCATGGGCTTTGCGAGAGCTTGTGTTCCCTTGTGTGTTTTCTTGCTACCTTAACGTGCTTGATATTGGTACCTGAGATCAACAACCTTAAGGTGGGGGCATATATTAGGTAAGTTGTCTGATTTAGATGCTAATAAAGTGTGCTTGTTCTCAGGTGCAGTCTTAAAGACTAGTGACAAAGAGTCCCTCCTGCACTCTGAGATTTGTTTGAAATCTATTGCAATCATTTAAGCCCTTTGAGGAGGCGGGATATCGCGCCTTTTTATCTTAAGCCCTCTGCGGAGGGGGGGATGGTGTATTTCTCGTGGAGAGTGCACATCCTGTCATTTTCAAAAAGTCCTCTGCAGAAGTGGCGAGCGGTTCTGTGACTAAGTCAACCCTTAAGCGTGTCTTCGGCGATTGTTGTGGCGAAGCCCAATCGTCGGTGTGTGCCTGTAATGTGCTTGAGATGGTGATGAACCTAGAAATAGGAACACTCCATCGCTTGTCTGTCGTGTCTTCTAAGTGTGTGTGTATTGCGTGTTTGTTCCCAAGCATAGTCTTAAAGACCGGTGGCGATGAGTCCCTCCTATGCTTTGGGATTTGTATGGCGTGCTTGATTTGTTGCCCCATATGCAATCTTAAAGACCGGTGGCGATGAGTATTGTTGTGACCAAATCACACATCGCCCCATTGCAAATGGGGACCCCCCTTTTTTTTGAGATCTGATGTTTTGCATTAGGTTTTGAATGATGTCTTGGGTTCGTTTCCTCTGCCAATCAAACAAGAAGTTTCTCATAGAAGATTTTGCTTTATAACTGGAGGTCTAATCTGGAACATAAACTTGCAGTAACGAAGAGTCTTGATCAAATTTCCATCCAATTCATGAATATTGAGACCAACCCTGATGTATGTTTGAGATCCTGAAAATTGACTAAGTCTGAAATCTGGTGAATCCTCCAAATTCTAGATTTTGCATGTTAAATCCGGTGGATTCGAGACCTATCTCAAACATCCTGAAAGGTATATTGAAAAATATTTAAAGTATAAGAAATTCTTTCTTATACTTAAATATATTTTTCAATATACCTTTACCTTGAGAGACCCTGAAAAATGCCTAACTGTTCCGGAGGATCCACAATCTTGATCCAGTGCGACAGGATGTAAGATTGGTGCAAAATCTTGACGAAATGCGCTTCCGACCAGAAAATAAGATGTGGATCACTTGCGACTCAACCAATGCGCCCAACTAATGCGCCAATTTTGAAGGAAAAGCAAGGTTTTTGAATGACGATTGAAGAGGAAATCAAAAGTGCCAACCAATGCGCCCAATCAAATGCGCCCAAATAAGTGAAGCTTTTGAGGATTTTGAAGATGATATCGAAACCCTCATCCAATGCGCCTCATTCTAGAAGATCCTTCATCCTTGAACCAATGCGCCACAGCAAGGGGAAATCGAATCCTTGAACCAATGCGCCACAGCAAGGGGAAATCGAATTCTTGAACCAATGCGCCACTAGAGGAGGACTTAACCCAAGTTTTAAGGCATATTTCTAGAGGATTCAGAAAGCTCCATCCAATGCGCCAGCCACAGAAGGAGTTTGATTGGAGTTTCAAGAGGATTTTAACACCTTGATCTAATGCGCTAGTCAAGGAGAATCTAAAATCCTTAACCAAAGCGCCAATTTGAAGAGGATCTTAACACCTTGATCCAATGCGCCACCCCTAGAGGATTCCAAATACTTGATCCCATGCGTCCAAGGCAAAAATGCTAATGTTTCAAGAGGAATTCAAGATGCTCAACCGCCACGCCAATGTTAATAAGGGAAAGCAAAGTTTTGAAGTGATTTCAGAGGATTCTAACATAGGCATCTAGTGCGCAATAACAAGGGGATTTCAAAACCCTCAACCAATGCGACTAAGGTAGAAGAGATTCAAGACTAATTTGCCAAAGTATAATATACATTTTAAGGATGGTCTCAAAGACCTCAACCGATGCGCTAGCCTTTGAGGATGTGAAAATTTGATCTAAGGTATATGCATTTTAAGGAAGATCTTGAAGTCCTCAACCAATGCGCCAAGGGGAGATGGAGGATTTCAAAATCCTTATCTAATCCGCCACATGAAGAAAAGAGGAGGAATTTTAGATGTCTATCTAGTGCGCCAAAAGTGAGGGAGAGGTTAAGCAAGAAATGAAGATTTAACAATCTTGATTTTGTGTGCTCAATACAAGGAGATATCGAAAGTCTTAACCAATGCGACCAAGGGTAACATAGAAGTAAATGTGGAAGTGGTTTTTTCAAATGGAGAAATCCAAGATCATGAAGTGATGCGCTTGCAAGAGGATTCCAAATCTTCAATCCAATGCACCCCAGTTTAAAACCTGATCTAAGGTACTTTAAGTTTTGATGAGATAAAGATCTAGAAGATTCAAAACCTTTATCCAAGGCGCTGGCTTAAAGAAGAAGTCAAACCTTTCAACCAATGCGCCAGCCCTATAAGAGACATCAAAAAAATTCAATCTAATGCGCTTGAGGAAGGAAAGGGTTCAATACAAGTTTCAAAGACTTTTTCAAGGAGCTATCAAAATGCTAAACTGCTGCGCCACCTTGTAGAGGAATTATAACTAGAGTTTAGAGTATCTTTAGAGGAAGGTCTGAAAATCTTAACTGCTGCGCCAGGATATCTATATCTGCTGTGACAAGAAGGAGGAGTTCAACAGTTAAAGGAAGATTCAAAGACTCATTCAGTGCTCTACTTTCTATGTTGCTTTCATGTTTTTGATCTTCTTTAGAGTTTAAGCAAGTGATCCTTCGGTGTTATGAAATGATGTTTTAAAGTAAAAGAATTAATGTTGTTTCTCTGTTTGTGTTGCAGCAATACAAGATGAAGCTAAGGAGTCAAGAAAGAAGAGGAAGCTAGAACTACCTTCATGCTAGGATTGGAGTCAATAGGTTGCCATGTGAAGAGAACATAATGAGCTGCCAAGAATGATCACTTCAAGTTCAAGATTAACATACTTCATCTTCAATTGCATCCTACAAGGCTTTCATCCACACTCTACTTCAAGTTCTTTCAACCTTCAAGGGAACCTCATGTAGCTGCTCCAAAGGATCTTCATATCATTAAGCATTCCAAAGACTTCTCCAAAGTTTCAAATACCTTTAGTGCCTTCAAGTCTCCTTGGGAAGTTAGCTGCTCCATCATAAGGAAGGTGTTATCATCCATGGGATTACATTTCATCAAACTTCAAGACTCTACAATCTTCAAGTCCAAGAGAGATTCTACTTCTAATCATGAATCAAGTATCATCATCTCCTACTACACTCTTAAAGAAGTTGCATCCAGAGAAGATCATCATGTATCCTACAAGAAGAATAAGCATTACAAAAGTTAGTCAAATGTAGCAACATCTATCATGCATCCAGTTTACAAGTCAAGAACAAGGCAAGATCAACAAGATACATCTCAAGTGTTCATCATCAAGAGCAATCATATTGAAGACATCATACAAAGATGATACAATTTGGGAATATGCACAGAACATATTGAATTAACAGTTGAAATCCACAATATATCCTGAAGTGGCACCTATGTGGCAAGTACATATCATCATCCAATCACGATCAGCCACATCATTTCAACTGCATTCAATGTATCATTTAATAAAAAAAGCCAAGAGGATGCCTATATGGAGGATGTTTTAAATGATTTCATCTTATCCTTATCACATTGGAAAATGTGCCTTCATTGCCTCTCTCTTTTGTACTAAAAATAGCAAATTGTTGTAACTACCTGCTGAGTTGGCATGATCTGAGCCCTTGGCTATCAAATTGATCTTAGCCATTCATTGTAATCTGGAGCACTATATAAAGGCCTTGTTGCCTCATTTGTAATATATAGAGACTAGAGATTAGATTTTAGGAATAGAATAGGAGACTCTCGAAATTCTCTGAGAGGACTTGAAGTTGTTGTAAACATTTCTCAAGATTAATGCAAAGACATTGGAGCATTGTTTGGTGTTAAGTGTTGTCTTGTGGAGTAACATGATTTCTGGTATCTTGAATTGAATGGAGAGGTGTTTCAAATAGATTAGAAATAGATTAAAAGTTCTTTGATGTAATGTATGTTGTAATGAATATTTGATCAACTCCTAGCTCATGCTTTTAACATTCATCGCCGGTGAAGTGTTGTGTAAAGCTAGTCTGAGCTTTATTTGTTTGAGTTCGATCGTGGATGCTTGTTTGAGCTGCGTCGTTCCATGGGTGCTTGTATAACTCTTCATGATTTGAAAACCATTTGCGTAACCTTAGGAGATTGCACCAACTTCATGTAGTTGTAGGCATCCTTGGCGAAGTGGAGTTAGGTTAATCAAGGAGTTTGTCTGTTCATACATCATCATTACTTCATTGACCTTAGATTAGTTTCTTTAAACCTTTATTTCTTTTTTACTTTTCTTCATCATTGAAGTCTTGTATATATGTCATCCATAGTGAAGGAGAAATAAGCTGAGTGTATGGAGAAGTTTGTGTAAGTCCCTTTGTGATTATCAGCAAGATCACATGTAATCACTGAGTTAACCCATCATAAATCATAAATAAGGAACCTTGGAGTTACTTCATTGGATCACATAGTTCAGCATTTGAAGAACTTTATTCAAGAGAGAGTGGGATACTCTAATGTTTTACTCTATTGTTGACTTGTCGAAAAACAAACATCAACAAATACCTCCTACATTATGGGTGGTGTGTTTACTTTCCCTGTACTTGCATCTGCATTTCATATATAAAAGAAAATGAAAATGAAAATGAGCAATGCATTCACTGTATTCACTGTGTTTTGCGTGTCTTCAATACTGTCTTCTCTGTGTTTTGCGTGACTGTAACTGTCTTCTCCGTGTTTTGTGTGCCTGTTACTGTCTTCTCTATGATTGGCGTGTCTTCTCCGTGCTTGGCGTGTTTGCTATGTTTGTTGACCGTACTTTAATACATGTATCGGCCTTACGTTTATACATACATTAAAGTGGGGGCTAAATGTTATGTCGGAAAAAGTAACCTTGGGGGCTTTTACCTCTTAAGGTTTAGCTCCCGGGTCCTTTAGAATGCATTTAGAGCATCTTGTATGATTTTGATGACTCCAGATGAAAAAATCCTAAAGTTTCATGGCAAATAGGACTCGAGGGATGCACTTGACATAAATCTTGCCTGAAATAGGGGGGGAAAACTTGGGCGCCCGCGCCTTAGTCCAGGCCTATTTTAGGTCAGGACCAATTTCAAAGTGTCGGTTTATGACCATTATTTAAGTCCTATGCCGACACGGTAAGTTTAAATTACGAAATTCTTAGCGGAAATGTTTGTAGTTGCATATATAAGCATGATTAGTGATTCATTTGTAAACTAGATGGACATTAGATGGGCATTTTGATTGACAAGCTTATGTGAAAGTGATTCAAGGCATTCATTGTGTGGCAGAGCAGAATTTGTGTTGTTCTTGTGTTTGCATTTGCAAATTTGGCATCCATCTCCTCATGGCATGAAGAGCATCTTCCTTCCATGAGATCTTCACTGCAAGGTGATATCAATTGTGTTTTCTATCATTTATCATTTGGATTTTGCCTCTATCCCGCAGGGATACGCACTCTTTATCTGACAACGGTGTTCGAAAGGCTTGAATGTCTCTCCGGGGCTTGACTGAGGCAAGCCTCTAAACACCACAACCCCTGACCCATTTTTCCGTGATTGCAAATTACAGGTTGCGAAAGCAGAAAAAGTGGAGTTGCAGGAGAGTAGTGCAGGCTGTCAGAATTGCAGATCAGAGAAGAAAATAGGGCCCTGGACTCGGGCACCTGCTCAGTAGTCCTCTGGATCCCGCAACAAGAAATCTCTGGAACAACATGAACATGTTGCAGACAAGGTTTCCAAATCTCGACAAAAACTGCGGCACTAGACTAGGGCGCCCACTCATTAGTCCCCAACTTTTTTGTTTTCCGAACTTTGAAATCTGGTATGCATTTGATTGTCATTTGATATCTCTATGTGCGATCATTTTCTGTAATTTGTTCGTTTGTTCACGAATTCAAGTAATTAGGGTTTCGAGCATAATTGGGCTTAATTGAATAACAAAATCATACAATTCCAATCTTCCCCTATGTTCCAAGTGATAGAAGGCCTGTAGTAGGTTCCTCTACTCGGCTGAAAGTCCTTGAATGTTTAGTGGTGAAAGGAGGATCAATATAAACCATTGAAATCAAACTCTCTTCAAATTTTACCCTAAACACCCAATAAAGCCTTTCTTTTTGTAATGTCCCACCCTACTTGGAAACACTTTTTTCTCAAACACCCAGAAAGTTTACTAACTTCTAACATGCAGGTATTTTGTCAAACACTTTGCTTCTGTTTGAACCTTGATATGTTTCAATGTGTTTTTTGTTTGGAATCATTCAATATGCAAATTGGAAGAGACATTGCTCAAGGAACAACTCGACAATGCATAATAAATTTCATAGACAATGTAGCAAACCACTTCACATGAAATTGAAATAACAATGAAAACTCAATCTGACCTTCAGCAAATTGTATTGATTTTCAATGAGTTAGCTTGTTGCTATACAACTCAGTCTTCAACAACAGAGTTACAACGCCAAAGATCATAACCCACAATGATATTTCGTTGTCAAAACAAACATACATACTACTGTAACTTTATCAGAATGCTGTCATAAAGAGCTTGATGTTGTAGCTGAGTTTCACACCTGCAATCAACTCTCCATAAATGTTCCAGCTCCTTAAGTTTGCTCCACGTCACCCTTCTAAACAATAATAAACTCCCATAATATCAATGATGCAGGAGCATCCAATGGTGTAAGGGCAATCTTGCATCACCCAAAAAAAAGATGATAATTCAACATTGTTGATGTTTTCATTTCGTTTCAAAATTTGTATTTCTGGTTCCATAATCACTTGAATCATGATGTAGAACCTTCAGTTTTTTCAAACTATTAAAAATAGCAAACTGCTATTTTTGGAAAGTTTGCATTTGGGCACGTATGGAAGTGAAAATTTACAGGAAGCTTCGTAAATGAAAAATAAAACCTTTGGCAAAGGAATCAGGCAAAGATCATTTGTGGACTGAAAGATATTAAAGTTTCCGTTTCCCGAAAAACCCCTAAAAAAGTTTCAATGTCAAGTTTGAGGCACTTAGAGGCCCCGTACGGCCCCGAAAATAGGCAGAATCGAAAAAGTTGATTCTTCACATTTAGAGCACTCCGTGAGCTTTCCAGCGCTTCAAACAGTTCATCAATCGGACACCCAAATCAAAAGTTATGGCTCCCGGAAGTTGACCTATTTTTGGAGGGAGATGCAAATTTCGAAATTTGGTTGGAGGCTGCCAAAAAGGGCTATTTATGACCATTTTTGGGAACCCTTGGCAGTAGTAGAGATAAGAGGGAAAGTGTAGAGTCAAGAAAAAGCGGGAAAACAGAAACCCTAACAGATTTGGGGCTACAGAAGGCAGAAGGTTCCAGAGTCTGGAGATAGGAAGTTGTAATGTGTTGCAGCCTGTGGAGGATTCATCCTCTGATTGTATTTGAGCTTCTGTAATGTAATGTGTTATCCAAATCAATAAAAAAGCATTCCTATTTTATGTGTGCAATTGGTATTATTGTGTGTTTTGTGATTTACCCCCTTCATCAAGTGGTTGTTGGAGTCCAGAACAACACTGAGAGGGGGGGGTGAATCAGTGTTGTATAAATTTTACAATTTTTACACATTAAGACTTACAGGATAAAGAGAGAGAAAGACATCAATGATTTGTTAGAACACATATGCACAATTATAATATTGAAGGCATGAAATATATAAACACATGAAGACTCGCAAGATATGAGACCAAGACACAAAAGATTATACGAGAGGAAAACCCTCCTGGGGTAGAAAAACCTCTCAAAATTGCCTCACTGGCTTATTCAAACCCCACTGGTTACAACAAGGTCTCACTGACCAAGGAAGCTTCACTAGCTTTACAAAATGCCTCAGTGGCACATAAATCCACCATCAAAAACAATACTGCAAGATGTGCAAGAAATGATTGCAACACAATCTGATTTGCACCATTACATAACTTGTCTTCTCTGAATTTGCATATCTCTTTTCAGTCACACTCAATCCAATCTGAATATTAATCTCATGATCTCTACACAATCAAATCACCTGTGTCTTCATACTTGGCATGGTTCAATCTGTAAGTTCATTGCATAATATCTTTCAACCTGTGTTTTTCTCATCACATACAAAACATAATGTTTTATCTGTATTTTCTCTTCAACAATATCTTCACAGAAATGTCTTCAACATTGTAATAAAAAAATTGACCTTGCATCTGCAACGAAAATCATATCATTTCATCTTCCTCAATCTGTATGATGTCCACACACCAAAATCAATTCACCTACAAAAATAAGAATTTTTTTTTCTTCTTTAAATAACCATTCATCTTCCTCATCTATCTGATTCATTTTTACCAAAAAAAGTTTTCAATATCAATAAATCATCTTCAATAAAAATAATTCATCTGTCTTTGTAATAAAATCTCTTTCAAAAAAATGGACCCTCTTCTCACAAAAAAAATCACTCTGCATCTTTTTATATTCTCTATCAAAAATCAATTCATCTTTCTATCTTCCCTTATCTCTGCAAAGAAAATCATCTGCAACTAAAAAACTTTCCTTCCAACTCTCACCAACAAAATTCTTCTTTAGGAAGACCAAAAATTAGAAAGAAAAAAATAATCTCTTCCCTTTTTAAAAACTTCTTTTTTTTATCTTTCATGTCACGAGGAGGATTTTAAAAATAGAATAAAATCTTCAAAAAATCTCCTTAAAAAATTTACAAAAAAATCTGCTTTAAAATCTTCTCAAGATCTCTTTTTTTAAAAAGACTAAAAATAGTCTTAAAAAAAAACTTTTTATGACTAATAAATTCGTACCCAACACTAAATATAGCCTTTTAAGGCTTTTTAGCGCTCATTCCATATAAAAGGAAACCGGTCAAAAAAGGTAAAGGGGTCGATTATGAATAATGTTTAAACAACCCTCCAACCGGTCATTTAAGTGATATGACCCTTGATTACAAGTCAATATCATTTTAAAACAAAATTGTAATACTCATATGGTGGGCAGATAAGGGGTTTTTTTAGTGGATATTTAGGATTTTGTTTCCCCAAAAAAATATATGCCACTAATCTCTTTTATACAATGAATGTGTCATGAAGTATCAGTACCACTGATCTCTGCAATTATGATGAAGACATAATGAAGGCATCCACTTAACATTACTCCTCCAGAGCAACATATCAACAACCTTAACCTTGAGCATGACTTGAGATCCTTTGATAAGAAGCATCAACTGAGATTATCATCATGATACCATCTTATACCTTTGTTATGCAACTTACTGAAGACACATTGTATTCTTGTGTCCTTGAGAATACATTATCAACATGAAGTGATCCTTCACATATGAAGCATGATCATTAAGAAATGAACTTCGCCTTAAACAACCTGCACTTTGAGTGTGAGTAAACAAACTGAAAACAACTTGTCACATGTGAGTGACCAATACAAGTGTTCTTGTTCAACCTTGAAATATGAACATTTACCTTCACATTTACATTTGAAAGCACACCAACATAAATACCTAATTTGCATTGCTCTTGCATATGTGAACTTTGTCATACCAAGCCTAATATAGCATGAGGCCATATCATGAGGATCATCTTGTGAATTAATCATCTTGCAAACAATATCAAGGCATCCTGATCAAACACATCCTTGATAAACCTGACACATGATCCAATCAACTCAATATATCAACTAAATAACTGATGAGCAACAACACCATGAGTATGCACACAACTCTTGTGACATCTGAACACCATGAAGACCCTTGTATATCACACAATCTATTCAACACCTTTTTGACATCAATGACAATCAATCTCCATCAGTGGTATCAGAGCAAGGGTTCCTGAGTGTGTAGACACATCGCCGACCGCAAGGCAGTTTGCACCAGGACCTGAGGTTGTGGGTTTGTTGCAAAAATCAAAATGCCTCCACGAAGAAACTGTGGTGGGAGAAATGCTTTGACAGAAGAGGGTTTTAGAGCCCTGCAAAGGCAAATCAATGTATTGTAAGAGGAGCTGCGAAGAGGGTTTGAGCCGAGAACAAGAGAAGAAAGCGAAGATGAAGCTGAAGAAGAGCTAAGGAAGAACAAGATGTTGCAAGAGACCTTGTCGAAGTTAGGTTGTTGAGGGCCATTTCAAAGATTGGAAAGAGACCAAAGATTGAAGTCCCCACCTATTCTAGGAATCTAAACCCAGAAGAGCTTATTGATTGGATCAGCGATATGGAAGAATATTTCGAGTATGAAGATGTGGAAGATCTAGAACGAGTCAAGTTCGCAAAAACAAAGTTGAAGGGCCATGCTAGTATTTGGTGGAAGGAGGTCCAGTTAGAAAGAAATAGAAGAGGAAAATGAAAGATTACCAGATGGGATCGAATGGTGGACAAACTAAAGAAGCAATTCATTCTTGTGGACTATGAGTTGGAGTTGTTGAAGAAGCTGCAAGAATTGAAGCAAGGTAACAAGTCTGTCAAGGAGTATATAGAAGAGTTTTATAAAATTACTATCAGGACAAGCCATGCAAAGGCCAACAAGGAGAAGGTAGCCCGTTACATTAATAGGTTGAGGCCAAGTATTCAAGAGGAGTTGAGCCTGACCAAGATGACCGCCATAGAAGATGCGTACCAGTTTTCCCTGAAGGTGGAAAAGAAGCTGAATAAAATATTTGAAAGCAAGCAAAGGGGAAGAGGTCAAGGCAGAAGGACTAGTGGAATATCTTATGGAGGCCATAATGAAGATCAAAAGAAAAGTGAAGAAGCTGGCACTAGTTGAAATCATAGGAGATAATGCCTACCGCCCTCGTGACCAAAACAATGGTGAGCAAAGACGAAGAGGAAGAGGCAAACCTGGCAAGGACCTGTAAGAGGAGGTTTCAGAGGAACCTATTTCCAATGTGGAGAAGGACATTGAGCATATGAGTGTCTGCAACATCAAGGAACGACAAACAGGAGACCTGAAGGTAATGCACGAGTTGCACATGTAGATGAAGACGCGCAATCTGAGCATTTTGAAGATGTTGAAAGGGGAGAAACCCTAGTTGTCAGAAGAACCTTGTTGAATGAGAAGAAAGAACCAAATCAAAGGAAGAGTTTATTTCGCACAAGGTGCAAGTGTGAAGGTAAGTGTTGTGATATTATTATTGACAATGGAAGCACTGACAATCTTGTTTCAAAGGAGATGGTTAACAAGTTGAAGTTGACAAGAAAGCATCCACATCCATATTGGATTGCATGGTTGCAGAAGGACCATAGAGCTTTGGTCAATGAGTAGTGTTTGGTCAAGTTCAAGATTGGAGACTACCATGATGAGGTGCCGTGTGACATCATACTGGTGGATGCATGTCATATGCTATTGGGAAGGTCGTGGCAGTATGATAGGTGCGCTATCCATGATGGTCATGTAAACACATATTCCTTAACAAAGGATGGAGTTTGTCATAAGTTGAAGCCCTTGAAGGAGGTAGACAAAAAGGTATGTAGTACTGTCAGAATTTGCTTGGTAGATGATAGGAAATTTTTGGAGGGTATGAAGCACGAGCGTCATTGCTTTGTGTTGATTCCTAAGATCAGCCAAGAGAAATGTGAAGATGTACCAGCAGAAGTCTCAGATCTGTTGGAAGAATTTCAGGACATTGTCTCTGATAGTGTACTAGAAGGTTTACCACCAGTGAGGAAGATAAGTCACCAAATGGATTTGATACCAAGAGCCAGTTTGCCAAATAAGGCAGCCCATAGAATGACTCCTGCAGAGAATGAAGAGCTAAACAGACAAATTCACGAGTTGTTTAGGAAGAGACTGATAAGGGAGAGCCTAAGTCCATGTGCGGTACCTACAATACTAGCACCAAAGAAAGATGGAGAGTGGAGAATGTGTACAGATTCCCGAGCCATCAATAAGATCACGATCAAGTACAGATTTCCATTGCCTAGAATGGATGCAATAATGGATTGTTTGAGTGGAGCCAAGTACTTCACGAAGATTGATCTGAAGAGTGGGTATCACCAGATCCAAATCAGAGATGAATGGAAGATAGCCTTCAAGACAAAGGAAGGTTTGTATGAATGGTTAGTCATGCCATTTGGGCTAACCAATGCACTGAGCACATTCATGCAGCTCATGAACAAGGCATTGAAAGAGTTTTTGGGAAATTTTGTTATTGTTTATTTAGATGACATTTTGATTTTCAGTAAGACTTGGGATGAGCATCTGATGCATATCAAAAGAGTTTTAGAAAAGTTGAGGGAGAAAAAGTTGTTGATTAATATGAAGAAATGTAGTTTTGCAAAGGAGTTGGTATACCTGGGATTTGTTGTCTCAGAGGAAGATCTTAAGATGGACCCAGAGAAGGTGAGGGCTATCATTGAATGGCTTACACCAAGGAGTGCTACAGAGGTACGATCTTTTCATGGTTTGGCAAGTTTTTATAGAAAATTTATCAGGAATTTTAGTAGCATTTGTGCACCCCTAACTGAGACAATGAGAGGGGATAGAAAAGAGTTTAAATGGACTACAGGAGCAGCCAAGAGTTTTTGATACATTGAAGCAGAAAGTCACAGAGCCACCTGTTATGGCACTTCCAGATTTCAATAAGGTATTTCAGGTAGATTGCGATGCTAGTGGCAGTGCCATAAGAGCTATTTTGAGTCAAGAAGGTAAGCCCATTGCCTATTTTTGTGAAAAGCTTAATGATGCCTGTTGTGACCAAATCACACATCGCCCCATTGCAAATGGGGACCCCCTTTTTTTTTGAATTCCAGTGCTTTGCTAAGTCCAGGATGATGTCCTTTGCATGATGAAGTCAGTGGTGTTTGAGTCTTAGAGCCCCTTGATGACCTGATCCTGATGTTTGAGACCCTGAAAATGACTAAGTCTGGTATCCTGATCCTGAAGATCCTGAAAATTGGCTAAGTCTGAAATCTGGTGGATCCTCAAAAATCTAGAATTTGCATGTTAAATCTAGTGGATCTGAGACCTATCTCAAACATCCTGAAAGGTATATTGAAAAATATTTAAAGTATAAGAAATTCAATCTCTAAACTTATACTTAAATATATTTTTCAATATACCTCACCTCGAGCACTGTCAATTCTGGGCGCGAAATTGCTCCAAGATCACCTCAAAACTCCGCCTAGACAGTTTGGGCGCCTTCCATCGTCTAGATGACCTCAAGATTGCGCCTTGAGTTGAAGGAAAAGACCTAAGGCGCCATTCCTTGTTGCTCCTGCCAGTTTTAGGCGCCTTGAAGTGAGGATGGAGTTTGAGACAGTGATAGATGGCGCCTTAAGGAGATTGCGCCTAAGAAGATTTTGGCGCCTCAAGGAGTGAGTGTGATAGTGTCAAGGGTGAAGTCTGAGAATGCGCCTTAGGAGACTTGAGCGCCTTGGAGTTGAGGTTGGTTCATTTAAGAGAGTAATGGCGCCCCAGATGGCAAAGGCAATGTGTTGAATCACCAAGGAGAGATGTTGAAGCGCCTTGAGTCTTGATGAAGCGCCTTCAACTTTATGTGCGCCTTGATGAAGATAGGTGATTGGAAAGAAGGATTTGAGCGCCTAAGTGTGGAAGCATTTGAGTTCCAAGATGCGCCTTTGGGAATAAGACATTGAGCATGAAGCGCCCTGAGTGGGTCCATCACTCTGAGAAGATTTTGAGGATTAGCGCCTTATGGAGTAAAGTCTAGAAGTGCGCCTAGAATGAAATAGCACCTTGAATGTGTTAATGCATCTAGAGTTAGATGGGCGCCCTGAAGGAAGAGTAGGATCTGGCGCCTGGGATTAAAGTGCGCCTTGAGGCACCCAAAGGAGCTAAGGCCATCAGAAATGCGCCTAGAAAAGAATACACTCCACATTAGTCATATGTGATCGCCTTAGCATGAGGAGGTCTAAATGTTGTCTTGATCCAAAATTGAAAGAGAATCAACTATTAACTATGTTTGAGATCCTGAAAATGACTAAGTCTGGTAGCCTGAAATCTTGAAACACTGAAAAATTGACTAAGTCTGAAATCTGGTGGATCCTCCAAATTCTATAATCTGCATGTTAAATCTGGTGGATCTGAGACCTATCTCAAACATCCTGAAAGGTATATTGAAAAATATTTAAAGTATAAGTTTAGAGTCTTATACTTAAATATATTTTTCAATATACCTTACTCCTTGGACTTCCTTTTCTGGGCGCATTTCTCTACTCGCAATGACTCCAGATGGCGCCTGCAACTCAAGGCGCCTCCCATCATTCCAACCAACTTCAGAATTGCGCCTTGACATGAGATGAATACAATAGCAAACCACTTTGAGCGCTTGATTGAAAAGTTGTCAAAACTCCGCCTTAGGGTGATAGGCGCCCTTCATGCATCGAATTATCCTTTGTGGCGCCCTAGTATAGAAGGAAATGTTTAAACACTCCAAGTTGCGCCTAGGAGGAATAAGGATTAAAGGTTTAGTTGTAAACAATCTAAGGTGGCGCCTAGAAATGGGGAAGCCAAAACCATGGTTTATTGATTCAAATATTGAAAAATCAGCTTCATAATGTTGGGCGCCTTGATTTGTTTCCCCATACCACCATGAGCGCCTAACGGTAAGTTGTGCGAAATGATTTTATTGAATTGGCGCCTAGGTGTGGGAGTCCTCCCAAAGCAATTACTACATGAAAATGACAAGTATGAAGCCTCATTTGTGTTAGGCGCCCTTTTACCCATCTGCAAACCATTTCTGGCGCCTTGGAAGGAATTACATCACAAAGCACCTTTTGAATGAATCTTTTAAGTGGGAGAAGTCTTTTAAACCCTTGCAATTGCTTGAAATCATTTAAAGTTATGAATGTGGGACTAATTTGTGTTAGGCGCACTTTGTTCCTATTTTTACCTATATTTGCGCCTAAGCTTGAAAAGGATTATTACATGTTTAAAGTTATTCCTATCTTATGAAGTGATTGATATATTGTTTATCTTGTCTTGTAGGATCATCAATCAAGGCTAAGGAGTTATACAAGGAGCGAGAAGTCCGGAGTTACCTTCACATCCAAGGAGTGAAGTCAAGAAATTGCTATTGCAAGAAGAAGCATCATGCTAGCCACCTTTGGAGATCACTTCAAGATCATCATCAAGTTGAGAAGAGTGTTGGTGAAGCCAAGGAATCATCTAAAGGATAAGCATCTAAGTCATCTTCAAGTTGTAGAGGGAACACCACTCTAAAGGATCAAGTTCAAGTCCCCTACATCCATGACATCATGTTAGATCACATCAAATTCAAGTGTACTTCATCAAGGATAATCATGTTCGAAACATTCATCCATCCAAGCTTTATGTCAAGTTCTACAAGCTTCAAGTCAAGGTTCGTCAAGCTTCAAAGTTTCTTCTAGAGGTTATCAACATCTACTTCACATCCAAGGAAGGTGTTATCATCTACACTCAAAGAAGGTCACTTCAAAGGCCATCAATGAAGGATCACTTCATCAAGTCTTCTACATCAAGCAAAGATATTCATCCATCATACTTCAAGCTCCATTCAACCTTCAAGTCCAAGAGATTCTCCTACTCTTCATGAATGAAGATTATCATACATTCTACTTCAAGTCATCATATCTCTACTACTCCACTCTTTAAGAAGAAACATCAAAGAAGATCATCATATCAACTTACCTGCAAGAAAAAGAAACATTACAAAGTCAATCAAATGAGCTACAAGTACCATACATCTAGTTGCAAGAAGAATGAACAAGGCAAGATCTACAAGATGTATTCCTAAACATACAAGTTCTAGCAATCACATTGAATACATCACATAAAGATGATACAATTTTCATAGTATGCTTAGTTGGCATCTATGTGGCAAGTACACATCATTCAATTTTGATTAGCCGCATTATTAAATGCATTAAATGTATCATTTAATGAAAGAAGCCAAAGGGATTCCTATGTGGAGGAATATTTTAAATGCTTTCACCTTACCTTATCACATTGGAAAACGTGCCTTCATTGCCTCCCTCTCTTGTGCTAAAAATAGCAAGTTTGTTGTAACTACCTCTGAGGTGGCACGATCTAGACCCTTGGCTATTGAATTAATCTTAGCCATTCATTGTAATTGGGATTTCTATATAAAGGCCTTGTTGCCTCATTTGTAAGATATAGAAGATAGAAATTAGATTGTAGGCAAGTAGGAGTAGAATAGGAGACTCTCGAAATTTTCTGAGAGGACTTGGAATTGTTGTAAATATTTCTCAAGAGTAATGCAAAGACATTGGAGCTACCTGTTTGGTGTTAAGTGTTATCTTGTGGAATCACATGATTTCTTGTATCTTGATTAAATGGAGAGATGTTTCAAATAGATTAGAAATAGATTAGAGCTCATTGTTGTAATGTTCGTTGTATTGAATATTTGATCAACTCCTAGCTCATGCTTTTAACATTCATCGCTGGTGAATTGTTGTGTAAAGCTAGTCTGAGCCATATTTACTTAAGTTCGATTGTGGATGCTTGTTTGAGCTGCGCCATCTTATGGGTGCTTATATAGGTCTTCATGATTTGAAAACCATTCGCAAACCTTAGGAGATTGCACCAACTTCATGTAGTTGTAGGCATCCTTGGCGAAGTGAAGTTAGGTTAAATCAGGAGTTTGTCTATTCAATACGTCATCATTGCTACATTGACCTTAGATTAGTTTCCTAAACCTTATTCTTTTTTCCTTTTTTATCATTGGAACTTTGTACATACATCATCCACACTGAAAGGAGGAACAAGCTAAATATGAATGAAGAGAAGTCTGTGTAAGTCCCTTTGTAGGTTAACAGCAAAATCATACTTAGTCGCTGAGCTTTCTCTTTTCAAAATCATCAGAAGGAACCTTGGAGTCATCTTGTTTGATCACCTAGTTCAGCATTCGAGAGACTTTGCTCAAGAGGGAGTCAGATACTTAGTATCTCACTCTATTGTTGAATTGTCTAAAAACAATCATCAACATATTTGGCGCTAGAAGGAGGGCGAGCCTAGATATTCTTCATTTCAAGTAGAGCACAAGATACTCTAAGGTGGTGGATTGATATTCCAGAAAATACAAAAAAAGTCGAAAGTCAAAAAATCGAAAAAAGCAAAAAAAAATCAAAAATACAAAAAATCAGATGGAGTTCTCAACCATGGATTCAGGTTTGGATATGCGGCAAGTTGTTGGGTATGATCCTGCAAGTTCAACTCCAATTGTTCTCCAACTATGGTGGTCATTGAGTAAGCGTCTTGGTGGCAAGAGTTTGAAAGACTTCGAGTGCAAATATGGATGTCGTATTCATAATACAAGCGATCATAGAGAAGCAGAATGTATAACATTCTTATCAAGGATGGACTTAGCAGTGCAGAAGAAAATTTCATTCTTACAAGTACATGAGCCAGCGGTGTTTTCAAAGATAGATCCAGATACTCTTGTTAGTGGTGAAGCATTCAAAAGGCTTTATATACTGATCATCAGGCTTTACAATATCTTAATAGTCAAGGAAAGTTGAACCAGAGGCACTTAAAATGGGTTGAGTTTTTGCAGAGTTATACTTTTGTTCTGAAACACAGGAGTTGAAGATCAAACAGGGTTGCAGATGCCTTAAGCAGAAGGCAAAATTTGTTGACAGAAATGAAGATAGAGGTTGTTGGGTTCAATGAGCTCAAAAGTTTGTATCCTGAAGATCCAGATTTTGCGTAGGCTTGGAAAGCTTGTTTGGAACCTGTTACCTTGGACAAAACAAAATGGTTGGATTTCATAATCCAAGATGGCATGTTGCTTAGAGGAAGCCACTTGTGCATTCCGAGGAGTTCCATGACAGAGAACCTAATTAAGGAGAAACATAGTGGGGGATTAGATGGACACTTTGGTTGAGATAAGACCATTGCTATTGTTGGTGAGCATTATTATTGGCCACAGTTGCAGCAGGATGTGAGGAAATTTGTGCAGAGTTGCAGAGTGCGTCAGATGGCAAAGGGAACAAGTCAGAATACAAAGCTATATCAGCCATTACCTGTACCAGAGAGGCCATGGGATGATATTAGTATGGATTTTGTTCTTGATTTACCAAGAACACAAAGAGGACATGATTCCATTTTTGTGGTGGACAGATTTTCGAAGATGGCACATTTTATTCCTTGTAAGAAAACCAATGATGATGTTCATATTGTAGAGTTATTTTTCAGAGCTCAGTGGTGAGACTACACGGTCTACCTAAGAGCATAGTTTCAGATCGAGATACCAAGTTTGTTGGTTATTTCTGGAGGACATTGTGGAAGAAGTTGAAGACAGATTTGAAGTTCAGTTCTGCACATCATCAACAGACTGATGGACAGACAGAAGTGGTGAATAGGAGTTTGGGTACCCTGCTACGATGCTTAGTAGGAGATAAGCCCAAGGGATGGGATTTGATTTTACCACAGGTAGAATTTGCTTACAACAATTCTGTCAATAGGAGTACAGGTAAATCACCATTCCAGATTGTTTATGGGAGTAGTCCAAGAAATGCTTCAGAGTTAAGGAAGTTGGACAAGGGAGAAAAGATAAGTACCGAAGCCGAAGACTTTGTAGAATTTGCAATAAGAGGTGAGAAAGCACATTAATAAGATGAATACTTAGTACAAGGCTAAGGCAGATCAGAAAAAGAGATATAAGGAATTTCAGGTAGGAGATGAAGTCATGGTTCACTTCAGAAAAGAGGTTTCCAGTTGGAACATATAATAAGTTGAAAATGAAGAAATTTGGACCATGCAAAATCCTGAAGAAGCATGATTCGGGAAATGCATGTGAGGTAGAGCTGCTAAGTGGGATCAACATTTCTCCTGTGTTCAACATTGTTGATTTAACATAATATCATGAAGGTGGAACAGAGGATGGACCAATAGAAGAAAAGTGGAGTACTCCGGCATCCATTTCAAGGGAGGAGATAAAAGAGATCTTGGATAACCATGTGAGAAGAAGTACTCGGAATAGGCAATATGAGGAATATCTGGTGAAGTGGAAAGGAAGGCCTGTTGTAGATTCTTCCTAGTTGTCTAAGGCAGAGGTTGACCATTTGGGTTTTCCTCAAACAAACACCTGAGATGTAACAAGGTCACTTCTCAAATTACCCTGGATGTCTGATGTAGGAGCATCCAGTGGTGTAAGGGCAATCTTGCATCACCCAAAAAAAAAAGATGATTCAACATTGTTGATGTTGTTTTCATTTCTTTTCAAAATTTGTATTTTTGGTTCCATAATTGCTTGAATAATGATGTAGAACCTTCAGTTTTTCCAAACTACTATTTTTGGAAAGTTTGCATCTGGGCACGTATGGAAGTGAAAATTTACAGGAAGCTTCGTAAATGAAAAATAAGACCTTTGGCGAAGGAATCAAGCAAAGATCATTTGTGGATTGAAAGATATTAAAATTTTCGTTTCCCAGAAAACCCCTGAAAAAGTTTCAATGTCAGGTTTGAGGCACTTACAGGCCCCGTACGGCCCTGAAAATGGGCAAATTTGGCAAAGCCAATTCTTAGCGTGTAGAGCACTCCGTGAGCTTTCCAACGCTTCAAACAGTTCGTCAATCGGACACCCAGATCAAAAGTTATGGCTCCCAAAAGTTGACCTATTTTTGAAAGGAGATGCAAATTTCGAAATTTGGTTGGAGGCCACCAAAAAGAGCTATTTATGACCATTTTTTGGAACCCTTGGTAGTAGTAGAGATAAGGGGGAAAGAGTAGAGTCAAGAAAAGGTGGGAAAATAGAAACCCTAACAGATTTGGGGCTACAGAAGGCAAAAGGTTTCAGAGTCTGGAGATAAGAAGTTGTAATGTGTTGCAGCCTATAGAGGATTCATCCTCTGATTGTATTTGAGCTTCTGTAATGTAATGTGTTGTCCAAATTAATAAAAGAACATTCCTATTTTCTATGTGCAATTGGTGTTATTGTGTGTTTTGTGATTTACCCCCTTCATCAATTAATCAACCCCTTTTAGTCTCATGCAACCTTTCAAATCATTTCATATTTCCTCAAAGGGCAACACTCCCATGTTTAGTGGCTCCACGTCACTCTTTGAAGAGCTTTATTCACTACTTTTGATTAATTGAATGCCTTAGAGGGAGGCGATTTCCTCATACCAAACTCACAGCTGCTTTAATTGCTATCAAAGAATGCTTTTCGAATGCCCAGCAATGATATTAATCAACACTTAGGGGATAAACCCTAGTAGAAAACTAATACTAATAATGGGGTTTGGATCCCTATCAAAAACTACACAATATTTTGTATTTGCTTTAGCAAATCTCACAGAATATAAAATCGATGCCCTGCAAACAAATACCAAAACCTGTAGAATATCTCTCTCAGCTCCAGCACTAAACCTTCGATATGCAATGAAGAACAATGCATAGCCTCTGTGTGAAACTACCAGCAATCAACTTGGGAAGGTCTTTCACCACCAAGGTTGATCATATCCAAGAGGGTTTTCGTCCTCAAGAAGGCTGAGATGAACCAAATTCGATCTCCAGAACCACAAGGGTTTCAATCAGAGAAATAGAATAAACTTCATAATCCAAATAAGCCCCTCAAATGCCTTTTTATACTTTTTCCACCTAACTCTCTAGAAGCTTATATTTTAAAATTCACTTTTTAATTAAAACTTCATTTTAGCTTCAAAAAAGACCTTTTAATTAAAATAATGATAATTTGACACGCAAGGTCCCTATTTTATGCATCCATCATTTAAAACATTTCATCCCGGTTCCGATGAGCTATAAAACTAAGGTGCTTTTAAAATATTTTAAATAATATTTAGGGACCATAGTAAAATAATTAAAATAAAGCCATTAATACACCCATTTTGTGGAAACTACTGGAATGCATCGGTATTGAAAATTGAATGCACTAGAGTGATCCCAATAAAGAATAATGATAAACAGAACCAACCAAGTGACTTACTATAAATAGACACCCTCTCCAAGATTCTTGGAGAGCACACCAGTAGCTAGAAATCACCCCGGAAAGTGGCATATGAGTCCTCCAGACCCCCTAAGCTCATTGGAATCATCAAGTAACTCCTCTGATAACATTGAACTTGACACACATCCACAAGGTCAGTGCCAACTACAATGCAAGGGAACCCGAAAATGGGGACATTCCACTTTTCCTTTGCCTTAGTCATTTTTCAAGTCTCTTCTCCCTTTTTGTCCTCTTCCTCGCCTTTGTCGGAGATTTCCCTGATCGGCAAACCGGCGGACTCACAAACCACATAATTTGCCGATAAGGCAACCTTTTGTCTTTGCGTTTGCTTTTTAAAAGAAAGCCTTCCTGCTTGGCCCTTTAGTCAGCGATTTCGCCAATCGGCGAACTATAAGTTCGCAAAATTTGAAAATTGTCAATAAAGGCTTCTCTTTTACTTGTTTCTTTTTGCCTCTTTTGAACCTTCCCTTAGTCAGCGAACCGACAGGTTCACAAACTTAACTTTTTGTCAGTAAAGCAGAAGACTAAGGCCAAAGACTTAGAAATTTTTGGGTTTTTTCAGGGGGTCAACCTTAGGTATTTTTGGGGATTTTTACAAGGAAAACACCCTTAGACCTGAAGAACATTAGACACTTAAGCAATTCAACAAAATTTTCAACATTTTCAAGCTGGGCTATTTGACTCTGGGAAGGGGAAAATAGGTCAACAGTAACATCAAATCCAGATTTGAATTTATACAAATATTGCACAGACTAACTTGTTGTTCTTATTCGATAAATGCGACCTGTTGTATTCACTTAAACCCATGCGATTTCTTCATAATGTGTACAGCACTTGGTACGACACTCCCTTTTTGTACTCTTTATCTCATATGAAGATGCTAAATACTGTTTCACTCAACTCATCATACGAGATGCAACTTTCCTAATATGTGATCCCCCAATGTATTAAGTATTGCGGACTCTTTGAACTGCTATAAGGGCCTACCACGCATTAGAGATGATGAACCCTATAGTGTGAATGCTTGAATGGGGCGGCTGAATAATACTATGATTGGATCGATCATAATTAGGCAACCTTCAACACCACTTAAATCTCATATAAGGGTGGCAGACCAAGTAAAATTGTCAAAACTTTGTCACCAACGATTCCTTCACCACAGTGGATTATTTGAAAGTCTAATGCAAGCGATTCCCATCAAGGGCCCACCAAAGCATAGCCAATATAAACAGCAGATTGACTCCTTATCAACACCAGGCCCACATAATAATATGAAGTGATTGGGCCCAATTTTATTTATTTTTAATTCTAAAAAAGGGGACATGACATGGATGCAGTACAATCTGTTGTGACCAAATCACACATCGCCCCATTGCAAATGGGAACCCCCTTTTTTTTGAATTCCAGTGCTTTGCTAAGTCCAGGATGATGTCTTTTGCATGATGAAGTCAGTATTACTTGAGTCCTTAGCTTTGTGATGAATCTTATAGTCGCTTGATTACCTGATCCTGATGTTTGAGACCCTGAAAATGACTAAGTCTGGTATCCTGATCCTGAAGATCCTGAAAATTGGCTAAGTCTGAAATCTGGTGGATCCTCAAAAATCTAGAATCTGCATGTTAAATCCGGTGGATCTGAGACCTATCTCAAACATCCTAAAAGGTATATTGAAAAATATTTAAAGTATAAGAAATTTACTTAAATATATTTTTCAATATACCTTACCTCGGGTACTGTCAGTTCTAGGCGCGAAATTGCTCCAGGATCACCTCAAAACTCCGCCTAGAATTTAGGGTGCCTTCCATCATCTAGACAACCTCAAGATTGCGCCTTGGGCAAGGAAGGCTTCAAATCAAAGCGCCTTGATTGAAATTGATGTCGAGAAGCTTGAAACACTGCAAATTTGACAAGGAAGAGGCATTCAGGTTTAGGCGCCCATTGTATGTTCAGAGGATCTTAAGAATTGCGCCTTGAGTTGAAGCAAAAGACCTAAGGCGCCATTCCTTGTTGCTCTTGCCAGTTTTAGGCACCTTGATGTGAGGATGGAGTTTAAGACAGTGATAGATTGCGCCTAAGGGTAGAATAATCTCATAAGGGTATAACAAGTATTGGAGAGCCTTAAGGATGTCAAGATTGAGCTACATGAGTTTAGGCGCCTAGATTTAAGAGGAGGAAAACACCATTCAATGAGCGCCTAGATTTGGGAGAAGACCCAGGCAGAGACCCAAAGGTGCGCCTAAGGTGGGAGCTTGTCAAGTCATCAATGACGACAATGAATTCACATTTGGAAGACCTATTGAAGGTTTGGACTTAGTCAAATTTGTTTGAGGAAGCCTAGGCGCTGATTTCAACTAGTATAGACTCCACATTACGCCTAGCAATCAAATTGAGGTGTTTTACTTGGAAAACCAACTAGAGGAGTTAGGCGCAAATCCACCCCTGTTCAACCATTAATTTGCGCCTTGAAAGGAAGTTGTTAAAAGTCATCAAAGCCAAGGCGCCTTTTTGCATGGATAGCTTCATTAGAATGCACCTAACAATCAAGAGGGTTTGGATTCATCTATTTTAGCGCCCAAGAGAGAATTCATCTATCTGAGTGCCTTAACATGTGTAATTCATTGAGCCAAAATGGGCGCCTTGATCAAGTTTTAAGTTTTGAAGACTAAGACACAAGCTGAATATCCTTGGGCGCCCTTTCTTACCTTTATAAATCATTTTGGCGCCATAGTGTTTGTGGATACTTCAATTAGCGCCTAAGAGAGAATGGTTGTCTGGACCCCATAACTTTGAGTGCCCTAGATTCAAAAGGTTAGAGGTATAAGGACTAAAGGCACCTAAGGGAGGGGTTGATCATTGAAGTAAGTTTGAGTGTTTTGGAGTCATGAAACACCTTTCAGAGGGTCAAATTATGTTAAGCACCATTTCACATCTAAGTACTCCAAGTTAACACCTAAACAGAAAGGAAGTAAGTGTCTTAATGTTAAGCGCCCTTTGTATATGAAGTAACCTCATCCTAGCGCCTCAAATGAAGTTCCCTTACGATTAATTTCACTAAGTAAGTTTGGCGCAAGATCTCTCTGGAATAGCTATAAAGGTTGCCTAACATTCAAGAAAGTTCGAAATCATAACTGTGAGCGCCTAAGACAGAGTATTTCAAAGCATGAAAAGTAAAGTAGTCTAGGCGCACATTCCCATCTCTGCAAGCCTATTTTGGTGCCTAGGAGTAAGGAAGGTAAGATTCTGGCATTTTGAAGTTACCTTGAGATGAGGATGTTTTAAAAATTATGCCTTGATTCAAGAACATTTAGGATCCTTCAAACATATGAGAATGGGAGGTATTCATCTAAGTCTAGGCGCTCCATGTGTTGGGAGAATTCATTTTTGGCGCCAAGAAGGTGTTGGAGTTTGTCAAGTTCTAAAGGATCTTTTGTAATGACTTGGAGGTATAAAGGCATGAAGGTGGAGTCATTGAAAGTTGAATGAGCATAGTCTAGGTGCACCTTTTGTCAAAATCAACCTTAAGATGGCGTCTAGTGTTAAGAAGCCTTTCAAATGATTAAAGTTCACCCAAGATAGGTGCCTTTTGTTATTTAAACTACCTCATATTAGCGCCTCAAAGCTTAAATGCTAAGTTCATCAAAAGAGCGCCTAGGAGACATAAGGGTTGAAAATGAGGTGTTGAAAAGTCTAAGAGTGGGCGCCTGAGGGGGAAAAGTTATCTTATGGCCTTCACAAATGTTTAAAGTATAAAAGCCGTCAGGTATAAGGCCTTATGAGCTAAGGCGCATTGCACTTTTACCAACCAAAATAGCGCCTTAGGAAAAACTCACATGAAATAGCATCTAGGAGTAGGCGCTTGGGAGAAAGAAGCCTCCTAAGGCATGTCTTATGGGTGGAGGTCTTCAAAATGTCAAGAAGATATCCAAACATAGCTAGGCGCCAATCCTTGTCTAAATAACACCAAATGTGCGCCTAGAAAAGGATACACTCCAAGCCAGTCTAATGTGAGCGCCTTGGAAAGAATTACTTCAATTGACCTCTAAGAGTAGGCGCCTTGAAGAAATTTGCATAAGATGACCCTTTTGGAGTGGGCGCTTGATAGATAAAGTCATTTTAAGATATGATTGGTCACTTAGGAGTGTAAAAATGTCAAAATTGAAGCCATTTGTGTTGGGCGCCCATTCTTACCTCTGCCATCAAGATTGGTGCCTCAGGAAGAAACTGCATTGGAAGACATGTTTTGAATGAGTCTTTTGAGTGAGATTGACCTTTTTAAACTATTGCAATTGCTAGAAATCATTTTGAATAATGAATGTGGGATTAAATTGAGTTAGGCGGCCCTTTGTTCCTCTTTTTACCTATATAAGCGCCTAAGCTTGAAAAGGATTATTACATGTTTAAAGTTATTCCTATCTTATGAAGTGATTGATATATTGTTTATCTTGTCTTGTAGGTACATCAAAAAGGATAGGAGTTGTTCGAGGAGTCACCATTGAGCGAGGAGCTTGGAATCACCTTCAAGAAGGAGTCATCATCTAAAGAATACTTCAAGATCATCAAGAGCGAGTACCTAGATCACTTCAAGTTGGAGCATTTGAAGATCATCAAGTTGCATCATTGAGAGGAGTGTTGGTGAAGTCAAGGAATCATCAAGAGCAAGTACCTGAGTACCCTTCAAGTTCAATATTCATCAGTGACATCATTGTAGTCGGTCATAATTGTAGTCGGCCGTAGTCAGCCAAGTAAATAATCATAAATTAATTAGTGTTGTTATGTTAGGAGTGTTATCGAAAATTAACCCCGACAGTTGGATAGTTATAGAGTCGTTGCCAACGGTTGGTATCTCAACCAACCTTGGCCAAGTTATATATTGGCTTAATACTTTGTAGTCGAGGGGACCCCACAGCATTGTAACATTGTAGTGTAATACTGATATATTCAATGAATGGGAACAATGCTTTATTCTGTGCAATGCTGTTATAATTTCATGCTCTGTGTTATGCACTATACTACTTAACTCTGTTTACTTCATATTCTGTGAAACACACCATGTTGCGGTAAACATTTGGCGCCGTTGCCAGTTCGAAAACGGGTCGAGGGTGACAAGTTGAGTCGTCCGATGCCATCGGGTGACAAGTTGATGACAAGTTGAGACCATCGGATGACAAGTTGGCTATCGATGACAAGTTGAGTCGTCGGAAACCATCAGACAAGTGGCATCATCAGAAACAAGCAAACCGTCGGGTGTAACCAAGGTCGAAAAAAAAAAAACACAATGAAGATGGCGTTGTGATGGGGCAGCCGACCGAAGAGCCAGTACAAGCAAACGAGGATCGTGAAGACGCTCTCAGACGAGAGATCCTTCAGTCGGTCATCTGGGATCAATTGCACGTCGACCAAGAGGTCGACCATCTCTTCACCCGAGTAGTAATTAATGCCCATACAACTCAATAAGGATAAGAACCGAGTACCAAGTGGGCATGAAACACCAGAGGAAAGAACACGAAGATCGTTGAGATTAAAGGAACAAGAAGAACGAAGGAAAACACTGAGACAAATTGTCAATGAACATCATCATGCTGACGAAGGAATTTTCAAGACACCGCTGACAAATAAAGAAAAAGGGAATGAAAATGAATTGACAGAAGAAATTGAAAACAGCATACGCCACATCGGAGAGTTATCCATATCGGACGACAAAGGGCCGAGAGTTGGAAGATCTGAGCCTAAGACCCCAGGGCAGAGGGAGTATCAGAACGAACCCGAGGAGACTCAAGGTGTAGAGGACGCTGACAGAGAATGCGGGGAAGACTCGAACATGGCCGAGAGTGCAAGTGACGCACCGGGAGGTTGCAAGAGAACCAGTCCAGTCAGGTCCAACGCACAAGGAGGGCATCGGGGAAGGATGGTGACTCCGCCGGCCGAGAGGCAGAAGCTGCCAAAATTTACGGGGGATGGGTCAGAAGATCCAGTACGACATTGTAAGACGTGTGAGACGATTTGGATAGCCAATGGGCAAGATGATGTGGACTACTGGCTGAAAGCATTTCCAGCGACACTGAGATATAGTGCCATCGACTGGTACACAGAATTGGCCCAAGCACACAGGGCATCAAGGAGATTACTTAAGAAGGCATTCCAAGACGAATTCAAACTTCTGAGGGATGACAGTGAAATTGTAGCAGAGATCTATAGTACGACGCAAGGGAAGCACGAGAACGTGCGAACCTACAACCGGAGACTGAAAGAATTGTTGGGAAAACTGGAGACTCAGCCGACCGACGGGCTGAAGAAGCGATGGTTCATCGAAGGGTTGCGTCCATCGCTGAGAAAGAAAATGAAAGTCGTGCCTCCGTCATCATACGATGAAGCGTACAATCGAGCGATGGATATAGAGTGAAAATAAAATATCCTTTCGAGGAAAAATGAAGACGGATGACGAGGAGAGTACGGACGACAACAGCGACAGTGAGTCCAAGACCGTACAAGCACTCAGGAAGGACATGATGAGAATGATGAAAGAATTGAAGGCCGACAAGGAGAGTATGAGGGAAGCCAGAGAACTATGGTGTATGGATTGCAAGGAGGAAGGTCACGCAAAGGCAAACTACCCGAAGAAGTTCTGCGATATCTGCCAAGTGATGGGACATTCCATCAAGGAATGCCCATACAATCTAAAAGCAAGGGGTACGCAAGTTTTCTTCACTCAAGGAGAACCGTCAACACCGCCAAACACACCACCAAAGCCCCAGTACAATAGCAATGCATCCCCTGGAGGTTACAGAAGTAACAATAGCCTGAGGAACAGAATACAGTACGATAGTAAGGGGAGGCCCATGATACAATGTAGAAAGTGCAATGAATGGGGTCACTTTGCCAGAGAATGCCCAAACAATAATCAGAACACAATAAATGCATTATGCAAGTGGTGTGGGCCTGGAGATCACGAAGAAAAAGATTGCCCAAAGAAAAAAGGGGTGAACATGATCAGTTTCAAGGAAAATGATGAAGAAATCCTTGCTATCACCCGAGCACAGTGGAAAAAGGCCACTTATCCAAATCCCCGTAGGGAAAAAGAAAGACTCCGTGAGGCACGAAAGGAAGTGGAAGCTGCCATGAAAACCGAACGGAGGAACTCAGACAAAAAGGCAACCGCAACCCTACGATCGGAATCGGACAAGAACATAACAAGCCAAGTACTGCAAGCTACCATACCAATTAAATTGGCAGACCTCCTCCAAAGCTTGCCTCAGTTAAAAGTAGCAATATCCAAGGTAATGGAAGACAACTCGCACGAAGGCCAAGCCCACACAATAGAAGATGTTATAGTAGAACCACCGCCAACAGGAAAACAAGTACTCGACCCGAGGTTGCTGGCGATTGATATTGGAAAGAAACCGGCCGTAGTACATATGGAAATCCTTGGACGAAATTTGACAAATACCATAGTCGATGGTGGATCCGAAGTAAATGTACTACCAGAAGAAACTTGGAAGAGCCTCAGGAAGCCTACTCTATGGCCACAAAACTTCCAGTTAGTGGGAGCCGACCAGCACGGGATCAAGGCGCTGGGAGTGCTAATGGCTCAAAAAGTAAGAATCGGTACCCAGCAATTTTTGTTAAATTTTGTAGTCATAACAGCACAGAATGCGTCGTACAATGCATTACTCGGCCGAGGATGGCTAATAGCCACCAAGGCCAACCACAACTGGAAGAAAAACACTCTGTCCATAGAAAATAGACGTAAGAAATTTGTCATTGATTTGAAGACACAAACCGTCAGCGAAGAGTTGGCGTCAGATTCTGACTCGGATGAAGGGAACTCGACAGAAGGTGGGAAGGGGCCAATGGAGCCCGATGATGGAGTGCTGGAATTACAGGAATGCTCAGAAGACGAGACAAATTCATTCAGCGGGTTATTCCACTGGCAGATGGAAGATTACGAGTTCTTTCAACCGGAATGTAATATGATTTCAATAAAAGAAGTCGGCGAAAGCTCTCCGATGAACAATGCAAGTCCTCGTAGTGCAAGTCCTGGCAATGCAAGTCATGGCAGTGCAATTCTTGGCAAAACTCGGTCGAAGAGTGAAACACTCGACAACTCTAGGCCGACGAGTGAAAGCCCGAGCAACTCTAGGCCGACAAGTGAAACATTGTTCACGAATGAAACACTTGATGGATTGACAAACACTCGATCACTTGGCAAGAGGGAACCAGTAATGAGTGACAAAGGGGAGGAAGGTAGTAATCAGCCGGAAGTAACAGAGCAAATAGTGGTAGAGACAAGTCGACTAGAACAGACAAGTCGACCAGGAGAGGCACAGAAAGAATATACAGAGGGTGAAGCCAAGATAAATGATGCACATAAATTTGAACCAGACAAGGTGATCAGGTATGAGGAGCCAGTGGCAAGCAAGGTGAAACGAGGTGATGGAACTAACGACAGGAACCCAGTATTGAAAACGCCGGCCATAAAGAGACCATACAGAAGGAATAAAGACTATAGAGTATTTCAGCCGACTTGCAATTTTTTGGCGATCAGTGAAAAGCAACAGAGAAAAAATGATGTTAAAAAGTTGGACAGTTTGTCGAACGTAGTATGTGGCTTCCGAAAGACAACAATTCTGGCAATAATTCCGACCCCTGCAGATGAGTATAAAATCAATAAAGTCAGAGTTGCAGATCGAACGTGGACCCCGTCGAAGAAAAATAGAAAAACCCGATTGACATGGATGAAAAATTGGAAAAAACGGAATAAAAAAAATGTCGGAAAAATTTTGAAAAAAAAGGGTACGACGTGTCCAGACCGTACGACGTGTCCAGACCGTACGACGTACAACATGGGCTGTACTACGTACGGCTAACAGAAAAAAAAAAGGAAAAAAAACAGACAAGTCGTACGACGTACGACCAGGCTGTACGACACACTGTTGAGTCGTACGACGTACAGCATATGGCCTGACAGAAAATCAAAAAACAGAGAGAGAAGACAGCTGGTCGTACGACGTACGACCAGATCGTACGACGTACGGTTGGGTCGTACGTCGTACGGCCAACCACCCCGCCGTGCAAGTTCATTTCAACAATGAAAGCTAACAGATAGGGAGTTAAAAGAAAATGCCAGATGAAAAAGAAGTTTTTGCTGAGGCCGTACAACAAATTCAAGCCAGGAGACACGACTATATGAGTTTTTGGATTGCAAATGAGTGTTCAATTTTGCCAGAAAAATGATGTGCGCCATGAAGGTCCAAATGGTTTTGAAGGTGTTAATTTGGGCTTGGCGGCGGGGCGCTGCCCCTCGACCCCGCTGGGGGAGCTGCCCCCAGATCCCCATTGGGGGAGCTGCCCCCAAACCCCCATCAAATCGGTACTATCTTGATTCAGTGAGCAAAGGGGTGCAACATTCGCAGCATTCAGTGTGTTATCAAGTTGGGTCCCTTGGTTGGTGGGTCTACTGGCAGGTGTTCCAAATATGTTGGTTCTACTTTTACACAGCTCCTACTTCAACATTGTTGTCAGCAAAAAGCTTACTTAATGTCACTTGATATTTTTCTGTCGTCTGGAAGATGACTAATTTTGTGGGGGGGATGATGTAGTCGGTCATAATTGTAGTCGGCCATAGTCGGCCAAGTAAATAATCATAAATTAATTAGTGTTGTTATGTTAGGAGTGTTATCGGGAATTAACCCCGACGGTTGGATAGTTCTAGAGTCGTTGCCAACGGTTGGTATCTCAACCAACCTTGGCCAAGTTATATATTGGCTTAATACTTTGTAGTCGAGGGGACCCCACAGCATTGTAACATTGTAGTGTAATACTGATATATTCAATGAATGGGAACAATGCTTTATTCTGTGCAATGCTGTTATAATTTCATGCTGTGTTATGCACTATACTACTTAACTCTGTTTACTTCATATTCTGTGAAACACACCATACTGCGGTAAACAATCATGTTGGGTCACATCCAGTTCAAGTACACTTCATCTTCAAGTTGCCTCATGATTGAAGGACATTCATCCATTCAACTTCAAGTTCCGTTCCACCTTCAAGTCCAAGAGAAACTTCTACTCCGATTCATGAAGTAAGCTTCATCATCTACTCTTACATGAAGGAAGTATATATCATCGTCATCTACTCTATTACTCACTCTACATCAAGAGCATCATCAAAGAAGATTCACATCAACCTGCCTACAAGAAGAAGAAAGAATCATAAAGTTAATCAAGTGAAGCAACAAATATTATACATCCAATCTACAAGAAGAATGAACAAGGCAAGATCTACAAGATGTATTCCTAGACATACAAGTTCAAGCAATTACATCAAATACATCACTACAAGATGATACAATTTTCAAAGTATGCTGAGGTGGCATCTATGTGGCGAGTGCACATCATTTTAAATGCATTAAATGTATAATTTAATAAAAGAAGCCAAAGGGGTACCTATGTGAAAGATGTTTTAAATGCTTTTGCCTTACCTTATCACATTTGAAAACGTGCCTTCATTGCCTCTCTCTTTTGTGCTAAAAATAGCAGTTTATTGTAACTACCTATGAGGTGGCACAATCTGAGCCCTTGGCTATCAAATTGATCTTGTCCATTCATTGTAATTTAGGCTTTTATATAAAGGCCTTGTTGCCTCATTTGTAAAGGAGTAGATCATTAGTAGTAGTAGAGAGTAGATTTTAGGAGTAGAATAGAAGAGACTCTCGAAATTCTCTCAGAGGACTTGAAATTGTTGTAAATATTTCTCAAGGTTAATGCAAAAGACATTAGAAGTTTATTTGATGTTCGAGTGTTGTCTTGTGGAATCGCATGGTTTCTTGTACTTAATGAAATGGAGAGGTGTTTCAAATAGATTAGAGCTCATTGTTGTAATGTATGTTGTATTGAATATTTGATCAACTCCTAGCTCATGCTTTTAACATTCATCGCTGATGAAGTGTTGTGTAAAGCTAGTCTGAGCTTAAATTGTATAAGTTCGATTGTGGATGCTTGTTTGAGCTGCGTCATTCAATGGGTGCTCATATGAACCTTCATGATTTGAAAACCATTCGCGTAACCTTAGGAGATTGCACCAACTTCATGTAGTTGTAGGCATCCTTGGCGAAGTGAAGTTAGGTTAAATCAAGGAGTTTGTCTGTTCAATACCTCATCATTGCTTTATTGACCTTAGATTAGTTTCCTAAATCCTTGTCCTTTTTTCATTTCTTTATCATTTAAGTCTTGTATATATGTCATCCACATTGAAGGAGAGATAAGCTAGTGAAAGAAGAAGAGTCTGCGTAAGTCCCTTTGTGATTATCAGCAAGATCACATGTAATCACTAAGTTATCCACCATAAGTAATAGGAAAAGGAACCTTGGAGTTACTTCACTGGATCACATTGTTCAGCCTTTGAAGAGCTTTATTCAAGAGAGAGTGGGATACTCTAGTGTTTTACTCTATTGTTGACTTGTCTAAAAACAATCATCAACACAATCCTTTGAGCAGGGTGGGTTGTTAGGTGGAGATGATGAACAAGAAGTGGTAGTGTTGGATGAAGAGATGGCCCAGCTAAACCTAATGTGGGTTTGGCATGGAGAACTCTAATAGGTCAATGTGTCAATTCTTGGGCTCCATAGGTCCCTGTCTTGCCATGATTCCTCATTCTTTGGGTTTCTCATTCTCTTTCATGTTGTCTCAACAATTTAGTTTCTTTATTTTCTACAATCATGGTTTTCACTACCATACTCTTAGAAGCTTTTTGTATTGTGACTCTAGCTACATGTCCAAGCTTCACGCCCATAGGGGCACTTCCTATCTTTTGGTGCCTCGTCTCTTAGTTGTACACTCATTGTAGCAATTTTGTACAATGTGGTTCTAAATGCATGACCAGGCTTAATGTCCATAGAGACAATTTTCATTGTCAAGGGTTCCCAATAAAATCCCTCATTTAACTATCAAAAATGAATATATCTATATAGAAGTCTTGTATACCCATATAATGTAAATGAAAATCTTTTTAAAAACTTGAATGTAAATTTAGTTATTTAGCAAGTTGCCTTCTTCAATTTTTTTTACTATAAAATTCAGGGAAACTCAACTACTAAAAAAAGAAGCAATACAATTTGGCATGTGTATGTGTGTGGGGGTGTATAATGTGTGTACTATATTTATTAAAACTACTTGAAAATAGTAAATACTAATGAAAAATAGTAATTAATATTGTTACTTTATAGATTAAATTAAATGTATATTGCCCTTCGGGGCGCAATGTGGTGGTGAGTTCACTTGGTTGCGGTGAGCACCACCAGGGTTCAAATCCCCACTGGGCCAATGAGCTCGCAGGCCTTGTGCCTTCGTTGGGCTGCCGTGCTCGTAGGATATACTCTGATCCTTCGCTGGGTTGGCATGCTCACAGGCCGTGGGCCTTCGCTGGGCCGACGAGTTCGCGGATTTGAACTGAAGGGCGCTAATGCCTGGGTGATAATGCCCATTGGGGACGGAGACCCCCCAGTTGTGGTCTCAGGCGATAAAGCCGATGGGAAGAGATCCCCCGTAAGGGTGTCTCTGGGCTCGAACCAGGCTAAAAAGTCGGGTAACCCCCAACAAAACAAAAAATTAAATGTATATTAATTAATAATTATGATTTAATACAATATCATAACCATTACTGAAATAATTTTAGAAAGTAGATTAATAACTCTTAATATAGTAACTTCATTGTCATGTTATAGTGCTATATATGATAATTATATTGATGTATTTAATTTGATGTCGCCCTTATATATGAACTAAATCTAGTAACATTATATGCAAATAACAAAAGCACATTCCCTTGGTCATTTTCCCAAGGTGAAAACCATAATCCTTCATCATTTTCTTAGGATGAATGTCATTTCTGGTCCATTATTTGCCTTGGGTGAAAAGAATATCCATCCTTCCACAACAGTAATCTTAGAATGACTAAGGTATTTATATTTTAATCATAATAAGTTCTAAGTTAATGGCTAAGCATTGTGCAATTCGTCAATAAATAACCTTGCCAATCTAATGACAGTTTAGTGTGCAGAGTTTTAAATTTCCCTGTCTATTCACTAAAATATTAATTCATAGCTTAGGATTTTCATGCAGATCTTTTCACTGGCTAACTTCAATAAGAAGATATTAAACCATATAACTTCTCAACTTGATAGAAGATTTGACTAGAGAAAATAAAGTGAACATTTTTTTGCCTAATGCTCAAGTAAAATAATAAAATATAAATGGGCTACTTAGGTTAGTTAAGCCAAGGCCTCTTTCCAATGGATGGCTGCACCTAAATCCTACAACACTTAACGCATTTTCTGCAACAGACAACTAAATATTTGCAATTGCACCACCTGCATTTTCATGTTCGTGTTCCATGATATACATTTCTTTTACTGTGTAGTGTCTCCAGCAGCCTTCTTTTTAGAAGACAATCCCAATACTATTGAGGTTCAGCAAAACCAAAATCCTTGATGACCATTACTCCCTCCATTTGGGTTGATATTGCAGAAAGAATTTTTTACCATAAAATTTACCCCTGGCATCCATTGCCATCTGCAACTTACGTATTCCAGATGTCTCAATCATGCTTAATTCAAGAAACAAGTTAAATCCATGGTCAATGATGCCAAGAAGTTGTTGCTTCACCATATTGTAGTTTTCAATCCACAGATGCCCACAAATGTAATGTCCCCTTCTAGTAAGCTCAAATTGTCCTCGACCTTGCACAATTTCAACTCACAAAAAGGAAACATTAGTACTCCAATTTTTTATTTTCATATCATAATTAATATAAATCCATTTTTCTTTCCAAATTTACTATAATCACATGATTCATATACATGGTCATATTCTTATTCATGTTAGTCATAATCAGATTCATATTATCCATAATCATATTGTTCATAATCATATTCATATGCACATTCATATTCATATTTTATTCATATTCATTTTCATACTCATTCATATGCATACTCATTTTCATAGGCCTCAAGTGCTATCCTTGGGAGGATCATATGTCACCCTATCATTAATCTATCCCTAACTCCATAGGCATGGTTCGTTAAGGAGACACAACCATCCCATACGGAGGCCCGATGGCTTCACACTACACCCGAGGTACTTCACCAATCGGCTCAAAGAACTTCATGCTACACCCGAGCATACTTCATTCATTTGAGAGTCACCTACCGTAGGGCACAAATTACATTGATGAGCTCATCATACCATAGGCCCAAGGCTTCACCTCACACCCGGAGGTACTTCATCTTCTTGAGGGTCACCTAGGTCCAATAACATTCTCCTGATTTTCCCATACACCTAGGATGGCAAGATGATTAATGATGAGGCTAATCCTCTTTTCGGATATGGCACAATCCTATGATTTTAAGTCCTTATTAACATTTCACACATGATGCCTTATAAATAGGTCATCTTGGCCTTATATCATAATTGGCCAATAATATATATCACATGATCATATTCCATTCTCATCAGCATTGATTTCTTATGCATAATCATATTCATTTATCATATCAATCTATTCTTTCTATGCATATTCATGATCACATATCTAAGATCAATCTATTATTCTATCATCAATCATTGTCATAATGTCTATTGTTAAAATCATATATGTACACATATATTTTATCATTTAATTCCATTTTCATACTTAACACATATATCAAATCCTACTTAATAACATTATCATTTATATCATACAAGTTATAAATTGAACAAGTAAATATAAATTCTTACAAATCATAAATTGAATAAGTAAATATAAATACTTACTTACCTGCTATAACTTTACCTGTTACCTATTGCTGCCGTCTTCTTTCTATTTTCCAATAGTTTCCTTGCTCGATGGAATAACTAATATAATTTTTTATTGTATTGCTGTTGTTTATATATTTTATAATATATATTTTCACTCCCTTTTACTGCTGATGTACATATCTCTATATATTAATTTATGATATCTTTATAGAACATACAATGAGATTACAATATTTGTTTGGTAACATAATGAAAAGAAAGGTTTTAGAGTGGTAAGGCCCCTTTCCAGATTCAACCAAAGCTCTAGATAAGCAATTTGTTGTCCCTGATATCTTCCGGATCCCACTTCTCTGCTGTACCATTACCTGCTTCTTCTTCTCCAGCAATCATCAGTATGTGAGGCAACGAAGAGAGCAATGAAGAAAGAAAGAGATCAATTTCCATCAATTTCTTGAAATAGCAACATATTCTATTGATTGATCTGGTTTGATCAAAACAACCAATCTAGAATAGATCTAATTGTGAATGTAACACATCATCATTCTCGTATCTGCATTTATGTAGATACACTAAGTGGATTGTATGACCCTTAGGACAACTACATTTACAGTTCATGTTTGTATTCAAGACATGTAATTGACCAAGACAAAATGTACATGTGATTGGGAGAGTTGAGAAAAGTGTGGAAAAGACTTGGTATGTAACTAACCAAGACAAAATGAATGTGTGGCTGGAACAGGTGAGAGAAGTCTGGCAAACACTTGGTAAGGAGTTTGGAACCCCAAGAAGGCAATATGGCTTCTCTACTTTTTTTGAGAAAACACGGGAACAGATTCGTGCTGGACCAGAATGGACAATCATCAATGCGTGGCAGATTCAGTCACAACTGAACATGTCCAAATCTCAACAGAACACAGGCAGCTATTGACATGGCCAAACTCCTCACCAAGATACCATCAATGACATTCTGAATAAGAAAGACAACATGCCAGCTGCCCAGATTGGAAGCTAGGTTGATTGGCATCCTGTTTGTCGAGTTGTGTCATAGTTTGGAGTCTTACGTGTCGCTTTTGGAAAACAAATTATGGTCAAGACTTAAGAGTCTTGGAGGGCAGCTAAATAGCCATCTGAAGTTGGTTTCTCAGTTGCTGCCAGTAGAAGGTGTAATAGCAGAGATCATAATGAATTGAAACAAGGAAGACAGGCTGTGGTATGTTACGTTAGCCTCATAAGATCACAATCTTGCATTCTTAGTGAAGATTGAAGGCACAGCCTCACTTTCTGGACCTTTCCCATACGGTTTCTTCATGGTAGATCCTATCTTGTTTACTTGTGCACATATTTTTATATTCTTCATTTCAGCGTTTCTTTGTCCAGTTCTCGTTTCCTTGTATATAATTCTTGCAACATGGATAGCTCTATGAATGCCAGTACATAGGCAAAGTACTAAATCTACACATAATCAAATAAAATAGTCATAGACTGATTGAAATTTGTATTTCTGAATTGGACATCAGCACAACTAAGCTAATTACAAATTACCAATCACTTTGGCCTGTTCACCTACAGACCACAGATTCCACATCCGCTCAAGCCTATTCCCCAGAGCACAAATCAGCTTTTCCCTCTCCATAACTTCAAGTGGTTTGGGGCAATGAGCCATTCTTAAGCCAGGGAGTCCACAGATCATCATCAATGGATCTCCGCATGCGCTCATCATTGATTGGTCATGATGTGAATAGGGCCCTTTGAGGCATTACATTTTTTTCTATGCAGAAGAAGTGCAGTGAACAGTGCACACAGAAAGTACAAGCAGCAAAGTCAAAAGGTCAGTCCTACAAGAGCAACCCTTGGATCATGATCCATATGGATCATAAAATTGTAATAAAAATTTGTAATTTCATGAACGGTAAAATAGATTCAGAACCTAGACAGAGGACAGAACAAATTGGTCAGAAAACAGAGCAAAAAAATGTAAAAGGGTGGATCCACAGCTGTGATAGCATCCAGGACAGAGTTAAAACCACAGTACTGACCCCTGACTGTGTAACTCAGAATTTGAAACAAACAGAGGCCATTTCGACTTCCATATTAGCGGGAACTCTTCTAGGGCCCAGGAGATTGTTCCAGTATCAGCAATTCTATAAATGGAGGTGGAAAGCAAATGTTTCAGACATGGGAGGATTTAAACAAAGTTGTATTGAGCATGTAAGGAAGATTCATCTGTTCATAATGGGATTGAAGGAACTGACACAATTGTGTATGCACTAGAGGAGCAATGAGCAGCTTGCATCCAAGAAACTCATTGTACTTGGTAATTTGCTACATAATATAGGTACTAGGTATTTGCCCCTACCACAAAAACTGGCTTTTCCCCCTCACGGGTTTTCCAAGATAAATTCTTGAGTTCTTGCGTGGGATTCATTTTTATTGCAGCATGTTTCTTTCTAATTTGATCAACAATTCCCTCTCTCTAACATTTTCATTTGAATATGCAAGAGGCACAATATGTTAGCACAAATTTGGATTCTTGAGTTTTATTAATTTAGAGAATTTGCAGAGTATTTTTGGTATCCAAGCAGTTTTGATCATGTGGGATTTGTGGAAGCGTGTGTATGACAGTGACATGAACATAACAAACCCAAATGGAGGAGATGAATGCACAGGTAACCACATGAAGAAACCAGTAATGGTTGGGCCAACCAAAAGTACATAAAAAGAGAGCAAATGAAGATGGCACAAGAGCAAACCTCAACAAATAATTTAGTAAAAGCTCTAGCAAAGAAATTTGGCATAGGGGAAGAAGAAGGTAAGGAAAGTGAGAATTTCTTGAAAGAGCCATTCAAAGCAAAAGAGCCAACTCTGTTTAAAGTAGAAACTAAAGTGTTAATTAAAAATTTTAATGGAGAAAGTAATGTCGAAAAGTTCAATTCTTGGTTAAAGCAATTAATTTACTTTAGTGTTCACAAAGTTTATCAGGCACAAAGAATTAACTTTGCACACATCAAAATGGAAGGACATGCTCCTGTATGGTAAGAAAATTATGTAACTAATTGTGAAAATGTCATGTCCCCTTTTCGGAGTGATCACAAATTCAAATATTTAATTTGAATTAGCACCAAGGTGTCTTTGTTTTGTTACCAAAATCTATTTAAGATATATTATTGAATATGATCAGATGATTACAAGAAAGAGCAAATGCTCTTATAAAGAGATTACAAACTCTAAGAATAGACGAACAGCTAGCACAAAGCAAAAAGCTGAAGCTAATAAAGCATAAAACGAACTTATCCTAGACGAAAACTAAAAGAAGGAATAAGGCAACAAGATTGACCATTATAGAAACTAACTAATTTATTTTAATACCCCCCCTTAATGGTCAATTTCCTAACTATAGAAAGTTCCCCCCCCCCCTTAAAACTGATAACTGATCCACAAGCATCTGAAAATATCACGCAGAAGAGTTGGCCTAAAAGGCGTAGAAAGAAGACTCCTGCTCAGAGTGCTCGGCGACATGGGCTGATGGTGCTGATTCTTCAGGCCTGGACTGTGCAGCAGCCAAGCGTTTCCAGCAATCCTTTTTCATATGGCCAAACTTATGGCAGTAATTGCATTGGATGTACTTCTCAGAAGGGTCCTATGACTGACCCTAACTGAATGGCTGAGAGGGCGGATTGGGGCCCTGATTCTGCTGAAAGGACTTGGCAGAAAATGCCTGCTCGGAGGAGGAAGTAGCACTGCTACCGAACTGTGGTTTCCATCAATCCTGCTGCAAGAGTTTGTTGCAGAGATCTGAAAACTTTAGGGTAACATTAGTTGAAGTAATGTTAAGTGTCTCGATAAAGTGCTTGTAAGAGTGTGGTAGACTTTTCTAAGTGATAACTACCATATCTTCCTCATCCATGTCTCGACCAATCATCGTCAACTAATCACGGATGTCCTTGATTTTGGTGAGATGCTCCTGTAGAGACATCTGTTCATCCATCATGATTGAAAAAAGCATGTTCTTTAAAAAGAACGCACGGCTCTTGTCGGACGTTTCATGAAGATCCTTCAATAAATCCCAGATTTCTTTCGTTGTTTTCCCAGACGGAACCTGAAGCAGTTGATCATCAGTAACTGATAACTTGATAAGCATCACCGCTTCACAATTTTGCTCATCGAATTTTTCTTGATCTTTACCCGCCATTTGAGGACATGTAGTTTTGCCCAGAACTAGCTGGTCAAGACGCCGATACTCGAAGATTGTCATCATGCGCTACTTCCTGGTGTTGTAATTTTTTCTGTTGAACTTTTGACTACTCTCCAATAGGATGTTGGTCAAAGATGCCATGCTTCACGTTTTTCGAGACACGAAAAGACGAATTATAAGCAATTGGCACAAATACGGAAGTAGATAGATGGCACGGACAAGGAAAATAGAACCCTAGCACGGGTTACGGAGCACAGATTCCAAAAACACGAAATAAAGCAAGAATACAGATACAGAGGCACGGATCTCAAGATAAATCCGAACACGGATTTCAAGATACTGATCTCGAGAATACGGAAGGCATGAGCTCAAAACATCTGAACGCGGATTTCGAGGTAAAATGAACTCTGCATGGCTGATAAATGTGGCCGCCTACCAAAAATCGGAGTGTTGGGCACTGTGCTTGAAAAAAACTGGATGTATATGAGTGTTGTAGTCGCAAATCAGAGAAACTAAAAAAGTTGCCAGCAAATACCACATGACCACCAGAAGACTTCGACTACAGACAGATTCATTAGCGTTTATCTCTTCGTAACTTGGAGTTTTGGAAATTTAGACTTCAGCAGAGGTCTTTAAGCAAAGAACCTGCGATCAATATGAGATAAGTCGCACAGGATAGATGGAATAGACTTGCAAAAAGAAATGATCTCAGCTTGCTGCCAAACAGAAGTCACCAAACAAAGCATCGGCAAAGATACTTGGCGGCCCACAAAATCACTACTAGTCAATAGGCAAAAACCACCGCTACCCTCAATAAACAGATGCGTGCCAGAAAAATAATGCAAAGACAAAAACGCGACCACATAAATAAGAAGAGTCGGCCACGATCATGTAAATCTTGCAGACTAGAACAGTGAGGGAATGTGAAATGAATCCACCCTTGAAGATCGATGGAATCTTCGGTAGGCTTTTGTATGTAGATCGACAAAGCTCTAGGAACCCGTCGAACCATGAACCACCAAGAGCATCCACAGAAGATACCAAATCGTGAGCAAAAGATGAGGAAGGGCGATTACCAAGGTTTTGAACAGTGTGCGACTCAAGCCACATCAAACACAGCAATCAAAGGATAAGTGAAACCGTCGAAAGAAAAAGATTAAAGCCGCCGAAATGCAACCAACGATAAAAAATAGAGGAATCCGTCGAGGATTCACGGACCGCCGATTACAAACATCGAATTGCGACCAGAAACAAATCTTTAGGAGGCACCAAGAACACAAATACAAAGGTTTGAAAGTCGCGACTAGAAGTTGTATAGAATCTGCCAAAAATGAAAGCCGACGATCTTCAAGAACAGAACGCCCAAAAACCATGACTTCAGAAAATGCGACTCAGAACGCCGGCGATCCTCGATAGGGTTTACAGAACACGACTCCACAGGTCATTTCTTGAACGCCGACGGGTCCGACAACCATAGGAAACCCGATGAAGCAAAACACGATCAGAAACGGACAGACAGGCGCCGGAGGGAACCTACTCTAATACCATGTTACCATAATCTATAAAAGATATATTATTGAATATGATCAGATGATTACAAGAAAGAGCGAATGCTCTTATAAAGAGATTACAAACTCTAAGAATAGACGAACAGCTAGCACAAAGCAAAAAGTTGAAGCTCATAAAGCATAAAACGAACTTATCCTAGACAAAAACTAAAAGAAGGAATAAGGCAACAAGATTGACCATTATAGAAACTAACTAATTTATTTTAATATGTTTAGTCGGCTCCTTTGAAGAAAACGAATTCAAATTGCATGCCTAGGTCGGCCAAGATAGAAAGAAATTAATAAAATGGCAACATTTGATGATGGTCGGCTAGAAAAAGGAATTTAAATCAAATGCATTTAATTTATTTGGGCGCCAAGATTAATGTCAGGTCGGCCAAGTTCTAGGTCGGCCTCATTGAAGTCGGCTTTCTTTACCTTGGGCGCCATACACGAGGAAGGATTGGGAGTCATTTGATCATGCATTAGACTTGAATTTATTTTCCCTTTGGTCTGCACTTTGAAGCAGCATATTCCAAGGACGAAAACCCTTGTGAATAAGTGGTGGATTGGACAAAAACCTGATCCATCTTAGGAAGACTTCTTCATGCTTAGGATTCTCCATGAAGGAGCAAATGCACATAGTTTCCACTTCTCTGCCAAGCAAAAGGGAAGATAGCTTCTATAGGCAACTTCTCCACTAAGGCCCCCAACTTCTTCCATTAGAAAGGAAAGATCCTCATCCCTTTATATCTAAATTTCCCCCTTCCCCTCGAGCACTAAATAGAGTCGTCCCATCATCTTTGAATGAATGGTACCAGTTCATCTAATTGTTTAACTAAATGACCCCAAACTATCCATGTTATGCTTAGTAAAGATATTAATAGCTATACTACGAGGAAGCTGAATAAGTTGTTGGGGTTTATTTTCCCAGAAAGTGTAATGGCACTAAAAGATATTTTTAACCTTTAGTGATGGTAAAATATTGTTGATAACTGAGAGGGGGGGTGAATCAGTTATCTTAGTTAATTTAACTCTCTGTTCTTCTTTAGCAACTAGTACAATATCAAAACACAAGCTTAAATGAACATGAAAGCAGAAATAAACTCAGTACACATGACACAATATTTTTGACGTCGAAACCCTGTTAAGGGAGAAAACCATGGGGTGATTAACCCAAGAATGTATTCTCTATTAGAAGAATAGAAGTACAAAATGGCACATGCCAATTAGGGCTCACTGCCCGAGCACACTGCTCACAAGAGGCTCACTGCCTACAAGAGACTCACTGTCTACAAGTTATAAAGAGAGTAACAAGATACTTGAACTGATGAGAAGCATCCACATATGCTGGAGTTCAGTTCCGGTTAGGCTCAGTATACTAATCTACTGCACTTCATTCTTTCTCTTCTTTTGTGATACTGTCCTTTCACATACCGGACCTGCCTTACTGCTCTTCTACTTTTCTTTGCATACAACAACACACAACACACCCTTCACATCCAAATCCATCTGATATATATATCTGCACCAATGATTTCAACACCTTTCTAGTCGGCATCCGGAATAGTCAATATTTTCCCAAACTCTGATCTGTCGGTTGAATCCTTACTTATCAAGTGATGCGTATCAAGGAGATGCTTATAGAAGTCATCAATCATGTCGGCCAATCATGAATGATACTTTAAGAAACTTGATCACCACCAATAACTTATCCGGATTAAGGTCTGATGCTCTGTCGGTCAGTTCTTCCTCTGTCAATTCTGCCAAACAGGAGCCCAACACTTAGGTGCTCATATCTTTTTACTCTTTCATCACCGGAGGCTCAATCTCTGGAGTGTATCAGTCAAGGTACACCTCTTGACTTCCCCAAGTCCGCACTTTACTAAGATACTTTCTCTGAGAGATCTGGACCTGACTGTCGGACCTTGCCACATGCTCTATTCTTGCTTACCAGACCACAACATTCTTCAATCGAACTTCCGGTATAGGCACACCATGTCCTGCGGATGTGTGGGATGAACTTTGTTGCCATTAATGACAACAATCATGAAGCTACAATGTGTCTCTTGCCAACAATCTCCCCCTTTGGCATTGATGGCAATACTTAGTGAAAAATGACTAAGTGTTATACTACACTCCCCCTTGGTTGATGCTCTGTTCTAATGTACACTTTACCGAAGCTCCCCCTTAGCTGGATTCCACATTTTTCACTGTTCCTCACTCCCCCTTTGACATCAATGGCAAAGGGTAGAGCCCGCACAGCAAAAATTTTCAAGAAAAAACAATCTATACATATCCGCATAAGTGTATATACAAGTTGTATTTACATGTACTTAAATATGTCTGCAAAAGTATTCTTCAACTGTATAACTTTTGTGGCCCAACTCTGCTTCATCCCGTCCAAAATTGAGATGTGACCACTCAACAGGAATGCAAACACTTCTGCCTTCTTAAGATTTGTCGGATCATTGGTCCGAGCTGTGGCCTGAGATTCAGTTAGGGCCTCATGCATGGCCTCTAACTTGGGGATGATGATCCCTCTAAGTTCACTCAACCTGTTTATTCTATTTTTCTTCTCCTTCTCAAGCTTCTTTATTTCATCTATGACTGCAATAGTCTTACACTCTTGATTTACTATGGAGGAGAGGATCAAAACTTTGAGATAAACTTAACAGTTTATCCTCTTGCTCTTTTACTTTCTTCTCAATATCCTTGGTCACTTTAGACCAGGATAAACAAAATTTATAGATATCTCCGCCATCTTTATGAGCATTTTCTAAGCTCTTTATTCCAATATCCATAACTCTCCTATCATTGGTTATTAGACTTTGTACTTCGGAGAATCTCTTTCCTAAAAACTCCTTCCGAACCTTTTCTTCTGCTGACTTTTCTAAGGAATAAAAATGCGTATGAACAGAATTTACAAGAGACTTTAGATTACCGGATGTGGAGACCGAACAATCCTTTTGGAAGGATGGCATAATCTTTTCCAATACACCGGATGCAGCTTCTATGAGCTCACAGTCTTCCATGTGAGACTTCAGAAGTTTTTCTTTTGCCTTTGCTTGTGTGAAGGATGCTAGCTTCATGGTTTGCACCGGAGAGAGGGAATCAAAATTGAATGGACCTTGAAGCAACTCTGGTTCATCAAATTCCATCATCTCTTTGGTCAAGAAATCCTTGACTGCTTCTGCTGTGTCTCTTGCCGGAGACAGAGTTTTCTCCCCTTCTGCAGCCTTACCACTATCATCTATGGCTTTTTCTGTTTGATCTTCTTCTCTTCCCTTTACTTGTTCTTAACTGGATTTTTCTTTTATTCTTTCTTCTCCTTTAGATCTGGAGTCTGCAGGGGAAACCGGAGGAGAGATGTTTGCTTCTTCATGAACTTCCTCTTCCGGAGCAAAGGAATCCAAGTCCTTAGCTTTCTCTTCACTAGTCTCCTTTGCCTCTTCTGCCACTGTCTCAGTAGGTTCTTCTTTGTCATCCATGGCAGAGGTTTCATCACCTAAGTCCTCTATGACAGGAAGGTTGAATCTTTTGAAGGCATTTCGGAGGATATCTTCTGTTTCCTTTGTAACTTTGTCAGTTTCTCCAAGCATAAGTTGGTTCATTCTAGCTTTGCTCCGGAACTCATCCTTGCAGTCCTTGAAGATGATGTTCATTTGTTTTGGGGTGATGGACGGATAGAGTTGAATAGCAATCTACTCTTGGATTTCTAGATCTTTTGCTTGGGCATTGTTCTTCCTCATTTCAAGTTCTTTCTCTAAACTTTTGGGGATTAGAGAGATGATTTCAATAAATGCTTTATTGTATATGTTCAAGTACTTAACTATGGCTTCCTCCAAAATCTTTTTATCTGCATCATTATACTCATCATAGAATTATGTTATTGGTTGTAGATTTCCATCCACAGTAACTGCCTTGACTATATCATCAATGCGGAGAGTAGGTTTTTCAACAAATTCCTCTGCCTTTTCTTCTTTGTCTTGACCGGTAGAGGGTTCACTGGATGTTTTCTTCTTCTTCTTCATTTTCTTGATCTCTTCATCAGATTCAGTCTCTTTATCATCCTTTTGGCTTGCACAGGATCTTGTTGCCTTTGTCTTAGTTCTCTTCTTTGCTCTATCGGATGATTTTGCTTCCGGTTTTGATGCCTTTGAGCTTTTAGCAGTTGTAGGTGCAGAGCTCTTAGAGGATCTGGTCCGGGAGGGAGCTTTTACCGGAGCACTTTCTTTTTCTGCTTCTTCCTTTTCTTTTTCTGCTCTTTCCATCTTTTCTCTGTGGGCATCAAGTGCCTCTTTTGAGATTCCATGCCTCTTGGCAAGATCTTCTACTTCCCTTCTTACTTTTCTCTTGATCTCTGGCTGCCTAAGTTCAACATGAACTTTTACACTCAGCTCTTGGAAAGTTCCAAATCTTTCTGCCTTGGGATCCTTGGGTTGACTCAGCATGTGTTGAGCATGTAGCTCTATAATTTTCTCATTTGCTTCATATCCCATTGGCATGATCCAGACTGTCCTTGGCTCCACCGCCTCCATTAGGCATTGATCAGTGTCTACCATAAAGCACACTGTATCCTTGTATTTTTCAACTAGGGATTGGGAAATTCTTTCTCTAGCCTACATCATGTTTTGGAAGTGAAGTAACCCCACAGTGCTGTGTTTTGTGCCTTGGCATCACCAAGCCCATGCAAGTAATCTCTTATTTGAATTGCAACAGGTCTGTCATTCTGCCATACCCAACCACTGGATCCGGGCAACTCGTTCATAAAGTAGAAGAACAAACACAGTATCAGCCCACCATACTCAAAAGAGTTCTTGTCCTTCTTGATCTTTTGTAGGTTTTCCATCAGTTGGCTTAGGAGTTCACAAAGGTCATAATCTGCATTCTTTCTCAACATTTCATAGGCAGTGTAGATTGCTGTTCCGGATATAGAATTTTCTCTGCTGGAGTGATATATTTTGTAGCCAATAATCATGGAGGCAAACTTAATGTCCGAATCTGTGATATCCTCAACTGTCATTGCCCTTTTATCAAATTTAGATCCGATAACCTCATAGTTTGGTTTTTAACTAATTTTAGAGTAGGTAACCCACCTGATGAGTGCAATCCGGTTACTGCCCTAATTGCTTCCTTGGTTATCTTAAATGGCCCCATCAACCACATAAAGTTGTCATGCATTCTGCTCAAGACATACCGGACCCAATCATCTTCAGCAAAACAGGGGAAATGAATGCATTGTCCAAAATGTTTATCCCGGATGACCTTATACTGAGGTTTTAGTTCAAATGAATCATCTATCAGTTCCTTGTGGTAGATATCCATCAGCTTGGATTCACCAAATTCTTCAATGTTTGTGTGAATGTAAACCCTAACATCTTCTACATGCAAAACCCCATGTGGAATGCTGGAAAATGCGCCTAAGGGATCCACTTCTAGAGATTTGTAGGGATGTTTCTTAAATTTAGGGCGCGGCCTATCAGAAATCTTCACAACATTCGGAGTAGCCATCTTAAAGATTCAGAGAGAGATTTTCAAGAGCGGAAAATACCTTTTACGCTTTTAGGGTTCACGATGTGAACTAGATCGGATTGCTAGATGGATCGACTTCTGCAGTTGATCTTTGATGAGCTTGAGGTAGTTTGTTGCAGAGCTCCTTTTCTCTTCTTCTCGAAAGTAAAATGAGCAAACATTCAATAAGAGAACCCTTATATTTCTCTGCAAACCCTAATTCCATATTGCAATAAATGCGTAACTCAAGTCATTCCGGTTTGCCTTGTTCTCCTTGTTCTAAGAAAAATCTTTTCCGGATCACTGAGAAGTATTTAGAGTTGTTCTTGGTGATGATTGACAATCTATCTTCCTTTCCCCAAACATTTCATCTATCCGCAGATCAAGATTCCTCAGTTTGAAACATATCGGATCTAACTATGAAAACCCTACTTCTTACCGGATGACTGTTGAACCATATTAATCTCAGATGATTAACCTCTTCAAATTCATTGCGGATTTCTCATATCTTCCCCAAGGGTCATTTAGATGTTTCTCTAAGAGTCCTTTTAGTCTGCAACCTTCCATGTGCCAATTTCAGGCACTAATTGACTGGCTAGGGGAAAATATTTTCTTTGTGACCCCCCTTGAGCCAGAGCTCATCTATTTAGTTTCCGGAAGGAATATCACCACCAGATTCTGGTGCGGATCCATCCCCAACATTCTCTGTACTCCTCTTTACCCAAATCTTGTTCATCTCCCTTTGAATCTCATCCGCATTCACTTTTCCTTTTCCTTTGTCTTGATTCTGATTATGATGTACCAGACCCCTTTTATCCTGATTTTTGCTTCTGCAGAATTTGGCAATATGACCGGATCTATTGCAATTGTAGCAAACAACATTTCTTTGTATTTTTGACTGATATCCTCTTGATCTGCATTGATTAGCCATATGTCCCATTCTATTGCATGCAAAGCATCTACCATTGAATGAGTTGTTCATTTGCATATTTCTACATTCATGAGATTTGTGACCATACTTTTTGCAGTTGAAGCACTGTCCGGAGAAGGATGAATTAGTCTGATTCATTCTCTTTCTGCACTGATTTGCTCTATGACCAAAGTTATTGCAATTATGGCAGTATCCATTGAAGGAAGGATATCTTTGAGCATTTGGTTGCCTTACCGGAGGTCTTCTAGGCCTGTTTCTTGGATTTTCTGATCTGGAGTTCTTCTGACCGGATCCAGAGCTTTCACCTTTTTCATACCCCAAGCCTTGCTTGTCATCTACCCTCTTTTGGCTTTGAAGAACTTCAAGTTGAGCAGAACTTATCTTGAATTTCTCTTTGTATTCATTTGTTGTTTGAAGATCCCTTTTAAGAGTGTCAACCTGATTCTCAAGTTGTTCTTCATTATCTCTAGCTTCTTCAAGATCAGATTCTAGATCCCTGATTATTCTATCCATTTTGTGGTAGTCTTCTGATTTCTCTTTGAGAGATTGTCTTAGATCATCTTCAGTTTTTCTTTTCTCTTCAATTTCTTGAGTAAATTTTATAACTCCTGATTCTATTTCATGTCTTACCATAATGATCTCTTTTGATAACTTTTCACATAACTTGGTTTTCTCCTTTAGGTCTTCATTTGTATCATTGGCTTCACCTTGACTTGCCAATTGCTGAAGTAGATCCTTTCTCTTTTTCATAGAGATACTCAATTTCCCTTTTAGTTCATTTATGAAATCATCAGTCTGTTTGAGTCTTTCCTTCAATTCATTGACTTCGGAGTTAGATTGCTCAAGATCATCTAGGGCAGACTGAAGTTGTTCCCTCATACCATACACATCCATTTGAATTCCCAGATCTTCCTCAAGCTGTTACGCTCTGTTTGGAGGAACTAGGCTCTGATACCAATTGTTGATAACTGAGAGGGGGGGTGAATCAGTTATCTTAGTTAATTTAACTTTCTGTTCTTCTTTAGCAACTAGTACAATATCAAAACACATAAGCTTAAATGAACATGAAAGCAGAAATAAACTCAGTACACATGACAATATTTTTGACGTGGAAACCCTGTTAAGGGAGAAAACCACGGGGTGATTAACCCAAGAATATATTCTCTGTTAGAAAAATAGAAGTACAAAATGGCACATGCCTATTACACAGGTAAATGGCAGAATGCTGGATACTATTCACATAGAGCAAAGGCTCTTAAATAGGTTACAAGTAATTACAAAGAAAGCAAGTTTCTATATTTAGAAACTGCCAAGACTGCCAGAGATCGACACACGATCTTGTCATAATTACATACCATTACAAGAAACTGACCATTAACTAAAAATAGGAGATTCTAAGTATAAAAGAATATCTTAATACCCTCCCTTAATGGTCAACCTATTCACTACACCAAGAGACCCCCTGAATTTTACAAACTTGTCAGGACTAAGAGACTTGGTGAGAATATCAGTTGTCTGATCCTCAGTCGGAACATATAGCAACTGAATTGATCCGTCTTCAACCAACGATCTGATGAAGTGACAATGCGTCTCTACATGCTTGGTTCTTTCATGGAAGACCGGATTCTTGGCAAGTTTGAGAACTCCCTGATTGTCGCAAAATAGGGGAGTCGGACCTGTTTGAGATAGTCGCATATCTGCAAGCATCCGGCGAAGCCAAACTGCCTCACAAGCTACCTTCACTGCACCTCGATACTCAGCTTCTGTGGAGGAGAGTGCTACAGCCTGCTGCTTCTTACTGGTCCATGTGACGGCACCGGATCCCAAACTGAACACATACCCAGAAGTTGATTTTCTGTCATCAACTGAACCTGCCCAATCTGAATATGTGAAGCCTCTAAGGCTAGGATCAGAATTCCTTGTGTAAAGAATTCCAAAGTCAGAAGTGCCTTTCACGTACCGCAGCACATGCTTAGCCACTACCCAATGAACAACCTTAGGAGCTGTCAAAAATCGTGAAATGTAGCTGACTGCAAAACTGATGTCGGGTCTAGTTGCAGTCAGGTAGATAAGACTGCCTACTAGCTGTCTAAACAGAGACTCATCAACCACTGGTGAGTCAGACGTAGCGGACAGCTTAAGTCCTTTTTCCATCGGGGTGGAGGCTAGTTTGCAGTCCTGCATTCGAAACCTATCCAGAACACTGCGAGCATACTTTGACTGAGAGATGAAGATGTTGTTCTGAGTTTGCCAAACCTCAACACCTAGACAATAGTGTGAAAGTCCCAAATCTGTCATATCAAAGGAGTTGCACAGGTCCTGTTTGATCTTATCGATCAGGTGTGCCGAGCTACCAGTAATGAGCAAGTCATCCACATAGACAACGAGCAACAATATATCATTACCAGTATGTTTGATGTACAAATTTGGGTCAGATGGAATCCGCTTAAAGCCATGATCTGTGAGGTACTTGTCGATTTTGATGTACCATGCTCTTGGAGCCTGCTTCAAGCCATAAAGTGCTTTGACCAGTCTACAGACTTTCTGTTCTTGTCCAACAACCTTGAAACCAGGAGGCTGCGTCATATAGACTTCTTCCTGCAACTCACCATTGAGAAAGGCACTTTTGACATCCATTTGATGGACTTTCCATCCAAACTGGGCTGCTAAGGCAAGGACGAGCCGTATGGCACTCATCTTGGTTGTAGGAGCAAAAGTCTCCTCATAGTCGAAGCCTTCTTTCTGTGAGAAACCCTGAGCAACAAGCCGGGCTTTGTACTTGTCCAGGGTTCCGTCAGCCTTGTACTTAACTTTATACACCCATTTGCAGCTAATGGGTTTCTTCCCTGGAGGAAGGTCGGAAAGGACCTGATGGTGACTGGTTGTCATTGATGTCAAAAAGGTTGACCACATGGGGCTAATGCAGATGTCATTATTTTGGATCATCAGGGCTTACACTCTATCAGGATCATCAATCAGGAGTTGTTCATTTGGACACGATAAGTGTTAGTATATCTCTTTCATATGGTGTACAGGTGATGGAGTTCATTATCTTGATAACATGGCTTGGTCATTTGATCTCAGTAGTCTTCATCATGTTGTTTGGTAGAAGTGATCACAGTTATAATAGCTCATATGTATTGTCACCGGTGATCAAGATTTAATTCAGGATGTCTTCAAGTGGCACAGACAATGTATTGTTTGTTTCTTCTTTGAAATCCTTGATGTCTTGTAATGATCACATCATGAGAGACTTGCAGATGTGGTCTTATATTCTTGGTCTTCGCAGGTTTGGCCTTTTGAAGTTGATAGGTTGGTCAAGATACAATTCATATGGTTGAGAGTTGAGATGTATTTTTTCCTCAGATTTTCATGTTGTGTGGCTAATGTTGGTGATGAAAGTGATATGATGTGTGTTGCATAGAGTGTCAAAGTTCAACTTTGAAGGTTCACACGGCAGAAATGATAACACTTGTTGATAAGGGAGTTCATTGATGATTGATATAGATATTCAAAGTTTGAGTGAAAGCTTGACAAAGTTTCTATGTAGAAGTTTATAAGGACTTTATTGTTTATCATCATGTATATGAGCACACGAAGATTTGATACTATATGTCATGATGTTACAAGCTGAGTTAGAGGGATCAAGCTCTAGTTCTATATTCCATTCTTTGCCTCTAAAGACCTATTTTATAACCCTCTCTGCCTGTCAACATAGAAATCACTTTTTGATTTAATTGACTGTTGACCTGTTATACAGGTCAGTCACTTAAAAGTGACTTGTTAAAGGGTTTACTTCCCGTGCTGTCCACCAGCCTCATCAAATTCCCTTACCTTTAGCATCGGTCTATTTTCATGTATGTGGGCGCCAATAAAGGATTAAAGGTTTTGTTTGAAATGTGGTTTGGGCGGCAAAGCATATCAAATGATATGTTTAAATGAATGTTGAGCGGGAAAATCAAGTCAAAGTGGTTTTAAAACTATGAAGTGGCATCGATTTGTTTTAGGTAGAAAAGGCCCGATGCCTTGGAGTTTTTTTTTTGGAGCCCCGATTCATATTTGAAATGGATTTATTTAAAATTGCATGGACACCGAAAGGTAAGGCAAAAGGCTTCGAATTACTAGGGGAGCATAGTATGTATTAAAAGTTTTTATTTAGGATGTCGTTCCCTAAGCCTTTTAAGGCTTTAGTTTCTTTTTAGAAACTTTACTTAAACACTAAGTGGTCGGCCTATACCACTTTTATGGATTCTAAAATTGTGAGCTTTAATTGGTGATTGGTGGTTCTTAAATTAGAAATTATTTTTTTCTAATTTAAAGAAATGACATTAGAATTTTTTTTGAGGAGATTTTTTTTTACAAGGCAGATTGGATATTATTATTGAAATTTTTTTTTTAAGAAGAGAATTGAAGATATTGAAGCAATTTTTTTTCAAAGGCAAATTAAGATTTCATAGAAGAAGTTGAAAAATTTTTGCAGAGAAGATGAACAAAATTTTTGAGAAGGAGATGAAAGATTGGAGAATACAAAAAGAATATTCAAAATGAAAATTGAAAAGAAATTGATTTTTTGCAGAGATGTGATTTGTTTGGTTCAGGATTTGTTGCAGGTTCTTTATGAGAGAGAAGTTGAAAGGTCTTCTTTCATCTCTAAGAGGGAATATGAATGGGATTTTGGTTTTGAAGATTGAAGAGGTCAGATTTAAAAATGCAAGAATATCAAGGAATATGAAAAGATTTTTCTTTGCAGGTGAAAGGTTATTCAATCTGTATAAAATTGTTTTTCAAGTGCATTGATGATAGGTCTTGAAAGACAGAAATGAAATATACAGATAATGTGAGATTGAATACATATAGTGTGAGTGATGTTGTGCAGATTAATGATGAACTAACAATATCAAATACAGATACATAGATTGACAAGATTATCAGAAAGACAATATGCAATTGCAATGCAAATCAGGTTGTATGTAATTGAACAGAGATATACAAATTCAGAAAAGAATGTTATGAAATGGTGCAAATCAGATTGTGTTACAATCATTTATTGCACACCTTATTTTATGTTTTGATGATGGGGATTGGTTTGCCAGTGAGGCCTTGTTTTAGCCAGTGAGGCTTGTAGGTCAGTGAGACCTAATTGTTTGCCAGTGAGGTATATCAGTGTAGGAAGTGGGTGCTTCTATGTGGTATTGGAGTTGGTGCTCCTAGATACATTTTGTATTGCCAGTGAGGCATGCTTTTCAATTAAGCCAGTGAGGCATGCTTTTCAGTTAAGCCAGTGAGGCAGTTTTGAGTGGTTTTTCTACCCCGAGAGGGTTTTCCACTCCAATAATTCTTGTGTTAATGATATGCTTCTATGTGTGTATCTGCTTCTATGTTGAGATTTATCTATATGTGGTCCTGCTCATAATTTTATTATCAAACCTGTACATGTATGTGTAATAGTTTATTGATGACTTTCTCTTTCTGAGTCCTCTAAATTAAAAGTTCTAATAAGTTGCAAAAATCTACACAACACTGATTCACCCCCCCCCCTCTCAGTGTTGTCCTGGACTCCTACAAGACCCAGGTGTGGTTCTTCTGAAGGCTCTGGAGTTCTGATTCCATCGCCGTATCCCACTCTGGAATACCTTTAGCCTCTGAATGAGTCTGAGGCTCATAGACACTATGCAGGTTGTCCATGAGACCAAAGTTTACCGTATGCTGCTGTTTGCTCTTATTCCGGGAGGATCTACCCTCAACAAGTTCATCATCATGAAGATCGGCAATCGTCTGAGACCACCATTTGGGGCGACGGGTAGATGGGCCAACGTCAGGTTCAGCAGGAGGTTCTAGAACAAGTGCAACAGGTAGAACAGGTGCATCATGTAGAACAGGTGCATCAGGAGGATACTAAGGATCATCCTCAGGGATGTCAAACTGAGAATCATCGGAATCTGAAGAATTATCAGCATCCCTCCCATAAGGTGGACCTAATGGAAGACGGACACCCAAGTCAGGAGCCTTCAAAGGCTGTTCTTCGGATTGCTGCACAGAAGAGGGAGAGAAGAAGGGTCCCCGCTCTTCATCAAAAACCACATCACGACTGAAGATGAGACTGTCTGTCTCAATGTCAATGAGCCGATAGGCCTTGTGGTTATCACTGTATCCTGTGAACATTAATTTTTGACTCTTGGAGTCCAGTTTAGAGCGCTTGGCATCGGGAATCCAAACATAGGCAAGAGAGCCAAAAATTTTCAGATGACTGACCCGCGGCATGCGGCCAATCCAGACTTCTTCTGGAGTTTTATCCTTAACTGCATAGGTCGGAGACCGGTTAAGAAGGTAAACTGCAGTGAAAACTGCTTCTGCCCAAAATTTCTTAGGAACACATCTGTGCTCCATCATGGAACGGGCTAACTCAGTTATAGTGCGGTTGCGCCGCTCTACAACACTGATCTGTTGAGGAGTGTAGGGTGTGGTCAATTGGTGTTTGATGCCATGTGTATCACAGAAGTTGGAGAACGCATTTGAACAAAATTCCCCCCCATTATCTGACCTAAGAGTTACAATGGAACAACCAGACTCTTTTTCTACTAAGGCCTTAAACTTCTGAAAAACTAAAAACACATCTGATTTCTGTCTAAGAAAGTAAACCCACATTTTCCTACCGAAATCATCAACAAACAGTAAAAAGTATTTGCATCCAGCAACTGAAAGAGTATTCATAGGGCCACAAACATCAACATGAACCAACTGAAGTACCTTGGATGCATGCCAGGAGTCGCCAGTCGGGAATGGTGTGCGGTGTTGTTTCCCAGCTTGATACGATCCACAGACACCGAAGTTCTGAGCCTAAATCTCAGGGAGCCCATCTACCAAGTGCTGTCAGGAGAGCTGAGACAAGTAGTGCACATTCAGGTGCCCATACCGCTGATGCCAGAGACTGGTAACCAAAGAGTGTCGAGCTGCTAGGGCTGATTCAGGAGGACCATCTGAATCCACAAGTCAATAAAGACCATGGTCCTCAATGCCAACAGCTACAGTGCATTTGGTTTCCCAGTCGATGATCGAGCACTTGTGAGCGCTGAACACCACATCAAGTTGTGAAGAGTGTATCATGATCTGGCTGACTGAAAGCAAGTTAAGTTCCATACCAGGAACATAATATAAGTTGAGGAATATGATTTTCCTCCCACCAGACTGAAGCTGAACAATGCCCTTACCGGCAACTGTGTACACTTCACCATCGAAGACCACTGAATCACTGAAAGGGGAGAGGTCTGTAAACCAGTCACGACAATGAGTGAAGTGACGCGAAGCTCCTAAATCAATGTATTAGGCAGAGGATTTTGCATGGTTTGTAGGTGTTTTAGCCATGAAGGCGTAAAACGCAGACTCCTGCTCAGTGTGCTCCGCACTATTGGCCTTCTGGTGAGACCCTCCCTGCCTCTTCTGTTCAGAAGCGATACGTGCACGACAATCTTTCTTGATATGTCCAAACTTGTGACAGTAGTTACACTAAATGTTCTTCTTCTTACCGCTGTCCTGAGATGGTGCTGGCTGATGATGCTGCTGTGGAGGCTGACTTTTGCCTTTATTCTGAGCCTGAAACTTGGCTGCAAAAGCTTGCTCTGAAGAGGACGAAGAAGCACTACTACCAAACTATTGTTTCCAATGATCCTGCTGCAAGAGGATAGTACAGAGTTCTGGAAACTTCAGATCAACATTCGCTGATGTAATGTTGAGAGTCTCAATGAAATGTTCATAGGACTTAGATAGACTTTTCAAAGTGATCACAACCAGGTCTTCTTCCTCCATTTTTCGACCAATAGCCACCAGCTGATCTCTGATCTCCTGGATCTTGTTCAGGTGCGTCTGCAAAGATGTCTTCTCATCCATCATGATAGAAAACGGTATATTTTTAAGGAAGAATGCACGGCTCTTGTCGGAGGTTTCATGCAAACCCTTCAGATGGTCCCAAATCTCTTTCGCTGTTTTTCCAGCCGGAATTTGAGGTAGCTGATCATCTGTGACTGACAGCTTAATGAGCATGACTGCTTCACGAGTTTGTTCGTCAAACTTATCCTGGTCTTTACCCGCTGTTGCGGGACGAGTGGTAGTGTCGTCTATGATCTAAGCGAGGCAGTGATATTCAAAGATGGTCATCATTCGCTGCTTCCAAGTATTATAATTTTTTCCATTAAATCGCTAACTGCCTTCCAACATGATGTTCAAACTCGCCATCTTGCACGTTTTTCGAGGCACAGACTTCAAGATAACTGGAAAAATCTGGAGTCAACCCAGAAAAGATCTCGAAAAACCCAGAAAGAATCTCTGGTCAGAAAAAATTTTCAACTGAAAAAGGAGGGTCAAAACCCTAGCCGAAAAATCCAGATGCCCTAGGCGGCCATGGCAGCCATGAAAACACAAACTAACTGTTGAAAGAATCAATGTTGTTCAAAGCATATACCAGCATATACCAGAAACGGCAAGTGATTTCAATGAATCACGATCAGGAATACCGAAAAAACGTGATTGAAATGCACAGAAATCGCGAGAGAGAAAATCTCAAAGAAATGTGGGCAGAAACGAAGGAAGAATAATGAAGTGTCGTCCTACTGAAAACGCAACCACCACTGGCTTGAAATCACAGCCAGAGAGAACGTCAAGAGTCTGCAAGGAGAAACGCGACCTTCAGACAGGTTCCGACCCCTGAAAACCTTCAGGAGGCAGCAAGAAAAAAATCGCGACCAGGAACCACGCGGGCTGAGAGAAAAGAAATTGCGGCACAAAGAAGGGCGGAAATGTTAAACAAAGCCCACGAATTTTCAGAAAACTATTCACGATTTCAACCAACGAGTAAATCGCGACCTGTCGCAGGAGAACCCTCGAAAACAAAGGGTCCACGACCCTGTAGGGAGCCCGAAAAAATTTTCGAAAATTACGTGCCAAAAAAAAAAAGTACCCAAAAACAAGTAATTTGGATTTCAAAAAAAAAACTCAATAATTTCGAAAGAAATTATATTTTCGAAAGCGAACTTGGCTCTGATACCATATTACACAGGTAAATGGCAGAATGCTGGATACTATTCACATAGAGCAAAGGCTCTTAAATAGGTTACAAGTAATTACAAAGAAAGCAAGTTTCTATATTTAGAAACTGCCAAAGACTGCCAGAGATCGACACACGATCTTGTCATAATTACATACCGTTACAAGAAACTGACCATTAACTAAAAATAAGAGATTCTAAGTATAAAAGAATATCTTAATAATGCCAATTAGGGCTCACTGCCCGAGCACACTACTCACAAGAAGCTCACTGCCTACAAGAGACTCACTGTCTACAAGTTATAAAGAGAGTAACAAGATACTTGAACTGATGAGAAGCATCCACATATGCTGGAGTTCAGTTCCGGTTAGGCTCAGTATACTAATCTACTGCACTTCATTCTTTCTCTTCTTTTGTGCTGCTGTCCTTTCACATACCGGACCTGCCTTACTGCTTCCACACTACTCTTTTGCTTTTCTTCGCATACAACACACAACACACCCTTCACATCCAAATCCATCTGGTATATATATCCGCACCAATGATTTCAACACCTTTCTAGTCGGCATCCGGAATAGTCAATATTTTCCCAAACTCTGATCTGTCAGTTGAATCCTTACTTATCAAGTGATGCGTATCAAGGAGATGCTTATAGAAGTCATCAATCATGTCGGCCAATCATGAATGATACTTTAAGAAACTTGATCACCACCAATAACTCATCCGGATTAAGGTCTGATGCTCTGCCGGTCAGTTCTTCCTCTGTCAATTCTGCCAAACAGGAACCCAACACTTAGGTGCTCGTATCTTTTTACTCTTTCATCACCAGAGGCTCAATCTCTGGAATGTATCAGTCAAAGTACACCTCTTGACTTCCCCAAGTCCGCACTTTACTAAGATACTTCCTCTGAGAGATCCGGACCTGACTGTCGGACCTTGCCACATGCTCTGTTCTTGCTTACCGAACCACAACATTCTTCAATCTGACTTCTGATATAGGCACACCATGTCCTGCGGATGTGTGGGATGAACTTTGTTGCCATCAATGACAACAATCATGAAGCTACAATGTGTCTCTTGCCAAGGGCAAATAAAGGTGTATGTTTGAAGATAATTGTGAGCAGGTGCAGGCTTGGAGTCATCATAGGATACACAGGGAATTGCCCTGAACAGTGGTTTCATGCCATTTGTCACTGGGAGCTAGGGTTAGTCACTGTCACAACCATAGTTGCAGACTCGCAACGATTCATCACTCAGATTTTACCAGTCCGCCTCATCCTATCCTTCCGCCCAAGGGATCATAACGAAGAGCAAGGAAACTAACACAGATCTGGAGGTTGCAGCTATGAGAAGGGCAACAAACAGGTGATTTCAACTCAAAATCCACATTTGGACTGTTGTGTGGAACTAAATCCAGTGATTTTATTGATCTATTGTCCCCTAATCAAGGTTCCCAATTGTTTGTAAACAATTTCATCCAATAAAATAGAAGAGTTAGATTCTGTATATCATTATATGTATGAATCTGGGATTGAATCCAATTGGCAGCAGCAATATACTTTTAGTTTTCTAGCTCTGCTAGTTATTATGTGAACTGATTGGATTTGAGTATCATGCAAAATAGATGTGTTTAATTCCCAAGTGCCTGAATTGCAAACTAAATAAAGGAGTTTATGACAAAAGATTGTAATCATTTGATTCAGTCTCTTTCTTGGCTTACAAACCAGAAATTTTAAGGAAAAATCAGAAATCAAAAAATAAAATAATTGGATATTTCAATGCTTGATCTAAACCCTAAGATCATAGCAGGGACATTACAGTGGTAGCAGAGCTTTGATCCTACCAGCCTGCAGGGTAAAGCTAACATTTTGGATGCATTCCAATCAAAGAGACTTGAAATCTACAAAGAAGATAGAGATGAAAGGTTCTAAAGAGGCCCAATACAATATTTTTCAACCAAGGTTCTTACAAAAAGAAGAGGATGTAGATCTTGTTCAAGAGTTATTAATGAAAATACAGAAGGACAAAGAAACATACAATCTTGAAGCCCACAAAATTCTTGACCAGTATCAAAGGTTGCCAAATGCTTTCAAAGCTATTGTTCCCTTTGATGATTACTTGGAGGTACTCAGGGACCGGTATCCCGATAAAAGAGGCCTATATGAATACATAAGAAAAATGACTAAGGAGGAGATCAAGGATCAAGATCCAGAAGAATCATTTCTGATAGAAGAAGAGAAGTTAGAATCAGAATCACAAGAAGCTGTTAAGGAAGAAGTGCCAGAACCAGAGCTACAAGAAAATTGAACAGATCATTGAGCAAGAACAGAAGGAACCCAACATACAGGTTGAAAGTAAAAACTCTTTGGCAATAGAGGATGTTTTATTGACTTTTAATGATCGCATCTGTCAACAAACTAGTGATGAAATCAAGATAGAAAGGACTTTACTTGTTGGATGCGAAGAGTTCAAGATGGACATGCATTTGAAGAAAATATTTTGAGTCACAAGGATAGAAGTGTTGAGGGTATCTCCACAATTCCTATTTCGGCAAAGGAGGGTGAGTTCTTTGTTGGAAACCTAAGGTATGAAAATGATGATTATCGGTTGCTTCCTATGTCACTACAAAATTCTTGTCATCATGGAAAACATGCAAAGAGGGGTGATAGAGTAAGGGATACAACTTGCAGTATAGGGCATGTGGACTTTGTTGGGTCCCAAAACAAATAATCTCAATCCCTAGAACACTTATTCAAACTTTGAGGCCAGGGTCAAGGAGGTGAAAAGGAGGTTCATCAACAGGATGAAGGTGATTAAGGGCGGTGATTAAGGGCCAACTAGTAGGAGTGGGTAATCTCCTTTTCAATTTTGGCTCAGCGAAGCCAAGGAGGGTATTCCTAGACATATCTCTCAATAGGGATTAACAACAATATAAAATATACTCACTAAAACAAGGCAGAAGTACCCAAACTGCAGTTTTGACTCCAAAACTGTCACTGAATCAAAACTAACCTACTGCATTAAAAATCTTTTTTGAGCTGATGAAAAGAACAGTTTAGCATAAGGGCAAAACATTGGTTTGTGTTTTAACTATTGAGATTTGTTCATTTAAATGTGTGTTTGATTGGTTACCACCTCCAAGACCGGTGCCTATCCAGTGGGCAGCAAAGTCCAATTTATCAAAGGAAAACAACAAAGCAGAAACAAAAGGAAACTCACCTAACAGCATAAAATGCATATGTCATATAACACCAGGCACATATACATACTTAATAATCCATCACTTCACCATACAAGTCCATATGTAATTCAAAAGAGACCATCACCAACTTGGTAATGCCTTAGAATGTTGTCACATTAATCAGATTTGAAATTACATTCATACCCTGAAGTAGGGCAAGAGGAAACCCTAGCGCTGACTTAGGTGTTTCCTTGAAACTGCACCCTTAGTCATGGAGACATACAAAATAATGATGTTCATAGCAATATCTAACCTTTCATTTGCTTTGCCACTTGCCTGAAGAACTGAAACTGCAACCCCTTGACCTAGAAGAATTTTCCTGTTCTGCACCCGGAGTTGTCTGGGAGAAAATAGAATGAATAACCAACCCTTGAAAAGAGTTTAAATCTTCTATTTATAGCATTAGCAACTCGGATCTGATGATGAAATGGGAGGGAAAACCCTAACAACCCCACTAACTGCAATAAATACATCATTTTCAACCACCCATTTCACATTAATGGCGACCTGCCACGATTTTGCGTCATTTTGGGAGCCGTAGGAAATTATCGCTTTTCATTTTCACGTTTTTTTAGCGAATTGCAGGAGTCCGAGGACGTTTTGGATGCGGGACTTCCGGGGGTTCCGGACATTGCAAAACTTTTGGGGGGTTCGGGATATATCCGCATTTGCACTAAAACTTTGCCCAAAAAGACAAGGAAAGAAAGCTAGAAGAACTTTAAGGCTGTTTAGGATATGGTAGAGATTCTAGGGAAAAAGGATATGGCAATAGAAAAGAAAGTGAAGGTGGAAGTTTAGGGGGGATCAGGATGCATCCTGAAGAGCAAGAAGCCAGTGCAGAGGAGGAAGAAAGGAAATGCAAAACTTCCAAGGGGTACTGGATACATCCTAATCTAGGCAAAAATCCTGCCATGTTCTGATGGGGGCAAAAGTTCCACAATGAGAACATGCAGAAGGGGGGCAGAGGAATAAGGTGGGTTAGGATGTGTCTTGACAGGCAGTAAAGCTCTGCCGGGGGAAGAAGGAGAAAAGCGGGACTTCAGGAAGGATAGGGATATGTCCTAAAAGCGGTGAAACTTCCACAATATCCAGAAAGGGTCAAAATTTCCGCAAAGGAAAAAAAACACTTAAGAGACTCAAGACATATATGAAATATAACATTTAAGTATAAGTGACATTATATATGGACGTTTAATTTCTTATACTTTAAGTTATATTTCATGTATATAATTTCAAGATGTTTGAGAGTGGTTTCGGATCTCTAGGAGTTAAAAAACAAATTCTAGGATTTGGAGGATCTTACAGATTTCAGACTTAGTCAAATTTCAGGGGAGACAACACCAGACACTAGGCAGCACCAAACACAAAACGAAGCGAATACATAGGAACCTCTCGGGAAAAATTTGATGAATTTGGCATGATTTTGCAATTATGAGGCTTGAAAATAGGAGTCCCAACAGACTCTTTGTCTCAAGTTCCAAACTATTTTTGCACATGGGATCCGAGTGATCTCTTGAGGGTCAAAGTGGATAGAGGCATTGCTGTCACTATTGAGTTCTTCATCTCTTGCATTTGGATTGAAAGGGAGTTTATGAGGAATCATATAGGGTTTGTTGTGCATTCTAACCACATTATGAAGGATCAAGGTTCACAGTCCATAGATCACTTGTGGAAGCCAAGTATTACAATTGATGGCAAGATCGTGGGTGAGGGCCAAATGGAGATAGTCACCGCGGGGTGTTTGATGCTAGATGATGGTAAGCAAAAAAGATGTCATTTTGTTTTTGTGACTAAGTATGGTATGGTGTTGTGGACATAAAGCTACAAACAAGTTAGAAAATACATGAAAGATGAGACACTACAAATTCCTAGCCTCATGAAGGCAAGGAAATTGATCACCACTTTGGGTATACACGAGATATGCAAAGACTCCTATATCATGGATCATGGGAGGTTGAAATCCAAGAGAAAGGGGGTTGAACTTCAAGGCATTGAAGATGGAGTTCCAAGATTTTCCAAGGTTATGTGGAGGAAATATCAATGGGTGACAATCACGGCCTTTTCCAAAGGGATGAGTATTGATTGCAGTAAATATGAGCCAGGGGCCACTTTGAGTATGGTTCCCAATTTTAGATCTGCTGCCCTCAACATTTCCAGCACATCCCACACTATCCTTGCAGCCAAAGAAGAGTTTTCAATCACATGGTGGAGGAGTTTCCAGCCCATTATCATTGCTGAAGTGTTCTCAGCTAGTACAAAGCAGTTTCCAGCCTTTACTTTCTTGAATTTGAATAAAGGAACTCAATTTTGCAACCAAAATACTATGTTCCTATTGATCATTTTGATAAATTCATGTTTTGGATTGATGATATCTTTCATGAGCAGCTACAAATCTAGATCTACATGTATGGAGGAAGATTTCTTTGCTTGATGCGGTGTGTAAGAGGTCTCATCCTTTGGGGATAGTAGGTGCCAATATTCCATCTGATATATTGCTGTTTGGGGGGAAATCCCAAGCAAAATGTGACTGTTACAGCCACCTTCCAGCCCACAAACTATCTGATCCTAAACATCTTTCAAGTGGTAAAGCTTGGAGCATCATGGTAAGAGCCTTTGAAGTCCAAGGTAAACATTATAACACCAGCTTAGAGGAGGTGAGCATAATTGTTGGCATGCATTGGTCACATTTCCTTGAAAGGGACATTATAGAGATGAAGTTCATGGAAAAAGAGGTAATACTCCAAGGCATATTGAATGGAAACCCAAACATGGTTGACATGAAAGAATAGAGGTTAGTGTTCGAGGAAAACAAGTCACTCAATGCATAGAGATAATCAAGAATCCACTTCAAGGTAAAATACCTTGTCATGATAATGCTTGGTCCATTTTCATGTGTTCATTGTGGCACACCAAAAATGGCTACCCAATGAGGTATTGGCAAATCAAGAGCTTTCGGGTGAGTCATCAACTTAACATGGCTACTAGAATTTTGGTGTTGGATAGAAAAGAGAGGCCTAGCCCAAGAGATCAAACTAGGTCAAACCCTCTTCTATCCAACATTAGAACACAAACCGAGCTTGGCTACTACCCATGGAGGAGAGCCAAACTACAGGGGCTTTGTCCTTTTGTTGTATAGAGGAGAATCAATCAAATCCAACCAATCAAGCTAGGGCAAAGTAGAAACTCTAGTTAAGCAAGATCTGCGAAAATACGACTGTCGGAAACAGATATCAGAAATCTAACACCACATCTCGAATCAAAGGGCAGAATAGAACCTAGATCCGGATTCGAGAGCCCAAAAGGACTAGGGTGCTTGGGCGCCCTAGACCCTAATTAGGGTTTTGCATAATGTTAAGTTTCATGCATCTTCGCCCTTCTGTGTTCCTGCTTCCTATAACTTGTTTTCTGCAGATTCTTCCATATGCTACCTACACACACACAAGAAGGAAAATGGTTGGGTGTTATTTAGCCAAGGTGCTCGGGCGCCCTGGTCCTTTAGCCCCACAAACTCCGGGGAGTGTCTAATGTTGTGGGATTAGACTAGTCCCAACTTTATTCTGTCGAGTTTATTCATCGGGATTGAGATTTAATCGTTTAATGTTCAAAAAGGTGTTAAAATGTGTCTTGATTAACAAGGGTAACCATTTTAGGTCCACCCAAGTGCTAAACTAGGTGTAAAATGCTAGGGTACTCATTTTACTCCATAACATTTGGGTAGTAAGAACTATGATCCATGGATCATGATGAATGTTGTTTCAAATGTTAGAATTGTTGTCACCAACATTTCTAGTTTTCCCTACATACTATGGCAGCCATAAAGAAATTATTAATTACATGGAGGATGCATTTTCCATCTATTGTCTTTGATGAGGTATTTGCCGCTGATACAAGATGGTTTCTAGCCACCACAATTCTGATTTTGGGCAAGAGAATGCAGTGTTACAGCCATGATATGGAGAAATTATGTTGGTTTAATAATCTGTATAAGAGGGTTCACTTGTTGAGAATATTAAGTGCAAACACTCCAACACCCAGCTGTTTGGGAAGAAATTGAGAGCAATATATTGTTAGGGTTAGCCGGCAGAAGATATCAATTAAAATGCAAATAAAGATTAAACAAAGGAATGAAAATACACAGAAATAATAACAGCGAGAGACAATTTTAACATGGTTCACCTAAACTCGGGCTAGATCCACCAACAGAGAGTCCAATATTATTATCCAGTAAATCAAACCGATTACAACCAGCAATCCCTGCAACTCAATACCACTGCAAAATGCTACAATACAATATCAAAATCCCACCCACTTATAACAAGCTTTTTGGAAGCTTCTAGAATTAGGGTTTTACAATGTCATTTTTCTTTTGTTGGTCAAAAAATTAACAACCGACTCCAAACGGGCAAAAAAGAGGGGAAAAATTTACCTATCAACACACCAATGGTTTGGACCGAACCATCTTTCAAATAGTACAACTTGAGGCATCATGATAGGAACTTTTGGGATCCAAGCCATAGAAGAGGTGAGTTTAGTAGTTGACATGCATTGGTTATATTTATTTGGGAAGCTCTTTACCAAGAAGGGATTCAAGATGAAGGGAGTTGTGTGTCAAGGCAACTATCTTATTAAGGCAGTCATGAGCACCCCATGGAGACCTTATGGAGAAGTTTACGTAAAAATCAGAGTGGTGCAACATAAGCATGATGAGGTAGCATCAAACTTGGAAGGTTGTGTAAAGATTTACCCACAAGGAAGGAGGAGAGCAATTGTTGATGATCTACCACTCAAGGTAGGAACATACTTGGTGTTGTGACCAAATCACACATCACCCCATTGCAAATGGGGACCCCCCTTTTTTTTGAGCTCTGATGCTTTGCATTAGTTTTGGACGATGCCTTAGATTCGTTTCCTCTGTCGATCCAACAAGAAGTCCCTCTCCTAGAAGTTTTACTTTATAACTGGAGGTTTCATCTGGTACATAAACTTGTAGTAATGAAGAATCTTGATCAAATCCCATCCAGATAATGAACATTGAGATCAATCCTGAAGTATGTTTGAGACCCTGAAAGTGACTAAGTCTGGTAGCCTGAAGTCCTGAAAATCCTGAAAAATTGACTAAGTCTGAAATCTGGTGAATCCTCCAAATTCTAAATTTTGCATGTTAAATCTGGTGGATTCGAGACCTATCTCAAACATCCTGAAAGGTATATTGAAAAATATTTAAAGTATAATAAATATATTTTTCAATATACCTTTACCTCAAGGACCCTGAAAAACGCTGACTTTCAAGAAGATTTTAAAAGTTGATCCAACGCGCCAATTCTAGATGATTTCGAAACCTCCATCCAATGCACCAATTTGTAGAAGACCTCGCAAGTGTGAAGTGATGCACCAAAAGAAGAGGAAATCGAATCCTTGAAGTGATGCGCCAAAAGAAGAGGAAATCGAATCCTTGAAGTGATGCGCCAAAAGAAAAGGAAATCGAATGAAGTGATGCGCCCTTGTGGAGGGATAAAGTTGAGGATTCCAAACACCCCAACTAATGCGCCTCATTCTAGAGGATTCCACATACTTCAAGCAAGGCGCCTACTTAAGGAAGGAAAAGAAGGATCCAACATCATTATCTAATGTGCCCAAAGCTCAAGGGGATATGAAGTGAAGATCAAGTTGTTTAAAATCCCACAAATATCAAGAAGATCTTAACCTCACTATCCAATGCGCCCAACCTTGTAGGGGCAGTTCAAACCAAAGTCTAATGCATCTTTTAAGGAAGAGGACCCCTATAACCTGATCCAATGCGCCATTGTTGAAGGATGATTGAGTTTGAATTTCTAAATTGGAGGAAGATTGGCTTATTAGAGTGAGTTTTGTGAAGTTTTGAAAGATCTTAAACCTTCATCTGCTGTACCAATACACGAAGGAGATCTCAAGAGCTTCATCTGCTCCCCTTTAAGAAGATCTCAAAAGTTTGATCTAGTGTGCCAGCAGTCAGCAAGAGATTCAGTTTTTTTTTCAAAGCTAGAAGAAGATTTCTAATCTTGGATCTAATCCGCCAACCTTGTAAGAGGTAGTCCAAATGGAAATCTATAGCATCTTTTAGGAAGATTTCAAATCTGCCATCCAATGCGCCTAATCTTGGAAGGAGATCCTAAAATGATCAAGTAATGCACTTGGATGGAAGGAAAAGTTAAGACTATGTCGAGAAGATTTCTGTATGAGAAGGGGATTCCTCAAACTAGATCTGCTGCGTCACATGCAAAAGGATAGGTGCAAGTTTGAGAAGTCTAAAACTCCATCCAATGCGCCTAGCTGATGTAAGGATTCCAAACTGTCAACCAGTACGCCAGGGGTTAATAGAGTTTGAAGTCAATTTAATCCTTCATCTTCCAAGTGGTCACAACAAGAACTCAAAACCTCCAACCACTGCGACCTTATAGTGGAATATTATGAAGAGCCTAAAGTTCTGATCTGATGAGCCTTAACTCTTGCGCCAATTTTGAAGGGTGAGATCAAGGTTTAGAAGCATTCAAAAGTCTCATCTATTGCGCTGCCATAAGGAAGAGTTTAAATACATGATCTAATGCGCTGGTCTTGGAGGATCTTAAGATGTCCATCCAATGCGCCACTAAAGGAGGGTGGTCTAGTTCAAGTTTTAAGGCAAAATTCCAAAGACTTTCAAGGAGAATTTAAGATGTCCATCCATTGCGTCACCTTATGGAGGGAAGTAAAGTCAAGTTTTTAAAGCAAAGTTCCAGAGGATTTCAAACTCCCTAACTGCCGGGCCAAGTTCTAGAGGATTTCAAAAGTGTGAACCAATGCGCTCAATAACAAGGGGATTCCAAAACCCTCAACCAAAGCGCCTAGTAGAAGAAGATCTCAAAATCAGCAACCAATGCGACCAAGGTGAAAGTGATCCTCTAAGGTGAAGGTTAGAAGAAGATTTCAGGTCCCTTAAGCAATACGCCACTTCCATAATGAGGCTAAATTTCAGTATCAAGGTAAATTTCAAGAGAAGATCCAATGACCTTGATCTAATGTGCTCAACACCTTTCCAGAGGATTTGAAATCTTGAAGCAATGCGTCAAGATGGAGAGGCAGGTTCTAAGTGTTAGAATGCAAATTTTAGGATGTTTCAAGAGGATTTCATAACTCTCAACCAATGCGCTCAAGGAAGAAAGAAGTTCATTTTAGAATTTAAAAACAAGAAGTAATCAAAACTCTTATCTAATGAGCCAAAGAGGGAAGATAAGATGAAGATTTCAAACTCCTTAACTAATGCGCTCTCCTCAAAGATTAGAAATAGTGATTTAGAGTGAAATTTTAAGCAAAGATCTAATTTGGCATCTAATGCGCTTGGCTTGGAAATGCATGAAGTGATTCTTATATGTTATAAATCAAGTATTATCAAGGAATTGATGTTGCTTCTTTGTTTGTTTGCAGGAGCTAGGAAATCATCCTAGGAGCTAAAGAGTTATCTCCAAGCGAGGGATGAAGATAAGGAAAGGAGCTAAAGGCTGGAATCACTTTCATGTAGAAAGGAAAGTCAGGAAGCAGTCCACAAGAAGAAGGCATCATAAGCTGCTCAAAGTGATCACTTCAAGCATCATATAGCTGCTTCAAAGGAACCTTTCATCATCCTTGTGTTGGAATTCTTCATCAAGTGGCATCAAGTTAAGATTGTCTAGAAGACATCCATCCGAAGGACATCATCTTCATCAAGACTTTCTAAGACATCCAATCTACTTCAAGTTTCTTCGAGCTTCAAGATCATCTTCAAGGAATCATTTCATCAACTACATCATGATCATCAAGAGCAAGTGTTTGAATCACTTTCACCTTGCAGAGGGAACACCACTCCAAAGGATCATACCTCAAGTCTCTACATCAATGATATCATGTTAGATTACATCAAGTTCAAGTATACTTCATCAATGGCATCATCAAGCAATGCACTTCATCCATCCAAGTTTCAAGACTCTACAATTTTCAAGTCCAAGAGATCTCCTACTCTTCATGAATGAAGCATCATTATATATTCTACTTCATGTCATCTATGAAGCTTCATCATCTACTCTTACATGATGAAGGAGGCAGCATCATCATGTACATTACCCTTCAAGAAGTTGCATCCAGAGAAGATCATCATGAATCCTACAAGAAGAAGGAACATCACAATGTTAGTCAAATGAGTAACAAGTAACATACATCCAGTCTACAAGAAGAAAAAACAAGGCAAGATCTACAAGATGTATTCCTAAACATTCAAGTATCAAGCAATCACATTGAATACATCACTACATTGATGATACAATTTTCAAAGTATGCTGAAGTGGCACCTATGTAGCGAGTACACATCATTTTAAATGCATTAAATGTATCATTTAATGAAAGAAGCCAAAGGGATTCCTATGTGGAGGAATATTTTAAATGCTTTCGCCTTACCTTATCACATTGGAAAACATGCCTTCATTGCCTCTCTCTTTTGTGCTAAAAATAGAAAGTTGTTGTAACTACCTCTGAGGTGGCATGATCTAGACCCTTGGCTATCAAATTGATCTAAGCCATTCATTGTAATCTGGAGCACTATATAAAGGCCTTGTTGCCTCATTTGTAAAGATATAATCAGTAGGCAGTAGAATAGAAGAGACTCCCGAAATTGTTTGAGAGGACTTGAAGTTGTTGTAAATATTTCTCAAGGTTAATGCAAAGACATTGGAGCTACTTGTTTGGTGTTTAAGTGTTATCTTGTAGAATCACATGATTTCTTGTATCTTAATGAAGTGGAGAGATGTTTCAAAGTAGATTAAAAGTAGAGTAGAAGCTCTTTGATGTAATGTATGTTGTACTAAATATTTGATCAACTCCAAGCTCATGCTTTTAACATTCATCGCCGGTGAAGTGTTGTGTAAAGCTAGTCTGAGCCTTATAATTTGCATAAGTTCGATTGTGGATGCTTGTTTGAGCTGCGCCGTTTAATGGGTGCTCATATGAACCTTCATGATTTGAAAACCTTTCGCGTGACCTTAGGAGATTGCACCAGCTTCATGTAGTTGTAGGCACCCTTGGCGAAGTGAAGTTAGGTTAATCAGGGAGTTTGTCTATTCAATCGTCATCATTGCTTCATTGACCTTAGATTAGATTCCTTAAACTTTTATCTTTTTCTATTTCTTTATGATTGAGACCTTGTATATACATCATCCACACTGAAAGGAGGAATAAGCTGAATGAAAGAAGAAGAGTCTGCGTAAGTCCCTTTGTGATTATCAGCAAGATCACATGTAATCACTGAGTTAACCCATCATGCATCAAACAAAAGGAACCTTGGAGTTACTTCACTGGATCACATAGTTTAGCCTTTGAAGAGCTTTATTCAAGAGAGAGTGGGATACTCTAGTGTTTTACTCTATTGTTGACTTGTCAAAAACAAACATCAACACTTGGGACAGCCATGTACCAAATTTTCAGCCTCAATGCTGCTGTCATAATTATTATCAGCCCCCATATGTAGTGTCCCTTTCTAGAACATTTCTTAATTTTGCCCTAAAACAATACTCCTAACTCAAAAGGATAATTGCATTAAATTTATAAATATGACTTTATCTCAAATTATGAATTTTATTATAATATTCAGTTTTATAAACTTATGGATAATTCTGAAAATAGAACTTATCTTTATTTTCTGCTATTATTCTTCCTCAAATTTGCAGCTATATTCCTTGAATAAACGTCTATAATTTCTGGTCAAGTAATGAGTTTTCGTCCACTAACTCGATTGGAGAGGTTAAGGGTTTTCGTCCTTAAATCTCTTAATTTGCCTTGGAGGGGCTACGTCCTCTTGGCTGTAATATTTACTTGTAATATGTCTTCATGATTGATATATTTTCATTGATTCATTCATACCTTCTCCTCATGGAATGACTTACTCTTTATATCATTTATTTAAGGGGTCACATCCTTTACCATACACCCGTTGCCTTTTAAAAGAGTCACACTCTTTTGCTACACCACCGCTGCCTTTGATTAACAATTTAACTTTAATTTAACAAATATTTTATTCTCAATCGCTAGTAGGAGACTAGCGTCACTTTCCCTTAAGTATTATCTAGAATTTGCATGTTTATAATGGTCATATCAGCACTCTTTAGTATCAGCTAAGTTTTTTGTTGTTAATATAAAGAAACTGCAATCTTTGGCTGCCAAGGTTTGACCTGCACATTATCCTTTGCAAACCGCCATACATCAAATCTAGACACAACATCTATTAGATTGGCCACAGCCTCAATTCAGGCCTTAATTCCCATATTGCATTGTTACTGTTGTCATTGGACACTTGTCATTTGTTACCGTTGTCATTTGTTACCGCAGCTCATTCTAAGTAATTTTGTGAAGTTTATGCTAGCTGCATACTTTGTCTTTATTAGCCTCATCAATTAAAAGGGTTTCTGGTGATTAAGAGGGAGTACAAATCTGCCTTTTCATGGGGTCCATCTAAGCTGCAGCCTATGGAAATGTGCCAAATTACACAGATGACTATACAATCTGTTCCAATAGTAAATTGGGTGTTCCTTCTTATGTTCTTACGGAGCTTCATACGTTGCTCAGACATTACAGCCTTGACAGCCTTCGGACCATACTTTTGTATGAGCATTTTGAGCAGCAACCTGCTTTGAATGGAGTTTCCAAAGAGAGGAGATTACACCATACCACTTCAACACATTTGGTTTTGCAGGGATTTCTAATCATAAAAGGGAAAGGGTCACTATCCATGATTGTTGTCAAAGATTTTTTAGCCCCTTTTTTATCATGGATAGTGACCCTTTGACAACAGATGACTATACAATCAGTTTTGCTATTGTTATATCACTATCAGGTTGCTAGAACAATTGTTATCAATCATGAACAGCGGCAAGTTGGCACAATTTAGGGGAAAATCTTCGACGGGAGAAGTTGAAGAAAGGTTACAGCTGAAGGGAATCATCATTACAGCCACCATGGTACCTAATTGGGTGAGATTTCAATTGAAGTGTGATAGTCCTAACTCATTTCCAGGAGTGCAACAAGGACATGACGGATTGTTTATTGTTATCATTAGGAAAAGAGTGGGAAGGCATGGGCCCAAATTATTGCAATATGAGATTCGTGATGGTGGTGCGGTACCCAGGATCGATGAGCATCACTCCACAATATGTTACCTCGGCATGAAGTGGGTCGTGCCCCTAAGTTATCATTGCTTGTGGGCAAGCAAGTTGGGGAAAGGAGGACTGTCATGTCCCTTTTTTCCTAATACAATTAATATTAATATTTTTTTTTGTTAACCGCAGAGGTATCCCCACTACCCAGCCCAGCGACCCAACCAGCCTTACCTTGGTCTTACATATTGCCAAGTTGGGGTACGGAAGGGGCAAGCTGGGGCGAGACTAGTCCCCTGGGGATGTACACAACAGCCCGCAAGCCACGTACATCGGGTAAGCCTGGGCCTCAAAGTCGAACCCAAGACCTTGGGGAGACAATTAATAATTAATATTATTAAAAAAAGAAGTGTTTTTAAACAATAGTTAAAATAAATAAATTAACAAATTAATAAATATAAAACAAAAGTTAAAATAAAATAATTTCAAATTTGGTGCCCAAGAATAGGACCCATGAGTCCTAAATCAAACGGGTATATTTGCAAGAGTGGATTTTCATTTGAAGGCATCCGATTTCATATCCATTTAGTTCATTTCCGAGTTTGGAGTGTTGATGCATCAAGGACCAAACCCCTTGTTCGCATACCCTGAGGTTAGGATGAAAACCCTTACCCCTTGTCTTGTGCAATTCCATTTGAGGGTTGTAAGTTGAGCTGAATTTGAGATTTTGTGATAATTGCAGATTGGGCGATTTGGAAATTTCCAATAACTCCTAGGGCGCCATTGTTTTTTGAGTTGAAGCTGATTTATATTAAGTTGGAGCGCTAATCTTAGAGTATACAGGACGCTGTGATCTGCATACAAGAAGTGCACCATCGCTGAGAACCATCCATCTTTGCTGGCTGCTTCTTTCTGGATAGGACAAACAGCTGAATCACTATTACTTGCATGATTTTCTGGGAGGTCGCCATCATCATAATCAACTGAATTTTGGGAAGCTTAACCTACAATCCAAGGGCAAATAAAGGCATATGTTTGAAGATAATTGCGAGCAAGTGCAGGCTTGGAGTCATCATAGGATACACAGGGAATCGCCCTGAACACTGGTTTCATGTCATTGGTCACTAGGAGCTAGGGTTAGTCGCTGCCACAATGATTCCTCACTCAGATTTTACCAGTGCACCTCATCCGATCCTTCCACCCAAGGGATCATAACGAAGAGCAAGGAAACTAACACAGATCTGGAGGTTGCAGCTATGAGAAGGGCAACAAATAGGTGATTTCAACTCAGAATCCACAACTGGACGGCTGTGTGGAACTAAATCCAGTGAGTTTATTGATGTATTGTCCCCTAATCAAGGTTCCCAATTGTTTGTAAACAATTTCATCCAATAAAATAGAAGAGTTAGATTCTGTATATCATTATATGTATGAATCTGGGATTGAATCCAGTTGGCAGCAGCAATATATTTTCAGTTTTCTAGCTCTGCTAGTTATTATGTGAACTGATTGGATTCGAGTATCGTGCAAGATAGATGTGTTTAATTTCCAAGTGCCTGAATTGCAAATCTTCAGCTAAATAAACGAGTTTATGACAGCAGATTGTAATCATTTGATTCAGTCTCCTTCTTGGCTTACAAACCAGAAATTTTAAGAAAAAATCAGAAATCAGAAAAATAAAATAATTGGATATTTCAGTGCTCGATTTAAACCCTAAGATCATAGCAGGGACACTACAGCTTCACACTACTAGGGAAGAAATGACTAGCACAAAAGGACTAAAATTCTTGATTCTCCCCATAACACACAAATCAGATGAAAGCTTCTGGATGATAAGCTCCCTCAAACTGATAGAAAATGCATCAATTGTTTCAAATGTCTGACTTGGATATTGTCACATTAGCTAGCCCCCAATCCAACTGATCTAGTTTGGAAGATCAATCGAACTGAAATAATCAACCTAAACAGCAGTTGGAATAAACATCAACAAATAATGCTCTTGGGAAACTCAACATGTGGGCATCGGTATGAGATTTCAAATGACATAATACTACTTGGAAAAATTTAGACTAAATCCCATAACTACACAATAACTAATTCCACAAAGAACCACAAATTGCTAATGACCTTTCTAGATAGAGAATGGACTTAGCTATGTTAGATTTTCTCAGGGGTATCAATGCCCCTCGTTACTCATGTCCACTTGAACAACCACGTGAAATGGCACAACACATAAAATGACATAACCAACAAAATTACATATCTAGTAAGACTAGCATGATGTTACATACTTGAGTAGAGATGAATGAATGGATACATGTATATTAGGAGGTTGCAATAGCTCTGTTGATTCATGCTACATACTCATAGAAGTGTTGTACACTTAATATACATGTAATATGGACCTAGAGCAACACTGGACCGCTAGGGAGAGAACTTTTTAGCATTTTTGTCTTAACTATAAGGGCTTAAACCATTCAACTCTAAGTGCTTGACCAACTCAAAACTTTAAGTGGAGACCCATTTAGTCAATATAAGGGCACATCAATGTATATTTGCCATGATGACTTTTTCACATCCACATCTACATCATTGCCAAGCTACAATATGATTTCACAATCCATATATTCCAACTGACATAAACATCAAGATGAACTTTAGAGCACATTAATGCTTCACTTCCTCAAGACTCGATTTTCATTTTGGTTTAAGTATTAGGTCCTAAGTTCTATTACTCCTAGGTTTGATCGTTTCCCTAAATTGTAACATAGAAATAAAATATTATCGACAAAGGGGGTATGTGTTGTAATCATTCATATATGAGCTTTTGTATCTCCCATTTGACTCACATGCAAACAAATATTGGCTTTAAGCTTGAAAGCTAAAAACTAAAAGCATGAGAACATAGTATATACTCATTCCCATGCATGTATTTTCCTTTCTCTTTTCCACCTTTTTATTCTCTCTTCTCTCATTCAATCTCATGACATGTGAAACTAATAACAGAAGTTGTACTCTGAATCTTCTTGTAGCCTTCTCCTCTCGATTACTTGTGAATCCTCCTTGATCATTGAGTCCATTAGAGGATCCCTTTGAAGATCATGATCACCATTGTAAACTTTATCATTATTCCTGTAGATAAAGAGTTTTTCTTCCCTATAGGCTTTCTCATCTTCCAAACACTTGTCTCAGCTTTGTGGATTGGATTTGGTTACAGTTATATAGGTCACTAGGTGCATTATTTCTTTACATGCATTTATTTGTTTTGTGTTTGCAATACATACAAATAGTTCTGCTCAATATTCTAGCATTGCATTACTTTTAAAGGGAGAAAAAAGCACTTGGAGAGACACAAATGTAAAGATTGAATTCTCTTTGGATGTGCCAAATGATACACTAATGTCATTTATCTCATATAAATATTTACTCTTAGAAAATACAATGACTTAGAGCCTTATGATTTGGAGGCCATCTTTAGTTCAGTATATTCAGCTAGTTAATTGTTTTCATTCCCGTCCTTTTCTCAAAGTTCAACCCCCATTAAGTCACACTTTAATGATAATTCTACATGAGCTGCCAACACGAGCACAACATATGTGCAGTAACAGGACCTGACTACTCAAGCACCTTGTGACCTCTGCTTATTAACATCCTTTATATAAAGAAACCTGCCTGTATATCCTCCTCATAGGATTAGTTACTTAGTAAGGTAATTATAACAAACACACAAAAAGGATAATGAAATATCAAAGTCAAACTTAACAAACTTGCCCATATAAGAAAGGAAAGATGCATACAGTATTTTGGAACAATGTAGCTTTTGGTCATCCAACAACTTCTTTGTCCATGAACCCTTCCCAAAATTCAAGTCTGCTGCATCTGATTTTTGTTGAAAAATAGTATCCTCTAAGGAATAGAGTAATGTAAGAGGCAGTCTTTTTACTTCAACCTGAGAACATACAGACTAAAATGAATAAGAAATTTACTCCAGAAAACCTCTATGCATTCAAAGCATCAATATTTTTTTTTAAATGCTCATTGTAAAATTGAATCTTGACTATGGAATGTTTCTTTTCAATAAACATATAACATGCTTCTAATTTGCAAACAAAGAAGCAATGTCAGACAATAGAGCTTCCGTACATTTGGGTTATTGACAAATCAGACGCTGCAGTAAAATAACAGGTCTCCGTCCCTGTGTGACATGTTGGTCTATCAGGCTTTCCAAGGTATAGTATCTGCAAACTCAAGATTCATATTCAATGGCTTAATCATTAATTTGCAGCAACATAAAAAAAATTAAGGATAGGCATTTGATATAGACTGGAAAATTCAACAAGCAATACAAGATGCAGAAGTTCAAAAACCATCACCGAATCACGATCGCAGTCGAAAAAACACCGGCCACATTTATGAAGTTGGAGGAAGTCTCTCCTTTGGTCCACAGCGAGGACCTGGACCAACTGTAGAATGTGGCTTTACAAGACATCAATGTTCTGGAAACAGCATCCTTATTTGCAAAACCTTGCATCATAATAGCTCCTGTACCGATATGTTGAGCTATTGCCACAACCAATCCTTTCCTGTCCCACTTTATAGTCTCTAAGAGACCTTCAACCTGAATTTTGCTTGTAAGGCCTTGATGTTCGCATTGAGAATCACTTCATAATGGAAAAACATTAACTGAGCTGAGGCAAACGTAGGTTACATAAACCAACCATATTCATGTGCTATAGAACCCTATGAAAAATCAAAATATTCAAGACATAATGTGTTTCATGAGAATACTAAGAAATAATGAGAAGAATTAAAAATGTAGAATACCTGAATAAACATATTTTTTTTTAAATCTCACTATAATAGTAATAATATTAACATAAAGTTGTTTGATAGTTATTGTCACAAGCAAGTATCCATACAAGAATTAAACCATGTTACCGAGTTCTTGGGTGTAGCCCATCTTGCCCGGACTGGTACGTTGTTGGTTCTAGTATGGGGTCGGGACGTCCGGGGGTTCGCCCAGGGTTCTGTCCAAGCACCTAGGCGAACCCACGCATGCTCGTTGAAGAACTCACAAGGTACCCAAGGTGTCCGAGCATAACCCTAGGGCGAACCCACATGTATCTGCAACAAGGACACAAGAAAAAACGTCAAATTTGATGCCACTTTAATTTTTTTTACATTTTTTTAACTTAGAAAAAACCCTAAAAGGCTAATGCACCCTAAAAGTGAAACATAAAACATCTTTTGCTTCCATTCATCAAAACAAAAGAATAAAACTTCATTTTTTTTCCTCCAAGCTGCCATTGTTGATTGTTGAAGGTTGCTGCATTTTTCTTCAAAGCTGAAGGCTACAAGAATGAAAGAGCTACACCAATAGGAGAGGAAAAGCTGCTCAAGGAAGATTTGTCTACAAAGGTGAATGAATCTTGTAATTTTTATTAAGTTTTCATGAATTTTTTTAAGATTTTTCAATTTTCTTTTAAGTTTTAAATTTTTTTTAAACCTTAATATACATAATATAGGGGTTATAATGCCGATATTTTTTTAAGTTGTAGGGTTGTAAATTTGTAATGTTTGTTTTGTTTTGTTTTGTTGTATTCACATAGAATGGCTCTATTATGGAGTAAAATGTGTACCCTTGCTAATCAGAACCTATTTTGACACTTTTTTAAACGTTAATCGATAAAATCTTGATCATGATGAATAAACCCGACAAATTAAACTTAGCACTGGTCTAAGCCCACCTTAAATGGCACTCTCCAGAGTTTGTAGGGCCAAAGGACCAAGGCACCCAGCGCCCTAGTCCCAGATGTTAGCCCTGGCCCTATTTTTGTGGTGTCGGCTTAAAACACCTCATTGGCTTATCCCTGTCGACCCCATTTGGTTTTATTGATTGTTGGTGAGCGGGAATGCATATATAAAGGAGTCTTGTTATTCAGTTTACATGTATGATGTTATGAGAAGTACTTGCCTTATGCTTTGATGAATTGATCTCCTATGCTCAAGTGTTCTTCATGGTTGGAAAAGCTCTTTGTGTGGATGTTATGATGTTTATTTGCAGGTCTTAAAGGAAGTTCAAGCCTTCTTATTCAATCTCCTTGTTGGTGCATGGTCTTGAGTTACCTACTCCAACTAGGGTTTCATATCTTGTGGTAATCTTTATCATTTACATTCATTCTTTCATCATTTATTACAGATCTTGCCTTAGCCCTCCTAAGGCACGCACTCTTGGATCTCTAATCATTGTTGTAGTGGAGGTGGAAACACCAACACGAGGTTTGACTAAGACAAACCCCTAAACACAACAGAACCCTTTTCGTTTATTGTATATGTGCAGGTTGCATCCAGAAGAATCAGACAAAGACAAGCTATAGGAAGGAAGAAGACTGATAGAGGAAGGCACCCAGATATGAAGATTCTACAAAACTCTAATCTAGGTCTAGAGCACCCAACGCCCTGGTACTTCCCCATTCCTGAACTCAAGTTTTGATTCTCCTATGTCTTCTAATATCTGTTGTACTTTCAAAATCTATGTATCTATTTCTGACATTCATTTATTCGTCAATCTTGCTCAATTAGGGTTTAGGTTTTACCCTAGTTTGGTTGGTTAAATTTGGTTGACACTCCTTTATACAACAAAGGGACAAACCCCTATAGTTTGGCTCTCCTTCACAAGGTAGAAGCTAAACTCAGTTTGTGTTCCAATGTTGATAGAAGAGGGTTTGATCTAGTTTAACCTTTTAGGCTAAGACTCCCTTTTCCATCTAACATTTTGGTGAACCCAATGTATCTTGCACCCTTGTGTCCTTCTTGCTTCAGATATGAGTTGTTTGTTGCCTTAGATCTGATTAGATTGAATTTATTGATCATTTCACATAGTTGCATAGCTTAATTTTGCATTATTTCATTATTAGGGTTTACAAAAGCCTTGCATTCCTTAAAAATCTAGCTAGTCTTGAACCCAGGGTTTGTAGATAGTGAGTTGTTTCAGATCTTGGTTACATTATTTGGTAGATTAAATTGATGTCATTTGTTGTACCTTATCTTTCTTATGTTTACAACATTCTTGCATTTTGGCATTTGAAATTTTGAAAATCAAGCATTTGATTTAAGTGTAGAAAAAGAATATTTATCACTTTGTTTACATTTCATTAGTATAGATCATCATAGCATGATATAAAATATCTTATTTTTGCATCAGATCTGATTGGTATTGCATTAATTACTTATTTCATAGTGGTATACTTTGCATTTACACTTATTCATTATTAGGGTTTTTTCAAAAATCTTGCATTTTTAAGAAAATCTAGCTAGTCTCTAATCCTAGGTTTTGTGATTAGTGTCTTTCTTCATATTTTACTGATGTTATTTGCTTATCAAATCTAATTTTATATTGTTTTAGAATATTGTTGGGTGAATATTTTGTCTTTAGCTAACTAAAGGCAAAATGGTTATATCAACCACAGTATGATGAGATATATCTCTCCTCTCAGCAAGGGAAGGCTCCCTTTTATTGCCAAATACAAAGTATCAACTATTTCAAACTTATTTACACTCAAAACTAACTTCGGGGTGATTCTCTATCATCCATTTCTCTTTTTTCAGAAATGATGTTTACAATTCTCAATATGAAACTCAACACAAAAGAATAATTGAAACAATACCAGTATATTTGAACCACAATGAAACCCACGGAAACACAAAGTTTCTCATTGCTTCTTATGCCAATTGAAAATGAAAGATTTCATGATAGAGTGCAGCCCAAAGTCTTCACTATATGTTGAGATAAGATAACACGATCACGAACAATAACTTGCAGCTCAAAGTCTTCAAGTTACTTCCCATTCACAAACTCAAACACAAATTTTAAATATGATATAGCAGCACATAGTCTACAAAATCAAATTTGAATCACCTTTCAAACACTTGATTTACATGCTCACAATTCAAACATTCATACAAGATAATGTAATAGAAAGGACATAAGAACAATTCTATAACATTACAAACTTGCTCCAAGACAAAGATTGGATGCCAACTTGCTTCTTGATATTGCATGAAAATTGATTTACAAAATAAGTTCCAAAGTCTCAAATTGCTCTTCAAAATGACAACGCTTTGCTTCAATAGAAAAAAGATAAAAATTACAATAGAGGCCCTCTTTATTTATAGTGAGAGGCCATGAGAAAATCTAGGAAAAATCTAACTACTTTGACTTATTCAAAATAGGAGTCCTTATTGACTTGGGGCTTCCTATGTTTTTACATGTAATTACATATGAAAAAAGTACATGTAAAAGTGTCCAAAATTATAAACAAAGTACATATGAAAATACAGAAAATAACTAAGGCGTGACAACTTGCATCAACTCGCATCTCCATTCTTCTTCATATGAATATCATACATAGTGAATGTTGCTTGCATCCCACAGCTATTAGGACTAGCAGTGTTCTTAAAGATTACCCGAGCTCTGATCACTGCATCTTTCACTTTTGTGGTCGTCTTGTCATGACTGGTCAACTTGGATTTCAGATTATCCGATGTTAACTGATTATCCAGAATATTATCTAGAGAGGCGACTGAGAAAGCTTTGTCTTCAAACTCCCTTTGAAACATATTCTTAAACTCTTGAATCATTTCATCAGTAGGAAGAAAATGTTGATCTTCCGATGTTAGCTTGCATGGGAGCTCCTCCAATTTGTGTAGCAGATCGACATCACTTTCTTTGTTGAGTTCCCTAGCACTCTCCAAGTCTTTGATCAACTCTTTCAGAACATTACTCCGATAAATCAATGACTCTTTAGTTTCCACATAAGACTCATAATTTGAAACAATGCCAAGTGATATCAAAGTTTTTGTTTTCATCTTTTTCATCTCAGTCCACTTCTCAAGGCTTTCATTTAAATACTCAATGTCTTGAGAAATGACATCCACTAATTCATCTAGCTTAGCTCTTATTTTTTTCCATTATGCTTGTCTTCTCAACTGTACTGGTAAGAAGAGACACTCCTTGTACATGCATTTTATCAAGGTATTCTTCAATAGTTCTTCCCTTAACATGAGTCTTCTCTGCTCTTTGAACAACAGGATCTTCCACTGTGATTGCCTCAGGTGTTATTGCCTCAGATGTCAAAGTAATCTTTCTCACCACCGCGGCCAACTACTCTACCATTGCTTTGTACTGCTCCTTCATTTCCTTCTCATGATCAAATTTCAGAAGTAACGAATTGAGCATAGACTGAACATCATCTTTGGCACTTTCATGAGTGATCTTTCCAAGTTCAATCCTGGAAATACAATAGTCACTCATGCTGAAATTATCAATAGTTGCATCTAGTGGTGGCTATGCAATCTCCACATACTTGTGGCCTTTGTCTTCTAGCAGCTGAGAAAGATTATTGGGCTTCTTTTGTGTTTTTGCCTTTATTGGCATCAGTTTCCCAAAGTCAAAGTCATCTGGAGAGATGGCTTGTTTCTTCCTCTTAGGGGTGTAAGATGAAAGCCACAGAGGAAGCACTGATGTACTAACATTCAGATCTAACTCCATTGCTGGTGTTGAAGGAATTGTGCTTGCACTTGTGGTAGTAATTATGGGAGGAGTATTTGTAAATATTGCACCTGGTACATTCAAATCAATAGCCTGCTCAGCACCTAAAATAAAATGATCAAAAATTGTGGAATCACCAATGTCATAAGAGGGTGAAGACAAGCTTGGAATAGACCTGGAAGAACGAAGAGTAGCATCAAAAGCAATCTTTGGACTATCAAAAATCATCCTAGAAGAAGATGGTGATGAACCAGAAGACTGAACAATAATGGGAGATAATGGGGTTATAGGAGGAATGGGCAAAGAAACTGAAACAAATACAGTAGGTTGAGGGGAAGAAACTTTAGTTTCTTGTGACACATCTCTTTGTGGAGACATGGCTGCATCCTGTAGATTTTCTTGATCATCTCCCTCTTCCTTGTCTAGTTCATCTTCCTTTTCTCTTGAAGACATATCCTCGATATCCATTTCCTCTATGGCAGGTTCTTCAACATTCTGTTCTTCAACCTCCATTTCTTTAGCAACATATTCCTCTTCTACTACCTTGGCCTTATCTCCTTTAGACACAAATTTAATCCTAGGCTTGGGAGCCTTGTATGTACTGGGAGCATCACTTCTATTCTTAGTCCTTAACTCGACTTTCTTCCCTGTTTGCTCTAAGGCCTCCTCTTTAGAACCAGTTATGAAGTCCTTCAAGGGTATATCTTTGCTTTGAACCCACATATTGGTGTTAGCCAGAACTAATTCAACCCTCTTTCTCAAAGAAGTTAACTCTTTCTTTGACCACTGCACAACAGGCAAGGGAGAAGTTGCAATTTGTTCATTCACATATCTAGGACTAACAACATCCTCGTTATCCACCATCCCTTATGGAATATCAACCAAGCCCAAATAATTTAACTTAAAGACAACCTGCTATAATTTAACTTCCTGATATCCTCTTCTCTTCTCAAGTCAGCCCAAATATCTTCCACCATCGGCTCGTGAAATTGAGTCTTTCTCCTGATCTTATCTTTCACTCCCTGATAATCAAATTTAGGTCTCCTCTTGAATTACTTCATGGTGACCATCTGCATCTTAGTTTCCATTGCCTTGGCTTTTGAAGCAGTTGATATAGAATACCTACCAATTTCAACAGGAAACCTGAACTAGGCTTCTTTAGTTCCATTTGTTTATTATGAACGACAATCATTTGCTGACACAACTCCATTAGGATAATTTTATCAGAAGGGAACATTGGTAACATATAGGGATACCCCTGATAATAGCCAACTCTTAGATATGTGAAAGTTGAAAACTGAAGAAACAAGCAACCAAAACCATTCACCACTACCCAAGCATCATCAGAAACTCTCCTTTGCTCCAATTGGGGATCAAAGAGGCACAGGAAAATAGCAAAGAAGGCATCATTCACCCTTCTAAAATGATGAATTGAGCCTTTCAATGTCAGTTGAGGATAATATTGATAAACTAGTACAACCCTCCTATCTCCATCAGATGTTAAACCCAAAAAGCTTCTCATCGAAGTTGCTGCATATACAAGGTATGAGGTCATATAGAACTTGGAGGTAGTTGATACCTTACTCAGTTGCTCATGAAGAGCATTGCTAATTTGTTCTCCCCAAAATATATTTTGTTTTCCCTGAAGTATGATGTATGGATATATCCATTCATGGAAAGTAGAGGATGAAGGAAGACCTCTCACTCTACTCAGAAGAGTTATCAAGTCACTTACCTCCTCCACAAAGTCACTCTTGGCAAAACTCTTGGGCCATCTAGACAAATTTGGTCTAGCAGTTTTGAGCCATTTAGTGTTGATCACCCTTTTGGCCTTTTCCACATCCTTATCATATTCTCTCTGGGCAACGTTGAAATCCAGCTCTGCAATATCCTCAGCACCAGGGCACATAAAAACCTTATCTAAGAACTCAACATCTAATCTCATAATCACATTACCACTGGCATCCACCACTGTCCTGTTATCCTTATTATAAAAATGAGCAACTTGGAGAACAAATTTAGTATTATGTGCAGCAACAGGAAAAGAAGCAACCAAATGGATATTGCTCTTGATAATTCTTTGCATGTAATGGCTAGGCTTATCTGACTTTGTCCTTTCCACAAATTCAGCCATATCAAGATGGCCAATCTCTGTATCCCTTATCTCATCCACATTGGATGTGACTAAAGTGACAGGAAAAACACCATAGTACTTGTACTTCATTGCTTTGGCCTTCTTAGGAGATGGATCAGTCATTTGAAAGGTAGACTTCTTTGGATGAATTGATGACCTCGGCAACTTGCAGAAGAAACTGCAACAAAAAGTCATGATCTTGGAGTTAGGGGGAAAAATATAGCAATTTGGGAAATTGCATGTTGATGATCATGATCACAAGGATATGCTTGAAAGGGCTTGTTGGCACTCATTTTGACCTGGAGGTTGAATTTTTCATGTCTAGAGGGTTTCTTCACTTAAACCCTATGTATTCTTTCCCATCGGCGTGACCTCACAGGCGTTTTGGCGATCAGGTTGGTGGTAATGATGTGCTGTCGGTGTGACATACACCATCGGCATGTCTTTTTTCTGGTTCCCCGACGGGATTGTTCTTACCGATGGTGCCATCGGTGTGATTTATACTATCGGCGAAGCATTTTCCTGTTCGACCGACAATGGATGTTTGGCCGATGAAGTGTCATCGGCATGTGTCTCGTCGAGGGATGTATGTATCGGGATGATCGGCGTCATCGGCATAAGTATGAGATGCTGCTCCGACGGTGTAAGTCACACCGACGGAGGTGGGAGGACAGGGTGCTGTCGGTGTGACTTTGTTCATCGGCAGAGGTATTTCGTGTTGCTCCGACGGTGTTAGTCTGGGCGATGACGAAGGTGGCGTCGGTGAGACAACTGGAGTCGGCGAGGGATCTTTTGGATGGGCCGATGGTCTTTCTCTGGCCGATGAAGGGAATGTGGAGTTTGCGATCGGCCAGACTACTATTGTCGGTGGGAGATTTTTGAGGTAAGCCGATGGCTTAGGTCTGAGCGATGGGTTTTTGACGAAGGCATGTGTGTCGAGCGCGGCAAAAGCGCTCGACACTTGATGTGTATGTGATCAGGCTTATAAGGTAGTGAAAGGCTCTCCACGCCATGCATGTGGGGTTTTTCCCCTTGCATTATTTTTGAACCTGCAAAGAGGGGTTTTGGCGGGAATTCCTTTTTGAATGCAGCGACAGTTTTTCAAGCGACCGCGGGTGGTTGAGACCCTTAATGGCGACTGTAGCAGGGGCATGGGCAAGTTGTTGGACAGTCATGTACCCGATCTTTGGCATGAAGACTCCCAGATGGCGGCGCAGGGCTCGAGGGTTCCTTCTGTCTCTGCAGCAATAAATTTTGAGCACCATTCCTTTGAAGGATCTGTATCTGGCGAATTTTGTAACAGTCATGTAATTAATTGCTGTGGTACACTCTCTAGCTGTTATAAGCAGACTGTGTTACCATTTTTTAGGTTGTTGAAAGTTGAAGATTTTTGGCTCTGTAATTCAAAACAAGCTGATCTGGTTGCTCTGCACAGCTAAACCTGTGAGTCTATGTATCTCTTGTTGTATGTTTTGGCATGAACCCACTGATTTCATGATTAATCTTATATGAGAAATGCTATCTTAGCATGTGTTTTGTTAATTCTGTCTCCAGTATTGCATGTATTCTTCTTCTGAATCTAGATATTTGGGTAATATTTGAGACTCTAGAACATAGCATTCCTATGTTGAATGTCTGATCTTTTAACTTCTGCTCAAGGGGTAGATTAAATTGTTTTCAGATTAAACATTGGGAAGGGTATACTGCAGTAGGGATGCCATAAGTAGAGATAACTTAGCACTCTGTATTGGGAGATATCTGTAAGGCAGGTATCATATATATCCCTCTGAAATCCAGTTTTAGCTGTTCATGCTGATCATTCACAGGTGTATGTCTACTGACTCCAGGCCCTGGATAGGCACCAATCTTGCTTTGTGTTTGTGTTACAACCATGTCCAGCTTTGCATCTAAACTTAAAACCAAAGACAAACTATAAAACAACCATTAGGACATTAGCATTAGTTTTAGGATCCTCAGTCCTCTGTCTACAACTGCAAATAGGCCCAAAGCTAGCCCCTTTGTTCTTATCTTTCAGTTTTGGTCTACTTACAGGAGGACTCATCTGCTTTCTGTCAGCATCCCATCCTTAGTATGCACATTATCATGGGTGTTGAGTAGGGAATACCCCCCTAGGTTTTGCAGAGCCTGAAGAAGAAGAGGAGATAAAATATAGAGTCTATCTCCTACACTGTTGGCCCCTGGCCCAGAGATCCTGTTGATCATTGATGGCTACCTTGTAGGGAAATCTGGGAATAAGCATCCAGTCTGGGAAAAAACCAACAGAAATTGGCGACTCCACTGGGGATTGAGAAGTAAAAGTACTATCTAATCATCTCCAGTAATATATCTGTGACCCATCCGAGTCACCAACAGAAATTGGCGACTCTACTGGGGATGGTGATTTGAAAATTGTTATTTGTGAAAGAACCCTGATTTACAAAAAGAAAACAGTTCCTAGTAATAGGTGGCGACTCCGAAGTAATCTCCCAACCGGTCAAAGTAAAATTTATATGCAGGGGAGAAGATCCCAACAAAATCCTTTATTTGAAGAGTTACCAGTAACAAGAAGAATGATGTACAGAAGAAAGGGAGCTGTCTCAGTTAGTCATAAGGGTTCCCCCAGAAAAAATGATGATATGCAAGACAATCCAAGGTCTTCAGACAAGACAGTACCTTACTTTTCAAATGCAGAAGCTGATATTCAGGGTGCATATGAGAGGCAACAGGGTGGTAACATGAGAATGAGGTCAGAGGTGTTCCAAGAACGCCCATTTCTAGACCCTAGTGAAAGGTTTGAAGAGGCAGAGTCTCTAAGGGATGATGAAGATGATGATCAGAATATGGTAAAACCATCCTCCTCTAGGCCTAGTGAGGAAGAACTAGCTGATGAAATTAGGAGCTTAAGGGCCGAGTTTGAATATCAGCAGGCAATATCAATCAGAGATGACTTGAGGAAGAAAGTGCAAGCTTTAAGGACTGCCCAGAATAATTCAATTCCTACCCTTGAGAATGCAAATGTGCAGAGACATCAACAGAGAAATAAAGTGCAACATCAGCATAATGATGAGAGACAAAATGTGAATGATGCTAGGATACCACTGAACAATGTAAGAAACCAGAATGCAAACAGAAATATTAATGTTAATCAGTTAAACAGACAGCCAATGCAGCTAGATAGATTCAGACAGCTGGTATTTGATGGTATTCCTGGGTATCCTAACCCCATTGATAAGCATCTGAGGCTGCAAGTGCCTAAATTTTCAGGAAACAACACTATGTCAGGAGAAGATCATCTAAAAGCATTTCAAAATGTCATGGATAACTTTGAGGTTGAACATGAGGATGTTTTCATGAAGTCATTCATGCAATCCTTAATAGATGAGGCAAGAGAATGGTACAAGAATCTGCCTGACAGGAGTATTTCATCATGGGATGATTTTAAAAGGATGTTCAAGGAGCAATATGGTGACAAAACTGACCCTAGCTTTTTTGTAAATGAGTTCACCAGTATCACTAAAGGGTCAAATGAGCAGGTTGCAGATTTTAATGCAAGATTTACTAAAGTGTTAAACAAATTGCCACATCACATGAGGCCAAATGAACCAATGTGCATAATATTGTATATCAATGCCTTTGATGCAAAAACTGCATATGGATTAAGAGATAAAGGTCCTGCTACTCTCAGGGATGCTTTCAGAATTGCAGTGAATATTGAAAACAATAGGAAAGCATCAGGCAAGACAAACAGAAGGGATGATGTGAAAATTCTGCAGAATCCAAACAAGCCTTAGAGCACTCAAGGTAATACATCTGCCCCTGAAGATAAGATAGACAAATTGGCAAATGTTGTTAAGGACCTAAGCTATAGATTAGATAGAAGTGAAAAAGGAATAGGTCCTGATAGGCAAGTCTATCAAAGGCAGGAAAAGAGGCCATCATTGCATGATATGCCTTATAATACCAATTGGCATGATGGTAAACCTGTATTCCAGCGCAACAACACAAATCAAAGAACTCAACATGTCAAAGAAACTCCTGATCCTCTAAAGAAAGCTGTAAATATTGTTGATGATGCTCCATGGTGTATGATTTGTCAGATGCACATTCACAGTTACAGTGTATGATTGCTCAGTCCTTGAGTGATAATACTACATCTTGTAATGAATGCAATGAGCCACATTATGTGCAAGATGATGATGTTAATATGATGTCCATAAGCAATGGATACACTCTTTATGATGCTGATGAGAGTACAAATGATGGAACTCAGGGCTGCCAACAGTTCCCATATGATGAAGATGATGAAGTTAACTATGCCTATGCTCAGAACTCACACAATTGTCTGAGTAACTTACAACGACCTTCTGATGAGGAAATTAGAGCCTTCACAGCTGCAACAGTTGCTCAAGTCAAGAGCAACTACAATCTCAGAGGTAAAAATCAAGTAAGCAGCCCACATCAGCCAGAAGGTATTTCTACAGGTCAGCCGCTGCATGGTAATAAGGGGATGGAATTACAAAAAAGGCAGTGGGTTAATAATAAACAGAATTTCAGACATAGAACAGGTCATGAATCCCAAGGACCAGAAAATTGAATCCCTCAGGCTGAAGATCAAGGTAAAGGTTCCCAAGACAAGAATGATGATCAGGGAACTATGAAAGTAAAAGCTAAATCAGTTCAGGATAAGAATAAGATTGTGGAGCAAGCTACAACTGTTATACAAAATTATGCTCCATTTGATATAGCTCAGGTCCTCTCCCAGGTAAAAGTCTCTGTTCCTCTTATGGAACTGATGAAAGTGGAAGAAATTAAGAATAGGACAATATCCCTAATTTCAGGGGTACCTTTTCAAGCTAAACAAAATGCTCAGACCCAAGGTGAGAAACATGCCATGTGTAATGAAGAAGATGAGGCTCCTGAGGTTTATTTAGGAGTGACTATGACAAAGTGTCCTTCACAAGTGGAACCATTTTATGTTTCCCTGGTTATAAATGGAAAAATAATCAGAAATTGTATGCTTGACTTTGGAGCATCTACAAATGTCATGCCTTTGGCCATCATGCAACAAGCTAGATTGAAAATTGACAAGGCATGTGGAAAATGTTATGCTATGGATGCCACAGAGGTACCGGTTATTGGAATCATGAAGGATGTAGATTTCAAACTGGCAGCATTTCCTGAGAAAAGATATAAAATGAATATAACAGTGGTTGACATCAAGCCACAGTATGGTATGTTGTTGTCAAGAAGATGGGCAGCACTAATTGGTGGAAGTATGCAGCTGGACCTGTCATATGCCATGATTCCAATGAATGGCAGGGATGTTAAGCTAATCAGAGAACAAAGATCATCAGAGACAGTGGAAGACCAAGAAGCAGAGGAACAGATATGCTTTGTAAACACTGACTGTGATAACTTCAAGGTTGTCTCAGATGATAGAGAAGATAAAAAGAAAAATGTCTGCATTGAAGAATTGGATCAGCAAGGTTTGTGGACCATGTTTTTTGATGGGGCTTGTGCAAAAGAAGGTTCTAGAGCTGGAGTTGTTTTCCTGTCTCCAACTGGTAAGCTCCTCAAATTCTCTTTCTTGCTGAGGTTTGTTTGCACAAACAACATTGCAGAATATGAGGCTTTACTCTTAGGCCTAAATATTGCTCTCAAACATGGAATCAAAATGCTAAGAGTATTTGGGGATTCTGAGCTGACTGTATCCCAAATTAGAGATAGGTATGCTTCAAAAAACAAAAGATTGAAACAATACAAGCATGTTGTTTGGGATACCATTGAACTTTTTGATGCATTTTCAATAGGCTGGGTAGAGAGGTCAAAGAATGTTATGGCTGATTTCTTAGCCAATGTTGCAATAAGGCCAAATGACATCACTCTGTCAGATGTTACAAATGTAGAAGTTAAAATCAGGCCTACAGTACCAGAAAATATATGCAGTTGGCAAGTGTTTAATGATGATAGGGACTTGTTAAAATTTTTGCACTGCATAGATGAATATGAGAATCAAGAAATTGATTTCCAAGCTTTTGTAGAGACTATAGATGGAAAAGAAACTCTTGTGGGAAAGGAAATTATTCAGTTGAAGACTAATAAAATCCCTAGAGGATTAGTAGCTTTGGAAAGAGCTTTTGACAGTAGAGACCAGTTGGTCACAAGGACATCTCCCACAAATAAGGAAGATTTAGAAGAGATAAATTTGGGGACATCTCAGGCCCCTCAGAAGGTATACATTGGTAAACAGCTCAAACCACACATTAGGAGTATGCTGATTGCATTACTGAAAAGGTACAAACATGTTTTTGCTTGGTCATATGAGGACCTAAAAGCCTATAGGGAAGATTTATTCCAGCATGAGATCCCATTGAAGCCTGGAGCTAAGCCATTCAGACAAAGGCAAAGACCTATTAATCCTACCTTAGCTCCAAAGATGCAGGAAGAACTCAAAAGGCTCAGGGAGGCTGGAATAATTGTGCCAATCAGACATTCAACTTGGGTGTCTAACCTTGTCCTAGTCAGAAAAAAGAATGGTGATATTAGGCTTTGTGTTGACTTCAGGAACTTGAATGTATCCTCTTTAAAGGATAACTATCCACTGCCTAATATGGAAGCTATGTTGCAGAGAGTGACTGGTTGTGAACTCTTATCCATGATGGATGGATTTTCAGGTTATAATCAGGTGAAGGTAAAGGAATCAGAACAGTATAAGACTGCCTTCACCACTCCATGGGGAACTTATGTGTATGTTAGAATGCCCTTCGGACTAACAAATGCAGGTGCTATATTTCAAAGAGCAATGGATGTTGATTTTGCAGGGTTGATTGATTCAGTCCTGGCTGTATATCAGGATGACCTGACTGCTTACTCAAAGAAAGAAGAGCAGCATTGTTTGCATCTGGAGCAGATTTTCATAAGAGCACTAGAGTATGGCATTTCTTTAAATCCAAAGAAGTGTGCTTTTGGGGTGGTTGAAGGAAAACTCCTAGGGCACATTGTTTCCAAGGATGGAGTTAGGATAGATCCAGAGAGAGTGGCTGCTATTGACAGAATTCAAATGCCAAAAACTGTAAAAGGAGTTCAGTCCTTCTTTGGACAGATAAATTTTGTTAGGAGATTTATTCCCAACTTTGCAAAAACCACAAGGAACATTTCCAAGATGATGAAGAAGGATGCAACTGTCCACTGGGAAAGTGAAGCAATAGAATCATTTCAGAGTATCAAAGAGGCAATCAAAATGGCCCCTGTTCTTAAATCTCATGATTTTTCTAGGCCATTCTAATTGTTTTCATTTGCTTCCTTTCACATCGTTGCTGCATGTCTGCTACAGAAAAATGAAGATGGTTTTGAACAGCCCATCGCTTTCTTCAGTATGTCCTTGCAGGCTTCTGAGTTGAAATATGATATTATGGAAAAACAGGCATATGCACTAGTCCGAGCCATCAAAAGCTTCAGACCATACTTGGTAGGATCATATATAATTGCATATGTACCCCATGCAGCAGTCAAAGACATATTCACTCAGCAGGAAGTGACTGGAAGAAGGTGCAGATGGATAAACAAATTGCAGGAGTTCAACGTAGAAATACAAGTTACCAAGTTGGTAAGAGGACAAGGATTAGCCAAGATGATGGCACAGTCAAACTTGGAAGCATGCCAAGTTAATGCAGTCCAAAATGAGAGTGTAAATGTATCAGGATCTGAATGGTACAAGGATATTATCTACTACTTGCAAAATCTGAATTGTCCTTCCCATTTCAGTGACAGACAAAAAAGGACTTTAAAGTTACATGCAATCAGGTATGTTATTGTTCAAGGTGAGCTATACTGGAAAAACCCTGATGGTGTGATGCTGAGATGTGTGGATGAGGATATGGCTAACAATGTTTTGATTGATATGCATAAAGGATTGTGTGGTGGACATTATACTGCCCAAACAACAGCTCATAAAATTCTCAGAGCAGGATATTGGTGGCCCACTCTCTTTTCAGATGCACAAAGGTTAGTAAGGAAGTGTGACCCTTGCCAAAGATTTTTAGGAAAGTTGAAATATGATGGTGCTTTACCCCTCAGGACTGTAACTGTGGATGCTCCATTTCAGCAATGGGGAATTGACTTCATAGGGGAAATTGTAGACAAATCAAGTGGGGGACACAGTTGGATTTTGGTGGCAACAGATTACTTTACCAAATGGATTGAGGCCATTCCAACTAAGAGAGCTACAAGTAAGGTGGTGACAGATTTCATACTAGAAAATATTATCATCAGGTTTGGAGTACCATTCAAGGTAGTCACTGATAATGCTATGTGCTTCAGATCAGGTGAATTTGTTGATTTTTGCAACAGGTATGGGATAAATCTATCATATGCATCACCATATCACCCACAAGGGAATGGTCAAGCAGAATCAAGCAATAAAAGCATCATGAAAATTATCAAGAGGATACTAGACAAGAACAAGAGAGCTTGGGACTCAAAATTAAAGTTAGCAATATGGGCTGACAGAGTCACAGTAAAAAAGGCTATTGGAATGTCACCCTTTGAGCTAGTATATGGTGCATCAGCCAGATTGCCCATAAACAATCTCCTACCAGTTTACAGATTCATTCAGGAAAATGATGAGGAGATTGAAGACTCCATGACAGAAAGAGTGAACCAGCTGGTTGCACTAGATGAAAATAGAAGGAAAGCCCACCAGATTAATCTCAAGAGACAACAAGATGTGAAATATCAGTTTGACAGGAGAGCTATAAAAAGGAAGTTTCAAGTCAATGATCTGGTGCTCATTTGGAATGCAAAAGGTCAAGAAAAGGGTAAACATGGTAAATTTGAACCCTTATGGATGGGCCCATATCAGATTTGTAGTGCTCATGGGGAAGATTCTTATTTCCTCCAGGCCCTAGATGGTGAAGTTCTGGAATTGCCTGTGCATGGCCAATTCCTTAAGTTCTATTTTGCATAGCTGACTTGTCGCTGTGCACATTTGTAAAAATATGTATATAGTGTAAATGCCTTGTACAGTTCGTGCTTTTTGGTTTTTTGCCTGGTCTGCCCGGAGATCTGGTTCTCGCCGTAGGTTCTTCACCTGCACATCCCCATTCGGAGCCAGTGTTGGCACTCATTTTGACCTGGAGGTTGAATTTTTCATGTCTAGAGGGTTTCTTCACTTAAACCCTATGTATTCTTTCCCATCGACGTGACCTCGTAGGCATTTTGGCGATCAGGTTGGTGGTAATGATGTGCTGTCGGCGTGACATACACCATCGGCATGTCTTTTTTCTGGTTCCCCAACAGGATTGTTCTTACCGATGGTGCCATCGGTGTGATTTATACTATCGGCGAAGCATTTTCCTGTTCGACCGACAATGGATGTTTGGCCGATGAAGTGTCATCGGCATGTGTCTCGTCGAGGGATGTATGTATCGGGATGATCGGCGTCATCGGCATAAGTATGAGATGCTGCTCCGACGGTGTAAGTCACACCGATGGAGGTGGGAGGATAGGGTGCTGTCGGTGTGACTTTGTTCATCGGCAGAGGTATTTCGTGTTGCTCCGACGGTGTTAGTCTGGGCGATGACGAAGGTGGCGTCGGCGAGACAACTGGAGTCGGCGAGGGATCTTTTGGATGGGCCGATGGTCTTTCTCTGGCCGATGAAGGGAATGTGGAGTTTGCGATCGGCCAGACTACTATTGTCGGTGGGAGATTTTTGAGGTAAGCTGATGGCTTAGGTCTAAGCGATGGGTTTTTGACGAAGGCATGTGTGTCGAGCGCGGCAAAAGCGCTCGACACTTGATGTGTATGCGATCAGGCTTATAAGGTAGTGAAAGGCTCTCCACGCCATGCATGTGGGATTTTTCCCCTTGCATTATTTTTGAACCTGCGAAGAGGCGTTTTGGCGGGAATTCCTTTTTGAATGCAGCGACAGTTTTTCAGGCGACCGCGGGTGGTTGAGACCCTTAATGGCGACTGTAGCAGGGGCATGGGCAAGTTGTTGGACAGTCATGTACCCGATCTTTGGCATGAAGACTCCCAGATGGCGGCGCAGGGCTCGAGGGTTCCTTCTGTCTCTGCAGCAATAAATTTTGAGCGCCATTCCTTTGAAGGATCTGTATCTGGCGAATTTTGTAACAGTCATGTAATTAATTGCTGTGGTACACTCTCTGGCTGTTATAAGCAGACTGTGTTACCATTTTTTAGGTTGTTGAAAGTTGAAGATTTTTGGCTCTGTAATTCAAAACAAGCTGATCTGGTTGCTCTGCACAGCTAAACCTGTGAGTCTATGTATCTCTTGTTGTATGTTTTGGCATGAACCCACTAATTTCATGATTAATCTTATATGAGAAATGCTATCTTAGCATGTGTTTTGTTAATTCTGTCTCCAGTATTGAATGTATTCTTCTTCTGAATCTGGATATTTGGGTAATATTTGAGACTCTAGAACATAGCATTCCTATGTTGAATGTCTGATCTTTTAACTTCTGCTCAAGGGGTAGATTAAACTGTTTTCAGATTAAACATTGGGAAGGGTATACTGCAGTAGGGATGCCATAAGTAGAGATAACTTAGCACTCTGTATTGGGAGATATCTATAAGGCAGGTATCATATATATCCCTCTGAAATCCAGTTTTAGCTGTTCATGCTGATCATTCACAGGTGTATGTCTACTGACTCCAGGCCCTGGATAGGCACCAATCTTGCTTTGTGTTTGTGTTACAACCATGTCCAGCTTTGCATCCAAACTTAAAACCAAAGACAAACTATAAAACAACCATTAGGACATTAGCATTAGTTTTAGGATCCTCAGTCCTCTGTCTACAACTGCAAATAGGCCCAAAGCTAGCCCCTTTGTTCTTATCTTTCAGTTTTGGTCTACTTACAGGAGGACTCATCTGCTTTCTGTCAGCATCCCATCCTTAGTATGCACATTATCATGGGTGTTGAGTAGGGAATACCCCCCTAGGTTTTGCAGAGCCTGAAGAAGAAGAGGAAATAAAATATAGAGTCTATCTCCTACACTGTTGGCCCCTGGCCCAGAGATCCTGTTGATCATTGATGGCTACCTTGTAGGGAAATCTGGGAATAAGCATTCAGTCTGGGAAAAAATCAACAGGGCTAAAGAGCAAGCAAGTTGAAGAAACAGATGAAAGAGGGCTAAAGATAGTAAATGCAAAAATTTTCCAGTGTTAGAAATTTTCAATATATGAATGCACGGGCGGCAAAAATCACCAACCTTGCATGCAAAGGGAAGTTGCATTAAAAACATGCACAGGCGGCAAAAAATGTTGCTCCTACATGTTAGGTATCATTTGCAAAAATTACTTGAGCGGCAAAAAGGTCTACTTTTGCATGAAAGGATAGGTCTGCATTGTATGTGTAAGAGCAGCGAAAAGGGTCACTTATGCATGTTGATGGAAGAGTAGTTTTCAATGTTCAAGCAGCAAATTTTCCTGCTTATGCAAGGAAACATTATATTAACTTCGTGTAGGGGTGGCAAAAATTGCCGCCCTTACACTTAGGGTAGATCACGAAAATAAAACAAAAGCATGGGTAGCGAAATTCGCCGCCCTTACACACCGGATATCATAAAAACAAAAAGGCATGGGCGGTGAATTTCACCACCCCTGCATACCTCACAAAAGGATAACAAATGTGCATAGGCAGTGAAATTCACTGCACAAGCTCATGACAATGATTGTGAAAACGTGTATGTGTGGCAAAATTTGCCGCTCCTACAAGTTAGGAAAAACACAAAACTGCAAAAGGAAAAACAAAAAGAATATGTTAAACTCTTACACAGTGACATCGAAACGTATGGTGAAAATCACCGAATATATTAAACAAAAGACAATAACAAACACAAACAATCAAATAAAGATTTTAAAGAAAGAAAGATGAGACAACATCTATCAATACTCACACAAGTAAAAACCCTAGGTTTCAAAATAAGATCTTTGTAATGAAGAAGAGCATAAGTCCTTAAAATCAAAAAATAAAACCTAAAATGAAAACGTTTCAAAACCCTTGGACATTTAGTAAACAAAGAAACATGTTGTAATAGAAACCCTACTTGGAACACGACGCAGGTGAGAGAGCACAAATGACCTTCGATCCACTAAGAAAAACAATATCACTCGTCCACGGGAAAAAACTGAAAGCAAATGAGAGCTCAGAGGGAAGACAGAGATGACTAAAGGCAAATACAAATGAAGTTTAAAATAATTAAACCATAAAATAGCTTTAAAACGTTGAATTCATCGTGCATTAATTGCACACAAGTTGAACTTAAAGTCATCATAAAGTGCAAAGGCGACACTTTCGACTGCTTGTACATGACACAAGAACAATGTGTATGGGCGGTGATTTTTGCCACCCTTGCACATAACAAAAAATCCTCTAACATGCAATAGTGGTGAAAAATGCCACCCTTGCATGTAGAGACAAAAAAATTCTAACAGCTCAAAACTGCAAAAACCCAAGTTTGAAAACTTGCGCAGATTCCAAGAAACCAATTTGAGAAGATATTCGAATGGATTCTTAGGGGCTAGAGGACTACGCACAAAGGCAAATATTTGCCTCGAAATGCATGCTTAGAGTCGTAGGCTACAAAATAGATTAGTTTCATAGGGGTCATCCTACAAAATTGAACACAGCTGATTTTGAGGATAACAAATATCATAAAGATCATCTTGTGTTGAAATTTTAAGGATAGAACATTCTTGAATTGTTAGATTTAGCATTTGATTTGAAAATATATGCATTGTTTAAATCATATTGAGCTTGAGTAAAGGTGAATTTGATCAAAGGTTTATTATTGCATTATATGTGTTTACATTTGATAAAAAAGAGCAAAACATTGATCCTTTTAAACAAAAACTCAACCTTTTTTTTCATCACATTATTCATCTCTTCTTTGTGTGCATCTTGTGTGTCACTACTTAGGCTTGTAAACAATTTATGAGTTTTGTGACCCGGTGCCCTGATTTCAACACCTTTGTGCAAATAAGTCTTCAATTTATGAGTTCTAATGCTTTGAATAGCACTGATATCAACACATCAGAATTAGAATTTGCGAGTCCAATCACACAAGAGGGCTCATCACCTCTTCTTGATATCCCTACTACACATATCCTAGAAGCATCAACTTTTCATGAATCCATCAACATAGAGGACCTCATGGCTCATGTTCCTAAAGCTCATGTTCTTGTGTTATGATTGCATGTGTTGTTTTCCCCATATTGTGTTTCCTGATGTGTATTTTTGTTTGTTAAGCTCTCTTTGGATGACCCTTGATACCCTTGTTGGTACAAGGATACAAAGGGATTGAAATCCATTGTGACATTCTCTCTATTTGTATCATCATTCCTCTATATGTTGTGAATTGCATTTATGTTGCTTCCCTTGGGGACAATGCAAGGCGTAGGATGATTTAGCATCCTTTCTTGTTGACCAAAGGTTTTATATTTGTTTTCATGTGATATTTCCTCCTTTGTGTCCATAGTTCTACCAACTGGCGGATGATGATAGTTCCAAATATTTATAATTATGAGACATCTCCTATTATACAACCATTTATATACTGACGCCAGTCAGGTAGATCCCTTTGTGTTATTATTTTATAGTATTCAGTCTAACTTGATATTACTTGAATGATTTGATTTATGTGGCACCTTGTTGCTATGCTCGGCATCATACCATGACTACACAAGCCATTGTGTATCATGTTCAAAGCATCACCTTGGTTTGCCTTTCCTGGGGGAAACCCCTTGTTGCGATATAACTTTTGGAACACATATCAAGTGGGCTTGCGCTTCCAGAAAGTTCTCATGCATGTTTTGTATTATGTTTTACCTTAAAGCAATTACTCTCTGAGGAAGTAAGCAATCACTTTAAAGTGGGGGCATACATCGTGCTATGCTTCTTTTTTATTATACACTTGTTGATTATGTTTGACATGGAACTCACCTAGTGATTCGGTGATCCTCACTAGCCCTTGATGTTTTCATTTTGTTGTTGGTCCATGAGCCACCTTGTATAATGATAGCCTGTGTGTTTCATGTGACTTGTCATGGTCACCTAGCAATTCGACGATCCTTACTAGTTCATGATCCATGAGAACACTTATCTTCACATGACCCCTAGCGACAGAGCAAGCTAGTGTTAGAGTCATGTTTCTTGTGTGTTTGTTTCTATGCTTGTTTGTGTGATATATTGTTTGAACTTGTATTCTCTTAATGATTCCATGTGTTTTGTGTGTCTTCATCATTTTTTCCATGTGTATTCGATGTATACTTTATGCCTTATGTATTTGCTTCGTGTTAAGCATGTATGCATTGTGTATGGCATATATTACCTTTGTGTATTATGTGTCTCTCACATGTATTCCTTATCTATGTTTGTCTATAGTACTCCATGTATGTGTGAATTATGTTACAATGTCTTGTGTGTTTGCAACCTTAGAATCCTAAGGTTGGGGCTACTATAATCCACAACTTGGTGGAATTCTTTGGGCTTCTTTGTTTTCATGTTGGAAATATGTCTTCTCCTTACATTAGTGTGAGTATGAACATAAGTTTGTACCCATGATAAAGTGGGGGCTAAATGTTATGGAGTAAAATGTGTACCCTTGCTAATCAGGACCTATTTTGACACTTTTTGAACATAAAATGATAAAATCTTGGCCCCTATGAATAAACTTGACAAATTAAACTTAGGACTAGTCTAAACCCACCTTAAATGGCACTCTTCGGAGTTTGTGGGACTAGAGGACTAGGCCGCCTAGCGCCTTAGTCCCAGATGTTAGCCCCGACCCTATTTTTGTGGTGTTGGCTTAGAACACCTCCTTGACTTATCCATGTCAGCCCCATTTGGTTTTATTTATTGTTGGTGAGCGATAATACATATATAAAGGAGTCTTGTTATTCATTTTACACCTAGGATGTTATGGGAAGTACTTGCCTTATGCTTTAATGAATTGATCTCCTATGCTCAAGTGTTCTTCATGGTTGGAAAAGCTCTTTGTGTGGATGTTATGATCTTTATTTGCAAGTCTTGAAGGAAGTTCAAGCCTTCTTCTTCCATCTTCTTGTTGGTGCATGTTCTTGAGTTACCTACTCCAACTAGGGTTTCATATCTTCTGGTAATATTTATCATTTACATTCATTCTTTCATCATTTATTGCAAATCTTGCCTCTGCCCTCCTAGGTCATGCACTCTTGGATCTCTAATCATTGTTGTAGTGGAGGTGGAAACACCAACACAGGGTTTTACTAAGGCAAGCCCATAAACATAACACAACCCTTTTCCCTTATTGTGTGTGTGCAGGTTGCATTTGGAAGAATCAGACGAAGACAAGATATAGGAAGGAAGAAGACTAATAGAGGAAGGTGTTGGAAATATGTAACCATATAGACTAATTCCGCATAACCCAATAAGAGATTAATGTGCAACAATAACCAAAAATCCACATGCAAAAGAAATAGACAAACATACCATCAACGGGTGACACAATTTGATATACCCTGGAAAAACCCTCTATGAGGGAAAAACCCAGCCTCTAAAAGCATTCATCTCTCATGTATTATTCAAACATAAAAATTGCAATACATATGCAGAGATCACCTCTGAAACATCAAGCTATCTCTACCTGCACTCCATGTGAACAAGCATGTAACCATATATCAAATGTCATGCTTCAAACCCTCACAAATGCAACCTGCAAGAGATGCTCAAACAAGCTAAACCTAGCCAAAGCTCAAACAACCAAACAACCAACCTCTCTAACTACCAGTGTGTTTGCTTTTATAAAGATAGGCTCACACAAATACAATATGTGGTATGGTAAAACCATCTTTCCCAAAACCATGAGTCTATAAAACCATTGACCCCACATTTAATTATTAGTGCTAAGTTTTCCTAATAATTAAATAATTACAAATAAATAATTAACTACTCTATGTGTCCCACACACATAAAATAATTAACCCAATGTTACATACAACTTTTACAAGTGGCACCAAATAAATATTTAATGTGGCTAAACACATCACATGATACACCACAAAAAAATATTTATTTTACATAATAAAATAATATCAATGTTATGCAAGGTGTACAACACACCTACTCCAACGTTCTCCCACTTGTTGTATACATTGCATAAGTGATCAACATGTAAACTCAAAACATCAAGGAAAACCATCCATGTGCCTAACATGTACCATATAACCATCCATGTGCTCCAAGATACCTACAACAATAGTCAAGGTGAACACCATCTCAAACAAGAATCCTCTCATCCTCCATCATGCCAAACCATGAAGGATAAGATCCTCCAAAGAGATGCCACACTAAACTGTCAAGTAGAAGCAAGAAACCTGCATCAACTGATATCCAAACACAAGCACCAAATCCAATGGTAACAAATAGGCTCAAGTAGCTGACAAGAATCAATCACCATAACTAAAATAGCAACCACAGCTAGTTGCTAATGCATCAACGAACCATACCTCCAAACCAAAGTATATAAAGGATAACAAGGAGACCTTATGCCAACAACATATCCAACTCAGATCACAATGATAACAAGTCCCTGTATATACTCAATCCTACATAAAGAAGTCCTCCATGGTAACAATACAAAGCATGTGATAAAAAAACCTCAACACCCTCCATACCAAAGCATAATGAGAACATCCAACAAAGGAATCATATACATCTTGAAACTCCCACTGCATGAGTAAATGTCAAATCTAAAACTAGATCAAGGCATCCAAAGATCCACTAATAGTACGCACATAGAAGATGTGGCTAAATCCTTTATCACATAGTGTCAAAGAACACACACATGGATAAGCAAAATCTGCAAACTAAATAGCTACAAAATAACTCTCCTCAAGTCCATTTCTCTCCCACATCCTCCACATCATAAGAGAAGAAGTCAAAGAGACTCAAAAGCTCCATACACATCTCAACTCTAATGTCATGTGAACACAAATATCCAGGAAGAAGAATAAGACCAATCAAGAGAGAACTTGCAAATCACAACCATGTCCTTCTATCCACACTGATGAGCTATAGCTATGAAAAGTATGATCTCCTTTACAACCCCAAAACAAGAATCCTCCACAACATCCAATAACAAGATGCAAGCCTCTCAAACCAAAGGTAGATCAAACTCATAACCATCCCAAAGTAGGAATAAGCCCAAAGCCACTAACCATCTCCATTACACACAATGATCTCATAACAACTTAGGATCAAACATAAGGAGATAACTAATCATAACCATGCATCTACTCCTCAAACAAGTCCTCACAACCATAATCCATAGCTCAAGACTCAAGCATGAGAAGACAAGATACAAAGAAAGAATGCATTTAAAAATCAAGTGGGCATATCTATTAAATCATTCACCGTTGAGTGGACCAAGAGTGGGGATGAGATTGCTCCTCTAAGATGCACCAAGCCTTGAAGACTCTCTCCAAGAATAATCTCCTCAACATGTCCTTGTTGAACTCACATCCAACCAAGGTGTAGGCTTATCGGTCTTGCTGTTGAAATCCTCATAACAGAGTAACCATATCAACACATGTCTCTAATCCCAAGAGAACTTAAGCCTCACCTAAGTCTCCAAGTATCCTTGAGTACCTCCATGATCAATCCATGCTAAACTCCAAATGCAAAACCGCGCCATCATGAAACTCCCAAGCACGTGACCAATGTACTCAATACCAAAAGGACTATCAATATCATAGTTAAAGCTCCCACTGCACATATGCATAACCAAGGACCATTGTTAGGAATTAGATGCATAAGATATCAATTAAATGCAAATAAAGATTAAACAGAGGAATGAAAATATACAAAAATAATAACAGCGAGAGAAAAGTTTTTAATGTGGTTCACCCAAACTTGGGCTACATCCACCAACAGAGAGTCCAATATTATTATCCAGCAAATCAAACTGATTACAACCAGCAATCCCTTGCAACTCACTACCACTGCAAATGCTACAATACAATATCTCAACAGAAACCCTAACCCTTAGCCACTTTTATCAAGCCTTATGTCGGCTACAAAAATAGGGTTTTTTTTATGTCAGCCAATAGAAAAATAACTCTCAATGCCTTTATAAAATAATAAAAATCATTTGAGGTTTCAAAGGCGCTGCTCCCAAGCCCCCATTAAATAATTTGGGGGGAAACCGTGCCGATAAAAGTGGGGAAAATTTAACCTCTAATCTGATTAGGCTCCATAACAACAATCTTGCACTTAGAGACTGATTAGACTCCACACCATATCATCTCCCACTTGGAGACTAATCATAACACCGCTAACCTTGTAGCTCCCACTGGAAATAAGCACCCTGGACCCTGTTGTTCAGAGTTTATGTTTTTAGTCTTGAAGACCAAATGAAGCTGAAGAGGAGCTCAACTTCTCCCTTGTCACTGCCTTTGTAAACATATCTACTAGATTTTCATCTGTATATATCTTTTCCAGCCTTAACTGTCCATCATCCAACACTGATCAAATGAAGTGATACCTCAACTGTATGTGTTTGGTCTTTGAATGCAAGGCATAATTCTTTGCAAGATGTATGGCACTTTGGCTGTCTATAAACAAATAATTGTTAGCCTGTTGTTTGCCCAATTCTTCCATGAAAGATTGCAGCCATATCATCTCCTTGCTTGCCTCTGTTGCAGCTACATACTCTGCCTCTGTGGTGGATAAACCAACCACCTTTTGCAATCGTTAGATCCAACTCATTGCTGTCCCACCTACAGTAAATACATAACCAGTAGTACTCCACTTGGTATCAATATCCCCTGCCAAATCTAAGTCTACATAACCTACTAAATCAGTATTAGAGCCCCCAAAACATATGTGTTTACTGGATGTACCTCTCAAATATCTAAGAATCCATTTTACCACATTCCAATGCTCCAATCCAGGATTACTCATATACCTGTTGACGACTCCTACAACATATGCAATATCTGGTCTTGTGCATACCATGGTGTACATTAAACTTCCTACAGTTGAAGGATACGGTACCTTGGACATTTTGTCTTCCTCCTCTTGTGTCTTTGGACACACCTCCTTAGTCAATTTCAAATGACTAGGCAAAGGTGTGTTGACAACTTTTGCATTCTCCATATAGAATCTCTGCAACACCTTTTCAACATAATCAACCTAAAATAGAGTCAATTTTTTCTTCTTCCTATCTTTACAAATTTTCATACCAAGGATTTGTTTTGCTGCCCCCAAATCCTTCACAGCAAATGATTGTGCTAGCTACTGTTTTAACTCTCTTATGTGATCCATGTTAGACCCTGCTACAAGCATGTCATCAACATATAAACATAAAATAATGTAGCTATCATTATCCAACCTCTTAAAATAAACACAATGGTCAGAATTACACCGACTGTAGCCTTGCTCAGCCATAAAACTATCAAATTTCAAATACCATTGCCGAGGTGCTTGTTTCAAGCCATATAAACTCTTCTTCAATCTGCACACCAGTTTCCCTTACCTTTGACCTCAAATCCTTGGGGTTGTTCCATATATATCTCCTCCAAATCACCATGGAGAAAGGCAGTTTTCACATCTAATTGTTCCAAATGCAAATCTTCAGCAGCCACAATACTTAAAACAGTACAAATAGAAGTCATCTTAACAACTAAAGAAGAAATCTCATTAAAATCAATGCCCTTTTTATGTGCAAATCCTTTTACAACTAACCTAACTTTAAATTTTTTCTTACCTCCATCTTCCTTTTTCAGCCTATAAACCCATTTGTTTGGTAAAGCCTTTTTACCTGCAGATAACTTACATAATTCCCAAGTCTGATTTTTCAGCAAGGAGTCCATTTCTTATTTCATTGTAAGCTCCCACTAAACCTTTGTATCCACCTACATAGCTTCATCACACCATTCAAGTTCACCAACATCTATTAACAAAATAGAATACAAAGAGGGAGAAAACCTTTTAGCCGGTCTACTTAGCCTTGTTGACCGTCTAACATTCAGTAGAGTTTGTGGTATTTCTGGTTGCTGTTGCAGAGCATGAGGAACCACTAGAACATCATTATCTAGAGTATCATCCAGCACCACATAATCCTTTTCTTTCTTCTCATGCTGCTGCAACTGATCTTTGTACAACACCTTCTCATTGAATACAACATCTCTGCTTCTCACAATTTTTAGATTTTCAACATCCCAAAGCCTATAACCAAATTCATCAATGCCATATCCAACGAAGATACACTTTTTTGATTTTGCATCTAGCCTGGTTCTATTTTTAGAATCTACATGTGCAAATGCTTCACATCTGAAGGTTGAAGGTTTTGAGAAAAGAATAACTCACCTTCTTACATGTCCATGCTTCCTCTAGAATACCACAACCCAAAGGAACTGAAGGACCTCTATTAATTAAATATATAGCAGTATTGACAGCCTCTGCCCACATGTTTAAAGGCAGCCCAGTATGCAATCTCATGCTCTTTGCATGCTCCATTATTGTCCTATTCATGCGCTCAGCAACTCCATTTTCTTGTGGATTCCCTGGAACCATTTTCTGCCTATGAATTTCATTAAAGGAACAATAATACTCAAATTCTTTGCTGCAATACTCACCACCATTATCAGATCTGAAACATTTTAATCTTTTATCCGTCTCATTCTCAACCAAGCTTTTCCATTTCTTAAATGTTTCAAATACATCAGATTTCTACCTAGGGAAATAAATCCAAACCTTCCTAGTTGCATCATCTATGAATGTAACATAATACCAAGAGCCACTGAGAGAAGATACCTAAGTCGGTCCCCATACATCTGTATGCACAAGCTCCAACTTTTTATCTTTCTTTTGCTTCCCATCCTTGAGAAAACTAACTCTCTTTTGTTTGCCATACACACAACTTTCACGGAAATCCATATTAATACATTTTAGACTTGGTAAAACTTTCTTAGAATGAAGTACCTTCATACCGTTTTCACTCATATGCCCAAGTCTGTTATGCCACAGTGTTGTCTCAAAACCTACAACAACTATTTTAGTCTCTTCATGCGAACCCGCAGCAACTGTTCCTGAACCTGTTTGTTTTTTCTCTGCAATAACTAAAGTAGAAGGAATAGTATGACATGTACAAAGATATAAGGTGCCTACTTTCACACCTTTTTCTACTATTAAGGCACCTCTTGAAACCTTCCAATTTTTATCACTGAAAGTAACTATGCAACCTTCATCAACTAGCTTCCCTGCTGAAATTAAATTCCTACTTAGCCTTGGAATGTGCCTTACCTCTTGTAGTAGACAATGATTCCTATTCTGCAACTTAATCTTGATTCTTCCCTTTCCAACAATTTGACAAGGTTTATTTTCTCCCAAATAAACCAACCTAAAATCCCCTTGGACATAATCAAGAAAATAACTTCTATGGGGCATAACTTGAAATGAGGCCCCTGAATCTAAAACCCATGGATCATCAACATTATCTAGGGAAAGAATCAAAGCATCATCTTCAAATTTATTACTTACCATATTTGCCTCCTTATTGCCTTCTTGTTTGTCTCCTTTATTCTTCCGAGACCAACAATCTTTCTTCAGATGACCTAGTTTCCCACAATACCAACAATCTTTCTATCCTCTGGATTGGGACCTCTTGTCCTTTGATTTCCCTCATGACTTCCCATGACCTCCAGAACCTTTTCCTCTCTCCTTTGATCTGCCCCTGTTTTATGCATTCAAAACACTACTGATGTGGACCCTCCTGAGCTTTTCCATCGCATTTCCTCACTAAGGATAACACCAACAACATCATCAAATTTCAAAGTATTTGAACCAGAGACAGAGTTACTTACAACCATTACCAAGCTATTCTAGCTTTCTGGTAAAGAACATAAAACCAAGAGAGCCCTCACCTCTTCATCAAATTTCACTTTTACAGAAGTTAGCTGACTGGTAATCGTATTAAACTCATTTAAATGATCTGTCATAGATCCACCTTCGATCATTTTCAGATTAAACAAACACTTCATGAAAAATACCTTATTTGAGGCTGAGGGTTTTTCATATAATTTAGCCAAAGCTTTCATCAGTTCATCTGTTGTCTTCGCTTTTGTTATATTGAACACCACAGATGGTGCCAGGCACAACCAAATGGTTCCCAATGCCTTTCTGTCCAGAAGATTCCAATCCTCATCAATCATTGCTGCCAGTTTCTTGGCTATTCCTTCCAACATCCTCCATAAATCCTTCTGATAGAGATAATCCCCCATCTGCATCTTCCATAACTGATAGTTCTACCCATTGAATTTATCTACCTTCAATTTACCCTCATCCGCCATTGCTCCCACTCAACTGTGAGACCTTCCTGCAAATGATAATTAAACACAACCCACTCTAATACCATTTTTTAGGAATTGGATGCAAAAGGTATCAATTAAATACAAATAAAGATTAAACAGAGGAATGAAAATACATAGAAATAATAACAGTGAGAGATAAGTTTTTAACGTGGTTCACCCAAACAAGGGCTACTTCCACCAACAGAGAGTCCAATATTATTATCCAGTAAATCAAACCAATTACAACCAGCAATCCCTTGCAACTCAATACCACTGCAAATGCTACAATACAATATCTCAATGGAAACCCTAACTCTTAGCCGCTTTTATCAATTCTTATGTTGGTTACAAAAATAGGGTTTTTTTATGTCAGCTAATAGAAAAATAACTCCTGACACCTTTATAAAATAATAAAAATTATTTGAGGTTTCAGGGGCGCTACCCTCAAGCCCCCATTAAATAATTTGGGGGGAAACTGCTTCGATAAAAGTGGGGAAAATTTAACTTCCGAGTCTAATTAGGCTCCATAACAACAACCATATCATGACATCATTATCTAATCATCTCCTCAAAGGAAGATCACATGCACTAATGTACACATCTATCTCAAGAGAACATGTATCATGTCAAAACTCAAAACTGGTATCAAGAGTAAACCATGACACAATACCAACATCTCTAAACCAAGGATCAACATCTCCAAATCACATGAAGATAACCATATCCTGCTAAAGCTCCCACTAAACTATGATACTGAGCTATACATGGAAACAACATAAACATCAAATCATCACTGTCAAAAGCTCCCACTGAAACATGTAATCAAGCTATCCATGACATTGTGATATCCATCTACATGAAGATCATCCATGGCCCCAACACAATCAAAGAATCCCACTATAATGACACAACTCTCAAAAGGTTTCAGAGTAAACCATAATCTTCAAACCAAGAAGATGAACAAAACCTGTAAAACCAAACATCAATCCAACACCACCAAAATTGCACCTATGAAACAATCATGTCATGCTAAATTCCCAACTAATAAGGAACATCCATGACACCATGATCAGCACCCAATGCACCTGCACCAAACTCCCATCAAGTCTCACACAAATGTGCCATATGGTCAACAAACATAGGTCCCATATCATGATGGTATCAGGTAATACCATCTATCTCTATATCTCATAGTGACAAGCAAACCAATGCAACATGTGACTAACCCAAGCCACAAATCAGAATCTGCATCAACACTGAAACATCTATGGGCATAGACAACCCACATCTAAGTCATATTTACAACATGCAAGCATAGACAACCTACAACACTACACAACCAATAGATCTCACAATGCATCATGCAAACTCAACAATAAATGTATAACATTGTCAACAAATTAAGGATAATCAGAGATAAACATGTAAGTCTGTAATGACTCAAACACAAATCATACCAAATTTGATCTGCCATCAACTCACAAATGCACCAAAAGTCAAAGGAACCAAAATGATCTCAAACTGATACAAAGTGAACAAACTATAGAATATCATCTCCAAACCTGCTCCACTGCGTATTTCTCATAAATACATTTCCAATGCCTATAAGAAGTTTAAAATCTGACTCCATATGCACAAGTTATCCCTGGTCAAAGCTCAAACTGTATATCTAGCTTCCAACAGGCAAAACTCTAAAAAAATGGCAAAAATCTAGAAAAATCTCTGACACCACTACATGCAAAAAGAGCTTTCTGTCAACTATAAAAAGTTGAAATTTTAACACCCTATGAAGAAGTTATGGCCCCTGGAAAAAAATTGCCCAACTAGGCTTATGGAGCAAAACCTGGTGGCTCTCTAGTGGCCTTGTGGTGGCCTACCAGTGATGCTCCAATAGCACTGGGGCAATGGATGGGTGGCGGAACTAAACTTTGGTTTAAAAAGGTTTTAATTTTGAAAAAGGTTTGAAATTTATTTTAATTTTTGAAAATTTTGAAAAACCCCAAAGGGCAAGCTGTTGGCCCTGCTAGACTAGCTGGACTTTGGTCGAATTGGGCTTTAAGCCTGTCAGTTGAGACCTGCCGGAGCAAACCAACCAAGACCTATTAGACGACAAGGGACAAACCCCTATGGCCCGTGTGGGCCTTGTCGGCTGAGGGGACCCCCGTGGTACGAGAGTTTTTGGACCCCGTACTAGGGGTCGGCCCCTTGATTTTTTTTTAAAATAAAACTTGCAGACTGAAATAATTTTTTTAATAAAAATTTACCAACCATACCTGTGCCTATGTAGGTCGCTGACACCTGTGATGTCGTACGACGAGAATATTCCCCTTGCAAGATTTCATCTAGGGCAAAATAGGGCAAATTTTTCCTATCTCCAAATATAGGTGAATTATATTTTTTTCTTCGCCTATGAGACCTCTTGAATCCAATGGCAGGGTCTATTTTTTCCTAGGAGGCTTCCTGCAAAAGCTAATCTCCAAAAACCCCCCATAGAAAGAGCCCAAATTGAAAATATCCATCAAACCCTAAATCTGCAACAACTCAAGTCTGCAAATAGCCTTATAACCTTGAAAATGCCTTCTTTCTTTCCTGCAAAGCCATGGATTCCACTATACACAAAAAAACTACTTATAGCTAGGGTTATCAAACAGGGATTTCCTCCCACAACCAAGTAACAAAGCTCTGATATCAAATGTTGGAAATATGCAACCATATAGACTAATTCCTCATAACCCAATAAGAGATTAATGTGCAACAATAACCAAAAATCCACATGTAAAAAAAGTAGACAATCATACCATCAATGGGTGACACAAGATTTACCCTAGAAAAACCCTCCATGAGGGAAAAACCTAGTCTCCAACATCATTCATCTCTCAAGTATTATTCGGCAATAAAAATTACAATACATATGCATATATCACCTCTGAAACATCAAGCTCTCTCTACCTGCACTCCATGTGAACAAGCATGTAACCACACATCAAATTCCATGCTTCAAACCCTCACAAATGCAACTTGTAAGAGATGCTCAAACAAGTTAAATTGAGCTAAAGCTCAAACAACCAAACAACCAAGCTCTCCAACTACCCGTGTGTTTGCTTTTATAAAGATAAGCTCACACAAATACAATATGTGGTATGGTAAAACCATCTTCCCAAAAACCATGAGTCTACAAAACCATTGAACCCACATTTAATTATTGGTACTAAGTTTTTCTAATAATTAAATAATTACAAATAAATAATTAACTACTCTATGTGTTCCACACACAAAATAATTAACCTAATGTTACATACAACTTTTATAAGTGGCATTAAAGAAATATTTAATGTGGCTAAACACATCACATGATGCATCAGAAATAAATATTTATTTTACATAATAAAGATAAGCTCACACAAATACAATTTTTAAAAGAGTGCAAAGGATCATTGATGAGTGTTGCAACAAGATGACCACACCCTTGCATCTCTTAGAATTTGCTATCTCCAAAGCATTATAGCAAAGAGATAGTTTCCCTACCGAGGAGGGTGGCACCATATAGAGATAAAGAGGTTGTTGGGTACAAAACTACATTCAAAAGAATATTTCCAGATGGAGATTTAGAGAGTATTGTCTTGAGTGACTTTGGTGAGTTCATATCTTCAAAGAATCAAGTTGTTTGTGCTCTTCAAGACAAGTACAAGAAATATGCTCACAAATGGCGGTACCTACATGGCCAAGACTATTTTCACCTTCAACCTCTTGCAATAAAAATCTATCTCAAGTATGCATGTTTTTATCTTTTAAATTTAACTTCTTCCTCATTTTTCTTTCCCTACTATATATATTATAATTTATAATTTACATTTAATACTTTATATTTTATAATTTATAATTGTAAATGTTGTAAGTTTGTAACTTGTATGATATGCAAATTTAATAGGTCTCAAGTTCTTCTTCAACTAAGCAGAATTGGAGTACATACTCCTTTATCCACTTAGTTAAATAGAACCGATTGGGTACAAACAAAGCTGAGGATTTCATCTTTGTGCACTCTAACTTGCATCTCTTGTCACATAAGAAACCTAATTACAAGGAGGGCATGACAAGGAATTGGGATCTAGAATTCTTGAGTGTGCCAATTTAGATGCTACTATTGCACAACTTGTTGAAGTCTCTATCGATGAGGTAACTTCTACATATGACACATACATGGCTAGTGGGAGTGGTGTTCCAATTGATTGTGGTTCAAATGAAGTTGAACCAAATGTTGACTTTGACGTAATTGATGAAGATCCATATGAAGATTATTGAATATTGATTGTAACTTTCATTTTGTATTGACATTTGAGAAATCATTAAATTATGAATTTCAATTCATGAGTATTTTCCTTATTGCAAGTTATGAGGTATTTAGATATTTTATTATTTTGTTTATTGACAATTATGAGTATTATTGTTTTAACTTTTAGACTTTTTAGAGTTTTAAAGTTTTTAAATTATAATATATATGTGTGTGTCATACCCATATCCGGTCCCAAAAAAATGTTGTATCTGCGTACTCGATCCTGTACTAGGATCGACAACTTAGGAATTAAAAATTAAGAATTTTTTTTAAAAGAAGGTACTGTGAAATTAAGTTTGGAAATTTTTAACAGTGAATAGCAAAATCCTAAATATCACTAGAAATATCAAGTTCATTTGTGTGGTTGAACTACTTTAACTAATTCAAACTAATTCTTGATAGATAAGTTCTTTTGTAGTTAAATGAATATTAGTTAGGACATGTTTATAGTTGAAAATCAATATCTAAAACATCACCTAAAGCAATAAGTTCATTTGTGTGGTTGAACTAATTAGATCAACAAATGGGCTTTTGTGCAATCTATTTTCTTCAAACAATAAATTTGAGAATTGAATGGAACATGTACCATTGTTATATTACTGGCAATTACACTCTAGTGTGCAATGGGTATGTTGAAGAGATCTTAAAGGTGAATTATTGGGTCCTAGCAAATGGCATGCTGCCTCGAGTGTAGTTCCCCATGGGCACATGCCATTCTTGGATTGTTGGCACAAAATAATTGATAAAAACTCTCTCTCTCTCTCTCTGTAAGGGAATGCCTTCGGCATAATAATGACATATATTCATATGTAAATTTGATATAAACATCAAAGACTAACATCATGCAAATATGGCGTGCTTTCTATACCTTATACCCATAGTAAATAAATATATGTGTTTCTTATTACATCTATGTGTTGTAATACATTTCAAAATTTTATCTCCTTATAATCTTAATATTTATATAAATGACTAAATAAATATTTAAATGTTAAAATAAATGAATTTTATAAATGAACTAAAACATTACTTTTTAATTCATTTATTTAATTCATATTTTAAAAACTTAAATTCTAAAGAATTATAAAAAATCATTAAAAGTAAAAACTTATTTTAATGTCAGCAACTAAATTATAGTATCAATTTTATAAAATATTACATTTAAATAATTTTTTAATTTTAATTTTTAAATACAAACATAAAATACACTAAAAAATCTACATTTTATTAGTTTACATCATTTTAAAATTCAAAACATATACGTCACTTTATAGTGATTCAAGTTAAAAAGTTAGATCAGTGTTGACCATTTCCTTTATAAAAGTATGACACAACTTTGAACATTCACCCCACAATTAGAGAAAGCCCAAAAAATCAAAGCATTGATCCTAGATGATGAGTGGTGGACTCATGTGGAATATGTTTTGAATTTCACTAAGCCCATCATAAGTATGATTAGGTATGCAGATACAGATCAACATGCTTGGGTGAAATTTATGATGGCATGGACTCCATGGTTGAAAAAATAAGGACCATAATAGAAGCCAAGGAGCAAGAGCCCACAAAAGCATTTTTTAAAAGAGTGAAGGATCATTGATGAACATTGGAACAAGATGACCACACCCTTGCATCTCTTAGAATTTGCTTTGTCTCCAAAGTATTATAGCAAAGAGATACTTTCCCTATCGAGCAGGGTGTCACCATATAGAGATAAAGAGGTTGTTGGGTACAAAACTACATTCAAAAGAATATTTCTAGATGGAGATTTAGAGAGTATTGTCTCGAGTGAGTTTGGCAAGTTCATATCTTCAAAGAATCAAGATGTTTGTGCTCTTCAAGACACGTACAAGAAATATGCTCGTGAATGGTGGTACCTACATGGCCAATATTATTTTCACCTTCAACCTCTTGCAATAAAAATTCTATCTAAAGTATGTCTCTTTTTATTTTTTAAATTTAACTTCCTCGTTTTTCTTTCCCTACTATATATTATAATTTATAATTAAAATTTAATATTTATATTTTATAATTTATAATTGTAAATGTTGTAAGTTTGTAAAGTGTATGGTATGCAAATTTAACAGGTTACAAGTTCTTCAATTGAGCAGAATTGGAGTACATACTCCTTTATCCAATCAGTTAAACATAACTGATTGGGTGCAAAAAAAGATGAGGATTTGGTGTTTGTGCACTCCAACTTGTCTCTTGTCACATAAGAAACCTTATTACAAGGAGGGGGTGACAAGGAACTAGGATTTGTCTCTTGACTATGCCAATTTAGATGCCACTGTTGCATAGTGTGTTGAAGTCTCTATTGATGAGGCAACTTCTACACATGTGCTGGGCGAATATTTTATCGTTAACTAACTAACGACAAAATGGTTATATCACCACAACTATGATGAGAAATTTCTCTCCTCTTAGCAAGGGGAGGTTCCTTTTTCTAACTATTTCAAACTTATTTACAATAAAACTAACTTTGGGGTGATTTCATATCATCCATTTCTCTTTTTTCAGAAATGATGTTTATAATGCTCAATACAAAACTCAAAACAATTTACTATCTGAAAAGTACCTACTTGTGTTGATAACCAAGAAACCCACGAAAACACAAAGTTTCTTGTTGCTTCTTATGCCGATTGAAAATGAAAGATTTCATAATAGAGTGCAACTCAAAGTCTTCACTACATGCTGAGGTAAAATGACACAATCACGAACAATAATTTACAACCCAAAGTCTTCAAATTACTTTTCATTCACAAACTTAAACTCTAATCTCAAATATGAAATAGAAGCACAAAGTCTACAAATTCTGATTTGAATCACCTCCCAAACACTTGATATTCACGCTCACAATTAAAACATTCATATAAGATCATGTGATAGAAAGGACATAAGAACAATTCTATAACATTCACAAACTTTCTCCAAGACAAAGATTGGATGCCAACTTGCTTCTTTATATTGCTTGAAAACTGATTTACAAAATAAGTTCAAAGTCTCAAATTGCTCTTCAAAATGGCAGCGCTTCACTTCAATAGTCAAAAGATAGAAATTACTATAGAGGCCCTCTTTATTTATAGGGAGGATCCTAGAGCAAAAATAGGAAATCTACAACTACTTTGACTTATTCAAAAAAAGAGTCCTATTTGACTTAGGACTTCCTTTGTTCCACATGTAATTACATTTTGGAAAAATACATATGGATATGTTTGAAACTAATTACAAATTACATATGCAAAAACTATGAAAAATAAACTAAGGCATGATCACTTTCATCAACTCTCATTCCCATCCTTCTTTAGAAAATCCTCAAACATTGTCAACACTGTTTGCATCTCAAGGTTATCTGGTCTAGAAGTGTTCTTGGAAATGACATGAGTCCTTGCTACTGAATCTTTCATGAAGGTAGTAGCCTTCTCATGCTTATCCAAAACTACCTTGAGAATGTCTAAGGTCAACTGTATATTCGACAACTTATCCATAGAAGCCACTGAGAAAGCTTGATCTTCAAACTCCTTTGGATCATGTTATTGAATGCCTGTATTGTTTCATCTGTGGAAAGAAACTTTTGGTCTATTTGATTGGAAATTACAGTAGCGAGGGAGAACTGAGTAGTTGTATGGGCTTTAAGGGGCTAAAGTGTGATGAAAGTGAGAAATGTACTGAAAGTGGGCAATGGTTAACAAATGCGAAAAATTCCCCAAAGTTAGAGAATTTTTGGAGGATAATGTACGGGCAGAAAAAATCACTACCCCTACATGTAAAGGGAATTGTATTTGTGCACGGGTGGCAAAATTGCCACCCTTGCATGTTACAAAGGGACCAACATGCACGAGTGGCAAAAATTACCACCCTTCCATGTTACAAAAGGATCAACATGCACAGGCAGCAAAAATCCCCACCACTGCATGTAAATATGCACAGGTGGAAAAAATCCCCACCACTGCATGTAAATATGTATGGGCGGCAAAAATCCCCACCACTGCATGTAAATATGCATGGGCGGCAAAAATCCTCGCCACTGCATGTAACAATGAGACTAACATGTATGGGCGGCAAAAATCCTAGCCACTGCATGTAAATATGCACGGGTGACAAAAATCCCCGCCACTGCATGTAAATATGTATGGGCAGAAAAATCCCTGCCACTGCATATAGAAAAAAAATTACTAACTCCCAAAAAGTAAAATTTGTATTTAGACTTGTTTTGCAAAATTCAAGAAACCCATGCATGGGTGGCAAAAATTGCTTCCCTTGCATGTTACAAAGGGACCAACATGCACGAGCGGCAAAAATCACCTCCCTTACATGTTACAAAGGGATCAACATGACGAGTGGCAAAAATCACCACCCTTGCATGTTACAAAGGGATCAACATGCACGGGCGGTAAAAATCCCCGCCACTGCATGTAAATATGCACGGGCGGCAAAAATCTCCGCCACTGCATGTAAATATGTACGGGCGGCAAAAATCCCTGCCACTGCATGTAAATATGCACGGGCGGCAAAAATCCCCACCACTGCATATACAAAAAATTACTAACTCCCAAAAAGTGAAATTTGCAATTAGACTTGTTTTGCAAAATTCAAAAAATTGACACAAGTTCCTAGACTAGGAGACCATGCACAAGGGCAAATGCGATTCACCTCATTTTGCGTGTTTAGGTTTGTAGGCTACAAAATAGACAAGTTTCATAGGGGTCATCCTACAAATTAAGTGTAGCTAAATTTGAGGATAACAGCTGGCTCTAACTAGGGAGCTTCCTTCGATCATTCTTTGAAATGATCAAAGAGAGCAGAATACAGTCTCTAAGTGCCTTCATCCATGCCATTGGGCCATAGAGTCAAGCGAACAAAACAAAAGACACAAAAAGACTAAAAGAAAAAGACTCAAAATTGTAAAAATATTTACAAACTTATCTGTCGCTTCACTATGATAAAAGCTTCAGATGTTGTCCACTATGGGGCAGTAGAAAAGATGTTCCATCCTTCTTCTTCTTCTTTTTTTTTTCTATTGAAAGAGTAACATTTCCCAATATTTGCCATTCTGGGATCTTCTTCTGCATCCAGATTGAATTGCCCCACTTCTGCTGATGAATTTGGTTCCAATTGTCGTCATCGTTTGACAAAGTGATCGTGCTTATCAAAAAGTTTCTCCGAAGAAACCAATCCTTTGGAAATCCTATTTCCTTTCAGCTGCAAAATCTCTTCACTTGAAGAGGATGATTCATCTGTTTCTTGACCCTCATTCGAAGCATTATCCAATGACTCAGGATCTTCATTAGTGGCCAAGGAATAAGTACCCATTCTAGAAGACTCAAAAAGAATCTGAGCTTTTGAATCCTCAGATTTTGTCACTATGTACTTGGCCTCCCTTTCAGGATGAAGTTTTTGCATAATACCCTTAACAGGTATTCTTACCTCCGACACTTGAATCTTTGTCTCCTCAACATGATCTATGATATCAAAAAGTTGATATGGACTAGGTACAAAAGACAGAGAACTCTCATCTTGAGGTTTTACATTGGGGGTACTGGTCTTAGGAACAAGGGATGCTGTAAGAAGATCTGACGTACTTACTTCGTTGTCACCAGTGACATATTGATGATTAGATTGATTCTGTGACCATGTGAGAATAGCATAAGATTCCCCAAAAGTAACTTCTTCTTGCCCCATCTCATCTTCCAAGTTCAGAAACCCAATGGTAGAGTCACCAGCTAATTGCTCTTCATCTTCCATGAAAATATTAGCATCATCTTCTCTTTGATCATATTCTAATTGAAGAAGATCATCTTACTCTGATTCATAATAGAAGACTGCTGCATTCACAGGTGGTGCTTCCAAAGCAAGTATTCCTTGTTGTGGAGGAAATCTGTTTTGATTCTAATCCCTTGAAGCATTGCCTTGGTACTTCAGAGTATTTGGGAACGTCCTCCTTGGAATGACCTGTAGAGGGGAATGGACAGACTCTGCGACATCTATTTTTTCAAAGCTAACAGCTCATCAGCCAACTTTTACACCATAGGATCTGTAGTGTTGGTAGAAGGTAAAGCCAAAGGGGGCTGCCCACTAGGCCTAATAGAATCATTCTTTAACTTTCCTGCCAAGATTTTATCATCCTCCACTTTAGTTGCCAAACTTTGAGCAATTGCAAGATCAGCTGGTGCTACTCTTAGTAAAAGAAAACTTACTTCAAGAAATTGTGAATTGATTTAGAAGCATTTTAGGTTCTCAGCTGTGGGTTGAGCAACAATTGGGATCCTATTCTTTAGCTTATTGAACTTTGCCACGAACTCACGCATGGGCTCATGCGGTTCCTTTTTCATTTGAGTAAGTTGGGCCAACAAGGCATAAGCATCTTTTGATGGCTTAAATCTGGCTTCGAACTGGGTTCTAAGTGTATTCCATCCAGTGACAAGTCCAGGTGCAAGGTGATAAAACCAATCAGCTACAACACCTTGGACTGTTTCTACAAACAACCTCATAGAAACATCTTCATACTCAACTCTGAGAACACCACATGCAATGTAGAATGCTGCAATGTGCTCATCCGGATGTTGTTTTCCATCCCTGTAAAACTTGGGAAAGTTCTTACGTGAACCCCGAGGTAGTTCATGTAGAGGCTGAGCCAAATTCAAAGGACCAAATGCATTTCCCCATGGACCTGGGATAGCCATATTCTTACCAAACAATAGAGTAGATATAACAATTTAAATATATTACAAAAAATGAGGCCAGTATGCTTCAACCAAAGGCAAGAGGCTCTTGGTTGCACGTTCAATCCCCAACTGAGTCACTAAAAAACTGTTGGGTGAATATTTTACTAACGGAAAAATGGTTATATCGCCACAGCTATGATGAGAAATTTCTCTCCTCTTAGCAAGGGGAGGTTCCCTTTTCCAACTATTTCAAACTTATTTACAATAAAACTAACTTTGGGGTGATTTCATATCATCCATTTCTCTTTTTTCAGAAATGATGTTTACAATGCTCAATACAAAACTCAAAACAATTTACTATCTGAAAAGTACCTACTTGTGTTGATAACCAAGAAACCCACGAAAACACAAAGTTTCTCGTTGCTTCTTATGCCGATTGAAAATGAAAGATTTTAGAATAGAGTGCAACTCAAAGTCTTCACTATATGCTGAGGTAAAATGACACGATCATGAACAATAATTGGTAGCCCAATGTCTTCAAATTACTTTTCATTCACAAACTTAAACTCTAATCTCAAATATGAAATAGCAACACAAAGTCTACAAATTTTGATTTGAATCACCTCCCAAACACTTGATATTCATGCTCATAATTCAAACATTCATATAAGATCATGTGATAGAAAGGACATAAGAACAATTGTATAACATTCACAAACTTGCTCTAAGACAAAGATTGGATGCCAACTTGGTTCTTTATATTGCTTGAAAACTGATTTACAAAATAAGCTTAAAGTCTCAAGTTGCTCTTCAAAATGGCAGCGCTTCGCTTCAATAGTCAAAAGATAGAAATTACAATAGAGGCCCTCTTTATTTTTAGGGAGGAGCCTAGAGCAAAAATAGGAAATCTACAACTACTTTGACTTATTTAACAAAAGAATCCTATTGACTTAGGACTTCCTTTGTTCCACATGTAATTATATTTTGGAAAAATACATATGGATATGTCTGAAACTAATTACAAATTACATATGCAAAAACTATGAAAAATAAACTAATTACAAATTACATATGCAAAAACTATGAAAAATAAACTAAGGCATGATCACTTTCATCAACTCTCGTTCCCATCCTTCTTTAGAAAATCCTCAAACATTGTCAACACTGTTTGCATCTCAAGGTTATCTGGTCTAGAAGTGGTCTTGGAAATGACATGAGTCCTTGCTACTAAATCTTTCACGGAGGTAGCAGCCTTCTCATGCTTATCCAAAACTACCTTGAGAATGTCCAAGGTCAACTGTATATTCGACAACTTATCCATAGAAGCCACTGAGAAAGCTTGATCTTCGAACTCCTTTGGATCATGTTATTGAATGCATGTATCATTTCATCTGTGGAAAGAAACTTTTGGTCTCTTTGACTGGAAATTACAGTAGCGAGGGAGAACTGAGTAGTTGCATGGGCTTTAAGGGGCTAAAGTGCGATGAAAGCGAGAAATGGACCGAAAGTGGGCAATGGTTAACAAATGCAAAAAATTCCCCAAAGTTAGAGAATTTTTGGAGGATAATGCACGGGTGGCAAAAATCACCGCCCCTACATGTAAAGGGAATTGCATTTGTGCATGGAAGGCAAAAAAAGCCGCCCTTGCATGTTACAAAGGGACCAACATGCACGGAGGCATAAATCACCACCCTTGCATGTTACAAAGGGATCAACATGCACGGGCGACAAAAATTCCCGCCACTGCAAGTAAATATGCATGGGTGACAAAAATCCCCGCCACTACATGTAAATATGTACGAGCGGCAAAAATCCCTGCCACTGCATGTAAATATGCACAAGCGACAAAAATCCCCGCCATTGCATGTAACAATGAGACTAACATGCACGGGCGGGAAAAATCCCCGCCACTGCATGTAAATATGCACGGGCGGAAAAAATCCCTGCCACTGCATGTAAATATGTATGGGCAGAAAAAATCCCCGCCACTGCATATACAAAAAATTTACTAACTCGCAAAAAGTAAAATTTGCAATTTCAACTTGTGCAAAATTCAAGAAACCCATGCATGGGCGGCAAAAATTGCCCCCCTTGCATGCTACAAAGGGACCAACATGCACGAGTGGCAAAAATCACCGCCCTTGCATGTTACAAAGGGATCAACATGCACGAGAGGCAAAAATCACTGCCCTTGCATGTTACAAAGGGATCAACATGCACGGGCGGCAAAAATCCCCGCCACTGCATGTAAATATGCACGGGCGGCAAAAATCCCCGCCACTGCATGTAAATATGTACGAGCGGCAAAAATCCCCGCCATTGCATGTAAATATGTACGGGCGGCAAAAATCCCCACCACTGCATGTAAATATGCACAGGCGGCAAAAATTCTCGCCACTGCACATACAAAAAATTTACTAACTCCCAAAAAGTGAAATTTTCAATTAGACTTGTTTTGCAAAATTTGAAAAACTGACACAAGTTGATGCTTGAAAGGACGTTCCCAGGCTAGGAGACCATGTACAAGGGCAAATGCGATTCACCTCATTTTGGTGTTTAGGGTTGTAGGCTACAAAACAAACAAGTTTCATAGGGGTCATCCTACAAATTGAGCACAACTAAATTTGAGGATAACAACATGACACAGACATGGCTAGTGGGAGTGGTGTTCCAACTGATTGTGGTTCAAATGAAGTTGAACCAAATGTTGACTTTAATGCTTTTGATGAAGAGCCATATGAAGATTATTGAATATTGATTATAACTTTCATTTTGTATTGACATTTGAGAAATCACTAAATTATGAATTTTAATTCATAAGTATTTTCCTTATTACAAGTTATGAGGTATTTAGATATTTTATTATTGGCAATTATGAGTATTATTATTTTAACTTTTAGTCTTTTTAGAGTTTCAAAGTTTCTAATATATATATATATATATATATATATATATATATATATCCCTATTCATCCCTAAAATTTGAGAAATGTTTTGCGATCTTGCATCCTCAAAATTCAAATAAATATATATTATAAACAATGGACAAAAGGGATTTTATCATTATTTATTTGAGTTTTGAGTATGCAAGATCACAAAACATTCTTTAATTATAGAGATGGAATGAAAATTTTAAAAGTAATATGATCCATCATCCAACATCAAAGGATATTGTTCCATTATGTTTAATACAAATACAAAGGGCTCAAGTTACAATGAGAAACCCATTGATCTAATGATCATATCATTAGTTACAAGTATGATTCATGAAGTTTAATTGTTCAAGCTACAATGTACAAACTGAAAATTAAAAATAAAGGCCAAAATGAAAATGCTTAGTAGCATTGAGCAACAAACTCTATAATTGAAGTTGTCATCAAATAGAAATATCATGAATTGCTCCTCCACAGTGGAACTACTAACCTCATTTTGTGACAAGTCCCCAATGAATCCTAGCTACACATCCTATTTCTCATCAACTTGCCTCGATTCCTTAGGCTTTGCATCTCACCATGTTGGGCTCTCTTTCTATTCAATCTTTTGTGATCAATGACATGTTACACACTATATACAACAAGCTTCCCTATTTTCCTAGAGGCAAGCATGTTTTTCTTAGCAAAGTGGATAAAGCCATATGTAGAACCGATCCTTTCAAATACAAAGGAACCGTATACTTATGAAAGGAAGTGAATGACAAGTGTTGCAACAATGACAAAGGCTCATGTACCTGCAACTAGCCTACTGATTTGTTATGTGTTGGAGTTCATTTATTTATCTTAACCATACACTTGTAGCCATCAAAATCAGCAAATTTGATTCACCTTCCTCCACACCATATGTTTTCTCAAGGGCTCCTTCTCCTCCTCATCAACAATTGAAACAATTGTACCATGCCTCTAGACAAACTGGTTTGAGAAATTCCTTCCTTGTAAAAAATAGTTAGTGCCAATGAGGTGTACTAGTTGCATATGAACATCTGCACCCTCCTTGAATCCACCACGACCTAGTTGAACCACTCTATTTTCCCAATGGATTTCAATGCATTATTCATTACATGTGCACAAAATAAGATCTAGTAGATGTACCTATCAGTATCCTTAACTAATTTCCATGCCACCCTACATACAAATGTTGCATCTGTAACCATTTGCTCTACATTGAAAGGGCCAACCTCCTCAATAGCATCACTCAAAATCTATCTAAAACACTTGCATCCTTGAGATTTCTAAGATAATCAACAGTCCTAAGGAAGTAAGGATCTTCCTCAAATGTGACTAACTATAATGATTGGGCAACATCTAATGTTCATCCACCCATCCACATGATGATAAAGAACCCATGTGACCTTCATCTCCTCAATCAACAAATTAACCTTCAAATAATTTATTTCCAAAATAGTTGGTTCTCAAGTTCGCTACATTAGGAGACACATACATACCTTCACAAAAGCATCCTTGAAATAAAGAAGTTGAGCAACAAATATGGAATATCATTGGCAAAAATTAGTTTTGCCTCCTCTTAAGCCAGTACCTTAACAAAACTCCAATTATGTTTAAAACTAAAACCATGGACTTTCTTTTCTTAAAGCTCGAACTTCAAAAATTATAGAAAATCGCTTGGAAGACCTATAGGAAGGGTTGCTAGAATTCTTCATTTTACAATCTAAATAATTTTAGTCCTCTCATTTTAGAATTAATTCTGTTAATGTTGTCCTTACATTCAAGGCTACAAATGTTACACTTCCAATGTCGATTTCCCTTAATTTATATTCCTTGCTTGTGTAAATAGTTAGTGTAAATTGCTGCAAAAGATTTCTATTGTTGAAAGGTCTTGTTGCTTGCACAACATGCCCTAATTTCTTCTCGAAGAAATCAAGGAACCCCTTGTGAGAATCTTGATTCTAAGTTTTGATATCCTATGTGCATGATCTTGTAACAATTTTAAATTGCTTGATTCACATAATCATTGCCTCTATTTAGATTGAGTACACCTAAAGGTTAGGTATAACTTGTGTGTGAAAGCTTCATTTACTTTCGATTTCAATTATGTATAGTTTCAATGTAGTTGCATTCGTGCCCTGTTTTAAGTCTTGGTCCATATGTATTTGAATTGTTTTATCTATACCAAGGTTAGGCCACTTTGGTTTTATGTATGACCAACCTTGTGTATGCTCATGAAATCCCAGTCTAGGTCATGTGATTTTGTTAATAGTGCTTTTATTCAAATTTGTGCTTCCCTTGATGGAATCCTTTCTTGACAATATAGTATGTTCCCCTATTTTGGTTGTATAAATACCAAGCACCACGATCAGATCCTAGATCCTACTGCTTTTGAAGTTTTACAGGTCCCCTTTGTTATATTCCATTGGTGACCACATATTTCTAGTCACCAAGTGCTTTCAATGAAATTCTACAATGGAGTGCTAACAAGTTAACCACCTAGCGGATAATTAACTTCACAGCGAAGAGTCAATTGAGTCAATCAATCTCCACTCTTCGTTGGCCGCCACCATGCTTTGATCTCTCCTATATAATGGTTGGTGTTCACTTTGTATGTCGCTCCATAGTTGACTGGTCATCGGCTGTCATCTATGTCTTTAAGTTATTTCATTATAATTCAAGTTGATTGGTTAACTGGTTTTAACCGATAGCCCCTCCACTCTCCAATGTCCATATCTTGTTTAAAAATGGTTTATTTAACCCTTAGTTTTATCATGTGCACTTTTTTTTCCAATTCATCGTTGACAGTTTATCACCGATGACATGCTCTTAAAGTTGTCCATAATAGCCTTGTTGATGATCGACTTTAATCTAGAGGACAGCCATCGAAGAGTTCCTTTCATAGTGGAGTGGGAATAGGGAATAGCTTCCCCCACCTTGTTGCCCATTCGATGTCATGCAATTAACTTTAATGACCTAGCTCAGTTCAAGATGAAATTTGTTGGCCCATCACAAGTCATTTTTAATACATTTTCACATTTGTCTGCCCATTTGTAGTGAGCCTTAAGACCAATTTAACACTATATTGCCTATGTCTAGTAGAGAACTTTGAGAAATTTAAATAACACAGTGTTTGTCCTATTGTGTACTGCAAACTAATAAGTAGAAGTACAAACTGTGAGCCCAGTTGAGATCCAACATAAACACCAAGGTTGTACCTAGGAATAGGGTCATGAATGTGGACATTGAAGACGAATTTTGAAACCCAATATATACTAAAGTTCAAATTTAATTAGTGCTTAATGTTTATGACTTCTAATTAAAAAAATCAATGCTCTATTTTTCTATGGTTGCAGGACTTTGCATGGTCAATATGGCTATATGTTGCACATAAGAACATGATGATTGGGAATGATAAGCAAGGATTGTTAAACCAATTTGGACGATAAGAAACCTTGGGACTACTTATCTCAATAGAATGTTGTCACCAGTCTTAAGTGAGAAGCCTTCCATTCATAAAGAGAGAACATTTTGAACTACTTGCCTTGGAATTGTAGACATTTGCAAGGAACGAAATCAGATTTATTGGGTTATTTATATGCTTTGATGCCTATCCAAAGCCAATTTGGCTCAATTTTAAAATCAAATCCCAAGTTAGTGGTGAGCTCTGCAAAGTTCCTTTCGGAAAAGGATGAAATATGTGAGACTAAGTTATTAGTTGCTAACATAATAGCTGAAAAATAATTGAGCAGTAACCTGTTATGTGCTGCAAGCTAATAAGTAGAATTACAAACTGTAAGCCCAATTGAGATCCAACATAAACACCAAGGTTGTAAGCAGGAATAGAGTCATGACTATGGACATTGAAGATGATTTTTGAAACCCAGCGTATGCTAAGTTCAAATTTAATTAGTTCTTAATGTTAATGACTTCTAATAAAAAAAATGACTCTATTTTTCTATGGTTGTAGGACTTTGCATTGCCAATATGGCCTTATGTTGCACATAAGGACATTATGACTGGGAGCAATAGGCAAGGATTGCTAAAGCAATTTTAACGATAATAAATCTTGGGACTGCTCATCCCAATAGGATGGTGCCATCAGTATTGAATAAGGAGTCTTCCATTCATAAAGAGAAGGAGCATTTTGAGCTGCTTGCCGGAATTGTAGATGTTTGCAAGGAATGAAATTAGATTTATTGGGTTATTTATATGCTCTAATATTTATCCAAAGCCAATTTGGCTCAATTTTAAAATCAAATCCTAAGTCAATGGTGAGCTCTGCGAAGTTCCTTTTGGGGACGGATGCAATATGTGAGACTCAGTTATTGGTTGCTAACAGAATAGCTGAGAAATAAATGAACAATAACCTATTTGAATAATAAATGAACAAATTAATATAGGAAAATAATGTTTGTTAGGCCAAGATCTTATTTGTATTGTTTAAATTTAGAATCAGATTGTGCCCTTAAGGGTTTTGCTTATATATTGTAATCTCAACCTCATTTTTAGGGGCTGGAAAACTAGAGCTTTGAAACTTTATTTGTAAGTAGCAAGTGTTTGTTAATTTTATAGCTTAGTTATGTTTCCTTTAGACATTGTAATCTCTATAAGCATGAAATATAGCTTAGTTGTAGTTAGTTACTTTTGGTTTGGTTGGTGAGGTTAGTTGTCCTCCCAATGGTTGTAAGTAGCTGGTGACGGTTAGTAGTTTAGAGCAACCGTCGACCACCTTTATATGTTAGTCATGCTGTTGTATTCGAGACCACATTCTTGATATAAGACATTTCTATATACATTTTGTAAGTGCATTATTTTGGAAATATAATGATATCATCCTCTTTTGAGTATTTCATGGGAAATTGTTATGAAACCTTCATGTTATCTGTATAAGTTATCATGTTTACTCTATGTGAATCAATCCTAGTCAATTAGGCAGTAAACATTTGGCACTGTTGCTGATACAAAATTGGGTTGAACAATCAGATTGAATAGTCAGGTAATGAAAATGACCACTTAAATTGGACAACCAATGACAGAACCAAAATGAGAATCTAATGAGCATAGTGAAGATGATGCAGAAGATGACTTGATGCAAGACCTCGTACACCTATGGGATATCTTGATGAGGGAGCAGGTATGGAGGGAAGTAGACACCAGAGAAGTACAAAAATACCAAATTTGGAATAATTTGGTGGTGAACGACGAGGTTGATAACCTCCTCACCCGTCTTCCAAGGCTCTTGGTGAGGCATTTCTTAATCCTACAAAACTTACGCACCAAGTGAGAGAGAGAACAACGTCGTCAACAAATACTACAACAATACAAGGAAAGAAGAATGAAATACTAACCAACATCACACGCCGAGAAATTAATGCCCTTACTCTTGAATAAGGACAAGAACCAACTATAAGGTGATCAAGAAACATCAGAGGAAGAGATTAGAAGGTCCCTCAGAATAAGGGAGCAAAGAGAAAGAAGGAGAAGATTGAAATAAATAGCTGAGGGAACCGAGAGATTACTACCTGAAAGCCCACCCCAAGGACAAAGTAAAAAATGAAGCATCAACCGAACCTGTAGTTGGGAAGAGAAGACCATAGTAGAGTACCATACGAATGTCAAGTGGGAAGAGGTAGCATGACACCTACCACTCCCTGAGGAGGTATTCTTTGATTAGGTCAACCACTTACAACCAAGTTTTGATGAAACAAATATATGACTACCAAATGATGGAGATGAATAAGGAATCATGAGAAAAGACTCATTGATCGAAACACATGAGGAGAATACAAGACACATTGAGGAATTGATAATCAGAGGATTCGAAGGATCTGAGCGTAAAACTCCAGGATAAAGGGAAAATTAGAAAGAGTCTGAGGGTGAGAAGAGTGTGTGATTCGCTGAGGCAAGAGTAGAGGATTCATACGTGGCTGAGAGTACACGAGAAGCACTAGAATGTATGAGTCATAACTTTCCAACCAAGAACTAGACACAAAGATCATGCCAAGGAAGAAATATGGTGACCCCCCAGGCAGTCTAAGTATAGAGAGGTAGAAGCTTCCAAAGTTTCTCAGAAATGGATCGGAGGATCCATTAAGGCACTGCAAAATGTGTGAGACAATCTAGATAGTGAATGGGCAGGACGACAAGTCCTATTGGTTGTGGGCATTTCCAACAACTTTGAGGGGTATAGCCATAGACTGGTCTACTGAATTGGAGGTAAATTCAAAAACTAGTTGGGGTACACCAAGAAAAGCATTCAAAGAGAAGTTTAAACTACTCCAAGATGATAATGAAATAGTAGCTAAAATTCATAAAACAAAACAAGGAAAGCATGAGAATGTAAGAGCCTCTAATTGTAGGCTGAAAGAACTCCTTGTGAAATTGGAAAAAGAACATGCATATGGCTTGAAGAAATGCTAGTTCATTGAATGGTTAATCCCCTCATTAAGGAAAAAAATGAAGGTAGTACCACCATCATCGTATGCTGAGGCATACAACTGAGCAATGGACATTGAGAGTGAAGATAAGATGTCCTCGCATAGAAAGAAGAAATTAGACGATGAAATCTCGGATAAAAACAATGACAACAAATCTAAAACCTTACAAGCACTCTGAAAAGACATGATGAGAATAATGAAAGAGCTGAAGGAAAAAAAGGAGAGTGGTAAGGAAAGCAAACAGCTATGGTGCATAGAATGTAATAACAAAGGTCATGTGAAGGAAAATTACCACAAGAAGATGTTTTGCAACATATGTCAGGTAATGGGACATTCTATTAAAGAACACCCTTATAACTTGAAAATTAGGAGCACCCAAGTGCTCTTCACACAAGGCCAATAATCTACCCAACTGAGTACACCGCCGAATAAAAAAATTAGAATGCATCACTAAGTGAGTACCAAAATAGCCGAAGAGGAAACAAGTTTAACAACAATAGTGGGGGGAGAAGTTGCATATAATATGATGGGAAAGGATGCCCAATGATTCAATGTCATCAATGTAGTGAATGGGGGCACTTCACTCAAGAATGCCAGAACAACCAGAACAAAGTGAGCATGCTATGTAAATGGTGCAGACCTTGTGACCACGAAGACAATGACTGCCCGAAACAAAAGGGAACTATCAACTTGATTGACATAGAAGAAGAAGAGGATGAAGTCTTTGTCATCACCCGAGCACAAGCAAAGAAGACAACCTACCCAAACCCTTGTATGGAGAAGGACAGACTCTGGGAAGCAAGAAAAGAAGTTGAGAAAGCCATGGAAACAAAATAGAGATGTTCAAACTAAAAAGAAAGCACAACCACTCAATTGGAGTCTGATAAAAATATTGCAAGTCAGGTGTTGCAAACCATAGTGCCAATACGAATGGCCAACCTTTTGCAGAGTATGTCACAATTGAGGGTGGCAATATCTAATGTGGTGGACTAGGAGCAAACAATCAAGAAAAATACTGATGAGGATGTTATAGTGAAACTACCACCGCAAGACAAGTAAGTCATCGACCCAATTCTATTGGTAATAAACGTAGGAAAGAAACCAACCATTGTACATATGGAAATTCTCGGGAAGAACCTAATGACCACTATAGTTGACGGGGGCTCCAGAGTGAATGTGCTACCTAAAGAGATGTGGAAAAGTCTTAGGAAACCCACCATGTGGCCACAGAACATTCAGCTAGTGGGAGTTGACTAGCATGGGATCAAAGCGCTCAGAGTGTTAATGGCTCAAAAGGTAATAATTGGTACTCAACAATTTTTATTGAATTTTGTAGTCATCACAGTACACAAGGTAATGTATATGATCAACTCCTTGGTCGAGGATGGCTAATAGCTGTGAAGGCTTACCACAACTGGAAGATAGATACGTTGTCAATAGAAAACAAGGGAAAGAAGTTTGTGATCAACTTGAGAACCTAGACTGCCAATGAGGAGATGGCATCCTTAGACTTTGACTTGGATGCAAGGGAGACATCAGCCATAGATGAAAGAGAGCCTATGGAGCCCAATGATGGAGGGATACTAGAGTTACAAGAGTATTCTGAAGATGAAACATGCTTGTTTAGTGGGCTTTTCCACTGGCAGATGGAGGAATACAAAGTTTTCCAACTGGAGTGCAATATGGTTCAAATAGCAGAAATTGGAGAGAATTCTTGGCCGACAAGTTGTACACTTGAAGGAGAGAGTTCTCAACCAACAAGTGGAGTACTCAACAGAGAGAGTTCTTGGCCAACAAGTAGTACACTCAAGGAAGAGAACTCTCGACCGGCGAGTGGAGCACTCAGGAACTCTCGGCTGATGAGTGGAGTACTCAAGAACTCTCAATTGATGAGTGGAACACTTAAGAACTCTTGGCCGACAAGTAGAACACTCGAGAACTCTTGGATGACAAGTGGAACACTCAACAAAGAGAACACTCAGATGATAAGTGGAACACTTGACAGAGAGAACTTTCGGTTGACAAGTCAAACACTCAAGGAAGAGAACTCTCAGCCGACAAGTGATACACTCTACAGAGAGAATTATCGGCCAACAAGTCAAATACTCGAAGGGAACCCTGAGCTGACAAGTCACAACCTGGAGGAAGATAATACTCAGCCAAGAACAACTCATACCTTCCTGACAGTGTATGAAGAGTACAAAGAGGGAGATGTCAAAATAGGTAGCACACCAGCACACAAATTTGAACTAGATAAGGTAATCATGTACGAAGAACCTTCAACAAGAAGGTGAATCTTGGAGAAGAAAGCAACCCTCAGGTAATTCTCGTTGGAGATGATTGGGATCCAATACTTAAGGAAGCTACATTTAAAATATTCTTAGAGTATAAAGACATGTTTGTTTGGACTTACAAAGAATTGATAGGAATACTTTCAGAGTTATGTGTACATAGAATCCCATTAGTACCAGGAGAAAGACCAGTAAGGAAAAGACCTTATCAGATGAACACGAACTATGTAGCAAAAGCCCAAGAAGAGATAGAAAAGATGTTGGAAGTTGGTGTTGGCAAGAAATGGGAAGGAACCAGTCCATAGATCTGGTCTTTAGTCAATCTCTAAAGTCAATTTATACCCCAGTCATACAGTAGAGAATTATAGATAAACATTAAGGAATAAGGTTATGTGGTACTATCTAAGTTATGTAAAACATTCATAAGACACATATACACATATCAGAACCCTTATGTCTCCTTTATATATATTCATACTCAATGAATACGCATACATTCATATCATAGGTCTAAGTCTTTGCCCCTTTACATATCTTGTCTTATCTATCTCATTCTCATTCCTATTCTACTCACCTATTGCTTACTCACATGTACATCCTATATATTCACATAGAGGTGTGTCTTTTCCCTAAATACCTCTTTGTGTGTCGGTTCTATCCTCCACATGCCACCTGTGGTAACCTGTGGTAGATTTTGCTGGTTGCTCTGTCCTCGACAAACATTATTCCCCCTTTTAAAATTATATCTTGTCCTCACTTGACATGTTCAGTTTAGTTTGAAGGTAGGATACTTTTATAGATCACTCTGAGTTGAGCCATAGTTGTGTCCCATTGCTTTTTTATTGATGTCAAAATTTGGATTTGACTCTCTATTTGAATGTAAGTATCTTTTGCATCACCCAATGTAGTTGGTATCTTTTGGACAGTCTATTTAGCTTTTGTAGAAACACCAGTTAGGGATGCCAGTCTCAGGTTTACTACTTCCCTTAACTGCTTGATTTGTGCTTTTATATGTTTCCTCTGATCATAGAACTATTGGAGTTGAGTATGTAATGTCTCTATTTGTGCCCTTATTGCACCATTAGTATCTTGTATAAGATCATATGTACTAGCTACTTGTGTTATAGACTATTTTTCTAGTGCATCTATTTGATCCTTAATATTTTAAGTGGTGGTAGGCCACTGTAAACAAAATTGATATAAAACCTTTGTCTCATCCATCCCTTGCTGGATATTTCTTATTTGGGATTCTAGTTTAGTGTGTGACTTGGCACATTTATTCAATGCATCTGCTAATATTTTCTTATTAATTTTCTTAGTGATTCATTCTTTTTCCTTGTTCTCCAAATATGTAGAATGTGCCTTGAAACTTTGCATCAATTGTTTTAATTGTTGTATAGGCGGTAGGCTTGTGTTCCTTTGTGCCTTTAGAATTTTATTCTGAATTATATCTACTGCTTCTAGTAGTATCTCACTACCTTCTATGTGTTGTAGCAAAATTTCTTCCCTCTCGGTGGAGTGGAAGATATCACCAAGTTGTAGCTTTTGTATAGGTGACATGCTTGATAAGTTCACTTGCCCTCCTATTACTAGCAATTATAGCAGCTAGGGTGTTACCATAGGTTGAATTTGTTTCTGTTGCACCAGAAAACCTTTGATAGATTGAATGGGAGATGTAGAAGAGGATGCATCTTGATTATCTAGTCCTTGTACTTGATTCTCCTCTATATTTATTACTTCCTCTCCAATTTGCTTCTCATCTTGATCTGTGTTTGTGTTATTGTTACAATTATGGGCCTAACTAGTGTTGTCATTGATGTCAACATACTCCTGTTGCATTAATGATAAGGATTGGATGAGCTGTGTGTTGAGGATATTGAGAAAATTAGTCCTAATCAGGAACAGAGAAGAACAGTGAAGATAGTGAGGTAAAGATCCTAGTTAAGATAAAAATTAGAGGATGTGCTTCAAAGGGTTGGTATATATGTGTCTTAAGATGTTTCAATAAAGATCTCAGAGGTCTGCAAGAAGATCTAAAGAAGTTATGGCCACTTAAGTAAAACCGGTTCTGGTAGATGTTAAGAGGTAACAGAGTGATACAGATAGGTCCGATGAGATCTGGAAATGCAATATCCTGTTCTACAGATTTGATGGAGTGTTTAGGAAGTCAATGTGAAGTGACAACTCAATTGGTTCATGGTCTGGAGGTCCGCAAGCATCTATTTCAATATGACAGTGATGACATACTATGTTCTTGAGCTTCTGGATGAAGGAGAGAATGATTTCAGTAAGCAGAAGTAGTGTGGATGTTCTTGATGTTTCAGGCAAGCTTGTGGAGGTCTTTGGATTGTGTCCAATTTGTGTTGATGGTCCGCATTGAAGATTGAGCTCGCAATTAAAGATTTACTTCTTGATGATGATGTTCTTCTTAAGACTGGCCGACTAGATGAGTTACACACCCTGTGGATGATCTGGAAGGTGTCCTATGAAGAATGGCATGTTCCCAAAGAAATATTGAAGTCTCAGATCTGGGTAGCCGACAATGTGTTGATCTGCATGAAGTCTTTCTGTAATAAGTCATGTTGTATTTATGTAATTGCTCTGTAATGTATGCCGACTTGGATGATAATTCTAAAGTTGATGTTTTGTATAAATAAGGAGTTGTAAAGTCATTTTAATGTGGGTGGTGTGGTGATGAGTGTGTGGTAGAAGGGAGCAGAGCGAAAGGCAGAGTAGAAGTATTAAGCTTAAATGGAACTAACTCAAGCATGGTGAAGATGCTATTCTCCAGTTCAAGTATGTGATACTTATTATTTTGTAGATAGTGTGTCTCTTGTAGGCAGTGAGCCTCTTGTGAGCAGTGTCCTTGAGTAGTGAGCCCTAATTGGCATGTGCCATTTTGTTCTTTCTATTCTTCTAACAGAGAATACAATCTTGGGTTAATCACCCTGTGGTTTTTCCCTTAACCGGGTTTTCCACATCAAAATCTTGGTGTCTTGTGTGTTAATGTGTTTCTGTTCTTGATTTAATGCATTATGTTTCCATGATTGATTTATTATTATGCTGCTGAATTACAAAGTGGATTTAAGTGTTTAATTGGAAGAAAGTTTTAGACAACTGATTCACCCCCCCTCTTAGTTGTCTGCTTGAAATCTAACAATTGGTATTAGAGCTAAGTTCCTCTAAAAGAGGTTAACCACTTGAGGAGATCCAGGATGTCGTCCTACAAGAAGGATAGTCTGAAGTTTGATGGAAACAATTTTACTCTTTGGAAAAGTCGCATGCAATGTCACTTGCAATGTATGGGAATGCAGTATTGGACCATGGCTTCAAAGAAGTATACTCCTCCACAGAATGGTCTGAAATCCGTAGATGAAATCACAAATGCTGAAAATAATATGCAGACTAAAGAAGCTCTTCTAAGTGCCTTGTCTGATTCAGAGCTGACAAATGTTGTTGACCTACAAACTACTTTTGAGATTTGGGAAAAACTGGAACTTATGCATGAAGGAGACAAGTATGTTAAATGTGCTAAGCTATAGAGTCTAAAAGGAAAATTCAAAAATCTGAAGATGAGAGAAGATGAAAATATCACTACATTTATGCCAAGAGTAAATGAGCTTGTTTGTGGTATTAGATGTGCTGGTGGAGTCTTGGATGAAGATGAGATCATTGGAAAAGTTCTCAGATCCCTTCCTGATTCTTACAAGTACAAGGTTGCTACTATTGAGGAATTTAGATCTATTTCAGGTATCACAAGAGATCAATTGGTTGGTAAATTGGCTGCATTTGAGTTGATTGAGTTTGGAGATGCCCCCCCAAGACTGAATCTGCATTCAAAGCTAGTGCCTCTGTTAAAGGAAAACAAAAGTCTGATCCGGGAGAAAACTCTTCAAGAAAATTATCATGGTATGAAAAAGCTAGAAAAGACTTGGAAGAAGATGAAGCAGAAGCTACTCAACTTGAAGCCCTTATTGCAAAAAGACTGCCAAGAGGATCCGGTAAGTATGAGGGAAAATTGCCTTTTAAGTGTTTTAACTGCAATAAGATTGGTCATTTTGCCTCAAGGTGTTTGGAAAGATTTTCAAGGTCAAATCCTAATAGATCAAGGTTCCAAAAGAATTGTTACTATGTTCATGAAGATGATGATAATGAAGGAGTAACAGATGATGAATCAGAGACAAGAAACAAATCCGGAAGTGACTGGGTGTTTATTGCCATCAAGGAAGAAGATCCAATGCCCTCTGAATCTATCAATCATAAAATTATGGAAAGACCTCTGGCTGCCCAAGTTCAAGAAAAGGATGATTGGGTCATTGATAGTGGATGCTCTCACCATATGACAGGTGACAAAAATAAGTTCATAGATTTGGAAAGGTATGAAGGAGTAGTAAAGTTTGGTGATAATTCTGCTGGTAGAATCAGAGGAAGAGGAACTATTTCTTTTGGTGGAAAGAACAAAACCAGTAATGTACTATATGTTGAAGGTCTGAAGCACAATATTCTCAGTGTTGGACAGTTGGTGGACAAAGGTTATGATCTCCAATTCAAGAATGGAAAATGCAATATCTTTGAAAGTTTCAGAATAGAGATTGCATCTGGTGCTAAAACTAAAGGTAATATCTTCCACTTGGTTGGTACTGGTAAAAATTGCTTATTTGTTCAAATTGATCAGAGTTGGTTGTGGCATATGAGAATGTGTCATGTGAATTTTGATAATATCATCAAGATAAGCAACACTTAGGCTGTAAGAGATCTTCCAAGACTTGTGAAACCTACTAATAGCTTGTGCAAAGAATGTCAGTGGGGTAAGCATAGCAGAGTCACATTCAAAAGTAAGGAACAGTCCTCTACTAGATTATTGGACTTAGTTCATACTGACCTATGTGGTCTGGCAAGAAGCAGAAGTGTGCAAGGTGATAGATACTTCATGTTATTAATTGATGACCATTCCCAGATGATGTGAGTTACTTTTTTGAAAGAGAAATCAGAAGCTCTTGAGAAATTCAAAATATTCAAAGCTATGGTAGAGAATGAAACTGGATTAAAATTAAAATGTCTGAGGTCTGATAGAGGTGGAGAATTCACATCCGGTGAGTTCATAGAATTCTGTGAGAAACATGGAATAAAAAGGTAGTTGTATGCTCCTAGGACTCCACAGCAGAATGGAGTAGTGGAGAGAAAAAACCAGACCATCTAGGAAGCATCTAAAACCATGATGATGGAAGCAAATGTTCCTCAGATCTATTGGAGAGAAGTTGTAAGCACTGCAGTCTATACTCTCAATTGAGTACAAATCAAAAGCAATACCAGTAAGACTCCTTATGAACTTTGGTTTGGCATCACTCCCACTGTGAGGTATTTTAGAGTCTTTGGTAGCAAATGTTACATTAAAAGAGATGAAGATCTAGGAAAATTTAATGCTAGAAGTGATGAAGGAATATTCCTAGGTTGTTCTACTCAAAGAAAAGCATACTGGTGTTATAACAAGAGTTTGAGGAAGATTATAGAAAGTACAAATGTGAAGGTTGATGAAGGGATTGAAAAACCCTCAAGGTTTTATGAATGTGATGAAGATGATCAAAATGATGTTTTGATCCAAGGAGTCCAAGCTCCTTCTGAGATTCAGATCCAGACTGATCTGGTAAATCAGGAAGAGGAGATGAGTTTGAATGAACCTATTCAAGAATCAAGAGTGCAAGAAACTCCCAAAGTTCCCAGGTATGTAAGACTAAATCACTCTGAAGATTAGATCATAGGTGATAAAAGCAAAGGTGTACAAACCAGAAGAAGGATTGCTCAAGATTCAAAAGAGTATTGTCTAATTTCAAAGATTGAACCTAAGACAGTGAATGAAGCTTGCAATGATGAAAACTGAACTAAAGCAATGGAGGAAGAGCTGATGCAAATTGAGAAAAATCACACTTGGGATCTTGTTCCCAGACCTAAAAACAAGAATGTAATTGGAACCAAATGGGTCTTCTAGAACAAACTGAATGAAGATGGTGAAGTAGTCAGAAACAAAGCCAGATCGGTTTGCAAGGGTTACTCCCAATTAGAAGGAGTTGATTTTGAAGAAACTTTTGCTCCGGTGGCAAGAATTGAAGCAGTCAAATTATTTCTTGCTTTTGCTGCCTTCAAGAATTTCAAAGTATATCAAATGGATGTCAAATCTGCCTTCCTGAATGGTGACTTGGATGAAGAAGTATACATTGAGCAACCAGATGGATTTCAATTGTCTGATCATGGTGATATGGTCTGTAAGTTGAAGAAAGCACTGTATGGACTGAAGCAAGCCCCAAGAGCCTTGTATGAAAGATTAGATAAGCATCTCTTGAAGATTGGTTTCAACAAAGGTACTGCTGACAGTAATTTGTATTTCAAAATTGATCATGAAAATATCTTGATAGTTGAAGTGTTTGTTGATGATATCATTTTTGGAGGAAGAGATAGTATGTGCAAAACCTTTGCAAATCAAATGAAAAGTGAATTTGAGATGTCCATGTTTGGGAAAATAAATTTCTTCTTGGGTCTGCAAATCACTCAAACAAAGAAAGAAATCTTCATTTCTCAGACCAAATATGTGAAAGAATTATTGAAGAAATTTGGAATGGAAGACTCAAAACCAATGAATACTCCCATGGCAACAAAATGTAAATTGAGCAAAGATGATGACTCTCCTAAGACTGATCAAAAAAAGTACAAGTCAATGATTGGAGGACTGTTGTATCTCACTCAAACTAGACCTGACATTATGAATGTTGTTGGTCTTGTTGCCAGATTCCAAGCTGATCCTAGAGAATCTCATGTCATGGCAATCAAGAGGATTTTTAGATATCTAAAAGGGACAATTGAGTATGGATTATGGTATCCTAGAGATCATAATTTTTCTCTTCGTGCATATACAGATGCGGATTGGGCAGGAGATGTGGATGACCGGAAGAGTACCAGTGGTGGAGCATTCTTTTTAGGGAAGAGATTGGTCTCTTGGCTAAGCAAGAAGTAAGAGGCAATATCTTTGTCCACATCTAAAGCAGAATATATTGCAGCAGTAGGTAGTTGCACTCAAGTTTTGTGGATGAAGCAAATGCTAAGAGACATCAGAGTGGAGTATGAGGAACCTATCACAATCTTCTGTGATAATTCAAGTGCAATAAATATATCTAAGAATCTAATATTGCATTCAAAGACTAAACATATATCCATCAAGTTTCACTTTTTGAGAGAACAAGTAAACAAGAATGAAGTCAGATTGGAGTTTGTGCCTTCCAAAGATCAGATTGCAGATATCTTTACTAAACCTCTACCTAAGGACTCTTTTGAGTATCTCAGGAAGAAGTTAGGGGTTATTACCCCTCCGGTTCTGAATTAAGGTGCACTGAAGTGCATCAGTTCGGTGGATCTCACAGTCATATCTTGTGATCCGGATTGATGTTTGGGAAGCTGCCACTCAGGGGGAGCAGCTAGTATGATTCTGAAGTGATACAAGTATGTGCCCTTTGCCATTGATGTCAAAGGGGGAGAGAAGACGTGAAAAATAAGTGGTTGCTGATCAAAGGGGGAGCAGGAAAGGAAGAGAAGACATGTGAATCATTGTTGCTGATAGGAGGAGTTGTGACAATAAGGAGAAGCCCTTGTTTTGATAGTTAAAATAGTTTTTCACATCATATGTTTCCATCAATGACAAAGGGGGAGATTGTTGCAAGTATGGGCCTAACCGGTGTTGTCATTGATGTCAACATACTCCTGTTGCATTAATGATAAGGATTGGATGAGTTGTGTGTTGAGGATATTGAGAAAATTAGTCCTAATTAGGAACAGAGAAGAACAGTGAAGACAGTGAGGTAAAGATCCTAGTTAAGATAAAGATTAGAGGATGCGCTTCAAAGGGTTGGTATATATGTGTCTTAAGATGTTTCAATAAAGATCTCAAGGGTCCACATGAAGATCTAAAGAAGTTATGGCCACTTAAGTAAAACCGGTTCTGGTAGATGTTAAGAGGTAACATAGTGATATAGATAGGTCCTGTGAGATCTAGAAATGCAATATCCTGTTCTGCAGATTTGATGGAGTGTTTAGGAAGTCAATGTGAAGTGACAACTCAATTGATTCATCGTCTGGAGGTCCGCAAGCATCTATTTCAATATGACAGTGATGACATACTGTGTTCTTGAGGTTCCGGATGAAGGAGAGAATGATTTCAGTAAGCAGAAGTAGTGTGGATGTTCTTGATGTTTCAGGCAAGCTTGTGGAGGTCTTTGGATTGTGTCCAGTTTGTGTTGATGGTCCGCATTGAAGATTGATCTCACAATTAAAGATTTACTTCTGGATGATGATGTTCTTCTTAAGACTGGCCGACCGGATGAGTTACACACCCTGTGGATGATCTGGAAGGTGTCCTGTGAAGAATGGCGTGTTCCCAAAGAAATATTGAAGTCTTAGATCTGGGTAGCCGACAGTGTGTTGATCCACGTGAAGTGTTTTTGTAATAAGTCATGTTGTATTTATGTACTTGCTCTGTAATGTATGCCGACTTGGATGATAATTCCAAAGTTGATGTTTTGTATAAATAAGGAGTTGTAAAGTCATTTCAAAGTGGGTGGTGTGGCGATGAGTGTGTGGTAGAAGGGAGCAGAGCAGAAGTATTGAGCTTAAATGGAACTAACTCAAGCATGGTGAAGATGCTATTCTCTAGTTCAAGTATGTGATACTTATTATTTTGTAGATAGTGTGTCTCTTGTAGGCAGTGAGCCTCTTGTGAGTAGTGTGCTTGGGTAGTGAGCCCTAATTGGCATGTTCCATTTTGTTCTTTCTATTCTTCTAACAGAGAATACAATCTTGGGTTAATCACCCCGTGGTTTTTCCCTTAACCGGGTTTTCCATGTCAAAATCTTGGTGTCTTGTGTGTTAATGTGTTTCTGCTCTTGATTTAATGCATTGTGTTTCCATGATTGATTTATTATTATGCCATTGAATTACAAAGTGGATTTAAGTGTTTAATTGGAAGAAAGTTTTAGACAACTGATTCACCCCCCCTCTTAGTTGTCTGCCTGAAATCTAACAATGTGAAGGAGAAACCCTTTGTTGTTCATCTTGTGTATTTTATGGAGGGGATGTTTCCTGTTCTATATTTTTATTACTCTCTTTCATAGTATCATATACCTTCTTTGTGATTTTCTCTATTTCTGTTGATGATTGTTTTAACACAGTCATAACAATAGTTAAAATTCACATAAAATGAACCTAACTGACTTGAAAGATATGAAGGAATCGATTAAGATTCACTTAATCCCAAGTTTAATATGGTCAGGTCTTGACCTGTTGGGCAAATTCAGTAGGTTGATGTGAAGCTGTAATGTTCAAGGGGTCTTACGCGATTTAGGGTTTCTTGTTGGTTTACTGGACTCAAACTATGCAAAAGATCATAAATATCATCATTTTATTCATTCCTTTGCATAAAAGTGTTATTGTGCTGCAAAGCTTTAAAGGGCTTTCTTGAATTATTGCAGCTTTCTCCTCTTCAATATTATGAAAACTATCTACTTTCAACTTGGTTATGCATACTTTTCAAATATAAGACAATTTCCTTTAAATTCCTGCATTTTAAGCTAAGTATTTTCAGATGGGCAGGGAAAAGTTAGAAAGATCTAAACTAAACTTCATTCATTCAATCAAAGGATCTAATTGTTCTGTTATGCACTTTGTAAATAATGTAGCAAATTGATCAAATCCACAGACAAAACCTTAAGTGTAAATTCTGAGCATTTTCACAAACATACACTTAAGATTGCAAGCTCTAAGAGAAAATGTTTCAAACATAATGAAGAGCAAGAAAACACTCAGAAGATAGATGCAGAATTCTAGATTCAATTGTATTAGAAACAGACAGTCATATAAGATTTACAATGTCTGAATGACTCTTAGCTTCATTGGTCAAATTACAGAAAACTTACAAGCTTTACAGATATAGTAAGGAGGCAGGATGTTCCACACGCTCCTTGTTGCAGACACAGCCGACCTCCTTCTACTCCTAAATGCTATGCTAAGTGCTACTTTTACAAATTCTTGCTGCTACAAATCCCTGTGTAGCTCCTGTGTAAAGTTTTATAGTGTAAAAAGGCATAATATATAGACTTGATTGTCCTCAATACAGCTCAAAACCCTAGTTTAAACCCTAGTTCAAACCTCCAGTTACAACATTAAATGGTGGAGAACAAGTCTCCAAAAAATATCTCTGAGCATACATCAAATCTGGGCAAAATATGCCCTTCTGGAAACCCTGGCAACTCAAAAATAACTTCTATTGTCTATGGTAATAATGTTTCCATCTGCATTTGTCTTCATCATTAAAGGCCTTTGACTTCCTCGCCCTTCATCCTTATCTTCCTCTGCTCCTGAGATCGGATCTCCCTTCTATGATGACATCGCCATTAAGCTCCAGCTCCTTCTTCAACTGTAAACCTACAAAAAAAAAGACCAACAATAAATACCATTTCACCTAATAAACCTGCAAGAAGATAAGTAGTTATTAAATCCAGTCGTGACGGTGTGATTGCAGAAATCGGGCCCCAAAAATTGTGAAAATTTCAAGTTCAAATGCATATACAACGTTAAAAAAGTCGGGTCAACCATCGTTGACAGAAAGTATGCACTCGGGCTCAAAAATGCCTCAAAAACCCTATCGTACTATTTTCCCGCTCTTTTCCTGTTCAAATCCTTGTATACGGCAAATGTATGTCTCTTCTTTTATATCAGGTTGCACTTATAGACATACAAGCAGTAAAATATGCAAGGAATTTTCTATTTTGGACTTTCATTTCGAAACCGGCTTGTATGTATAAGGTGTAATGTATGCCTTGAAACATATACACCAACGCGGACATATACAAGGACTTAACTTCATCCCATAATGTTTTCGATTCCGTCGGTTGTATGTAAAGCAATGTATCTTGCAATGTATGCAAAAATATACAACCCAGATACATACAACGATTAACTCTCCTTAACTTTCTTTCGCGTCCGCGCAATGTATGTTATCCTTGTATCTTACCAATATACAAGTTGGAACATATACAAGGACTTAAGCTTGTTTAATAGACTTTTCAGGTCCACACTTGTATATTGGGGGGCCTTGTATATTGCAATGTATCTTTCGCTTGTATGTCCAAACATACAAGCGCCGAATGTACATCAATTTAACTCTGTTTCATTACTTTTTTGGGTTTCGCGCTTGTACATTTCGTTGTATGCAACCTTTGTATACAAGCCCGACATATACATGGACTTAACCAACCTTGATAAACTTTCAGTTCCGCGCCATGTACATTTCGGATTGTATGCTACGCAATGTATATTTCGCCTTGTATGTTACTCAAACATACAAGGCCACATTCATACAATGAAATAACCCTGTTTCATAATGTTTCGGTTCTGTGGCTTGTACAAGTCATTGCATATCGGCTTTGTATGTCGAAACATACAAAGCACAAAATATACAAAGACTTAACTCTTTTTAATAAGTCCATCAGGTCTGCCCAATGTATATTCGCATTTTATACAAGCCCCCGAATATACAACAAATTAACCCTGTTTCACAACCTTTTGAATTCCGCGCCATGTATAAAGCCCCTTTATATGTTTGCCTTGTATGTATAAATATACAAGCCCAGAATGTACAATGATTTAACATTATTTTAATAAATCTTCGGTTCCAGCCCTTGCATAAGTGCATTGTATGTTTCGACCTACCAAACATACAAATGTGAGATACATGCAACAAAATTTAAACATTCATTCATTCTAACCCTAAAACCATTTTGGGTCCACCTTGTATGTATGCATAAACTTTTACCAAATGCATACAAGGAAAGGATATACAATTGACTTTGTATATGAAAGTGATATACAAAGGGATTGTATATGTAATATGCAAGCGACTCAACATGCAAACAACCTTGTATATGAACTCGATTGCAAATGCGACTAAGTATAAAACGACCCTGCACATACAAAGGACTTTGCATATAGAAAGCGATATACAAAAGGGATTGTATATGCAACATACAAACCTGAATGTACATTTTACCAAAATGATCATAACTTGCAAAATATGGCAAATTTTAAGATGGTTCAAAAAGCAACCCTAGCTCATTTTTCACAAGGAATCCAACCATATTATGCCCTGGTACTGAAATGTAATTTTTTTTCTCTCGTTTCAACAAAGTTTGCAATTTTAACCCTCTTTTCCCTTTTACCACCAAGCAGAACACACACACAAAAGCAAAAAGCAAAAAACCACAGTAGGGGTCCTCATTTTGCTAAAGGGTAAAATGGGGCGTGTTGTGAACATCACAACAATTTCCTATTGGATCTTCTCCCTATCTTCCTTTTCCATATTCATGAGGGTATCAACCCTTTGTTTTGTTTTAGCACTTTAGCCTATAATTGGGATAACTTGTCTTTCTCTTCTGTAGAAATGGATGTACCTACCCCATCAATAGATTGTTGCCTCAAATCCTCTTCTAGTTTCAAAGTTTTTTCTCTTCTTTGTCTTAGGGCTTTTACTAGATCCTTTGGTAGATTTTCTAGGATCTCATCCATTATTTTGTTTGTCTTAATCATATATCTTATCTTACCCTTTCTATAATTTTCTTATTTTCAGCAGAGACTTCACTGTATAATTATACTATTTCCTCTAGTAAACCATGGCATTCTATCCCATTAACCAATGCATCTATGCTCAATAATTATTGTGGAGTCTCTTGTTCTATTTGTTTCTGTTTATTTTTCTTTTGTGCTTGGGAGAGTTCTTCCCCTTCTTCCTCTTCTATGTCTACTATGGAAGTTTGATTTTTCTTCCTTTTTTCATGTTGTTTTTGTTTAGGAGCCTTTTTTTCCCGTGCTCGTTTGCACAAGGGTTTGTGATGCTACCCTTCTCCCTATGGATATTGTTTGTGTTGAAGATGCAGGTTGCAATGTAGTATGTGAACTGGCTATTGCAAATGTACTTCTACCTAACCTCTTAGGATTTTTTGGTGATATGGGCACCTGTGGAGCTGATGAAGTAGTTTGTAGAGCTTTTGTAGTGGCTTGTGATGCTGATGATGCATGATGTAGTGTAGATGTGCTGGTCTAGGTGGTATTTCCCATTGTTTATATATTTTATCTTTGTTCTTCTCTAGTTTTTCCTTCTCATTCTTCTTATGCAGCTTATCCATTATCTCCTTATATGTGCCAAACCTTTATGCAGTAGCATCGTTAGGCTTGCTTAGCAAAGTTTTCACATAAGCCTTTATTTCTATTGAAGTTATTTCATAAGGTAACCTAGGAATCCAAAATCTTATAGGTTCTACTACTTCCATATATGTATAATCTTTATCAACCATGAATTTAATGTGGTTGATGTATTTTTGACAGCTTCATATGGGATCCTTTCCTTGGCTTGCATTTTTTATTGTAGTGATTTGAAGAAATCCCAATACATTGTGTTGAATGCACAGGACAACTAAGAGGGGGGATGAATTAGTTGTAACTTAAAACTTTAGAACCCTCACACACATTCAGATCCACATTAATTCAATTAATCCATTAATATGTTATGATGATTAAGCATGAAAGCAAATAATAGAAACTAAATCAAATCAACATCAAACACAAGAGAACACCAGATTTACGTGGAAAACACAAGAAGGGAAAAACCACGGTGAGGATTAGATCACAATATAAAGTAATATCAACACCAAAATACAAGGGCTCACTACTAGAAGGCTCACTACTGGAAGGCTCTTTGCCAAAAGTCTCACTGCTAGAGGGCTCACTGCCCAAAAGAAAGAAAGGCTCACTTCCAGAATAGAAAAGAAGATAGAGAAGATTGTTACAAAGAGAAAACTATCTCAATGCAACAAAGAAGTCCACCACAACACCATCATCATCTCTGCAATCTCACTGAGGAATTGTAGACACCTTCTGCTCACTGCATCTAGTAATCTAACACATGAAAACTTGCACTGCACTGCACACATTCACACTCTATAACTCTGCAATTCACATCACACACATCATGCTCATCTATCTTACCATCCTTCAACAACTCAACACTTATTTATACCATCTTCAATCTTGAAAACATTCTCCAAGGTTGGCAAAGCACCTTAATCATGCAAATTCAAATTAGGTTGGCACTAAAACATTCCCATTGTAGAAAGGAATGAAGGCGGACCACAACACATCTTAGCTTGGACCTAAATCTACTCATACACACCACGCCTCACTTTCACAAACATCAAAGCAACTCTGCAATTAGTGTAAACGCCCAAGGTTGGCCGAACCAGTGTTAACACTATAAAAAATTATGTACATGCTTCCTCAAACCCAAAGATGACTCACGGACCAAACACCATGCTTGAGCACAATCTAGAGTATTCTAAAAACATCATGAAATCCAACAAATTCCTCTACAACAACTTGCACCTACCAAACAAACTTGTCTTATTTACCCAGTATACTCAAATTTCTCTGTCATGCACTGCAACTCAAGAAATCAACTTGCGGAGCTCCAAACTATGAACAACTTCAATTGGAGGTATATATGAACCTTATAAACATACTTCCATAACTGCAAGGCCTTAAACCACTCTGCAGAGAAATGCGGAGCAAAACATTTCTCCCAGACACCTCTGCAATACACAATTCACACACTGGTGAACACATCTTCCTCTGCACATCAATCCAATATGCCAAATTCTAAATGTAGCATCTTTGAACACCTCTAATCAACATATCCAAACCACATAAATAGATCTTCAATATAAAATAAATGCGGAGCAAAACCAAAATACTACTCTACAACACAAAATACCACTACCACACATTGTTTTCTTGTTTTATTAAAATTTTCTCAAAAGCACTTGGAAACTAAGCACTAGAAACATATTATCACCATCTTTAGCACATCATCATCATACTCAACACCAACTTGCTCACACTCTTGTATATTCCTTTGCTCATACAATTGACACCAATGACAACACAAGCTTGTTGACATCAATGACAACACTGACTGCACATACTTGCAACAAACTCCCCCTTTGTCATTGATGGAAACACATGATATGAAAAACCATCAACACAACAATATCCTCAATACAAAATCTTTTGCTTTATCTTTCTTTCCCCCTCAGCTTAATATTCTCTTCTTAACAACTGATTCTTTCCTTTTTCACATTGTTCTCTCTCCCCCTTTGACATCAATGTTAAAGGGTGACACCTTTCTCTCTCACTTTCCTCTTTTGATATTGCTCATACTTGTACTTGCTCACCATTGTTCTGCAAATTCTTTTCTTTTACTACTCTTAGGAACAACCTGCATTAACACTTACTCCCCCTGAATGCAACAACCAACAAAGCCACTACCTACTCCCCCTGAGAGATAGCCTCCAGCATCAGTCCATAACAAAGAATGAATCTTGAAATCTAAAGGACTGATGCATCTCCTTATGCATCTAGTTCAAAGGAGGGGCAATAACCCCTATCTTCTCCCAGAGATACTCAAAAGCATCCTTAGGAAGAGCCTTAGTGAACATGTCAGTAATATGATCCTTTGTAGGCACATACTCAAGATTCACCTCATTTTGTGCAACCTTCTCTCTCAGAAAGTGATTTCAGATTGAAATATGTTTTGTCCTTGAGCGCATCACCGGATTCTTTGAAATGTTAATAGCACTTGTATTGTCAAAGAAGATAGGAATAGATTCATCATATGCAACTCTAATATCCTTCAAGGTTTGCCTCATCCACAACACTTGTGTGCATCAAAATGATGTTGCAATGTATTCTACCTCTGCAGTAGATAAAGACACTAAATCTTGCTTCTTACTTAGCCATGACACAAATATGCATCCAAGAAAGAATGCACCACCACTTGTACTTTTCCTGTCATCTACACAACCAACCCAATCTGCATCTGTATAAGCATTTAGAGCAAAGTCAGTATCCTTTGGATACCACAAGCCATGATCCAGAGTGCTCTTTAAATATCTGAATATCCTCTTCATTGCTGCAACATGTGACTCTCTAGGATCTTCTTGAAATATAGCCACAAGACAAACTACATGCATAATATCTAGTCTAGTAGTAGTTAGATATAGCAATCCTCCAATCATTGATCTATACCTGCTCTGATCAGCCTTAGGAGTTTCATCATTCTTTCTTAGCTTGCAACCAGTAACCATAGGAGTACATACTAGTTTAGAATCTTCCATTCCAAACTTCTTTAACATTTCCTTAACATACTTTGATTATGAAATGAAAATACCTTTGTCTATCTGATTGATCTGTAACCCAAGGAAGAAGTTCATTTCCCCACACATTGACATTTCAAACTCTTTCTACATTTCATTTGCAAAACTCTTACACATACCTTCATTTCCTCCAAATATTATATCATCCACATACACTTCCACAATCAAAATTTGATCTTCTTCTACTTTGATGTATAGATTTCTATTTGCGATACCTTTATTGAATCCTTGATATAATAAATACCTATCTAACCTTGCATACCAACCTCTGGGGGCTTGCTTCAATCCATATAGTGCCTTCTTCAATCCATATAATGCCTTCTTCAATCTACAAACTATATCCAGTTTATCTGGTAACTGAAATCTATTTGGTTGTTCTATGTATACTTCTTCCAATTCACCATTCAAGAAAGTAGACTTCACATCCATTTGATATACTTTGAAATCCTTATGTGCTGCAAAAGCCAAAAACATCTTGATGGCCTCCATTGTTTCCACTAGAGCATATGTTTCCTCATAATCTATTCCTTCTACTTGTGAGTAGCCTTTACACACAAGCCTTTCACCTTGTTTCTTACTACTTCTCCATTCTCATTCAGTTTGTTCCAGAATACCCACTTAGTTCAATCACATTTTTGTTTGTTGCTCTTGGGACTATTTCCCAAGTTTGATTCTTTTCAATTTGCATTAGTTCTTCTTCCATAGCCTTGATCCAATACTCATCCTTGCATGCTTCAATCACTGTTTTAGGTTCAACTTTAGAAAGTAAACATAGATTTACATGTTCTTCAACAACTTTCCTTCTTGTCAGCACACCTTTGCTCTTATCACCAATGATCTGATCATTAGAATGATGCTTTTGCACATACTTTGGAGTTTTAGGAGTCTTTTTTAGAGCTTCTTCCTCTTCATTTTGCACTTCTTTTTCCTTATCATTTTCTTCTTCTATGCAAGAAGACTCATATGATTCATATCCATTTACTTATGAATTCTTATGTAGATCTTCATCAACTTTGACATTTGCACTCTCAACAATCTTTCTTAGCCGTTTGTTGTAGTACTGGTAAGCTTAGCTTTTAGTAGAATACCCAAGGAAGATACCTTCATCAGACCTTGCATCAAGTTTTCCTAAATTTTATTTATCCCTTTTGATATAGCATTTGCTTCCAAACACTCTGAAGTATTTGACAATAGGAATCCTTCCATACCATAGCTCATAAGGAGTCTTTGCACTGTTAGTCCTTGCTTGCACTCTTTTCAGTATATAAACAACAGTATGAATTGCTTCTATCCAGTAGACTTCCAATAGATTTGCTTCTTTTATCATTGTCCTTGCAGCTTCTTGAACAGTCCTATTCTTTCTTTCAACTACTCCATTCCGCTAAGGAGTCTTAGGGGTAGATAAATGCCTCTTTATTTCATGATTCTCACAAAATATGTTAAATTCATTGGAGGTGAACTCTCCACCTTTGTCAAACCTCAAACATTTGATTCTCATATCCATTTTATTCTCAACCATGACTTTGAATGCTTTAAACTTATCTAGGGCTTCTAATTTTCCTTTGAGAAAAGTAACCCATGTTATTCTAGAATAATCATCAATCAGTAGCATGAAATACCTGTCACCTTGAAAACTCCTTACTCTGGTAGGACCACAAAGATCTGTATGTACCAATTCCAACAGTCCGATAGAAGATTGATCCTTGACTTTGAAACTTCTTCTTGCTTGCTTTCCAACTTGACACTCCTTACAGATAGCATTGATAGGCTTTGTAATCTTTGGCAAATCTCTCACAGCTTGAATTGAACTTATTCTTACTAGGCTGTCAAAATTGATGTGACACAATCTTTTATGCCATAGCCGACTCTCACTAATCTGAGTCATGAAACAATTGTTGAGTGCAAAGAATACTGAGAGGGGGGGTGAATCAGTATTCTTAAAACTTTTTCATTTACACATTCTTTAATCCATTTACCAAATTTAATAATATGAAAGCAAAGTAAACATGAGAAGAGAAGCCACAAATTCATAACACAAACACCGGGATTTTATGTGGAAAACCCAAAAAAAGGGAAAAACCACGGTGAGTGTTAGCTCATAATATATTATGATAGCAATACTGAATTACATGAAGGCTCACTGCCTAAGGGCTCACTGCCCAAGGACTCACTATCCAAGAAGTGCTCACTGCAAAAAGGCTCACTACTAGAAAGAAAGATAGAAGAGAAAATAGAAGAAGGATTGGCTCATTGCCAAAAGAGGACTGCTACAGGAGCATCTGCAAAATGCTGAAATGTAGTACTAATATGCTCAGTATACAGACTCAAAAGACTTCATACTGTCTGCCCTATTTTTCTGCTTTGCTTCACATCTGATTTTGTTTTCTTCCCTTATAATCCTTTTTTGCTATGTAAATTTCTTTAGGTCATGCTCATATCAAATTCACATTCCCCACACATACATAATTCCTTCCAACATCGAAATCCATTGAATATATATATCCGCAATAGGATTCATCTCATAATCAGGCTAGTAGCTCAGTCATGAAATGTGTATACAAGTGTCATGCCCACATTTCCCATGTGGTCACAACACACAACACACATGTCATGTCCACATTTGTCATGTGGTCATGACACGAAATAACAAAAAACTTTTCTACACCTCCTTAAAAACCCTCTCACACACATCAGCGTGCTCAGTGGCATGTGCACAAAGGTACAAACATGTCATTCGAGCGTCAGGGTAGTGCAAATACCTTTCGCAACCCCTGCGTGATGAAAGCCGACTAAGGGGGTTGTGCGACGTGGAAGGCATCGCTAAGAGGGTAGAGTTCTCCAATGAGAACCAACCCTAGTTTAAACCTAGATGAGGTGGTGCGATTTCGATAAGTAACGAAATCTAACCTAGGACTATAGCAAAAAGAGATTTATTAATTTCATCCAAGTCATAAATCAAGTGCTCATTAACAATAAAAGTGATAAATTAACACATAAATAAATCACTTTATTAACCTTTCCCAAACCCTGGGAAAATCCAGCAGCATAACACCTTTATGTCAAGAATGAGAAATTTAAAAATGTCTCCTAGCAACCATTTAAAAGAAATTAATTTAAAACTAATATATATTCCTAAACCAAAATTACTTATTAGCCAAGGTGATCAAATTTAAAAAAAGAATAATCCTAAACTCTAAAGTCAAAAAAAATAAATAAAATTCATCCTTAAGTTAAATACTAACCAAATAAATTAAATGGGGTTCAAATTAATTAATTAATTAAAAAAAGTATCCCCTTTACGCTATAGACTAGCCAAAAAGAATCTAAACGGATTAAATTAATTAAATTTTTTAACATAAATCTCCACACCTAACCCTCTTTCAAAAATTTCACCTAAAATAATTTAAAAGACCAAGGTTAAATTTAATCTCATAACATAAAAAATAAAAAGACAATGAAATAAGGTAAAAATAGATTTTAAGAGATAACTTAAATTTAAAACTAAAAATCATAAATTAATTTCACAACATACTAAAAAAAAAAATGGAATAAAGCAAAAATTAGATTACAAAGGATAACTTAAATTTAGAACTAAAAAAAAACATAAAGCCCACAAAAAAAATAATTAAAAAGCCTAGGTAATTAAATTTAACCTACTAACTTAAATAATCCCAATAAAATCAAAAGACATTAACAAAGGTAGGATTCTAATTTTAGAAAATGCTAAAGTCATAAAGCCACTAAAATATTCTACCCACATTTAAATGATAAAAAAAATGAATAAAAATAGGGAAGAAGAATGGGGAAATGAAATATTCCCGTGCACACAAAAAAAATCCCCAAATTAATAATTTCTATTCTTTTATTTAATCTACTCAACCCCAAAAAGCATTAACCCTAAACCTATTTCATTTATTCCTATTTTGTTTTCTAATTTCCTCTCTAACCCTATTCTTTTCTCCTCTCCTCTTCTCTTTTTTGTTGTTTTTTGTTTGCAGGTTCAAAGGGGCAGCCATGGAGGAAATAGATCACAGAGGTATACAAGTTAAAAACATCTTCATATAATATGTTTGATCTAAACCTCCTTATTTTCTTTTCTTGTGGCAGAGATTAACTGGAAATATATCTCTTTTCTTTAAAAAAAAATGTCACAGATTAAAGAAAGAGTACCATATATATAAATATTTTATTTTTGTGTAATGCAACACAGAACCAGGCGGACAGAAGGCCGAGCGACTGTGAGCAAGGAGGGTTCGCGGGCTGTTTGAGGCGCCAACACCAAGCAAAAAGAGAACGGTGGATGGGGGAATCTGTTCCCCCCTCCACCCCCTGCTATTACAAAGAGCTGCAGTAGCCATAGCAGGCCGCCGCCCCACCCATTATGTTGTCCCTTCTACTTCTTACAAGAACAGTCCCCAACTTTGTTGGGGTTTCAAACCCTAAATCAATAAGCATAGAATATAAAATTATCTTGTCTTTTGAAAGTTTTTTTTTTATATGATTTAAAACATCAACATAAATATGGCTTATAATATACATGTATAAATATTAATCTATAAAATACGTTCAAACATTTATTCATTTCTATAAAATATGTAAATCTATATATATATATATATATATATATATATATATATATATATATATATATATATATATATATATATATATATATATATATATATATATATACTCTTTGCTGTGAGCCAAAAATAAAGTTCTGAGATAAGAAAATAATTAGCCATTTAGAAATAATATTATAAAGCAGAGCTAAACACACACACACACACACACACACACACACACCTAACAATCCACATAGCAATGGCATGAATATTCATTATGTATGTAAATATCCTTTTTTTTTCTTGCATATAAAACAACAAGATAAGCTTTCTAACATCAACCTATTTTTAAATTTTCTTTTCTATACTATACTGACATTTGCATAAATATATAGTATACCTATTTTTTTCTTTAAAAAAAAACTATAACAAAATCTAAAAGCATTCTATTCTTTTTTTTTGAACTCCACAGCAAAATACATGACAACCATTATGCATATATAACTTTTCTTTGAAACAACTAAAAGTGTAAAACAACAACATATTTTATTTGCAACAATAATAAGCGTAGTGGGATAATATTTTCCTTTTCATAGAAAATCCATTGCAATACAAACAGCAACTCATATATCTTTTTTTTTAAGGAAACAACCAGTCCACTAACTTTCTCCTAAGTAATATTTGAATTTAAATGTACGTTCACATTTTCTTTGAAACTAAAGCCACAATAAAACATCAACAATATATATTTTGTTTTGAACACAAGCACAAATTAATTCAGTCACATTTTCTTTTCCATAAACCATTGAAATATAAAATTAACAGAATATATTTTCTTTCATTACAACCTTTGCAACATAACAAAAAACAAAATACATTTTTCCATCTTTTGAAAGGAACATAGGAATGCAAAACCACAACTCTATTTTTTTGACATTACATGAAACATAGCTGTAATTTTCAGTTTACAATGGAAAAATAAGAGAGCTCATTCTCTTTATAAAATACAATAGGGCCTCTTAGGCCAAGGCTTCAAAATAGCCATACATACAAAACCACATAAATGATTAAAACTCCCTTCCATGCTTCATTATCCCAAGATGTTAAACCTACAATAAAAAACTAAGGAATTTTCTCATGACCACAAAATGTTCTCCACCCTACCATAGACCCGAAAAGGGATCTCCCCTGAGCTAGGAGATCACCCACACACAAGATTTTCACTCCACAACAAAGCAAACACACATAGCAGATAGAACACCCAACCTATGGTTGACAAACAATGAAATCCATATAAAAATGGATTCAATGGGGTAGGAGAGTGGACAACTCTCTACTCAAGAGGTGCACACCACTAAAATCCCCAAATCTTATGAATCTCAAGAAAACAACAAGGCCTCAATCCTAAATAAATATCTCAACACAAACTTCTCAAGGCACTCTTGCCTTCAATAAAAATCCCATGCACCTCCAATACACCCAAATGACCAAAATACCTTAAGTAGAACAAGAGGGTGACCTCAAGGAGGTTCACTCCTCTCTAACCCCTCACATGTTGAGCATATTCTCCAAATGGAGAGGCTCTTACAAAACTCCTCAAAACCCCACAACATAAAAATGCAAAACAACCACATTACAAACACACAAATAAGGTAAATGCATAAGGAAAGGCTTCAAGCCTTGAATCCTACCTTGATATGCCCAACAATGGAAGGTAGTTTAAGTAGAGCCTTCCAACTCCACCTCTAAGTCCTTCCTCCAAAATGTGCCTCCATTATGAAAAAGACATCATACGCAAACATTACGAATATTCATCATGCAATACATAATTGATCTTGGTTCCTCTTGGAACTAGATCGGTTCAACACAGGATTCACAGAATGTGTGGGATGATCTCTGATTTTTCATGGCATGAAAAATCACCTACGCATTTGAACAAACAGATTAATTCAACATGTTCATCATAGCCGAAGCAAGGAAATGCATACACTCACGATGTCGCATATTCATTTAAAACATTAATAAAATCACATAACATCATTAACCATATATATAGTTTTACTGTATTTCTAAATACGAACTCAAGATTAAACTCGCATAATAATTCCATTTACAAATCTCACAACCATATCTCTAATGGCATCAAAATGCATATCATGTCATACAATTTATCAGTGGAAATCAAAGTCAGGATTTAGTCACACCACCACATATTACTCTAATCAAATCAAAATATAGGGATAGAGTCCAGAAGTCTGGATATCGGGATCAACAATCCCAAATGTCTAAATGTCATCAAACTGAAATGCGATGGAAGTAAAAACCAAGGAGTGAGAAAAGTAGGCCTCACAAGGGAGAAGCAACAAACAACATGAGCTACCAGTGCAACCAATCTAGTCACACGAGGGTGGGCCTCACAACAAGTGTTGTACCTTGTCGACTTGATCTCATGCACAAATAGCAATGCGGATTAAAACAAACATATAGTAGTCTTCATATGGGTCGGCACCAATCATTCAATTACTTAGATTGATTGTACAAACAATATATCTTCTCTGCATATAGATCTAACATGCTTGTCAACTTGTTCTTGTTGTGTGGTTACACAACATGCCCCATTTTGACTTGACAAAACAGGGACCCAACTTTTTGCTTAGCTTGTTCTTATGTTTTTTTGTTTTTCGGCAGTCTGGTAAAAGTAAGTCATGCAGGTGACCCTGCATAAGGGAGATGGGTAAGACATCATGATGAGGTCAGTTCATCAAAGTTAATATTTCATATCAATAACTTCATGGTTGGAAAGAGTACAAAATTTCATGCAGGTTTGCCTTTTGGATCACCCTGATATTCTTTAGGGAACGTAAGTTATGACAAGTCAAAGTCCTGGTCAAACCTGATATTCTGGGGGGGTCATATTCCTTAATATCAGTCACCTTATTTTAGATCACCCCGATGCCAGTTTATCACCCGATAATCATTTGGTCCAAAACTCTGGATGTCAATTTTACATGATAGTGGTATTTACCCGTCAAACAGCTTCATATATTTTGCAGGGGTCATATTTCGAATATCACCCGATCTTTTGAATATCACCCTGTCGCAAAATATCATCCTAGTGCCAATATGCCAATGATGTCATCCAATCCTGATGAACAAAGGAAATCACCCTGATGGTGACGTCATCATCCTTTTTACCTTGCGGAGGTATATTTCCAACGATCACCTTTTTAAATAATATGACGGTGACGTCATCCCGATCTTTCGAAAGGGGGTCACTTTAGTTTTGAGCGGTCACATTTTAAACATCCCCTGATATTCCAATTCTAACCCGATATTCTCAATATCACCTGATCTTCTGAAGATCACCCCCCTCCTCTTGCCTCGTAACATTTAATGCACATAAATGCATTAGGTGGATTTCCGCCGATTGCGAATACGATACAAACACCTGGCAACATCCATGGATTTCATGTAGAAGATCAATGGTTTTGATTGATTTAACCCAGTTTTTCCCTAATTTGCCCTATGAATGAGGTTAAAAGTAAATTTCCAAAGTCATTTTGCATTTACCTTGTGAAGAAATGAGAATTTACAGAGCAAACATTCAAACCCTCATACGAGCTACATGTGGACAGACATACAACGTGCAGCATAAAAGAACACGTGGTCATCATCATTTGAGTCCCTCTTCCATAATCATCAGCCTAATCCAGGAGATTAGCGTTATCAGGTAAGTAATTAAAAAACCCTCCTATTGTTGTTTTCTGCATGTCCAGGTAGTATGACGTTTCTAGTGGTTTGAAACTATAAGTATGCATATCATGATGAAATAGAGATTAATAAATATAATATGCATGATGCCGTAAATGTATAATGTTGTATGCATGCATGTAAATATTATGGTAAGACCAGTCGTGTTCATTGCAGGAATCCATGGCAGACATTAGGAAGAACAGATAATAGAATGTGCTAGAAATTACAACCCTAAGACGAGGCGGGTGGAAAAACATGGAAGGGTTTATGCTGATTTGTCAATAAAAGGGATTACATCTACTTTCAATCTCCCAGTTGGAAAGAAGTTAGTCAGTATGGATCTGCACAAACTGGAGATTGAATATGAAAACAATAAAAAGACTGCCAGAAAGAGGATATATTAGTGGAGATCTAAGAACAACACTTATACTACCTTTGCCAAATTACCAGTGTATCTATACAAATTTGATTTTGATGATGAGTATCAGTATATGATTGCCCTACTCAACAGGATGACAGGCCAGCCTAATGCTGGGAGTTTCAAGAATTGGATGTATGGAGTCATCCTGATGTGTCTTTATACAGATAATAAGACATTATGGGCTAAGATCATCAGTGATGCCTTAGATAAACATATGATGAACTTAGGAGGCATGGATTGTTCATTTTACATGACTTCATATGTTGTATATTCATGTGCTTATAAAGGAACATTTGATGCACTGACCACAGTTGGAAAGATTGGCGGCAGTATAAATGATGCCCGTATATGGGACCATTATCCTCAGTTACAGAGAAAAGACTATCTCCTTAGCTACAAATTGGTGAATGATGCATTTTGTATGCATTTGGTTAGAACAATGGAGGAGGATAGAACCAAAAGATTGAGCATGGAAACTCAGGAAGTTATATACAAGCATGGTGCCTAGTTCATCCAGTTTGACACATTCTCCTATATCAGAATAGAAGGTTTTGAAGGACAACCATTAATGTTGCCTAGGTACCCTACTGATGGGGTAGTCCTGATGGAGTTTTTGAGATAGATATCTACTATACTGGATGCATATAAAGCAAACAAGAAAATACCTCAAGTATTGTTTCCAGTAACTAGAGGGTGGTACATATGCCCTAATTCAGAAGGCATAAAGAAGGCCATATCAGGTTTAAACCTGATGAACTTACAACCATTTCCATTGGCCAGATCATATGATCCCTATGGAAGAATGCAAAAGATCATAGGGAAGCCCATACATCAGAAGCACTTAGAGGATTTTTGGACTGATTGTGAGGATGAGGCCGAGGTAAGAAGGAGAAAATATCAAAGGCTCACCCTAAATCAGATAAAGACATTTGACATCATCTCAGTGCCTGCCCAAATAAAGAAAGATGATGGCAAGATTATGTCAAATGAATATGAGGATAATAAGGTGTACAATGACACCATTTCAGCCCCTGACCTAACACAACCTGAAGACATTTCATTAGATCGGTTTACAGGTGGGGTGCTGCAGTTGACCCAATCATGGGTAAATGAACAAATAAGTATACTAAAGAAGAAAGGGGTGGCCATCACAGTAGATAACAAGAGAAAAAGGCAGGAGATTCCTGATGAGGAATATGATGACTTTCTTGTTGAGAAAAGAAAATCAAATGGAGAAAGGTTGCCACCCCAGAAACAAAGTAAAGGACCCCCCAGAGGAAGGAAGACTGATAGTGAACCTAAGGGGGTGATAATTGAGAGAATTATCATACCAGCTGAAGGTGCATCTGCATCAAGACAGGCATCAGCCTCATCTGCACAGCCTTTGATGGATAAACCAAGTACAAAAAAAATCCCGAGGCCAGTTGTGGAGATTGCAAGAGTACAAGATAAAGGTCAAACCTCACAGCAGAATGTGGAAGAAGATATCATTCTTGAGGAGGAGCCAGTGAATAAAGAGCCTGCAAGAGATGGTCACCAGAAAAAGGAAGGCACCCCTGGTGGCATCACCACCTAAAAAATAGAGAACATCTATGAGGGGTGAGATAAGAAATGACCCCATAGTATTAAGGGGAGCTGGTAGTGAAGTATTCAGGAAAGAATTGTAACATGATGTGCCACTTCCTACCATCATATAGTTTAAGACTAAGAAGGTTGAAGAGCAAGCAAAAGAAGCCACTAGAGCAGGTCAAGGTGGTCCTTTCTCACTGGAGGAAATTGTGGACCTATCAGATGATGAGGTGGTACAAAACGTAGCTTCTCAGCGAATGGAGACCCTTGCTTCTAACACTCACATGACCCCACATGGAACCCCATCGGCATAGATGGCGGTATTGGAAGAGTTGAAGCAAACAGAGCAAGAGAAAGAAAGTAGCCCAAAGAGGGCAGCCCAACAAATTGGGCTTGATAAGTTAGTTGATCAGGTAACTAGCCCTGCGGTAATAGACCTAACATACAGGGAGGATGTAAGTCCCAAACATCAAGCAGGTGCACTTGATAAAGAAGAAAATATTGAGGTAGTCAAGCAGATAGAAGTGGAGAGCCATACTCCAGATATGGGCCAGCAACAACAGGAGATATCAGCTAAGCCCAAAATAGTAGAAGCCCAACAAAAGGGCGGGGATGATAAAGACACATCAGGTGATGATGCCCCTCGGACTCAAGAAACCTCAGGTGATAAAGAAACATCAGGCATGATGACCTTAAGACCCAGGAGGTAGATATATCAGGTGCGGAGCAGAATGTGATCCAGGATCATGTAGATGGACCTAGTTCAAATACAATAATATCCACAGATACAAATGTGCCTCAAGATGAGGAAATTCCCAAAGTGGATGAAACACAAAAGAAGTAAAAGATCAGGTTCAGAACCGGCATGTAGATACACCGCAAGATCCTCCCCCGCAAGAGGAAGTTCCTCAAGAAGAAGAAATAAAACATGATCCCCCTCATGATGAATATCATGAGGAAGAAATAAGTAAATCACCCTCTCCATCAAGAACCGAGACAAATACTGGAGATCAGGGTGGACATGATGATGATAGACAACAAGGATCCAGAGATCAAGTACCTCAATGGCTTGAGAAAGAAATAGGTATGGAATAAGGATTTGAGATTTAAGAATTTGATGTTTCAACCTTGTTTGCAGAGACCATCATGAAACCCAAGAGGAAATCTAGATTAACATCTGCAATTAGAAGAGATCCTGCTATAGGCAGAAGGACCAGCCAGGTAGCACTTCCCATTGTTGAAAAGGAGAAAGGCAAAATCACCCTAGAAGAATTCCAAATCACCACAGTTGACTTGGGGTTTGCCATTGAAGACCAAGAGGGTCAAGAAGGCAAGGATATAATTGATTCTTTAACCCAAAGGGTGAAGAAAGAAAAGGAGAAGAATAAGCAGCATAAAGAGCACATTGCTCAGCTGCACTCATACATAAAAGGGTTGATTAACCCTGACAATACATCATCAGATCAGGCAGTCCCATTGACTGCAATTTCTCAAGAGGAGGTTAATAAATTAGACGTTATGAAGCATGAGTCAGCGATCATGAGGAAGTGGATGTTGTCAGCACTCATAGGAGCTGAGGAAGTAGTGAGAGCCTCTTTGCAGAGGTGGAATTCTTTGAGTATCTCGAGGAAGAAGGTTGATAAAGTACAAAATGAGGCCGGAAGAAGATCATTCCAATCGGAGAAAGCCTTGGGTGCTCTACGTGAAATAAAGAGGATTAATCCTTAGATCCTGATAAATAATCAGGTATTGGATAATAACACTGCCATGCTAGTGGATATTTGGTATAGGGACATCAGGTTTGAATGTGATGTATTGAAGAAGTGCAATAGTAAGCTAAGAGATATCAGTGTGAAACTGCACAACATGATGTCCTATGAAGCAGAAGTCCTAGAGGCCTTAGAGGGAAAAGTAGAGGGGAAAATTGAAAACCAAGACATGGACTTTGCCATAAAAGCTCTGCATGATAACTTCCAGCCAATGGATGATGATCCTCTCACCCACCTGACAGAAGAAGCAATGAACAAGATCATAAGGATCAAATTCAAGGTGGACAACTATAATGAAACATTGAGCAACAGGAAGGGTAAGTTAGAAGTCCTCAGAGATAAATTTCAAGCCCACAAGCACGCTATCAATAAAGCCAAAACTCGGGATGGCGGGGAAGTTGATAGATTAATAGAAGCATATGAAAATATTAGGACAATAATGCAGGTCCATATACAAGGCGATATTCATCAGGGTGATGATGACACAGAAAGTGATGATCATGATGATGAAGAAGAAGAACCTGAGGAGTAAATGAAGATGCGCCACAAGGGAAATATATGCATTAGGTACTTAGAAGAAAATAAGTTACGTAGATGGTTGCCAACTGGCAACCTGTGCCATGGGAGATAGTTGACCAAGTCAAAAGGGAATATCCACCGTTGATCTTAATTGATAAATCTTGACCGTAGGTCATTTGTAACTGCTTCCTCACCTTATTCTATAAAAGGTGCAGGGATGCCTTATTTTAAACATTCGGGAGCTTAATTGAAATTTGATTGCTAAAATATCAGGGCCTATTTCAAAGTTGTAAACATACATGTTTTTGCATACTTAATGAAAAAGAAGACCATTTTGATTACAAATAATTATAAATCCTGAGTAATCTGTGTTTGGACTCTTGATTCATGCTTTGATTAGCTGTGTCCCTTGGAGTGCTTATCAATCTGCTTGTATTGTTTTCATTCATCATCCTTTGAAGTTAGCATCATCTGTATCTAGCTGTGGAACATCTTGGTGAAAATATGGTTTGATTTCTTCTCCTCATGACTGTATCAAGTGTGTATGTGACTCAATAGCTAAAGATTCATCATAATTTGAAGTATTCTTTTCAATTTCTTTTAATTTCATAAATTCACCATCACAATTGCAAATAACAGAAAATCAGAAGCAAATAATATGAAATATGCAGGCATCTCATAGACAACTGAAAATTCATAGCATATTTAGAGTTAAAGCATGTACAATTGATAAATATCATGCAAAGATCTAAGTACAGACACATTATTTGAAGAAATATACTGTGTAGAATAACCTTTCTGTGTAGCATCTTTACAGGAACATAATATACTGATAAACAAAGTAAGGCCCCTGAATGGAAAACAACAACACACATCAACCACTGAGTAATGCCAGTAGATTAAGAACTAATCAACAGAGACTTGGGATCATGAATTCTTTGAATTCATCGTATCTTTCAAGATGAGTAAAGGTTGTTGTGTAACTTTTATTCTATGTGTGCTTATGACTAACATCATGATCAACAGTTCCTTAAGAACACACTTAACCAATTCAACTGTCATATCATAACTTCCACTGCGGACCATATGAGACTTTAAAATTCATATCCAACATTTATTATTGATTGCTTAACATACCTTCAGAACTGCAGGACATCATAGACCTTTATAGCAAAATACGGATCTTGGAACTGTCACTCTGTCATAGTGGAAAACTGTCAAACTAGAAGCCGATACTGGAGAACTTGTAGAAAATGATTTGTTGAGCTTCAGAAGCTATTAATATGGATTTAGGTAGTCACGGTATGTATATTTGTAACCTCAGAACTGCAAGAAAAAATATGCCACATCGGAGGAATGTGGACCCTTTTTCTTTGGTACTGTGCAATGTTTCTGACTTAACTCTATTCACCCGAACTTAGCTATTTCACCATATGACTTCTGAAGGAAGTCAGGACTTGATCACTGGAACATATCATCATCAAATAGCTATGATTAACATATCTAAACTGCATGTAATGATCTTCAACTGCGGAGGCATACTGACCCAATTTCTGACACTTACTCTGCATACTGCCCATACTTAGTCATTCTAGGCTTCTGGACTAGAATCCTTTATTCCTTATTGTCAAACCAAGTTGATCTACTGGAGTAAGGTCTCTTTACCTTGTTGGTGGAATTTCTTTGCCTTGTTGCCATCAATGACAACATTCAATCATTCATCAGAGCAGTGTCTCTTGCCAACAATCTCCCCTTTGGCATTGATGACAACACTTAGTGAAAAATGCTCATATGCTCCCCCTTATTCTATACACTCTATTTTTCTTCTCCCCCTTGGGTGTTTGCCCATTTTTCACTGATTTCTTTTCCCCCTTTGACATCAATGGCAAAGGTGTACGTACAGATATCAAAATTGAGTCAAAACTTCAAAATTGTCAAATTCTTCAACATATGTACAGTTACTATATACACCTAAAATTGGCTCAGGTCGAATTAAGTAAATATTTTAATATTTATCTTAATTCCCATTTTCTTCTGTCAATTAAATAAATATTATAAATTTATTTAATTAGCTCATTATCCCATAATTAAATAAAGTCATTTTATTTAATTAAATTCCCTAAATTCTTCTTATGTCTCACATTAATTAAATCCCCTAAATTCTTCTAAAGGTCTAAAGTCCAAAATCCACCTCACAAAATCCACCTCATCAATCCACCTCATCTCTTCCACCTCACCATGTTGCACATATAATTAAATATTCTTAATATTTAATTAGCTAATATCCTCTATTTTCCAAAATAAATCTTTAAATCAATTATCCTCCACCAAATTGAATTTTTAATTCAATGTTCCCCATTATCCTCCACTTTGAATTTTTAATTCAATTGTCATAACCCATTGTCCCCCACTCTGAATTTTTAATTCAATTGTCATAACCCATTGTCTCCCACTTTGAATTTTTAATTCAATTGTCATAACCCATTGTCCCCCACTCTGAATTTTTAATTCAAATGTCATAACCCATTGTCCCCCAATCTGAATTTTTAATTCATCCATTATGAATTAAAGATTCACAAATAATGAAGGCCATTGATCTCATCATTGGATCCTCACCCTCCATTCTATTTTCAGAAATTCTATAAATAGAACCCTCTTCAAGATAACTATACACAAATTATCCTCCATTTTTGGTGTGTTGGATCTCTCATTCAACATAAACAAGTACTCATAGCCATTCTTACTTTGCCATCTTCACACAAGCAAGCAAGCACAAAAGAGCTTCTGAGGGCTTCAATCAAGATCAAAGCAAGATAGGCAACAATGGAAAATGACAGGTAAAAGGGGGTTTTGTAAGTATTTCTACTTCTTTGGTTTGATTCCTCTTTATCTTCACCTTCTATTGATGTTTGGGTTTTTATTGTGTTTCATTCATTTGAATCTAACATCTCATTCTCTCCCTCACATTTTGGTGCCCACCGTGGGGCCCTTGCCCCTTTACTAATCCAAAAAGCTAGCTGTTTTTAAGTTGCAGGTCCGTGCAGGTGAAGAAACAGGCGAAGAACAGGTGTCTGGCAGTAGTTTTGCGCATTCATACTACACAGTTGCGCATTTGTCCTCCGCAGCTGTGCATTTGACGAAACTGCACATCTATTCTCCACAGTTGCATTTTTATACCCCGCAGCTACGCATACAACCTTATTGCACATTTAACCTGAAAAGTTGCGCATTCATACTCTGCAGTTGCGCATTTGCCACAGTCGCACATTCACGCTCCACAGTTGCGCATCCATACTCAGTTGCGCATCCATCCTGACTGCAGAAACTAAAACCAGTGTTGCGCATATACTTCGTATTGTTGCGCATACGTATAATTTGAGCATTTACCTTGTATTGTTGCGCATATACTTCGTATTGTTGCGCATACGTATAATTTGAGCATTTACCTTGTATTGTTGCGCATATATTTTGTTACATTGCGCATTTATCATTCTTGCGCATATACCTCGTAGAATTGCGCATTCGTCCTATTTATTTGTGCATTCACTTAATAGATGCAGACACTCCCTATTTCTGCGCATTCAGGCTGCAGTGTTGCGCATCTATTTCCTATTTTTCTGTTGTATGGTTTCTAATTTTTGCATGTTGAGCTAACTTCAGTTTTGCAGGAGTAGAGGCTGGATTAGCTCATCTAGATATTTTGCTTAGACCATCTAGCCTAACTAGGGGTGAAGTAATCAAATGCATTTCATGACAAAACTATACATAGTCCCTAACTAGGAGAGAAGTAATTGGACCAAATTGCTATCTTGCATTGTGGATTTATTTTCTAGTTTAATCATTGCTATCTTCTACAAGTTGGAAAAGAACAATGATATGATTAATCACTTCCAAGTTAACAAACCGGGAAATGAACATTGCTATGATTAATCACTTTCAAAGTTAACAACCGGGAAATGAACATTGCTATGATTAATCACTTTTCAAGTTAACTATCGTGTGAGTGCACAAATTAGCTTAGCCCATTTAGTTTTTGTATTTTAACTAGGTTGGATTTACCATTGTTCTCTGTCCTTGTGAATGACAATAGGCTTATGCTCTCCCCTTAACTGGGTGATCAAAGTACCAGACTTGTCATTTTTTTTTCGAACCTTTAGGGGGGCCTGCCCTTGGATGCACGCTTGTCCAAGTGGGAATGACCCTGAGTGGTAATAGGCTAAAGCCAAGCCCTACCAAGCCACTTAAAATAAATTGTGTTTGGGGTGAAAACCTCAAACAACGAGTGCTGCTGTGTTACACCGACGGCCAACCTCCCCCAAAACCCTCATAGGCGCAACCCTGTGTGGCTGGGAGACTCCATAACGGAGAGTAGTGCCGCCGCATGTGTAACCACTCGAACGGTTGCCCTAATTAAGAACCAAGTGTATAGCAAACCAAAAACCCCTATTTGTTGATGCAAAGGGCGAAGCCCTTGAAGCGGCCTCGATTCAAGTGACTTTAAGTAGAGGTAGTAGGGACAATCCTAAGGTTTGGTGCGGGTACGAGCCTAAGGAAACCTGGATCTGGTATGCGTGAGAAGTGAGTGCCGTGGAGGGGAGCCGGTGCTACCAGATCCTGGAGCTACACGCTTTTAGTGGCACAGCTAGAAGATTCAACAAATATTGCCCCATCTAGCCTAGGTTGTACTTATCTTTTGAGTCAGAATAGTCCAAAAAAAACACAAAAAAATATATATAAAGATAAAAAATCATGAAAAACATTTATGTGTGTGCTGTGATTTTTTGCCATAATTGAATATCAACCTTAGCAAAAACACCAAATTTTTCAAAAAAACCAAAAACACAGAGAAAAATCCTGAAGAAGATCCAAAAAGTCAAAACTTCTGAGAAAAATACAAGCAAAAGCTAGATTTGCGCATATATACCGATGTTTTGTGCATTTGAACCGACTTGTTGTGCATTTGTCCATATTGTGCATATATACTTTGTTGTTGCGCATTCAAAAACCAGTGTTGCACATTCATATCGACTTATTGCGCATTTACCTCTTGTATTTACACATTTAAAACAGAGAGCAAAAAAATCACATCTTCCAAAAAAAGCCAAAATTGTCAATACTTTGCAAAAACTAGTTCAACCTGTTCTAGTTTTCAAATCTGATTAAAGACCCTGCAAAATCACCATTTTCGCCCTTTTTCACACCATAGTTGCTTATTCATCCAAAATTTTGCCACTTTTTCCCAAGTTTCCAAACAAGGTTATAGTCAAAGTTTTCTTGATCAAAATCAAATCTTAAACAAGACCTAGTGAGCTTCTAAGTATCAAGGATTACTTATCCTTCTCTATCGGAACTCCGCTAGTGGATGGACGAAGGCTAGTCAACATCAAGTAACGGATTCCTAACATTCTAGCTTTTGACTATCGCTTTCATATATCCGCCTTGTTTGACACCACCTAGATCTAAGAGGAACCTTGCTAAAACCTTGTTCCATCCTCGCACCTTGTTCAAAATCTTCTAGTCTCACCTCATCCCATCACTTCACCACCTTGCATGGTCTTGACAAGATCACAAAAACAAAAACAGTTAGAAATGGCTGAGATAAATATTTTTGGCAATCACGACAATGACGAAGAACCTTCCATGGAAGAGATCCTTAAAATGCAACATGACACAAGATTTAACCGCCTACTAAATGGAGTACTCACACAGGACCCTACAAAATTCTTCTTACACCTAGCAAGCCTAGGAGTAAAACTTCCCAAAGATTATGATGTAGAGGCTCTAAGGGAAACTGACGAAGAAAGAAACCCTGAAGGGAGTAGACAAGATGAAGTACCCACGGATAAGAGCAAAGCAACAATTGACTCTTTGGATGCTCTCACTCTGATGAACTAGAAATTTGAAACTCTCCAACAACGAATTTCAGACATGGAAAGGGGAACCTCGACAAAATAGTACACCGTAGAGGATATTGCACCATATCCTTTCAATAGGACACTAGTCATGATACCTTTTCTCGCGAGATTTGAAGTACCTAAGTTCGACAAATATCGAGGGAAAAGTGACCCAAGAGATCATGTTAGAGAATTCAATGCTGCTTGCCTAGAAGTCGCACATAATGACACATATCTTATGCGATTTTTTCCTAGAAGCTTGGGAGGACAGGCCATGGAGTGGTTCTCTAGGTTGCCACCCGGCATCAAAACCTTCAATGAGCTCATCGATAAATTTGTCACCCATTTTTCCTACAATATTGAGCACGATACCTCAATATTGGACCTCTGTAATACTAAATAGAAAGCGGGAGAATCCTTCATCGCCTTCTTACAGAGATGGAGACAACTGGCAAGCAAGTGCCCTCATCAAATGCTAGAAAGACAAATGTTAGAGATGTTTGTTCACAACCTACAAACGGACCTTAGCTACCAAGTTCAAATCCAATGTCCTACTTCATTTAGCAAGATTATTGAGGTGGGTCTCATCATAGAGAAAGCCCTACTCGCAAAAGGCCAGATCAAACACTACAAAGACACTCCCAACACCTATGCCAACAATGATAAACCTAGGTTTTGGACCAAAAACAAAAACATTGTGAATGATGGGGTAGTAGATGCCAAGAATGTGGCTCCTAAACAACCAATTTTTAACCTATCAATGCCCCAAAACAACCCCACACAAGATAAACCAACAAATAATCAATCTAGATTCACCAACTTCTGACCAAAAAGAACGTTCATGCCTTTGGATGAACCACTAGAGATAGCTCTACGAAAAGTGCTCGCCAGCAATCTCATAACACTTCCCTCAACATGGGAGTACGAGCCAAAGGTCAAATCCCGCTGGTGGAACGAAAATGATTTCTGCAAATACCATCGTAACAGGGGGCACAAGACAAATGATTGTATTACCCTTAAACATACAATCCAATACCTGATAGAGCAGAACAAGATATTTGTTAAAGGTCATACCTCCAATAACGACCATCAGGCATTCAAGGATCCTCTTCCCAATTACGAACAAGCAGGACCTTCTAATAGAAAAAATAATGGCTCTAACAACGCGAACTACACAAACATCAGTTACGACTACATTGTTAACCATATCCGGGAAAGTGGCTCACATATCAATGTGATCACTATAAACAAAGACCCAGAATGTAACGTTACTACCCATAGTAACAGAGTTACCCTTAGGGGAGCCTCTGCTCCCCTAGCCAATTAATACAATATTGTGGATCAACTCCACAAAACACCGGCACATATCTCCATATTGGAACTGTTGCGTCTATCTCCTTCTCACATGACCATCCTCGATAAAGCTTTAGCAGAAGCCTTAGTTCCCACGAATCTAGCGGAAGAAAAATTCCAAACCATGGTAGGTCACATCACCTCACCACCTTCCTTATCATTCACTGAGAAGGATGATATGTCTATCACACAACCCCATAACGCCTCCCTCCATATCGAAGCCTTCATCCACAAACATAAAATCAAGAGAGTCCTAATAAATGGAGGGGCTGGTCTGAATATTTGCACGTTAAAGCTAATCCTTACATTGGGGTTTTTAGAGAAGGCCATAGATCCGAAAAAGAGAATCACTATCAAAGCCTATGATGAGGAAGAAAGAACGACCAAGGGAACGGTGATTCTACCAATCAGAGTAGGCCCCCTGGTAAAAGATGTAGCTTGTCAAGTCCTAGATAGAGATTTGGCATACAACATTCTTCTTGGGAGACCATGGATACACACTTTAAAAGCTGTACCTTCCACCTACCACCAATGCATTAAGTTCCCGCACGAAGGGCAAGAGATCACCATCCAAGGTGACCCCAACCCCTTTCAATACTGCAACTCTATTCAACCAAAACCAGAGGTAGTAATCTCGATCAACAGGGCTTCTGCTGTCTCTTCATCATATGTAGACCCAGCTACACTAGCTTCATCTTCAAGAGCATCTCAACCAGACCTCCAAATTAAAGATAATGGCCTGGGTGAGTACATGACCTCTCGATCTCTCTGTCTAGCACAATTACCTCTGTCTCCTAGATCGCATGGGAGATCCATACTAAGAACACCAAATGCAGAGAAAATCACCAAAGGACTGTTTATAAAATGGGGAAGCTTAGAAGACGAGAGTGAGGAAAAAGATATCCTGCAATGGTTATACAAGGATGAAGCTAGCCCCTCAACAGTACAGGACCACCCTGTCATACCAACATCACAATATGGGCAAGGTTTTCAAATACTAAAGAGTATGGGGTATGAAGGACGGGGTCCACTGGATTCAAGCAAGGAGGGCATCATTGAACCCATCCAGCCTCATACCTTGGCAGCCCGAGACACTACATGGCTAAGGTACACAGGAACAACAAAAGACACCAAGACCACCATCAGCAAAGACCAAAAAATAGAAACAGCTACTAGCAGTCTAATTGCACATATTCAGAGAATGCAGATGTGGAGCGATACTGACTCAAATGAGTATGAGTGGGATAGTCTCTTTGAGCTATCTTGTGATGAAAAAGATATCGATGTGGTCCATGAGTATGACCCGACCCCCGCAACTGAGGGACAAAGCCCAAGGGCTAGAACACTAGAGTCAATACCACACAATAACCCTAGTGAGAATCACGAGGAAGGAATGAATCCACTCTTGACAGACCCACTAATAGAGAGTACCATCACCGACTTTGGCTGCTCCTTCGATAACTCCATCAATGCCATTGAACCAGATCAACCTAATGGTCTCTTACCATTAGTGCACCTTGAACTTATCGACTGGGACCTCGAAGGTACCACCCCTGAACTAGACACCTTCGAAAATGATGAAACGATCATCGATTACCTTGAGCTTAGAAATCACATACCTGCAGGAGACCACAGAGCTGGCTATGCTATAGAACTCAACGAGAAGGCCTATTTTGGAGAGAGCGCCAAGCCTTTCAGTCATAAAAATATCAAAATAAAAGAACGATCTAACGGTGAAAACCGCTCCGCGGCAGTGTTAGATCCTCAAAATAGTAAAAACAAAGATGCATCCAACAGTGAAAACCTCTCTGAGGCACCGAAAGATGGAAGGCTTGACCCTCTCCCCAATCTTACACATCAGGAGAGATCGTCGATCTTGGTAGAACCGGTGGAAGCAATCAATATCAACACAGATGATAACCCCAGAATGGTCCACATGGCAAAGGCTCTAACAGAACAGGAAAGACCAGCATTTAAAGATTTCTTCAAAAGAAAGCAGATCAACTTTGCATGGATGTACGCTGACATGCCAGGGCTTGATCCAAATCTCATCATGCATCACTTATCTTTAGCTCCAGGAGCTAAGCCTGTTAAACAAAAGCTCAGAAAGATGCATTCGCAGGTGGCTCTCATGGTGAAAGAAGAACTGAAGAAACTACTAGATGTTGGGTTTATCAAGCCCATAGACTATCTGAAATGGGTTTCCAATATCGTACTAGTGGCTAAACCAGATGGCAGGGTGACTTCCCCTTGCCCAACATCGACATGATTGTAGATCTCACGGCAGGTCATACCATGCTGTCACTCATGGACGGTTTCTTGGGATATAACTAGATAAAGATTGCACCAGAGGACCAGCATAAAACTACATTTACATGTCCTTGGGGCACCTACTGTTGGTGTGTCATGCCATTCGGTCTGAAAAATGCTGGGGCCACATACCAATGAGCCATGACAACGATCTTCCATGATATGATGCATACTATAATGGAAGACTACGTCGATGACATTCTAGCAAAGTCTCTCACAAGAGAAGGGCATCTAGCAGTACTAAACAAGATCTTTAACAAACTGGAACAGTTCAATGTGCGACTTAATCCAAAAAAGTGTGTGTTCGGGGTTACATCAGGAAAACTACTGGGCTACATAGTATCTGCAAATGGTATCAAAGTTGATCCCACTAAGGTGAAGGCCATAATGGAGATGCCACCTCCTAAAAATTTGCCTCAATTAAGATCCCTACAGGGCAAACTACAGTCAATCAGACGGTTCATTTCCCAACTGGCAGATAAGTGCCACCCATTCTCTCATCTGCTACACAAAAATGTATCCTTCAAATGGAACGAGTCATGCGAGCAGGGTTTTCAACAGCTAAAGGAATACCTAATGAAGCCACCAGTATTAATGCCTCCAATTTAGGGCAGGCCTCTATTACTCTATATCTTAGTTACACCAACAGCTCTGGGAGCTCTCCTGGCTCAACCTAACTATGAGGGAAAAGAACAGGCTATCTACTACATTAGTCGAACACTCGTCGGATACGAGTTGCAATACACACCAATAGAGAGAGCATGTCTAGTTGTTGTATTTGCCTCGCAAAAATGGAGACACTACATGCTGTCACACTCTGTTAAACTGGTGGCAAAGATTGACCCACTGAAGTACTTACTCAACAAGGTGGCCTTAATAGGTAGATTATCAAAATGGGTCATGCTTCTCAGTGAGTTCGACATAGAATATGTGGATAGAAAAGCAATAAAAGGACAAGTGCTTGCAGATCAGCTAGCAGAGGCACCTTTAACGGATGACAACCCCCTAAGCTCTGAATTTCCAGATGAGTCTATCTTCCATGTCAACATAGCAAGCTGGAAAATGTACTTTGATGGCTCCTACACTCAGCATGGATCGGGGGTAGGTATCTTGTTGATCACACCTAATGGCGACACGATTCCAAAGTCATACAGATTGATGTTCCCTTGCACTAACAATGTAGCAGAGTATGAGGCCCTGGTCATCGGCATCAAGCTAGCAGTTGAGTGGAACATCAAGGAACTTCAAGTCTATGGTGACTCACAACTGGTCATCAACCAAGTAAATGACGACTACCAAACGAAGGATGAGAAACTGATTCCTTATAAACGCATGGTAGATGACTTCAAGGAGTATTTCACCAAGATATCATTTGAATAGATACCAAGGATCGAGAATAAGCCTTTAGATGCAATGGCTACAATCGCATCTCTTCTCGACATTTCAGGCAATCAAACACGATATGAGTTCTTAGTAGAGCCAGTCTCTTGTCCTGCGTATGATACCCCCGAATCCCACATTATATGCCACATCATAGGAACTGATTCCCCTCTCTATGGTAAAATATTTGCCTATCTAAAAGAGAATACACTCCCACCTGACCTTTCCCGGAACCAGAAAAGAACCTTCATCTGGCAGGCACCTCGGTATGCCATCATCGCTAACACCCTGTATCGCCGAGGTCTCGATGGTACTCTCCTTAGGTGTCTAGATAGAGAGGAATCTCAAACTACTCTGAGCGAGATACACGATGGTATTTGTGGGACCCATTCTAGTGGCTCTACCCTAGCTAAGAAACTCATGCGCATGAGGTACTACTGGCCGACCATGGAACAAGATTCGTATCAGTTCATCAAGAAGTGCAGAAAATGCCAAATCCATGGGAACTTAATACATGCACCAGCACAGGAGCTATAGCCATTGACCACTCCTTGGCCGTTCTGTCAGTGGGGACTCGACTTAGTGGGCAAGATTCACCCCCTTCATCTAGTGGACACAAGTTCATAATCACTGCCACTGAGTACTTCACGAAGTGGATTGAAGCTGTGCCCTTAACCAACATCACCGGCAAACAAATTGCCTCATTCCTCCTAAACTATATCATTTGTCGCTATGGTATCCCTTCGTCCATTATCACAGATAATGGACGACCCTTCAAAAATTAGGATGTCAAGGAACTATGTGACAAATTTCACATCCAACACCACTTTTCCACCCCGTATTACCCCCAAGGCAATGGTCAGGTGGAGGCATCCAATAAAACCATACTAAAAATCCTAAAAAAGACTATCAATGATGCCGGCCGTGATTGGCATGTCCAACTAAATCCTGCGTTGTGGGCCTACTGCACAAGCATCCGCACACCCATAGGTACAACACCATACTCCCTAGTCTATGGAGTTGAAGCCATCTTGCCCATCGAAGTCGAGATCCCATCTTTGCGCGTGTCCTTAAGAGGCCTCATCCCTGATGAAGAATACAGAGTGGCTAGACTGCAAGAGTTAGAACTGCTGGAAGAAAGAAGGCAACAGGCCTTTAACCACCTGAAAGCATATCAACAAAGAATGTCCAAAAGCTATAATCACAAGGTAAAGCCCCGAGTCTTCCAAGTTGGTGATCTCGTCCTCAGAGAGAACCCCCAGAATTAGCCAGATAGAGAAAAGAAAGGAAAGTTTGAACCCAACTGGTTAGGGCCTTATGTCGTCATTGCAACCTATGGATCGGGGTATATCAATTGGCCACATCTGAAGGTGAACTCTTTGAGGATCCTGTCAATAGCATGCATCTACGCAAGTTCTATACCTGAAAACCCCGATGTAAGGGAGTCCTGAAAAAATCCAAAAAAAATGAAAAAATGATAAAAAAATAGAACAAAAATATCAAAAAAAAATGTAAAATAACAAAAAGGATCAGTACCATGATGAAAACCTGGCAAACAGGCATCATGTGTACTCTTGGCTACGCGTGCAAATAAAAGTAAGTGGTGAAAACCTGGTAAACAGGCACTATCTATGACAAACCACTCCCTCCATCTATGACGACTTCATTTGACTCTTGTCCCCATCACACCGAACTAGTCCCTCCATGGTCCAATTCCAGAACTACGTCACCTCTGAGCTATCACGTAGGCAAGGCCATTATCAATGCACTCCCGAGGCTCCACTGTCCCTCAGTCCCATATCTGGTCTTTCTATCCAAGTCCATACCACTTCTGCAGATCCACCATCACCTAGGTCTTAGGTCCATCAGGGTTCACCCCGAACTACGTTGCCTCTGCGTTGTCACGTAGGCAAGGCCATTTAGCAATGAGCCCCTGAGGCACTAGGTCAGTCCCTTAGGGTCTGTCTCTCCACATCTGTCGTCATCTCACCCATAATAAATCGATCCTGGTCTAAACTGGGGGCAACTCCTTGACTTAGTTGCGGATTTGGGTTCTTGAATGCCATTGTTCTGAAAGGAGATACCAATAAAGGATTGCGATACTTTTACTAGACACCTAGGACAAAGTTCTCGACACATAACATCAACCTGTCCAAAAAAAACACAAAGCAGAGCACCATATCGAAACACTCAAAACAATTGTATCTCAATTATGGCAAAAAGACACATCTAATGCAAGAATGTTTTGTCAACAGGTTAACTTACAAGGTCTTGACTTTTCGTCAATTATGTCTTCCTATGCTACTCAAGGATGCAACAGCTAGAGATGCTATGATGGGGACATAATTTTTTTTTGTCTTTTGCTTGTGGATTAAACTTTAGTAATGTGATGACTTATGTCTAACGACGTGATCGACAAAAGATCATCGAGGACTCCGCAGTCTAAACATGAAAAGGGGTAATCCTTGTCTGTTGAAACGCAAGAAGTACTCAGGTCATCTAGATTCAATTTTGACTAGATGCTTGTACCAACTTGCTATATCAAAATCCAGGCAAGAGATACTCAGGACATCTAGGTCTAATTATACCTAGACGCTTGTACTCTCTTACCACATTGCGAAAAAATGAAAAATACCAAAAAGTGCCCGATGATGAAAGCAAAAGCCTTGCGAACATGACAACTCCATATCTGCATCTGTCTCATATCCAGCAACTCCATATCATCCACACAACCATGCACACCCCGTAGTTTATCACAAATGAAAGTCAGTATTTCTCCATGCCTTCTTCTATTTTCTCATCTATATCATCCCTGTGTCGATCGAGTACATCTGGACATATCAAACACATAGCATATAAGTTGCATATCACATCACATGAGATAGCCATTTGCATGATTACATCAGCTGCAGACATAATGAGATCAATTTCCATACATGTTAAATCATCCATATACATTGTGCATCCATACATCATATCAAGAGAAAATCAAAAACATAGATCACATACATATCGAACTGCATAACCATATCCATATACATTAGCATTTGCATAACTCAAAAGCATTCTAAAAAATCCATCTAGTATGCATCACATATAAACCATCATAAATAGCGTGCATCCATAGCATATAAACATCCACGCATCACACATATAGCCCATACATATAGGAAACAACAACATCATCGCATAAACATATGTCCACATGTACAATATATCAAAATCTTTATCCAATCCCAGAGCCATATCATAAATGTATACAACATATAAATGGTGATACATGTCTCAAAACATAATAAGTACATATATCGGCTATCTCAGCCATCTATCACAAATGTGCTACAATGCGATCAAAAACCTGGTACAAGTATCTGGGTCTATCTAACCCTGCTGTCGCGGAACACTGCTCTTGGCACTAGGCTCTCCTCGATCCACCCCTGATGGTGGTGGGCCCCTCACTGAGCCCACAGCCCGAGACCCACCTGCTCTCTATGCTACCTCTGATTGGCTCCGAAAGGTCGCGGCTCTCTGACTCGCTGGCACGGCACCGTGATATAAACCCCGGTAATACTGAGTCTATGCCTGAGCTCTTGTCAGATCACCCTACAACTGTGCTACCTGGGCCTGAGTCTGCTGCACCTGTGCTACCAAAAAACTGGAGGTCGCATCGGTACCCATAGCCATCAAGGCTGCATCCCGCTCTACTCTCATAGCCCGCACACTAGCTAGGGCTCCATCCCTCTCTCAGCTCAACTCAGATATCTGAGTCGCATCTGCCTCTCGCCATGACTCAGCCGCTCTCAGATGAGCCCTCAGCTGCCTAATATGGGTCTGTAATGACACCAGAACCTGCTGCTGCACATCAGGCTGTGGAGCCTGCTCAGCCTGTACCTAATATGGGTCTGTCCCGACACTGCCACTGATACCTGTGCCTGTCCTGCAACTACCTACTGCCCTATCTGGCCCTCTCCTAACCTCCGCCATTGTCTTAGTCGGTCTCCTCCTCCTCCGTCCCCACCTCCTCCTCCTCCGTCACCACCTCCTCCTCTATCTCCTCCCCGTCTCCTCCTATGTCCTCCCCTCCCTCTGCCACCTCCACCCCCGCCATCTGAATCACCCTCATCTATATGAGGCGCTACCTCTCCAGGACTTGAGTAGTGAGGAAACGGATGTGCTGCAAACCACTCCTCATAGTCTGGCGTCATGCCAGCATCCACTATATCCCTCTGCATCGGCCAGGCTGCATATGGAATCTGTCAAAAATCAGCCAAAGCCTCCTCATAAGAAGCCACAGGACCCCACCTATACTGCTCGGCATATGTCCTGGCAAAACGGGCCTCTCCCTGTAGTCTCCCCTGCACCCAGACAAACTGTCGATGCACGCGGTTGACAATCTGCCACTCCAAAATAAACCGAGTCCAACCAATAAGCCACCTCGTCTGAAAACAATACGGGAGCTCATCAACCTCGTCATCCCATACCTCGCAGTTAATGTATGGTCGCCAGACAACTACATCCACGCCATCAAAGGCATGCCTCCAGTACTCAAGCCTCCCCAGCTTGTGCTGGGAAATCACACCTGCATACCCATAGCTATAGGGCTCACCCCTCTGCCTCTGAAAAACACAGATTGGACGTGTGATAGCAATGTGCTCCCATAGCCAAAACTGTAAGAGCGACGTGCCTGTCGCCAAGCCAGAGCCTCGGTGGTATACTACCTGATGTAAATCTTTGTACAAGTGTGCAAGCATGCACACACCCCATGCATACCGGGTCCCATCGGTAATCATGCTCTCTAGCACCCGTCCCCAGCCAATGGGGAAGCCGTGTGCTCTCCTATCGGGGCATACTATGCCTCTGATCAGTCCAGCCACTATGCCTGGGAAGTAGTCATAGCAGTCATACATGTCCTGCCACAAGATCTCCTCCCCTACCAACTCAGGATCATCAAACACCCGCCTGCACTCCTCTAGCCCAGCACCACGCTGTGACTCGTACTCAATTAGCTCTCCCATGATAGGGAGGTGTAGAATCCGATAAACATCCTCTAAAGTGATGGCCATCTCCCCCGTCGGAAAATGAAAGGTCCCATCCTCACTGTGGAATCGCTCCACGGCTGCTGTCACCATCGCCTGGTTCATGCGAACCTCGGGCATGAAGAGCACATGATATAATCCCATCGTAGCTAGAGCCTCTCGATCCATGTCAGTCAACATGTACCATTGCAACAACGGCAACGGGAACAACTCTCGCAATGTCGACACATCTTGAATATCCTCCTGCAACCAAGCAATGCATACTGTCAGCAAAAATCCAAATCCATATCGACAACCTACTCCAAGCAATCAAGCTATCCTATCAATGACTCAACATATCAAATTAATCAAACAACATATCATCTCTCGACTAATCTCGGAGATCGCTCATCAATTGACGCATCGATCAGGATGCCAATTGGGTTAATTTCGTTAAGTCAATTGATTTGCCTAAAAGTGCAAATGCGTAAATCCATGGGGCAAATGCACAATTTCATAACAAAAGTGCAATTTCCCCCATGAATGCGTAACTCCACGACATGTATGCGCCATTCTGGCACATGCGCAACCTATTGGATCAAATGTGCAAATACCCTACATATGCGCAATGACATAACTCAAATGCGCAATAATCAATATATGCGCAAACTCACAGTGTATATGCGCAACTTCAGAATGAATGCGCAACATATTAGAACAAGTGCACAAGACACACAAATGCGCATATTCAGGAGACAAAAGCGCAAAACAAGCGAATGCGCAATTCCGCAGCAGAAATGTGCAATCTTGCAACAAATGCGCAACTTAGGAGCGCATATGCGCAAAACTAGGGTTTTTGCACATTCATTTTAGTTGGTTTTCGTGACCATTAATACGCACAAAAATTGACTTTCGACAAGTTTTGAAGAACTACATACCGGGGGTCCTGCCTCTGCTAGCCGATCGAACCGTCGAATCCGCTCAAACCGATGTTGCTCGCGTGAAATATCCATCTCTCTGGCTGCCATGCTCTCCTAAGCTCTCTGGAGGACAAATCACCTATGGCCAAGTGTACAAATGAATAGTTTGTGTGGACCCAACTCCTATATATAGCAAGTGGCCCATATTGGACTGTATGACTCTTTGATTGCTTCCCATGGCTATTCCTCCGAACCATAACCTGTTTTTCTCCATCCTAACCCATTTCTTCACCTTCTTCTTCGTGAGATTGTCCGTCTCATGCCCTGCCGTCTTCCTCTCGTCCAATCTCCCGAGGGGGCATCCTGTCGTTAAACTTGTACCAGGGGCAAACTGGGGCATGTATCACTGTCGAAAATTCTTATTCTTTGAAACAATGTTGTAAAACACATTGCTTAAAAGAGGGGCAAAATGTATACACCTAAAATTGGCTCAGGTCGAATTAAGTAAATATTTTAATATTTATCTTAATTCCCATTTTCTTATGTCAATTAAATAAATATTATAAATTTATTTAATTGACTCATTATCCCATAATTAAATAAAGTCATTTTATTTAATTAAATTCCCTAAATTCTTCTTATGTCTCACATTAATTAAATTCCCTAAATTCTTCTAAAGGTCTAAAGTCCAAAATCCACCTCATCAATCCACCTCATCTCTTCCACCTCACCATGTTGCACATATAATTAAATATTCTTAATATTTAATTAGCTAATATCCTCTATTTTCCAAAATAAATCTTTAAATCAATTATCCTCCACCAAATTGAATTTTTAATTTAATGTTCCCCATTATCCTCCACTCTGAATTTTTAATTCAATTGTCATAACCCATTGTCCCCCACTTTGAATTTTTAATTCAATTGTCATAACCCATTGTCCCCCACTCTGAATTTTTAATTCAATTGTCATAACCCATTGTCCCCCACTCTGAATTTTTAATTCAAATGTCATAACCCATTGTCCCCCAATCTGAATTTTTAATTCATCCATTATGAATTAAAGATTCACAAATAATGAGGGCCATTGATCTCATCATTGGATCCTCACCCTCCATTCTATTTTCAGAAGTTCTATAAATAGAACCCTCTTCTAAGCCTTTAGGAAGGAACTTCATTTTGGCAAGATAACTATACACAAATTATCCTCCATTTTTGGTGTGTTGGATCTCTCATTCAACACAAACAAGTACTCACAGCCATTCTTACTTTGCCATCTTCACACAAGCAAGCAAGCACAAAAGAGCTTCTGAGGGCTTCAATCAAGATCAAAGCAAGATAGGCAACAATGGAAAATGACAGGTAAAAGGGGGTTTTGTAAGTATTTCTAGTTCTTTGGTTTGATTCCTCTTTATCTTCACCTTCTATTGATGTTTGGGTTTTTATTGTGTTTCATTCATTTGAATCTAACATCTCATTCTCTCCCTCACAGTTACAATTTGTCAACTAGTTAGTTGCATGTGAAAGGATATCATTACACATTTTTTAATTGTGTTAACTCTCCAACCCACCTATTTTTGGCATTGTTCAAAATTTGGATGTTCTTATTTACTTGGAATACCAGATCTTCTGCCTTCTAAACACTAATAGGTAGGTTAGTTATTTCCTGAACTCTTAAAGCTTCTGCAACTAGACTTGTCATGAATTCAATTTTGGGAATTATTATCCTTCTCAACTGACACATTCTATTTTTGATTTCTTCTTGTGTATTGAGCAGATTACTAATGTTGTTTTGAGTATTCACAACTTGTATTTCCATGTTACTGATAGAGTCAACTGTTGGATCAAAGGTCTTAGAAATATTTGCTAGTTAAAGCTCCATGCTTTTGACCTTTCCTTCTATTTCTTTAGTGATATCAGGCCATGACAAACAAAATTTATATATATCACAGGCTTCCTTGATTGCATTCTCCATATTCGTGATACTATTTCTTAACAGAATTCTGTCATTTTCTAACTTGGTTTTTAACTCTACTAGTCTTTTGTCTTCGAATTCCTTTCTAACCTTAATGTCAGCAAAATTTTCAAAGGATTCAAAATGAGTGCTTACAGAATTTTATTAGACCTTTGAGCTAATCAGTTGATGATACTAATGAATCTCTTGAGTATGAGGGTATCATCTTCTCCAGAATATCAGATGTTTCATTAATGAGTTCATTGTCTTGAATATGTGTTTTCAATATTTCTTCTCGAGCCTTAGCTTGCACAATTGATACCAATTTGAATTTCTGCACCAGAGACATAGAATCCAGATTTATTGGTCCTTGTAGAAACTCAGGTAAAACCAAGACTTGTGTTCTTTGTTGCTTTTCCAAAAATTTTCTAGCATAGTCAATTTGGACTTGATTTGCAGTAGTGTCTCTTGCCACTTGTTCTTCACTAGGTGTGATTCTCTTTCTTTTCTTCTCTTCTACTGCTTTTTCTTTCTCTACTTCAGTTGTGACTCCTGCAATGGATGAAGTCCTTGTTCTTTTTCTGGGGCTAGATGTTGGTTTTTCCATTTCAGATCTCTCATCCTTTCTTTCTGGAGTATATGATGTTAATTCTATCAGAGTACTTATGGGCTTTGATTCTCTTGTTTTAGTCTTTGCCTTATTTGTTGGTTCATCTGATGTTTTCTCTGATTGCTCATGTTCCATAGACATTCTGGAGGATAATTCTTTGAATGTCCCAAATTTGTCTTCTTTAAGATCTTTCGGTTTGCTCAGTAGTACATCAGCTAATTCAATCATAACATCTTCTGTAACTTCATACCCCAATGTAGGGACCCATACAATTCTTGGTTCCATAGCTTCGATGAAGCATTTGTCTTTGTCTACCATGAATACAATGTCTTTCTCATATTTTATTACTACATTGTTAGGTATTTGGACTCTACATAACATTTTCTTTTGAAAGTTCTTGAAATATTCCCATAAGATTTCATTCTTCTTTTCTGCATTTCCCAAATTCTACAAGTGATTTCTTATCTGAGTGGTTACTGGTATGTGATTGATCTAAACAATGTTTCCCAAGTCGAGTAGTTCTCTCAGGAAGTAGAAGAGTAGACAAGTGATCAGTGTTCCATATTTGAAAGGATGATTTGACTCTTTTGTTATTTTTAAGTTCTCCATTAGTTCATTTCGGAGAAATTCACATAGGTCATAATCTAAATTATTTTTTATCATGTCATATGCTATGTATATAGTTGGTACAGACAGAATTTTCCTTGTTGGAAAAATATATTTTGTACCCAATAATCATTGATGCAAATCTGACAGCTGGATCCTTAATATCATTTACTGTGAAGGCATTCTTATTAAATTCGGCTCCTGTTAGCTGCATTACCAAGTTGTTCTTTATTTTCTTTAAACCTGGAACCCTCTTGGAAGAACTCATACTAGTTACGGCTTTAATGGCTTCCTTAGTTATCATGTATGGTACATCAAGCCACATAAACTCATCATGAATCCTACTTAGAATAAACTTAACCCATGTATCATTTGGAATCACGGGAAAATCCAACCAGGTGTCTAATTTCTTTTCTCCCAGAACTTTATATTCATTTTTCAACACAATATCAACAGTAGTCAGTTCATCCAAGTATAATTTTCCTAGATTCATGTGATCATATTCCTCTAGATTGGTATGAATATATGCCCTAACATCTTCCATAAGCATAATTCCATGTGGAGTAATTGAGAATGCTCCTACAAGATCATTTTCTAGTGATTTGAAAAAATGTTTCTTGAACTTGGGATGAAGCTTTTTAGTTATCTCAATTACTTGAGGAGTAAACATTTTCCTAGAATAATTCAAACTTCACAATGGGGTTTTCAAGCTATAAATACCTCTTTTTCTGAATTAGGGTTTCTTTCTTGTGAAATCGCTTTGAATTATATTAAATCTCTGGAAATCTTTGATGTTGCTTGGGATTTTTTGTTTCAATTTGCCTTAGATGCTTGAGGGCTTGTATGCAAAGTGATTTTTCCTTTGGTTGCAACCCTCTTAATCATCGCTTGCCAAAAACCTAATTGTCATAAATATTCTTTCAAAAAGTTGTCAAAACATTTCTCTGTAGAGTATAGTTGATCTAGATTGGTCCGTACTGTTTCACATTTGATCCTTTTCTTCCAGAAATACTTTCAGAAGATCTGTTATGTGACGCTTACCATCATACATTTGTGCCAGATCCCATCACTAACTATTTGGATAGGGGATTTAGATTTTCAATATTGCTCCCCCTGAGCTAGAACTCCCAATTTACTTCCCAGAGGAAGTATCTACACCAGAGGATGGTGCAGATTCATCCTTGACTTCAATCACATCTTTCTTTATCCAGATTTTTCCCATCTCTTTCTTGGTTTCAATCGGATCAACCTTTTCCTTTCCCTTATCATTCCTCTGTTCTATATTTTTACTTTTTGGAAAGTTGTTCCTTTTCATATTATTGCTTCTGTAAAATCTTGCAATATGTCCAAACTTATTGTAATTACAAGTAGCATACCACATTCCTTTGTCCTTGATTTCTTTGATTTACTCTTGATCTACATTGGTTAGCCATGTGTCCAAATCTATTGCAAGCAAAGCACTTCCCTTTGAAAAATTGAGTATTTCTTGCATTGTTGGGATCATTCCTTATCATACTTCTACATTCATTTTCTTTATGACCAATTTTATTGCAATTAAAACACTAACCAAAGAAGGATGAAACATTTTGATTTATTCTACTTCTACACTGAGTAGCCCTATGACCATACTTGTTGCATTTAAAAGAATAACCATTGAAAGATGGGTACCTTTAAGCATTTGGTTGTCTGACTGGAGGTCTTCTAGGTCTTCTTCTTTGATTCCAAAATAGGTTGCCTTTGTTTTTCTTAGGCTGAGTGTTTGCTTGTCCTGATTTTGAGCTTTCTCCTTTTTCAAATCCTAATTCTTTCTTTTCATCTGTACTCTTCTAACTTTCAATCAAGTCCTCAAGCTTTGCAGAGCTTATTTTGAATTTTTATTTATAGCTATTAGCTGCTTGCAGATCAAATTTTAGAAGTAACACATCTTTAACCAACCTATCACATTCCTCTGACTTATCCTTAACAATTTGATTCAGATGCCTGTCAATCTCTTCTTTCTTTTCAACTTCCAATGTTAAACTATCTAGGATTTCATGTGCTTCATCCAATTGATCATTTAGCTCCTTGCTTTTTTCTTTAAACTTCCTGACTTGCTCCCTTAGCTTAAGGATGCATTCATCAGCTTCTTGAACATTAGCTTTTAGATCTCTAATTTCTGCTTCAGATTTTTCAAGATCAATAAGAGTTGCTTTTAGTTCTTCATTGCTCTCATATGAGCAATTTCCAAATCTTCTTGCTGCCATGAGTACACTATCCTAGATCTTCCTTAAGCTGTTAGACTTCTTCCAAGGAACCTCACTTTGATACCAATTGTTGAGTGCAAAGAATACTAAGAGGGGGGTGAATCAATATTCTTAAAACCTTTTCATTTACACATTCATTAATCCATTTACCAAATTCAATAATATGAAAGCAATGTAAACATGAGAAGAGCAGCCACAAATTCATAACACATAGACACCAAGATTTTACATGGAAAACCCCAAAAAAGTGAAAAACCATAATGAGTGTTAGTTCACAATATATTATGATAGCAATACCGAATTACATGAAGGCTCATTGCCCAAGGACTCACTGTCCAAGAAGTGCTCACTACAAAAAGGCTCACTGCTAGAAAGAAAGATAGAAGAGAAAATAGAAGAAGGATTGGCTCACTGCCAAAAGAGGACTGCTACAGGAGCATATACAAAATGTTGAAATGCAGTACTAATATGCTCAGTATATAGACTCAAAAGACTTCATATTGTCTGCCCTGTTTTTGCTTTGCTTCACATCTACTTCTGTTTTATGCCCTTATAATCCTTTTTCACTCTGTAAATTACTTTAGATCATGCTCATATCAAATTCACATTCCCCACACATACACAATTTGTTCCAACATTGAAATCCATCGAATATATACATCCGCAATAGGATTCATCTCATAATCAGGTTGGCAACTCAGTCATGAAATGTGTATACAAGTGTTGTACCTTGTTGGCTTGATCTCATACACAAATAGCAATGTAGACTCAAACAAACATACAGTAGTCTTCATATGGGTCGGCACCAATCATTCAATTACTTAGATTGATTGTACAAACAATATATCTTCTCCACATATAGATCTAACATGCTTGTCAGCTTGTTCCTTAAGAACACACTTAACTAATTCAACTGTCATATCATAACTTCCACTGCGGACCATATGAGACTCTAAAAATCATATCCAACATTTATTATTGACCTCTTATCATACCTTTAGAACCGTAGGACATCATAGACCTTTATAGAAAAATGTGGATCTTGGAACTGTCACTCTATCATAGTGGAAAACTGTCAGACTAGAAGCCAATACTGGAAAACTTGTAGAAAATGATTTGTTGAGCTTCAGAAGCTATAAATATGGATTTAGGTAGTTATGGTATATATATTTGTTGCCTCAGAACCACAAGACAAAATATGCCACAACAGAGGAATGCAGACCCTTTTTCTCTAGTACTGTGCATTATTTTTGACTTAACTCTGTTCACCCAGACTTAGCTATTTCACCATATGACTTCCAGAGGAAGTTAGGACTTGAACACTGGAACATATCATCATCAAATAGTTATGATTAACATATCTAAACTACATGTAATGATCTTCAACTGTAGAGGCATACTGACCCAATCTTTGACACTTACTCTACATACTACCCATACTTAGTCATTTTAGGCTTCCAGACTAGAATCCTTTTATGCCTTATTGTCAAACCAAGTTGATCTACCAGAGTAAGGTCTCTTTGCCTTGTTGGTGGAATTTATTTTCCTTGTTTCCATTAATGACAACATTCAATCATTCATCAAAGCAATGTCTCTTGCCAACAACAATAACCATCACCACCTTTGAGCTAATAAACATTTCCATCTGTCCTCCTTCTAGCAGCAATCATAGTTTTGGAGTCTTTTCTGATCTCATAGCCACCATCCTGAAACACAAGATTGTATCCTTTGCTACACATTTGTCCAACACTCAAGAGGTTATGTTTTAAACCCTTAACATAAACAACATCATTAGTATTATGCTTGCCATCAAAACTGATTGAATCTCTTCCACATACCTTAGCAGATGTATCATCACCAAATCTAACTAGTCCTCCATCATATTTTTTAAGTTTAACAAACTTACTCTTATCACCAGTCATATGATTTGAGCATCCACTATCAATGACCTAGTAGTTATTTTCCTATCTAGTATGAAAAGCAAACATCAAAGTGCCTTCAACATTAATACTTACTTCCAGAGCCCTTTCCTTCACACATTCCTCAGAGTTAGTAGAAAAAATATCATCTTTTATAGCTATGAATGGACATTCACTATCCTCATCATTTTCATAATCAGATTCATCATCAGATATACTTGCATCTTCTCTAACATAATAGCTTTTCTTAAACACCTTAATTTTGTTCTCCCTATTTTTGCTTCTCAAAATTCTTTCTCGACATCTTGAAGCATAATGACCTATCTTTCCTCATTTGAAACACTTGAAAGGCAACTTACCACTATACTTATCAGTACCCTTTTTCATTCTTCTTATAAAGTTAGCTTCCATATCATCAGAATCCTCCTAATCTGACTCCACAATCTTCTTTGATTTACCAGCCTTAAAGGTAGTCTCAATTTTTGCACCACTTGTACCAAATTCTCTCATTTTAAAAGTAGTTAAAGTCCCATACAACTGATCTCTGGTAAATTGATCCAGATTTTGCAATTCTTCAATAGCAGAAAATTTATGACTGTAATCTTTGAAAAGAGTTCTAAGTACCTTCATTACCACTTCTTTTTCTTCCAGTTCTCCACCAAGACCTCTGATGCTATTGACAAGTTCATCCACCTTCTGCAAGTAGCTTGTGATGTTTTCATCTTCAGACATTCACATGGTCTCAAACATGATCTTCAAATTCTGCATCTTAGCTTGCTTGACCTTATCATCTCCTTCATAAACTTTTTAACTTTTCCCAAATTTCATTATTGGTTTTCAGATTCATAACCTTTACCAATTCAGAATTAGTAAGACCACTTAAAAGAGCATACCTTGCTTTACCATTGGTTTCATAGGCCTTGATCTCATTTGCAGTACTCATACCATTTTCTAGTATAGTATATATGCAGTCACCGTAGACTTCTAGATTTCACATCCAAGAGGAATCGGATATCCTTCAATCCTTATTTTCCAGAATGCATAGTCTAATCCATCCAGCATGGGAACATCCTTCTTATGTGCCATCCTAGATCTACCTCAAGTGGTTAAGCTTTCTTCCAAGGAACCTTTCTCTGATACCAATTGTTGAATGCATAGGACAATTGAGAGGGAGGGTGAATCAGTTGTAACTTAAAACTTTAGAACCTTCACACACATTTAGATCCACATTAATTCAATTAATCCCTTAATCTCTTATTATGATTAAGCATGAAAGAAAATAACAGAAACTGAATCAAATCAATTTCAAACACAAGAGAACAGCAGATTTACGTGGAAAACCCAAGAATGGAGAAACCACAGTAAGGATTAGCTCACAATATAAAGTAATATCAACACCAAAATACAATAGGGCTCATTGCCGAAAGGCTCACTGCCAGAGAGATCATTGCCCAAAAGAAAGAAAGGCTCACTTCCATAATAGAAAAGAAGATAGAGAAGATTGTTACAAAGAGAAAACTATCTCAATGCAACAAAGAAGTCCACCACAATGCCTTCATCACCTCTACAGTCTCACTGAGGAATTGTAGACACCTTCTGCTCACTACATCCAATAATCTAACACATGAAAGCTCGCACCACACTGCACACATTCACACTCTATAACTCTGCAATTCGCATCACACACATCATGCTCATCTATCTTACCATCCTTCAACAACTCTACACTTATTTATACCATCTTTGATCTTGAAAACATTCTCCAAGGTCAGCAAAGCACCTTAATCTCGCATATTCAAATTAGGTTAGCACAAAAACATTCCTATGGTGGAAAGGAATGTAGGAGGACCACAACACATCTTATCTTGGACTTAAATCCACTCATACACACCACACCATGCTTCCATAAACATCAAAGCAACTCCGTAATTAATGTAAACACCCAAGTTCGGCTGAACCAGTGTTAACACTATAAACAATTATGTACACGCTTCCTCAAACCCAAAGACAACTCGCAGACCACACACCATGCTTGAGAACAATCTAGAGTATTCAAAAAACACCTTGAAATCCAACAAATTCCTCTGCAACAACTTTCACCTACCAAACAAACTTGTTCTATTTACCCAGTATACTCAAATATCTCTGTCATGCACTGCAACTCAAGCAATCAACTTGCAGAGCTCCAAACCACCAATAACTTCAAATGAAGGTATATATGAACCTTATAAACATATTTCCTAAACTGCAAGGCCTTAAACCACTCTGCGGAGAAATACAGAGCAAAAACATTTCTCCCAGACACCTTTGCAATACAAGTTCACACACCAGTGAACACATCTTCCTCTGCACATCAATCTAGCAGACCAAATTCTAAATGTAGCATCTCTGAACATCTCTAATAAACACATCCAAATTGCATAAACAGATCTTTAATATAAAAGAAATGCGGAGTAAAACCATAATACTACATACAACACAAATTACCACTAGCACACATTGTTTTGTTGTTTTATTCAAATTTTCTCAAAAGCACTTGGAAACCAAGCACTAGAAACATATTATCACCATCTTTAACATATCCTCATCATACTCGACACCAACTTGCTCACACTCTTGCATATTCCTTTGCTCATACAGTTGACACCAATGAGAACACAAGCTTTTTGACATCAATGACAACATTGACTACACATACTTGCAACACATTGTACTAAAGGTTTTTGTATCACTAAATTGTCTAATGTCTTATTTTATTTATTCCACTACTATGAGATGTTGTTGCCATACTTTCCCCTTAAACCCCAGTAGCTCATTTAAGAAGTAAAATACTAAACAAATGATTAGGTTTCCATACTAGAAGTTATATCTTTGACACTTAGGCTCTACCCATCCAGTTTTGCCCCTGTGTGCTCCATCACTTTGTCATTTTTGATGGATTTCACAATCAACACTGGTCCTGTTGAGTTGAGTCCTATTACTTCCCTAATGGCCTCCTTAGTCATCTGGTACGATTTATCCAAGTATATGAATTCATCATGAATTTTGCTAAGTATAATCTGAATCCATTCATGAGCATCACTAAAATCTGGATAGTCCTTCCAAATGTCGAGTTTCTTACTTGCAATGTTTTGATATTCAGGTGAATAACCTATATCATTGAGCAATGTGTCCTTCAATTCTTCAAATTTCATATGATCTATCTCAGAGATTGTGATGTGAATGTATTTTCTGACATCTTTTGTATATACAACATCTCTCGATACTCTAGAGAATGCTCCTTCTTTATTAACATCCATTTCCTTGTAGGGGTACTTCTTGTATTTAGGTTTGGGCTTCTCTGTAATATCAATGAGCATTGGTTTAGTAATTTTTCTTTTTCATAGATTGATGGCTAGTGTTTAGTCTCTTCACAACTCTTTTACTTTAGAGCTCAAATTTATCAAAGTTTTTGGATGCAAATGAGATGTGAATGAAGGTTTAGGGTTTATATATCCCTAATAGTCACTTTTTGAATTTATTGCATCTATCCATTGTGCTTTTTTGTGGGTTTTTGTAGCTGTTTAGTATTTTTATTTGCTAATGGTTAGTTTATGATACAATTTGTTACAATATGGTACATTTCTATGGTACATGTTAGGATTCTTCCACATTACATCTTTTTAAATTCTGGAGGTTTATGATAATGTTTCAGTCTAGCTCCATTAACATACCCAACTATTAATTTTCCTTCCATGTCTTTTAGTCTTCTCTGGATTTTGCAATTTCATGTATATAATTGTTATCAATGAGATTTGCACCCTGTTAAACGTGAGGTTTAACAATCTATTGAAACATGTGAATACCTCTAAAGATGTGGGTATCTTTAAAAGTAGAGGTCAACCTCCAGAGAAGGCCAGCTTCCTAGCTGGTTATCACCTAAACTAATTATTTTTGCAGAGAAAGGGAAGGAGGAAACTTATAAAACTAAACTAAAAACTTAAAATAAAAGGATGATACACCGAACTCACAAAGATGATGAAATTAAGACTTGTTAACACTTAGCTCAAACTGATAGAACTAATTTTGCACAATCTATTATGGATGCTTTTGCATAAATATTTCACTAAAAGGTTAAGGACAACAATAACTTGTGAAAGGAAAAGTACTTCACAATTAACAAGTCATATGTATCTTATCAACACAATTAGTAACCTGCATTAGCCTACTACTTGTAGCAAAGGTATAATATATGAGACAAAGTTACAAGGAGACTAAGATAATTTCACAAACAACTTGATCAATCATTCAACACACACAAGACTGCAATAACAAGAGAAAGGCAAGAGTTTTCATCACTAGAAATAACTAAGGTATGCATTGTATTCCATGTCCAAAGATGAATAAATTACAAACTGTCAAAAATCTGAGCAAGGACTGTAAAAAATCACAAGTCTCTGAAATTTGCATGTAAGAACTGAGTACAAAAGACTCACAAAAGTGACTATATCCACCACTATCCAAGTGGTTCCACAATAGAAGGAATCTCAGACTGATTGGGGTCGGATGCCCCCAAAAAGCCTAAAATCTAGGGCATATATCCTCTCCAAAAGTGTCCATAATGCAAGAAAAAGTCCATTAGGACTTAGCCAAACATGATGGCTCATGAAAACAAGTCTAAAAAGGACTCTAGGAGTAATAAAATAGTCCTAGATACCCTCTCTAAAAGAAAACAACTACTAAATGTCTCCAAGAATTAGTCAATCTCCTCCCTCAAGGCAATAAACAAATAGCTATAACAATGGCATGTGTTTGCCACATCTTCACAATTCCAACTATATCTCCTCAAAGACAATAAAATCTCTCAACACTCTCCATCATACTCTCCTTTGCATTAAAAGGCAACACTAAATCTTAAATAATTTATATGATCATCATTTAGAGTTTATTATTTTACATTACATCATTTTTGCAAAAAGAATAAATACAAATAATCATAAATAGCACAAAAGTGTTGTACCCTGGCATACAGGAATAAAAGACTTAACAAAAAGCCTTAAACTGTTTGGCCACCCCGTGGCATACTAGGTATTACACATGATAATGTTATTGACCACGGGCTTTTAAAAGATAAGTAAAGAAACACAAAATGCCAAAAGAAAAGGCCCATCGGGCTCTTAGGGTTTCGAAACCCTAAAGAGAAAAAGCAACTTTTACCCTCATTTTTGCGTTTTGCACTTTTGAAAACTTGCTCTGCATGCTTTGGCCACCGGCATGAGGGTTTCATGTTTGGAGCTCTTGTAGGTGATTCGAAGCATTTTCACTGTGTTATTCACCATTTTCTGCTCCAAAACTGAAGGTAAGTTCATTAAGCTCATTCTACTAGAACAAAAACTAAAAAAATCATGGTTTTCTATAGTTTTTCTTTCATTGTATATGCTATAGATGCTTTTGCTTCTTCCATGGTTAAGATAGAGGACTTAATATCATGAAAAAATGATTGTTTTTATATATAATGCTACATCAAATAATGATATTTGTCAGTTCTGTTCACACATTACTCTCTGCACCTTGGAATTATGTTTTCCTGAGCATGGCTGTCTCATTCTGTCTGTGGTAATTGAAGTTCTTTCTCTTTTCTGACTTCTACTTAGGGTTTCAAAACCCTCATCCTATATTTAGTCTGGATACTTCATTTACAGTATATGATTCTCAGTTTTTGGTTGACAGCAAAAGGCATTTTTGAATTAAAAAAACAAGGGTTACCTTTCTGAGCTAGGGTTTCTACAGAAACCAAACCCTAGTTGTGCCTTTTTACTTTCTTTTGATCATGACATACCATTTCTGTACCAGTTTCTTTGTTCTCTAGCTTTTGCTATCAAAAGAATGCATTTGTTAACCTTTTTCTTGTGGCTGTGCTGTCTATTGTTATCACAATAAGGCATTTTGTATCATGGTCATGATACAAATTGCAAGTTCATAGAAGCATATCTATTGTATATGTTGGAGATAGTTGTCCATGAGCACCACTTTGTATATTCTGAGCCTATTTCATTGTAACATTCATAGTCACTGTAGCATTCATTCACAAATCTGGGTTGTTGTAGCTTTTATGCAGAATTCCTGTAACACCTTCATTGATATGAACTTCCACTCTGTATTTCTAGCATATGTTCCTGCTTCATGAACTCTGTCTTATACAAGACTGTATCTATTCATCATGAAAAATATGTATGAGATCTGACATGTTTTTCTCATTTGCATATACATGTGTTGACTTAGGATCTCTGCATGATATTCTGTCAGTCATTTATCTACAGCTGCTCATTTTAGTGTCTCTAATGGATGCTCTCTGTGGATTGTCACTGAGTCTCTTATGACTGTTACCCTACTCATTTTAGATCTATTGTAATTTCATATTTTGCATTGCTTTGTCTTGCTTTGGCTGTATACTGTCCTTGCTCATGAGATACTTTGCATAATGCTGCCTTGACTATTGTTATGGAAAGTTTGTAACTGTTGTCTGCCTCTTTGTTGTTCCTCATGACTCAAAACTAGTTATCATGTTATGTGAACTCAGATTTTCCATACTTCAATACAACATTGCACTCTTTAGTCCTTACTGGCTTGTTCTCTCATTTGCATACCAATGCTCAATTACATTATCAACTAAATGCTATTTTGAAGTGTGTATGACTGTGATTCTTTTTTATCACCTTGAAAACCTTATGACAGTCATCAGGACTGTATCAATAGTCACAACATGATTATTTTGCTTAGAGTGATTTGAACTATCTTAGTGTGTTGTAGATTTTCATAAGTCTGCTATATGACTACACCTTTTGGCATAAAATGTACAGAATGCTCAATCATTTACTATAGCTTACTATCATACTTCATGGGTCGTTGTTTGCTGACAATCTTATTGTACCTTGTTGTTACTCTTAATGATATCTCAATGACTGATATACAACAGTCTTTGTGACTCCTCACAGTAAATGGACTGCACTCTTCCCTTCTTGTGACCATCATTAATGATTGTATCTATGGATATATGTCCACGCATCCTTGCTCTCTGCATGTTTGACTGATATGACAGTCATACAGTAGCTATCTTCAAACTATTTCAGATCTTATGCTGCTCTCTTAGTCAAAACAATCTTCTCAAACATTATGCTTTTACAGGAATAGAAGATGGTGGCCAAGTTATACTTAGTGATTGTCAACTATGATTGCCATACCTTTTGTTTGCTATATTATCATTCATTATTTAGTTGTGACCTCTGTAACACCATCACATATTCATAACTGTGGCTTTTACCATGAAAAGCATTATCAATGTAGCATTTACTCTTAATGGCATGAGATCATTGTGACTGTATTACAGTCCCGATAATGTTGATTATTGTGACAACTCATGTCCTTTTAAAATCTATTCTGCTGATTGTACATTATCTTCTGAGCATTCTCATTGGCTTCTACATTCTTGATTGATCCACACTTGATGATTGTTCTCTTTGTTCACATAGTCTATACTCTGCATCTGATGAAATCATATGAAATGCTTCTGTAACACTTATGAGTTGGGCTCAACCCTTGTGGGAGCCACATTTTCCCCACTCATAATATAGTCTAATGAATCACTCAGAAACACAATTTCATCTGTATCTGCACATGAAGCAAACTTGTTAGAAAAATAAATTTATACTTTTGGATGTGTTTGATGACTTGCTTGTTTTCTAGGACATCCAAAGTATACATTTCTTGTTTAATGCATTTGAGAAGTAGTTTATGCATGCATAAGTACTTGTTCATGTCAAGTTAGGGGCCATTCATTGCTTAGAGTATACTCTAACACCATTCTTTTTCCAGATGCAGGAAATAGAGATGACATGGACCACGAAGGACAAAGACAACTCGGGGCGACAGGACAACACACTTGAACCGGAACCAGTCATTCTCGGGCAATGACTGGCCTCTACCCTTACATGCACATGTTTTTACTTTTACTTATTCATGTATAAATTGTTTCTTGAATTTCATTGGATAAGAAAGTTAATCTCACGGCTTGTGTGAGATAATGTACATTTTACATTCAATAAAGACTATTTGTTTGTTTCAGAAAGAAATTGTATAAATCTTTCTTATGTTACACACACTTGGATAAATGCAGTAATTTGATAAAAATAATCTTTTAAATTATTTTATTTATGCACTTGAATGTAATGTAATAAGGATCAAATGAAATGTACCTTTTAAACTTTGAATCAAAACTCTACTTGAATGAGATGTAGTGAAATTTAGGTAACAATAATATGGTCCTAATCACCTTATCTTTACTTTTCCTTGTTTCTTGAATTTGCTATCATACAAGAGTACCAAATCACCTTCTTTGAAGTTTTTCTACCACAGGTTTCTATCGTTCCATGCTTTCTAGCGCTTTTTTCTAGATTCATATTATATGATGCCGGTAATCTATTTTCATCCATTTTCTCTAATTCTTCAATCCTTTGTGTTAGGGATTCATCTACATTTAACCTCAAAGTCAATGCGGTATGAAAATTTTGTAGTATAAAATGTACCGGTATTGTGGCATCCATGCCATATACTAATTCATATGGTGTGAAGTTTTTAGTCCTTTAATATGTTGTGTGGTAGGCACAAAGTTGTTGAACATATGATAGGTTGTTGTTATTGATGTCAACACTATCACAAGGTTAAGGAGATTGTTAAGTCTATTATTGAGGTTGTCATTGATGTCAACACTATCATGGAAATGTGATGGTGTTCATGCTTGGATGTCATGCCTTGATCAGTGCAGAATTGAGATGTGCCTTAATCAGTGCAGAATTGAGATGGGAATCAGAAGCACTAAGAGGATCAAATTTGTTACTAATGGCCTGAAGCATGTTGAATGTTCCATCCTAATGTTCCTCAGTTGTATGTGTTGGTACAAAGAAGATTTGGCCTCTGAAAGTTGGTGACAGTTTCTATTTCAGGATGAAGTGCTGCTCTTTGAATATTGTCTAGGATATTGCTCCACATTCTCATTATATTGATGTTGTGCTTCTACAGATTGGAAAATAGCTTCCTACAATGTCAAATTTTGTATGTTCCAAGTTTCATGATGTTTTGATTATCAGATGTATGTTTTTCTATGACAAGTTTGAAGACAGTGTTGGTTCTGTGAAGGTGTTTCTAGCATGGTAATGGAATGCTCCACATTCCTTTGATTTTGAAGATATGGTCTTGCAGTTCAAGAGTTAAGTCTAGTATGATGTAAAAGTGCTAAATCTAATATTTTAGATCACCTACTCCTCTGCTGTGAAAGATATAAGTGACTAAGTTTTGGTTCATGCTCTAACGGAATGATGTGATAATGAAGACTGAATGGAATGCTCCACATTCCTTCGCATTCCTCTGCATTTGTAGATTTGGCTATGCAGTTTTGAAGGTATGTTAAGATTCTAGTGAAGATGATAATTTTAGAGATTCAGATCATTTACCCTAGTTGTGCATGGTAGAATACCGACATATGTTCTGGTAGAGTAAGTTAGTGCTGATGGTTTGTTGGAATGCTCTGTATTCCTCCACAAATGAATGATTTCCCTTGTAGTTTTGTGGACATGTTTCTAGATGTGTATTATATGCTTCCTTTTAGTTTCAAGGTTCCTAGTGGTCCGCATATCAACTTTTCAAATGTCATGTTGTAGTGTGTTCCGGATGACAGAGTGTTCTCAGAGTAAATGTCTAAAGCTATGCGGCATAATTCTTTGACGTTCATATTGTGTGTTGTCTGGATGACTTGTAAATATATTTTTCATGTTGTATCTGGCTGACAAGCTATGTAATCAATGTAATATCATATATACATAATGAATCAAATTGACTGAGGAGAGTGTGATTGCAATTTGATTAAAAAGCTCGCAAGCAGATAAAAGGTAGAATGAATGCATTATTGAAGAGCGACTGAAGGAGAAAGAGCATAAATTGTTGATGTTGTCTTGATTCATTTTAAAGACATATTTATGATAGTGATCAAGTATAGAGTGTGCCTAACTAATCAGGTCTTTATAAGAAAGTGTGAAGAGGTAGAAGTGCAATCATCAAAAGTGTGAGCTTCAATGTTAGTTTTCAGACAACAAAAAGACTATCATTCTATAATCTTTTGTAAGTGTGTTCTCATTTCAAGGAGTAGTAGCTTCCTTGAGAGTGACCCTAAAACAAAGTCATCAGAGAGTAGAAGCTTCCTTGGGAGTGACGCTAAAACAAAGTCATCAAGGAGTAGAAGCTTCCTTGGTAGTGACCCTAAATCAAAGTTACTTAGGGAGTATCATCTTCCTTGGGTTATAGCCCCTAAAACAAAGTTATTATTTGAGTTTCATATATTGTGAGTTAATCTTCGCCGTGGTTTTTCCCTTGTAGGGTTTTCCATGTATATCTGGTCTTATGTGTTGATGTGAATTGTGTTATTCTTTCATGTTGATATTGTGATGCTTAAGGTTTAATCTGCTTTGGATAAGTTGAAGTTGTTGAAATTAAAAATTGTTTAAATACTGATTCACCCCCCTCTCAATATTCTTGTGTGTCTAACAATTGGTATTGGAGCCAAGTTTCTTTGAGGGAAGATTAACTGCTTGAGGAAGGTTTGGGATGGCACAAGGTGGATCCTGTAAGATACCTAGGTTTTATGGAACAAATTATGCTTTTTGGAAGCTAAGGATGGAAGCCTACATCAATTCTCTAGGGTGTGGAGTTTGGGATTCTATCAAGAAAGGTTACACTATTCCTACTACTATTCCTATAGATGTAGATGAAATCAAGAAGTGTGATAACAATGTCAAGACAAAGTTTGCCATCATGAGTGGATTAATTGATTCAGAACATTCAAAGGTGATGAGTTGTAGCTCTGCTCAAGAAGTTTGGGATAAACTTGAAATCATTTATGAAGGAGATAAGAAAGTAAAGTAAGCTAAGATGCAAATCCTTAGAATTAGATTTGAAACCCTAAAGATGATAGAGAATGAAAATATTGTTGGATTTATGCTCTGAATGAATGAAGTGGTCAATGGCATCAAAGGTCTTGGTGGGGAAATAAAAGATGATGAAATTGTGAAGAAGGTTCTGAGATCTCTTCCTAAATCTTATAGTCATAAGGTATCTGCTATTGAGGAGACTACAGACTTGGATAATACTCCTTAGACCAAATGTTTGGGACCCTTACTACTTTTGAAATGAGAGAATTTGATAGTGATGTTCCAAAGAAAGAAGCTACTTTCAAAGTCAATAAAAAGACAAAGGATGAGACTGTTGATGAAGATGAAAGCCCTGATGATGTTGAAGCAAATTTTGTAAGAACACTAAAGACAAGATTTGGCAAATATAAAGGTAAGTTATCCTTCAAATGTTTCAATTGTGGAAAGGTTGGTCACTTTGCTTCTAAATGTCCTCTTAAAGAACTTACGAGAAGTAACAGAAATAGTAAATTCAAAAGGAGCTTATTTTCCATAGAAGATAGTTGTTCTTTAGAAGATGAGGATCGTGATGATTCAAATGATGAAACACTTTTTTTGGCTATGAGTGTTAGGTACAAAAAGGATGATGTTGGATAATGTGGAAAAACTGATACCTTGCAAACAGTCTAAAATAATGAAAGATCAATGGTTGTATGGACTGCCTTCCATGCAAAAGAAGAAACCAAAGCTTGGGTTATTGATAGTGGTTGTTCAAATCATATGACTAGTGACAAAGAGAAGTTTATTAGCCTTCAGAAGTGAGATGGTGGAGCTATCAAGTTTGGAGGTGATGGGTCAGCTCAAATTTGTAGAAAAGGTGTCATAACTATTGATGGAAAGAACAGGACTGAGGATGTTCTCTATGTCAAAGGATTATAGCACAATCTTCTTAGTGTTAGTCAGATGTGTAGGAAAGGTTACAATCTTACTTTTCATGCCAATGGTTGTGAAATCAGGAAGGCAGGATCCAGAAAGCTAGTTGCAGAAGGTATTAAGACATGTGGTGATATTTATCACTTGAAAGAGGTAAATGGAAGGACATGTCTGTTGGCTCAATCTAATGAGTGTTGGCTATGGCACAAAAGAATGGGACACAACAATTTTAATAATATGGTAAGAATCATCTCTACTCATGTAGTGAGAGATATGCCTAAGATAATCAAGCCTGCAAACACTGTATGCAAGGAATGTCAAATGGGAAAGTAGACAGACAAGTTTTAAAAGCAAGGAGTACTCTTCTTGAAATCCATTAGAGCTGATTCACACAGACCTATGTGGACCTACAAGAGTAAAGAGTCAACAAGGTGAAAGGTATTTTATGTTGATCAATGATGATTATTCTAGAATGACTTGGGTTTCTTTCTTAAGAGAAAAATCTGATGCCCTTGATACATTTAAAGTTTTCAAAGCTTTGGTTGAAAATGAAATGGATACTAAGATCAAATATTTAAGGTTAGATAGAGGAGGTGATTTTACTTCAAATGAATTTGAAAAGTTTTGTGAAGATCATGGTATTAGGAGGCATTTGTTTGCTCCTAGAACCCCTCAACAAAATGGGGTAGTGGAAGGAAGAATAAGACTATGCAAGAAATGTCTAGGGCAATGATGAAAGATGTAGATCTACCTGATATATACCGGAAGGAAGAAATTCACACTATTGTCTATCTAACTAATAGAGTGCAGTTAAGGGTCAACAACACAAAGACCCCTTATGAGTTGTGATATGGAAGACCTCCCACTGTTAGCTACTTCAGGATCTTTAGCAGTAAATGCTATATCAAATAAGATGAAGAAGACCTAGGAAAGCTTGATTCAAGATGTGATGAAGGAATCTTTCTTGGTTACTCAACCAGAAGCAAGACCTATGGATGCTACAACAAAAGGTTGGGAAAGATGATTGAAAGCACACATGTCAAAGTAGATGAAGACTTGTATCAGATCTCACAAGTTTCAGAAGACACCAGATCTTATATCTCTCCTTGCATTGAAGATGAAGAAGAAGAAGTGAAAGAAGAAAAGGAACAAGAGCCATAGTAGATGTCTAAGACCCCAACAAAGTATGTTCAAAAGAATCACTCAACAGAACATATCATTGGAGATAAGAATGAAAGTGTGCAGACAAGGAGAAGGTTTTCCAAGACACATGATAAACTTGTGTTTGTTATAAAAAATAGAACCTAAGACCTTTGCTGAAGCCAACAAAGATGAGGGATGGATAAAAGCCATGGAAGAAGAATTGGATCAGATTGAGAAATCAAACATGGGAATTGGTTCCCAGACTAGCAAACAAAAATATTATAGGAACAAAATGGGTGTTTCGAAACAAACTAAATGAAGAAGATGAAGTTGTCAGGAACAAAGAAAGACTAGTATGCAAAGGATACACTCAAGTAGAATTCATTGATTTTGAGGAAAATTTTTCTTTAGTAGAAAGGATGGAGGCAATCATAATGTTCCTTGCTTTTGCTGCTCATAAGAACTTCAAAGTATATTAGATAGATGTCAAGTCAACATTTATGAATGGTGACCTAGAAGAAGAAGTATACATTGAACAACTAGATGGTTTCCAGATATTAGAAGATCTATACATGGTATGTAGACTCAAAAAGGCTTTGTATGGTCTCAAGTAAGCACCTAGGGCTTGGTATACAAGATTAGACAAGTACTTACTTCGACAGGGCTTCAAGAAAGGTACTACAGATAGTAATCTTTATATAAATGAAGGAGACATGATTTTGATAGTTGCAGTATATGTTGATGACATCATCTTTGTTGGATATGATGATATGTGTAAAAGGTTTGTAGAGGAGATGCAAAAAGAGTTTGAGATGTCCATGATTGCTGAAATGTCTTTCTTCCTTGGACTTCAAGTTTCCCAGTTAGATGGTGGTATCTTTATTTCTCAAGCTAAGTATGTCAAAGAATTGTTGAAGACATTTGGTATGGAGGATTCAAAACTAGTGAGTACTCCCATGGTCATTGGATGTCACTTGAGAAAAGATGACGAGTCTCCGGAGGTGGACTAGACTATCTATAGGTCTATGATTGGAGCATTATTGTACTTGACTACTTCTAGACCTGACATTATGCATGTAGTATGTGTGGTTGCCAGATATCAAGCCAATCCTAAGAAAACACATGAGAAGGCAATGAAAAGGATACTTAGACACTGAAAAGGAACTCTAGACTATGGTTTATGGTATTCAAGTGGCAATGACTTTGATTTAAGTGCCTATATTGATGTTGATTGGGCTAGTTGTATTGATGATAGAAGAAGTACAAGTGGTGGTGCTTTCTTTCTAGGAAGCATATTGGTTTCATGGTAGAGAAAGAAGCAAGATTCAGTGTCTTTATCAACTACAAAGGCAAAGTATATTGCAGAAGCCTCCTACTATACACAAGTGTTGTGGATGAAGCAAGCTCTGAAGGATATCAAGGTTGTAGATAAGGAAGTGAGGTTGGAATATGTTCCAACCAAGGAACATATTGCATACATATTTACAAAGGCTCTTGCAAAGGACATCTTTGAGGATCTTCGGTAGAGGTTAGGGGTAATTGCCCCTCCCTCTTCTTGCTAAAGATGCATAGTGGTGCATCTGTCCAGGGGGAGTTAATGTTATACCCTTGTTTCCTAGACTAATGATGTCTATCTCTCAGGGGGAGTAGGTAGTGGTTGTTGATGATAGGGGGAGTTTGTTATTGCAAGAAGAAGTGTGCAGATATGTGGTAGTTGTTGAAAGGGGTAGAATGAGCAAGTAGTGGTTGCTGATGAGAAGGCTTTGGATGCCCTTTGTCCCTGATGTCAAAGGAGGAGAATGAGAAGGTATATGTTGCCATTAATGCGAAAGGAGGAGATTGTTGCACATATGATGCCTAAGGTTGTTGTCATTGATGTCAATGCTATCACAAGGTTAAGGATATTATTAAGGCTATCATTGAGGTTGTCATTAATGTCAACACTATTATGGAAGTGTGATGGTGTTCATGGTTGGGTGTCATGCCTTGATTAATGCATAATTGAGACATGCCTTGATTAGTGGAGAATTGAGATGAGAATTAGAATCACTAAGAGGATCAAATGTGTTGTTGGTGGCTTGAAGCATGTTGAATGTTCCATCCTAATCTTCCTTAGTTGTATGTGTTGGTACAAAGAATATTTGGCCTTCAGATGTTGGTGATAGTTTCTATTTCAGGATGACTGCTCTTTGAAGAATGTCTGGGAGATTGCTCTGCATTCTCATTATATTAATGTTGTGCTTCTACAGATTGGAACATAGTGTCCTACAATGTCAAATCTTGTATGTTCCAAGTTTCATGATGTTTTGATTATCGGATGTATGTTTTTATGTTAACAAGTTTGAAGATAGTGTTGGTTCTGTGAAGGTGTTTCTAGTATGGTAATGGAATGCTCCACATTCCTCAAATTTTAAAGCTATGGTCTTGTGGTTCAAGAGTTAAGTCCAATATATTGTAAAAGTGCTAAATCCAATGTTTCATATCACCTGCTCCTCTGCTATGAAAAATATAAGTGACTGAGTTCTGGTTCATGCTCTAATAGTATGATGTGATGATGAAGACTGAATGGAATGCTATGCATTTGTAATTCAGCTATGTAGTTCTGAAGGTATGTTAAGATTCCAATGAAGATGATAATTCCAGATATTTAGATCATTTACCCTTCCGTTGTTAAAGTTGTGCATGATAGAATACTGGCATATGTTCTGGCAAAGTAAGTTAGTGTTGAAGATTTGTTGGAATGATCCACATTCCTCCACAAATGAATGATTGCCCTTGTAGTTTTGTGGACATGTTTCTAGATGTGTATTATATGCATCCTTTCAGTTTTAAGGTTCTTGGTGGTCCACGACGCAATTTTTCAAATGATAGCATGTTGCAGTGTGTTCCAAATGATAAAGTGTTCTTAGTGTAAATGTTTGAAGCTAAGCGGCACAATTATTTGATGTGCAGTGACAAAGGAGTGTTTAGGGATGTTTTATGAGTCACATGGACTCATATGGAAAATTTTCACGAAGATCTTTCTTGTTTCCAGTACCACACAAGGTTTTTCAAGTTGATGTGGTCGTTATACTTCAAGTCTTCATGTGTTCTCCTTAAAGTTGTCCTATTTCAAAATGAGCGGAGTGTACAGATGTAATTCCTTGGTGTTTGAAGATATTCAAAGGATGTTTTGGACCTAATTAAGTGTTGGGGTCCACAAGGCTTGCATCTTCTACTGATGTAATGTGTGTGTTCACTTAGGACCTATCTTCTACATGTTTCATATCGTGTGTTATCTGGATGACTTGTAAATATATTTTTCATGTTGTATCTGGCTAACAAGATATATAATCAATGTAATATCATGCATAAATAGTGAATCAAATTGAGTGAGGAGAGTGTGATTGCAATTTGATTAAAAAGCTCACAAGCAGATAAAAGGTAGAATGAATGCATTGTTGATGAGCGACTGAAGAAGAAAGAGCAAAAGTTGTTGATGTTGTCTTGATTCATTTTTAAGACATATTTGTGATAGTGATCAAGTATAGAGTGTGCCTAACTAATTAGATCTTTAGAAGAAAGTGTGAAGAGGCAGAAGTGCAATCATCAAAAGTTTGAGCTTTCATGTCAGTTTTTAGACAGTAGAAAGATTGTCATACTATAATCTTTTGGTAAGTGTGTTCTCATTTCAGGGAGTAGTAGCTTCCTCGGGAATGACCCTAAAACAAAGTCATCAGGGAGTAGAAGCTTCCTTGGGAGTGAAACTAAAACAAAGTCATCAATGAGTAGAAGCGTCCTTGGGAGTGACCCTAAATAAAAGTTACTTAGGGAGTAGTAGCTTCCTTGGGTTATAGCCCCTAAAACAAAGTTATTATTTGAGCTTCATATATTGTGAGTGAATCCTCATTGTGGTTTTTCCCTTCTAGGGTTTTCTATGTATATCTAGTGTTATGTGTTGATGTGCATTGTGTTATTCTTTCATATTGATACTGTGATGCTTAAGGTTTAATCTGGTCTGGATAAGTTGAAGTTGTTGAAATTGAAAATTGTTTAAACATTGATTCACCCCCCTCTCAGTATTCTTGTGTGTTTAACAAAAGTATCATGGGTAATTTTAGGTCCCAGTCTGTTCTATTCCCATCACACATGTTTGTTAATGTTTTCTGAATAATTTTGTTCAAAGCTTCACTTGAACCATTTTCTTGTGGGTGATATGGTGAAATTTTGTTATGTGATATCATGAAAGTCTGTAATAGCTCCGCAATCATATTACTCACAACGTTTCCCTTGATCACTTGTTATGCTCAATGGACAACCAAATCTAGTTATTATATTCTCATATAAGAATTTTGTGGTGGTTTTTGTTGTACAATCCTTAGTGGGTTGAGCTTCTGCCCACATGGTGAGGTATTTCACTCCTATTATAATATATCTTGCTTTTGACTGTTTAGCAAGGGGATCTATAGGTCTAATAAAATCAATTGCCCATTTTTAAAATGGGAGTTGTGCTAATATTGGTCTAAGTGGTATTTCATCTTTCGCAATAGGTCTACCTATTCGTTGACATATATCACAATGTTTTACATACCTTTTTGCATCTTGAAATAAGGTATGCCACCATAAACCTGCTAACTTTATCTTCCGTATGATGAGTTCTTTGGAGTTGTGGCCTCCTACATTTTCATGTGCTTCCTTTAATATGACCTCTCTTTCATGTTCATATGCTACTCTCCTTATTATATCATCTCTTCCTCTGATATGCAGTTCTCCTTCAATTGTTGTGTATGGAAAAGCATTTTGCATTAGGATTTGTTTTTCTTATGGAGATGTATCAGATGGGAATTCTCCAATGGAATGTAAGTATGCTATATCTTTCAATTCCTCTAGTATTGCATTAACCTTGAAAAGGTTTGCACTAGGAAGTTCTTCTTCTTGACTTTCTAGTTTTATCTCCTATTTTAATCCTGGACAAGTAGTAAGGACCTTGATTATGCTTCCCCAGTTTTACTTTAATGGTGAATTCAAATTCTTGGAATAACAATAACCATAAACATATTCTCCCTTAAATGATTGGTTTGTTCAATAAGTACTTTAATTGCTCATGATCAATATAGAAAATGAAATGTGTGGATAATAGGTAACATGTCTAAATTTTTGTAATGCATATACCATTGCTAGGGCTTCCCTTTTTGTTGTGGTATAGTTTTTCTCAGCCTTAGATAATTTCCTACTAGCAAATGCTATGGGATGGTATTTTGTCCCCTTGGGTTGGGATAGTACCACACCCACTGCTATTCCTGAGACATCCACATGGACATGAAATGGAATGTTCCAGTCTAGAAATATCAGAATGGGAGCCTCTCCAATTTTCTATTTTAATATGTCAAAGGAGGTTTGACATTGATCATTCCAATCATTATTTTTCCCATTTTTCTTCTTTAGTAGTTCCTCCAGAGGTGCTTCTATTGGTGCATATCCTCTAATGAATTTGTGGTGATATCCAGTATATCTTAAGAAAGTTTTCACCTCTGTTGTTGTTTTTGGTACAGGTAGTGTAAGTATCAAAGTTACTTTCAAAGGATCTACCATCAACCCTTCTTTACAAATACTGTGGTCCAAAAATGTCCCAAATGGTACCACAAATGTGCATTTATTTAGGTTCAATGATATTTGCAAGCTTCTGCATTTGTTCAAAATCATCCTTAAGGTCTAGGTGTGGTCTTTTACAAATTCATATGCAATCCAATCATCTAAGTAAACTTCTAAGAAATCATGTTTGAATTCCATGAATGCATTTACCATGATTCTACTAAATATTTCTTGTGCATTCTTTAGTCCAAAGGGCATTACTGTATACATGTAAGATCCAAGTTCAGAGGTAAGTGTTGTTTTTGGCCGATCCTCCTCTTTGATCTTCACTTAATGGTAACCAGAAAACTCATTAGTGAATGAATAGATTTATCTTCCAGCAACTGATTCTAGTATCTCTTCTGTGAATGGTGTTGGGAATGGGTAATGAATACAAGCTTTGTTTAATTATCTATAATCTCCACATATTCTTATCTCTCCTATTTTTTTGCTTTGTACTACCATTGGACTAATCCAATCTTCTCCTTCCACCAATTTTATAGTCCCTACTACTAACATTTTATCAATTTCTACTTTGACCCTTTTTTTCATGTTTGGATTTAGCATGTATTGCCTTTTCCTTACTGGTTTAATTCCCTCTTTTAATTGTATTTTCATCATTCCTACTTCTTCTTTAATTCATTTCATTTCAGTAAAATTTCTTGGAAACAATTCTTCAAATTCAGAAATAATCTTAGTTACTTGCGCTACCACTTTCTCATCCTAGTAGTCTTCTATTTTTGCTATCTTGGGGTTTCCTTCCTTTGCAATATTCACCTCCCTGATTTTAAGAGGTTTATTGTAGTATTGATCCTTTGGTTCAGTTAGTAGATCTAGTTCTCATTCTCCTTCTTGGAAATATATTTCTAGATCCTTAATACTTTCATCATCCATTTTTGTAGTCTTATAGCATTTTTGACTAATATGTCTTGATTGTTTGTTTATCCATTTTACTAGTTTCCACACCCCTTCAGTTCTAGGTGGTGGTGTATTTTGCTCTGGTTGTTCTTTCTCTTCCTCTGTCACTTGTTGGAAGATTATTTCCTTCATTTTCCAAAGTGTAGTATGTATAGACTTTTCTGGACAGTAGAAAGAAAATGTATGTATGAAGTCATATTGTACTTCCTCCCAATTGCTGGTTTCTTTTCTTCTTTCTTGGTTGATGTACCAAGTTTGTGCTATTGGTGGCAATGTCCAATAGAATAGATGGATGTATATAAACTTGCTATGTTCCTGTCTGCCTTCCCATACTATTATACATGTAGTTAAATGTTCCTACAGTGGGGTTTTTCCTTCATACTTAGGCATGACTTTATATTCTCCTTCCTCTAGTAAATATCTTATATTGATGAGAAGTTTAAATATGGACCAGTCTTTAACTGAATCTTTATGAGTTGACTACCAATTTGCCACATTGCATACTAATGTATGTTGTACTACCTCTAGTCTTCTTATTCCTCTAAAAAATTATCTCCATCTCGGTAGAGTATAATTGTAGGTCTTTCACTCCTGAGAACTTAGGTAGTTTGATATGTGAAATGCCTCTCATAATATGATTAATTTGTCGAGATATTTGAGATTCATTTATATTTTTCTCCTCATAGATGACACATACCTTATGTGGTGAATTTTTATTTAGTGTGGAGGTTTGCGGTAGATTTTCTCTACAAGTTCAAAGCATACATATCCTCCTGAATCCTATCATTCTTCAGGATTTGAGCTTTGGTTAATTTATTATCCATGCTTCCAGTACTTCCTCAATATCAGTAATATCATTATCATTCTCAACTTCTATTTCTCCCTCTAAATTAGGTTCTTCTTCTGTCTCATTCATTTCTAATTTTGATATTGAGTAACTATTCTTTAGGTAGTTATCATTACCTTCCACATAGTTGGATTCTTCAATATATACTTCTCCATTACACTTTTATTGTTATTCACAAAAGATAATTCTTCTTTGCGAGATCAACAATGCCATTTGCATCAACAAAACATATTAATCCTAGTAATGCATTGAATGAATCAATCCCCTTGTTCTTTCATGGCTACATCAACAAATTCCATGACTTATACCCATCGGGTTTACTTCCACTTGTTTCCAAATTCCAATTTGTTACCATACTAGATCCATATGCCAAAGTGATATTGTAGGGAGTTTGAGACAATCTGGGTTTCCGTAGTTGTTCCCATAGATTCTTAGTAATCATATTTATATCCGAACCTAGATCTATCATGAGATGTTTGACCTTTTTATGGTTTATATGAGCATCCACCAATAGTGGTTTTGTCTTCCAATGTCTATTTGTTCTAACCATTTGCTGGATTTGATTTTTAGGTACTTTCTCCTTGTTCCAATATTTTGAAAATTGCTCAAATTTGTCCATAAGATTGTGTTGTTGTGTTAGTGTTGTGAACTGTTTAAGTACTACAACTTCTTCTTCTATGAAGAACTGATTATATTGTTTTTATCTATCTTGTTCTTGAGTCACAATTTGCTTTGATTTTGGACAATGTCATCATGTTGTTTTTTCTCAGGGAAGAATTTATCTTCATCCTCAATTTATTCTCTTTCTATTTCAGTAGTATAATATCCTGTGGTATTTGCACCTTGTCTTGTTACTACTACAACTTTTTCTTTTCCTTTATTTTTGTTCATTTTAGCTTGCTCATTCTTGACTCCTATACTTTGATTTTCTTCTAAAGTTTTTGATGAAGATATATCTATGTTACCATCTTTGTTTCCCTAGCAGGTTCTTAGTGATTGACTTTGTTCTTTAGGGACTCTCTAGATTACCCTAGCCCAGGTTGTTTCATAAGGTTTTCTAGGTCATCACTTTTTGCTTGTTGTGATGTATTTTGAAAGTATTGTTGTGTTTTATCACATGAGAAAATGTTGTGCTCTGTACTATTATATAATGTGCACTGTCTTGTCCTTTCTCCCCAACATTCATTAGCAAGGTGTCCCCATTTACCACATTTATAGACCATTGCATCGTCTCTCCTTCTTTTGCCTCTACCAAGGTATCGACCTCCTCTATAGCCTCCAAATTTCTCTCTTTCATCGTTACTGTAATTATTTCCATATGGTGCATTTAAGTTGGAATTTTGAATAGTGTTCATATTTCTTTGATTCCTCCAGGTGGGTTGCTTATATCCTTGATCTTGAATGTATAATGGTCTTTCCACTAGGTCTTTTACATATGCCATAGTATTGTTTTGTGCTTTGTTTTTTCGGTGTGCATTACACCATGACTCATGCTCATCCTTATCTTCCCTCACTCTGAACAATTGCGAAGCAAAATTTGGTGTCTCATGGTCATCCCACTCATGACATAGTCCACAATATATTGTATTAGGTCTTGTAGGCATTGCTTTTATATCCACCTTCAGTGCATAAGCTTGTCTTTCCCCTTTCATCATTGGACATCATTTCTGATGTGTCCTTCCTTAGTGCAATAGGAGCACCATATATTTAGCCTTTGTGTGAATTTTCTTCCTGCTTTGATACAATTTCTTGTTTTAGTCTCAACTACTCTAATTCTATCCTCATCCTTTCTAATTCTAGGTTTTCTTTACTTTTATACTATTTGCACCACATTTGTGACTCTATGTGGCAGACCAATGTTACTACTTCTGCATATGTTTTAAATATTAACTGCACCGGTCTTAGTTAATCCTAATTTCTGGAAAGACTTCATAATATATGTGTATAGAGGAGGTCATAGTGTAGCAACTATGGTGACACAGAAAGATGATACAGGGAAAGTAGAACATCCCATTTCCTTCTACTCCAAAACCATAAATGATTATGAAGCGAAGTATAAATTTGTTGAAAAAAAAGCTTATGCTTTAGTCAAAGGACTCAATAAATTTAGGTATTTGGTGTTAGAAAACAAGATTCCTGTCTATGTGGCTCATCTAAGTGTCCATGAGCAGATAATAGAAAGATAAATCATTGAGAAAAGATCTGACTGGATTACTAAGATCTTGGACTATGATATAGAAGTGAGGCCCAATAATCTTGTCATAGGGAGAGCCCTGTGTGAACAAATAGATTAGTATCAAGGTCTTGCCAAAGAAGATAATCAAGTGTCAGAAACGATCTTGATTAATGACCAAGAAGAATTAGGGTCATGGATTCAAGATAGAATGTGTTTTGTGGAAATGGGTGGTATCCTAGTCAACTACCTCTTTTCAAGAGAAGGTTTTACAAGCTTTAGGGAGCCAATTTTTTGGTGATCAATGACATTCTCTTCAAAATAAATTTCAATGGGATATATTTAAGATGTGTGGAGAAGGAGGAGGTTGATAAAATTTTATCTAAATTTCACTACATGTCTGGTGAACACTTCTCGGCAAGAACTACAACAATGAAAATAATTTGCAATGGATATTATTAGCCATCGATTTTCTCAGATTGCCATAAAATGGTTAAGCAATGATAGCAATGCCAATTCTACACTGGGAAAAGAAAGAATGTCACCTTATTGCTTAAGCTAGTCCTAGTAGAGGACCCATTTACCCAATGGGGGCTAGACTTCATCAAGATGATAAATCCCATTTCGAGTGTGGTTCACAAATGGATCTTGATGGCCATAGACTACTTCACAAGATGGAGTAAAGTAATATCATTGAAAGAGGCAACAAAGAAGGTTGTGCTTAATTTTCTTGAAGGTATTTTTACCAGATTTAGCTCCCCTGACATAGTTATATTTGATAATGTGACAACATTCCTCAGATCCAAGATTTTTGAGTTTACTTTAAGGAATGGTGTCTTCCTCAAGACCTCTTCAAATTACCACCCATAGGGGAATGGTCTTGCCAAATCAATAAATAAGAATCTGATCAGATTGATTATGCAAATGGGCACAAAAAACTAGAGGGAGTGGCATACAAATCTCAAGACTATATTATGGGCCGACAAGATCACCCCAAAACAAATTATAAGAACATCTCCCTATTATTTGGTATACGACAAGGATACAATTATGCCTTTAGCAATGGAGATCCTATGCTTCAATCAATCAAATAGTGTGAGGTAGAAGAAAATGGTGCTATGGAGGTTCAAATGGAAGAATTAATGGACCTTCAAAAGAAAAGAGAGTCGACACTCAATTCGATGGCTAGTCACTAACAAATTGTCAAATGATGGTTTGACCAGAGTTAATCTAACATAAGTTTCAAGATAAGGGGCTCAATTCTGAAGTGGGAAGAGCGAGCGGTGAAGCCTAGGTAGCATTCTAAATTTGATTCCCTATTGAGCAGTTGATACAAGATCATTGCCTACAAGTAGTCCAATGCATTTGAACTAGAATATGAAGCTAATGAATCACTCAAGATTCTAGTTAATAGAATCTATTTGAAGCACCACAACTAAAGGTAAGGCCAACTTTATATATTAGTAGAGTAGCTAGTTTTCAATTTTTGGTTTCTAGCAGATGGGTGTGTTTTCCCACCTCTTTTCAAATAAGTACATTGAGCATGTACCAGTTTGGTTTAGTTTTGGCAGTTTGAATAAGGGAGTTTCCCAGAGTGCTAAGTACAAAGTGTTAAAGCTTCTTAATGGTTAATATCCACCTAAGGCCTAAGAAAATATTAGGAATGAGAATGCAACTACCTGTTGATTGGGTATTAATGCTATAGGATCATCGTAAATATAGCCATCATTCCAAAATTGGCAAATGAGGAATAAAAAAGGTTCAAGCATATGAAATGATATTTTCAAGCATGTGGAATGGCACTTAGGCATTGTGGCAATAATGAACCTAACAAGGCCATAAATTCCACACCGGCTTCCTTCATTATAAATTAAAAACCAGGCATATTGAGAAAGCTATTGTGAATGTGTTGAAGCTTGGTCACCATTGCAAATTAAAGACCAACTGCCTTTGCATAATATATTGACTATTCATTCAAAAGATGAAAGGGTTGAGAAAAAATGATGGATTTGACAAAAGAAGCCTCAAGTAGTGAGACACCAAAAAAGAAGAGAAGTTCATCGAGAGGAAGGCTAGACCCTTCTACGAGCTTGGGTGCTAGCAATCCCTATGCATCAACACTGTCACAACCCACTTTTATAACATTTTGAGTTATGTATTTGATTAGAATACTATGCATATAATTAATTTTTTTTTACTTTAAATGTCTAATTGTATGTATTTTATTTTTCAAATGTTCAAATCTTACTAACACGCATAAAAGCTATTAAAATTAAATAATATACATATAGTCTCATTAAAAACAAAATAATAAAAATAGTGATGATAATAAATAAATGATTTTTTAATTTCAATTTAAAATTCTAAATAAATAAATAGTCAAGAAGAGTACACTTCTAGAAAGAGAAATAAATGAGGTTCAACCCCCTCATTTTCAAGTCAAGTTTCAAAGCTAACATTTATTAAATAAATGAGTTTTTTTCCACAAGAATTAATTTCAAGTTGGAAAATTGAAATGAGGTATTACCTGACTCCAATTTTTCCACCATGTGCTTGGAAAAGGATTATTCTAGATAAGGATTGATTTTTTTCTATAAATAGCATAGAAATGTGAAGGGAAGATTGATTTTTTTCTATAAATAGCATAGAAATGTGAAGGGAAGATTGATTTTTTTCTATAAATAGCATAGAAATGTGAAGGGAAGATTGATTTTTTTCTATAAATAGCATAGAAATGTGAAGAGAAGATACACTTGGCTTTTGGTTGGATTGCTGGAGCAATCTGTAAGAGCAACCTCCTCTCCTTAATTTTGTTCCTTTCCTTTTTGAATATTGTCCATAGTTATTGTCAAGATGATTTTATCTATTTACATTTCTATTTAGTTTTGAGCTCATTTTGATGGAATGTCTTAAAATATTTTGCTAAGTTTGATTCATGAATCCAATATTCTGATTAAATTGCTATTTGTATTAGTTAACTAGCCTAGATTAAACTACAAAGAAGCTTTATTACAATTTGAAAATCATTCAAAAGAGAATTTTTGCAATAGTTTTTGTAAGTATTTTAATCACTGTTTGAAAACATTCAAGAGAGAATTTGTGCTTAAGTTTTTGTGAAGGCTTTGGTAAATGGAAGTGGCACTTATAACTGCAATGTCTGAAAAATTCCCTCACCACTAGCTACGTTGCAAGTCCATACCCTCTTCCAGAGCCTCATGTAGGAACATGTAGGTAGGACACTATCAAAGGTTGTGGAATTTTACTTTAAATCTGCCAATTGCATTTGCTTGAAAGTTTCTAAATCCTTTTCATCAAAATGATTTTGTGCATATCCTGCAATCATTGAGGCATTATGTCAAAATAGCTCATGTGCCTGGTCTATCTTTCCACATTTTGCATACATGTCTATCAGATCCACTCCAACTTTAATATCTGACGAAATCCTCTGTCTTTATGCTATGATAATTGTCCATACCCTGCATCAAAACTCCCATTTTGGCACAGGCAGGGAAGACGTTGAAAAAGGTTGAGGGATTTGGCTTTATACCTGCCAATTTCATTTGTTCAAAAGTTTCAAAAACCTTTTTAACAAATCCATTTTTGTGAAATCCTGCAATCATTGTATTCCATAAATTGACATCTCCTTGAGGCATTCTGTCAAACAGTAGACGTGCCTTGTCTATGCTTCCACATTTTTTTGCACGCTATCTGCCAAGTTACTTGTAATTGCAACATCTTACAAAAATTCCCCTACCTTTATTCTTTGAGGAATATGCATACGCTGCGCCCAAGCTCCATTTTCAACACAGGTAGGGGTGGAATGCAGTTAAAGGGTTGTATAATTTGGCTTCACGCTTGCCAATTACATTTGCTAAATGTTTCTAAGGCCTTTGCAACAAATCTATTTTCTGCAAAACTTGCAATCTTGCATTCATCTCCTTGAGGCATTTTGTCAAACAGTAGACGTGCCTTGTGTTGATAACTGAGAGGGGGGTGAATCAATTATCTTAATTTATTTGACTTTCTTTTCTTCTTCAATAATAAGTGCAATATTAAAACATGTAATCATACATAACCATGGTTCCAAGCAGAAATAAGCTCAACACTCATAACATAGTATTTTTGACGTGGAAAACCCTGTTAAGGGAAAAAACCACGGGGTGACTAACCCAAGATTGTATTCTCTGTTAAAAGAATAAGATAGTACAAAATGGCACTTGCCAATTAGGGCTCACTGCCCGAGCACACTGCTCACAAGAGGCTTACTACCTACAATAGTTTATAGAGAGAAACCAAGTACTTGAATTGATGAGAAGCATCCACATATGCTGAGGTTCAGTTCCAGTTAAGCTCAATATACTGATCTACTACACTTCATTCTTCCTCTACTTTAGTGCTGCTGTTTTGTCACATACAGGACCTGTATTGTTATTTCCACACTGCTCTCTGCTTTTCTTCACACAACACAACACACCACACACACCTTCATACCAAAATCAATCTGGTATATATATCCGCATCAATGATTTCAATCATCTTTCTAGTCGGCATCCAGAAAACTCAAGATATTTCCAAACTTTGGTCTATCAACTGAATCCATGCTTGCTAAGTGATACGTATCAACAAGATAGTTATAGAAGTCATCAATCATTCGACCAATCATGAATGATACCTCAAGAAACTCGATCACCATCAATATCTCATTCGGATTAAAGTCTGATGCATAGCCAGTCAGTTCTTCCTCAGTCTTCTCTTCCAAACAAGAACCCAACACTTAGGTGTTCATATATTTTCACTCTTTCATCACCGGAGGCTCAATCTCTGGAATTTATTAGTCATGGTACTCCTCTTGACTTCCCCAAGTTTGCACTTTACTGAGATACTTCCTCTGAGAGATCCGGACCTGATTGTCAGACCTTGTTGCATGCTCTGTTCTTGCTTATCAGACCAAAATACTCTTCAATCTGACTTCTGGTATAGACATACCATGTCCTGCGGATGTGTGGGATGGACTTTGTTTCCATCAATGACAACACTCATGAAGCCACACAGTGTCTCTTGCCAACAATCTCCCCCTTTGGCATTGATGGCAAAACTTAGTGAAAAATGACTAAGTGTTATAGCATACTCCCCCTTGGCTGATGCTCTATTCTTATGTACACTTTTCCAGAGCTCCCCCTTAGCTAGATTCCACATTTTTCATTGCTCCTCACTGCCCCTTTGACATCAATGGCAAAGGGTAGGATCTGCATACCAAAATTTCTAAAAACAATCTATACTTGGTTGCATAAGTATATATACATAACATACATATACTGAAGTATAGCTGCAAAAATTGTCTTCAACTGGACAAATTCTGTTGCCCAACTCTGCTTCATCCTATCCAAAATTGAGATGTGACCACTCAACAGGAATGCAAAAGCTTCTACCCTCTTTAGATCTATTGGATCACTGGTCTGGGCTGTGGTCTGAGCATCAGTTAGGGCCTCATGCATGGCCTCTAACTTAGGGATAATTATCCCTCTAAGTTCACTCATCCTACTTATTATATTCTTCCTTTCCTTTTCAAGTTTCTTTAGTTCATTTAGGATGACAATAGTTTGACATTCTTGGTTTATTATGGATGTGGTGAGAGGATCAAAATTCTGAGATAAACTTGACAGTTTATCCTCTTGTTCTTTCACTTTCTTCTCAATATCCTTTGTCACTTTAGACCAGGATAAACAAAATTTATATATTTCTCTGCCATATTTAAGAGCATTTTCTAAGCTCTTTATTCCAATATCCATATTTCCCCTATCATTTGTTATTAGCCCTTGTACTTTAGAGAATCTCTTACCCAAAAACTCTTTCCAAACTTTCTCTTCTGCTACTTTCTCTAAAGAGTCAAAATGTGTATTAACAGAATTAACAAGAGATTTCAGATTACTGGATGAGGAGGCTGAAAGATCCTTCTGAAAGGATGGCATGATCTTCTCCAATACACCAGATGCAATCTCTATCAGCTCACAGTCTTCCATATGAGACTTCAGAAGTTTTTCTTTTGCCTTTGTTGAAGCAAAGGATGCTATCTTCATTGTTTAAATCGGGGAGAGGGAATCAAAATTGAATGGTCCTTGAAGTAGTTCCGGTTCATCTAATTCCATCGTTTCTTTTGTTAGGAAGTCTTTAACTGCTTCTGCAGTGTCTCTTGCTAGAGACAGAGTTTTCTTCCCTTCTATGGCCTCAGAGCTGTCATCTGGGGTTTTCTCTGTCTGATCTTTTTCTCTTCCCTTGACTTCTTCTTCTTGACAACTTTTCTCATCTTTTCTTTCTTCTCCTTCAATTCTAGAGTCAGTAGGGGGATCCGGAAGAGAGATATTTGCTTCTTCATGGACTTCCTCTTCTGGAATAGAGGAATCCAAGTCCTTAGTCCTCTCCTCACTTGTTTCCTTTGGATCTTCTGCATTTTTCTCAGTAGCTTCATCATCTATGTCCTCTATAACAGGGAGATTGAATTTCTTGAAGGCATTCCAGAGGATGTCTTCAGTTTCTTTTGTTACTTTGTCAGTCTCTCCAAGCATAAGCTGATTCATTCTTGCTTTTCTCTAGAACTCATCCTTGCAATTCTTGAAAATCATGTTCATTTGTTTTGGAGTGATGGAAGGGTAGAGCTTAATAGCTATCTATTCCCAGATCTCTAGGTCCTTTGCCTTGGCATTGTTCTTTCTTATTTCAAGTTCCTTCTCTAGGCTTTTGGGAATTAAGGAGATGATTTCAATGAATGTTTTTTTGTAGATGTTTAGATACTTGACTGTAGCTTCTTGCAGGATTTTCTGATCAGTTTCACTATAATCATCATAAAATTTAGTCATTGGTTTCAAGTTCCCATCCATAGTGACTGACTTGATGATATCATCAATGCAGAGAGTAGGCCTTTCAACGAATTCTTCTGCCTCTTCTTCCTTGTTATGATCGGTAGAGGGTTCACCGGATGTTTTCTTCTTCTTCTTCATTTTCTTGATCTCCTCATCTAATTCTGTCTCTTCATCATCCTTCTGACTGATGTAAGACCTTGGGGCCTTTGTCTTAGTTCTCTTCTCTCCCTTTCTGGATGTCCTAACTTTTGGTTTTGAGGCATTTTGACTCTTAGAGGTGGCTGGTGTAGAGCTTTTGGAGGATCTAGTTTGGGAGGGGGCTTGCACCGGAGCACTTTCTTTTTCCGTTTCTTGCCTTTCTTTCTCTGCCCTTTCCATCTTCTCTCTATTGGCATCAAGTGCCTCCTTTGATATTCCATGCCTCTTGGCAAAATCTTCTACTTCCCTTCTCACTTTTCTCTTGATATTTCAACATGAAATTTTACACTCAACTCTTGGAAGGTTCCAAACCTTTCTGCCTTAGGGTCCTTGGGCTGACTTAGTAGGTGTTGGACATGCAGTTCCAGAATTTTATCATCCACCTCATACCCCATTGGCATAATCCAGACTATCCTTGGCTCTACTGCTTCCATTAGACATTGATCAGTGTCTACCATAAAGCACAGTGTATCCTTGTACTTCTCAACCAATGATTGGGGGATTCTTTCTCTGGCTTGCATCATACTTTGAAAGTTCTTGAAGTATCCCCAGAGAGCCGTATTTTGAGCCTTGGCATCACCAAGCCCATTCATGTAATCTCTGATTTGAATGGCAACCAATCTGTCATTTTGCCATACCCAACCACTGGATCCGAGTAACTCATTCATATAGTAGAAGAATAGGCAAAGTATCAAGCCACCATACTTGAATGAATTCTTTTTATCCTTCTTTATTTTCTACAAATTCTCTAATAGTTGCTTTAGGAGAAGCTCACAAAGATCATAGTTAGCATTTTCTCTTAGCATCTGATAAGCAGTGTAAATTACAGTTTCAGGTACTAAATTTTCCCTGCTGGAGTGATATATCTTGTAACCAATTATCATGGAGGCAAACTTGATATCCAGATCAATGATATCTTCTATTGTCATTGCTCTCTTGTCAAATTTTGATCTGGTAGCCTCACTCACAGTTTGGTTACCCACTTGAGAACAGGTAACCACTGGATGAGTGCAATCTGGTTACTACCTTAATTGCATCCTTGGTTATCTTGAATGGCCTCATCAACCACATAAAGTTGTCATGCATTCTACTCAGAACATACCGGACCCAATCATCTTCAGCAAAACAGGGGAAATGAATGCAATGTCTAAAATGCTTATCCCGGATGGCCTTGTACTGAGGTTTGAGTTCAAATGATTCATCCATCAATTCCTTGTGGTAGATATCCATCAGCTTGGATTCCCCAAATTCTTCAATGTTTGCGTGTATGTAAACCCTAACATCTTCTACATGTAGAACTCCATGTGGAATTCTAGAAAATGCGCCTAGGGGGTCAACTTCTAGGGATTTATAGGGATGTTTTTTGAATTTAGGGCACGGCCTATCAGTGATCTTCACAACATTCAGAGTAGCCATCTTTCAAAGATTCAGATAGAGATATTCAAGAGTGGAAAATACCTTTTACACTTCTAGGGTTCACGATATGAGTCGGATCAGATTGCTGGATGAATCAACTTCTGCGGTTGATCTTTGAGAGGTTTGATACAATTTTGTTGCAGAGCTCCTTCTCTCTTCTTCTTGAATGTAAATGTGCAAATGTTCAATAAGAGAACCCTTATATTTCTGCGCAAACCCTAATTCCACATTGCAATAAATGCGCAACTTAAGTCATTCTGGTTGCCTTGTTCTCCTTGTTCTGAGAAAGATCTTTTTTGGATCACTGAGATGCACTTAGAGTTATTCTCAGTGATTACTGACAATCTATCTTCCTTTCTCCAATCATTTCATCTATCCACAGATCAAGATTCCTCAATTTTGAATCATACCGGATCTAACTGTGAAAATCCTGCTTCTTACCGGATGACTGTTAAACTGGATTAATCATGGATGATTAACCTTTTCAAACTCCTTGTGGATCTTTCAAATCTTTACCAAGTGTTATTTAGATGTTTCTCTGAGGGCCTTTTTAATCTGCAACTTTCCATGTGCCAATTTTAGGCACCAGTTGACTTGCTGGGGGAATTTGTTTTCTTTTGTGACTCCCCCTGAGCCAGAGCTCATCTATTTAGTTTCCGAAAGGAATATTAGCACCAGATTCTGGTGCGGATCCATCCCCAACATTTTCTGTACTTCTCTTCACCCAAATCTTGTTCATCTACCTTTGAATTTCATCCATATTCACTTTTCCTTTTCCTTTGTCTTGGTTTTGATTATGATGTACTGGACCCTTTTTGTCCCGACTCTTACTTCTGCAGAATTTAGCAATAGGACTGGATCTATTGTAATTGTAGCAAACAACATTTCTTTGCATATTTGACTAGTATCCTCTTGATCTACATTGATTAGCCATATGTCCCATTCTATTGCATGCAAAGCATCTACCATTGAATGAATTGTTCATATGCATATTTCTACACTCTTGAGATTTGTGACCATACCTTTTGCAGTTAAAACACTGACCGGAGAAGGATGAATTAGTCTGATTCATTCTTCTTCTACACTAATTTGCTTTATGACCAAAATTATTACAGTTGTGGCAGTATCCATTAAAGGATGGATATCTTTGAGCATTTGGTTGCCTTACCGGAGGTCTTCTAGGCTTGTTTCTTAGATTTCCTGATCCAGAGTTCTTCTGACCAGATCCAGAGCTTTCCCCTTTCTCATACCCCAAGCCTTGCTTGTCATCTACCCTCTTTTGGCTTTCAAGAAGAACTTCAAGTTGAGCAGAGCTTATCTTGAACTTCTCTTTGTATTCATTTGCTGTTTGAAGATCCCTTTTAAGAGTGTCTATCTGATTCTTAAGTTGTTCCTCATTGTCTCTAGCTTCTTCAAGATCAGAATCTAGATGCCTGATTATTCTATCCATTTTGTAGTAGTCTTCTGACTTCTCCTTAAGAGATTGTTTTAGATTATCTTCACTTTTTCTTTTCTCTTCAATGTCTTAGGTGAATTTCATAACTCCTAATTCCATTTCATGTCTTACCATAATTACCTCTTTTGATAACTTCTCACATAACTTGGTTTTCTCATTCAGATCTTCATTAGTATCATTCGCTTCACTTTGACTTGCTAATTGTTGAAGCAGTTCCTTTCTTTTCTTCATTGAGATACTTAGTTTTTTTTTGAGTTCATTTATGAAATCATCATCTTGTTGGAGTCTTTCCCTCAGGTTATTGACTTTAGAGTGAGATTACTCAAGATCATCTAGGGCAGACTGAAGTTGTTCTCTTATACCATACATATCCATTGAGATTCCCAGATCTTCCTCAAGCTATTAGGCTCTGTTAGGAGGAACTTAGCTCTGATACCAATTATTGATAACTGAGAGGGGGGTGAATCAGTTATCTTAATTTATTTGACTTTCTTTTCTTCTTCAACAATAAGTGCAATATTAAAACATGTAAGCATACATAACCATGGAAGCAGAAATAAACTCAACACTCATAACACAATATTTTTGACGTGGAAAACCCTGTTAAGGGAAAAAACCATGGGGTAACTAACCATAGATTTTATTCTTTGTTAAAAGAATAAGATAGTACAAAATGACACTTGCCAATTAGGGCTCACTGCCCAAGCACACTACTCACAAGAGGCTTACTGCCTACAATAGTTTATAGAGAGAAACCAAGTACTTGAACTGATGAGAAGCATCCACATATGCTGAGGTTCAGTTCCAGTTAAGCTCAATATACTGATCTATTGCACTTCATTCTTCCTCTGCTTTAGTGCTGCTGTTCTGTCACATACCAGACCTGTATTGTTATTTCCACACTGCTCTCTGCTTTTCTTCGCACAACACAACACACCACACACACCTTCATACCGAAATCAATCTGGTATACATATCTGCATCAATGATTTCAATCATCTTTCTAGTTAGTATCTAGAAAATTCAAGATATTTCCAAACTCTAGTTTGTCGGCTGAATCCATGCTTGCTAAGTGATGTGTATCAACAAGATAGTTATAGAAATCATCAATCATGTTAGCCAATCATGAATGATACCTCAAGAAACTTGATCACCATCAATATCTCATCCGGATTAAAGTTTGATGCTCTGCTAGTTAGTTCTTCCTCAGTCTTCTCTGCCAAACAGGAACCCAACACTTAGGTGTTCATATCTTTTCACTCTTTCATCACCGGAGGCTCAATCTCTAGAATTTATTAGTCATGGTACTCCTCTTGACTTCCCCAAGTCCACACTTTACTGAGATACTTCCTCTGAGAGATCCGGACCTGATTGTCGGACCTTGCTGCATGCTCTGTTCTTGCTTACCAGACCAAAATACTCTTCAATTTGACTTCTGGTATAGACACACCATGTCCTGCGGATGTGTGTGATGGACTTTGTTGCCATCAATGACAACACTCATGAAGCCACACAGTGTCTCTTGCCAATACCTTGTCTATGCTTCCACATTCAGCATGCATGTTACCAGGTCACTTGCAATTACATCATCTGACAAAATTTCCTCTTCGTTATGCTTTAACAAAAGTTGATAACTTATTCTTAATCACCCAATTGGCATAGGCATGGGGGGGATGTTGGCAAAGGTTGTGGATTTTGGCCTTACACCTACTAATTGCATTTTCTCGTCAAAAGTTTCAAAAGCCTTTTCAATCCATCCTGTATTCATTTGCATTCCATGAGTCGAAGCCTCTTTGAGGCATTCTGTCAAATAGTTCATGTTCCTTGTCTATGATCCCATGTTTTGCATACTTATCCACTATAACATTTCCAACTATAACATTTGATAAATTAAATGTACAGTAATTCTCTTGAGCACATGTTAACATGGATAAATAGCCTCTATAATAGAATTGCCTTGTAAAAATATTTTGAGATTGTTAAGGAAGTGGGAAAATGGATCACCTTACTTGACACACAAGTCTTGGGAGGATTGAATAAATAGATGCCATTACTTATCAAAATACAAATTTGTAGTCAAAGTATATATAGATATAATTAATTATTTAATATTAAAACAGTAAGTCTTAATATTATAAACTGACTTAAATAATAAATTACTTTTATATTTCTATCCCCATATTCCTTGAACAAATAACTATATGTTTGGTATATTATTTATGAATGATTAAGTCGTGATAGTGAATGTATGCAAAATGTTGTATGAATCCTTTATCTACTCTATAAAATAGAAGAATCCTAAGGAATAGATAAATCTTATTATGAGGATTTAGAAGTTTAAGTATTGAATATAAAATTGATTTGAGATGTCTTGGTCAATAACATCCTTTTCACAGTATGAATTTATATAGATAATACCTGATTCATGATTTAAAATTTTATGGAATTAGCTATCTTATTAAGTTCATATGTAATTATTTATGGAAGGATATATTGCTTCATGAGGTTATTTGGAACTTAGAAGGTAAATAATCAATCTTGCATAATTGTATAGTTACTTTGTGAGTCATGAATTCATATTTAATAATATTATTTATAAAATCAATAATTGCGTGTACATTTGAAAAATAATTATTGAAAATTGATTAAGTAATAACTTCTATATTTTGGTAATTGAACATCATATTCCTATATTTGAACCTTTCATTAAGTTCTTGATGCAATTGTTACATGGATGATTTATGCCAGTGATCCTTCTTTAAACTAAGATATTTCCTTGGAATCATGTGAACCATGTGGATATTAATCAAACTAGATACTCAATGATTCCATACACAAAATCACTAATCTAGCAATATCATAAAATTTTAAGTCAACTTTTTAAAATATGACTATCTATGAATTTGAAAAAAAATCAACTTTTTTGACCATATGTGGACACAAGCGAAATGCCTTATTTAAACAAATGTTGACCTTTATGAACGGGTAAATAAGTTATTGAGTGTCAAAATGAGAAATGTTTGGAATTAATACTTAAGTAAGAGTACATTAAATAACTTAAGGCAACATTAAAATTTACTGAGGAAAAATGAATAATAAGTAGAGTAAATGAACTACCTTGTACCTTGAGCATGAAGTTTCAAAAACAAAGGTCTTTTAAATGAATTAATGTTATAGTAATATAAATTATGACCATGGAGGAATCATGAATGGAATCGAGAATTTATTTAAATTGGTTGTTAATTTGGAAGGTTATAGAACCTTAGAACAACTAATTATCATTTTTATGTATTAGGAATCATTGTTATTCTGTGATCAAGTTATATTCACAAGTTTATTAAAAATAGGAATTAATTAACTTTATAAACCCATTTAGGGAGTTTCAAGTAAACCTCGTGTTGAGTTATTTGTCTCATCTTACAACTTGTATTAAGTCCTTATTGGTTTAATTAAAAGTAAGTTTGTAATGATCAAGCATCTTTACTATACTTTCCTTCATTATGTCTTAGAGAAGTATCTTTCCTTTGTCAATTTCTTTATTAGTTATTATGCAAGTTTTTCTTTTCTAATAGATAGGTAAACTTTGTAAACAAACGTCCAAACTCAAACAAATCACAATGTTCATTTTTTATGGTACCTCTGTGTCACATTTACAGGTAATGATGTCGCGTTGAACCAAGTACCTCACACCTAACATAGCTTCAACAACGATGTCTGGGCACCATCCCTCTAAATTCTCGTGGAGTAATAAGGGACATATTGAAGTTAAATCCATAGGAAGGGGAAATCTCCTCAGATATATCATTAAAAGGATTAACTAAAAATAAAGGATGAGTCTATTGAAATAGTTGTATGACGATTACCATGATGCTCCTTAGAAAACCTTTTAAACTATCAACATAAAACCTCATCGAACAAATATGAGTACTAGGTAAACCATTCACATATGAAAACTTAAATTTCAAACACTCCTGAGAGGTGTGTTTGTAAATAGTTTCTTAGGAATTCTATCACTGTATCACTCAAGTGGGTGGCAGTCGGTGAAGAACTATCTGGGGAAACTGGGCCCTAGAAAGGGCTGTGTACCCGCTCATAATTGCATCAAACATAGTACAAGATAGAACTGTTAGTTTTAGGATAGACAACTGAGAGGGGAGTGAATCAGCTATCTCAAAACTTTTCTTTTCCTTAAACACTTAAATCCTTCTTGTATTTCAACAGCATCATAATAATTCAATCATGGAAGCACAATGCAATAATTCAAGAGCAGAAACACATTAACACATATGACACTAAGATTTTAACGTGGAAAACTTGGTTAAGGAAAAAACCACGGGGTGACTAACCCAAGATTGTATTCTCTGTTAAAAGAATAAGAGGAACAAAATGGTACTTGCCAATTAGGGCTCACTGCCTGAGCACACTGCTCACAAGAGGCCCACTGCCTGTTGGGAATTAAGGTGTCTCAACCTTGGTAATTCTCTGCATTTGTAATGTTTGTATTTATTATTCAATTGCCTATGTTGTAAATAATTGAAAATTCCACTTTGTCATATTGTGGGATGTGGCACGGTGATGTGTCAATCCTACATGGATTATGACAACTTGGTATTTTGTCCTCACATGAGGAGATAGGAGTCCCACTTAGTGGTAGTAATATTCTGCCATTTGTCAGCATCTTCTATGTTGTGTAAGGAATGTTTGACCGAAACGGTTATGATAGATTCCTATGACGAATCTATGACATGTAAGAGTCGAGAATAGAAGGTTGTAAGACAGGTAATGACATGTGTCATGAAGCATCTTTGAATGAGGCATATTTGGGTGCCCCCAAAGTGGATTATGATGTGTTGTAAGAGAATATGCTATTTATAGCATGTGTATGTTAGATTCTCTTACAGCTGTAAGTTGTAACTGCTATGACAGATTCTATGACGGTCGTAAGTGTCATAAGAGCATCTGTCATAGCCCATTTTGGAAATAGGTGACCTCTTTGGGATGGGAGATGTGGACAAGTGTTAGACACATTCTACAATATTGACCAAGTGTCCCTAGGTGTGGGTTTTGGTCCAAGATGCCATATTGGACGCCCATTCCAAGAAAGGTCCAAAATTGCCTTGTATGTTCTATTTAAACAGGTGCTTGGAGATGGAGTTTGTATCACAGGCTTACAGGTACTATTATGCTGCCGGATTGACTCCAGAAACGAGTGTCGAAGACCATTGAAGCTTGCATTGCAAGTGTATTGTAAACATTCTTTTAGATTTGTTAATACATTGTGCAGGTTTATGAGTGTGGGGTTTTTCACCCGATAAGGGTTTTCCCCATCGTAAATCTTTGTCTCTCTTCTTCTGTCTTCTTTTTGGGTCTTGTGTTTTGCTGCAATATCTAATGTTAATGGTTTAACATTGCTATAATAGTTAGGATAAAGTTGAATTTGCATAGCCCTCTCCTCAATAGATTAGTGTAGGAAGCGTTTCTGCACACCTAGTTTCCTTTCAGTTGGTATCAGAGCTTGATCACCTTTGGTCCTAGTTGTTGGGTAGGGGTTTTTTTAGCTAATCTTAGGTTGAGTGGGAGTATGTGCAGAGCATTATGTATCTTATTGTAGAAAGGAGATGACAAGCACATCAGAAAGGTTTGAAGTAGAGAAGTTCAACGGCAATAATTTTGAGCTGTGGAAGCTCAAGATGGAAGACATGTTAGTTGATCGAGACCTTTGGGAAAGTGTGAATGTAACTAAACCAGCTACAATGACTCAAGATGAGTGGGATCTCAAGGATTAGAAGGCTAAGGGTCTCATAAGACTTAGTCTTGCCAATTCTATGTTGTTAAATGTCCATGAGGAGGCTACTGCAAAACTCCTTTGGAAGAAGTTGGGGGATGTGTATCAAGCCAAATCCCTTGTCAATAAACTTTTCTTGAGAAAGAAGTTGTATTCTCTTCGAATGGAGGACGGAGGATCCGTGGTTGAGCATATGAATGCCTTTAACATGCTGGTTACACAATTGACATCTATCGGTGTAAAGATGGAGGAGGAGGATCGGTGTATGACCCTACTTTGTTCTCTGTCGGACTCATGGGATCATCTTGTCATGGAAATCGGAAGCTCCACATCCACATTCAAAATGGAAGAGGTGGTTTCTTCATTGTTATCTGAAGAGATGCAAAGAAAGTCTTCTGAGGCAGCCAAAGAAGCCCTTGTAGTTCATGGAAGACCCAAGGAGAAAGGGAAGAAGAAGGACAAGAAAGCTGAGAAGGGTAGATCCAAATCCTGTGGGAGATCCAAATCTCTTGGAAAGTGCTAGGCTCTTTGTTGGAACTGTGGCAAGATTAGGCATTTCTGAAAGGAATGCAAAGAGGAGAAGAAAAAGAAGAAAGCTCCTGATTCAGATTCTGACAAATCACAAGATGACGGTGATGCCTTCATCGCAGCCCTGGCAACCCATGCATCTGATGATGTGTGGCTAATCGACTTTGGTACATCATTCCACATGACCTCAGATCGAGACTGGTTCACTAAGTATGAGGAGTTCGATGGTGGAAAGGTGTATCTGGGTGACGACTCTCATCTGAAGATCGTTGGTCGTGGAAGAGTCTCTATCTGATTCCCTGATGGTTGAGTGAAGGGGATCTCTAGGGTTATGCACATCCCAGGATTAGCACAAAATCCACTTTCTATAAGTAGTTTGAATGATGTAGGTGTGTAGGTTGTCTTTTCGAAAGAAGGATGCAAGATGACTAGAGGATCTATGGTGCTTGCTAAGGGTACTCAGAGAGGTACTCTGTTTCAACTGGAAGCATGCATTGCACAATGCAATAGTTCTTCTGACTCAAGGAAGAGGGCAGTAGTCACTTCATCCCCACCATCTAAACGAGCAGTGAAGAAACCTGTTGTTTCTAGTCTTGATGGTTGTAATCATGCATTAGAAGTTAAACTTCCTGCAGAAAAGACAATGTTATGGCATAAGAGATTTGGCCACATTGGTGAGAAGGGTCTACGTACCCTGAAAAATAAGAACCTTGTTGAGGGGTTAGATGATTGTAATCTTGAGTTCAACTTTTGTGAACATTGCATTTATGGAAAATAAAACCGTGTTCAGTTTTACTCGAGTTCTCATAAGTCTTCTGGTGTGTTGGACCTTATTCATTATGATGCGTTTGGTCCTGTTAATGTTCCTTCGTTATCAAAATCTATATACTTTGTATCTTTTATAGATGATTATAGTAGAAGGACATGGATTTATTTTCTCAGAAGCAAATTTGAAGTCTATAGCAAGTTTAAGGAGTTTAAAGCCTTCGCTGAAAATCAGACTGGTAAAAAGATTAAATGTTTGAGAATTGACAACGGTGGTGAGTTTTGTTCTACAAAATTCAATAAGTATTACAAGGAACTTGGAATTGCAATACATAAGACAACTCCATACACACCGCAGAAAAATGGAGTTGCAAAGAGGATGAACAGGACACTGATGGAGAAGGCTAGGAGTATGCTTAGTGGAGTTGGTTGAGAACAAAAGTTTTGGGCTGAAGCTGTTGCCACTACTTTCTATCTAGTAAACAGATCTCCTACATCAGCTCTTGTTGGAAAGACACCAATGGAGGTGTGGTCTGGTAGAAAGCCTTTAGTAAGGCATCTTCATGTTTTTGGTTATGAGGCATATGCACATGTGCCTAGGGAGAAGCGGTCAAAGTTGGAGAACAAACTTGCTAAGTGTATCTTTATCGGCTATTCTGTTGGTGTGAAAGGATACAAGCTTTGGGACCTCGTGGCTGAAAAAGTGTTGTATAGAAGAAGTGTCATCTTCAGAGAGCTTACACCTTCCACTATTTTGCGGCCAGAAGAAAAAGAAAAGAAAGAGGATGTTGTTCAGTTTCCTCTCACCCCTGAGAAAACTGAACAGAAAGACAATGTTGGACTTGATGATGAGGAGAGCTCTAGGAACTCTGAAAGCTCAGAAGAAGAAGCTAAACCTCAACCTCAGCTCTTGAGGAGGTCTACACGGATAAGGAAGCAACATGAAAGGTTTGGTTTTACATTGCTTGATTCTAGTTGTGCTTATGCTTTAATCACTAACCTAGAACTGTATCAGAGGCTTTGGATATGAAGGATGCAGGTTCCTGGAAGGAGGCCATGGAGGAAGAAATGGCTTCTTTGGAAAATAATCAAACTTGGGACTTGGTGCCTTTGCCTCCTAGACAGAAACCTATTGGATGCAAATAGGTGTTCAAGAAGAAGATTGGTGCAGATGGCAGTATTGAGAAGTATAAGGCCAGATTGGTTGCGAAGGGGTATTCACAAGTGGAGGGTATAGATTATGGTGAGATCTTCTCTCCCATTGCAAAGCTGACATCCATTCAATTCCTGTTGTCACTCACAGCAGCTTATGACTTGGAGGTAGAACAGATGGATGTGAAGACAACTTTCCTTCACAGTGACTTGGAGGAGGAAATCTACATGTCACAGCCAGAGCATTACATGGTAAAAGGTAAAGAAAATTTTGTTTGCAAACTTAAGAAGTCTTTGTATAGTTTGAAGCAATCCCCTAGGAGATGGTACTTGAAGTTTGACGCCTTTATGTTAACAATTGGATTTGTGAGATCGAAATTGGATCACTGTGTTTATTATAAATTTGATGGTGATCGTATTCTCATTGTTGCACTGTATGTTGAGGATATGTTGCTCATTGGGAAGGGTAAGAATATGATTTCTGATTTTAAATCTCAGTTGTCAGCTCAGTTGAAATGAAAGATTTAGGGGCAGCCAGGTACATTCTAAGAATGGAAATCAGAAGAGATAGAACCAACAGAAAACTTTGGTTAAGTCAGAGTAAGTATGTTAAGACCGTGTTGGACAGATTCAGCATGGGAGATTGTAGACCATTGTGTGTTCCCGTTTCCTTGGGGACAAAGTTGCCTGTTGAGGATTGTCTAAAATCTCCTAGTGAGGTGGAGGACATGAGCAGAGTACCTTATGCTAGTGTTGTTGGCAGTTTGATGTATGCTATGGTCTGCACAAGACCAGACATTGCCCAAGTAGTGGGAGTCCTTAGTTGATTTATGGCTAATCCTGGATGGGTTCATTGGGATGCAGTTAAGCGAGTGTTCAGATATTTGAGGGGTACTTTCAAGTATTCCATTTGCTACCATGGTAATGTTTCAGGACCTCCACATTCTATTGATATTCGTGGATTCAGATTGGGCAAGTGACATTGACAGTAGGAGATCCACTAGTGCTTATGTTTTTACACTGTTTGGTGGTGATATTAGTTGGATGAGTAAGCAACAACCTGTTGTTGCTTTGTCCACGACAGAAGCTAAGTATATGGCAGCAACTCATGCTTGTAAGGAAGCCATTTGGCTTAAGAGATTGTGTTCCGATATTGGTGTTGATGCAGGTCAGATCACGATCAGTGGTGACAGTCAGAGTGCAATTTGCCTTGCAAAGAATCTAACTTTCCATGCTAGAACCAAGCACATTGATGTTCAGTTTCACTTCGTGAGGGACATGGTTGAGGATGGAAAGGTAAATTTGGAGAAGGTAGACACTTTGAAGAATGTTGTAGATGCATTGACGAAACTAGTGGGCACAGAGAAGTTCAGATGGTGTTCGGAGTCTATGGGCATCTCAGCCTATAGCAGTTAAATCCTATTTTTCTATTGGCTCTTACAAGGTGTTCGACAAGTGGGAGAATGTTGGGAATTAAGGTGTCTCAACCTTGGTAATTCTTTGCATTTGTAATGTTTGTATTTATTATTCAATTGCCTATGTTGTAAATAATTGGAAATTCCACTTTGTCATATTGTGGGATGTGGCACGGTGATGTGTCAATCCTACATGGATTATGACAACTTGGTATTTTGTCCTCACATGAGGAGATAGGTGTCACACTTAGTGGTAGGAATATTCTGCCATGTGTCGGCATCTTCTATGTTGTGTAAGGAATGTTTGACCGAAACGGTTATGATGGATTTCTATGACGAATCTATGACATGTAAGAGTCGAGAATAGAAGGTTGTAAGACAGGTAATGACATGTGTCATGAAGCATCTTTGAATGAGGCATATTTGGGCACCCCAAGGTGGAATATGATGTGTTGTAAGAGAATATGCTATTTATAGCATGTGTATGACAGATTCTCTTACAACTGTAAGTTGTATCTGCTATGACAGATTCTATGACAGTCGTAAGAGCATTTTTCATAGCCCATTTTGGAAATAGGCGACCTCTTTGGGATGGGAGATGTGGACAAGTGTCAGACACATTCTATAATGTTGACCAAGTGTCCCTAGGCATGGGTTTTGGTACAAGATGCCATATTGGAAGCCCATTCCAAGAAAGGTCCAAAATTGCCTTGTATGTTCTATATAAACAGGTGCTTGGAGATGGAGTTTGTATCACAAGTTTACAGGTACTGTTGTGCTGCTGGATTGACTCCAGACATGAGTGTCGAAGACCATTGAAGCTTGCATTGTGAGTGTATTGTAAACATTCTTTCAGATTTGTTAATACATTGTGCAGGTTTCTGAGTGTGGGGTTTTTCACCCGATAAGGGTTTTCCCCACCGTAAATCTCTGTCTCTCTTCTTTTGTCTTCTTTCTGGCTCTTGTGTTTTGCTGCAATATCTAATGTTAATGGTTTAACATTGCTGTAATAGTTAGGATAAAGTTGAATTTGCATAGCCCTCTCCTCAATAGATTAGTGTAGGAAGCGTTTCCGCACACCTAGCTTCCTTTCACTGCCTACAGGAGACACACTGTCTATAGAGTAATAAATATTACATACTTGAACTAGAGATTAGCATCTTCACCATGCTTGAGTCAGTTCCATTAAGCTCAATACTTCTGCTCCACCTTTTTGTCTTCTCCTCTCTATCACACTCTCATCTCCACCAAGATACTTTGCAATGACTTCACAAATCTTATTTATACAAGACATCAACTTTGGAATAATCATCAAAGTCGGCACAATACATACTTTATTTCATTACAGAGAAAATACAAAAATACAATTTGATTTGTTACAAGAACTTCATGTGTATCACCACACTGTCGGCCACACATATCTGGGACTTCAATCTTCTTCGAGGAACATGCCATGCTTCGCAAAACATCTTCAAGATCATCTGCAAGATGTGTAAACATCCGATCGGCCATGATTAGGAAGAACATCATCACCCGGAAGTAAATCTTCAATTACAAGCTCAATCTTCAATGCGGACTGTCAACATGAACTAGACACAATCTAGAGACCTCCACAAGCTTGCTTGAATCACAATGACCATCCACACCACTTCTGCTTACTAAAATCATTCTCATCTTCATCCAGAACCTCAAGAACATAGTCTGTCATCACTGTCACATTGGAATAAATGCTTGTGGACCTCCAGACCATGAACCAATTGATTTGTCAATTCACATTGGCTTCCTAAACACTCCACCAAATCCGTAGAACAAGATATTGCATTTCTGAATCTCACCGGACCTATTTGTGTCACTCTGTCACCTCTGAACATCTGCTAGAACCAGTTTTACTCATATGGCCATAACTTCTTCAAATCTTCATGTGGACCTCTCAAATCTTGACTGGATCATCTTTAGACACATATATACATACCCTTTGATGCGTATTCTTTGATCTTCATCTCAACTTGGATCTTCACTTCATAGAGCTTCACTGTCTTCACTGTTCTTCTCTGAGACTAATTTTCTCAATATCCTCAGCACACAACTCATCCAATCCTTGACATCAATGCAACAGGAGTATGTTGACATCAATGACAACACCGGTTAGGCCCATACTTGCAACAAGAACTACATATTCACGTTCCTGTGTCAGTAGCATCCGAAGGGGGGGACTTGATCCCGTGGATATAGGGTATGTAGGCAGTCTGGATGGTGAAGGATGCCCCCAGTACTCAGGTCCCCTGGATATAGAGTATTCTTTTACAACCAACTTCGTAACCTCAATCCTTAATTTAAAGGATTAACTAGATAACTAAAGAAGTCTCTTGGTACTTAGAAGAATCCCCAGGGTGGATTACTTATACTTGGCTTTACCAAAACTGAGGTGTGTACAAGTTGATATTATGTATTCCTTGGTTAACATCCTCAGCACCATGCTTGGACAGACTGTGGTCTCCAGGAAGTGACTCATGGATCCATATTGGACCCGAAGGAGTCAGAAGTCTCTGGCCAGAGCATAATGATTGCTGACCTATTTAGCCTATTTGGTAGTTGTGTTTACCTATTTCGTATTGGCTAGAGTTTTGGTTTGTTTGACCAGCCAGGCCATTTGGCCATCATTTGATCTACCCCATATTGGGTGGTGATAAGGTTTGTTAGACCTAGTTCCATATGAAGCAATTTGCCCAAAGGACAGAAGAGCCCATTTGGCTTTATCTCTGTATGTCCCATTTTGGACACCACAGCCTGATTTGGCTTAAGAATGTTCTGTTTGAACATATGGTACGTATTGGCTGAAGTTTTCCTGAGTACCTAGTCAAAGTCTTGATATAATCCATATTAACATGTTAATTAGGTAAATATTTTGTGAAAATTCAAGTTTGGACCAAGCAGGTCCCTACATGTGGTATCAGAGCAAGGTTCAAACACTCGGCCTGGAGGCCTACTAACTTAAAAATGACAATAATTGGTATTTGAGATAAGAATTGTAATAAATTTATTTACAGTCAATTTGCCTGTTGCAAACCTGAAATTGTAGCAAATGGTAAATTACCTTTCTCCTTGTTTTCAGAATTAAAATGGCGAAAACCTGAAATCTACAAAATTTGTGGGGAAAGGAACTGACCAACCAAGAATTAGCTGAAAACCCACTTGAGAATCCAAATGCCGATATAGAAGCAATTATTAGCTTGTTGACAGAGCAGAGAGATAAATTGGAAAACCCTGAGCAAACTGTACAAGACTTGAAGGTTAGATAGGGGACAATAGAAAACATTCTGGAACCTCAAGATGAACATCGAAATGAGGAAGTACCCATAGCTCAAACAACTAATGAGCCATAGATTCCTAGGTCTCAGTAGGAAACCACCGTATTAGATATCTCACAAGATCTTAAGAAGATAACTCCTCCGAAATTTGACGGTAAATAGGTGGGAGATGCTGTGGAAGGATGGCTCACTGAGATAGAAAAATATTTTGAGTTAAGGAACTATTCAAAGAATATCAAAGCAACTTGGGGAGCTTATCAACTGGAGGGAGAAGCTTCCAGTTGGTGGATAAACATAAAAGAACTATATTTCTATTCAAAGGAAAACCTAACTTGGAGGCAGTTTGTGAGCCACTTCCATGAGAGATGGCTTCCATAGCTATTTTATGATGAAAAGATGACCGATTTTCTGAATCTCAAACAAGGAAATCTCACAGTCCAACATTACTGGGACAAATTTGTGAAGTTACTAAAATATGTTCCTATCTATCAAAGGGATGACAGGTCTCAGGCAAGGAAATTTCTTTTGGGATTAAATACTGATATTGGGGTAGAAGTGGATATGTTTGCCTCTGAGAGCATGAACCAAGTCTTGGAGAAGGCACTCACATGAAAAGAAATTATAGGCACTATCAGTGGCAAATCAAAACTTTTGGGACAAGAAATTTGCTTTCAAGAGGAAAATAGACAATAGGGTCAACAGAGGAGCTCAACAAAACAAGAGGAGAGACTGGGGTAGAACAGAAGCTGTAGGTAATCAAAATCACTAGAATAGTTATAATGGTAATGCTAGAAGGAATGATTGGAAAGCACCACCTCAAAATTCTAATGGACCCCCTAGTTGATCTTTTATGTGTGGAGGGAATCATTATGCAAGGGATTGTTAAAAAAGGAATGGATCTAATCAGCCACAACAACCCTAGCAACATCAAAGGCATGCTACCATCAGGAATCAACAGACTCACCATCAGAATGTACCTATGGAGACAAAAGGTACGCTTTTTGGTAAATCCATAACTATTTTGATAGATACTGGTTTCTTTGAGAATTTTATTTCCCCAGAATTGGTAAGAAAAATGTCTTTGCAAACTAAGAATATGGAATCATCATGGATAGTTCAGTATGGTGACAAGGCTACATAGAGAGTGAACAAGTATGTAAGAGGATCCCTCATTAAGTTTCCTGAACTGGAAACCAAAGTTGACTTATATGTTGCACCCTTGGGAGCTTATGATGTCATAATTGGAATAAGTTGGCAAACGAGTGATAAGGCTAACATAGATTTCTATAACAAGGTAATGGAGTGTGTAGATGATAAGGGCTATAGAGTTAGGATCCAAGGGATTTACAAACCTATATCAGTGGTGACCATTTCTACTATGCAACTAAAGGCAAGGCAGAAATGAGGAAATCATATATTCTTAGTATCTTTAGATGAGAAGGGAGAAGAGAAAGAGGCCCCTACCTTTGAGAATATCCCATTCCTTTGGGACTACAAGGATGTATTTCTTGAAGATCTACATGGGTTACCTCCTAAAAGGGAATTCTATTTTTCAATCGATATACTTCCCGGACCTGTACCTATATCCAAAGCCCCATATAGGATGAACACAACAGAACTCTAAAAGTTGAAAATACAGTTGCAAGAATTGCTGGAGAAAGGGTTGATAAGGCCTAGTGTATCACCTTGGGGGGCACCAGTCCTATTTGTAAAGAAGGATGGGACACTAATGTTGTGCATTGACTACAAAATGTTGAATAAAGCCACCATGAGAAACAGATATCCCTTGCCTCGCATTGATGATCTATTTGACCAAATGAAGAGAGCTTCAATGTTCTCCAAAATTGACCTTTGCTCTGGCTATCATTAGTTAAGGATAAAAGAAGAGGATATTCCAAAAACAACATTTAGGACTAGGTATGGCCACTATGAATTTACTGTAGTTCCATTCAGGTTAATAAATGCTCCTACTGCCTTTATGAATCTAATGAACAATGTGTTCCATGATTTTCTAGATAAGTTTGTGATTGTGTTTCTGGATGACATCTTAATATATTCCAAGGATGAAGAGGAACACTTAACCCATCTGCAGGCAGTCTTACAAAGGCTACGGAAGCATATGTTGTTTGGGAAGTTGTCCAAATGCTCCTTCTTTGAAAGGAGGGTTCACTATTTAGGGCATATCATTTTGGTCGAGGGTATAGCGGTAGATCCTGATAAAATAAAAGCCATCACCGAATGCACTATACCTACAAATGTGACCAAAGTGAGAAGTTTTATGGGGTTGGTAGGGTACTACAAGAGGTTTGTGAATGACTTTTCAAGGATAGCCAACCCAATCACATCTTTGCAAAAGAAGAACAAAAAGTTTATTTGGACTGAGGCATTTTAGGTACTGAAGGAAAGGCTAACGTCACCCCCAATTATAAAGGTGCCTAACCCTAATGGTAACTTCACAGTAGTAACAGATGCATCCATAGAAGGACTAGGAGGAGTTCTTTTCCAAGAGGAAGGAGTAGTAGCTTATGAATCATGAAAACTAAAAATCCATGAAGTCAATTACGCTCCCCATGACCTTGAACTTGTAGCCATAGTTCATGCCTTGCAAAAATGGAGACATTTCTTGTTGGGAAAACTGTTTGAGCTTAAAACAGACCATCAAGGACTAAAATATATCTTCATTCAACCTCATTTGAATGCAAGATAGAGAAGGTGGTTTAGAGTTCCCAAGTGAGTATGTTTTGAGATTGAATATATCAAGGGGAAAGAAAACAGGGTGGTCGATGCTCTTAGCAGGAGGAGACACATAATGGCCATATCCAACTTGCACATAGACTTAAAGCGACAAGTACTCTTTGAGCAAAACACGACCCATGGTACGCTTAGGTTAATGCATCTTTTTCTTATACCTCAATGGAACCTAAGTATTTGGGTTATGCTTTGGATCTCGATGGTCTAATGAGGTACCAGGGAAGAATAAACGTTCCTAATAATGTGGAACTAAGGGGTATGATCCTAACATGCACATAATGCTCCATATTCAGGGCATCTGAGGGTGAATAAGATGTATGCAGATCTCAAAAAATTATATTTCTGGCTAGGAATGAAGAAGGATGTGGTAGACACAGTTGCCAGATGTCTAAAATGTCAGAGGGTTAAGGTAGAACATGTGCATCCAGTAGGACTTCTTTATTTGCATGATGTACCTTGCTATAAATGACAAGTCATAGGTATGGATTTTGTCCAAGGGCTACCAATGACATCTCATAGGCATAATTGTATTTTGGTGGTAGTGGATAAACTCACCAAGGTAGCCCACTTCATACTTGGAAACATGATAGATGATGCACCTACAGTAGCAAAAAGGTTCATAAAGGAAATTTTTAGGTTACATGGAGTCCCCAAAAGAATCATCTCTGATAGAGACGCAAAGTTCACTTCTAGATTTTGGACCACATTGCAGGCTATCTTGGGAACGCAATTAAACTTCAACACAACCTATCATCCTGAGACGGATGGCCAAACAGAAAGAACCAACCAAAATTTGGAAGACCTTGGTATGTATTGCATGGATCAATAGACTAAATGGGAGGAATATTTGCCATTAGTTGAGTTTGCCTATAATAACTCCTTCCAAAAAGCTATAGGTATGGCACCCTTCGAAGCTCTCTACGGGAGACCTTATCGAACACCCTTGAGTTGGGATAAACTGGAGGATAGGATCCTGGTTGGCCCTGAAATGTTGAAAGATATGGATAACCAGGTGCAACTTATTCGACAGAGGTTGAAGGGATCCTCAGATCACCAAAAAAGTTATGCAGATAAGAATAGGACACCCAGAAGATTTCAAGTTGGTGTAAAGGTGTTCCTTAGAGTTTGATCTCATAAAAGTTCCATCTCTTTTAGAAGGAAGAAGAAGCTAGCTCCTTGCTTTGTCGGGCCTTTTGAAGTGCTTGAGGAAATCAATCTTGTAGCTTACCTCTTAGCCTTACCTCCAGCACTGAGCTGAATTCATGATGTGTTCCATGTGTCCTTGTTAAAGAGGTATATACCTGACCCTAAGCATATTCTTAATTGGAACGCCCTGCAGGTGGAAGAACCCAACAAAATAACAATAGAGCCATGCAAAATCATCAAGAGGCGCTAGTTCTAGCTCCACAACAGGATAGTGGACCAATCTAAGGTCTAGTGGGACCAGTACTCACCTGAGAACACTACAGGGGAAGACATAGTGGAAATACAACAGCTCTATCCGCACTTATTTTGAAAACTCTAGTTAATTTATAAACTCATCAAACTTCAAATTTTGCTTAAAGACAATGATGATACAGACAATTATGCTTAGATGATACTCTTTGATTTCGTTATGTATGATAAACTGCTTAATCTACTTTGTTGAAGGATGGATTTTAAAGGTAGGCAAGTATATTGATGGTAAACGATGCTTATTTTTATATTTTGACCTTAATTTTCTATTTCTAACATGCATCAGGACAATGCATAAATTTAGGGGGGAAGGATGTCACAACCAACTTTTATAACATTTTGAGTTCTGTATTTGATTAGAATACTATGCATAATTAATTATTATTTTTTACTTTAAATGTCTAATTGTATGTATTTTATTTTTCAAATGTTCAAATCTTACTAATACACATAAAAGCTATTAAAATTAAATAATATACATATAGTCTCATTAAAAACAAAATAATAAAAACAGTGATGATAATAAATAAATGATTTTTTTAATTCCAATTTAAAATTCTAAATAAATAAATAGTCAAGAAGGGTACACTTCTAGAAAGAGAAATAAATGAGGTTCAACCCCCTCATTTTCAAGTCAAGTTTCAAAGCTAACATTTATTAAATAAATGAGATTTTTTCCACAAGAATTAATTTCAAGTTGGAAAATTTAAATGAGGTATTAAATGGGTTAGACTTGACTCCAATTTTTCCACCATGTGCTTGGAAAATGATTGTTCTAGACAAGGACTGATTTTTTTCTTTAAATAGCATAGAAATGTGAAGGGAAGATACACTTAGCTTTTGGTTGGAGTGCTGGAGCAATTTGTAAGAGCAACCTCCTCTCCTTTATTTTGTTCCTTTCCTTTTTGAATATTGTCCATAGTTATTGTCAAGATGATTTTATGCATTTTACATTTCTATTTAGTTTTGAGCTCATTTTGATGGAATGTCTTAAAATATTTTGCTTAGTTTGGTTCATGAATCCAATAGTTTGATTTAATTGTTGTTTGTATTAGTTAACTAGCCTAGATTAAACTACATAGAAACTTTATTACAATTTGAAAATCATTCAAAAGAAAATTTGTGCAATAGTTTTTGTAACAATTTAAATAACTGTTTGAAAACATTCAAGAGAGAATTCGTGCTTAAGTTTTTGTGAATGCTTTGGTAATTGGAAGTGGCACTTACAACTGCAACATCTAAAAAATTCCTTCACCATTAGGCTAGGTTAGATGTCCATACCCTGTCCATACCTTGTTCTAGAGCCTCATGCAGGCATAGGCAAGGAGGACGCTATCAAAGGTTGTGGAATTTTACTTTAAATTTGCCAATTGTATTTGCTTGAAAGTTTCTAAATCCTTTTCATCAAAACCATTTTGTGCATATCCTGCAATCATTGAGGCATTATGTCAAAATAGCTCATGTGCCTGGTCCTTCCTTCCATGTTTTGCATACATGTCTATTGGATCCACTCCAACTTTAATATCTAACGAAATCCCCTGTCTTTATGCTGTGACGATTGTCCATACCCTACATCAAAGCTACCATTTTGGCACAGGCAGGGAAGACGTTGGCAAAGGTTGAGGGATTTGGCTTTATGCCTACTAATTTTATTTGCTCGAAAGTTTCAAAAACCTTTTTAACAAATCCATTTTTGTGAAATCCTACAATCATTGTATTCCATAAATCGACAACTCCTTGAGGCATTCTGTCAAATAGTAGACGTGCCTTGTCTATGCTTCCACATTTTTTTGCACGTTGTTTGCCAAGTTACTTGCAATTACAGCATCTTACAAAAAAATCCCCTACCTTTATTCCTTAAGGAATATCCATACCCTATGCCCAAGCTCCATTTTCAACATAGGTAGGGGGGAATGCAGTAAAAGGGTTGTAGAATTTGGATTCATGCCTGCCAATTACATTTGTTGAATGTTTCTAAGGCCTTTGCAATAAATCCATTTTGTACAGAACCTGCAATCTTGCATTCATCTCCTTGAGGCATTCTATCAAACAACAGATGTGCCTTGTCTATGCTTCCACATTCAACACTCATGTTACTAGGTCACTTGCAATTACATCATTTGACAGAATTTCCTCTTCGTTATGCTTTGATAGAAGTCCATAACCTGTTCTTAATTGCCCAATTGGCACAGGCAGGAGGGATGTTGGCAAAGGTTGTGGATTTTGGCCTTACACTTGCCAATTGCATTTGTTCGAAAGTTTCAAAAGCCTTTTCAATCCATCCTGCAATTATTTGCATTCCATGAGTCGAAACCTCTTTGAGGCATTCTATCAAACAGTTCATGTTCCTTGTCTATGATCCCATGTTTTGCATGCTTATCCACTATAACATTTCCAACTATAACATTTGATAAATTAAACATACAGTAATTCTTTTGAGCACATGTTAACATGGATAAATAGCATCTATAATGGAATTGCCTTGTAAAAATATTTTGAGACTGTTAAGGAAGTGGGAAAATGGATCACCTTACTTGACACATAGGTCTTGGGAGGATTGAATAAATAGATGCCATTACTTATCAAAATACAAATTTGTAGTCAAAGTATATATAGATATAATTAATTATGTAATATTAAAACAATAAGTCTTAATATTATAAACTGACCTAAATAATAAATTACTTTTATATTTCTATCCCCATATTCCTTGAACAAATAACTATATGTTTGGTATATTATTTATGAATGATTAAGTCGTGATAGTGAATGTATGCAAAATGTTGTATGAATCCTTTATCTACTCTATAAAATAGAAGAATCCTAAGGAATAGATAAATCTTATTATGAGGATTTAGAAGTTTAAGTATTGAATATAAAATTGATTTGAGATGCCTTGGTCAATAACATCCTTTTCACAGTATGAATTTATATAGATAATACTTGATTCATGATTTAAAATTTTACGAAATTAGCTATCTTATTAAGTTCATATGTAATCGTTCATGGAAGGATATATTGCTTCATGAGGTTATTTGGAACTTAGAAGGTAAATAATCAATCTTGCATAATTGTATAGTTACTTTGTGAGTCATGAATTCATATTTAATAATATTATTTATAAAATCAATAATCGCGTGTACATTTCAAAATAATTATTGAATTTGATATTGAAAATCGATTAAGTAATAACTTCTATATTTTGACAATTGAACATCATATTCCTATATTTGAACCTTTCATTTTAAGTTCTTGATACAATTGTTACATGGATGATTTATGCCAGTGATCCTTCTTTAATCTAAGATATTTCCTTGGAATCATGTGAACCATGTTGATATTAATCAAACTAGATACTCAATGATTCCATACACAAATTCACTAATCCAGCAATATCATAAAATTTTAAGTCAACTTTTTAAAATATGACTTATCTATGAATTTGAAAAAAATCAACTCTTTTGACCATATGTGGACACAAGCGAAATGCCTTATTTAAACAAATGTTGACCTTTATGAACGGGTATATAAGTTATTGAGTGTCAAAATGAGAAATGATTAGAAAAATACTTATGCAAGAGTACATTAAATAACTTAAGGCAACATTAAAATTTACGAGGTAAAAATGAATAATAAGTAGAGTAAATGAACTACCTTGTCCCTTGAGTATGAAGTTTCAAAAATGAAGGTCTTTTAAATGAATTAATGTTATAGTATTATAAATTATGACCATGGAGGAATCATGAATGGAATCAAGAATTTCTTTAAACTGGTCATTAATTTGGAAGGTTATAGAACATTAGAACAACTAATTTTATCATTTTTATGTATCAGGAATCATTGTTATTCTTTGATCAAGTTATATTCACAAGTTTATTAACAATAGGAATTAATTAACTTTATAAACCCATTTAGGGAGTTTCAAGTAAACCTCTTGTTGAGTTATTTGTCTCATCTTACAACTTGTATTAAGTCCTTATTGGTTTTAATTAAAAGCAAGTTTGTAATGATCAAGAATCTTTATTATACTTTTCTTCATTATGTCTTAGAGAAGTATCTTTCCTTTGTCAATTTCTTTATTAGTTATTAAAGGTTTTCTTTTCTAATAGATAGGTAAACTTTGTAAACAAATGTCCAAACTCAAACAAATCGCAGTGTTCAATTTTTACGGTACCTCTGTGTTACGTTTACGGGTAATGCCATCGCATTGAACCAAGTACCTTGTGCCTAACATAGCTGCAACAATGATGTATGGGCACCATCCCTCTAAATCATTGGGGAGTAATAAGTGACATGTCGAAGTTAAATCTACAGGAAGGGGAAATCTCCTTGGATATCTCATTAAAAAGATTAACTAAAAAGAAAGGATGAGTCTATTGAAATAGTTGTATGACGATTACCATGATGATCCTTAGAAAACGTTTTAAACTATCAATAGAAAACCTCATCAGACAAATATGTGTACTAGGTAAACCATTCACATATGAAAACTTAAACGTCAAACACTCCCGGGAGGTGTGTTTGCAAATAGTTTCTTAGGAATTCCATCACTATATCACTCGAGTTGGTGGCAGTTGGCGAAGAACTGTTTGGGGAAACTAGGCCTTAGAAAGGGCTGCGTACCTGCTCACAGATGCATCAAACATAGTACAAGACAATACTACATATTCGTGTTCCTGTGTCAGTCACATCTGAAGGGGGGCTTTGATCCCGTGGATACAAGGTATGTAGGTAGTTTGGACGGTGAAGGATGCCCCCAGTACTCAGGTCCCCCGGAGAGTATTCTTTTACAACCAACTTTGTAACCTCAATCCTTAATTTAAAGGATTAAATAGATAACTAAAGAAGTCTCTTGGTACTCAGAAGAATCCCTGGGGTGGATTACTTGTACCCGACTTTGTCGAAACTGAGGTGTGTACAAGTCGATATTATGTATATCCCCTGGTTGACATCCTCATCACAGTGCTTGGGCAGACTGTGGTCTCCAAGAAGTGACTCATGGATCCGTATTGGACTTGAAGGAGTCAGAAGTCTCTGGCCAGAGCATAATGATTCTTGTCCTATTTAGTCCGTTTGGCAGTTGTGTTTACCTATTTTGTATTGGATAGAGTTTTGGTCCATATGACTAGCCAGGATGTTTGGCCATCATTTGATCTACCTCGTATTGGATAGCGATAAGGTCCATTAGACCTGGTTCTGTATGAACCAATTTTCCCAAAGGATAGAAGAGCCCATTTGGCTTTATCTCAGTATGTCCCGTTTTGGACACCGTAGCCCGGTTTGGCTTAAGAATGTTCCGTTTGAACATATGGCCCATATTGGCTGAAGTTTTCCTGAGTACCCAGTCAAAGTCTTGATATAATCCATATTAACATGTTAATTAGGTAAATATTTTGTGAAAATTCAAGTTTAGACCAAGCGGGTCCCTACAAACACTGACACAACCAAAAGAAAAGGTCCCTCTTGTAAGGAGACTAAATAAATGAGTGCACAAAGATTCATCCCTTGTCTTCGATCCTGTAAATAATGTCTTTGACATAGTGCTCTCCAAAGCCACAAAGACCCTCAAAGAAGGTGCTCATGTTCGCATGTGCAACAAAGTCAAGGTTGGAGAGATTGAAACCTTTGGAATTCAAGTTTGGATCTTCACTTTGGCACAATATATGGTTTCGATTGTCCAACCATGCTATGAGATTGTGGATGCCTATGCCAAGTGCTTTAATGTAAGGACAAGGGTAGTTCAAGGAAGAAACTTGTGGGTGGTCATTGTTGCCACTATGAGGGATATGTTGAGGATTGATTATGATCCCATGACTCTTTTTTGTAACTTTTTTAAGTTTCAAATAATCTAGAATACAAGGAAAAATAAACTTAGCTTCTTGAATATGGAGCTTTATTTAGACACAAATATCATAGTTCTACCTCCCATTCCTCTAGCGTTGCCACAATTCACCCAAGATATGCAAGACACTTGTTCCATGATAGAATCTATTTTCAATCTAGACAATGACCACAACATCAATGATTACTAGTTGGGAGCTATTTTAGGCTCAAAACCATTACCCAGAGACAAGCATTTAAGCTTGATTTTTCAGAAGTAATAGCAGATGGACTTGGTTACCAATTGGTCAACTTTAGCAGCCAACTGTTTTTAAGGTACTCCTCTTTTCTGTTACATCTCATTGTATTTCAAAACCCACACTTTTTCCAGCTGTATATGCACCCAGGCAATGTATGATGCTTTAGTAGATGCTTAAAGGGTCATACCCATCTCAATGTGGACCCACATTCTCTCAAAGACTTTTGATTTAAATGAATTTTCTAAACTTTTCCTCACCCCAACCCTCATTGATCTCAGTCCAGAGGACATCACCTTCAAGCTGAGTGAGAAATAGAAAGTTGTCATGACCAATAGTTAGATTCCCTGTGAATGGTTCTTCGACATCCACTATACTATGATTCGGGTGCATGGATTCAAGGAGAAGGTTTTTAGACTCCTAAAGGTTCTCACAGATGAAATCTTGACTCTTGAAATCATTCACCAACTAGACATTACCAATTCACAATATGGAGATGGGAGAAAGAAGTAGACGATTTACGATATTCCCTTGTCTAAAGGGGGGATAAAAGTGAACAAGAGTGGAATAGTGCACCTACTATCCATGAAATTGGCAGAGTTAAGGCTTGACCTCATAGACGATTCCTAGTCTTATGATCCTAGAGATTCATAGCAAGTTGGGTCACAAGGCTAAAGACTAAGGAGGTTTACATTCACCAGATCCATCCAACGATCGAGGCAAAGAAATCACCTAAGGTTGATTCCCTAGATGTATATGTAGAGATACATGAGTTTCCCTCCAAACCACTCCTTCTGAGACTTTCTACAAGCCAATATGTGCCTATGATCCGTCCAAGATCATGACTTTCGGCCTTAGTAAAGCCCTTAAAAAGGATGATTGGAATGAGGAAAAGATCAAAACCTATTGGAAATACAGGTAGGAGATAGTTAAGCCAGAAAAGGCATTTGTGGATGTGAAAAATGACAAAACTTGGGAAATGCTCTTGGGACGCAGAATAAAACTTGTCCACCTCCTATGATACAAGTAACATACATCCTGAAAGGGGTTCTTGGGCACCAACAAAAGAAGAAGCTAGAGAAACTTATGAGCTAGAGGAAGGTAGTGATTCTGTGGAAGAAGTACCTTGGCCTTAAACAAGCCATGGACAATGGCCCCCTCCACTATATTAGGTGGAGGGATATAGCACACAAACTTCGGTCCATTTGGTCCAAATAGATATGGCACCCAGGGCCCAGGGACCTTAGAGCAGAGCTCATGCATGCCCATCCAGTTGGGTAATCAACATACCAACAAGTGACTCGAAAGGGAAAATAAACATCAGAGTAGATGCCACCTAAATTTGTAGTAGAGGTAACCCCTTCTGCCGCCATGGAGACACTCTTAGTGAGTAGCGTAGAGGCACAAATCCCAATGATATCTCTCATAGTAGAGGAGGCTAGACCATCCCTGATGGAGCAACCAGAGAGGAAAAAGAGGAATTAGAAGCTCCAAGAAGACCCAGAGGAAGATGAAGCATTTTTCATGCTACCAACTGGGGCACAGACTGAGCTGATGACCCATGCGGTCACACATGTAAGTGTCTCTCTCCCCTCTTTTGTAAGTCAGTATATTCCTTCACCTACCTTGGCCACACCTATAGCTACAATTTGCCCAATTCTTGCATCCAGTCTTCTGCTTCCCTATGTCTCGTTGCCCTTCATTCAACCTTTTTTCATGCCTTGTTAGTGTAGGGATACTAATGCTATTACTTATTATTTAAATAAGTAATTATGCATTATTCCACACATGGATTTAAACTACCTTAGGTGGTTAGGTGTTGACTTGGAGAGTCCAACACAACTCTCCAAGACACTTGTCGACACTCTTTCTTCCACCTCTTGTTGAGTGTTGAAGTCAACTCCTAAGTCGACTCAACCTCTCTACCCTATATGTACAACTACCTTGTTCATAATCTAGTACTCCAATTTGAAATCATCAATGCCTTAATTGATTCTCCATTTCTAACATGGTATCAAAGCTACACTAATTAGCTTGTTGGTTCATTTGGAGGCAAAAATATCCTATTTGACTTTTCGGGAAAAAATATAATTTTTTTTTAGAAATTTGACATTTTGCAAGTTTTCATTCATAGTTTTTTTTTTTGGTTGAAAATGCAAATTTGTTTTGCAAAAACATTTTTATTGGTTGAACACTCTGTTTGATCACTTATTTTACAGATTTGGGCATTTTATTTGTTGTTTTATTTATAGATTTTGGCGATCCATTTTTCCCTCATAGCCTCTGCCTCCTGCTCAAGGGTTTGAAGCACATTTTGGACGAGCTTTTGGGTGAATTTTTGTTGATTTGGGGCAATTCACTCCCCTGTTGGAGGTCGGCATGATGATTTGGGGTGAAATTTCTAGTTTGGGCACCATTTTTAGCCTCTGGACCTCTTTTTCTATTTGGCCAGGCTTGACCCACTAATGGCATCCACCCTCTGCAAGTCGGCTCAATCAAAGCCGACCTTGTACATTCCAGTCGCTGTTTCATTGTATCATTTATTTTATTGAAGCTCTGTTTGAAGTTTTTTTATTCTCTGCAGCCACCATAACGCTAAGTCTTTGGCGGCTTTATTGACAGATCTGTTGGCTTCCAATATTAGAGGTCGTTAATCCTCCAAACCCTTCTAGCCACTGTATATTTTGTAGGCCATTTTCATTGGTCTGGTCGATGATGGAAGAGTAGGGCGTTGTGAAAACAAATTGCAGATATTTGTTTTTTGGAAGTCACTGTTTATAATCAAGATCAGCTACGCCTTCAACATTTGTAAAGATATCAGCTTGCTGGTTTGGAATGTTGCAGGATGACTTCTACAAACCCTGCCCATGCCATTGCCACATCATTTCATGTTTTGATCGCCATTAAAAAGAAGGGTTCAGGTCTCTATTTTTTGCCAGGGTGGCTTGAGTTTCTGCTTTTCTTCATGCAGAATAGTCTTCTGATTTGATCGATGTTTACAAGTTTTCACCAACGCCTTCTGGTTCATTCCAGATTGGTCGATGTTCAACATTTCATGGCTGGTCAAAGTCCCAGATTGGTCGCTGTTCAAATCTCCTACATTCTCATGGCCGCTTGAAGGTTTCATTTTATTGTTTGATTCAATATTAGGGTTTGCTGTTAGATACCATTCAGTATTATGCATTGTAATCTACTAATAGTTAAGTTACTATAATTTGGTCACATCAAACTGCAATATCGTGATTTATTGTAACTGTTACACTAATTGTAACAATAACAGTTTATGTAACCTAAACATCAAAAACTGCCCACTAGGGTTGTCTTAACCAGCCAATATAACATTTTATGTATCAACAACATCAATGTAACCTTCACTACAAATGCTAACTTCTAGTAATAAATGTAATAGTTAGTGGTTAGCTACCCACCAAAACTAACATTTTATGTTAGAGATACCTCTAGAAAGTTGAATTTGTTAAAAAAATTTGCCTTGAAAAGACTCTAATCTTGCATAGGTGTGTGCAAAGAGTTGATTTTTTTCATTTTACCGTAACTTTTGCCACGGAGGTGAAATTGGGCATATTTATAGATGACATGAAGCTAGTTCAGATATTGACAACGCTGCATCAAGACAATTTGGGAATTGTCCCATTTTTCTCAAAAAAAATTCCGCCTTTGTATAGCAAGTATAATAACTCGAAAAACAATTGTATCTTTTGATTGGTAACTAGAAATTGAGTGCCATTTTTTTAGAAAGTGAATAATTTTTTGAGACTAATCTATTGGAAATGATTTCACACTGATGTTATAAAGTGTCATTTTGTCATTGCAATTAGACTTGCTTAAATTGAAATATGGGGGCGGGGGGGGGGGGGGGGGTTCATAGAGTTGTGTCGAGAACACTTCCACAGAAATATGTCAAGTACACTACCACTTCTCCTTCATCATTCTTCAATATTTTTTCTGCAATGCATTGAGATGTGTCAAGAACATTTTCATATCACCATCACCTAATGCTACATGTGCATCCAGAGTTGATTCTTCGAGGACTTCCAGAGATTCATCACAACAAAAGATTGATACCCTGTGACACATGGGGATGCGTCCCTTGCTCCTCCAGCCCCGTCCCCATCCCCTATGGCATTTCGGGGATGGGGGGACGGCAGGGGGCGTCCCTGGAAAACCAAAAAAACATGAAACAACGCGGGGATGACTCCTTTTTTCAGGCGATGGCAGGATTGCAAAGGGGGATGTCTAGCCGTCCCTGGGACAGCCGAGGATGTCCCTCGACCGTCCAGGGACAGCCAGGCGTCCCCAACGGACAACATAAAAAAAAAGCCTAGATTAAAAAAAAAAACACTTTAGCGTGAAAAATATGATTGTTTTTTACGGCGTGGGCCCCTTTGAAACAATGGAAACCCTAAAAAGCAAAACCTTACATAATGTAACATTCATAAATTTATTTTTAGTTTCAACTTTCATTGTTTGGCGTTTGGCTCGACGGTAGTTCCTGCGATTGGCGTTTGCATTCGAACTTTGACCTTCAGGCTTCATATGATTGTTTGGCATTTGGCGTTTGCATTGCCTTTGGCGTTTGCTCATTGTATCATTGGCTGCGTTCAACGGTCATTCTGATTTATCATTTCTAGGGGGCCTACGTTCATCATCAGCATTGGCCCTGCATTCAACCCCATCAGCATTGGCCCTGTGTTGATAGGTTTTTTTGTTCCTGCATATTGAAAGTGTTTAACATTTAACAAACTTGCATATTGAAAGTGTTCAACTTTAAACAGAGATTGTTAAGCTTGCACATAAAGGTATGGTACTAGTTTTTTTTTGTTTTTTTATTATTTTTAGGGGCATTTTTTTGAGTTTTAGACTTATACTTAGTTGTAAATTTTTTTTATTTCAGTTCTTAGTTCTCTCATTGTTCAACCTCTCAAGACTCAAAGTCAAGACTCAATTGTGAAACAAACACAAAAAAAAAATCAAAATGAGCAGCAGTGAGGAAATGAATGAAGTGAGCAGTGAAGAAGTTGAAGTTCAAATGACACATTCTGAAACCCAAAGCACACCAGCAAGTTCTATGAGAACTAGTGGAACTCCAAAAGACCGTTTTAAATGCCCTTCAAACTCTCTTCAAATACATGCAAAAGGACCCTTCAACCCCAAAAAACCATTGTTTTAATTTTCCACCAATTTGACCGGTCCTAAGGCTAAAAATTTAGGGGGCAACAAGCATTGGATGTGTCATATTTGCAACAATGATTATCATGGGAGCTATAGTAGGGTTGAACATTTATTGAGTGAGAGTGGCCATGGGGTTAGAGTTTGTGGAGGGATAAAATTGGAAGAACAGGTTGAAATGCTAAAGTTGGTAGGGGAAAGTGAGGAAAAACATGCAGCTACTTCTACTAAGAGAAAGCATTCATTGCAAATGCAATCTATTGATGAACATTCAAATCTATCAGTTGGACAGGGATTTGGACAACATGAGCATTGTGATAGGTATAAAGGCAAGAAGAATGCCACTTCTACCACAACCACAAGTGAAAAAATACAGTGATAGGGATGATGAATATGCAAAAGCGTGAGATAGGCGATGATTCAGTGGCCAAGTTTTTTTATGCCCACACCATCCTTTTTCATTTGGCAAGGTCTCCTTATTTCAAAAACATGTTGAGAGATGCAATAACAGTGGGATCTTCTTATGTTCCTCCTAGAGAACATAGATTGCATACCTCCCTCCTTGACCAACAATATTCAAAGGTGAACATAGTAATGGAGGAGATGAGACAAACATGGATTAGGACTGGTTGTTCCATTGTGATGGATGGGTGGACCGATATTTGACATCGGCCGCTCATTAATATTATTGTTACATGTCCTTTTGGTTCATACTTTCTTAGAGCGATTGATTGCTGTGGGAAACGTAAGGATGTTGATTTCCAATTTGCCCTTTTGAAGGAGGCCATAGAGGAGGTTGGGTCTTCTAATTTTGTGCAGGTTGTGACAAATTCAACTCGTGTTTGTAAGTTGGCTGGATTGACGGTTGAGAGTGCTTACAGACACATTTTTGGACTCCATGTGTACATGCTTTGAAGGACATTGGAAAAATAGAATGGGTGAAGGTAGCAGTGGCTGAATCTAGATCAATACAAATGTTTATATGCAATCATCAAACTTCACTTGCATTATTCTGATCCTATTCAAAGAAAGAATTCCTCAACCAGTTGAGACTAGATATGCTAGCTATTTTATTTTACCAGAGAGGATGCTGGAGGTGCAAGATGCTCTACAATCCATGGTGGTTGCTTGAGAGTGGAAAAAGTGGGCTCCATAAAAAATAGAAGAAGGACAGAAGGTGAGAGACATGGTGCTGAATGAGAGTTGGTGGTCCAATATCAAGTAAGAAATATGTACTTGAACTTCATATTTTTGAATTTTTCATTTTTTTTATGAAAATGCAATTTATCTATTTAAATAAAATAACACTTCACAAAAAAATAACGGGTGGTTAAAAAGCACACCCTAAGAGTCACATGGGCTAAGCCTAGAAATATTTAGAACAAAGTATCAAAGGGTACAGGACCCATACAAAAACAAAGAAAAAACATAATTAAGCAGCGAATGCCATTCCTGCAGATGGCGGATCCCTGTCATCCGGTTTCCCCCAAATGTCTGCGGGGTCCGGGTTGACATCAGGCATAGCCCAACCACCTTCATTTTCCTATTCTTCTTTCTGAACATTTGGCTCCTCGTGTTGAGGTGAGATAGCCAAATTTAACCGAGGGAAAACCTTAGTATTATCCCACCTTGTAGATGGTGGATGTGAAGAACTAGGAGCATTCCAGCTTGCATTGTCCATTGCATGCCAACCAACATTACCTGCATTATCCATAACGGGCCACCCTGCGTTATCCCCAGTTGCACTAGTAGCATGACTAGAGGTCCATCCACACGGACGTGGAGAGGCCAAGCGTCTACCCCAGTGAGCACCACGACGCAGAGCAGGCTGGGAGTGAGGCCGAGAATCTCTGGCCGAACCACTTCTGCGTCTGTTAGGAGAGCGAGCTTTGTCAGAGGATGGTGAGGGAGGAACACGAGCCACAGTGCAGGGAGCATTCCCCCAATGATCCAACAACTCTTGTAAGTGAGCCACTTCCAAGGCAACTTTGTTAGCTTGCACTTGAATCTGCAGGAGAACATTAGAACAGATAATAGTTTTAATGTACAGAGAAACATTAGTTCCAATTTTGCTTTCTGAAAATATACAAGAATTACGATCTTTCCATAATGCAAATAAAATCTCCACCCTGAAAATATGCCAGATTTGAGTAAATCTTTCAGGAAACCTAGGTGAATCACCCAGCAGGATGATTTGCCAGGTTAATGGCTCAGGTCTGAAAGGCTGAAAAAAATCATGAATCCATATCTAGAATTGCTGAGCTTTGGTGCAATACCAGAAGAGATGCTGAATCGTTTCAGCCTGTCCACAAAAAGGGCAATGAGGATCCTGGACCCCAAGGTGAAACAACCTAGTACCAATAGACAAGTCTTGAAAGAGAATGCACCAGGAAAAATGAGCAAGTTTTGTCTCAAGAATGGCAAACCAAATAGTTTTAAAATTGGAATGCCAAAGACTTAAAGAGCTATGAATAAGCCAGTGCTTATTAAGAGTGGCAACCATGGGTAAATGAGGTGAAAGCCACCTGTAATCCATCCGTGGCTTGAAATGATGCAAAGGTGTGTCTGGATACCATTTCCAGTCCTTCCACCATGGCTTGTTGGACTGAATTCCAACCTTGTGCAACATTTCAGGTGGAATAGCCATGATGATTCTGTCATAAGTAGGCTTATCAACTTTTGAAAGAGAAAATTTTACACGGAATGTTTCCCAAGCCAAAAGGCTCATAGTGGGTCTGTGAAACAGGACCTGAAGGGTCTAAACACCTTTTTTGTGAAATTTGAGAGCCTTTAAACATTGCAATTTAGCCAAAGGTTGAGTTGCAGAAGTTAGGAAAGGTGACCACCAAATATTAAGGTGATTGAATGAAATACTAGCACGAAAACCATCACCAACCCAGCATAACCAAGGTTTAATTTTTTCCCAGGCTTTCCAAATGCTCTTAACTACAAATGTCCCTGAGATTTGAATTGGTTCTCTCATGACAAGGAGAGTAGAAAAACCAATTCCTTTCCAAGCCGGTTTGTGCATAGGATGACCCATTTCAATGTTATGCCGAAGTAAAACCTTCCATGCCTTACAATCAGTGAGCGCACGAATAATCCATTTGACCGCCAATGCAGTTCCTTGGCAGTGAGTAGAAAGAATACCAAGTCCTCCAGAATCTCTGGGAAGGCAGCAAAATTCCCATGCAACACGGTGAAAACCATGGCGAGTATCAGAAGAGGTCCATAGGAAATCCCGCAAGAGTTTTTCTAGTTTGGCATAAGAGCTTTTTGAAGGAGCCCAACAAGAAGAATAATAAACATGGGTTGCAGCCAAGATCTTAGAACAAACCTGAAATTTACCAGCCAGTAAAAGAGGCTTAGTAATCCAGACGGCAAGTTTTTGCTCCACACGGGTAAGAATAACTTACCATAGGGTGGCAGAAGTGCCCTGGAATGCAAAAGGAATACCCAGGAATCTAAAAATGGCCAACCCAACACCAGCCATATTGCTGAAGCCAATGAGGAGTGGGAAGTATAGACTGTTTGTAGCATAATGTCTTGTGCTACTGAATGGAAGAACCTGAGGCCAAACAAAAGGTCTCCAGACAACCAAGAGCATTTTTAATTGAATTTTCTTCTTCCAGTAAGGTTAAAAAGGAGTCATCAGCAAAATGACCATTAACCAGCTGGCTGGAACAATTTGGTAAAGAAATACCATGAACAAGCCTATTGGAAATTGAATGAGCAAGAAGATAACCAAAACCTTCTGTTGCAAGAACATACAGGCTTGGGGCAAGAGGGCATCCTTGGCAGATTGATCTGAAAAGGCCAAAAGTATGAGACTGCTGGCTATTGATAGTGATGCAAGTAGAAGCATCTAAAAAGAGCATTTTGACTGATTGTATAAAAGAGGGTCCAAACCCTAATGCTGCAAGCATTGGAAGGATAAAACACCATTCAATGTGATCATAAGCCTTAGCAAAATCTTTTTTTAAAAAAATTGCTTTTTGGTTTGATTTTCGGGCCCATTCCATTCCCTCCCAAACAACAATGATATTATCTAATATATATCTAGACTTAATGAACCCTGTTTGTTCAGGACGGACAATCAAAGGAATCAGGTTGTGGAGTTTGAGCGAAAGGGCTTTAGTAATGATTTTGTAGGAGACATTGAGGAGGGTAATGGGCCTCTAGTTGCAGATATCCTCCGGATCACCAGCTTTAGGTATGAACTTAATGTTTCCTTGATTTATAATATTTCCTAAAGAAGTGGAATGAAATGCTTCAAGGTAGACATTGTGTAAATCTTTTCCTAAACAATCCCAAAGGGCTTTGTAGAACCCATAAGGAAAGCCATCAATTCCAGGTGCTTTCCCATCTGCCATAGAGCAGACAGCTTCCTTAAGGTCTTCAATGGTCAAAAGTTGATCACAGAAGCGAGTCTGGGTAGAGGACAGCCTGTTTGGAACAACAGCAAGACAATCATGCAAAGTAGTTTGTCACTCAAGAGTGTAATCTTGAGCAGTGAAACCTTTTTCATAATGTCTTACAAAAGCCTGGAGAATGTCTGGTAGATCTGTATGAATAGCATTGTCCTCTTTGATTTGCTTAATACCGTGTGAGGAATGTTTGGCTCGAAGAGCAAGAAAGAACTCCTTAGAAACACAGTCCCCAATTTTCTAGCCAGTGCATTCTGGCTTTAAGTTGTGCTCCTCTAGCAGCATGGTAGTCAGCCATTTGTTTTTGATGCCGTAAATGGGCAACAAGGACTTGCTTAGAAGGAGAAAAAGGATCAGCAGCCAAGGCCTTAGAAGCAAATTTCAAAGCAGTGACAGTAGCTTCATTAGCCCTTCTCCTGAAATTGGCCAGCTGATGGCCATAGATGCGAAGAAACCTTGCTGTGCTGGTAATAGTTGAAATGTGTGCCAAGGTGGGTTGATGAGCAAGCAAGGAAGTGTTCAGAAAAAATTGAGATTTCATGACGCGTGGCTGAGTGAGCTGCCACTCAATGGTAAACTGAATTGGAAAGTGATCTGACAACGTCACATCCACTAATGGCTGCACAAGAAGGGTGGATGATGTGGAGAAGTTAAAAAAAGATTGCGCAAAAATCATAGCACGATCAAGGTATTTAACATTTAAAGACCCTATCACTTCCAGCCCGAAAATTGCACCAAGTATGCCATAAAGGATTGGAGTGACGGTAGCCAACATTGGGATAAAAAAATCCCAATTTATTGGGCATATGGAACCACGCCTCTCTTTCGCTAGCTGGCCACTGAAAAGGAAGAATACCATCCTTGTCAGTAGCCATTTCAACCATATTAAAATCTCCACAAATAAGCCACGTTGCCACAAGCAATGAATCCACAATCCACCGCCACAAAGCAGATCTTTTTGACGCATCATTTGAAGCATAGACATTAATAATCCCAAAAGAGTGATTATTAATATTAAGAAGTGTCCAGACTAACCGGTTCGTGGGATCCACCCCATGATCCACCAATGAATCATGCCACTGAGGGGACAAACGAGTAGTTACATGACCTTTGCCAGCCTCATGGGTAGTGGAGAATAGTTTACTAGCTGGCCAATTACAACGGCAAGCCGAAGACAAAAGAAAGCCTGTAACGAACATAGTACTTTGTTTTTTTTTTAAATTATTAGTATTAGTATTACTTAGTTACTAATAACTATATTACTAGTGTTAAATTGAAAATTCAAATTGTTAATGTCTTACTATTTTTAAATTTTGTTTGCAGATATATTTGCTCTATCATATCACTTGTTGTGAGGGTGATCAGGTGTGCAGATACAGACTCTCCTAGCCTTGGAGAGATTTATGAGACTTTTGATAGCATGCTTGATCAAATGAGGCAAGCAATTTGTGCCAAGGATCCTGAATTACAATTCTATGAGCAACATATCAGACCTATTGTCACAAAGAGGTGGAACACAATGAACACCCCTCTTCATATGCCTACCTATGCTCTTAATCCGAAGTGGTTGCACCTAGACTTGGCCGAATGCTTCCTTCTGAGGATGATGAGGTAATGGAGGGGCTTATGGCAGCCCTTCGTAACATGTATGGCACTGAGGAGGTAACTATAGTTAGAGAGTAGTGGCTTCAGTTTTCTGAACTTCAGGGTCCTACATTCAGCAAACCAGAGGCTAGGATGGATAGGGCCACCATTGCACAAAAAAAACCCATTGGATGCTAGAAATTTCATGGGAAGGACAAACCAGAGTTGAAGCAACTTGCTATTCGTTTACTCTCATAGATTGCTAGTTCCTCTACTGCAGAGAGGAATTGGTCCACCTATGGCTTCATCCACTTGATCAAGAGGAACAGGCTTACCTCGAAACGAGCAGAAAGACTAGTTGCAGTTCATAGTGCCTTGAGACTTTAGGATCGGTAGACTACTGAGTATCGACAGACTCCAGCAGCACGTTGGGATGTTGATCCTGAAGATGTTAGGTAGATTGACGAGGAGGAGGTGCAATCAGGAATGGTTGGAATTCTATTGGATGATCCACTTCAGGCAGAGAGTGGCAGTGACACAGATATTTCTTTTGATATTGATAACTCGAATAAGGCATAGACATTAGATTGTTGTATTTTGAAGTTTGAAACTTTGGGTTTAACAGTTAACTTTCACTTTAATTTTAGAATTTGAACAACAAAATGCTTTAATATTGCTGTTATGAATCTTCAATCTCATGATTATCTTTATTGTTATACTAGTGTTACTATTTATTGTTTATTAGTTTACTCATTAATGTTCATTGCAATGTTTATTATTTAAACTTGTTACTTTATACTTTATAGTTTATAAATTATAGTTTAAACTTTATAGTATTATACTGCTGTCATGATTTGTGATTTTATCATTTATTCACATATGGATATTGTTAATTGTTGTTAATTTGTAGTTGTTATCAGTTATCACTTATTGTCTATATATTATCTCTATTTCATATTGATATTTTGAAAAATTCATATATACATATATATTGAAAAATTCATATATCGATGTCCCCCACTGTCCCCAAAAATTGGCCCTCAGACTATCATCCCCGAAATGCGTCCCCTGCCGTCCTCGTCCCCTTGTCCCGAAACACCATAAAAAATAGTTGATATTAGTTCATTTGTTTCTACATATTTCAGAGTTGCTTCACAAAAATCTTCTATAGAATCTTCAAAGCAGGACTTCACATTGGATTTGAATTGCAGCCATATGGCATGCAATTGACATTCCACACATGGATCTTGCAAGTATTGCAAGACTATCACTTTCAGTTGTATTGTGTCAAGTGCACTTCCATTGAGTCGTGTCCATAACACTTTCTTATTTTCTCTCTTTTGGAGGAAATATTTTTCCCATAGGGTTTTCTTTCTTTCTGCACCTTATGAGAGATGCATTTGTACATGGGTACCTCATTAGGCCTAGTAGCCAGGACCCATCATTATTATGCCCACCTAAGCTGTGCTTAAGGGGGGTGTTAGTGTAGGGATACTAATGCTATTACTTATTATTTAAATAAGCAATTATGCATTATTTCACACATGGCTTTAAGCCACCTTAGGTGGTTAAGTGTCGACTTGGAGAGTCCAACACAACTCTCTAAGACATTTGTCGATACTCTTTCCTCCACCTCTAGTTGAGTGTTGAAGTCAACTGCTAAGTCGATTCAACATCTCTACCCTATATGTACAACTACCTTGTTCATAATCTAGTACTCCAATTTGTAATCAACAATGTGTTAGTCGATTCTGCATTTGGGGTGTGTGCAAGAAGTTGAGTCCACTTTTTGGCCAAAAAGTGGAAGTGTTTTCCCTGATTTTTAAATTTGTCACATTTGACCTAAAAATTTGAAGCACTTAAAGGTGGAATTTTGAAAAAAGTCCGTAAATATGAAATGTATTACTTCGATTCTAGTTTCCAAATATGTAATTTTTTTAATACTCAGATGATACAAATTGATTTTTAATAGGCGTTTCTAAAAACCACTGTTTAAAAGTCATTTTTTTTTACTATACCATGTACGTGTATGTCATCCATATTTTGACCTAAATAATTATGTTTTTCTAAATCCTTTTGGGAAAAGATTCTTAACTCACTGAAGCACATTTTCTGTATTTTTTTTGTAATTTTTTATTGAATATTTTTTTTTGTTAATTTTTTATTGTCTATTTTTGGTGTTTTAAAAAATCGTCATGTACATCACACATAAGATGACCTAAACTTATCATTTTTTGAATTTTTTTTTTCAAATTGAAAAGAATTTTCTGAAGTACGTTTTCATACATTTTTTTTACAAAAAAATATTTTGATAAAAAGTTATTAAAATATTAAAAAACTCTGATAATTCAAGTTTATGGACCTGTTTCATCAGAAATTAATTGAAAAATAGAAAAATAATCCAATTGTAAAAAAAATTACATATTTGGACTCTACATTGTCTCATCTATAATAAGTTTTAATTTCGTCAAAAAATTCTGCAAAAAAGCGTTTAGACATATGCCCAAAGTCACTATTTTGTTGTGACATTGACAGGACCTTCAACTTGCAAGTCAAACCAGGTCCAAAGCCAAGGGTCGGGTTCCTAAGCCTTTTTTTTGACCTAAAACCCATAGCAAAAATAGGGTCGGAAATTCAAATTTTATGAAACGGGATCTCGTTTCAAGAAAATGAGATCCCGCTTTTGGCTCGGGATCCCAAGCATAACGAGATCCTGTTTCATAAAAAGCGGGATCCCATTTTGGTTTACTTGATATCGGGTATTTTTCTAAGTCCGAAACTTTCACCTTAAGTGGACTCATCTTTGTGCATTTACCCTTTGTAACATGCCTCAAATCCATTTTCCACTCAAATTCACCACTACACCAGCCACCCCTCATATCCTAATATTATCTCTATTTTATCTATCCACACTCACCATGCCATCTCCACTACCTCGTGAGGCGATACTAGCTCCCCATCGATAGAAAATCGCCATCCTATATGGGCTTTTGCAAGGAGTTCCTTTTGTGGGAGGAGTCATACAATCTCAACCTACTTTCCAACAATAGATGCAACGTGTGTGTCAAGTGCGGGAGGTGAGGATAGAAGCCAGGAGACATAAAGAAGGGAAGGCCCTAGCTTGGCCTTGTACGAGGTCATTGTATGACCCGACACAACAATCATTGATGATTGCTCATATGACTCCCAATGTAGACAAGCCTTAGGAGTAGATGCACCCTGAAGATGATTCAATTCATGCAGTTGGGATGAATCTCACACAAGATCGCCCATAGGATTGAGTGGAATTAATGGAAGAGACCCAAAAATTTGTTACAACATATTTTATCAAGGTAAGTTAAAAGATGGAGAAAAGGGAGTTAGAGCTATCCTGAATAAAGGATACAGTGAGCCAATTGTAGGAAGAGTTAAATGCATAGGAGCAGGAGGTGAACAGATTAACCTTGAAGATGTAAGCGTGAGCCACCTAAGAATGTCATTAGGCTTTGCAATTTCAATAGGTGGCACTGTAGTCTGAGCTAGACAAGACAAGTTGAACTTGGAAGGCTATAGGAAGAGGATTGAGAAGGCAGATGAATAAGAGAAGAAGATAATGGAAGAATCGACATAGCTCCATAATGCCTCGACTAAGTTGAGGACCATGAATGAATCACTTGAGGCTCAACTCGCCGCTAAGGAGTTGCAACTTTAGCAATAGAAGGTAGAGATGCAAATAGTAAGTCATGCACCATAGGTGATCCAAGTAATAATGGACCTATATGCATCCCACTGAGCCAAAATAACTAATAGTGTAACAAAGCCTAAGCGAGCACTTAAGTTCATCTCAATTGTTAGTGTAGGTTTTTTTATATTTATTTTTCCTACACATTATTAAGCATACTTAGGTTATTGTAGACATGGTTTATGTGAGGACACATGGTGTAATGCATCGATTACATGTGTCACTCTCACCCACACTTGGGTGGTTGAGTCTCACACCCTCTTTTTTATGCCACCTCACATAACCACTATCTTGTCTCTTTCTGAGTAGGTTATGCCACATGTTTGGCATTTTCCAAGTAGGTATAACTCCCACCTAATTTGGTTATTTGGGAGTTATTACCCCTCTTGGAATTATATGCCCACATTATGCTATATAATCAACACTCACCTCTCCCTTCCAAGCTAGTTCAGATGAGCTCATATCAGCTCAGTCAGTTCAAGGGAGTGTTGATGCATATTGTATCATTTTGAGTGTGATAATATCATTATTATGTTATTGTACCACATTCCAACAATTCATCCTCCTTGCTGCTCTTGTATAGAAGGCTAATCTTGGTTTTGTAGGTGATCCTGGATGCTTGAGTTCATCATTAACTCTTACATGGTATCAGAGCGGGATCTGTAAGCTCCTTCTCGAATTGGGAGAAATTCAGCAATGAGCTTTTTTTTTGGTGCGTTTTTAGCTTAAATGGACCGTGCCATCGCGTCCAGAAGGCCCAAAAACCCCTATTTTCATATATAATTTGTCAAATTCCAACAAAGTTAAATTTGGGGCAAAATTTTTTTTAGGGCCTTGAGTTGTATGGCCCCATGTCTGTAGTGTACGGTACGGAAAATATTTTTTTAATAAATTTATTTTCCGAGTTATCAAAAAAACTAATATTTGTTTGCAAAAAAAATCACAATTTTTTATTGTAAAAAGGCTTTGTTGTAAAAGTTTTTTTGAAAAAAAAAATCAATTTTTTTTTAATTGGGGTAGTACCCCTATGCAGTGCCTACGTAGAGGTACCATAGGTACCACTTGGGCCCCGCACCCCTCTAAGGCTGCATAGGCCTCTGTTGGGCCTCGTACCCCTCTTTAAAGAGGCTGCAGTAGGGTTTGCGGACCCCTTCTTAAAGGGGTCGTGTGGTGGCGGCTATGCCCCCCACACAATCTTATTTTTAATTTTCATCAATTTTTTTTTATAAAAAAATTTAAAATCAATAAAAATATTGTTGTATGACTTGTAACCTCCTCGGCCTTTGTGTCGTCTGCAACCTTTTAGAGACACTGCTACATTTAGTGGTCATTTTGACTTTTTCGCAAACCTTTGCAAGGTTCTAAATTTAGCTAGAGGTCATCTAATTCTGGCAGATTTTTAAACTATTTGGTTATAACTAAATTTGGCGGCTTCCATAAACTTGGCGACAGTTTCGCCAAATTTGGCAGAAATGGTTTTTTGAATTTTTGCCCCCTCACCATTGCATTTTTCAGTTTGGAAGGCAAACTTCGAAGGGCGATATCTCAGCCATACGGAGGCATTTTTCAGTGAATTGTTTTTGAAAAGGGGTAGAATTTCACACTCTTCGCAGTGGTAGAATAAGTTTTTTCTCAAGTGATCCACATTTTCCAGAAAATTAGTTTTCTCATCAGATCTGAAGGACAATTCTCATTTTTCTGAACTTCAAACAGTTGTCACTTTCACATACGACCTCAGATCGAGAGGATTCTTTTTTTGAAAGTTGATATTTTTCTGAGCACTACAAATTGGTGCTATGTTGAAGTTCTAATACTAAGATTGTTTTATACTTTTAGTATTTGGGTCTAATTTTGGACATTGTAAAACTCTGGTAACAACTCCAGAATTGTAAACACACTAATTATAAAGTGCCACCATCATATTTTTCTAGGGGAATCATTGATTGACTGAATTTGGGGGGTGATCTTGTGGTGATTGATTGCATTCTTTTCTTTACTGTGTGTTCTTACAATGGGGAAACATAACATTGAACTCCTAACTCCATATAATTATGCAACATGGAAACAATTAGTATGGAATTATCTAAGGGGAAAAGGTTGCATAGGCTATTTAAAAGAATCTATTCCTGAACCTACTGATGTTGGTGCAAAAGCTCTGTGGGAGATCAATCTTGAGAAGACTCTTGGGTACATTTATTCATTTGTCTCTGTTGATTTACAGTTTCATGTTTTATCATACAAGACACTTAAGGAGGCTTGGAAGATTTTTGAAAAATTGTATGGTAAAACTGACAAGATTAGGGGTTATCAGATTGATAATGATCTAATGAATCTTGATCCTAAAAGTTTCAACCACATCCAAGACTATATCTCCAAGATAAAGCAACTTAGAACGTAGTTAAAGGATTGCAAAATTGATAAGGAGGATTTACAATTGATTCTAAATGTGCTATCGAAACTTGGTCCTGAGTATTCAGTATTTGTTTTTGGCTTTCACACCAATCGGCTTTCTATGGGAGTTGCATATGTTGAGCCTACTTGTGATGTATTTTCAAATATTCTAATCCAAGAGGAAGTGAAGCTAATTCAAAGGGGACTCATCATGTCTTCTAAGTCACAAGCATTGGTGGCTAGTGAGCCTAAGGTACAAAAAGAATCAGGGAATCATGAACATAAACAAAAGAAGAAAAAGAACAAGCCACATAAAGAATCTGAATCTTCTTCCTCGAAAGGGGAATTATCTAAAAACGAGAAGCCCACATGTGCATATTCCAAGAAATTAGGGCATGATGAACATCAATGTTACTTAAAACAAATTGATGATTTGAAACATCTTTTAACAAAGAATAAAATCAATTTGCCTTCAGCTATGTCAAAGGGTTTGAACATCATCTTTTTCTAATCCAAAGTCAGAGAAACAAAAGGGGCAAGCACTTGTTGTAGTTGCAGATTTTGAGTCAGGGAGATGGATCCTTGATTCTGGAGCTTCACATGATATGGCTTTATCATAGAGTATGTTCTCTTAATTTGAAACTTGCTCATCACCAAACATCCTAATGGATAACAACACATATATGCGTGTTTGTGGGAAAGGATCTATTGACATAGATTAAGGATCATTCAATGATGTCCTTTGTGTACCTTCATTGTCAACCAATATCCTTTCTATCTATCAGATCACACATGGTGGGGAAGGAAAGAGTGTTGAGTTCACACCAGATTCTGTGATTATTCAGGATTTGTATAGCAGTGATATTGTTGCAATTAGGAAGGTAGATCATCAATCTTGAGTGTACACCTCTCATATTTTTCTCCCATTGTTCCTTCAACTGATGTACACACTCATGCATCTGGTTTGGACACTTTTGAGGAGATTCAATATGGTCAAGTGAATCTTGGTATTCTTTTAACTGAGGTTCTAGAGACATGTGTTGATATTCCATCTCCTACATTGATTGTTGTTTCTGATGATACTGGTACTGCTACATCCATGGCTCCTATTGATTCAGAGCAGCAGGACATTCATTGTCTTCCAGACACAACTACTTGGGATGAGTACTTGACAGACATTGCAGGTTTGTTTTGTGAGTCATATCTTGTAGACTTGGAGGACACAATTGAATGCATACATCTTCTCTTTGATGAAGTTGCTTCGGCTTCTTCAGATGTTGAGGGGGAACCTTTTGACCCTCTTGTTCTTTACCCACACAATCATTCCTCACAGTTTAACATAACTGTGGCTACTATTGAGCAACATTTGGAGGAGACACCTTTGTCTTTAGAGGAGATATCTTTGTCTTCAAATTTTGTTCTACATCCATCTCCACTAGGTTTTGGATTGTCATCTTATGCAGAGTGGCCTAGAACACATGATTTGATGGTGATACATTTCAACATCGACATGGGGACACCTGAGCAGAGTTCAGAGACATCATACATTTTCATCATTCTTCCTACATATTTCTTTCAGGAATGGGAAGATATTCTGCATACATTCTTGGTCTTGTTTCTTCCTAAGGGGAGGAATATTATTCGGCGATCGTGGATCATGTTCAACATTCATTGTCAGGCATCTACCATTAGTGCAGGAGACTTTATTTTGGGGGGGCTGCATCGTCTCTCTTTTCCTCTCTTGGGGGGAGTTTTGTCCTATGGGTTTTCTCTTTCTCATCTTTTGAGAGGTTTCATCATTGTACATGGGTACCTAACATGGCCTTGTAGCCGGGACCCATCTTTGCATTGTTTCATCCTTTCACCCACCTAAGCTATGCTCAAGGGGGGGTGTTAGTGTAGGTTTTTTTATATTTATTTTTCCTACACATTATTAAGCATACTTAGGTTATAGTAGACATGGTTTATGTGAGGACACGTGGTGTAATCCATCGATTACATGTGTCGCTCTCACCCACACTTGGGTGGTTGAGTCTCACACCCTCTTTTAGCCTTTTATGCCACCTCACATAACCACTATCTTGTCTCTTTCTGAGTAGGTTATGCCACATGTTTGGCATTTGCCAGGTAGGCATAACTCCTACCTAATTTGGTTATTTGGGAGTTATTACCCCTCTTGGAATTATATGCCCACATTATGCTATATAATCAACACTCACCTCTCCCTTCCAAGCAAGTTCAGATGAGCTCATATCAGCTTAGTCAGTTCAAGAGAGTGTTAATGCATATTGTATCAGTTTGAGTATGATAATATCATTATTCTGTTAGCGGCACCACATTCCAGTAATTCATCCTCCTTGCTTCTCTCGTGTAGAAGGCTAATCTCAATTTTGCAAGTGATTCTGGATGCTTGAGTTCATCATTAACTCTTACACCAATTTCCCAGAGGCTCATCGTTTAGATAATGGATGAAGTAGATCACACACTCCAAATCCTCGCTCCTAGTGTGTCTCAAGATCAGGATGTGCTAGAAAAATTATACAGTTTTCCTGATGAAGCTCTGATGTTGGCCGATGTTGATAATCGAGGTACATCGCAGCTACAAAGGTGAATGAGGTAAAAATCAAGAACAAGGCCGCCCTAAAGTACAAGTCTCAATTAGTAATTTTAAAGCAAGCTATGAGGGAAATGAGGGGCATATTGGTCCATTGGTGCAACTAGAATTACCCTCCACTTTCTAAAATGATGATGTAGTGTTTAGTGAAGTAGGGTATAGGGTGGCACTCACTAACAAGAAAGTAGACTAGACATCTTTTTAGGGCTAGGTATAAACACTGAGTGTCACAAAAGTGGAGACAATCCTTCAACAATTAGCACAATTGGAACATCAAGTGAAGGCTGTTATGGAGAAACTACAAAGTATCTCCCATAAGAAGATAATCGAGTAGGATAGAGATTTTGAGGCCTTGAAGAAGAAGGGCTAGCCTTCGGAAGATGAATGGGTGTCTTTGTAGACTATCCTAGAGAAGCTCTGATGGTTGGCCACACTCGTCACATTTTAAATTTTTTTATTTTCTTTTGGTGTTTGGTGTTCAACGTGTGTAGGCACACTTGCCCAAAAAGTCACCATGAATTGTAGAGGTCCGCTTCTAGATTTTTGTTTTCGCTTGGCGGTCGGCAATAGTTTGTTTTGGTCATGCAAAGACTTATTTTCAATCTAGATGGACCATCATATTTATGTGGAGGTTTCCACATGTCATGATTCCATAATGCTTAGAGGTTGTCAGTTCTGATAACTCTAAGCATTGTGTCATTGGATGCCTTATGTCATCGCTTAACAAGGTCACATCTTCAAAAGGTTTCAGTGAAACGATAGAAGGCTATGTGGCTATTGATTCATGAAAAGGAGAGATGCTACCACTTGGAGTCATTGCACGTTTTAATATGTTAGTTATGATGAACTTAAAATAATGCACCATTGGACAAGTCTCGATGAGTCACATCAAGTAGGCCCCATTTAGTTCCTCAACAAAACCAAGTCTTTTGGCACCATCATTGCACGTGGCAACACCACACTCCCTTGGAAGATGGTAGGTTTAACATAGGTTTTTGGATGCACCATTGGTTGGGGTGAATGACTCAACAAGCAGGTGGCCCCCCTCTTTCAAAAGTAAAACAAACTCTCCCAATGCCCTAAGGGTTCCATGTGTCTCAATGGAACTGCTTGTTTTGATCTTCAGCGTTGACACTTCAAATTGTTGCACCATTGGTCAGCATCATCCAAGTTGAACTATGACGGGGCCCATATATTTGAAGCCCAATAAAAGAAAAGAGATTGTGGAGTCTTGGGAGTTTCCATGTGGTGTGACCTCACACATATTGGAAGTGGTAGCACTGACATTTAAAAGGTGTTGCACCATTGGCCAACGATGTTGACATAGACTATTAGGTAGGGCTCATTTAATTTTAAGGATTGAAGCTAAGTGGAAGTGGAAGAGGGACATTTGGTGCATTTGTGCACCTCCTCATTGAGCCAAGCTTGGCACCTCCATAACACAACACTGTGCTGCTATGTGGCGGTGAGACCCACTAAATGGAAGAGGCTATGAAGAGGCTTTCTAAACCATCAATTGTGGGTCAAAGGGATTGAATGGTTCATGCATCACAAAGATCATCAGACCCAACAAATGCAACATGAGGCTTCCCTTAAGGTGACTCGACAGTATGGTGGTACATTAAGAGGTTGTTGAGCCTCTTGCATGTATTCTTGGTGAGTCTTGAATGCCACAGACTTGCATTCGAGACACCATATTAATGAGGAAGCATAGATAAGTGGTGCATGGTTATGATTCAATGCAGAGGTTTTTGAGGTATGCATTTCTTTCCTAGGCACATCTTTGAGTTTCAAATGCCAAATTTATTGAGGTAGATGGGGTAGGTGATTCTCGCCCAGGTGCAACGTTTGAATTGAGATGAAATTGCTATATATGGAGGCTCTGCAGATGTATTTAGGTCATTGAGCCAAATTGAGATGAAGGAAGAATCGACAGACTTTTAGCCTTTGTGGATGCTTCTCAAAGTTAATTGAATGTTTTTTAACTGTGCACCTTCCGTTTTGTAATGCATTCTTAGTTCATTAATGAAGAGAAGTGACATTTTGTGCTCATTCATTTGTTTGTTGATTTTTTTTCTGATCTTATATATTGTTACTGGTGGTACCTGTAAGGGGTTTAGGGTTTTAGGTTCATAAAATTGTAAGTCTTTACCTTTGAAATCCTTTAAGCTTAATTTCTGAAGCCTCATATGCTTTATCTTTTAAATCCCTGTCGACTACCTGTAGTAGGTTCCCAATCCCTTACATTATGACTTGAAGCCTTTATATTCCTTAGGTGACTGGCCCCATGTCTTAGTCTTACCCCTTATAACACGTGAAGAATTAAATTTAAGTCCTAAGAACTCACATAGGTTATAAAGTGTAATATAAATGTATTTCGCATCGTCACAGTGCATCATAGGTGATGTCATCATCCCGCTACGAGACTGTGACAGGGTGACACCTATCAAGAATTTGGGCTTACAGCCTCTTTGTTGAAGAATCTTACCCTATGCAACCGTGTGCTGCTAAGTGTCAGTCTACGAAGTGATCTGCAGGAAAACTCAAATCTAACAGTTGCACATGATCGCAAGGGAAACTTGCCAAGAGAGAATATTCACCGCGCGGTCGTGAGATGGCGACACGTGGCCTCAACTTAATAAAGAAGTGAAAATCAAATGGAAGATGGACACGTTGAGGCTTTATTGCACTCGCGCTGGGTAGGTAAGTGGTGGGCCATTTCTAGCTGCAACATTGCAAAATAGTGCCACGTGTCTTGATTGGACAAAAGGTGATGTGGTCAACGAAGGAGGTACATCTGATTTGGCTTGTTCTTATTGGCTGAAGAGTTTTCAACTATGATGACCCAGATTTTCAACTTTGGTAGGTAAACGATGACCATGGATCTCACAAAGGCAAACTCAGATCAACGATGCAGGTTTAAATTTGTATGATGAATGTTGAAGGTGCCCTGTGACATGAATGAGAGATTAAGGCTGAGGCTACCTCTATTAATGCCTCTGAGCCTATGCTACGAAGCTTGAAAAGGAGAAAAATTAGGGTTTTATGCATCATTCCTTCAAGCACAAATAGAGTTTAGATGTGCAGTGGATTCTCAGGCGACCAAAGAAAGAAATTCAAACTTCTACAAGCATAAACCAGTAAGTTCACTCTATTTGAATATGTCTAATATATTTTATGTTGATTTCTTGATTGAAAGAGTTGGAAATTACAAAGGATAAGAAGCCCTAGTTTGATATAAATAGTTAGAAAAAATGAGTCAAGCCGGTCAAGCCTCCACCTCAAAGTGTAGTTTGGATGCGGATCTTATGATCCAAGTCCCAGGCTCGGCCAGATGTGCCTTAAATTTGCATGGTCCCGGCGAGCTAGATGATAAATTCCTCGACTTTTGCTATAACTGTAGGGATTCCTGATTGCCTGTTCCTGGTTGGGTTTTATTTGAACACTGGTATTGTAGAATGGATTATAAGGACCCAATCTGTAATGCTTGGCGCTTTGATTTGGCCAAGCTAATTTGCCTCGATGTATTTCCTAATCCAGACCTAGTGAGGGTAATAGCACAGAGGTATGATCCTCAAACATGGACAATCTTGGTAGGGAATCACACAAAAATAATCAAGTTCACAAAGGGATACATTGCCATTGTGTTCAACTTAAACCCTACAGCTAGTAAGCCGATTGACTTAGGTGCATTGAAAAAAAGTATCAAATTGTCAAGTGTGCATATAGAGATTTCAACTTGGCCAAACACAGGCCGAGAGGAGTTGATGGCAAGTTGGTGAAGATATTAGATAGGGAGGAGGATCCCTTTCAGTGTTCCTTATTCATGCATTATTTTGTGAAGACCTACCACAGTCTGTGCCAGGTACTTGGGAGGGACTCTTCAGATAGAATGCCCATCTCTCTAATGATGATGGCAGTGAATATTCAAGAACAAGAGACTAGGGAACCATATGACTACGCTTCCTATATAGCAGATAAAATACACAAACAAATGATGGCACTCAAGAGAAAATTATTTAATGTGGATGTCCATGTTGAATTCACATGGTATTCTTTATTGTGCCATATGATCTTCTTTGCCTTGTTAGGTATGTGGCATCAGAATTTACATGTCAAGATGGCAGATGCATAAGGAAATATATTGCCAGTACAAATTTGGACATGCATGCTGGACATGCATTGTGTGGACTTTGATTATGTAATCTTTGAAGAATATTTTGTGAGAAGAGTTCTTGATTTCCTGGAGCCAGAAGGTGAAAGGCTGCATCCAAAAGTATTAGATTTTTTAAGGCCTTTGGATAGGACCCTAGATTTGGGGATTGATCATAATTGGGGTGACTGGTTCTGCTATGAGCACACCACCTACATCAAGGTCTATGGGTGTGAGGTCCCTCCCCACATTCTACCTAAATATGTACCTAAGAGAATTGCATTTTTGGAAATCATTAGGTAGCTAAATGAATTAGATAAAGAGAATCTGAGGAAGCATAATAAAGGTTCATTTTTCCCCACCTCCCTCAGATTTAGTGACTTTTTGACAGTTGACAAAGGTGGGTTGGATCAAATTAATTCAGTGCTGCACTTTTATAGGATGTATTTTGATAAGCCAATGATTTTTGACCCTGAAGGCTTTATTGATAGGGTAAGGGTCAACAAACAGAGGCCAAGGTACGTACATTAGGTTGACTTTGATGAAGACACTATCAGGAATTGCTTCACAATGAATGATGTCCACAACTTGAGGATCAAGTGGGACACTATAATGATAGGAGAAAGGATGAGGAAAAACCTCAATGTTGCATATCAGGGTGGCTTTATAGAAGTACATGACCTTATAAAAAGAATTCAAAAGATGTTTGATAATGCAGAGAAACTGATTGCTAGTGCTCCTGCAGGTGAGGAAAGGCCTTCCTATCAGCCTAGGAGCTCAAGAGGGGGATATGCTGTGAAAAGGGAATCACATGACCCTTCCCCTACCAAGACAGCAAAAATAATTGATTTAGAGGCTAAGGAAGAGGTTGAAGTAGTAGACCTAGAAGGGGAAGCAGAGGAACAAGTGCAGGAAGCTGCCCATCAAGTGAATTCACTTGATAGAATTAGGCCCTACTCCTCTCCTAAGAACACGTCAATGAGGACCATGACAAGCCAAACCGTAGGTACAGAAGATGTCAGGGTGATGGCTTTCAATAAATTTATGGAAGATGATGAATTCATTAATACTCCTGAATTTAGGAGTTGTCTTTAAAGTGAGGAGTGAGGAGTTTCAAAAGAAGATTGAGGATCCCAAGAGTGGGGTTGACCACTTTGAATATGAGGCCATCACTTGAAGAGTGTTGATACAAGTTAATCAGGCTATCAGCAAGATGATTCCAGAGGAAGGGAGGGCATTAGTTGGCCAAAAGTAATATCTTACTCCTCCCTCATTGGACTTTGTCAGATGCAATTGCATTTGGCACCATAACCAGAGACGACTCGGATGTAACAGATGAGCAAGTAGAGAAGGCTCTCTCTGGTGCAGCCTTCAATCCTAGGTTTGAGACATTGGAAATATGGGCTTTGGCCCCAAGCAATAACAAGCCTAGTATTGGATTGGGGGAGTTAACATGAGATGTAATAATCAAGAGGGTATCTGACACCCCTGCTCCCCAAGCTACAAGTTTGAATGTGCAAACTGCACTTCGCTGAAGCAATGACTAATAAGCTGCAGAAGGATCATGATGAGCTGTTGTTGAAATATGCACAAGCAATTACAAAGCTCAATACATGTAAAGAGCAGCTATCACTAAGGGCTAGTACTTCCACTCCTCCACCTATGATACTAACAACAAAATCATTTCCAGCTGACACAGAACCCCTGCTGGTAGAAATAAGGGAATTGAAGGAGGAAGTAAAGAGACTGAAAGATGATAAGAATAATTCATTCAAGGAGATGGTCACCAATTTGATCAATCATAGAGTGACGAAGGTTTTGGAAAAGGTGGATGAGACATGGAAGTCTTATTCTGATTTAAGAGCTGCCTTTAATAAACATGAGCAAGACAAGGAATGTCTCAAGATAATGCAAAGAACATGGTTGCCAAGGACTGATGAGTTGACATACCTGAATAGGTGTGCAAGGTTTGATGCACAGGTGTCACCTGAGATGAAGCTAACCCTTGACATGATGGAAAGTCTTGAAGGGGTTGTAGCTTTTTAGTTAAAGCTAGATAAAGTATTAGGTGAGAAAAGACATTTTTTTGAAAAGATAGACTAGAAAATAATGCCTAGTATATTGGAGACTAATGGGCAGGTCAAAAATATTGACAAGTGGAAAGCTGACTTCAGTGACAATGCTAGCTAGCTAATATCTACTTGTTGCACTGACATGATGGAGACCCCAAGTTGAAGATTTTGTAAGTTGCATCTATTAGAAATAAATTTTGAATTGTTCTGTAAGGAGGCAAAGATTTTGATGGATGCACGGTACACAGGACACAATGACAAGATTTCAAAGTTGATCTTGTTCCAATGGTCGTCAGAGAAATTATATGCTGAGTGGGTGAAGACTTATGGATAAGTGTACCTGAAGTGAACGAGCAACTACCTCTCCCCTGCATTCATGTAGCCGAGCTCCTCCAATAATTTCTATCCCATATGATATATTATTTTCTATCTTTTCTCTAGGGTCCATGTAATAAATGCCTCAACACCATTGAGTGGCACTTTGTAATGTAATTTCACCTAACTAGAAAAATGTAATGAATGTTAGCACCGGGTTCTGTGTCTATAAAGAGCTGGTTGCCTCACTTTGTTGTTATTGGAAGATTGGGATTATGAGGAGTAAAGCTAATACAAAATTTTGACTAGTTGCTCTCTCTATGGCCTTGTGAGTTCTATTTCAATGAATGTATGTTCTTCATAAGCTATTTATTAGTTTCATATTGAATTTATACGAGTAATGCTATGTGCATGTATTTTTGTTAACTGTCTCCATTTGTTATCTGCATCTTCTTCTAGAATGAAGTAACTAAGGGTTTTCTAAATTCTGGAATGCAATCTCACTGCATTGCATGTTTGATTTCTTGCTACTGTTTAAGGAACAGATTAAATTTTTTTACGTCTGTATACTAAAAATTTGGATTAGCTGAAATGATGAAACAAATAACATGCGTTACCAAACCCAAACCTTCAATACACCTCCAATGATATGCGCAAGATGACGACTTGATTGATACCTGTAAGACGATGGATGCAATATGAAGAAAGATGCAAGAGGGAGATGGAAATGGATGCAAGGGAGAGATTGATGGATATGGGTGAATGTTAATTGCTCAAGATTTTGGTAGCATAACGGTATGAAATTAGATTGCATCCTCCCAAATGGCTTAGAGGAGGCTAGGTTTATAGGAAAGACCTAGTTAGAATGGATGGACAAGATTGATTAGAGTTTGGAAGATATGGATGGCTAGGATTGATTAGGTTTCATTGCACATCAAGAAATCATAGTCATGTGACAAGTGTGCGAAGGAGAATGAAATGAATCTAATTCAAATATTTTATTTGAATTAGCTTGCACATGTGACTTGTATTAAATGCAAGTTGTACTACCCCAAATGAGACAAATAGGGAAGTGGACAAGTGTTCAATTATGATAAAAGGAATCTAATTTAAATAAAAGATTATTTAAATTAGTTTAACATGTGAAGGGATTAAGTGGGTGATGAGACATGTGACATGTGTCGCAATATGATGAGAGGTGAGGGAATAATTCAAATTTTTAATTTGAATTATGTGAGAACATGTGAATGGGGAGATTAATTAAATAAAGTGTGTTTATTTAATTATTTAGGAATGTGATCAAGTGGGATTAATTAAATAAAGTGGGTTTATTTAACTAATCAGGAAGGTGATTAAGTTGGACCAATGTGATTAAGATGAATTAGGACCTAGGGGAACATATACAAGTTCATGTCGACAATGTGTTGTGTAACTATTACCTAGGGCAAAGACATACAAGGTCATGTGTAAACAAGACCTGGACAATTTTTAGTGTCTACATTAACCCCTCTTTGAGATGATGTTGCGAATGATAAGATTTATGTCGAGTAACATCATTTCAAAGAAGCTAAGGAAATGGATAGAAGAAAAGGATAGGATGATGATGGAAAGATAGGATAATGATGCCCCCTCGAGAGGATAGGCAGGTTAGACAAACACGGGTATGCTCTCTAAATGAAATGGATTGGTCAAAGACAGAAGAAAGATATGGAAATGAATAGAAGAAGGGAAATGATGCATTATGCTGCAATGAAAGTGAGCAACCATGATGTTTGATATAGCATGAGACGTTATGCACCAGGGTATAATGACCAAGGTGACGATGTGTCACATGCCCCAGCGTAATACAACCTTGTCTAGATACAAGATATGAATATTAGCTAGGTTGGATTCAGATAGAAATGCAAGTTAAAAATGATAATACACACAAGCAAGCATGCACAAATGATTCAAAAACAAACAAGGCATTGCCCCTGTCAAGCTGTAAATCAATGATTAATTGATTGATTGATAGTGTTGTCATTGTGGGGAATGATATATCCCTAGATCAACACAAGGATGTGGGAACGATATATCTCATTGATGATGATGATGTTTTGACTGATTGATTTGGTTTACGACAAGATTAGTATCAAGACCATTGATTGCAATTGGATAATTTGACAAGATTGATTGACTTGATTGGTATGGATAAATGATGACTTGCATTTGGATCATTGCTTGGATTGGATTGAATGATATGATATGATTCGATGAATGGATTGGGTGAGTGCACAAAGTTGAGTATATATTTCGCGGAAGTTTTCTGCAAATGAAAAATGCCGCTTGGAACGGGTACCCGTTTAGGATCGGGCTCTTGAAGCAAAATAGGTACCTGTTATGAAACGGGTACCCATTTTCAAAAAAAAAAAAATTAGCCATAGGCATGTAAAAAAAAAAATTGAAAATGGGTACTCGTTTTCAAAAAGTATTTTTTTTACATGCCTATGGCTTATTTTTTTATTTTTTAGAAACAGGTACCCATTATTTTTAGAATGGACACTCATTTATAACAGGTACTTGTTTCTAAAAAATTGAAATTTCAAACCCGCCAATTTACATTGGTTTTAGGCTTAGAAACCCAAGTCTTAGCTTTGGACCTGTAACTAGGAGACCATGAAAACATCAAGAGAAAAAACTAGTTTCACCACTATGGCTGACGACTTTTTTTTAGAATATTTTAACGAAATTAAAACGCATTATAGATCTCAAAGTCTAGTTTACAAATATGTAATTTTTTTAAATTATTGAACATAATTTTCTATTTATTATTTATTTTCCAAATAAACTAACTCATAAATTTGAAATAACATAGGTTACTATTTTTTTAATAACTCTTGATTTTGAAAGTTTCTTGAAAAAAAATTATGTTTGACCAAACTAGACATCATTCTCTATATGATGAATTTTTTTTTTACTGAATTGATTAGTTTAGCTTAAATTATATTGGGCGTACACGAGGGGTTTTAAAAAACACTAATTAGGGCCATTAAAAAATTAATAAAAAAAATATTTATCAAAAAATTACAAAAAATATCTTGACCAAAATTCAACATCCTAAGAATCTTTTCACAAAAGGAATTAGAAAAATACATTAATTTAGGTCAAATTATGTTGGCCGTACACATGCATGCTTTTGCAAAAAATAGGGGACTTTTAAAAAGCTACTTTTTGTACATCCAATAAAAAAATAGCTTGCATCATCTGGATATTAGAAAAAATTACATATTTGAAAACTAGAAACAAAATCCTACTTTTCTTATTTTTACATCATCTTAATATTTTATGTACAAGTGCTTCAAATTGTCACTCCAAGTATGACAAAATTTGAAAAACAGGAAAAACACTTCCACTTTTTGGCCAAAAAGTGAACTCATCTTCTTGCACTTACCCGATTGGAGTTGGAAGAAGTGATTGAAGAAAAATTAAAGAATTTTGATTTATTGAAAGAAATGTTTTGAAAGATTGATGAATTGATGAAGATAGATGATGGAAGAATGATGAAAGAAGAAAGAATAATATCGTCTGTGCCTGAATCTAGGTACTTACTTCGTATCCTAGATTGCCTACATACTCTGTATCCATGAGATCAAGGCACTTAACGATAAAGATGAGATGTAGTTCTGATTTTTGTTTTTTTATTGATGATGGTGATGAAGATGGTTTTATTGATCGGATTATAGATTGTTTGGGATTGATTGGATGTTTGATGATAGATTATGATGTTATTGATGAGATGATTGGATTGAATTGATGTGATTTTGATTGATTGATAGATTGGCTTGATTTGATAATTTTATGGAATTTGTTTTGATGGATTTGATGTGATGTATTGTTTGATTTGATTGAGTTGATGATGTGATTTGATTTGATTTGATGATTAGATTGATGATTGGATTTTAATTCGGATTGATGATTGATCTTATTGCGGATATATTTGATTTTTTTTGGATTTTTGGCATGTTTTGATTTTTTTGGTGTTTTTGAAATATTTTGATTTTTTTTGTATATTTTTTGAAATATTTTGGAAAATGTCAATGGATTTACAATTTGAGTAACCTGTATGCTAGATACTAATGACAAGGGGAACCAAGTCTAGGTGTAAGGGAATGAATGTGATTGGACAAAAGGATGGACGATAGTGGATGGACAAAAGAATTATGATAAATGGATAGGATAAAAGGATAGGCTATGGAATGGAATGGATGTATGTGTAAGAGAGCAAGGATGTGATCTCCAAGGTCTATGTTGCATAGGAATAACATGCCCTAGTCTAGGTAGTAGACTTAGGATTTTTTAGGACAATGCTTAAGGCAATAGAATGATAGGATTTGACATGACAAAGCTTATGACTTAGATGATAGGGTTCATTTGGAACGGATGAGATATGTCAAGGGATATCCAAAACACTTGTCAACAGTTGCCCCCAATCTTTGTCAAGATCAAAAGAGGAAGGGAGGATGAATGGATGCAATGTGATAGGTATGTATATGGAAATAGTATGAAAATGGTATGATAGTTTGGAAAAGGATGAGACAAGGTGCCCCCAAGTGTAAGTGACATAGAAGATCGACCTACACATGACGCCTATTTACCAGGTTTTCATCATGGTATTTATCCAAGGCGCTTGTTTACCAGGTTTTCACCGTTGGATGAAAGGATTTCTCTTTACTTTTTTAATTTTTTTTTTCTTTTGTTCTTTATTTTTTGATTTTTTTTTTAAATTTTTTGAATGGGAAAGGGGGGATATGGATGGGTGGGACTCAAGTGTCTAGTTCCATGTAATGTTATAGTCCCATTAGAGAAGGATGTCATCGCAAATGGACCATGTCATTATGCTCATAGATGTTGGTAGGGTGATTGCATGAAAGTGAGATGGATAAGGTATATAGTGGATTATGGAGGGATCAAAAGTGGATTATGATGTGGATTATAATGGACTTATGCAAAAGCATGGACTATAGGAAGGTGATGGGGGAGATATGTAGGATAATGAGTGAATGATGGAGTGATGGAGGTATGGAAAGGAATCATGACCAATGGTTGCACACACCATGTTAAACATGGAAGCTTTTGATTGGATGGTGGTGTAGGAAGCAATGGTGATGTTTGCTTAGGAGATGGATGATTTAGGACTTTTGGAACCCACATGGATTTAGTATTTTTCTAATTTTTGCTTTTCATGTGGGATGTTTGAAATGTTTGAATGGAGGGGGATGGTTGGGATTTTTGAGAGGTGGGTGCCTCATTTGACTTGATTGATTTTTGTTTAGGGACCCATATCATTTTAGTTTTTGACTTTGCTTTTGGAGGTACGGGCTTGGGTGGATTTTTGAATGTACCTTGCTTTGAATTTTTGGATTGATTTCCTAAGGCTTTAGGACCCTTAGGATTTGAGGCTTTTTGAACGGAGGCATCCAAATGTTTATTTTTGAATCCCATGGACATGACGGAAATGGCGTTGGTGGAAGGAGTGGAAGATTTATGTTTAGACAATGCGTGCATTTGTTGGTCATGATTAGGATTGTAAGGGTACTTATGGATAAATGGATAATTAGGTGTTGGTGAAGTGGAGGCAAAGTAGATGAAGGGAGGTTAGGAGTTGGAAGCAATGGAGGTAAAGTTGATGGAAGGATATTTGGAGTTGGAAGCAATGGAGGTAAAGTGGATGATGGAAGGTGAATGGTCACATGCTTTTGACATTTGTAGGATGAGGGAGGTGGAATGGCAACATATGTTTTAGGAATATGATGGGTTTTATGATGGAAGGAAGTGGATTTAGGAAGTGTGGAGGAAGTACCAACATCATTAGATTGTTGACCTTGGGGTATGTATCCAAGGCCAAATGACCGAGGAGGGACTTTGACATGGATTGGCTCTAAAATGCCTTGTTCATGTAGGCCTAAACCTTTGTCTTGGTAGTTCATGTTTTGGAGCATGCGATTGACTATAGGACTAGGTGTAGTTTGGACACTAGACTTGAGTTGATTATTGGATGGAGAAGGTAAAGTGGATGATGGTTGTTGGTGTTCTAAGGAGGAACACTCATGAATGAATGTGGATACACTAGTAGGATATGGTGGATTTGAAATGGGATCAATGGTGGATGTGGAAGGATCATTAGGATCTTTCTTATGTCCATTGGGATCCAAATTATTTGTTTGATCTTCTATGTTTGCTTTGGAGGTACATGTCTCATCATGACAAGTGGAAGGTGTAGGATCATGGATTGGGCTAGATGGAGGATGACTAGGGCAATTTGGATGTCTTGCTCATGGATTATAGGATTATGGATAGGATCAAGGTGCTCATGGATAGCTTCTTCATAGGTATCATCTTGATCATAAAGAAGGTAGATGTTATGGATAGGTTGAATTTGGATAGCTTGCTCATGAATATTTGTTGGGAGATGGATAGGATCAAGTGGCTCATGGATAGGTTCATTATTATGGATATCATCTTGATCATGGAAGAGATACATGTTATGGATGGGTTGCATAAAAGTGATTTGACCTTGAGTTGGACTAGGGCAAAATGTTTCCACATGCTTAATATTAAACTCTTGACATACCTCTTGGGTTGCTTGAATGAAAGTGGAAGGCTCTTTAATTATTGACATGAAGGTAAAATAGCTCTTGACTTGGGTTCGTGATAGGCTTGATTGTTTGTGGATCACATGATGGTGTTAGGATAGGACTAGGCATGGTGCAGGACTCTTTTATAGGCTCAAGAATAGGTGTTTGATGACATGGCAATGTTTTATTCCTTGCTAGTAGCAAATAGATCACATTGTTTGCAAGGGTATGGGTAAATGAACAATATAGGGGATGGATGATAAGGGTGGATAGGGTTGGAGGCTTAGGATCATGATTAGATTGAGGGCTGATTGGATGGATTGGGACTTGGACTAGATAGAAAGATAATAGAATTAGAGGAATTGGTTTTATCCAAGACAATCTTACCACAATCTTCTAGGTTCTTGACCAATCTAAGTTGAAATCAGACACAAGTGGATATGGTATGGCCCCTATACCTATGGTATGCACAATATTCATCATATTTATACCACCTATGTTTAAACATAGATGGAGAATATTCTTTGAACAGGTATAGCTCAATCAAATTTGCTTGGACCAATTTCTCTAAAAGTATCTCCATGGAATCTTTTAATGAAGAATTAGTGGAACATGGGGATGAAGATGATGAGGGCGATGAAGGGCTTGATAAAGGTGTTGGGATAGGACTAGTTGGCTCATGTGTGGGCATATGATTAGATAGTGAAGGTGAGTCAAAGGAGGCACTTGCTAGGTTGGTTTCTCCCTTGTCAAAGGATTTTAGGTCTGGCATAAGATGACTTGGACTTTCTTGATTTATGTACATAGGGCCATTTGGACTTGCATGTTGTTCTTGTAAGAACATTTGATTTCCATGTGGATATGTTTGGTGATGATGTGGCATGATAGGACTTGTAGGCGAAAGGTTTTGTGGACATTGGTTGATGTTGGAAGTTTGTTGAGAAAGCAGTTGGGATATGATGGCAATGGAGTTAGGATTGTTGGATGGTAGACTTATGGAAGTACTTGCATTTGGGGTGTTGCTAGGAATAGTGAGGGTGATTTGTGGTATGGATGTGGCGGCATTAGTGTTTGGATTATGTGCTTGTTGGTCTTGTGATTGAATGTGGGATCATTGATATTAGCCTAGGACTTGATGTTGTGGGGATTGTTGATGTTGTGGTGACACAAGGTTTTCTTCCTTTCTATTAACCACCTAAGTTGACTAAGTTGATTAAGCATTCTTTTGGTGCCATAAGGGTCATTCTCATAGGTTTTGTTTAGAAATGCCATGTCCATGTTTACAAGTGGTAGATGTGGAATGATTTGGATAAATATTTGATGATGTGTAATGGCCAAAAATGATTAGGGTTTTACTTGGATGATGAGGACTATGGTGATGATGATTAGGATGTCAAAGATGACTAGGATGATGAGATTGGATGACTTGAAGGAATTAGGATGAATGATGGTGGAATTATTAGGTTAGGTGACTAGGATGATTTAGGATAATGGTAAGGGTGATGTGGGATAACAAGGTGGGATGACTTGGATTGAGGTGATTAGGATGAATGGATTGGGGTGAAAGTGGTTTAAATGAAAAATGTAGGTGATGATGTGGAGTGATTGGGATCAAATTTCAAGATCTTAAGATGATTTGATTTGTTTTCTTTTTGATGGATGGCTCTCTATGCTTGAGATAGACTAATGATCTCAAGTAAGAGGGTTCATTGGATTTATTCTCTATACTTAAGGTAGACTAATGACACTTAAGTAATAGAGGGTTGATTGGATCGATCTAATTGGATGACTTACTTAAGATAGACTAATGATCTCAAGCAAGTTTGGATAACAGTTGATGATGATCAACTAAGGTCTTGATTTTTGATTGGGTTGATTTTGATTTGGATTGGGATGAAAGTAGTTGGGATGTGATTTGGCTTGGAATGATTGGATGATGTGTAATGACTAGGATGATGACTAGGATGATTAGGATGATGTTGATTTGCTGATGTAGAATGAGGAAGATATGATTAGGATTAGGTTGGAATGAATTAGATGTGATTAGGATGATGATTAGAATGAAAGGGGTTTGATTAGAATGAGGTTGATGATGATGATGTGTAATGGTGACTTGGATAAGATTAGGGTTTTGTTTTAGGATGGAGATGAGTTAAAATGTATTGATGAATTGGGTGATTAGGATTGGATGATGTGGATGAGGTGGTCTAAGATATGTGTTATGACAAGTTGGTTGAAGATGATGATGTGGCAAGTGTTTATTGGAAGCTTGCTTTAGGGCAATATCAAACACAAGATTTTACAAGCAAATGGATGAACACACACACCAAACAAGATGATGAATTTGCCTTTCAAGGTTTAAATGTCTAGTTTGAAATAGGGTATGGCCAATTAGGTCTTGGGCAATGTTTACACGAGGTTGACTAGGATTTGAAAGCAAAATCCTGCCACACAGACGGGAGAAAGGGGCAACCCACCCTTCACCTTCACTTCCCAAAGGTATAAAGTTCTTTGGGGCTTAGCTAAGAGTGACAAGATTCCAACTCCCAATGAGGGTGTCTTTCGATTCAGCCTCGATTGAGGTCATCCCTTTGAGTGGTGTGTCTCCAAGAAAGCCTCCTAAGAAGGGTAAAAAAAAGCAAACCAAGTGAGGTGTTTTTGATCTCTAAGATCACCTTGCGGTACGAGGAGAGAGCATACACATGCACACTTGATTCACACTCGCACTTGTAAATTAACCCTTAGAAATGAAATGTGTGATCGAACAATTCAAGCACTAGTTCTTTTTAGACCCAAATCCAAATGTGTGATGGAAGACAATGGTTCATTTTAGCTCCATTTTTTGATGTGTGATTGCAAACAAGTTGTTCATTTTAAGCCCAAATCGAAATGTGTGATGCAAACAAGATTGATTGATCAAATGAAAGAGATGAATGATGAAATGGATACACCTGATTGTTTCACTACCCCAAGTTGCTATAGATACTGATGTGAATGCTGCTCAAGCTCCTTAAGGTCACCTACAAGTCACCAAATCAAAAAATGACCAAGTAAACTTGCAAAGAAGATGATTATGTTAAGAAAGGGAAATCTGATAAAAATCTGATTAAAATGGACTGATATGGCAAAATAAGTTGCATGAATAGATTCTATACAAAATTCTATGCACTTTAAAAAAAAAAATTGTGAAAATTCGATCAAAAATGTTCAAGTTATGCTCATTTGAAGTTTGCAAAGAAGATGAACTTTGACTACGAAAAAACTGGTCAAAATGGTATGTTCACCTGGTAATTTCTCCATCACTGTGTAGTTTGCTGAGTCCTCTTTCTAACGAGCCCTCATTTGCAAAATTTTGTCTCTATATGCAAAAGTTATAGCAAAAGAAAAAAAAGTGCCCCTCTAGGGCTTCTAGGAGACAAAGGGCAGGCCCTGACTGCAACACTTAACCGTTAGTGGTTTATGGTTCTAGGTAGACAGACTGTAGCGGTTAGTGTAACATTTTATGCCAGCAGTTATTGTTAAACTAGGTTGTTAGAGACTATAGCGACGCTCACATGTAGGGGGTTTAATCCTGGCGGCTAATGTTTGGAGTTGGCACTCAATGTGAGCAGCGACGCCCCTAGTCACTCATGTGACCAGGGGCTAAAGGCTGAGAAAAAAAAGAAAATTTAAAAGAGGCACTTAGCGTTAGCCCCTTTTGCAGGTCACTACTTGTGACCATGGGCTAATGAAGCCAAATCTATAGCAAGTGCTAAACGAATGATCTTGACCAACTGATCTTAATCAACGGATTTTTTAACCGACTAATATTTGACCATCGATTATTTGTTTGGACCACATGCTTATAGGATCAAGGATCCCTATATGATTTGGGCTAAAGGAAGAGATTTCAGAGGAGGGACGTCCAATGTTGATCGCATGGGGTTTAGACTACAGGTCGTTCAATGTGACTGATGGTTAGAAGACTTCAACTGAGGTTTGGGGATTGGAAGGAAGTTTATTGGTGACAATGGTTAGGGTTTGTGGTGGCGATGAGAGGTCCTGCGACGGTGGTGACTATGGGCTCCTATGTGGGTAACAATTAGGTTAGACGATGGTGGATTGGGAGGCTCCAAGGAGGCGCAATGCCAGACCACTGGCGATGGAGGGTTTGCAAGGCAGGAAGAGGCGACAAAAAATGTAGAGTGACTGAGATTTCTTATAAGTGGCAACTGGTTCCAAATGACCATGACAAAAGTAGATCAAAGTTAAGGTTTCTACCCGTGGGTGGAGTGAAGCTTCAAAGGGGTGGAGGACGGGACAAATGCAGGCATCGACCACTCTTCTAAGGGTGGCGACTGGTTATGCATGGCGGAGGGTATTTCAACTAGGTAGCGACCACTAAACAATGACACCAGAGGTGTTAGCTGGACTCTGAGCTGTGGAGGAGAGAGAAGATAGGGGCTCGCTGAGTTAGGGTTTTAGGTGAAGATCAAGTTTTCAGGGCAACAGTTGACAAAACTTGCAACACACAAGCAAAACAAAAGCCTACCAAATCAAATGAAAATGCAGACCTGCAATCACCCACCAAAGATACAGTTAGTGCAGAGAGGGTAGCAGATTCGTATAGTACAGATTCATACCGTACGACTTGTTGCCCTAAAAGTTTTCAATTTTTTTCAAAAAATTTTAGTCACCAAAAATAGGTAAATTTATAGTCAAAATTTATGGAATCAGCCTCCTGATCGCAACGGTGCAGTCTGTTTTTGCCCAGGAGGTCACTGCGACAAGTCACTTCAAAAACTCAAGCAAAAAATGTTAAAACCTTGCGAACGAGGGTTACAACCACTGGGCGTGCCAAAATGTATACTAAAAATTTGGATTAGCTAAAATGATGAAACAAATAACATGCATTACCAAACCCAAACCTTCAATACACCTCCAATGATATGCGCAAGATGGCGACTTGATTGATACCTATAAGACGATGGATGCAATATGAAGAAAGATGCAAGAGGGAGATGGAAATGGATGCAAGGGAGAGATTGATAGATATGGATGAATGTTGGTTACTCAAGATTTGGCAGCATAATGGTATGAAATTAGATTGCATCCTCCCAAATGGCTTAGAGGAGGCTAGGTTTATAGGAAAGACCTAGTTAGAATGGATGGACAAGATCGATTAGGGTTTGGAAGATATGGATGGCTAGGATTGATTAGGTTTCCTTCCACATCAAGAAATCGTAGTCATGTGACAAGTGTGCGAAGGAGAAAGAAAGGAATCTAATTCAAATATTTTATTTGAATTAGCTTGCACATGTGACTTGTATTAAATGCAAGTTGTACTACCCCACACGAGACAAATAGGGAAGTGGACAAGTGTTTCATTGTGATAAAAGGAATCTAATTTAAATAAAAAATTATTTAAATTAGTTTGACATGTGAAGGGATTAAGTGGGTGATGAGACATGTGACATGTGTCGCAATGTGATGAGAGGTGAGGGAATAATTCAAATTTTTAATTTGAACTATGTGAGAACATGTGAATGGGGAGATTAATTAAATAAAGTGTGTTTATTTTATTAATTAGGAATGTGATCAAGTGGGATTAATTAAATAAAGTGGGTTTATTTAATTAATCAGGAAGGTGATTAAGTTGGACCAATGTGATTAAGATGAACTAGGACCTAGGGGAACATATACAAGTTCATGTCAACAATGTGTTGTGTAACTAGGACCTAGGGCAAAGACATACAAGGTCATGTGTAAACAAGACCTGGATAATTTTCAGTGTCTACAAAGTCAAATATGGGGGAATATGCATGACAATAGGGATCTTTGTAAGTAGATTTAATAGAAACACTAAATGTTGGGAGTTTTCTGTAAGGCAGGAACTAAAAAACCCTTTGAAATTTGTATATTTGCCTGGTTTATGGGAAGTCATTCACATGTTTTAAGTTGGACTCCATACCCTGGACAGGCACCAATCATAATCTTGGATTAATTGTATGAATCAAGCCCTAATCTGGCAACCACACACATAAAATCAAATCAACTCAAAACATTAAATTGTAGGATATTAGGAGTAGCATTTAGGTTTCAAATCCTTTGATTCACAAATGAAGTAAGGTCTGAAGCTAGCCCCTTTGTATTTATTTTACAGTTTTGGTTTGCAATATAGAGGATTTATCTTCTTTGTGTCAATACCAAGTTATAGCCAGGATTCACCATATGTGTATTGAGTAAGGGACACCCCCTAGGATTTGCAAAGCCTGAAGTGCAGAGGAGACATAGAGTCTGTCTCCTATTCGTTGGCCACTGACATGAGGTCCATGTGGATAAAAAATGGCTACTTTTTAGGGGAACTCAGACAATCAGCTGGGAAAACCCAACAGATTGGTGAGTCCACTGGGGAAGTTGAAAAGGAACTTGGAACTTAAGTTTAAATCCCACTAGTGGGTGGTGTCTCCTAGCAAAATCTCCCAACCGGTAGAAGAGAAGTTGTATGTAGGGGCCGAAGATCCCTACAAAACCCTTTGTTCCAAGAATTACCGAAGAAAATGTATAGAAAGAAAGGAACTACTCAACCCAGTCATGAAGGTTTACAAAGTCCTAATACTAATGATGATTCTCAGAATAATGTTAGGTTTCCTGAGCAACAATAACACTTTTCATCTGCATAAGCTAATATTTAGGAGATTTATGAGAAACAACAAGGTGATGGGTTGAGATTTAGATTTGATGTGTTTCAGGAACGTCCTTTTTTAGATCCCCCACATAGATTTGAAGATACAAAATCTCCAAGAGACACTAATAACCCCATGAGACCATCTTCTTCCATGCCAAGAGAAGATGAGTTAGCAAAAGAGATTAGGAACCTCAGAGTAGAACTTGACTACTTACAAGCCCTAAAAATAAGGGATGATATGAAACAAAAAGTGGAAGCTTTGAGAATTTCTCATCAGAATTCAGTTCCCACTCTAAATAATTCAAATGTGTCAGGAAATAGATAGCCAAATGAGGTTCAAAACCAACAAAATGATCAAAACATCCTTGGGAATAATCAAGGGCTTAATTAGCATGTGAATCAAAATCCACAAAATAATCAAAGACAAAATGCAAATAATAATAGAGTACCACTGAATAATATAAGAAATCAGAATATTAATGCAAATAGGAATGCTAATGCAAACCGGTTTGGTAGAAGACCCATGCAACTAGATAGATTCAAATAGTTAGATTTCACTGGCATTCCTGGGTACCCTAACCCTATTGATAATGATATCAGGGGTGAATTGCCAAAATTTTTAGGAAATAATGTTGTATCAAGAGAAGATCACTTGAAGGCCTTCCTAAATGTCATGGATAATTTTGAAGTAGAGCATGAGGATGTTTTCATGAGATTATTTATGCAGTCTTTGATTGATGAAGCCAGATAATGGTATAGAGGTTTGCCTGATCAAAGTGTTACATCATGGGATGATTTTAAAAGGATTTTTAGAGAACAATATGGAGACAAGACTGACCCTAGTTTTATTATTAATGAATTCATGAGTATTGCTAAAGGGTCAAATGAATCAGTTTTTGATTTCAATGCTAGGTTTACCAGAGTTCTGAATAAATTGCCACCTCATATGAGACCAAATGAGCCAATGTGTATGGTCTTATAAACAAATGCCTTTGATGCTAAGATGACATATGAACTGAGATATAAAAGTCCAATCAACCTCAGGGATGCTTTTAGAATTGTAACTAATATAGAAAATAATAGAAAAACATCAAGTAAAGGAAACATAAGAGATGATGTGAGAATCTTATAGAATCCAAACAATAGAATTTAAAATGTTCACAATAATAGCTCCACATCCAAAGATAAGTTGGACAAATTGACAACTGCTTTCAAGGATCTAAGTTATAAACTTGCAAAGAATGAAAAAGGACTTGGTCCAGAAAAGTAGACTTATCAGAGGCAAGAAAAGAGACCTCAGTTGCATGATATGCCATACAATACAAATTGGCACAATGGTAAGCCTATTCCTAATAAAAAAATTGATCAAATATCTTAGAATGTTAAAGAAACTCTTGATCCCCTGAAGAAGACTGTTAATATTGTGGAGGACACTCCATGGTGTATAATGTTGGGATAAGGTTCCATTAACCTTGTAAATCCCAATATTGTATTTATTCCATTTATTATATGTAATTTGTAATTATCCATGAGGAGATGTACTAGTTTCACTGACAGGGGTAATTTAAGAGTAACCGGAGGTAATTATGGAGTGAATTTTGTAAAAACTCAAAGTAAATTAGGGGAGGCATGCTCCCTTGAGGAATCTACTATATTTGGCATGTATGACAACTGTCATAATGTTTGGTAAGTGAATCTATGACAGCTGCAAGTTGTCATAAGATTCTGTGATTCTATGATGCATATGACGGATATGTTAGTTGTATATTTGCTATATTTAGCTCAAAGTTCCTATCTTGGAATGATACTCTTTTGTGGAATCTATGACGCATCATAAGATGTTGTAAGAGGGCAGATTTAGTCTTGGGCACCCAACCTTTGCATGGCTATTTTTGGACAAGTGTAAGATGCTTGTAAGATGGTAATTAATGTTTACAGGTTGGAGAATCTTAGGAGAGAGAAGGTGAATGCCTAGGATGAGTTGTAAAACATTTCTATAAGTATTTTTCCATGTGTTTGTTGCTGTAATACAATTTTTAGGTACTCAGGTGCTGTCAGAATGCTATCGGATTGAAGACTTGCAGAGAGAGTTGTGTAGTTGATGTATTGTACAATCTTGTTGAGATTAATACAAATTTGTGCCTCTTTCCTGGTGGAGTTTTTTACTCGCAAGAGTTTTCTCCACGTAAACATTGTGTCATTGTGTTGAGTTATTCATATTTGACATCTTTTCTGTAGTGGGTTTTATGTTTTGTTACAATCTCCATTGTTAAAGCACACTTAAAGATTGCTGAAATTTATTCGAATCAGATTTCCATTATAGTGTTGCTTTCATTTCTAACATATAATATGCCAAATGCCTCATTCACAGTCACAAAATATGTTTGCCCAGTCCTTTTATAATGATGCTAATGCTTGTGATGAGTGCAATGAACCTCATTGCATTGAAGATGATAATGTTAACATGCTTTCTGCAAGTGGAGAATACTCTTCTTCTGATGAGGTAGATCTAGAAACAGATGTAGATGAGAGAAGATGTTACAAGGATGTAATTTGTCAGCAAGTCTTTTCAGATGACGAAGATGTGGATCATCAATTTTATGCCTAGGAGTCACATACTCCTTTGGTTAATTTAATAATGCCTTTTGATGAAGAAATTAGAGCTCTTACAGCTGTTACAGTAGCCCAGGTTAAGAGTAATTACAACCTTAGGAACAAAGCTCAGGTAGGTGATTCAGGCTAGCTAGGAAGCATCTTTGTAAAACAACCTCAACATAAGCATAAAGACCCTGAGCCACAGAAAAAACAAAGTAATAACAATAAGAGATATTCAAAAGAAAGATTGAATTAAAATGCTAATAATTCAGAGGGTAAGGTTTCTTAGAATGGAGAAAAGACTAAAGGTTCATATGTCATAGATGATAACCAGAAAACCACAAAAGCTAAGGTTGGATAGAAGAGTAAGAATGTGGGTTAGGCTACAACTGTTATACAAAATTATGCTCCATTTGACATAACTCAATCTTTGTTACAAATGAAAGTCTTAGTTCCACTGATGAAAATGATGAAAATTGAGGAATACAGAAATAAGGCATTATCCTTGATCTCGGTGGTGTCTTGTCAGATTGTTAACATTGCTAAAGATCAGAGAAATATCTAAGAAGTGGGTGTTGATGAAGAGGAAATCCCTAAAGTTTATTTGGGTTCACAACAGTAACAAATTGCCCTTCTCAGGTAGAACCATTTTATGTGTCCCTTATTGTTAATGGGAAGGTGATTAGGAATTGTATGCTTGATTCAGGGGCTTCAACAAACATCATGCCTTTGGCTATTATGAAACAAGTTGGATTGAATATAGACAAGGCATGTGGAATGTGTTATGCCATGGATGCTAGGGAAGTACCAATTATAGGGATTATGAAAAATGTGGACTTCATGCTTTCATCCTATCCAAAAAAAACCTATACAATGAACGTGACAGTAGTTGATATCAAGCCACAATATGGTATGTTATTGTCTAGGAGGTGGGCAACATTGATTGGAGGAAGCATGCAATTGGATCTATCATATGCCATGATTCCCATGAATGGTAAGGATGTCAAGTTGGTTAGGGAGGAAAGAGCACTAGATACAACTGAAGATCAAGAACCAGAAGATCAGATTTACTTTGTGGATACTGATTGTGAGAATTTCAGGGTTATGTCATGTGATCAAGATGAAAAGAAGAAGGAACCTATTGATGAAGAGCTTGAAAAATAGAAAGATTAGAATAGCTTATAGACCATGTAATTTGATGGTGCCTACTCAAAAGAGGGTTCTGGTGTAGGAGTGGTGTTTCTATCTCCTACTGGTAAGATCCTCAAATTCTCCTTTCTATTGAAATTTGCTTGCACAAATAATATTGCAGAATATGAATCCTTGTTGCTAGGATTGAATGTTGCTCTTAAGCATGACATTAAAATGTTAAGGGTGTTTGGAGATTCAAAATTAATAGTTTCCCAACTGAGAGATAAGTATGCTTCAAAGAATAAAAGATTGAAACAAAATAAACATGTTGTTTGGGATACTATTCAATTGTTTGATGCATTCTCAATAAATTGGATAGAAAGGTCAAAGAATGTTATGGCAGATTTCGTAGCTAATGTAGCCATTAGGCTAGATGATGTCACATTATCTGATATTACAAATGTTGAGATTAAAATCAGACCAGCAGTGCCAAACAACATATGTAGTTGGTAGGTCTTTGAGGATGAAAAAGACTTGGTAAAGTTTTTGCATTGTATTGATGAGTATGAAAATTAGGAAATTGATTTCTAGAACTTTGTGGAAGTTGTGGATGGGAAAGATACCCTTTTTGGAAAAGAAGTAATACAACTTAAGACCAATAAGATCCCAAGAGGGTTAGTGGCTTTAGAAAGAGCATTTGCTAATAGAGATCAATTGACTGCCAAAAGTTCTTCCCCTCACATGGAAGATCTGGAGGAGGTAAACTTGGGTACACAAAATGCTCCAAAGAAAGTCTACATATGTAAACATTTGAAACCACATATAAGGGAAATGTTGATAGTCTTACTGAGATAATACAAACATGTCTTTGCCTGGTCATATGAGGACTTGAAAGCATATAGAGAGGACTTATTTCAACATGAAATTCCCCTTAAGCCTGGAGCTAAGCCATTTAGACAGAGGTAGCAGCCTATTAATGCCACTTTAGCTCCAAATATGAAAGAAGAACTTGTGAAGCTTAGGGATGCTAGAATCATTGAATCTATAAGACACTCTACTTGGGTGTCAAATCTTGTATCGGTAAGAAAGAAAAATGGAGATATAAGACTGTGTGTAGACTTTAGAAATCTTAATGTGTCTTCTTTGAAGGATAATTACCCCTTGCCCAACATGGAAGCTATGTTGCAAAAGGTGACAGGGTGTGAACTCCTGTCCATGATGGATGGATTTTTAGGATACAATTAGAGGAAGGTAAGAGAATCAGAACAATATAAGACTACCTTTACAACTCCAAGGGGGACTTATATCTATGTAAGAATAACATTTGGGTTGACAAATGCTGGTGCTACTTCTCAAAGAGCAATGGATGTTGCTTTTGCAGGTTTAATCAATTCTATCCTAGTTGTGTATCAGGATGACTTAATTGCTTATTCAAAGAAGGAAGAACATCACTATATGCATCTAGAGCAGATTTTTATTAGGTCACTGGAATATGGCATCTCTCTGAACCCTAAGAAGTGTACATTTGGAGTAACTAAAGGAAAACTCTTGGGGCACATAGTGTCTAGGGATAGAGTTAGGATTGATCTAGAAAGGGTTGCAGCAATTGATAAAATTCAGATGCCCAAGACAGTTAAAGGCATCTAGTCATTCTTTGGGTAGATTAACTTTATTAGAAGATTCATTCCTAATTTTATAGAGATTACCAAGGCTATATCTAAAATGTTAAAAAGGGGAGAGTCTGTAGCTTGGGAAAGTGAGGCAATTCCATCATTTCAAAACATCAAAGAAGCTATCAAGACTATCCTTGTTCTAAAGTCTCTTGATTTTTCTAAACCCTTCCAATTGTTTTCTTTGCTTCATTCCATACAATTGCTGCATGCTTATTACAGAAAAATGATGATGGATTTTAACAACCAATTACCTTTTTTAGCAAGTCTTTGCAGACAACAAAATTGAAATATGACATTATGGAAAAATAGGCCTATGCTTTGGTCAGGGCAGTAAAAAATTTCAGACCTTATCTGGTTGGAGCTCAGATTGTAGCATATGTGCCACATGTAGCAACTAAGGAAATATTCACTCAGTAGGAAGTGATTGGAAGGAGATGTAGATGGATAAATAAAATCCAAGAGTTTAATATTGAGATTCAGATTACTATATTGGTAAGGGGACATGGTTTGGCTAAACTAATGATAGAGTCAAATTTGGAAGCATGCCAGGTAAATGTATTTTAGGATCGAGTTTGTGAAATGTATAAGTCAGATTGGTACAAAGACATTGTGTATTATTTGTAAAATCTAAATTGTCCTACTCATTTGAGTGACAACCAAAAGAGAACATTAAAATTACATGCTGTCAAATATGTTATTCTCCAAGGTGAATTGTATTAGAAGAACCCTGAAGGTGTACTGCTCAAATGTGTAGATGAAAATAAAGCCATGAATATTTTAACTGAGATGCATGGAGGGATGTGTGGTGGGAATTATACAACTAGGACTACTGCCCATAAAATTCTTAGGGCATGATACTGGTGGCCAACACTTTTCTCTGATACACATAAGATGGTGAAGAAATGTGATTCTTGCCAAAGATTTTCTGGGAAGATTAAGTATGTAGGTGCATTGCCTCTTAAGACTATAATAGTGGAGGCTCCATTTCAGAAATGGAGAATAGACTTCATGGCAGAAATAACAGAAAAGTCAAGTGGAGGACACAATTGGATATTGGTTGCTACAGATTACTTCACCAAATGGATTGAGGCCATTCCAAGAAAGGAGGACACAAGTAAGGTTGTGCTTGACTTTATCCTAGAACACACAATAATCAGATTTGGGGTACCAGCAAAATTGGTTACAGATAATGCAATGTGCTTCGAATCTGGTGAGTTTGTTGATTTTTGCAACAGTTATGGAATCACTTTGTCTCATGCTTCACCATATCACCCTCAAGGAAATGGTCAAGCAAAATCTAGTAACAAAAGTCTCATGAAGATAATTAAGAGAATAACTAATAAAAACAAAAGAGCATGGGATTCAAAATTGAAGTTAGCACTATGGGCTGATAGGGTACCAGTGAAAAAGCAACTGGTAAGTCTCCATTTGAGTTGGTATATGGTATGGAGGCCAGGTTGCCAATAAATAATCTCCTGCCAGTGTACAAGTTTATTCAAGAAAGAAATGAGGATATAGAAGGTCCAATGGTTGAGAGAGTGAATCAGTTGATTGCACTAGATGAAGTTAGGAGAGCAGCATAGAAGACCAATATCAAGAAACAACAAAAAGTGAAGTATTTGTCTGATAAGAAGACTTCAGAAAGGAAATTCCAGGTGAATGATTTGGTTCTTGTATGGAATGCCAGGAACCGGGACAAGGGAAAACATGGAAAATTTGAACCATTATGGGTAGGCCCTTATTTGATAAGTAATACTCATGGAGAGGATTCCTATTTTCTCCAAGGACTAGATGGTGAACTTCAGGAGTTGCCTGTGCATGGACAATTCCTGAAACCTTACTTTTCATAAGTAAGTTCTTCTCTGTGCACACTGTAAAATAATTGTATGTAAGTTGTATGTTGTGTATATTTTTGTATAGTTCTTTCCTTTTGGTTTTGTCTGGTCTACTCCTGGAAGTCTAATGGTTCTCGTTGCAACCTGAAAGCTTGCACGTCCCCAGTCAAAGTTAATGGTTGTACCTATAAAGGGTTTAGGGTTTTACGTTCGTAAAATTGCAAGTCTTTACCTTTGAAATCCTTTAAGCCTAAGTTCCTAAGCCTCATACGCTTTATCTTCTAAATCCCTATCGACTGCCTGTAGTAGGTTCCTGGTCCCTTAAGTTATGACTTGAAAAACCTTTATATTCCTTAGGTGACTGGCCCCATGTCTTAGTCTTACCCCTTATAATCCGTGAAGAATTAAATTTAAGTCCTAAGTCCTCACATAGGTTATAAAGTGTAATATAAATGTATTTCACAGTGTCACAATGGATCATAGGTGACATCATCATCCCACTGCACAGCTGCGATAGGGCGACACCTGTCAAGAATCTGGGCTTACAGCCTCTTTGTTGAAGAATCTTACCTCGTGCAACCATGTGCTACCAAGTGTCAGTCTAAGAAGTGATTTGCATGAAAACTTAAATCTAACGGTTGCGCATGATTGCAAGGGAAACTTGCCAAGAGAGAATATTCATTACGTGGTCGTGAGATGGTGACACGTGGCCTCAACTTAATAAAGAAGTGAAAAGAAAATGGAAGATGGACGCATGGAGGATTTAACACGCCTGCGCTGGGTAGGTAAGTGGTGGGCCATTTCTGGCTGCGACACCATGAAATAGTGCCACATGTCTGAGTCAAACAAAAGGTGATGTGGTCAGTGAAGGAGGTACATCTGATTTGGTTTGTTCTTATTGGCTGAAGAATTTTCAACTATGATGACCCAGATTTTCAAATCTGGTGGGTAAATGATGGCCGTGGATCTCACAAAGGCAAACTCAGATCAACGTGTAGGTTTAAATTTCTATGATGGATGTTGAAGGCACCCTGTGACACGAATGAGAGATTAAGGCTAAGGCTACCTCCATTAATGCCTCTGAGCCTATGCAACAAAGCTTGAAAAGGAGAAAAATTAGGGTTTTTTGCATCATTCCTTTAAGCACAAACAAAGTTTAGATGCGCAACAGATTCTCAGGCGAGCAAAGAAAGAAATTCAAACTTCTGCAAGCATAAACCATTAATTTCACTCTATTTGACTGTGCTCGATATATTTTAGGTTAATTGCTTGATCGAAAGAGTTGGAAATTATAGAGGATAAGAAGCCCTAATTTGATATAAATAGTAAAAAAAAATGAGTCAAGCCGGTCAAGCCTCCACCTCAAAGCGTAGTTTGGATGAGGATCTTATGATCCAACTCCTAGGCTCTGCCAAATGTGCCTTGAATTTGCATGGTCCCGACGGGCCAAATGATAAATTCCTCTACTTTCACTATAATTGTAGGGATGCCCAATTGCCTGTCCCTGGTTGGGTTTTATTTGAACACTGGCATCATAGAATGGATTACAATGCCCCAGTCTGTAATGCTTGGCACTTTGATTTGGCCAAGCTAATTTTCCCTAATGTATTTCCTAATCCAGACCTAGTGAGGGCAATAGCACATAGGTATGATCCTCAAACAAGGACAACCTTGGTAGGGAACGACACAAAAATAATCAAGTTCACAAAGGGATACATTACCACTATGTTCAACTTAAACCTTGTAGCTAGTAAGCCAATTTAATTAGGTGCATTGAAGAAAAGGTATCAGATTGTCATGCGTGCATATAGAGATTTCAACTTGGCAATGGGATAGGTCAAGAGGAGTTGATGGCAAGTTGGTGAAGATATTAGACAGGGAGGAGGAGCCCTTTCAGTGTTCCTTATTCATGCATTATTTTGTGAAGACCTACCACAGTCTGTGCCAGGTGCTTGGGAGGGACTCTTCAGATAGAATGCCCATCTCTCTGATGATGATAGCAATGATTATTCAGGATCAAGAGACTAGGGAGCCATATGACTATGCTTCTTATATAGCAGATAAAATGCATAGATAAATGATGGTACTCAAGAGCAAATTATTTACTGTGGATGCCCATGTTGAATTCACATGGTATTCTTTATTGTGCCATATGATCTTCTTTGCCTTGTTAGGTATGTGGCATCTGAATTTACATGTCAAGATGGCAGATGCATAAGGAAATATATTGCCAGTACAAATTTGGACATGCATGCTGGACATGCATTGTGTGGACTCTAATTATGTTATCTTTGAAGAATATTTTGTGAGAGGAGTTCTTGGTTTCCTGGAGCCAGAAGGTGAAAGGCTGCATCCAGATGTATTAGATTTTTTGAGGCCTTTGGATAGGACCCCAGATTTGGGGATTGATCATAATTGGCATGACTGGTTCTACCATGAGCACACCACTTGCATCAGGGTCTATGGGTGTGAGGCCCCTCCCCACATTCTGCCTAAATATGTACCTAAGAGAATTGCATTTTTGGAAATCATTAGGTAGCTAAATGAATCAGATAAAGAGCATCTAAGGAAGCATAAGAAAGGTTCATTTTCCCCACCTCCCTCAGATTCAATGACTTTTTGACAGCTGACAAAGGTGGGTTGGATCAGATTAATTCAGTGTTGTAGTGTTACAGGATGTATTTTGAGCAGCCAAGGATTTTTAAGACTTTATTGACTGGGTAAGGGTCAATAAATAGAGGCCAAGATACGTACATCAGATTGACTTTGATGAAGACACTGTCAGGAATTGCTTCATAATGAATGATGTCCACAACTTGAGGATCAAGTGGGACACTATAATGACAAGAGAAAGGATGAGGAAAAACCTAAATGCTACATATCAGGGTGCCTTTGCAGTAGTACATGACCCTATAAAAAAAATTCAAAAGATGTTTGATAATGTAGTGCTTCTGATTACTAGTGCTCTTGTAGGTGAGGAAAGGCCTTCCTATCAGCGTAGTAGTTGAAGAGGGGGATATGCTGTGAAAAGGGAATCACATGACCCTTCCCCTGCCAAGAGAGCAAAAATAATTGATTTAGAGGATGATGAAGAAGTTGAAGTCGTAGACCTGGAAGGGGAAGTAGAGGAACAAGTGCAGGAAGCTTCCCATCAGGTGAATTCACCTGATCGAATTAGGCCCTACTCCTCTCCTTAGAATTGGTCAATGAGGACCATGACAAGCTAAACCGTAGATACAGAAGATGTCAGGGTGATGGCTTGCAATAAATTTATGGAAGATGATGAATTCATTAATACTCCTGAATTAAGGAGTCATGCCTTGAAAGTGAGGAGTGAGGAGTTTTAGAAGAAGATTGAGGATGCCAAGAGTTGAGTTGACCCCTCTAAATATGAGGCCATCACTCGAAGAGTGTTGACAGAAGTTAATCAGGCTATCAACAAGATGACTCCAGAGGAAGGGAGGGAATTAGTTGCCAAAAGTAATATTTTACTCCTCCCTCATTGGACTTTGTCAGATGCAATTGCATTTGACACAATTACTAGAGAAGACTTAGATGTAATAAATGAGCAAGTAGAGAAGGCTCTTTCTGGTGCATCCTTCAATCCTAGGTTCGAGACATTGACAATATGGGCTTTGGCCCCAAGCAATAAAAAGCCTAGGATTGGGTTGGGGGAGTTAAAAAATGTAATAATCAAGAGGGTATATGACACCGCTGCTCCCCAAGCTACAAGTTTGAATGTGCAAACTGCAAAATTCACTGAAGCAGTGACTAATAAGCTATAGAAGGATCATGATGAGTTGCTGTTGAAATATGCACAAGCGATTATAGAGCTCAATAAGTGTAAAGAGCAGCTATCACTAGGGCCTGGTACTTCCACTCCTCCACCTATGATACCAACAGTAGAATCATTTCTAGCTGACACAGAGCCCTTGCTAGTAGAAATAAGGGAATTGAAGGAGCAAGTGAAGAGACTGAAAGATGAAAAAAATAATTCATTCAAGGAGATGGTCACTAATTTGATCAATCATAGAGTGACCAAGGTTTTGAAAAAGGTGGATGAGACATGGAAGTCTTATTCTGATTTAAGAGCTACCTTTGATAAACATGAGCAAGACAAGGAATGTCTCAAGACAATGCAAAGAACGTGGTTGCTAAGGACTGGTGAGTTGAGAGACCTAAATAGGTGTGCAAGGTTTGATGCACAGGTGCCACCTGAGATGAAGTTGACCCTTGACATGCTGGAAATTCTTGAAGGGGTTATAGCTTTTCAGTTAAAGCTAGTTAAAGTATTGGGTTAGAAAAGACAATTTTTTGAAAAGATAGACAAGAAAATAATGCCTAGTATATTGGAGGCCGATGGGCAGGTCAAAAATCTTGACAAGTGGAAAGTTGACTTCAGTGACAATGCTGGCCAGCTAATATCTATCTGCTGCACTGATGGAGACCCCAAGCTGAAGATTTTGAGTTCAACTTTGGATAAGCTACATGTATTAGAAATAAATTCTGAATTATTCTCTAAGGAGGCAAAGATTTTGATGGATGCATGGTACACAGGACACAATGACAAGCTTTTAAAGTTGATCTCATTCCAATGGCCGTCAGAGAAATTATATGCTGAGTGGGCGGAGAAGTATGCATAAGTGTACCTGAAGTGAACGAGCAACTGCCTCTCCCCTGCATTCATGTACCCGGGCTCCTCCAATCATTTGTATCCCATGTGATATATTATTTTCTATCTTTTCTTTGGGCTCCATGTAATGAATGCCTCAATGCCCTTACGTGGTGCTTTGTAATGTAATTTCACCCAACCAACAAAATGTAATGAATGTTGGCACCAGGTTCTATGTCTATAAAGAGCTAGTTGCCTCACTTTGTTGTTGTTGGAAGATTGGGATTCTAAGGAGTAAAGTTAATACAAAATTTTGTCCGGTTGCTCACTCTATGGCCTTGTGAGTTCTATTTCAATCTATGTGTGTTTTTCATAAGCTATTTATTAGTTTCAGATTGAATTTACGTGAGTAATGCTATGTGCATGTATTTTATTTAAATGTCTCCATTTGTTATCTGCATCTTGTTCAAGAATAAAGTAACTAAGGGTTTTCTAAATTCTAGAATGCAATTTCACTGCATTGCATGTTTGATTTCTTGCTACTATTTAAGGAACAAATTAAACTACTTTAAGTCAAATATGGGGGAATATGCATGACAACAGGGATCTCTGTAAGTAGAGTTAATACAAACACTAAATCTTGGGAGTTTTCTATAAGGAGGGAACTGAAAAACCCTCTAAAATTTGTATATTTGCTTGGTTTATGGGAAGTCATTCACATGTTTTAAGTTGGACTCCATACCCTGGACAGGCACCGATCATAGGCTTAGATTAATTGTATGAATCAAGTCCTAATCTAGGAACCACACACATAAAATCAAATCAACTCAAAACCTTAAATTGTAGGATATTAGGAGTAGGATTTAGGTTTCAAATCCTTTGATTCACAACTGAAGTAAGGTCTGAAGCTAGCCCCTTTGTATTTATTTTACAGTTTTGGTATGTAGTATAGAGGATTTATTTGCTTTGTGTCAATACCAAGTTATAGCTAGGATTCACCATATGGGTTTTGAGTAAGGGACACCCCTTAGGTATTGCAAAGCCTGAAGTGCAGAGGAGACATAAAGTCTGTCTCCTGTTCATTGGGCACTGACATGAGGTTCCTGTGGATAAAATATGGCTACTTTTTAGGGGAACTTAGACAATCAGCTAGAAAAACCCAATAGTTACTATGCCTTTGTTTTCATTTCGATGAAGATATGTCTAAATGTTCTAAAATCATGCATTCCTATGCTCTTTGATGCCATAAGTTTGTATTGTGATTTGAACATCAAACACTGTGCCAATTTAGTGTTTGATATGTTTTAACCTTTTGAAGTATCGCCTTAGGATAGTTTTAAATTAAAGTTTCTCTTCCCTTTTCTCTAAACCATAAACAAAAGAATTGATGAGAATTATAAGAAGAGTTGGCTTCTAAAATCCCACAGGTAATTCTATAAGCCGCGTCCCACGTTTGTAGGATTTCTCATCTAGTTGTGATTGGTTTGCATCTAGGAGTAATCTTGGGTGCTTAGAAAAACCATCAACATTATTATTTGCCAAGTCCTCTAAGAAAAGCTTCATTGGTCACAAAGAAATATTGTCACCTTCTTCAAAGGGAGGAATGATATCTAAAGGATGATCCTAAATAAGAGAGTTTCCCACCAAATTTGAGTTTGAATTATCTAGCAGGGAAATCTAAACCAAGACCAATTTGTAGGAACCGAGATTAATTCTATATAAAATATTAATAGAAATTACATTTGTAAGTGACACAAATTAATACATATAAATATATTATATTTAGGTTTATTTTACAGTGGCAAATATGGGCTTAAAGCCATTTCTTTTGAACCACATGAGTAGCTATCAAATACCTATCAAAAACTAAAAACCACCCAAATCATAAACTATTAAAATAACAAAATATTAATACATAACCACAAATTAATTATATGATGTAATATTTCTAACATTGCCCCCTTAATTACATCATATTTCTTATTGAGGTAAGGACACCATATTTTAGACTAGGACAAACACAATAGTCCAAACAACCACCTATTGAACTATGACACTCTTAATAGTTCATTTTCATGGCTACCAAAATTTCATTATCTTGGTTGTCAGATCCATTCTTCCTTTATCTTCATTGTCTTAGCTACGAAAATTTCACTATCTTAGTTACCAAAATTGTTCCTCCTTTATTGTCCTACCCTCCAAAACTTCACTATCTTGGTTACGAAAATTATTCCTCCTTCACTGTCTTGGCTACCAAAACTTCTCATGTCTTGGTTATAAAAATAGTTTCTCCTTTACTATCTTAGCCACCATAAGTTCTCATTGTCTTGGTTACCAAAACCTCATTGATCTAAAGGAGAAATAATTTGATGATTTAGACCAACTTAAAATTGCTTATCAAATTTACCCACAACTACATATATGAATTTTAGATGACCTAAAGTTTTTGAACCCTACATGTTTTGCTATTGTTTTAGAACACTTTTGCCAATTGCATTAAGCACGTTATTGAATGGTTATATACTTTAACTTTGCAAAAATGTCATTTTATGCAAATTGCCACTCACGTTTATTATTCATCTCGTTGGATGCCCTCTAACAAAGGATATGAAGACTTAAACAAACTTTATTCGTCAATTTCTTTGGAGCAAATGGGACGGTAGTGTAGGTTTTAAGTTTGCCTCTTGGACACATTGTATACAACTGAGATGTAAAGGAGGTTTGGGTCTAATAGATCCGAGGACTTAAGGAATTTGTTTAGAAGCTAAATGGATTATTCGAGCTTCTCAAGGAGACAAACCTTAGAAGATTTTGGTTCATCATAGAATTAATCTTGCCTCAGTTAAGGGTAAATGGCAACTTGTTAACTGGTGGGATAAGATAATCCTTGCTTCATTTTTTAAAATTAAAGCTTCATCTCCATTGTAGTCGGTTTGGAAGGAATGGCAACAAGTTTGTACTTTTTTGGAATGGAGAGATTTATCTCTTCAACATGGTTTCAGTTTTGCCTTCTCGTCCATTTGGTGGAATAGGCATATTCAGTATTATGGCCAACCACTTGCTATGAGTTTCAGGAAACAAGTTCTTTATTTGTTTAAAATAGTTCAGTGATATTTGGGATTTTCATACGGTGAATTGGTCCCCTTGGCAATCTGTCAAAGCTCATTTAAGTTAAATATTAAGTATGAGCACTTTATCATTTTTGTTCAGTCTTTAGTTCCAGTGGAGCTTTCTATGAAATTGTGTACTCCCATTCCATGCTATTTCTTTAAAGATTGGAGAAGGTTGTCCTCTCACCATTTTTTAGCCTTTCCTTTGAAAAATTTTTATAACAGACTGCTTCCACATTTTCCTTTAAATCCACGGTTAAATCTCAAGTGGAAATGCAGATTTAGTGAAAAGTATTGGTGTAGACTCAGCACTCAGATTTGGAAAACCAAAGCGGAAGCAGACGCACAGTTTATGGCATGGAAAATATGACATTGCAAACTGCCCATTGGTGATAGATTGAAATGTATTATGGTCAACTGCCCATTCTGCAATTGTACTGAAAGTATGAGACATATCTTTTGGAATTATTTTTTTGTCCGAAGACAATGGAATGTTATTTTCAATAATTTACTAGCTATTTTTGGTCATCGACTGAATTGAAAAGAGGCCCTTTTTGGAGTGGGGTTGCATAATAATGTTTTAGCCCATTATGTTAGGTAGGCTATTTTATTACATGTTTGGAAATTCAGATGCTTGGTAATTTGTGCTAAATCTAATATTCATCAGGAAACAACAATCCTAAAGCGTTACTCTGATGTCTTTTTTCAAATTGCCTCCTTTGTTGCTCAATTTCAGGGGAAGATAAAGAATTTAAAGGTTAAACTTCAACTACAACGTATTATAATGCAATTGGATCAGCTTCAGAATAAGAAGATTGTGGCGCTTGATAAAGAAAAAATCGACAGTGTTCTCCAAATAGTTGATCCCTCAGTTTACAGGGGAGCCGGTCATTATGAGTTGTGCAACGTTGGCTGCTACAGGGTTTCTCTCTAAAGTTTACATGGCTGGGTTCTTTGTGCAAGAACAACCTATTTCTGGGCAGTGTTTGATTGTCCTGTGTTATGAAAAACAACTTAGTTCGTTAATGGACAAGGTCAACTTTTGCATAGAAAAGTTTTCAGGTAGTACAACAAGACTTCTCTGTCGTAAGGGTTCTCATCAATAACATTAACAGAATTGCAGTTGGATGTTTATTAGTTTGATGTACAGATATTGATTTGTAGTTGTCCATGTACATTGGCAGGCAGAAATTCTGCTGTTTCTGTGATTTTGGTTAAGAATTCAGTATAAAATTTCTGCTAAGAAAGCATAGCATCCATGCTTTATGTAATGCTGCTGCTCTTTTTTATATGGGCTGTGTGAACTGTTGTTCTTCAATTGCAGTCTCTCATTTGAGGACTGCCTTTCTTTTCATATAATATTAGCATTGTTCAATAAAAAAAATAAAAAGAAAATAGTATTTGTAGCGTGGTCCCTACTTCAATAAATCTCAAACTTTAAGATTTTTTTAATTGAGAAGACATGACATTGGCCTCTTACAATAATTATTACGCCTTCTTTGATTGAGTTGGCGACTGTGTTCTAAGATATCCAATTGGTGGAGGCGCTTGAACTTTTCCATTGGCACTTCACACCTCTCCAGGCTGGAAATGAACTTGGCTTAGTAATGACTAGATAACCAGTTCAATGCAAGTTTCCACAAATGAATGCAACCAATTCTCATTCCAAATCAATCAAGAGCACGAAGAGCAGTCAAATGGTGAAAGAAACTGTCACAATGAATAACTAAACACCATAAAATTTATTCAAACGTCCATTACTAACTTTGTCTAAATTCCTTCCTTCAGTCATACAATGTTCTCCAAAATTTTTGGAGGTTGTAAACAATACCTCAAGTCATCTTTGTTCAAATTCGCATCATAATCCCTTGTGCCTGTTCCAGAAGAATGCTACCGAGTTCAAAAAATCCTTAAAAACTTGTACATGGAAAATCAAAATATATTTCAAAAAATCCTTAAAAACTTGTACATGTCTCTTATTATCAGTAACTCTTTTGATATTATTGTAGGAATTATGGTTAAATCTATATGTAATAATAAATACTACTTTTGAAGTGGTGCAAATGAATACACAAAAATATAAATGAATACACAAAAACATATTATATTTAAGTTTATTTTATAATGACAAATATAAATTAATAAAATTATTTCTTTTCAGTCACTCAAATATAGGTTAATTAATTATATGATATTATGAGCCCCAATAACTCGTTTCTACCATCTCCAAGACTTTCTAAGGTTTTCTTTTCAGGCAACCTTTCTTGAATGACTTCGGTATTTACAAATACAACACATAGGGTTTCTTCCTTCAATTTGCACACTCTGCTTCCAAATACCCATTTCTAATTCTAGAAGAATGTGTTCAGGAAGGGGATTGGATATACCTTTTTCTACACAGAAACTTGCATAAGCTATAGAGTCACTATTTGAAACATTGTCATTTTAAGTTGGTCTGTTGGTAAAAAAACTTGTTTTCTTCAAAGAAAGGTCACAAGCTGAATCTTGCATGGGGTAAGGTATGCATGCCTCATATTAAAGCACAATTAGGTGCCTCCTTCAACACCAGTGGAAGTACAATGCAGTCCCATATGCTACAACCACCTAACTCATTAGGTGTCTCCTTCAACACCATTGGAAGTATGACGTAGTCCCATATGCTACAAGCCACCTATGAGCTAAATCATGAGCTATACAAAGATTCCATTTCCATTTCCATAAAATATTTCTTAAAGAATATAAAGACACAAGGAATCCATTTCTATTTCCGTAAATCCTTTCTGGAAGAACATAAAGACACAACCAAAACAAGACTTCCTTGATCTGACATGTTAAAGGATTGAAAGAGGCCCACAACATCCATCATCAAGGACCTCTTTTCAACAATTTTTCTTTGGCTTTTTTGTTCAGACAGGTGACTAATAAACCTTTTGGGAGATAATTAATGTTACAGTGTCTCCCTAGTTCTTACGAATCCAATTGCCCACACCATCTCTAGTTGGCTAATATCCATCGGATTTGCCAGTTATTGCTAGACTCAAGAGGGTTTTTTCTTAGCTTCAATTTCCCTATTCCTTGAGTTGATAAAGCTCCAGCCCTCCTTCGATCGGAGGAGCTTTTGGTTCATTTTTCCATGATTAGTGGAACATAGTTGGCTCCTATACCTGATTTGAAACTGACTTCCCTTTGGGAGGAACAGTGTTCGCCTTAAGGATTTGTCTTTTTGCCAATTTTCATTTCACTCATTACGATTTTGATTGAGATTTTACTATGTAAATTTGCACCGGTATTATTTTTAGTCATGTAGTTTATTATTCTCAGTTGCTTGTGAATACTAATATGTAAGTTAAATAACATTTTTATTTTATATATATAATCTTTACCAAATTATATATATATTCAAATTTTATATTAGTTAAAAATGTATAAAATGCACTATATTGGAGATCTATTAACTTTTATTAGTGATAGACATTAATGTCTTTAAAATAAAATAAAATAAAATATATTCATGTCATAATTTAAAAACTGAAAACATTATATTTAAAGGTGGTGCACTAAGCACTTTTGTCTTAGTACATTGGGTATCCTCTACTATTCTTAAAAAGTATTGCAAATTTAGTTCGTACTTAAAAACACTTAGCACACTCACACACCATATTTATACATTATGTCAGCACTCTTTTTGAGTCCCATTGGTGGTTCCTGACCACTTTGACCATTTACTTTTTTTGGAGATATAATAAAATAATTTGAACCCATTAGTATATGTTTTTCTAAACAAGGCACTCACACACTACACTTTGCATTATGAAGCTAAGCGCATGCCAAGGGTGCCCATGTTTTGTTGTTTAATATATAGCAAAGTTTTGTTAATTTAAAAGCGAACAAACGAATCTTTTAGTGTCCAACTTTAGCCAAGCACGCCACAGTATATCCAAACTTTTTTCGTTGTACATGTCATTGTCCTTCAAACAAGCAAATTATATGGAAGGCAGTTTGATAAGTTCTCAAATAAAATTGTTAAAAACCGCTTATTAGCATTTCTACTACAACTATAAACATCGAGGCCTGATATCTAATGGTAGCTAGAAACAAATATCTGATAAAAAGCTACGGGTGAGAGCAACATTGACATCTTTTACAGCAGGTTGGTTAAATGATTGTGTAACACAGGTTTTGCATGATCTTAGTGGTGGTGGTAGTTGTATATATGATGACACATCCTTAAAAAATATTCATTTCTCTCCAGTTTTTGTGAAATCCAATTCTATATATACAAGTGTATAAACGCTATAAAGCATTGATTCTATTTAAGTGACAGCTATTCAGTGGTGGGGAAGAATCCATTGAGGTGTCAAAGTAAGGCTGTTCTGAATTGTGGAAGAGAATGAAAGAGCAGAAAGATTTAATGAAAAAATAAACTGCAGACATTATGGCCACGGAACAGGAAGAAATCAGCTTTTCTACCCACAAGTCTGCACACAAAATTGACAATGGTATATAAATTTTTCCATTTCATTTCAACTCACGTTTCACTAAGTTGTCTTGCCTTTTATAGACTGTTAAATGCGTGGATAGCTGTTATCATATATATGGTTTATGTTGTGTGTTTTGTAGAGATAAATTTTCAATTTTTTGTTGTTGTTGTGATGGTTTTCAGATTCATGGCAGAAAGTGGGACTGATGTTAGTTACAAGTTTCAACTGTGTGTACATTTTGGGATATTCAAACCTCATTCTAGTGCCTCTTGGATTGGTCTGGGGAATTATTGGCATGGTTGTTTTAGGTGCTTTCTCACTCTATGCCAATTTGCTGCTTGCAAATTTGTATATTATAGATGGCCAGCGCTTTATCAGATACAGAGATTTAGTTGGTCATGTATTAGGTGAGTACTTAAACATTTACCCTTGTCATATAGATTATACACAGAACTATGTGACTTATTTCCTATGCAACTGTAAGCTGTTTCCTGCAAAACTGGCAGTGGTGGGATTGTATATTATTTACTCAAATGTATTAATCATGCAGGGAAGAAAATGTACTATATAACCTGGGCTCTACAGTTTGGACATTTCATACTTTGCAACATGGGGTTTCTACTACTTTCTGGGAGAGCTCTTAAGGTACTCCATTTCCTATGCCTTTTAGCCTTTATAAATCCAACAATAAGGCAAAAATTTCAATTAGAATTTCTCTCCACCCAACTGTCAAACTGTGAGGACAATAGCTTGTATAGTTTGAAGGCTTTTTTCTTTTTTGTTATAGTTTGGAAAAGACTGAAAGTTTTTTTTGTATCGTATGGAACAAAAGCCATTGTGGAAAATAAAAATCTATAGTTACTTTTAGACACTGAAATATGATGTCATTAATCCTACCGCTATCAACAGTGTTTAAAGCTTAATCACTTACTATAACTGTTGATGATACAGGATATCTTTCTGGAACATAACAACAAATGGGTGGCACTAAAACTTCCTGAGTTTATCATAATCTCAGGATTTACATACTTCATTTTTGCCTTCTGGGTACCACATTTGTCAGCCATAGGCATGTGGTATGGAATTTCAGCATTCTTTACCATTTTCTATATTGCAATCTCAATGATAATATCAATCAAAGATGGTATGGATGTGAATTCTAACCTCCGTTTATCTCTAAATGTTTTTTTCTTTTTGTTTCTAGATTTGTAGCTTGAGGTAAATTTGCTACAGCCTTCTAAGAACATGCCCTTCCTCCGGCAGGTAAATCTGGATCCAAAGACTACAACATACCAGGACAGAAAGAAGAAAAGATTTTCAATGTATTAGGAGCCATAGCAGCCATTGTGTTTGCAAATAACTCTGGCATGCTACCTGAAATCCAGGTGAGAATTATTTCAATATCTTTGGTTTGATTTTTGTTTCTTTAACTTTACTTTTTTCTTGGTTATTAAACTACTCATTTTTTGGGGTATAAGTTTCATTGTTCTAGTTGTGGTATCCGTGACATATAGTTAGTGGAATTCAATTGTTCAATGCAATTACTTTTGTCCTCCTTGTTTCTTTATAGTAATTTTGCATTAACAAGAATTTCCATTAAGAATAGAACGTTGAAACCCTAATAATTGGGATTTGGTGACTAACTTCTGTCATCCTGCAGGCTACATTGCAACGACCAGCAATAAAAAATATGCACAAAGCCCTCTATTTACAATTTACCTTTGGAATTGCTATATACTATATGGTGACCATTGTTGGATACTGGGCATATGGATCCTCCATCTCAGACTATATGCTAGGTGACTTTATAAGTGGTCCTGAATGGGCTAAAATTTTGGCAAACATTAGTGTCTTCTTACAGACTATAGTATCACAGCATGTAAGTTCAAGGTCCATTCCTTTCAAACAAGTAACATGATACACCCACACCGGGGTCACTCCTTGGACATGGCAAATACTACAAGAACAATAAAATAATGGATGTTGTGAAGATTTAATGCACTGCATAATCATTAAACAGATTGGATAGTATTCAATACATTAAGTGACAATGTTTGGGTGGCAATCATTGGCTTTGGAACTCTCATATTCTAGGTGATATGTGATGAATGATTGCCTTGCTATGGTTACAGATATTCTGTGTTCCAGTGCATGAGGCTCTTGATACCAGATTTTCTAGGCTGGATGAACATGAGAATTCTACACACAACCTCATAATTCGATTCATACTTCGTGCACTCTTCTTTACATTGAGCACGCTTTCTGCTGCCATGTTTCCCTTTCTAGGGGACTTTGTAACTTTGGTGGGCTCGCTCTCCCTTGTTCCTTTGACATTCCTATTTCCTGCCATGGTATTCCTTAAGGTAATTCTTATCATTATGCATCAAATTTTTTATACCCCATGTTTAGTTAGAATAATCTCTTTTTTAGGAATGGATTTAATTGAAGGTGTTAAATCTTGCAGGTGAAATGGTGCAGGATAAATTCATGGGAAAAATCATGGCATATTTTCACTGTTGTCTTATTTGGGCTTGTAACACTGGGGAGCACCATATCAGCTATTCGGCTGATAATAATAAATGCCAAAACATACCATGTATTTGCAAACACATGATACATGTTGTTGAAGATAATAGAATGTGCATTACCAATCAACAAGAATGTTCAGATTTGATAGCAATGACAAATCGAATTTTCTGCGAAATCTAAACTGTCATTCCATGGATACAGCAAAAAGGTCGAGAACCCAAAATAAGCAGGGTTTGTGGAGAATTAGCTACACATATTGTTGAATTTTTTTGAGTGGAAATATTTTAAGTAGAACAAGCAAGTTGTATGTTTGGTGAACTGATTCCGAAATATAGGTAGATGGAGGTTTCAAAACCAGTCACTATATATTCGGTATAGCAATTATAGGAACTGGATGCCCAACTTTTGACAGAACTTGATGGCGCATTTTTGCCAGGACTAGTCTATGTTAGGGTATATTTTTAAAAACGAATTCTTGAAGCCGTGGCAAATCCATTATAGAAGGGTTGTGCTGCTGTATAGCTGTTTTTTTAAATATATTGTTTTTTGGGTCTTGGTTGTAAAAGGGCTTGGCCCTTTTAAAAATCCCTTCTTCAGGGTTTATCAAAAATAATTAAAAATCAAATCTATTATAAAAAAAAAAAATATTTACACTTTTAATATTATTTAAAAAAAAATCTAGTAATTAAATTAATCTATTTTTCATCACTACATAATTTTTAAACAAAGGTACTGATGAAATGGGATGATTAAAGGTTTTTCTAATCAATATATAAATTTTTTAAATAAAGATATTGATGAAATGGGGTGATTAAAGGTTTTTTTAATCAATATATAACTTTTAAACAAAGATGTTGAAATTGAGAGATAACTTTTTAACTAAAGATATTGATGAAATGGGGTGATTAAAGATTTTTTTAATCAATATATAACTTTTAAACAAAGATGTTGAAATGGAGAGAGTAAATAAAATAAATAATAATTTGATATATGTTTATTTTAATTACAAAAATATATTTCTCCCTAATTCCCAAAAAGGAGAAGAGAAGTCAAATTGATGACTCGTCTTCATGGGTGACACAAATTGAATTTTGATAGGGCTTGAAAGGGCAATCCAAGGAAATGTCTAGGCATTGGGTGTATTGTCAGGGACTTGAGGGGGCTTTGGTATGTGTGGTATCTAGAAGGCTTAAAATTTGAATGAATAATGAGGCCAAAATATTGGTTCTCATTCTTGGATTCCAATTATGTAAAAAATATGGGTTAAAAAAGATAAAAATTGAAGGGGACTCCGTTATAATAGTTAATGCTATTAGAACTAAATCCTCCCCTTAAAAGATTATGTTATGTGGTAAAATGTGTACACTAGCATTTTACATATAGTTTAGCATCCAGTTGGACCTATTTTGTTGCCTTTGTTAATCATGACCTATTTTAACACTTTTTGAGCTTAAAACAATAAAACCTTGATCCTGATAAATAAATCCAACGGAATCAACTTAGGATTGGACTAAGTCCACTATATTGGACACTTTCTGGAGTTTGTGGGCTAATGTCTAGGGCTCCCAAGCGCCCTGGTCCCACTTGGGAACTTTAGCCCCACTTTGTGGTGTCGACTTAGGACACTTCTTTAGTTTGTATTTGTTGGCCTAATTAAGTTTTATTTGTCGTAAGTGAGTGGGAATGCATATTTAAATAAGTGTTGTAGTTCATTTTACACCTAGAGGCATGCTAGAGGATTACTGCAAATTTATTCTCATATTGTGTTCTATGCTAAAGTGTTAACTTCTTTAAGTTGTTTCAAATAAGTTAGCTTTAAACCAGGAGGTTCAAAATTTCTAAAAGAAGAGGAGAATGATGTATAGCATCCACCATGGCAGATTTCATGCCATGACTTATGGTGAACTTCAGTTCCTTACCGTTAACATGATGAGTGGGTGAGTTTGTTGGAGAAAAAGTAGGAATCAATCCTGACATGGGACAGTTAGATTTAAAGAAGTTAGCAGTTAGAATCCTATTTTAGTTAGGAAAGTTGAGTGTATTTTTGGAGTTAGAGAGGATAGATGGGATATAGGTAATTTAGGTTTTGGGGAGAGGAGTTTGAGGAGAGTTTTTGTTCTTTGTACATATAAGTTTTGTATTTGTTCACAGTTCGGGATAATGGAGAAGTTTACTGTTATGTCATGTTTGAAAATGATCATGGAATCTGATTACGCTGTGTTTTTATGATATTTTGGTGTTTACTATTATATGATGGGAGTTTCTTTCCAACCTGTCTGCTGTCTTTTTGTCAATAAACATTGAAAGTTTTATCTGTAGTTGAGGATCTGCATCAGTTGGTATCAGAGCATCTTAAGATGCTGGGGAGGGAGATTTTGTATGGAGGAGTTTTAATAGTTTAGAAACAGATCAATTGCTATGTTTTTCTTTGGTTTTATCTTAGCACCTGAGCCTTGTGAATAGTTTGTTTACTGTTCTCTTTTGACTGCCACTGTGAGAATGAGATCCAATTTAGTGCAGCTATAGTTGGAGTTTTTCTCATCACCATAGAGAGGAAGAAGGCATTCATGCTTGGAGTGTTATCTACTTGTAGATGCTATTGAAGTTTATATGCAAGCTTTGAAGGAAGTTTGAAGCCCTCTTCATCACTCTCCTTTGTTGGTGTAGGATCTTGAGTCATCTTTGTGTCAACTAAGGTCATATCTTTTGTGGCTATTATCATCATTATCATTCATTATTCGTCATATTATTATAGATTTGGCCTCTGCCCTCCTAGGGTACGCACTCTTGGATCTAATAATCACTGTAGTGAAGATGGAAACACCAACACAGGTTTTAGCTGAGGCAAGCCCTTATACACAACACAATCTTTTCCCTCTTTCTTTGTGTGCAAGTCAGAGAAACAAGTTTCTGGAGCTAATTTTTGGGAAGAAGGCAGAGCAGATAGGTATAGGTCTGGTGACATCTGATATTCTACTAAACCCTAGAAAAGGCCTAGGGCACCCAAGCTCCTTGATCTTGGGCATTTCTACTACAAGATCTAGGTTCTGAATCTTCCTCTGACCTCTACTGTATTTTCTATTTCTTGAGATTTGCTTTTGGTAGTTAATTATAGTTTGATCTTCATCTTATAGGGTTTGATCATTAGTCTTAGCTTGCTTGGTTGATCCATCTATATACAAAAAAAGGGCAGAAACCCTATAGTTTGGCTCTCCTTCTTGGGTAGAAGCCAAGTTCAGTTTGTGCCCCAATGTTTGTAGAATAGGGTTTTGACCTAGTTTAACTCCTTAGGCTAGATCACTCTTTCCCACATAACATTTTGGTGAAGGTCCGTCATTTCTTGAACCTTTGAATCTTTCTTCTTTTAGATCTAAGTTGTTTATCACTTTAGATCAAACTGGGAGTGAGTTTATTAATCATTTGCATTCATATATAGTTAAATTTTGCATAGTTTCAAAACTAGGGTTTGTCAAAACCTTGTATTTATAGAAAATATTGCTAGTTTTGACCCTAGGTTTTATAGATTTGAAGGTTGTTTAGATCTTATTGCATTGATTAGTTTGAGTAGAGCATTTTCATTTGCTATACCTTATCATTATTGCTATTCAAAACATTCCTGCATCTTTGCATTTGAAAATTGTAAAAGAAAAACTTCATTCTAGATTTGAAAATTGCATAGTTATCACTTTGTTTGCATTTGAAAAGGATAGATCATCATAGCATAATATTATTTTATGATTTTGGCATTAGATCTAATTGAAATTACAGTAGTTTATCATTTCATATTATTGCATTATGCATTTCAATCCTTTTTATTGCTAGAAATTGTCAAAAAAGTGCACTTTTGTGAAACCTAGTTAATGTTGCATTCTAGGGTTTATGAAAGATAGTTTAATTTCAGATTTTTCTTTTGTCATTTGCATTCCAAATCTAATTTTGCATTGTTCGACAACATTCCATTTGTCATCTTGCATTAAAAATTGAAGGTAGGAACAATTTTGAATTGTTGCATTATGTAAAAAGCATTGGAATTTGTGTTTAAATTTAGAATTAGCATTGTTGATATTCAAGTGGATTTGAATAGAATTGCATTTGATCAAGGGATATTATTGCTTCACTTAAACAAAAACTCAAATCTTTATTTTTCTTCATCATTCATTTCTTCTATTGTGCATCTTGTGTGTTACTAAAGCTTGTAGATGCTTTATGAGCTTTGTGACTCAGTGCCATGATACTAATCTTCTTGTGCGAAGAAGTTGGAAAATTATGGGTTCAATTTCTATGCATAACGATGATACCAATACATCAAACCCCAAATTCCTAGGCTTATCACACAAGAAGATCCATCAATTCTTCCTAGCATCCTTACTTTGCACCTTCTTGAAACATCAAACTTACATGAATCCATCAACATTGATGACATTGTGGCTCATGTTCTTGAATCACAAATTTAGAGATTATACACGGAGTTGGCTAATTTACAACAATTTGTGAGTGCGGAACACATAGCTGAGGAGGCCATCCCTATTGTTGAGAGTATATGAAGTCTTTTACTCTAAGGTTAAGAAGGATTGGAAGTCTTGTGTGGCATTGCACATATAGTGCATAACAACATTCTAATGGCATCTAGTTGCATTGAAATCATAACCAATGTCACTTCTAATCAAATAGGGACTCAAGTGTCGACACCCATACCTACACTACCTATTCCTACTTATACTTCTACCATTCTCACCACTACCACACAACTGAGTAATAATGCTACCACATGTGTTGGGTTATCCACTAGGAATCTTGTTGGCCATTATAGTACCATTCCATATAGCTACATAAATTACACTCCTAATGTGACTCCACCTACATCTAAACCTCCTGTCACATTCCAAAAGGCTACTCATATACCATCACCTAGTACTACCAATACATTCCAATCTCTACCTGATTCAGCTTCTAATCCTATCATAAACCAATTGTTGAGAAATATGACTTCCATCCAACAACAATTGGCTAACATGAGTAATAGTCCACCTAAGCCTAGTATGAAAACACATTATATCCATAAGCCTTTGTCTTATTCAATCCTAATAATTCCTATGTGCGAGAAGTTTGAGACTCCTTGCTTTGATAAATACAATGGGAAGGGAGACCCTAACAACCATGTGGCAACTTTTACCACTATGTGTAGTGATTTCTTCTTGGAGGATGTGATCTTGGCAAAACTCTTTCCTAGGTCACTCAAGGACACAACCTTGGATTTGTTTTACTTGCTACCTCCTAATTCTATAACTTCTTTTTCAAAATTAGTTAACAAGTTCCTCAAGCATTTTCAAGAGAACATTGGACCTCAAGTCTCTTTGATGGACTTGGTCCATTGCAAACAAGGAATGAAAGAGAAAATAATAGATTTCATGGGTCGTTATCAAGCCCTCTTCTCATAGATCCAATATTCTATTTCAGATGCTGATGTGCAAAAAGGCTTTATAGGAAACTTACAACCTCACATCCGTGATAAGATATTGTTGATGCGATACGATTCATTCACTCATCTTTGCACAAACCTTCATGATTATCAACTTTTGGTTAGTTAGTATGAGCATAATCACTCATCAATTCCAGTTGGTCAATCCAAGGCCTCTCATAATCATTCTTTCAAAAGAAAAAACAAAAACTTCATCAAGATAAATGAAATTTTAGTGAAGAACATAAGAAAACATGTGGTGGCAGCGTCATCTCCTGCTTCCAACCCTTACAAGTTAAGACGAAAAACAAGAAACTTCACACCATTATCAGAATCTCTTTGTGCTATCATGACACAACTCTTGCAAAAAAATATCAAGCTTCCACCCATTAGACCCCTTGATCCAATTAAGAAGAAATCATCTTCCTTTGATGTGAAGACCTTTTGTCAATTTCATCACTCTATTGGTCATGAAACTGAAAGATGTATGCATCTTAAACATGAAGTTCAAGACCTCATTGACTCAAATGTCATCCAATTTGCTAGTGTGAATGACAAAGGGAATAAATCGGTGGCAGCTCCTAATCAAAATCTCCAAATATACACCGATCCTCTACCTCATCACGAGTCTAATGTTGTTGATATTTGCATGGTTGATGATTGCCCTCACAAAGAGCCAGTGGATTTGGAACTTTCTATATCTTTTATTCCACATGATGCTACTATTGAAACTCCTGAAGGGCCTCTTCATATTACTATTTGAATCAATGATAAACCTATTTAGTGTTCTATGATAGATCCTATATGCATGGTGAATGTAGTAATTGAAGAGTTTCTCTACATGCATGGTTTACATAGAGATACATATGATGTATCAGAGATCGCTATTAAAGCACACGATGGCTCTATCCTTACAACTCTTGGTGTTTTAACTCTTGAAGTTAAGGTTGGGCCAAGAGCTTTGGATGTTCATTTTTTTATCATTCCTACATCAAACCTATTTCATGTGAAGTTGGTCTACCCATGGCTCTGCTCCATGAAGGCAGTCCCCTCTATGTTTCACAAGTGCTTAAAGTTTCCATTTGAGGGACATTTGCATGTCGTACATCACAGTTAGTATCACCCTATTGCTCAAAATGGACACTTTTCACTTGACTACTTTTGGCCACAACCAGTTGGAGTTGCTAGACCTAGACAAGATATATTTTTCTTATCATATCAAAAGTTCAAAGTAAAGAAAATAATAGAGTTATTGCTTAGCAATATTCCTCCTTCTGATGTTTCCAAACCTCCTCGAACTTCTGAGGCTATGAATGCAATTCCTTCTGTCACACAGGTAGTGAATGAATCTAAGACTTTGATGCTATAAGACTAATATGTATATATATAGTATTGAGATTTCTCCTATTATACAACCATTCCTATACCGACACTAGTTTAGTAGATCCCTTTGTGTTATTGCTTCTTTTATGTTTTGATTTATGTGGTACCTTGTTTCTATGCTTGGCATCATACCATGACTAGACAAGCCATTGTGTATCATGCCTGTAGCATCGCCTCAGTTTGCCTATTGTGGGGGCAACCCCTTGGTGCGATGTAGTTCTTTGGAAACACATATGGGTGAGTGCAAGATCATTGCGGGCCAAACAATGGCAATAGGAAAAAAATCACATCTTTACTTAGCCAAAATTATGAAAAGGGGAAGTTTGACTTTCTTAAGCATGGATAAAATATCTATTTTGGTTTGGAATACCAAACCAAAATGGATATCCATTTGGAATAGATATCCCTTCCAAAATGGATATCCATTTTGTGGGTCCCAAAATAGATATCCATTTTCCAAAATGGATATCCACTTTGGACACAATAAAAAGTCAAAATAGGGGTTGTGTTTTGCAAACCCACAGCTTACAAAACGTAGAGTTCCTAAAAATGGATATCAGAGCTTGGAAGAACGAATTTCCAATCCAGGTAAGTGTGATTCTTGTTTTTTTTTGTTCTTTTTTTGTAAATTCAAGTAATTTTTTTTGTTTTAATCCTAAATGGGTATGTTTTATATTTAAATAGGTCTAATGGACGAACAACATGAAAACCCAAACCCTCCCCCTCCAACAATCAAAGAGAAAATTGAAATAAATATTGATCAAATAAACAGGGTTGTAGAAATTTATCGCCCCCACCCTCGATTGTCTTCAATGACATTGAATTTAGAGGGAATTATTACTCATGTTCGAACCCTCACAAGCCAACATGAATCATTTAGGCAATGGCGATAAACCAAGAAGGCAGAATATGCTAATGGTTTATCATACAATTAAGTGAAAGAGTTAGACATTACCATAGCTATGTTAGCCCAATATTTTGTCAATCCTAAAACTAGATTGTCTATTTATGTTCATAAGCCTAAGTATTCAATCAAATGGTGTACACATGAGGGTATTAGTTAGAATTTTTAGGATCATTGGTGGATGGTTCATGATAAACCACCCAACACCAATTTAAATGTATCTTTGTGTTTCCTTCGTAAACTATATGTAGAGTTTGTAATGGGTCACCATGTGAATTATTTTGATTTTAGAGAGTTCCAGGGAGTAGGTAAGGGAATGCCTCAAGATAGACCTAGGGCACTGAGACAAGTGCAAGGTCCTTTTATTCCCCCTCCTTCTATCCCTTCTCCACCTCCAATTTAACACTCGGATGTTGTTGTAACTACAACACAGTACGGCCTCATTGCCATACACTCTTTGATTGAGAACTTGATTACACAGACCTCTCAATTTTCATAGCCACATGATGTTGGTAGTTATTTATGTATTGGAAAATGAGGGGTTAGGTTGTTGGTTGTTTTAATGGTTTATGTGTAATCCTCCTTTCCCAACAAACATTCTAAGGGCTTATCAACTGAGTTGAATCTCCACTAAGTGAAATCAATCACCTATCATGTTGGGCTACCACTTGGGAAGCTGTGGACTCTTGGATATATCAAACAATGTCTCTATCTAATGTTCAATTATGCTTAGAAACCATAATTATGCAAATCAGTAAGCAAATTATCAAATTACGACAAATCCTTTCAAACTGAGGCAAAGGATAGAGGTATTTAACTTCTTATTTTTCAAAGTTTAGAAGGTAGAAAAGTTAGGGACATGGGGACTAGCGCCCAAGTCCAAGGTACCTTTTTTTGTAGGATCTTGATCTCATTTTGACACTGATCTACACTGCAACTTCATTTTCTAGAGATTCCACTGCAGAGGACACGGGGACTAGCGCCCTAGTCTAGGAAAAGCACCAGTGTTCTTCTTTTCAGATCTTGAATCCTCTATGTTTGCTACTCCTTCATGCAACTCCACTCCATGGGACTCGACACCTGTAACCTGCAATCACAAGGAGTGTGGGAGGGGGTTGTGGTGTTTAGAGGCTTGCCTCAGTCAAGCCTTGGATATACATTCAAGTATTCTAAACATCGTTGTCAGATGAGAGTGCATATCCCTTGTGGGATAGAGGCAAAAATCCAAATGATAAATGATTGAAAACACAATAGATATCACCTTGCAGTGAAGATCTCATGGAAGGAAGATGCTCTTCATGCCATGAGGAGATGGATACCAAATCTGCAAATACAAACACAATAACAACAAAGTACTGTTCTGCAACACAATGAATGCCTTGAATCACTTTCACAAAATCTTGTCAATCAAAATGTCTATCTAGTTTGCAAATGAAAACCTAATCATGCTTATATATGCAACTACAAAGATTCTCGCTAAGAATTTTATAATTCAAACTTTGGATGTCGGCATAGGACCTAATTGACGGTCATGAAACTGACATTTGAAATTAAGGTAGACCCAAAATTGGGCTGGACTAGGGCACTAGCACCCAAGTCCACACTGTAATTTTTGCTCAGAGATCATCAAAATGCAGCCCCCTAGGTCCTAATTGTCACAAGACCTAAGGGTTTTCTCATCGGGAGTAAAAAATAACATGCAAGATGCTCCGAATGCAATTACAGGACTCGGGAGCTAAACCTTAATAGGAAAAATCCCCCAAGGTTACTTTTTTCTAACATAACATTTAGCCCCCACTTTAATGTATGTATAAATGCAAGGCCAATACATGCATTAAAGTACGGTCAACAGACATAGCAAACACACCAAGCACGAAGAAGACATGCCAGACACATTGAAAATGGGAATATGCATGTAAAACATAGAGAAGACAGTTATAGTCATGCAAAACACAGAGAAGACAACATTGAACACATGCAAAACACAATAAATATAGTGAATGCAGTGAAGACAATGATAATTTTCTTTTCTTTTTCTCATTTATGAAATGTAGATGCAAGTACAAGAAAGTAAACACACAACCTAAAATGCAGGAGGGACTCATCACTACCGGTCTTTAGACTGCACATAGGGCAATAGACATGTAAAACAAATCTCAGAGTGTAGGAGGGACTCATCGCCACCAGTCTTTAGACTACACTTGAGAACAAACATGCCATACAAATCAAACACACCAAACAAATCCCAAAGCATAGGAGGGAATCATCACCACCGGTCTTTAGACTATGCTTGGGAACAAACACATCATACACACACATGGAAGATACAGAGAAAACATGACAGACAAGTGATGGAGTGTACATATTTCTAGGTTCATCACCATCTCAGGCACATTATAGGCACACACTGACGATTGATCTTCGCCACAACAATCATCGAAGACATGCTTAAGGGTTAGGTTAGTCATAGAACTGCTCCTTGCCTGCTCGGAGGACTTTTGAAAATGACAGGATCGTGCACTCTCCTCGAGAAATATACCATCCCCACCTCGCATGGAGGGCTTAAGATAAAAAGGATATGCATGATATCCCACCTGCACAGAGGGCTTAAGTGGTTGTAATAGATTCAAGGTTCACAAACACACATTGCTAACATCTACAATAGATAGCTTACCTTATATATGCCCCCACCTTAAGGTGGTTGATGTTGTGTACCGATATCAAGCATGTTAAGGTAGGAAGAAAACACATAAGGGAACACAAGCTTTCGCCAAGCCCATGCCCCTTGGAGGTGACTTATACTTTACTATCACCAAATGTTCCCACAAACACAGTCCTGCAAGAAAAGTGTTAGTGTCCATATAATCATGATAAACAACAATGCATATGATGAATCACATAGAGAATTAAGGAATGCAAGATTCAAGATAAACAAAGTGAACAGAGAAGAAGTATTATTATGTTTTGTAAGTGTGATAAGACACCATCAAGATCACATGGAGTGATTTTACTAGCCAAGCATTGGATAATATATATCAACCCCATCATCATGTATGGACTAGGTCCATTTTTTGATTACTCACTAAAGGGACACTAGGTCCGCATCAGTATAATATGTTTTTCATCATCCACACGCTAGATAGAACCACTAGAGAAAGGGAAACAATAAAGAAAGAGAGGAGAAACAAGTGTCTTAGGAATAGTCACGTAGGAGGGTGCCCCCAAGTCACCAACCATAACGCTATGTCCGTAAGACACAACACACAACAATGAAAATAGAGGAGAAACAATATAGAAGAATGATGATACAAATAGAAGGAGGGTCACAATAGAGGTAGTCTCCCAGTATTCTTGACCTTACGAGACTATCAAGGGTCATCTTGGGAGGCCTAAACAACACATAACACATCATGGGGGAAATACATCATGGAGTTAAAGGGTTAGAAATACTTACCTACAAGGACAACCGGGCTAGCAGTCATCACGGATTTTGATCTTCACCTTAATGGTTAAAGCTTTATCTCTTCTTCTATTCTTCCATATGTTCATGAGTTTGTGAGGGTATCCTTGTAGGAAAGGTATTCATTAATGATGGTAGAGAGGTGATATTGCCATTTTCTGTGTCAGTTACAGGAGCTCTTGTAATTCCATTTGAATGAGGTTGTTGAGGAACCTAAAAAGTGTCCATTTCAGTCCATATATAGGGTGTTGGAATACCTTAGGTTTAAGGGATAGTTTGTTCTTCAATGTCATGTGAAAGTTCTTTATTTTCCAAGGTATGTGAAGGTTCAGGTAAAGATGCATGATCAGTTTCTTTTTTTAAGAAGTAGTTGATAAGTTCTTGAACATCAGGTGGTAAATTTTTAGTTTTAGTAGGTTGAAGCAAATGTTTGCAAAGGGATTCTGCATCATCCAAATCATCATCCTAGCTAGGGAGAGGGAGAAGAGATGGAAGAGTAGTATGGACAAATGTATCAATGATATCTTCTTCCTATGCCAAAATATCCTCACTAAGTGGGGTTATGTTGGGACAAGTCTCTTTGTTCGATGGATCACCCATTGCTATATCATTCTCATAGGTCTCATAAAGAATGTCCATTATGTCGTCATGAAATTAAGGGAGAGAGGGAATAATATCTTCACTACAAATTTCCCCATGATTATTTTTAGAAATGAAATTAGTGAGATTTTCCAAGATTGAAGGGAAAACACCCACGACAGTGAGAAAGCTTTGAAAATAAGCTATTGTTCAAAGGATATCACAGGTAGTGTTTACGGTCAAGTCAATACCATAGATGTAGGCTATTTGATGCAATACTTGAGGATGTTTATCAGTGAATTTACAAAAATTATCATAATTCATAATGTATTCAAATAAATCTTCCAAAGATGAATGATTAGGATAATCCATGAATGCAAAACTATGTGTGAAAATGACCTAAAATGCTCGATTTTTCAATTGTTTTCAATGCAAATCACTAGGAGAAAAGGTGTTGTAAGGAAATTGATCAAGGGTAGTGAATAATATGTTTGATACTAGTTCAATAAAGCAATAATATCCTTCACAACACACTTTTGATGCAAATATAGAGTGATGACAAGTCAAAACCTAGTGAAAATGTGCTAGGGTTAGCCGGCATAAGATATCAATTAAATGAAAATAAAGATTAAATAGAGGAATGAAAATACATAGAAATAATAACAATGAGAGATAAGTTTTAACACGGTTCACCCAAACTTGGGCTACATCCACCAACAGAGAGTCCAATAATATTATCCAATAAATCAAACCGATTGCATTGTCCTTGGACCCCACAAGGGGTGCTACCCCCAAGCCCTCGCAAGGGGCATTGCCCCTTGACCCCATTAAATAATTTGGAGGGAAACCACACCGATAAAAGTGGGGTAAATTTAACCTCCGAGTCTGATTAGGCTCCATATAACAACAAAATGGGCCCACAATATGCAAATTTTCACCAAATCTCAATGCAAAAGAGTATGACAAAGGGTGTTGTGAAGAAAATGATGATGGACAACAAATTATAACAGTAATAACAACCACCTAATGCCAAAAAATTTGTCACAATACACTTATAGTGCCACTCAAGGTCAAACCCTAGTGAAAATATAGCTAAAATATGCAAATTTTCACAATTTTTCATTACAAAGACCTAATAAAAAGGGGGTTGTAAAGAATTTTAAGGTGTAGTAGGTTATAGCAGTAATACCAGTCACCTAAACCCATAAAATCCATAACAACACGCTTGGAGTGCAAATCTAAGTTAAACCCTAGGGAAAATATAGTCAAAATATGCATTTTTTTGCAGATTTTCAGTGTGAAGGCCTAATAAAAAGGGTGTTGTAAAGAATTTGATGAGGGGCAACAGGTTATAGCAATAATATCAGTCACCTAAAGCCATAAAATCCATAACAACACGCTTGGAGTGCAAATCTAAGTCAAACCCTAGGGAAAATATAATCAAAATATGTAGATAATAACCCTGATAACAACTAATTAGTGTAGAAAAAATCCCTTACAACATGCCTATGATGCAAATCTAGATTGACGATAAGGCCAAAATCTAGTGAAAAATCAATGTTTTTAAACCCTAGGCATGAAATTTTGCGAGCAAACCACTATGATGCAACACTACAGTTAGAAATCAATCCTAATGAGTGTTTGAAAATGGTAGTAAAATCTAAAACAAGATTTTGACTACAAACCCTAGTTAATGCAAAACTAGGTTTTCATGAAAAATGCACAATTTCAAGCAATTTTTGTCAAATTAAGCACACAAATGCAATGCAAATGTATTTTAAATGATGAATTTCTACAAATTAAATTAGATCTAATGAAAATGATAGAAATTTATTGAAGTTGAATGCCAAATAATTCAAATTATGCTAAAATGGAAGCCTAAAATGCTAAAATTTCAAAAATTTCAAATTTTTTGTAATTTTTCGAATGCAATAAGATGAATGAATGCAAATCTATCAAACAATACTTAGCAAGGTGCAAAAAAGTTCAAAAACATGGGTTCACCAAAATGTTTTGTATTGGAAAATGAGGAGTTAGGTTGTTGGTTGTTTTAATGGTTTATGTGTAATCCTCCTTTCCCAGCAAACATTCCAAGGGCTTATCAACCGAGTTGAATCTCCACTAAGTGAGAGCAATCACCTATCATGTTGGGCTACCACTTGGGAAGCTATGGACTCTTGGATATATCAAACAATGTCTCTATCTAATGTTTAATTATGCTTAGAAACCCTAATTATGTAAACCAATAAGCAAATTATCAAACTATGACAAATCCTTTCAGACTGAGGCAAAGGATAGAGGTATTTAACTTACTATTTTTTGAAGTTCGAAAGGCAGAAAAGTCAAGGACACGGGGACTAGTGCCCAAGTCAAAGGTACTTGTTTCTTTGTGGGATCCTAATCTCCTTATGACATTGATTTGCACTGCAACTTTAGTTTCTAGAGATTCCATTGCAAAGGACACGGGGACTAGCACCCTAGTCCAGGAGAAGCACTAGTGTCCTGCTTCTTTTTAGATCTTGAATCCTTTGTGTCTACTACTCCTTCGTGCAACTCCACTCCACAGGACTTGAGACCTGTAACCTGTAATCACAAGGAGTGTGGGAGGGGGTTGTGGTGTTTAGAGGCTTGCCTCGGTCAAGTCCCGAAGAGACATTCAAGTCTTTCGAACACCGTTTTAGATGAGAGTGCATATCCTGACCAGATAGAGGCAAAAGTCCAAATGATAAATGATTAAAAACACAATAGATATCACCTTGTAGTGAAGATCTCATGGAAGGAAGATTTGATCTTCATGCCATAAGGAGATGCATGCCAAATCTTCAAATACAAACATAATAACAACAAAGTACTGCTCTACAACACAATGAATGCCTTGAATCACTTTCAAAAAATATTGTTAATCAAAATGCCCATCTAGTTTACAAATGAAAACCTAATCATGCTTATATATGCAACTACAAAGATTCCCGCTAAGAATTTCATAATTCAAACTTTGGATGTCGGCATAGGACCTAATTAATGGTCATGAAACCAACATTTCAAATTAGGGCAGACCCAAAATAGGGCTGGACTAGGGCACTAGCACCCAAGTCCACCTTGCTATTTTTTCTCAGAGATCATGGAAATGCAGCCCCTTAGGTCCTATCTGTCACAAGACCCAAGGGTTTTCTCATCGGGAGTCAAAAATAACATGCAAGATGCTCTAAATACAATTACAGGACCTGAGAGCTAAACCTTAATAAGAAAAATCCCCCAAGGTTACTTTTTTATGACATATTAATGGTCATATTGGATCACCTGATATTACTAGACCCTCTGTTATGTCGTAAAATGTCCCCCTAGGACTTTTACCTCCTAAGTTTAGCTCCTGAGTCCCTTGTTTTGTATCTTGCATGTTCATTTTAACTCCAGCAACAAAATGGCCTAAAACCCATGTCAAATGGGGCTGAAAGTAAATTGTTGGGCTTAGACCAATAGGTACCAGGGGCTTGGGCACTCGCTCCCTAGTCCTACCCTATTTTAGGTAGGTCCTAAATTTTATTGTTGGTTATGTAACCGTTAAAGGTGTCCCATGCCGACATCTTAAGTTTGAATTAGGAAATTAAAGCAAAAATGCATATATAAGCATGTTTAGGGATTCATTTGAAAACTAGAAGATGATTATGAACTTTTGGCAAACTTAAGATTTTAGAGCATTAAAGATATTCATTGTTGCAGAGTGGAATATTGTTGTTGTGTTTATGATTGTAGATTTAGCTTCATTTTCTCACGTGTTGAAGGATTTTCATCTAAATGCGAGCTACACCTCTGAGGTGATATCTATTTGTGTTGAATCAATCTTTATCAATTTATTTTTGATTCTAACCTACATGGATACACACTCTTTATCAAACAACCATGTTGGAAGTCTTGAATGCTATTCCAAGGCTTGACTGAGGCAAGCTCCTAAACACCACAACCCCCAATGACACTCCTTGTGATTGCAGGTTACAGGTATCAGATTTTGTGGAGTGGATTTGTAGAGGAAGGTTGTAGAAGATAAGTATTTCGGATCTGGTAGAAAGAAGTAGTTTGGTGCACTATCAGGGCTAGGGCACTAGTCATAAAGCCCTCTGAGGTTACAGGTACAAATATCTTCGTGAAAGTGATAATCAACATTAGAAGAGGTCCCAACACCCTGATGAATATCTTGCCCTGGGTTTGATTGCTAGTCACAATTTCCTCTGTATCTATAGAGCTAGAAACTTATAGAATAATAATCATCAGGGTTGGAAGGGGTCTTAAACCCCTTGAAGAAAACACTGCATTGGGCTTTGCTGGGTGAATATTTTGTCTTTAGCTATCTAAAGGCAAAATGGTTATATCAACCATAGTGTGATGAGATAATATCTCTCCTCTCAGCAAGGGGAGGCTCCCTTTTATTTTTGAATACAAACTAATAACTATTTCAAAATTATTTACACTAAAAACTAACTTTAGGGTGATTTCATATCATCCATTTATCTTTTTTTAGAAATGATGTTTACAATTCTCATTGTAAAACTTAATACAATTTACTATCTCAGAACAATGATAACCAATATGTAATCTAGTTACACAAAAGGATAACTAAAGCAATACCCGTATATTTGAACCACGAAGAAACCCACGAAAACATAAAGTTTTCTGTTGCTTCTCATGCTTGAATGAAAATAAGGATTCTGGAATATAATGCAGTGCAAAGTCTTCAGCGTATTCTAGGATATGACAAAATAATCACAAGAATCAACTCGTAGCTCAAAGTCTTCAAGTTTATTCTAAACTCACAAATATAACCCAACTTCCACAAATGATATTTGTAGCTCAAAGTCTTCAAAAATTAGATTTGGCATGTCTCTCGATCACTTAATACACACACTCACCTTTCAATCACTTATCAGCTATAAGGCAGTAGAAAAGACATAAGAACAATTCTATCACTTAACAAATTATATCCAACACAAAGATTGGGCACCAACTTACTTTTCTTATATTGATTTTACTTGAAAATTGATTTACAACAAAAGCTCAATGTCTTAAAATTGCTTCTCAAATCTGGCAAAGTTTTGCTTCAATAGACAAAAGATAAAAATTACAATAGAGGCCCTCTTTATTTATAGTGAGAGGCCATGAGATAATCTAGGAAAATCTAACTACTTTGACTTATTCAACAAATGAGTCCTTATTGATTTGGGACTTCCTATGTTTTTACATGTAATTACATATGGAAAAAGTACATGTAAAAATGTCCAAAACTACAAACAAAGTACATATGAAAATACAAAAATAAACTATGGCATGAAAACTTGAATCAACTTGCACTCCCATTCTTCTTTAGATAACGCTCGTACATAGTGAATACTGCTTGGATCTCTAAGCTGTCAGGACCAACAATATTTTTGGAGATCACCCGAGCTCTAGTTACTGCATCTTTCACTACTGTAGCTGCCTTTTCATGACTTGTCAGCTTGGCCTTCAGATTATCCAAAGTTAATTGGTTAACCAGAATATTGTTCAGAGAGGCGACTGAAAAAGCTTTGTCTTCAAACTCCCTTTGAAACATATTCTTAAATTCTCTAATCATCTCATCAACAAGAAGAAAATGATGATCTTCAGTTGTCAACTTACATGGGAGTTCCTCCAATTTGTGCAGAAGATCAACATCACTCTCTTCACTTAGTTCCCTGGCACTCCCAAAACTTTGATCAATTCTTTTAGAACATTACTTCGGTGAATCAATGACTCTTTAGTTTCTACATAAGATTCATGATTTGAAATAATGCCAATTGATATCAAAGTTTTCACCTTCAACTTTTTCATATCAGTCCACTTCTCAAGGCTATTATCTAAGTACTCAATGTCCTGAGATATTACATCAACCAAATTATCTAGCTCAGCTCTTATCTTTTCCATTCTACTTTTCTTCTTAGCTGTACTTGTAAGAAGAGACACTTCTTATGAATGTATTCTTTCCAGATATTCTTTAACCACTCTTCCTTTGACATGAGTCTTTTCCACCTTTTGGATAATAAGATCCTCTACAGTTATTGCCTCAGGTGTCACTGACTCAAATTGCAAAGTAATCTTTCGCACCACCATAGCCAACTACTCTACTCTGGCTTCGTATTGCTCCTTCATTTCCTTTTCATGATCAAATTTTAGAATCAAGGAATTAAGAGTAGATTGAACATCAGCCTTGGCACTTTCATGTGTGATTTTCCCTAGTTCAATCCTAGAGATAGAATAATTACTCATACTGAAATTATCGATGGTTGCATCTGGTGGTGGCTGAGCAATTTCCACATACTTGTGACCTTTGTCTTCTAATAGTTGAGAAATATTCTTGGGCTTCTTTTGAGTTTTTGCCTTCACTGGCATTAGCTTTTCAAAATCAATTTCATTTGGGGAGATGGCTTGCTTTTTCCTTTTTGGAGTGTAGGCTGAAAGCCATGGAGGAAGCACTGATGTACTGGCATTTGGATCTAGCTCCATTGCAGGTGTAGAAGGAATTGTACTTACACTTTAGTAGTAACAATTGGAGGAGTGTTTGTAAATACAACACCTGGCACATTCACATTAACAATCTTCTCAGTACCTAAAACAAATTGATCAAAAATTGTCGAATCACCAATATCATAGGAAGGTGAAGACAAGCTTGGAATAGACCTTGAAGAATGAAGAGAAGCATCAAAAGCAGCCTTATGACTATCAAAAATCATCCTAGAAGAAGATGGTGATGATCCAGAAGACTGAATAACAATGGGAGACAATGGATTTTTTAAAAGAATAGGTAAAGAATCTGAAACAGACACAGTAGGTAGGGACGAAGAGACTCGAGTTTCCTGTGACATGTCTTTTGGTGAATACATGGTTATCTCCTATGGATGTTCCTACTCATCTCCTTTCTTTGCTTCTCGTTCATCCTCTTTTTCCCCTGAAGACCTTTCTTCAATGTCCATTTCTTCTACAATGGGTTCCTCAGTATCGTGCTCTTCTATTTCTCTTTCTTTGGTAGTAGACTCCTCTTTTGTCACTTTGGCTCTCTCTCCTTTTGACACAAATTTTATTCTAGGCTTAGGAGCCTTAGAAGTACTAGGAACATCACTCTTGTTTTTAGTTCTTAGTTCAACCTTCTTCCCTGTCTGCTCAAGAACTTCTTCTTCAGAGCCAGTGATAAAGTCTTTCAGCTATATCCCTTTGCTTTGAAGCCATATATTAGTATTGGCCAAGATAAGCTCAAACCTCTTCCTCAATGATGTCACTTCTTTCTTTAACCATAACATAGTAGGCAAAGGAGAATTTGCAATTTTCTCATTTACATACCTGGGGTCTACAACATCTTCATTATCAACCATCCCCTTAGGGATATCAGCTAAACCCAACTCTTCAATTTGACTCAAAGTCAATCGACTATAATCCAATTTTTTGATATCTTCTTCAGTGCTTAAATCTGCCCAAACATCCTCCACCATCGGCTCGTGGAATTGAGTTTTCCTCTTGATCTTATCTTTCACTCCCTAGTAGTCAAATTTGGGTCTTGTCTTGAACTTCTTCATAGTAACCAATTGCATTTCAGTTTCCAAAGCCTTGGCTTTTGCAGTAGTAGCAACAAAATACCTATCAATTTCAATAGGGAACATGAATCCGGGCTTCTTCAATTCCATTTGTTTGTTGTGTACTACAATCATCTGTCTACACAATTCCATCAAGATAATCCTATTAGTCAAAAAGTTTGGTAACATATAAGGGTAACCTTGATAGTAACCAACTCTTAAATAGGTAAAAGTTGGGAACTAAAGATATAAATAACCAAAATTGCTGACAACTGTCCATGCATCATTTGAAACTATTCTTTGTTCTAATTGGGGATCAAATAGACACATGAAAAATACAAAGAAGGCATCATTCACTCTTTTGAAATGATGTATGGATCCCTTCAGAGTTATTTGAGGATAGTATTGGTAGACTAGCACCACCCTCTGATCTCCCTGAGATGTCAAACCTGGAAAGTTTCTCATTGAAGCAGCTACATATACAAGATATGATGTCATGTAGAACTTAGAGGTAGTTGATACCTTAATCAATTGCTCATGAAGAGCATTGCTTACTTGTTCCCCCCAGACAATTTTCTATCTGCCTTGAAGAATGTTCTTAATGTAAGCATACATCCATTCATGGAATGTGGAAGAAGATAGAAGTCCTCTCACCTTGCTCAGAAGAGTTATTAGGTCACTGACCTCTTCAACAAAGTCACTTCTAGGAAAACTCTAAGGCCATCTGGATAAATTTGGCCTGGCAGTTTTCAACCATTTAGTATTGATAATCCTTTTGGCTTTTTCAACATCTTTGTCATATTCCCTCTGGCCAATGTTGAAATCTAGCTCTGCACTTTCCTTTGCACCAGAACACATGAAAACCTTATCCATGAACTATACATCTAGTCTCATTATCATGTTGCTATGAGCATCCACCACTATCATGTTATCCTTGTTATAAAAGTGGGCAACTTGAAGAACAAATTCTGTATTATGTGCAGCAACAGGAAAGGAAGCAACCAAATGGATATTGATCTCTACAATTCTTTTCATGTAGTGACTAGGTTTATCTTGCTTTGTCCTGTCTACAAATTCGGCCATATCAACATGGCCAATCTTTGTATCCCGTATCTCATCCACATTTGATGTGACTGAGTAACGGGGAACACACCCTGGTACTTGTACTTCATTGCTTTGGCTTTCTTTGGTGAAGGATCGGTCATTGGAAAGATGAGCACCTTTGACAGAGAAAGATAACTTGGCAATCTTGCAAGGGCAACTACAGCAATAAGTGGCTGCAATGTTAGGGAAAATGTGGTATATGAGTAAACTACAAAGTTGGAAATCATGATCACCAAGATGAGCTTGAAGGGGCTAGAGAGCAATTAGAGTGAAAAACTGAGTGTAAGCGGGCTAAAGATAACAATTTGAAAAATTCTCCAGTGTTAGAAAATTTCAAGGGAGTGAGTGCATGGGCGGCAAAAATCGTTGCCCTTGCATATAGGAAGGAATTGCATTTCCATGTAAGGGCGGAAAATTTTTCTGCTCCTGCATGTAGGAGGAAGTTCTTTGCAAAGGTGTTTAGGCAGTGAAAAAGCCCGCTTTTGCATATGAGGGTAAAGTTTTTATTTATGCACGGGTGGTGATTTTTGCTGCCCTTGCATGTGAAGGATAAGTCGGTGTTTAAGTGGATAAAATCAAAGCTTTTACATTTTGTAAGTAACAAATTTAAGTGTTTGTGTATGGGCAACAAAATTTGCTGCCCCTACACATAGGGCAATCAAAAAGAAGAAATAGCATGGGCGGTGTTATTTGTCGTTCATGCATATTTGAGAAGGTATGACATATGCATCAGCGGTAAATTTGACCACCCATGCATATGGGATAAAAAACAAAGATGTGTATAGGCGGCATTATTTACCGCCCCTACACATAGGGTAATGCACTTTGCTTTGGCAGTGAAAAATACCGCTCGAGCAGGCAAAGGAAAGTAAAAATGACAATCATACAAATAAAAATGCGGGACTTCAACATTAAAAACAAAATGAAAACCTAAATGCAATAAGGAAACATCAATAAACATTTATACAAAAATGATCTAGTTTATAAAAGAAAATGCTAGGGTTTAGTTTAAACTGTAAAGCACAATCAAAACCTAGAATCCAATAATAAAACCCTATCTTTTTGTAAATAAAAATAAAATAAAAATGAGAAACAAAGAAAGACTTTACTTGGAAACGACGGAAGAAAAACTAAAGAAAATCCTAACTCAAATCATCGCTCAGACCTGTTTATGCACATCAAAGATCTTTGAGGAAGTGAGTAAAGGCGCGGAGTAGACCGAAAACAAGGAAAATACAATAATGAAAAATAAAACTAACAACACACCATTTAAACGCCAAAATTAAAAAGAACTTAACTTTGCATTTATGATAGTTCGTATCAACTAACACATGCTCGGGCGGGCATTTTCACCGCCCGAACATGTAATAGGGAACAACATGCATGGGCGGCATATTTTTCCACCCTTGCATTTCACAAGGTTACAAACATGCAACAGCGGCAAAAAAATCTGCCCTAACATGTAAAAATCTAACTAACTCTAAAGAATTTTCAAACTTTTAAAATTTGACTTGTTTGCCACTTAATCTATTTTCACAAACTTCGAGAAATCGTGGAAAACCGATACTCAAAAAAATTCTTCATAGCTAGTGAACCACGCATGAGGAAAAATGATCTTGCCTCGATTTGCATGCTTAGAGTCGTAGGCTACGAAACAAACTAGTTTTGTAGGGGTCATCCTACAAAATGAGCACAACTAATTTTGAGGATAACATGCTTGGGTGCTAGTCACAAATCCCTTGACTATTCAAATTCCTGAACTTTGAAAAATGGTTAGTAACCAATCTCTGTTAACTATCTTTGTGTGCGAGCATTTCTTGTAATTTATTTGTTTACTTATGATTTTACATAATTAGGGTTTTGAGCATGATTGGGCATTAAATTAATACATCAATCAACAATTTCCAAATTTCCCTATCATTACAAGTGACAACCAACCTGTAGGTGAATCCTCTTGCAAAAGTTGTGATTCAACTCGGTTAAATGTCCTTGAATGTGTGTAGTGAAAGGAGGATCTAACCTAACCACCATCAATCCCATTTTCCCTCTTTTCCTACTAAATATTTTGGTGAACCTGTGTTTTTATTTGAATTTTGCACCTTGCTGAGTTTTGTACTTCAGATTTACATTCATTCATTTAATCTTATTGCATTTGAAAATTTACAAAAAAATTGAAAAAATTGAAAAAATTAAAAAAAATTGGCATCTTAGGCTTGCATTTTAACATAGTTTGCATCAATTTCATTAAAATTCATTTAATATCTGATTTTTATATCATATCTGATATAAATTACAGCAGTACATAATTCTATAATCATTTCCATTGCATTTTCATGCTTAAATTGTTAGATTTTGCTTGAAATTGTGCATTTTTCATATAACCTAGTTTTTCCAAAAGATAGGGTTTGTGGTTAAAATCCTATTTCAGATTTTACTACTCTTTTAAACACTCTTTTAGGACTGATTTTTTATTGTATTGTTTCATCATAGGGTGTTTTTTCATAATTTCATGCCTTAATTTCACAATTAGGGTTTAGAAACCTTGCATTTTCACTAGATTTTGCCTTGTCATCTATCTAGACTTGCATGATAGGTGTGTTGTGAAGGATATTGCTGCATTAGTGGACTGATATTAAGATTATAATTTTCTTCCCCTCATCAATTTCCTTACAACACTTCTTCTTTTAGGCATTTGTATTGAAAAAAGTGAAAATATTAAGCATTTTTAGGTCATAAACATACATAGTTTTGCATACATTTCATTGCATATTTGATATTCATTTGAAAACATATATACATGGCTTCTCATCACAACAATAATTCTAGGTTCCCCCCTAGGCCTTATTTGAAAAGAAGGAGCCCTGAACCTGAAATAACATTTACACCTCATGATAAAACATTTGTAGACAATGAAGGGCCTCTTTACATCACCATGAGTATAATGGAGATTCCGGTGCATGGTACACTTATTGATCCTAATTGCATGACTAATGTGGTAACCAAAGAGTTCCTTCTCTCACATAATTTGACACAAGATTCTTATGAACCTTCGGATTTAATGATTAAGACACACACTGGAGCTTTCATGCCTACCTTTGGGAAAATATCCTTATTGGTTACGGTATATGATAAAGTTGTAGATCAAATATTTGATGTTATCCTTTTATCTAACCTCTTCCGCATAAAACTAGGACACCCATGGTTAAAATCTATGAGCGCTGTCCCCTCAACTATTCATAATTGCATAAAATTCCCTTTACATGGACAAGTTCGTACTATTCATCGTAATACATGGCAACCTATAGTTATGGAAAAGAACTTCACTCTTGATTACTTTTGGCCACAACCTGATAGAGACCCTGACCCATGAAGAGACCACTCTTTCCTACAATATAGATGATATAAAGAAAAACTTATATCTAGAGTGGCCAGGCCTCCCATGCAAACAATAAGAGAAGAACAACCCACGTTAGAAGAACTTCCTAGAGAAAAGGGTAAAGGACTCTATGTTGAGGTTCCTCCTTTGTCATACTTACAAGGATTGGGAGTGATTCTAGAGAACAAAAAAATTCATCAAGGAAAATGAGATTTGAACAAGCTTCCTCCTCTAACACAAAAAGACCAATAGACAAACATGACAATACTTTTGAAGATATAAACAATAAGACAAGAAGAAATAGACAAGCCAGAGAAAGGAGGAGGAAAAGACAAGATTTTGCCCAACGAAATGCACCTCAATAAGAAAACATTCCACCTAACATTGAATCAAACCAAGAAGAGCTTAAGAATGAACAATTTAAAGACAAAAACAAAAGTTGGGCTATGGTACCTTATGTACCTCTTTTCTCTAACATTCAAGATTGGGAAGACAATGATTTGCTTGACGACAACTGCTAGTTCAGTTGTGCCTTTAGGTAAGTATTTCTAACCCTTTACCTTTGTGTTGTGTTCCCCCTGTGATGTGTTATATGTTGTTTAGGCCTCCTTGGATGACCCTTGATACTATTATAAGGTCAAGGATATTAGGAGACTACCTCTGTTGTGACTATTCCTTTATTTGTATCATCATTCTTCTATATTGCTCCTGTCCTCTATTTTATTGTTGTGTTTTGTGTCTTAGGGGCATATCATTGTGGTTGGTGACCTAGGGGCACCTTCCTACATGATGACCCTAAGGCACTTGTTCTTCTCTCTTGATTTATTGTTTACCTTCTTCTAGTGGTTCTATCTAGCTGGCGGATGACAAAAAATAAACAAATACTGATATGGACCGTGTGTCCCTTCAGCAAGCAAAGAGAAAATGGACCTAGTCCATACATGATGATGGGGTTGATATATGTTATTTGATGCTTGGCTAATAGAATCACTCTGTGTGATATTTTGATGATGTCTTATATTTGCTAACAAACTGTAACAATATAGCTGCTCCATGCACTTTTTTTTTAATCTTGGGTCTCACCTTGGTTACACTTGGTTTTGAGATCTCTGTAGTATAGCCCCACAGTTATACTCAGTTTCTGAATCCGTAGTATAACCTTGGCTCTTGATGTATTACTTTCATGCATTGCCTTTTATCATGTGATGTGGTTATTATCTTAGAGAAAGATTTCTAACCTCTCTTATTGCAGGGGATTGTGTGTTTGTGGGAACATTCAGTGATTGTGAAGCACATGTCACTTCTGGGGGCATGGGCTTTATGTGAGCTCTTGTTCCCTTGTGTGTTTTATCTCTACCTTAATGTGCTTGATATCGATACATGATATCAACCAACTTAAGGTGGGGGCATATAAGGTAAGCTGTTTGATGATTTTGGTACTAACGAAACATGTTTGTAAGTCATTTACAGAGGCAAGATGTTGTATCTCCATGTGATTGCACATCTTTATGTTATATTGCAATCAAAACAACCCTCTGCGAAGGGGGTATATCATGCATATCCTTTTATTTAAATCCCTCTACGAAGGTGGGATATCATGCATATCCTTTTATTTAGATCCATTTGCAGAGGTAGGGATGCTGTATCTCTTGAGCTAGTGCACATCCTTTTTATTTCAAAAGTCCTCCAAGTAGGTGGGGTTGGTGTATCCTCCCTTAAGCATTTCTTTGGTGGTTGTTGTGGTATAAGCCCAACCGTTAGGTATGCATGTAGCATGCTTGAGATGGTGGGGGCTTAGCAATAAGTTCCTTCCATCACCTTGTTTTTTGTGTTTTAGATTTATAGTATGTCTTTGGCATGCTATATGATGCTTGTGTTTTCCGTGTTTCTTTTGTGTGTTTTCCCCCTTGTGTAGTCTAAAGTTGCATGGCGAAATGCTCCTCCCTACACTCAGGTTTTGTATGGCATGTTTTTTCCCTTGTGTAGTCTAAAGCTGCGTGGTGAAATGTCCCTCCCTACACTTAGGTTTTGTATGGTGTGCTTGTTCTCAAGTGTAGTCTAAAGTTGCATGGTGAAATGCCCCTCCCTACACTCTGAGATTTGTATTATGTGTCTTCTCCCCCATATGTAGTCTAAAGTTGTGCAGTGAAATGCCCCTCCCTATATTTTTGGGTTGTGTGTTGCATTTTTACTTTCCATGTATCTGCATTCATATATATTTGAAAATGAAAAAATAAATAATCACTGCATTCAGTGTATTCATAATGTTTTGCATGTCTTCAATACTGTCTTCTCCGTGTTTTGCATGCCTATTACTATCTTCTCAGTGTTTTGTGTGCCTGTTACTATCTTCACTATGTTAGGCATGTTTGTGGCGTGTTTTCTCTAATGTCTACTTGAGGCTGGGGGATAGAAATAGTTCCTCAATCTTTGTGTATACATTAGCTTTAAGTGCCTGGCATTTTTGCTATGTTTTGACCATCTGTAATGCATGTATGGGTTGTAAGATCATACATACATTAAAGTGGGGGCTAAATGTTATGTCATAAAATGTCCCCCTAGAACTTTTACCTCCTAAGTTTAGCTCCTAGGTCCCTTGTTTTTCATCTTGCACGTTCATTTTAACTCCTGCAACAAAATGGCTTGAAACACATGTCAAATGGGGCTTGAGGGACATTGTTGGGCTTAGACCTAACTTAAAATAGGTGCTAGGGGCTTGGGTGCTTGCACCCTAGTCCTGCCCTATTTTAAGCAGGTCCTAAATTTGAATGTCGGCTATGTGACTGTTAAAGGTGTCCCATGCCGACATCTTAAGTTTGAATTACGAAATTAAAGTAGGAATGCATATATAAGCATGTTTAGGGATTCATTTGCAAACTAGAAGAGGATTATGAACTTTTGGTGAACTTAGGATTTTAGAGCATTCAAGATATTCATTGTTGCATAGAAGAATATTGTTGTTGTATTTATGATTGTAGATTTAGTTTCATCTTCTCATGTGTTCAAGGATTTTCATCTACTTTTGAGCTACGCCTTCGAGGTGATATCTATTTGTATTGAATCAATCATTTATCAATTTGTTTTTTCCTCTATCCCATAGGGATACACACTCTTTATCAAACAACGGTGTTGGAAATCTTGAATGTCATTCCGAGGATTGACTGAGGCAAGCTCCTAAACATGACAACCCCCAACCACACTCCTTGTGATTATAGGTTATAGGTATTAGATTTCATGGAGTGGAGTTGTAGAGGAAGGTTATAGAAGATAATGATTTTAGATCTGGTGAAAAGAAGCAGTTTGGTGCACTGTTGGGGCTAGGGTGCTAGTCATAAAGCTCTTTGAGGTTGCATGTATAGAAATCTCTATGACAGTGATAATTAACATCAGAAGAGGTCTCGACACGCTGAAGAATATCCTACCTTTGGCTTGGGCACTAGTCATAGTGTCCTCCGCATCTACAGAGCTGGAAACTGACAAAACAATAATCATCAGTGTCGGAAGGAGTCCGGAAGCCCCTAAAGAAAACACTGCATTGGGCTTAGGCGCTAGTCACAAAACCCCTGACTATTAATATTCCCAAACTTTGAAAAATGGTCAGTAACTAATCTATGTTAACTATAATTGTGTTTGAGCATTTGTCATAATTTATCTGTTTGCTTACAATTTTATATAATTAGGCCTTTGAGCATAATTGAGCATTAAATTAATACATTAATCAACGATTTCTAAATTTCCATATCATTACAAGTGACAACCAACTTGTAGGTTAATCCTCTTGCAAAATTTATGATTCAACTTGGTTAAATGTCCTTGAATGTGTGTAGTGAAAGGAGGATCTAACCTAACCACCATCAATCCCATTTTCCCTCTTTTCCTACTAAACACCCTCCTTGTCCACTCATGTTTGTGTGCCTCATCATTGCATTTTTTGCAACCAGTTGTGCATAGGTCCTCTTACGGAGAGTAGTGAGTCACCCCTAAACACTTCAGAGTACAATGTCTCTCATACATTGCCTTCATGAGATGAGGCAGCGGGGTCCAGAACTCAAGTTGAGGGGTTGGGGACAAGAGAAGAAGCACACGCATCAGTGAGTAGAGAAGGAGAGGAGCATGGCCAATCTTTTATAGAGGTAAAATTTAAAGTTAAATTTCATGGTGTATTCCATTTGAATAATATAAACAGAGATTAGTACTAATGTATCTAAGGGGGATAACAATTGATGAAAGAGGAGTTGACAAAAGTTCATCACGGAACTCTTTCTGTCATCCAATTTGGCTTGGACTTGCCGGTATAATTTTTTCTACACATCAACTTTTTTTATTGTATGCATTTAATTCTTTGTGAGTAATTATATATTAATTTATATCTTGATGTTACTTTACTTTTATAGTCAATCCAAAATGTGAATGATGTGGCATCTTTTCCAATAGTCTTTAGCCAAACTCCTGATCGACCCAACGGACCATCATTTGCGAAACAACTTTATGAATGCCAACAAAGGGTGGAGGTAATTTGATTGAACTATACTTTAATTGATAATTTAGAAAACTTCAATATTTGATTATAGTCATTTAGATAAATAATAAAATAGAGAATCATGGTCTTTGTTACATGTTTGTGTTGATATGCGTCATACAACTGAGAGGGGAGGTGAATTAGTTGTCACAAAAACTTAAACACTTTCTACAAATTAAACATTCATCACTTATCCACACTTGTTATGATTTAACAATGACTGCATGAAATCATAAACTTAACCATAGATGCAACATCAAACACAAGAGACACTAGATTTACATGGAAAACCCCAAGGTTGGGAAAAACTATGGAGAGGATTAACTTTCAATATATATTGTAATCTTGAAATAATGATGTTCAGGCTTGGTCACTCCACAGGCCTAAACATACTAGCTTACTGCCATGAAGAGCAACTAGGTCTAGCAGGCTCACTACCTCAACCCTAAACCTAGCAAGATTACAATAAGGGTTGTTAAACCCTGAGGGATGTTAAACCCTACTGGTGGCTTACTGCCAGACTTACTACCACGATCAACACCTTTCTATATTTGTAACTAAAGTATAATGATTCCCTTGCTCTACTCTTCCTTAGCTCTGCTCTTCCTCTTCTTTCCTCTGCCTCTTCTCTGCTTTGCATTTTGGACCTTTCTTAATATATTCTAATTTTTGCTCAAGGACAGCTTTTCCATGATTTAGCTACAAGTATTTATACACTACATCAATCTTGGAAAGATCATCAAGGTCGGCATCACAATCATCAACCATTGGAACAATCTCCAAGGTCAGTATTACAAACATTTACAAAATAGGTCCTGACCTATTACAACAATGCACAAGGGAAATGAAATGTGGATCATGCCATGCCTTAGCTAGGACTCAAACATGATCCTCCATACCACAACATGCTTCCACAATCTTCCAGAGATCTCCGCAATCACTGGGATCAACTGGTCGGTCAAGACTGGTTACATGCTACATTATCTAGGAACAATCTTCACACACCATCTCAATTTCTTAACGTGGACCAAAGTCTAGATAGGAACATGATTAGGAGATATCCATAAGAATGCTATAATCATCAGGAGCAACTGAACAAACCTTAACCACTTTATCCTAGGAATCTTCTCACCAGACCACATGAAATTCACTGTCTCCAACTGTCATAAAAGAAAGATAGCTTGCAAACTACCAAACCATGAACCATTGCAATTATAGGCACTTATCATCATCCCAGATTTCCCTCTAGAACTGCAGAGCCAAATCCTTTATTGCAGAGGAATGCAGAGAAGAATACTTTGTTCCTGTCCCAACTAAACTTACAAAAAAAGCAAGTTTCACTCTGGTGAATGCAACTCACTCAGATTTTCATGCGGATGACTCAAACCTAGAATGCAATTTCCTTAGTCATACCTCTAACTTACCTCCAATCTGCAGACCATGATCTTCAAGTAGAGATAAATGCGGAGCAGTTTACTGGACTGTTCTCCAGCATACAACTCACTGTTTGTACTATACTTCTCTGTAACTCACTTGTTTCTTCCAGATAGGCTAATTTTCTCAATATCCTCAACATACAAGTCTTCTAAACAAGTAATAGAATAAGATATAGTTGACACCAATGACAACAAGGATATTTTGACATCAATGACAACACCAATTAGGCACATACTTGCAACAATCTCCCCCTTTTTCATTGATGGCAACATATGATGTGAAAAACTACAACAACCATCAAGACAAGATTCTCCCCCTTTCTCTTTACACACCTGAACTCTTTCTTTCTCTAAAATTCTCCCCCTTTCTCTTACACATCTGTACTCTAAGTTTTTCATATGACTTCTCTCCCCCTTTGACATCAATGACAAAGAGCACATACTTGCACTCATATGCTTTGATCAAATCTCTCTTCTGAACTCTTTGACTACTCCCCCTAAGAAGTAGCCCTAAAAAGCATCAATCTAGACCTTTGACCACCTTTGAACTGATGCACTACTGTTCATCTTAGTTTAGAGCAAGAGGGGTGATAACCCCTAACTTTTCTCTGAGATACTCAAAAGCATCCTTTGGCAGAGGTTTGGTAAAAATGTCTACAATCTGATCCTTGGTAGAAACATATTCCAACTTGACTTCATTCTCTGTCACCTTTTCTCTCAAAAAATGATACCTAATGGATATGTGTCTTGTCCTTGAATGCATCACTGGATTCTTTGATATGTTAATGGCACTTGTGTTATCACAAAAGATTGCAATGGGATCTTCATACACAACTTTGATGTCCTTCAAAGTTCGTTTCATCCATAACACTTGAGTGCAACTGCATGCTGCTGTAATGTATTCTGCCTCTATAGTAGACAGGGCTATTGAATCTTGTTTCTTGCTCAACCAAGATACTAATCTTTTTCCCAAGAAGAATGCACCTCCACTTGTACTTTTTCTATCATCCACATTTCTGGCCCAATCAGCATCAGTATATGCACTGAGGGTAAAGTCACAGTCCTTAGGGTACCACAAACCATAAACTATTATGCCTTTTAAATATCTCAGAATTCTTTTGATTGTGATTCCTTGGGTTCTGCTTGAAATATTTCCACAAGACACACTGCATGCATTATGTTAGGTCTGGTTTGAGTAAGATAAAGTAATCCTCCAATCATAGATCTATACTTTCTCTATTCTGCCATGGGTGAGTTATCATCTTTGCTCAACTTACAACTAGTTATCATAGGTATGCATAGTGGTTTAGAATCTTCCATCCCAAATTTCTTTAACAACTCTTTCACATACTTAGACTAAGAAATAAAGATACCCTTATCTGATTGACTTATTTGTAGACCTAAAAAGAAGTTCATCTCTCCAAACATAGACATTTCAAATTCACTTTGTATTTCTCTAGAAAAAAATGAGCACATACCTTCATTGCCTCCAAAAATAATATCATCAACAAAAACTACAATAATCAGGGTTTGTTCATCATTGATCTTGAAGTAGAGATTACTATCTATAGTACCTTTACTGAACCCTATATGTATCAGGTACCTATCCAACTGTGCATACTATGTCCTGGGAACTTGTTTGAATCCATACAATGCTTTCTTCAATCTGCATACCATGTCCCCTTGTTCTGATGACTGAAATCCTTTCGGTTGTTCAATGCAGACTTCCTCTTCCAATTCTCTATTTAAGAAGGCAGACTTCAGATCCATTTGATCTTGAAATCTTTATATGTTGCAAAATCTAGAAACATCCTTATTGCTTCAATCCTTGCCACTAGAGAAAAAGTTTCTTCAAAATCTATTCCTTCAACTTGAGCGTATCCTTTGCATACCAACCTTGCTTTGTTTCTTACCACTTCACCATTCTCATTCATTTTGTTTCTAAAGACCCACTTTGTACCAATTACATTCTTTTCTGCTAGTCTGGGAACAAGATCCCAAGTCTGATTCTTCTCTATCTGCATCAATTCTTCTTCCATAGCCTTTATCCAATTCTAATCTTTGCAAGCCTCATCCATAGTTTTAGGTTTAATCTTAGAAATCAGACAGAAATTTACTTGTTCCTTTGCAACTTTTCTTCTGGTTAAGATCCCTTTGCTCTTATCTCCTATGATTTGATTTTTAGAATGACTGATTCTTACATATCTTGGAGTTTTGGTAGCACTTACTGGAGCTTGTTCTTCTTCATCTGTGTTGTCTTCATGCTACACCGCTTTTGAAACATCTGGATCATTTGACTCATATCCACTTGATTCTAAAGACCTTTCCTTACATTCATCAACTTTAACATTTGCACTTTCAATGATCTTATTTAGCCTCTTATTATAGCACCAGTAGGCCTTACTCTTGGTGGAGTAACCAAGGAAGATTTCTTCATCACATCTAGCATCAAACTTGCCTAAATCTTCTTCTCTTTTGATATAACATCTACTACCAAAAACTTTGAAGTATTTCACAGTAGGAACTCTACCATGCCATAATTCATAGGAAGTTTTTGAATTGTTACCTTTTACTTGAACTCTATTTAGGATGTATACTACGGTGTGAATTGTTTCTCTCCAATATGCTTATTAAGATGAGCTTCCTTCATCATGGTTCTAGCAACTTCTTGAACTGTTCTATTTTTCCTTTCAACAAATCTATTTTGTTGTGGAGTTCTAGGTGTAGATAGCTGTCTTTTCATTCCATGTTCTTCACAAAAGAAATTGAATTCGTTTGATGTGAACTCTCCTCCTCTATCAGACCTCAAGCATTTGATTTTCAAATCCATCTCATTTTCAACCATTGCCTTAAATGCCTTGACTTTATCTAGAGATTTATCTTTCTCTTTCAAAAAGGTGACCCAAGTCATTCTATAATAATCATCAATGAGCTGCATGAAATAACTGTCTCCTTGCAAACTTCTTACTCTAGTAGGTCCACACAAATCTGTATGCACTAGCTCAATTAGTCTTCCAACTGATTGATCCTTGCTTTTGAAACTTGTTCTTGTTTGTTTCCCAAATTGACACTCCTTGCAAACTAGATTAGTAGGCTTCACAAGCTTAGGCAAATCTCTAACAATCTGTGCAGTACTTATCTTCATAATATTATCAAAATTTATGTGGCACAACCTTCTATGCCATAACCAACTTTCATCAGTCTAAGTCAACAAACAATAGTTCTTGGTTCCTTTCAAGTGATAGATATTACCTCTGGTCTTCTTACCAGTTGCAATGACTATTCTAGAGCTTTCCCTGATCTTGCATCCATTGTCCTTGAAGCTTAATTCATAGCCCTTGTCACACATCTGACCCACACTCAGAAGATTGTACTTTAATCCTTTCACATACAAGACATCTTCAGTATTATGCTTGTCATCAAAAGAAATAGATCCTTTCCCACAAATCCTACTAGCTGTATCATCTCCAAACCTAACCAGTCCACCATCATATCTATCCAAACTTACAAACTTACTTTTGTCACCAGTCATGTGGTGAGAGCAACCACTATCAATAACCCATTCATCTTTGTCCTTAATGACTTGAGAAGCCAAAGCACTTTCCACTATTTTTTCTTCCTTCATACAGCTGGAACAATTAGTAGACACAAGATCTTCCTTAATAGCAATGAACAAGAATTCATTTACAGAGGAACCAACATTATCTAGTTCACCATTATCTGATACTCCTTCATCATCATCAAAATCTTCAACATAATAACACTTCTTTTGGGTCCTAGGCCTATTCTCATATCTTCTTCTATTTCTTTCAATTCTTTCAGGACATCTGGAAGCAAAATGACCTACTTTACCACAAGAAAAACATTTGAAAGGTAATTTGCCTTTATACTTACCAGATCCTCTTTACAGTCTTTCCATAAAGTTGGCTTCAACTTCATCTAACTCATCATCAGATTCTGCCTTGTACTTTTCTGATCTGGAAGCACTTCTAGGAGTACTGGCTTTGAAGGCTGTCTCAACTTTTGGCATAGCATCATCTAACTCCCTCATTTCAAAAGTAGTAAGGTTACCAGGCAATTGATCCCTATTAATGGTTTTTACTTGCATGAATTCTTCAATTGTGGCTACCTTGTGACAATAGAAATTAGGCAGAGATCTGAGAATTTTCATAAAAATTTCCTTTTCTTCGAGAGTTTTGCCTATGGATTTTATCCCTGTAACAAGTTCATCAACTCTTTGCATAAAAGCTGATATGTTTTCATCATTATTCATTTTCAAGCCTTCATATTTCACTTTCAAACTTTGTAACTTGGCTTCCTTCACAGAATCATCTCCTTCATACAGATTTTAAAACTTTTCCCATACCTTATTTGCAGTTTCAAGATCCACTACTTTTGTCAATATTGAGTCAGTTAAAGAGCTTAGTAGAGCATCCTTTTCCTTGATATCTATCTCATATTCTTTGATTTCATCTTCAGTAGTCGTTAGACCATTTTGAGGTATGGCGTATTCTATTTCTGCAGCTTTCCAAACTTCATAACCAAGAGAAAGAAGATGGATTTTCATTCGAGCCTTCCAGAGAACATAATTTGTTCCATCAAAATGTGGCGCTTCCTTCTTGTAAGACATTTTAGATCTTCCTCAAGCTGTTAAAATTTCTTTAGAGGAACTTGGCTCTGATACCAATTGTTGATATGTGCCAGACAATTGAGAGGGGGGGTGAATCAGTTGTCACAAAAACTTAAACACTTTTTGTAAATTAAACATTCATCACTTATCCACACTTGTTATGATTTAACAATGAATGCATGAAATCAGAAACTTAACCATAGATGCAACATCAAACACAAGAGACACCAGATTTACATGGAAAACCCCAAGGTGGGGAAAAACCATGGAGAGGATTAACTCTCAATATATATTGTAATTGCTTGCTCACTCCACAGGCCTAAACATACTAGCTTACTGCCATGAAGAGAAACTAGGTCTAATAGGCTCACTGCCTCAACCCTAAACCTAGCAAGATTACAATAAGGGTTGTTAAACCCTACTGGTGGCTTACTTCTAGACTTACTGCCATGAACAACACCTTTCTATATTTACAACTGAAGTATAATGATTCCCTTGCTCTGCTCTTCCTCTTCTTTCCTTTGCCTCTTCTCTGCTTTGCCTTTTGGACCTTTCTTAATATATTCTCATTTTTGCTCAAGGACACCTTTTCGATGACTCAACTACAAGTATTTATACACCACATCAACCTTGGAATGATCATCAAGGTTGACATCACAATCATCAACCATTGGAACAATCTCCAAGGTCGGTATTACAAACATTTACAAAATAGGTCCTAACCTATTACAACAATGCACAAGGGAAATGAAATGTGGATCATGCCATGCCTTAGTTGGGACTCAAACACAACCCTCCATACCACAACACACTTCAACAATCTTCTAGAGATCTCCGTAATCACTGGGATCAACCAGGTCGGCCAAGACTGGTTACACGCTACATTATCTGGGAACAATCTTCACACACCATCTTAATTTATTAATCCAGACCAAAGTCCAGATAGGAACATGATTAGGAGATATCCACAAGCACACTATAATCATCAGGAGCAACTACACAAAGCTTAACCACTTTATCCATAGGAATCTTCTCACCAGACCACATGAACTTCACTATCTTCAACTGTCATAAAAGAAAGATAGCTTGTAGACCACCAAAGTATGAACCATTACAACTATAGGCACTTATCATCATCCCAGACTTCCCTCTAGAACTACAGAGCCAAATCCTTTATTGCGAAGGAATGCAGAGTAGAATACTTTGTTCCTGTCCCAACTGAACTTACATAAAAAGTAGGTTTCACTCTGGTGAATGAAACTCACTCAGATTTTCATGCGGATGACTCAAACCCGACATGCAGCATCCTTAGTCATACCTCTGACTTACTTCCAATCCATAGACCATGATCTTCAAGTAGAGATAAATGCGGAGTAGTTTATCGGATTGTTCTTCAGCATACAACTCACTGTCTGTACTGTACTTCTCTATAACTCACTTGTTTCTTCCGGAGAGGGTAATTTTCTCAATATCCTCAACATACAAGTCTTCTAAATAAGTAATAGAATAAGATACAATTGACACCAATGACAACAAGGATATGTTGATATCAATGACAACACCGATTAGGCACATACTTGCAATAGTTTGATCATATAAAATAATCATTAAAAGAATGAAAATGAGAAAGAAAGAAAAAAACATGTATTATACATTATTCATAATATAGATTTGAGATTTACTAACACATCAATTATTCATTTAAATATTCATACAAATTTTGCAATTGATTTGAAACTAATTTGATTATGTGATCCATTTTAGTGCATTAATTGATTCATCTTATGAGGATTCCATTATGACATACAATGTTCATCGATCTCCAAGATAATTGTGTGTATTGATAAATTGATGCTATATCATTTACATACACACATCAATATATAAAAATCCACATAAACATACAAGGAAACTAAAATTCCATAAAAAATATAGATCACATAGATGCTCATGCCATAAACCAATAGATATGAAGACCAACCATACATATCATAGTGTCTAATACCAAATTTCATCAACATAACAAAAATCATAACATGATTAGGCACATATAATAGTGGGGACACATCTTCTAATCCTCCTTCTTTTGATCCTCTTGAACCCACTTTGAGCTACCTACATCTAATGGATATAATAGTGGGGACACATCTACGAATAATTTCTACGCATTTGTGTCCCTGCATCATCCTCAACTACAAATTTAATTGGCTCATCTCCATCATAATCATTATTAAATTTGTGAGTGGAAAATGGTGGTCTATCTATCTCCTAAGGCCTAAGTGGTGAGTTTTGGTGCCTCCTATACATCTCAAGTTTTAAGGGAACATTTTACTAGATAAAAAACTATTTGAGGATCCACTTATAATGAAAATATTCCAAATATGTAGACAAATACTATTATTATGTGTAGAATGATTGAGGTGGCAATATACATGCATTGGAATACTTCATATTATATGTTTATCCTATGACAAATGTAAAAGGTGAGTACAATAAATCCCTTATATTGTCTCATGAAATGTAGGAGGTTGTAAAAAAATTCCATGATAGCTCATTTTCATTGAATCTTTAAAAATTCATTTTAAGGACACTTCTCATTAGATGTGCTGATGTGGAGAGTTGCATGATGAGTCACACCTCTAAACCTTAGTTGCAGATAAAGAAGAGCCCATATTGACAAGGGTAGCTGGACCTTACCATTTGATCATGTTTTTCATGTGTCAAATCCATGGCTGTGTCCTAGGCTATCATAGTTACTAGTCCACTAACTACTACTTATCTGACTACTTCAAAGATTAATACTACTAATTTGTTTTCTATGAAAGAAAATTCTGGAAACACTAAAACAATGCTAAAATAGTAAATTGCTAAAATTGACCTATTCTAATCCACACAACTGAAAAATATACATTTATTGGAAACAACTATCAAACATGAATAAATCTATCTTATGAAAGTAGTAAACTGTATTCCTAATAGAATCTAAAACAAGACAATGAAACAAAGAGATACTAGCCTCCTACCTTGATGGCGAGAGTGGGCCCTTGCTCCTCACCTTCAGGACTGAAGGCTAAAGCAAGAACTCAGTATAGAGATATAATAACACAGTCTTTCTTTAGTCTAATTCCATCAGTATGCTTGTATTCAAAAAGTATGTAAATCTAGAAAATTGAAATTACAATAATCCAATAGCAATAATTCTGTCTTTCTACTACTTCTACCTAAATATATATCAAATCAAGCGATGAGATATCTATTTATTCTAACTATCAGTTTATCTATGAGATAGCATCAATCTCTTATTTTAACAACTATTTAACTGTAGAGTAAAATCATGCAAATTGAAATAGGTTTTAGTGGTACAGAAGTCTGACTAAATCCAGAGTCTTAACTTAAATAACTGGGCAGTGAAGCCCTAAAATGTAGGTCTTTATCAAGTTTTTAAAAAATCATGCATAATTAATAAACGAGGAATTGGACGCCTAGTAGTCAACTAGAGTCTTCACCGGATCATTCCAGTGCTGACTAATTAAACTTTAGAGCACTATAGTTCCCTCCGAAGATGTTGACTGATAGCGGCGCTGGAGACTGTGCACTATTGCAAGGAGCTCTGAAGACTGTGTACTATTTCCAGGAGCTCCGGAGATGCACCCATGACTCCTGTATGGCTCCAGAGATGATCCATCCTTGGCATTCTTGCTTCAAAATACCTCCAACACATTGGGAAAATATTGGAGTTTGGTATAGTAGCTTTCATGTTGGATCCGAAGATTATTAGGACTATCTCTAGAGATGCTCAAAATTGCCTTCGTTTGTACAACTACACCTGTATATGCAAAAAGAGAGACTTTCTGCACATTTTCATTAGTTTTCTGCACATTAGTCCTTTAATAAAAAATCACGATCTTCAACAATTCATCTCTCATTAATGTAATTAAAATGAGTCTTTTCATGTTCTATGGTGCAATTACTAGGACAACAAAATAAAAGGATGGAAAATGGGAGGTAAAAAGGTGTATTATTTTGGGTGCTACCTGGCACTCATCACATATCACCTTTCTAAAAAAATAGAGGTCCTACAATATTCCATGTAACTTCTACATAGTTATAAAGTTATCCCTAGTGACTAGTAGCTCCTCTCCCCTAATACTAGTGAGCATTTTTTCTTTGTTTTGTTTAAATTGATCTATTAATTTAAAAGTTATTATGATTATTTGTATACATAGAGTCTTACATTCTTGTTATTTTTCATAAAGGAGATATTAGTTGGTTCATTCATGATGAGTACTTCCAAATCAACACAGGAGGCCTTGTTAGTAGTATGTGCTTGTTTTCTAGTAGACAAGTTTTTGTTTAGTGCAATCTAGATTGTTTATGTGTAACACATCTAACCTTTTTTAATGTATGGATTTCATTTTTTGTTAATAATTATATAGTAATTTATTTCAACGTTACTTTACTTTTACAATCAATTGAGAAATTGAGTGATGTGCCATCTTTGCCATCATACTTCAGTAGGACATCTGATTGTCTTAAGACACAATCATTTGTAGAATGAATGTCTGAATGACAAGAGGTAATTGAGTTGAATTTTTCTAAATAATTGATAGTTTACAGAGGTCTTATAGTTGATTGTAGTGATTTAGATGTATCTTAATAAATGAAAGTTCTAAATTGTAGTAGATAAGATTCTATTTACTAACTCTAAATTATTTATATTTACCACTGAACTAATTAATCAAATTTGTGGTTTGACTTGTTAATGCAGTCAACTTTGCATCCATCAAGTACTAGACATCAAGTCACAAAGAGGACACTTTTTGAGGATCCATCATAGGTTGAGGATTCACTAGAGACATAGGGTCAAGTGGACCTTTAGTATTTGATGTAGCTATCTGGCATGTAGATTGTATATGTATTTTGAGACATGGCATATGCCACATTTTGTAATTTAAAATGTTTTGAGTTGGTATATTTGCCAAATTTTTGTATATGTTTACCATTATGGACTAGATTTTAATATATATATATACACACTTTGATATACAATATAATTTAAATTCCTTATGTGCATGTATTCCTACTTTGAAACTTAAAAGTTTAATGTATAATCAGTTTACAATGGTTGAGTTATGATCAATAACATGTTATAGATTGATTTCTTGTTAGATATGACTATTTTTCTTGATAGAAAGATGATATATGTAGTTTCATACCAAGCAATACATAACTTGATCTTAATTGCCACGCGATTTTAGTTTTAGTTAGATATAAGATTTTCTTAGAACATTTGACATGTGATCTTTTTTCATTCAAGAAAACTAGCTTTGACATGTTAGCTTTTCTTAGAACACTAGTTTTGATATAGAAACTACTATATTTGATATGATAATCATTGATAATTTACCATCTTACATGTTAAACATGCAAGATACATGTAAAAATGACCAAACTTGTGATGTTTTTCATTCAATCCAAGATAGTTATTAATGAGCAAAGACATGTTTGTGTGTTTACCCATTTCGTTATCTAGTTTATGCAAAGAAAAGTCATCCACAACCCAAATTCAATAGTTGTTGCATTTGGAAATGTAAATAGGTGTACATCTTAAATGGAAGTATGTTTCAATATCTTATATACTCCATGTTTCAATATCATATCCTCATTTCATGATTTATAGGTCTCCATGTAGGGAGAGAGACATGTTTGGCATGATTCACATATCCTCATTTCACCTTCTATATGGTCTCCATGCTTTGCATATCCTCATTTCATAGGTCCACATGTTTGATGTTATTCACTTATCCTAATTTCACCTTCTATATATCCTCATTTCATAGGTCCACATGTTTGACATGATTCACTTATCCTAATTTCACCTTTTTATATGGTCTCCATGCTTTGCATATCCTCATTTCATAGGTCTACATGTTTGACATGATTCACTTATCCTAATTTCACCTTCTCTATGTATAATGTATCCTCATTTCACCTTCTATATGTATAATATATCCTCATTTCACCTTCTACATGTATAACATATCCTCATTTCACCTTCTATATGTTTGACATTATTTTCTTAAGCTCATTTCACCTTAGACATATGTTTAACATAATTTTCCTATCATCATTTCATTGTCTAAAGGTCTAGTATACCCTCATTTCACCTTTTATATGGGTTATAGTAGGAGAAGAATGAGGTAGAGAGGAAGAGATAAAGAGACATAGGTAGAGAGGCATACATTTGGCATGATTTGTAATCCTCATTTCACCTTCTATATGGTCTACATACTTTGCATATCCTCTTTTTCCTCACATATACATGTTTGACATGATTTTCTTATCCTCATTTCACCTTATTTATGTATAACATATCCTCATTTCACCTTCTGTATGTTTAACATGATTTTCCTATCTTCATTTCATCATCTATAGGTATAGTATACCCTCATTTCACCTTCTATATGGGTTATGTAAAGAGTAGAATGAGGTAGAGTGGAAGAAAGAGAGAGACATAGGAAGAGAGATGTACATTTGGCATGATTCACAATTCTCATTTCACCTTTTATATGGTCTACATACTTTGCATATCCTAATTTTTCTCGTGTCTACATGTTTGACATGATTTGCTTATCCTCATTTCACCTTCTTTAAGTATAACATATCCTCATTTCACCTTCTATATGTTTAACATGATTTTCCTATCATCATTTCATCATCTATAGGTCTAGTATACCCTCATTTCACCTTCTATATGGGTTATGGAAAGAGTAGAATGAGAGAGAGAGAGAGATAGAGAGAGAGAGAGATGTACATTTGACATGATTCACAATCCTTATTTCACCTTCTATATGGTCTACATACTTTGCATATCCTCATTTTCCTCACGTCTACATGTTTGACATTATTTTCTTGTCCTCATTTCACATTCTTTGTGTATAAAATATCCTCATTTCACCTTCTATATGTTTAACATGATTTTCCTATTATCATTTCATTGTCTATAGGTCTAGTATACCCTCATTTCACCTTCTATATGGGTTATGGAAAGACCAGAATGAGTTGTACCCTCGGTGAATTCCAATGTTTGTGGGGGAGTGAACATTTTGCCCTTGCAGACAGTGAGGATGACTACATAGGGAGAGAGATAATGATTCACATTTGGACCTAACTGATGGTGCTAGCAGGTCATGGTGGGTGGGTTTATGCTAGTAGAGGCCCTATTTCATTCCCCATGTGTCCCAATTAAATTGGTCTATAGTGTACTGGCAAAGTCTCTTAAGAGACCTAAGAGTAAAAAAATGCTAGACTTTGATAAAGTAGTTCTCACACTTTGTGGCACCTACAAATGATCCTTTTAGACCTATGGCTAGATGTCAAGCCCCTCCACAATAACCTTTGTCAGTTTTGACCAAATCAACATCATTTGACCATGCCAACGACGGATTCATTCTTGAAAAATGCCTCAGTGACATTTAGTGTAAAGGTGCCAATAGCCATATTTTACGTTCTTCACCCCATGGGACATAACCAATGGTGCTGATAGGTTAGGGTGGGTTGGTTTATGCTAGTGGAGGCCCTATTTCATGTTAGAAATGACATCACAACTACTCAACAAAAATCTGATTCAAATATATGTTTAATGATCTTTAACATTGTATTATCCAATGGAGATTATAACATAGAAAAGAAACTATGCATCACAAAAATATCAAATCAAAAAACTAAACACACAACACAGTGTTTAACATGGAGAAAACCCTTTCAGGTAAAAAACTCCACACAAGAAAGAGGCCCAAGTTTGTATTAATCTGAAAAAAATTGTACAATACAATAACTCCACCAATATTCCCTTCAGTCTTCAACCTGACAACATTCCAACAACACCGAAGTACCTAAAATCTATATTGCAGCAACATGTACAATGGAAGATACTTATAGAAATGTTTTCCCTCCAATCTAGGGATCCACTTTCTCTCTCCTAAGATTCCCCCACATGCAACATTAAATGTCATCATACATGTAGCTTCCATGTGTCAAAATATGCCCATGCAAAGTTAGGTGCCCAAAATCAAGAATAGCATCTTATAGCATCTTATGACACATCATAACCATCATAGATACCACCAAAGTGTATCTTCCCAAGATGGGCATCTAGGGCTAAACATAGATACTTACAACTAATAATATTAGTCATATGCGTCATAATATCATAGAATCTTATGACAACTTACAATTGTTATAGATTCTTTACATGCACCCACCAAACATTATGATGTGTGTCATATATGCTAAAATAGTAGATTCTCCCAAGGTGGCACCTACACTCATTTACTCATAAGTTTTACAATTTTCAATAGTAAATGTCACTCCTTAATTACCTTTAGTGACTTCAGAATTACCACTGCCAGTGAAACTACCTCATTCCCTTAATTACAAATTACAAATGAAAAATGGATTAAATACAATATTGGAATTTACAAGGTTAATGGCACCTTATTCCAACATTCTCCCACTTGACATTATCCATTGTAAATCAACCCATAGGAAATCAAATGAAAATAATCAGGCACTAGAAACAATGCCCATGGCCTCTCTGCACCACATGAACTTCTTTGTGCTCACAGGTTTGGTCAATGAATCTGCAACATTCTCCTAAGTGTCTATCTTCTTCAGCTCAATCTGTCTATTTGCAAACAAATCTTGAATAAAGTGATACTAAACATCAACATGCTTAGTCCAAGCATGATACATAGGATTCTTGGCCAAACAGATAGCACTATGGCTATCACAACCAATCTAAATGATCCTACAATCAAAACCAATACATGTACAGAGTTTCCTCAACCAAACTACCTCCTTAGAGACATGAATAGAAACCATATACTCTACTTCTATGGTGGACAAAGCAACTGTGGGCTGCCTCCTACTCATCCAACTCATTGTACCTCCAAACAAAGTAAACACATAGCCACTAGTGGACCTTTGACTATCCAAATCACCTGCCCAATTTGAATCAACAAATCCTTGTATGTCTAAAGATTTATCAGTACTATTTGTACCAGAATAAACCAAACAATGATTAGGAGTACCTACAATATATTTAAACACCCTCTTCACATAATTCCAATGTTGTCTACTAGGGTTAGACATAAATCTGCTCAAAACTCCCAATACTTGGGCAATATCTAGTCTAGTGCAAACCATTGCATACATCAAACTCCCTACAACACTAGCATATGGCACATTAGACATATCCTCAAAATCATCCTCATTCTTTGGACACATATCTAATGTAAGCTTAGTACCAATGGGTAAAGGAACTCTAATTGGGTTATAGTCTTGCAAACTAAATCTCTGCAAAATAGTATTCACATACTTACTCTGTGACAACCAAAGATTTATGTTACCTCTATCTCTCCTAATCTCCATTCCTAGCATATACTTGGCACCTCTAAGATCCTTCATATCAAATGCACCTGAAAGTTGAACTTTCAAATCACTGATCATACACTTAGAATTGCTAAAAATAACATGTCATCAACATACAATGAAATGATGAATATAGAATAACCAATACAATGAATGTAAATATAGTGATCCTCCTCACTCCTAACAAAACACAATTTTGATACAAATGAATCAAACTTTTGATACCACATTCTGGGATACTATTTCAAACCATAGAGAGACCTCTTTAGCTTGTAAACCCAATGTTCTTTTACTTTTACCTCAAAACTTGTAGGTTGTTGCATATAAACTTCTTCCTCAAGATCTCCATGCAAGAACACAGTCTTAACATCCATTTGCTCAATTTCCCAATCAAAGGATGTAGCAATGGATAAAACAAATCTAATAGAAGTCAATTTAGCAATAGGAGACAAAATCTCACTAAAATCAACTCCCTCTCTTTGGGAGTAGCCCTTGGCTACCAGTCTAGCCTTATACTTCTCCAATGAACCATCTACTCCAAACTTCTTCTTGAAGATCCACTTACAACCTATGGCCTTTCTTCCTTTGGGTAAATGGACAACATCGTAGGTGGTACAAGAGTCTAAAGCCATCATCTCCTCCTACATGGCTAACTCCCAAGACTTACTATCATTTGCAAGAATAGCTTCCCTGTAGGATCTAGGCTCATCGTCAGTACTCAATAAAGAAAATATACAATAGAAATATGGTGGGCTATACCTGTCAAATAGATTTTGTTTTCTTGTAGATCTCCTCAAGGGTGGAATAAGAGTCTCAACTTGTTCTTCTGCATGATCATTTGTACCAAGTTCTTCTATAACAATAGATTCATCTTCATCAGAACTACTTGAATCTTCTTCTTCTTCTTCTTCTCCCTCTAATCCATCATTCTGTTCTTCCTGAGCTGTGTCTTGCTTCTCTAAATCAAAGTGCACTCTCTTTACCTTTTCATCTTTTTCTTTTGGTTGCTCAGGTTTAGAAATAGCTCTAAGTTCCCTAAAAATAACATCTCTAGAAAAAGATAATCTTATGGGTTAGTGGATTCCAAAGCTTATAACCTTTGATATGATCACCATATTTAATGAATGTACACACTTTTAGCTTTTAGATCCAACTTAGATCACTTTTCCTTAGGCATATGAACAAAAACCTCACAACCAAAAACCCTTAAATGTGAAAAAAAAGGTTTCTTACATGTCCACAATTCATAAGGTGTCAAATCAAGAGCCTTACAAGGAGATCTGTTAATCAAGTAGTAAGCAGTACACACAGCCTCCTCCTAAAAACATTTATCCAACTGTGCATCACTTAGCACACTTCTAGCTCTTTCCATAATTATTTGGTTCATCCTTTCTGCAACACCGTTCTGCTATGTTGTATATGGAGTTGTCTTTTGTTTGATAATAACTACATGCAAGTGCAAAACCCATCAAATTCCTTAGAGCAATATTCCCCTCCATTGTTAGATCTTAATATTTTTATCCTTAATCCCAATTGGTTTTCAACTAAGACTTTAAAATCCTTAAACTTAGTGAAAATTCTATATTTCTATTTCATAAAATAAATCCAAGTAAATCTGGATACATCATCAATGAAGGTAACAAAATATTGAGATTTTTTAATAGAATCATTATCCACAGGTCCAAACACATCTGTATGAATAATCTTTACCTTCTCTTTTTCTCTATTGCTTCTTGAAGGAAATAATTTTCTGTTTTGTTTACCAAACATACAATGCTCACAGAAATCAAAGTGCTCATTAGAATAAGAAAAACCTTCCAACAAATCTTTATTCTTAATAGTTTTCAAAACATTAGCACTTGTGTGGCCCAATCTACGGTGCCAAAACATACATGTATTTTCAATACTCACCTCAGATACATAAGAGACATTACAAACTATAGTGGCTTCAAGCTTAAACAAGTTTCCCAATCTCTTTCCCTTCACTACCACCAAGTTCCCTCTCACCAATCTGCAGCCATGCTTGTCAAATGTTACATGCATTCCCAAATCATTCAACTTTAAAACTGAAATTAGACTTCTACCTAATCCATGAACATGCAAAACACTAGGGAGGGTTTTAATCCTCCCATCACTGAAACACAACAATACCTTGCCTTTCCCAACTATCCGACATGTAGAGTTGTCTCCAAGGTAGATATTACCTCCATCATACTCTTCGTATGTGGAAAACCATTCCTTATGTGGGGTCATATGAAACGAGCATCCTGAGTCAACCAACCAGTGATAATTAACAACAACATTACAAGTAGAAAGTAAAACATCTTCACCTACATTCGAGGACTTATCAGAAGCATTCTCCCACTATTTCTTTGGGTTTTTGCACTCCTTCACATGTCCCCTTTTACTGCAGTTCCAACACTTAACTCTATTCTTCATTCTAGGAGTCTTAGATTGCCCCTTAGATTTATCCTTAGCCCCTTTCTGATCTCCTTTCAATCCTCTTTCTTTAGGCCTTCCCCTGACACTGAGAGCATCCCCTGAACTATCTGAACTCTTCTTCCTCAATTCCTATGATAGAAGAACTGAAACAAGTGCATCCAGCTTCGGATATGTGAGGTTAGTAGTAATAGCCTATATGACATTCTCCCAAGATTTAGGTAAAGAACAAAGAAGTAAGATACATTTATCTTGCTTATTAACATAAACATCTACATATGCAAGTTGACTCAACAACAAATTAAATGAATTTAAATGCCTTGCGACTGAATCACCCTCTCTCATTTTCATGGAAAACAATTTTCATTTTAAATAAAATTTATTTAGCATACTCTTGGGTTGGTAGATCTCACCCAACCATTTCCACAAACTATGTGCAGTCTCTTCCTTTGTGACATTCAGCAGGATAGAATCTGCAAGACACAAACAAATGGTTCCCCGTGCCTTTTCATCCAACCTTGCCCATTCATATAGAGAGATATCATCAGGTTTCTTCTCATTTTGAATAGCCAACCACTAGTTTCTTTCTTCCAACAAGTCTTCCATTTTCATCTTCCACAAATCATACCCCATTCCGTTGAACTTCTTAATGCGCAATCGAGAGGTTGATGTAATAGTGGATGCAACTATAATATCAACTCAAGATCTGCAAAACAAATGCAACCAAATCTCCCACTATAGCTACAGCTTCCACACTACCACCCAAGAGTCAAAGCTAGCCAGGCTTTGATACCAAATTTTAAAAATGAAAGCATAACTACTCAACTGAAATCTGATTCAAATATACGTTTAATGATCTTTAATAGTATATTATCCAATGGAGATTATAACATAGAAAATAAACTATGCATTGAACAGAAATATCAAATTAGAAAATTAAACACACAATATAGTGTTTAATGTGGAGAAAACCCTATTGGGTAAAAAAATTTACACAGGAAAGAGGCCCAAGTTTGTATTAATATGAAAAAGATTGTACAATATGACAACTCCACCAGTCTTCCCTTTAGTCTTTAACCTAACAACATTCTGATAGCACCAGAGTACCTAAAATCTATATTGCAGCAACAAGTACAATGGCAAATACTTATAGAAGTGTTTTCCCTTCAATCTAGGTGTCCACTTCCTCTCTCCTAATATTCCCCCACATGCAAACATTAAATGTCGTCATACATGCAACCTCCACGTGTCAAAATATGGCCATGCAAAGTTGGGCGCCCAAAATCATGAATAACATCTTACAACATCTTATGATGCATCATAACTGTCATATATACCACCAAATTGTATCTTCCCAAGATGGGCACTTGGGGCTAAACATAGTAACTTACAACTAATAATATCTATAATATGCCTCATAGTATCATAGAATCTTTGACAACTTACAACTATCATAGATTCTTTACATGCACCCACCAAACATTATGATGTGCATCATTTATGATAAATATAGTAGATTCTCCCAAGGTGGTGCCTACACTCATTTACTCATTAGTTTTACAATTGCCAACAATAAATATCATTCCTTAATTACCTTCGGTGACTTCAAAATTATCACTACTAGTGAAACTACCTCATTCCCTTATGGGTAATTACAAATTACAAATAATAAATGGAATAAATAGTATATTGGAATTTACAAGGTTAATGACACCTTATTCCAATATTTCATTCCCCATGTGTGCTAATCAAATCGGGCTATAGTGTACCAGCAAAGTCTCTTAAGAGACCTAAGAGCAAAAAATTGCCAGACTTTGATGGAGTAGTCTCGGACTTTGTGGCACATATGAATGATCTCTTTGGACCTATGGTTGGATGTCAGGCATCGCCACAATAACCTCTCTCAGTTTTGACTAACCCAACATTGTTTGACCGTACCAACGATGGATGCATTCTTTAAAAATGCCTTAGTGACATTTAGTGTAAAGGTGCCAAGAGGCATATTTTATGTTCTTCACCCCGTGGGACCTAACTGATGGTGCTAAAAAGTTAGGGTGGGTGGGTTTATGCTATATGAAGGCCATGTTTCATTCCCCATGTGTCCCAATTGAGTCGGGCTATACTATACCGACAAAGTCTCTTAAGAGACCTAAGAGCAAAAAATTGTTAGAATTTGATGGAGTAGTTCTCACACTTCATGGCACCTACTAATGATCTATTTAGAGCTATGTCTTGATGTTAGGCCCCTCCATAATAACCTCTCTTAGATTTGACCAACTCAACATCATTTGATTGTGCCAATGGTAGATGCATTCTTGAAAAATGCCTCAGTGACATTTAGTGTAAAGGTGCCAAGAGCCATATTTTGCATTCTTCACCCCGTGGGACCTAACTAATGATACATATAGGTCAGGGTGGGAAGGTTTATGCTAGTGGAGTCCCTGTTTCATTCCCCATGTGTCCCAATTGACTCGGGCTATAGTGTACAGGCAAAGTCTCTAAAGAGACCTAAGAGCAAAAAATTGCCAAACTTTAATGGAGTAGTTCTCGCACTTTGTGGCACCTACAATTGATCCATTTGGACCTATTGCTATATGTCAAGCCCCTCCACAATAAAATCTATCAATTTTGACCAACTCAACATTATTTGACTATGTCAACTGCAGATGCATTCTTGAAAAATGCCTCAATGACATTTAGTGCAAAGGTGCCAAGAGCCATATTTTACATTCTTCACCCTGTGGGACCTAACTGACAGTGTTGACAAGTTAGGGTGAGTGTGTTTATGCTATTGGAGGTCCTTTTTTGTTCTCCATGTGTCCCAATCGAATCGGGCTATAGTGTATTGATAAAGTCTCTTAAGAGACCTAAGAGTAAAAAATTGCCAGACATTGATGGAATAGTTCTCAAACTTCATGACACCTACGAATGATCCATTTGGACCTATGACTGGATGTAAGGCCCCTCCATAATAACCTCCCTTGGTTTTGACCAACTCAACATTGTTTGATCGTGTCGACGACGGATGCATTCTTGGAAAATGCCTTAGTGACATTTAGTGTAAAGGTGTCAAGACCCATATTTTGCATTCTTCATCTCGTGGGACCTAATCAACGACACTGACAGGTCAATGTGTGTGGGTTTATTCTAGTGGAGGCCCTATTTTTTTCCCCATGTGTCCCAATCAAATCAGGCTATAGTGTACTGGCAAAGTCTCTTAAGAGACCTAAGAGCAAAAAATTTCTAAACTTTGATGAAGTAGTTCTTACACTTTGTGGCACCTACAAATGATCCATTTGGACCTATGGCTAGATGTCAGGCCCTTCCATAATAACCTCTCTCATTTTTGACCAACTCAACATCATTTTACTGTGCCAACGGTGGATGCATTCTTGCAAAATGCCTCAGTGACATTTAGTGTAAAGGTGCCAAGAGTCATATTTTGTATTCTTCACCCCATGGGACCTAACTAACAACACTGACAAGTCAGGGTGGGTGGGTTTATGCTAGTGGAGGCTCTATTTCATTCCCCATGTGTCCCAATCAAATCAGGATACAGTGTACTGGTAAAGTCTCTTAAGAGACCTAAGAGCAAAAAATTGCTAGACTTTGATGGAGTAGTTCTCAAACTTCGTGGCACCTATGGATGATTTGTTTGTACCTATGGCTAGATGTCAAGCCCCTCCATAATAAACTCTCTCAGTTTTGACCAAATCAACATTGTTTTACCGTGCCAATGACGGATGCATTCTTGAAAAAGGCCTCAATGACATTTAGTGTAAAGGTGCCAAGAGCCATATCTTGCATTCTTCACCCTGTGGGACCTAACCGACAGTGCTGATAGGTTAGAGCAGGTTGTTTTATGCTAGTGGAGGCCCTATTTTGTGACCCATGTGTCATAATCGAATCGGGCTACAGTGTACCGACAAAGTCTCTTAAGAGACCTAAGAGCAAAAAATTGCCAGACTTTGACAGAGTAGTTCTCGCACTTTGTGACACCTACAAATGATCTATCTGAATCTACAACTGGATGTCAGGCCCCTCCACAATAACATCTCTCGATTTTGACCAACTTAACATCATTTAATTGTGCGAATGATGGATGCATTCTTGCAAAATGCCTTAGTGACATTTAGTGTAAAGGTGCCAATAGCCATATCTTCCATTCTTCATCCCATGGGACCTAACTGATGGTGCCGAGAGGTTAAGGTGGGTGGGTTTATGCTAGTGGAGGTAGTAGCAAGAAGATGTATTTTTCATAAGCAAAGATCCTAGTTTTCATAGGGGGAGACATGTGATTTTAAGAGGTTTTGGGACTATTTTTAAGAGGTTTTTGGGATTGATTTGAAGAGATATACTAGTTTATTGTTAAAATATTCAAGACATCAAATCACTATATATATAACCATCAAATTTAGCATTAAACATAATGAAAAACACACCTTAAATAGTGTGCTACTAAAATCACATGAAATGGTTATCAATTCTCAGCACCAGATGTGAAGAAACACTAGGAGGATATGTAAGATGGAAACATTATTATATTATGGTCACAATCTCATCATAGGATATAAAAAATATAAAAATAGACAAATCTAAAATATAAAAAATGTCTCCATGATGGAAGCTAAATTCTTTAACCACTGATATCAATCCCTTGAATACAATAGCTTTATAGTCCAAAACACCTACTTTTATAAGTTAAAAATTTGATAAGCAAAGTAAACTATTAGAAGTTTGATGAAAGATATCTTATATGCCACCTTAGGAAATGTATCGAATGTCTCCAAAATAGAAGCTAAATGCTTTAACCAGTAATCTCAGTCCCTTCAATGTATAATAGCTCTATTCTCCAAAACATGTGCATTTATATATTAAAATTTGTCAAGAAAAAAAAACTTTAACCTACTATTAACTGAGCTTGATGGTGGATGTATTTCCATCATAACCATGATTCATACTCAAAATACAATCATGGTCAAGGTAGATTACACCAAATCTTGTTTCCAACCACATAAGTAGATCTAAGTACTCCAAACTTACATGAAATACACATGCATTTATAATGCGTTAAAAAATTGTTAAGCAAAGTAAACACTATCAACTGCAACTGACTTAAAATAATTTGTAATAAGATGTTTGATGGAAGATTAAGAAATTCTAAGTTTATAATTCTATCTTATATGTCACCTTATGAAATATATCGAATGTCTTTAAAATGAAAGCTAAATGCTTTAACCACTAATCTCAGTCCCTTGAATGTATAATAGCTCTATTCTCCAAAATACTTGCATTTATATTTTAAAATTTGTCAAGAAAAAAAACCTTAACCTAGTATTAACTAAGCAATGCATGACCAAATCTCAAATACATAAGCAATATGATTTTAGCTATCAAGCCACCTTGCAACCATGATAGTAACATTTGAGGAAATATGAGGTTGAGGTTTTGGCATGAACAACCACATTGCAAGCCACCTAGGATATGATTCTAAGACTTTGTGCACAATATCAACCCTCCTTTCTTGAATGTCAACCTAGATTTTCCTAATTTATAAACCTTAAGACAGTCTAGAGATTTTCATGTAGCCTATGTCATATTGGAAAGATGGAGTGATGAAGGGAGAAAAATCATGAGAAAAAGTTCTTAGGAAGTGTGAAGACCATTGAAGGGGCAATGAAGATTAAGAAACACTAAGGATTATGAAGGAGAAAGTTTGGAGGAAGGTTGCCAAAAGACCCTAATACTATGATAGTCATAGTGGACTAATGTACATAAATAGTTTTGTTCCTTCAAGACTGTCATGAGTATTTCCATAAAGGAAAAGAGGGCTTCCAAGAGACTTCAAAACTATTTGAAACCATAAGGTGTTGAGAGATCACTATTTAAAGGTAAAAATACATGCATAAGTTGCTGATCAAGTGCCATTAGGTAGGGTTGTTTTGCATGGAATGGGTAAAAATTGGGCTGTTACAGTCAAATTAGGCCTCTTTTTGAGGACTATTTTGTAATAGTAGAGGGTAAATGGATTGATCAGGTCATACGATTTATATGGAAGGTGTAAATATGCATATCTAAAATGTCTAAACACTCACCTTGCAATTATCACTAAAAAAGCACAAGAAAACTCAAAAAAATGTAGTCATACTGCCTTGTAGAAGCCTATAGACCAAAGGTTTGATGAAAAAGACACCTGCACATGTGAAGTAGGTATGAAACTTGGCACACTTTTCTATACACCTGTAAGCATCAAGACTCCAAAATTTGGATAATTTTTGCCAATGGAATCATAATTTAACCTCTTGCCCTAGTTTGATGCCAAAACCACATAATTAGGCCTAAAAATCACAAAACTGAGTATCAAGACTTCAAATAAATTTTATTAGCCTGGTTTTGACCTTGTTGAAGTGTATGTACCTTCATAGGGGTGAAATGATTGCCCAAATAGCTACTGTCAACTTCAAGCTTGCTGTCTTGTCTGAAACAACATTACAAATTTGAGGAAATATGAACAAAACTCACAAAAATCACCTCAAACTTCACTTATATTGGGCCTACTTGCTACTTTGTATGGATGGGGATGTAATTCAATGTGTAAGTTATTGGATTTAAGACTTTTCCCATTTCATGACTGACCATGTCCTTGTAGACAACTATTGTAAAGCCTTATTCACCAATCAAACCTCATGGTTGGATCTTCACATGTGTGAAAATATTCAAGAGACGTTTGTGCTTCATTGTTACTTAATTAAAACTCACCTTTCATAAAGATTTTTTGGTGGAATGCAATAGAAAAGGATTGGCATGTTGCAGTTTGGACTATTATAATAGTCCTAGCCATGGAGGATGTTAGGGTTCAGGTAGATCAGAGCAATAAACTCTAACAATTATATGCAGATTAAATAACCCAAATATAACAATGAAGAATAACATGAAAGAGATCAACACAAAATTTTAATGTGGTTCACCCAATATGGGCTACATCCACAGAAACTCAGCCATCCAATGATTGTATTATCCAGTGCAAAATAGATTACAATCTCGTGAATTCCATCTCACAACATACATCCCAGCCGCTTATAACAATCTTTTTGGAGCTTCTAGAATTAGGGTTTTACAAAGTCATTTTTCATTTGTTGGTTAACAAAAATTAACTACCAACCCTAAACATGCAAAAAAGGGAATTTTTTTTTGGGGGTTGTCAACCCTGAATCCTCGCTATCGAGGGCTGCTGGCCCCAAACCCCTGCTTAGGGCCCGACCCGGCCTGAACCCCAACAAGGATACATTATGAGTGTATAGTATTTGCATGATCAGTCACCACATACTAACAGAAGAGGCCTAAAATACATTGTTCTTTTATGGTTTTGGGTTATTTTTCATGATGATTAACCTGTTTGCAGGCCTAGACTAAAAGAATGTGGTGTTTATCTAATGTTTTTGTGCAAACTTTTACCTCCAAAGTGAGATATAGAGGACCTAGGGTTTGGTTGCCAATGACAACTCACCAAACCCTAGCATCTATTTTGTTGAAGGGGATCCTATTTTTTGATCCATGATGCATACTTATTATTTCATGATATTGAACTCTAATCTAATTCTTGTGTTGTTAGTTGTAATTCTAAATGAATAAAGATTCAAATCCATCAATTAGTTTGCACAAGGTTTTCAAGGGTTGACTTTTGTGAGAATCATAGTAGACTTTCTACATTTCATGAAGGATTTTAGTCACAAGACCACAAAGAGAGGAAGTTGTATAAGGATTTCATGGGAAAGATTGTTAAAACTGTAATGGCTTCACTAAGTTGTTATCCAACCCTTGTTGTCCATTCTAGGATTCACATGACCATCAAAACCCCAAGAAGAAATATAATCTTCTTACTTGAATGATGCCAATTTGTTAATCATGGGACCATCCTATCATTTTTCCCCATGCATAGAATGCACTGCTATGCACATGTTCTACATTTAGTCATGGTGGATGGGATTATTTTACATAGATTACCCTAGATATCCCTATGCTTTATGATAGTCATAAGGAATCTTTAACCCTCTACTTGGTTTCAACTAAGGATTATAAAGATCTTATTATCTTGCAAAAACTAGTAATGGGACTGCTATAGCTAAAATAACATAGGACATTGTCTAGGGTTATTGTTTAATATGCAAGTATTGTTATAGATGGTGGGTGGGACTATCAGGATCCTTGAAGGTTGTTTTCCAATAGATGAGATCATAGATGTGGTCATTAGAACTATCATCCATAGAACCTAAACACAAGTATAAAATACATTTTAGGAAGTTTTTTCTTGCTCCTATCACTGTCTAAAGATGACTTTATAGTCCAAAACAAGGTTATCATAGTGATGACAGAAGATATTCATAAGTGTGGGGTTTTCATCAGTGCTGAGACTGTTATAAACTCACTTTTCTCCCGCTATCCTTTTGGGATCAATCCATGTTGAAAAGACATTAGTGGGGCATCTAACCTTGGAAAATAGTTGCATGAGAATAGTGGGTGCTACTTGGTCACTGGAATATTGTCACAACTCAATTTTGGGTGGTATATGCATCATGTAGAGTTGATTGACCATCTCTACATAGGCACTATTTTATGAGAGCATGGAGGTGAATAGGACAGAATGAAATGTCTTCCTTTGAACTCTATGGTGAACTATCATGAAAATAGTGTGTCATAGGCCTACCTGAGAAGATGTGGACTTTTTTACATTGAGTGTTTTCCAGGACATTAATAGGACCATGAAATCAAACCACTAGCTAGAGATGAGTAGGACAATTCATGAAAGAATTCAAAGTTTTCAAGATAATGTTCCTTTTAGGTTTAGGACTGTCATAATCTAATCAAGGATGATGCAATCTTATTTTGGTCAAGTATTGTAACATTATCAAGCTATTAGTGAGACATGTGATGTTAGGGTTTGGTGTTAGTATACCAGTGGTTCTAGATAAAGTATGTCTTGCCATTAAGTGACTACTACTATCTAATCAAAGCATACGATAGTCACAAATGTAGTAGTCAAGAAAGGTTGCCATAGTCATCATATGACTCTTGTTGTTTTAGGGTAATAGTAATGAGTTCCTTTATTATGAGGTTGGTGGCATGTACTTGAATAGTCTTGGTCTCATTATGATCAAAGTATTAATGAAGTTATTCTACATCACTCCCACATTAACGATGGGCCAATAGGAGATAGTCACCTAGGGACTCTCATAACTTCACTATTATACAAGTCCATATGAACATGGTCATGATGTCCCTAAAGATTTTTTATCCTAAGCTCTGGAGAGGGTTAAAGAGGATATCTTAGAGCATGCAAAGATCAATCATAGGGATGGTGAAGAGACCTAAGACCAAAAAGAAAATCATCTTAAGACCTTTGTGGCTGTGAGCATAGTCATGAAGATATTACAGTCTAGATTGATCATTTCATGGAAATGCATGGATGAAGGTTTGATTATGGATGAAATGATGAGAAAATAGAAAACAAGAAGCTCCACATGAAGGTCATGATGCCAAAACTACACATAGTATAGTTGCATAGTAATATATATGCTTGAAACATGAGAACCTAATGCTACAAGGGAAGTCTTGATAAAAAAATTAGCCATCTTGTTATTTATGCTTGAGATATGGCAAGTAGGCATGGCATATGGGGTTTGAAGAAGTTTCTAGATCAGTACATGCCTTCCTAACCAAGTCATCACCTTGAAAATTACATTCTTAAGGAACCTATGTTGTTAGAGGAGTTACTTAGAGGAGTTACTTCATGAAAAGACAAGGCACATGAATTTTTTGACAAAAAACCTCAAAGAGATGTTGTTTGATGGAATGCAATGATTGCAAGATATGCACAAAATGGATTTGTTGCTTTAGAAAATTTCAAGCAAATGCAATTGGTAGGTGTAAAGACAAATTCCACAACCTTTTCCAACATGCTCCCTGCCTATGCCAAAATGGGATGTTTGGAACAAGATATGGACATCCACCAAAGTATAAAGGATATGCAAATTTTTTTAGATGTAATTGCAATTGCCTTGGTAGACCTGTATGAAAAGTGTGGAAGCATAGACAAGCCACATGAACTATTTGACAAAACAACTCAAAGAGATGTTTTCTGATGGAATGTAATGATTGCAAGATATGCACAAAATAGATTTGTTTCTTTAAGGATATGAGAATTTTGTCAGATGTTGTAGTTGCAACTGCCTTGGTAGACATGTATACAAAGTGTGGAAGAATAGACAAGCCATGTGAACTATTTGACAAAACTCAAAGAGTTGTTGTCTGATGGAATACAATAATTGCAAGATATACACAAAATAGATTTATTGCTTTAAGGATATGAAAATTTTGTCAGATGTTGTAGTTGCAATTACCCTATGACACATGTATGCAAAATGTGGAAGCATAGATAAGGCACATGAACTATTTGACATAACACATCAAAGAGATGTCATCTCATGGAATGCCTTGATTGCAAGATATGCACATAATGAATTTAGAAATTAGTATGTACAAAAAGATAGAAAGCAAAATATTAAGAAACACAAATACACACTAAAAATTGTACCTCATGTCTATGATGCCATGCAAAATAACATCATTTGTAGTCCTGCATAGTCAAAAGCATGCATTATAGTTAAAGAAACAAGATTTTTAATAAAGCAATTCTAAAAAATAGAAAAAAACAAGAACAAGTTAAGATAAAAATTATCATACTTGTCCATCTGGAAGTTTAAATGCTAGTCATGCGTACCTGAGGGGACATCTCTTACCTTCAGGGTATCCAATATTGCTTCATGATCATCATTACTAGTTGTCCATAGTTGTTTTGTTTTTGGTTTTGCATAACGCTTTAGTAACTTAATATTTGTTGCTACAACTAGGTGCGAATACATAAATATGGTTTTATGCTTCTCAAAGTCTTCAAATGTAGGGATGCCATTCTTTCTAATCATATATGTTCACAACCAAGTCCCAACAATAACAATTGATCTTGTAGGATATGTGAGCCCATCATCATTTGTTGTAAGTCATGTTAGCTTTTGTTTTTCTTGTACACATTGTGCTAACCAATAGTCTGGTCTCTCTTCATTTCCATGCGATGCAACAACTGCATAAACATGACTTGGTTGTACAAGGTCTGAAAGATGTTCATAGTCAAATGAGATCTTCATGTCATTGACTAAAGATGATTGACCTTGAGATAAAGGGGTTAAATATCATGGAATCCATGCATCTACCCACTCACTTAACTCACAATTATCCCAATCACATTTAATACAACTCTAACAAAAACAAGCTAATTCTCATGTCCAAATAGTCCATGCACTTACATCTGAGCTTTGAAATGAATTCATCTTTGATGATTCATTGATTCTTTGACAATCTAATTTCTCTCTCTCTATCCCCTCATCAACCCACCAAAAGAACCTGCGCACTTCTGAATCAAGAGCCACTCCTTGTGACAATGCATAGTTACACCACTTAACAATAGAATATGCATCATTGAATGTAGCACCACCTCTAATCTTTAGTTTTTCTTTAGAAAGAGCTCTCTTCACACATGTACCCACTCCATCATGTTCCCCTTTTCTATTCCAAGGTTCAAAAAAATTCCAAACATGAGGTATTCCCTTCTCTACATGCATTCCGCTCAACCAATAGAACATACGAGCATTCTTGAATTGACCGGTGCAATTATCTGACCAAATGAGATGTTGATCCATTCTAATATATTTTTCTTACAAGAACCCATAAAATTGTTGAAAACAATATTACACATACTATGATGAATGAGATCGATCATCACTGATGTAAAAATGGTATTCTCTGAGAATTTTTGTATTCTCTTTTGTACTCTCAAGGGCATGTCTATATGTGATGTGAACAAAAATAGCAATCTGAATAGAATTGTAGTACTAAGATTGCACTTCATTTTGGAGTTGCAACATGTAGTTCTATGCAAAATCTCATCAATATATGGTTGAATGAATTTAGCAAACTGAAAGAAAATTTTATCCATGGCCTGTTGGAAGATTGAAGGTGTAGTTTTGATTCTGAAAGGAAGAACTTTCCATTCGAAAAGACTTTGAGGTACAGAAAATGTAGTTTTATAGATATCTTCCGGTTGCATCTGAATCTGCCAAAACCATTTTGTCAGATCAAATTTAGAATAAACATTACTGCCTTGGATAGCTTGCCATATATGGTCTTTGCTGGGCAAAGGATGTTGATTATCAACAAGACATTCATTTAAAGGCTTATAATTTACCACAAGCCTTTTTTCAACTAGTTCAACTCCATTTTCATCAAATTTGGGAACATACATTGCATGACAGCAAAATGGAGAGCTAGAATGTCTGATAATATCTAAAGAAATTAATTCTTTAATTTCTTTGTAGCAAATCTTTATCTCATGCATGCTCATTAAGAAATAATTTTCTTTTGCCTTGGGAATGATTTCATTACCTAAGGAATCTCTTTTTAAAGGTAGAGAACATGTTAGGCTTCTGCTCTGCTTCTTCAGATCTTTAGTCATTACTGATTGAGCAAATTGTGTCTTGAGCTGTTCTAGATCTAGGGCTGCGGCCGCAATTTGCTGTGTCAACCATACAGTGTTTTCCTTCTTTTTCTGCTTCTTCTTTTGGATTTCAATTTTCTTTGTAAAGGCCATATTCTGATGTAGTCGAGGCATTTGGTAGTTACCTAGAAGAGTGATGAACCATGAATCCATAATAATGGGTTCCCATGATTGCATGGTCTTGCTACCAATGACACCATCATAACCTTCAACTTCATAGTGAACAAAAGCTAATTCATAAGTAAAATCCATTCCTAGTTGAATAGGAATTCTACAGATAAGCTGGGATTCATATTTGCCTTTTCCAAAGATAATTTCAGTATTTGCTTCTATCCATAAATCTTTAGGAAAACAATTATATCTGGCAATATTAATGTCATCTCCAGTATCCCATAAGAAGGCTAAGGAATAAACTTTGATGCCGGGAGGGTGAATGGTGAGAATGACTCCAGGGCATGTAGTAGGTTGACCAGTATGAAGAGTTTTGAACTGACTGCTGCTACTGTTGCCTTCTTCTAGAAACAAAGCAAGATTACCCATAATATTTGGACTTGGTGGTGGTCCTATTTTAGGTAGCTGAACAGGGCTAAAGGTTTTTTCGGCACAGAACAGTTCATCTTCTTGAGTAGAAACTTGATGAGGTAACTAGGTAATAGAAGATGCATTATACTGATTAATATAATTATCCAGTTCTAGAGATTTTTCCATTTCTTCAACAAGATTAATATATTCTTCTTCATCTATTTCACTAATTTCTAAGTGAGCTTGTTGAATTACTTTTTCTAGAAAAACCTTTCTCTATCTTCAACACAAATGTGAAACCATACTCCCAGCTGAAGGAGCTTCGAGAATGCTTCGCTGAGCTATGGGCATTCTAGATTCAGGGGCTGGTTGAGAAATTCCTGTTTGAGGAGAATAGTTAAAAACTGCAGTTCTTCTAATGGCTTGTCTGGGTGGTTCATTTTCTTTAAGAAGAAAATGTTTCTTTGATTTAAGTTGTTCTAGCTTGCTAGTCAGTTTTTTCCAAGTTTCAGGCCCCATATTCATTTCACTGAGCTTTCCTTCAATCTGGACAATTTCATCAATTGTCTTGTCCAGTTCTGCTCTAGTGTTTCTTCTAAGCATCATACAGAAGAATGAATTTTTAGAATCAAATGAATCTGATTCATTTTGTTGTCCTTTCAATAGATTGGCATTTGCTTTCTCTGGAGCAGACACAAATTCAGCCTCATCAGATTCCAATTCTTTTGATAAATTAGAAAGAATAACATCTTCAGAATCTGAGGGATATTCATTGATGAATTCATATTCATCATTGTTAAGTCTAGCTTCTTTGGCAATACAAACCTTTCCTTTATTCTTTTGCTTGTTCCTGTCTAGACATTTATTTGCATAGTGTTTTCTCTTACAGATATAACAAGTAGGTTCCCATTTTTTACCTGATCCTTTTCTATCCGTCTTTCTAAAATATCCTTTCTTCTTAGGATATTTACTGTATGGTGTTTTCTTCTTCTTTTTATAATATTTTTCATCCTTGTCAAAATATTTCTTTTTAGAAGAAGACTTACATTCTCTACACTTATCAGAATGCTGAAAAGAAGGCATAAGATGGTAACAAACAGAAGAAGAAATCAAAGGCTTGACTTTCTTAATTTCTTTTCTCTTCTGATTGGCTTGACATACTTCTTCATTAATTTCAACCAAGAACTGTACCAATTGAGGATAGGTAAGTTCTTTCATTTCTATTCCCTCATTTACTAGATTTTCGAGAACCCTTTTGTGATAGAATTCTCCTACATCTATACCAAAACTTTTGAGGAAAATAGTGAACATAAATTCATGATTTTGTTCACGTCCTGACTGGTAGAAATTTTTATACTAATCCTCACATTATTCTTTAAAATATTTTAGATCTTTAGACTTGCCTTGGATAAACTTGTTATAGGCAAGTTTCTCTCTTGTGTCTGTTTTTCCAACAAACAGACAGGTTAACTGTGCACACACTTGATCTGTGCCATGATTGATCAGGTTGTCTCTGTAGGTATCTTCTAACCTATCCCATACATTTCTAGCAACTCTAGTCATAGAGTTGAGGGCTTGCTTGATCACCTGAGCTTCATCGGCTCCTACATTAGTTGACATGTAATTGGTGATCCAGGCGCGCATGGCGTCTATGTCCCTCATATTTTCTACATCTTCAAAACTGTCAAAGTTGACAAGAGGTGGAGTATCTGATTTATAGGACTGGATGTTTTTGAATGGATCAACTGGATTTGAACCATTTGAATTGGTTCCATGTCCTCTTGCCATCTGGAATTTCCCAGATGCTTTTTCTTCCTCAGTTGTTTCTCTGAGGGTTCCAGTTGTGGGATCATATACTTTTTCTATTACAGGCTGCTTAGGATTGACTAGAAGTTTGGGTCTTGCATACTGGGCCTGTAAACATCCTTTGGCACTAGCTGGGAAATTCAACACTTTAGTTCTCTGAGACTGTGACTGGGTTTGAACAGTAGTGACCAAGGTTTTAATCTCAGAAGATTCCTGAACTATAGAATCCTTTATCAAAATATCATTTTGATTTACTTGTTAAATTTCTTGTCTGACAAGTTCAATCTTGTCTTCTGTGTGCTTCATTTGAATCCTACAATTTGATAACTATGAGCTTAACACATCATTATCTAATTTATTTTTTGCTCTAACCTGTTGCAGCTTTTCTCTATGTGTTTCTGCTGCTTTATGTAGAGTGACCCACCATGCTTCAGCATGTGTTTTGAATTGGTTGTAGGTGGTTTTTAGCTCAAGAATTTCATCTTTTAGTTGCTGAAAAAGATCCTGTTCAAGGCACTCTAGAGAGGCGACGACTGCGTGCATGTTAGCCTGAAGAGATAACATCTATTTCTCTTGTTGAAGAGCTTGGACTTCATCCTGATTTTTTCTCTCATGAATAAGCAGAAGAGTTTTTCTAATGCACAAAATGGTCCAATTCAAAAGTTTACCCTGACTGGATCCTTGGACTTCACCTACCGAGGTGACATGTAGTGGCCAGAAATCAGCCTAGAAATGACCAGATAAATCTTTCAGTATGAAATCCTTAAAGGGAGGAATAGTCCTGGGCACAGTACAAGATCCAGAAGGTGTAGAAACAACCTTTTTGCTGGTTTCTTTTATATCCTATTCTGGAATGATAGCAGATCTTCCAAACGTCATGTTTATTTTACTAGTAGGTGGATGGAAAATGAATGAACATTGTTCACATTTAAAGAATCCATTGTCCAAGGCTGAGTACTAATCATGTGGACATGGATTTGGCATAGGTGCATGAGAAGTACTAGCACCAGAATTTTTAACAGTAGGGATTTTAAACAAATCTTCAAAACCCTTTGAAGGTTGAAGATGTACACTCTGTGATTTAGAAAACATAGATGGCGAAGGGTTATTATAATTAAATGTTTGTTCCTTTCTTGTAGACGGAGTACGCCCAGAGGCGAATCTAATAACCTCTTGGTCATTTAGTTCCTCTAAAGTTACACCATGTAACTAAGGAGGTTTTTGTTCAGGAGGCTAACAGTCTTTATCCCATAAGTCTAATGCCCACTCTTGAGGTAATTGAATATCTTTATGCTTAACAATTTTGGGGGCTATTAGCTGGGTGTGCTCTGAGGTAGATTTCTAGATGGTAGACAATCCTTCAATTCCCTAGGCTTGCCTAGGATTCATCATAAGAGGTAGAACTTTGTTGTACAGGCGATAATGAACAAGAAAGATAAGGGAATGATCTACAGAATTATCTTTCATAAACAGATTCATTGTCCTAAATTGATAATTAAGAACATCTGCTAAGTTACCATCTTTGAGACTTATTGGGAAATCTAGTAAACAATCAATATACAGTGATCCTTCAGACATGGAATCACAAGCACATCCTAACAGAGCATGAGATAATTTAAAGAACCTGGCATCTTTTAACATCATAAAAATAATGATAGGAAGACCCTTCCTATAATGTCCTTGAACTCCTATTCGAACATAGGATAGATGCATAAACTGGGGGTTCTTTGGACTAGCATTAGCCTGATCCCTAAATTTCTAAATTTCTTTGTCACCAAACAGATTTAATTTTCCTTCAGATCCTCCTTTTACAACATGTTGTAAAGAAGCAACATGACATTTCTGCCAGGATGTATATCTGAAGAAGTTTTTTAGACCTTTGGATTTATTTATCATAGATAGGAGACCATTAGGGATATCTTTATAAATCTCAGAAGGCTTTATTGAAGGGACTCAAAATTCTTCATTGACGAATCTAGCATTATTAGATACTTCATCTAAGACATTTCTATTTACTTCAGGTAAAGAGAAAGTCTGTTCAGAGTCTGGAAAGAAATTTGTGAAACTAACCTCAACACTGCGATCCTTAGTGTGATCTTCAGGTGGTATATTAGATCCAGATGTAGAAGCTTGATCCATAACTGAATGTGCTCCAATCTGTGCTCGAATTTGTGCTTAAAATACCAGATAACAGCATCAATATCCCTAAAAACCTAATATAGCTAAACAATGGGACTTACAATAAGGTCTTACAACACGGAGTGACGGTATGAGCAATACAAAGAGCAATACAGAGAGCGATACATTCAATACAAGACTAGACTTCAAAAGCTAAAACTAATATAGTCACACAAAGATTGTATTTAGTGAAAGCTGTTGAGGATTATAACATAATCATCACCTAGGGCTCTGATACCAACTTTTGGAAACAACGGCAAATGAGAATAAAATAAACACAGAATTGGAACACATACAGTAATGAGTAAAACTGTTACAACAATCATTATATTCATGGTGGAAGTATTACAGTATTCTCATATACAATGCGCACTGTGATATTATGCGCTTATAGCATACATCAAACTCTATAAGCTGTTAGGCTTCTGAGTTTTTGATTTCTACATGAAGTAGAAAGAGCATACTACTCTGACCTTTTGGCTTTCCTAAGACTCAAATGCTAAGACTTTAATCTAGACTTCTAGACTTTGCTTGGAGACTCACTTGCCAAGACTCTAATGAAGAATGAGGCGGCCTTACGTACATTATATTGGAAGGTAAGGCGGATCTTTTACCTTTCTTCATAAGTCTGGGTTTCAAGTCCGTCAATACAAAGCAGAAATGTGCAGACCCTTATCTAGAGGATTACCCATGTGAAGATAAGATTCTTCAGGTGGGACCAAATAACCCGTGAACAAGATAAAGGAAGACAATTTTTTACAAAACATCTTTTTGATCATGGGAAGGATAACCCATGCATACTGTTAGGTACGTATGCTGTCTCCTTTTCCCGTGTTGTGGGCCACGTCTATATTTTGTCACGAAGAGATAGATATCTTCGATGGATGACAAGCCACATCCATTAGCTAGTACTTGGATCAGATTCACTTGGAATATGCTGAGCATACATTATGCACCCTTCACATGACTCACCAGGTGGATGAGTGCAGTCTAGGGCACATTTGTCATCAATAGGAGGAACATAGTTGCTGGCTCGTTCTTCATAATATCGACAATGATCACAGGATTCCCAAGTAGGATGAGGCGTACAACCGGGGAGAAGTCTAGCATGAGTGTGAGAATTGGAGGGCTGATTTGGATCAATTGATGTCGATATATCTTCCTTCCATATGGTGCTGAGGACTTTAAGTTTATGTGCTCCATACATTCCATGGTTGATCGAAGTATGATTAGCTCGATCAATCCTATAAGTTTTGGTATGAATCCAGAAGGGAATTTTTGTGGTGTACAGATGTTGGAGTTTGTTTTGATGTGTCCAATATTGAAATCTGGATCCAAAACTAGTAGGGCCATAAGTTTGAACGATATGCCTACTAATTAAGTTTTCTATAAAGGATCCAAAAATTAATTTGAACACACATCCTGAATAAGATGAGGTGTCAGCAAAATCCATTCCTGTAATAGACATATGAGGACCTTGGAACATGTCCCTTATTAAATTCTTTCCTCCTTCATGGTCAAGCCATCTGTCTATTCTAAGAACAATAGGATTCAAGAATCTGATGGGTAAGACACAATCGTCACACCAATTTTGTAAGACATTTTTGACTTTAGGATCTATGGCTTCTGATTGTGCTGAACATTCAAAAAATGGATGGTCTGTCCAAAGGCCACCAGTTGTTAATTGTTGTGCAGCTACAAGGCATTTGAATCTATCATGTAGAAAATCATTAGCCATATAAAAATTGTCTATCCCTCATTGCAAAGGGATTTGTACTCCATTCCATACAACTGGGTTCGTACCATCGATGTTCATGAACTTTTATTACATTGACATGGCCTGTGGCTTTGAAAGGTGGTTCTTGAACAAGAACATCATGTTCCACCTTGGCAGGGATATGGCCTTCTCTGGAAAGGAAGTCAGCAAAAATATTAGAAGAACCAGGGAGATGAGCAATATCAAAATCAAATGTGTTTAAAAATTGTGCCCATCTGAGGAGCCTTCCTCGGACAACTTTGTCCTTTTGATTCTTTTTTAAAAAATCCCTTCAAGTTCTACAGATCACTTTTAATTAGAAATTTCTTATCAGCAACAAACATTTGAAATGCTTTCAGAGTATTGATTACTGCAAGTATTTCTTTATGTGTGCTATGATAATTAATTTCACTATTCTTGAAGCTTCCAGAAATGTATCTCACTATTTCTTCCTTACCACTCGGTATTTTTTCTTTAAGGACTCCTGCCCATGCATGATCACTGGCATCTGTCTCAATAGTTTTAAAACCATTTCTTGGGAGTCTTAGAGGAGGAAGATCAAAACATTTTCTTTTAATTCTGTTAATAAGGGCATCATGCTTATCTAACCATGCTGGTGGATCTTTTCCTAGTAGCTTATTTAACTCAATTCGGTCTTCTGCCAGCTTACAGTAAAATCCAGCAATATAATTGACAAGACCCAGAAACCTTTGAAGTTCCTTAACAATAGTTACCTATAAGTTCTAGATGTGGGTCAGAATATGTGGTTGTGCTTCCATTTTCCCCCCGGGGAGAAGCTTGATGCCAATAAAAATGATCTCACGCTGAGCAAAGTGAGATTTAGATGGTAACTTAGCAGATGTTCTTAATTACTAATTCAGGACAATGAATCTATTTATGAAAGATAATTTTGTAGATCATTCTCTTGTCTTTCTTGTTCATTATCACCTGTACAACAACGTTCTACCTCTTATGATGAATCCTAGGTGAGCCCAGGGAATTGAAGGATTGTCTACCATCTGGAAATCTACCTCAGAGCACACCTAGCTTAGGAAAAAGTCTTTAAACATCCTAAACTGTTGATCTAACCATCGAGACCTGTGGCTGTGTCTGGCATACTTGTGAAAAAATTTAATCTTAAAATCATCAATAAAATCAGTAATACTTACCTCTTTTGCAATCAACTCACATCTAGAACCTTCACCTCCACTTTTAAAATTGTATTTCACTATCTCATATCTCTTTTTCTCAACCATTTTCTTTCCAAAGTCATGCTCCCTACCCTCATGAAAACATGATATAAACTTTGATAACCCACCACATTGTAAACACTTTTCATTTAAACAATCAAATGTTCTTGTATAAAAGCCAACCATCATCTCTAATACATAGAAATAAATCTAATAAGTCCCTAGATGACTTTGGTAGTTGAATTGCACCACACTCTTGTAACATTTCATTAGTGTGCAAAGTAGAATGAATATTGCATAATAAGTCATGATACATAGAAAACTCTAATGGTATTTGCAACATGTATTATGAATTTTAAGAGGAACACAATAAAATGGCTTAAGAGATTCAAATGCTCTTTGTGAGATTGTCATACCTAGCTATGTTTCACAAAATTGTTTGTATAATGTTGTTTGGCTACATTCCAAGAAATGATTAGGATGTGGTGTACGGTCTTTATCACCAATTCTTAACCTTAAAACATCTTTTGAATTCAGTGATACCCTAGAGTTAGTGTGCCAAAATTGTTCAATTTCTTCTTTTGTGCTATTGTTTAGCTTCTTATCAACTCATGGAAGCCTACCAATGAAAGCCCAAGAATCATTTCTAAGAGGACTATCTAGTCTTGATCTTAATGCTAGTGCTTTTGACAATGTTTTACAATTCAAGCTTAAGTCAACAAAAGTTTGCCTCATTAATCGAGTCTTTCTTAATTGTTTGCTCACCATTGAGGTTGTTATTACTCTATGAGTAGCTCTTTTATCTTTCTCCTTGCTAGCCTTTCCAATATAATTGAGTGCATTGAAAAGGCTTCTAACAATAATTTTATTCCGATTGGACACTTTGTTTAACTGAATCTTCAATTTCTTTAGTAAAGGTCTCATTCTGTACATCTTTAGTAATTGCACAAAAACTTGGAATTGTTTGGTTAATGTTTTATTCTCAAATTATTCATGGAAGAGTTTTGAAGCCCACAATCAAACCATTTGTGACGACCCTTGCCTTCAAGTTTTTCCAAATTATGTTCTCACCAATTTCAAGAAACCATTTTGGGGTTCTTGGATGTTTTACAATTTCATCATGCTCATTCTCTTCTTGACAAATGTCCTCTCTTCTAATGTAATTTGGAGATACATTTATTTTCATTGTTTCATCCATGTCATCAACCTCATCAATTTTATCAACAAATGGATTATGGAGTGCAAATTTGACATCATGAGATTCATATCCACAATCTTCAAGCAAATGTTTTCCCATTTCTTTGTCCATAATATTTCTCTTTTCAATAGGTGTTCCATAACATTTTGTAACATTTCCATTTACAATATCATTGTCAATTTCATTCTTATCTAACATTTCATTATAATCAACATTAACACCTTCAATTTACATGTCATTAGATGGTAAAGAAGAAGCTTCACCTTGATGAGCATCCACCAAACCCAATCTTGTACTCCTCTTCCTTGCTCTATCCTTTTCCCTAATTTCTTCAATTTCCTCCAATGTAACTTTCCTCCTTTTTTCTTTATAACGACTGTTTCTCCCCATTAGGGGAACAAAAATATCACCCTATTGATTGTAACAAGCAAATCTTGTGTCCAAAAGTGCATAAAAGTATTTTTTTGATAGAAGAGGGTCTGTGTGTATGGTTGTTAGGCCCAAAAATATTCATTTTTATCTTTTTTGGCTTTTACATAATAGATATCCGTTACCTAAAGCCCAATTCTTTGGGCAACGAATATCTAGGTAATGAATATCTGTTCTACAAAATGGATATCCATTCTAGAAAATGTTAATTGAGTTTTATAGAATAGATTTTTAAAATCGATAGCCATTTTAAAAATGGATATACGTTACCTAAAGACCAATTCTTTGGGCAATGAATATGTAGATAATGGATATCTATTCTACAAAATGGATATCTGTTCTAGAAAATGAATATCCATTCTGTAAAATGGATATTCATTGTGCTTTCCTATGTTAACAAAACCAAAACTTATATGTGGTTGAAAGAAGGTAGTGAACAAAACCAAAGGACTTATTGGAGACATTGCCAAGGGTGTTGATGGAAGAATAGATATTTCAAGTGGCAAAGGCACTAGTGTAACCTATAAAAATTTTATAGGGATCATATAGAATATCATGTACAATATACATAACAAGGAATGCATCATGATACTTGGTATGGGTATGTGAGACTAGTAGAGTTGCTTGGTTGGAAGAGGCCAAGTGTAGGAAAGAAGAGGAATTTCACCAAGGTGTAGATGGACTAAAAATTCTATATTAGAGGATATTAACATAGTCTATGATGACACTTGAAAGGATAAAAGACTAGCATGGGAAATAGGTGGATAAAAGATGTATGAACCAATAAAAAAGAAAATCTATGAGGTTGTGTTCATGAATTGTTCATACATAGACCCATCAAAAGATGGAATAGTAAGGGTAGGAAGGCAAGAGAGGTAACAAAAAATGGCCATAAGAAGAAGATGTAGATTGAAGGGAATAATGACATATTTTGTGCTTATAGATTTTTGGTTACACAACCAACATTAGGTAAAGAGGAGGAATAGTTTCCCTATAAGAAACAAGTAATCTTTCCATGGAACAATGGAGTTGTGGCTAGATAATTGACTCTGAATAACTCCACAAATCTATTTGCTAAAGGATAAGTCAAAATTTCATATGCCAAAGGATTGTGAAATATTTTACTAGTGTCATTTTTTTGTTGAACACTTTGTTCATGAGTATCAACATATCATTCTAGATTGTCAATCCCAGTAATGAGGTGGTTCAAATAATGTGAAATATCATTCTCAACATGTCTCAAATTGACATGTGTATGTCTCATGTCATATGTAACAATGGTGGAGGGTTTCAAAGATATATTATCAACTAATGCCACCTTATCCTCACATATACCAAGTAAAAATTGTAAAAGATCCTCATGTTGTTAATCATTGTTAGGTATGTCTATATCATGTGCAAGATGGGATATAGGAGGAGGTACTCCATAAGTACTTAAAGATATGACATGTGAAAGTATGAATGGATCCAAATGGGGGTCGAGCTACTAATTTGTTATATCATATTGATGAATAGAAAAGTTAATGGGATCTACTACAAATGGGCCACTAGAAGGAGAAGAAATAAAACCATGAGAAAAATATTGTCTAGGGCCAATAGTAAAGTGATCTATGAAAGCACATGACAATGCATGGAAGGATGTATGAGAAGCATGATATGAATTAAATCATTACTTAGTGGTAAAAATTAATGTATCACTAAATGTTTGTATCAAAATATAGTCATCATGTATAGAAGAATAATTTGATACAAACATTTAGTGGTAAAAATTAATGTATCACTAAATGTTTGTATCAAAATATAGTCATCATGTATAGAAGAATAATTTGAAGATATCAATTATCTAGCATGTATCTTTACATCTTCATTACCACTAAATGACTCTAGCATATGTGTATTAAGAGAATTTTCATCATAAATCACATAATCATGTAACAAACAGGACACCATTAACCTCATGGTAAGAAGATAAAGAAATATCACTATGTTTGACTTCACTAAACATATCATCAATAGACCATGAGCCTCAAGATAGACAAGATGGATCATCATGAATTACATGGGAGGTAATGACCTCATGTGAACTTGAACAAGGTGTATCATGTATAGGCTTATCACTGGTGAGAGATGAAGTACAATCATCATAAATCTCATCACTAGGATAATGATCATAGATAGGTTATTAAATTCAACAAGTATATAATTAGGCATGGATAGAGGTGAATCATAATCACATGTAGGTAAAGGTAAGGCATATATATCTACATTATAAGTGTCCATAGGTTTAGTGGAGATATAGAAAAATGATCTTCATTAGACTCATCAACTCATGTATTAAAAAAGGTAATTTATTCAAAGCACATGAATCTATGGACATAGGACCAATATGCCATGTCAAATATATATCATCAAGATAGGGGACCTCTCTCTCTATATATGTGCCCTCGAGCCCATCCCCATAGGTTGAGCCCTATATATCAGGGGGAGACTAGGCTTAGCCTATATCTATATATAATTGGTAGTCGGGTTGGCATTGTTGAAAGGCACAAGACAACTGAGAGGGGGGTGAATCAGTTGTATCAAAAACTTTAAATTCTTTAAACAAAAATCACTTTCACATTCGCTTAATCTAACTCATTATTCTGTTATGAATATTAACCATGAATAGTAGAATCAAAACATGAAAACATCAACAGCATACACACATGAAAACCAAATTTTTACATGGAAAACCCTAAATAGGGAAAAACCACAGTGAGTGTTAGCTCACAATATAATGTAGTAACAATACCGAATATCAAAAGTGGCTCACTGCCAGAGGGCTCACTGCCCAGTGTTCAATTCCTAGGGTGGCTCACTACCGGGGTTGGCTCACTGCCAGGGTTGGCTCACTGTCGGGGGTGGCTCACTGCCAGGGTGAACTGATTTAGTAGCATCTACACCGTGCTTGAGTTTAGTTCCATTGAAGTGCAATTTATCTCCTTTTCTCTGCAATGCTTTCTACACTTCACACTTATATTCACATATTTGTACAATCACACACCAATCACAAATTAATTACATACATTTATACCTATCATCAACCTTGGAATGAACATCAAGGTTGTCATTACATTTTACAACCATTGGAACTTTATCCAAAGTTTGCATACATACATAAATCAAATTAGGACTAGACCTAAACAAACTTGCAAAGTAAATGAATGAAGGATGAAAACATCATGAATTATCTTGGATCCAAGTACATCCTCATCTGCTTGGAAACACTTCCACAATCTACGAATCTCCTCTGCTACAAGTGTGACAAACCAGGTCGGCCAGAACTTATGCACATATCAAGAACACTTAGAAACATGCTTGCAAGATCTTCATTATAGCTTTTGTATCAAGAACATGCCTTCAACACATTCTAGAGACATCCACAGACAACATAGAATCACTTGGGAGTTGACAAATCCAACCACAACATATCTCACTTGAACACAACATATATCACTTGAAGAACATATTATAGACTGCTTCTTATCAGACACTATCAAACTCTGTTAATAAGAAACTTGCTTTCCAGAGCTTCAAATCACATATCCTTTGGAATGAAGATGACTATTACCTTATAAGCTTAATTACAAAACTGTAAAGACAAAATCCAATCTAGAGAGAAATGTAGAGCAAAACACTTTCTCCTTGTCACTCTGCAAACCTTGCCAGACATAGTCTTCAAATTGATGAATAGAACTTTTTTTACACAATGATCTGGACCACCAAATTCTATATTTATCATCTTCAAACACTTATCTAAATCATATCCGAAGCTCATACTCTAGTCTTCACTACAGAGAAAATGTGGAGCAAAATACTCAGAGAGTGTTCTTCAATCAATCAATCAATCAAGAAGCAATAACAAAATATGCAATTGGCACCAATGACAACACAAACATGTTGATATTCAATGACAAAACCAGTTAGCACATACTTGTAACAATCTCCCCCTTTGTCATTGATGGCAACATATGATGTGAAAAACATGTTCCATCATCAAGACACAATTCTACTTCAGGACTTCCCCTTTCTTCTTACACCTCTATACTTTTACTCCCTTTGAGTTTTTTCACATGATATCTCTCCCCCTTTGACATAAATGGCAAAGGGTATCACATCTTTTCTACTGCACATAGTTGTACACTATTGCTCTGATCAGTCTGAAACCATTCTTTACTCCCCCTGAATGCAACAATCATTTTGAACCACTACCTGCTCCCCCTGAGATGTAGCCTCCAACATCAGTCCAAAAAGTGAAATTTACTTTGAAACACACTGGAATGATACACCTTCCTATGCATCTAGTTCAAGGAAGGAGGGGCAATAACCCCTAATTTCTCCCAGAGATACTCAAATGTGTCTTTTGGAAGAGCCTTAGTGAATATATCAGCGACTTGATCTTTTATAGACACATACTCAAGCTTTACCTCATTCTCTACAACTTTCTCCCTCAAGAAGTGATACTCGATTGAAATGTGCTTTGTCTTTGAATTCATCACTAGATTCTTTGAAATATTTATGGCACTTGTGTTATCATAAAGAATAGGGATTGGTCCATCAAACTCAACTTTGATATTCTTCAAGGTCGATTTTCATCCAGAGCACCTAACTACAACATAATATTGCAACAATATATTTTTCTTCTACAATAGATAAGGAAACTAATTCTTGTTTCTTGATATGCTAGGATACTACCCTATCTCCAAGGAAGAATGCACCTCCACTTGTTCTTTTCCTATCATCAACACATCCAACCCAACCAACATCTATATAGGCACTTAAATAAAAATCATTGTTCTTAAGATACCACAATCCTTGATCAGGAGTGCCCTTCAAATACCTAAATATCCTCTTTACTGTCATCACATGTGATTCTCTAGGATCTGATTGAAATTTGGCCACAAGACAGACTACATGCATGATATCTAGTCTGGTAGAAATTAGGTGAAGCAGTCCTCCAATCATTGATCTGTACTTGCTTTGATCAGCCTTATTAGATTCATCATTCTTGCTCAGTTTACAACCAGTAACCATAGGAGTGCATACTAGTTTAGAGTCCTCCATTCCAAACTTCTCCAACAATTCCTTGACATACTTTAATTGAGAAATGAAAATGCCTTTGTCTCTCTGATTGATTTGTAGTCCAAGAGTTCATCTCACCACACATAAACATCTCAAATTATTTTTGCATTTCATTTACAAAATTTTTGCACATCTCTTCATTTCCACCAAATATGATATCATCTACATATACTTCAATAATCTTGATTTGATCTTTGCTAACCTTGATATATAGATTGCTATCTACAGACTCTTTACTAAAACCTTGCTGCAACAAATACTTATCTAGTCTTGCATACCAAGCTCTAGGAGCTTTCTTCAATCCATACAAGGCCTTCTTCAATTTGCATACCACGTCTAGTTTGTCTGATAACTAGAACCCATATGGTTGCTCTATGTAGACCTCTTCTTCTAGCTCACCATTCAGGAAGACAAATTTCACATCCATCTAATATACCTTAAAGTTTATGTGTGTTGCAAATACAAAAAATAGTCAGATAGCTTCCATTCTTGCCACCGGAGTGTAAGTCTCTTCATAATCAATTCCTTCCACTTGTGAGTAGCCTTTACACACAAGTCTTGCCTTATTTCTCACAAATTCTCCAACTTTATTTAGTTTGTTCTGGAAAACCCACTTTGTTCCAATCACATTCTTGTTTAAAGGTCTAGGGGCAAGTTCTCAAGTCTTGTTCTTCTCAATCTGAGATAATCCTTCTTTCATTGCCTTAATCAAATGTTCATCATTGCATGCTTCATTCATTGTTTTAGGTTCCACCTTTGAAAGTAGACATAGATTTACTTGTTCCTCTACAATCCTGCTTCTTGTTGTTTAGGGTAAAATTTTGATAGAGGGTTTTCAATGATTTATGTGTGTATCCTCCTTTCACCACTAAATATCCAAGGACCTTGGGTCAAGTAGGAATCTACCATCAAGCCCTTGATCACTCAGAATGTAGGGAAAATTGGATTTGTGTGATTGGATTGCTTGATTATGCTCAATTATGCTCAAAAACCCTAATTATTCAAATATGGAAGCTAACAGACAAATTATAGAAAATGCTACTACAGAAAGATGTAAAATAATAGACAAATGTGTACTAGTTTTTGAAGTTTAGGAAGTAGAACAGTCAGGGACTAATGAGCAAGCACCCTAGTTTAGTGCCCTAATTTTTGTCAAGATCTGGGAACCTTGTCTGTAACCTGTTCCTGTTGTCTCAGAGATTCTTCCATTGCGGGATCCAAAGGACTAATGAGTGGGTGCCTGAGTCTAGGTCCTTGTTTTCAACTCTGATATGCAATTATGACACTCTGTAACCCTTCTCTACAACTCCACTTTTCCTTCTTCTTCAACCTGTAACCTGCAATCATGGGAAAAGGGGGAGGGGGTTGTGGTGTTTAGAGGCTTGCCTCAGTCAAGCCTCAGAGAGGCATTCAAGTCTTCTGAACACTATTGTCAGATAGAGATTGCATGCCCTTGGAGGACAGAGGCAAAAACCAAATGATAAATACTTGAAAACACAAATGATATCACCTTGTAGTGAAGATCTCATGGAAGGAAGAAGCTCTTCATGCTATGAGGAGATGGATGCTCAAATCTGCAAATAAAAACACATAAACAACACAAGATCTACTCTTCCACATAATGAATGCCTTGAATCACTTCTACACAAGCTCATGAATCAAAATTTCCATCTAATGATCATCTAGTTTACAAATGAATGCCTAAACATGCTTATATATGCAACTACAAACATTACTGCCAAGAATTTCGTAATTCAAACTTACCGTGTCGGCCTAGGGACCAAATATCAGTCATAAACTGACACTTAAAATTTGGGCCTGACACAAAATAGGACAGGACTAGTGCGTGGGTGCCCAAGTCCTCCCCCCTATTTTGGGCAGGGTCTATCTCAAGTGGTCCCCCTAGGTCCCATTTGTCATGACAGTTAGGGGTTTTCTCATCGGGATGCCAAAATATGATGCAAGATGTTGTAAATGCAGATCAAAGATCCGAGAGCTAAGCCTTAAGAGGGAAAAGCCCCCAAGGGGACATTTTCTGACATTACACTTGTCATCACACCTTTACTTTTGTCACCGATAATCTAATCTTTAGAATGATCTCTTTGCACATACCTTGGAGTTTTAGGAGTTGTTACTAGAGCCTCAACTTGAGCTTCTTCTTCTGGAGCAGCTTGTTCTTTAGCCTAAACTTCCTTTTCTTTTCCCCTTTCAACCTTTTCTGTATCAGTAGGTTCATCTGACTCATATCCATTTAGTTGAATATCTTCATCTACCTTCACATTTGCACATTCAATGATCTTTCTCAGTCTTTTCTTATAGCATCAATATGCCTTGCTCTTAGTAGAGTATCCAAGGAATATGCCTTCATCACATCTAGCATCAAACTTTCCTAATTCTTCATCTCTTTTGATGTAGCATTTACTTCCAAAAACTTTGAAGTATTTGATAGTAGGAGCTCTACCATACCACAACTCATAAGGTGTCTTTGTTTCTTTTTCTTTGACTTACACTCTTTTCTAAATGTAGACAACAATGTGTATTTCTTCTTTCCAGTATACTTGTGATAGGTCTGCTTCATTGATCATTTCTCTGGTAGCTTGTTGAACAATTCTATTCTTCCTTTCCACCACTCTATTTTGTTGAGGAGTCTAGGGAGCAGACAAATGTATCTTTATTCCATATTCTTCACAAAAAGCATTGAACTCATTTGAAGTGAACTCACCACCTCTGTCAGATCTTAAGCATTTGATTCTCAAATCCAATTCATTTTCAACCATAGCTTTGAATGCCTTGAACTTATCTAAAGATTTTGTCTTTTCTCTAAGGAAAGTAACCCAAGTCATTCTTGAAAAATCATCAATGAGAAGCATGAAATACCTTTCACCTTGTAGACTTCTTGTTCTTGTGGGACCACACAAGTCTGTATGCACCATCTCCAACAAACCGGTAGAGGATTGTTCTTTGCTTCTAAAGGTAGCCTTTGTCATATTCCCAAACTAGCATTTTTTACATATAACATTGGTAGGCTTCACAATCTTGGGCAGGTCTCTTACAACTTGAACAATGCTTATTCTCACCATATTATTGAAGTTAATGTGACATATTCTCCTATGCCATAACCAGCTTTCATTTGTCTTAGCCAACAAACAGCAATTTTCAGCACCTTTCAAATGGTAGACATTACCATGAGTCTTCTTACCAACAACAATTAGGGTTCTAGAGCTATTCTGTATCTTACACCCATAGTCCTTGAACACACGATTATACCCTTTGTCACACATTTGTCCAACACTTAAGATATTATGCTTCAATCCCTTGACATAAAGAACATCATTTGTATTATGTTTTCCATCAAAAGTAATAGATCCTTTTCCACAAATCTTACGAGTTGCATCATCACCAAACCTAACAAGTCCTCCATCATACTTTTCAAATTTAACAAACTTAATCTTCTTTCCTATCATGTGGTTTGAACATCCACTTTCAATGATCCATTCATCTTCTTTTTTAGCATAAAATGCAGACAACTCTCTTGGACTTTCTTTCTTCACATAACTTGCAAGATTAGCAGAAACAAGTTCTTCTCTAAGTGCAATAAACAAGCATTCACTACTATTACCATCATCAGATACCCCATCATCCTCTCTAACATAATAACTCTTTCTTACCATTTTTCCTTTACTTCCATTGATTTTAAAAACTCTCTCAGGACATCTTGAAGCATAATGACCAATTTTACCACAACTGAAGCATTTGAAAGGTAACTTACCTTTAAACTTTCCTTTGTTGCCCCTCTTTATTCTTCTTGTAAATTTGGCTTCTAGCTCTTCAAAGTCTTCATCATCTGATTCTACAACATATTTCTCTGATCTAGTAGTCTTAGTTTCTTCCTTGGCCTTGAAAGCAGTCTCAGTTTTCATAGGGCCATCAGTAGTACCAAACTCTCTTATCTCAAAGGTAGCCAGTTTACCAAGTAATTGATCTTTTGTAAGCTTGCCCAATTCCAACAACTCTTCAATAGAAAATACCTTGTGACTATAAGATTTAGGAAGAGTTCTGATTATCTTATCTATAACATCCTCATCCTTTAATTCTCCACCAAGACCATTGATGTTGCTAACAACTTCATCAATCTTTTGTAAGTAACTTGTTATGTTCTCATCTTCATCCATTCACATGGTTTCATATGTGGTCTTCAAGTTTTACAACTTGACCTTCTTAACAGATGCATCACCTTCATAGATTTTCTTTAATTTGTCCCAAATCTCATAGGTAGTTTCTAGATTCACAATTTTTACCATGTCAGTGTTAGACAGGGCATTCAATAAAGCATTTTTGGCATTATGATTATCCTCAAAATCTTTGATCTCTTCTTCAATCTCTGGGCCATATTTAGGTACTATGTACTTATCTTTAACCATTACCCAAATATGATAAACAATAGAAATAAGATAACTTTGCATTCGTACTTTCTAGTAGGCATAGTAAGATCCATCAAACTAAGGAATGTCTTTCTTGTGTCCCATCCCAGATCTACCTTAAGTTGTTAGGCTTTCTTCCAAGGAACCTAGTCTGATACCAATTGTTGAAAGGCACAAGACAACTGAGAGGGGGGTTGAATCAATTGTATCAAAAACTTTAACTTCTTTAAACCAAAATCACTTTGGCATTCACTTAATCTAACTCATTATTCTATTATGAATATTAACCATGAATAGCAAAATCAAAGCATTGTCATGTCTCATTTTTATGAACACTATGATTATTCTAGTTTAGTGAACAGTTACTGTGATTGAATTTTACCTTAAGTAATTTTGTATGCGTGAAGGTAATTAATATGAGATATATTGATGAAAATTGGAAATTGTTTTAAATGTTAAATATTGTAGACATGATTACCATGATTTGCTTCAGCTATGTTTTTGGAGACACTAACCTATTGATGTTGAGTTGAGTGTAAATGGATGCAAGTACTCATCGAAGACGAGAGCATGGCTGAGGTAGAGGTGTTCTAGCCACTTGGCAAGAACTGATGGATGGATTACCCCGATCCAATCACACACACCACATAGTTTAATATGCATTTTGAATGGTTTTCTTATGCATCTCTGTGTGGTTGATAAGTGTGATTGATGGTTTAATAGTTAGCAAATATTGTGCTTTAATTATTACGATAAGTTATTTCAAATGTATGATTTTGTCAAATTTAATATTAACATTCTTCTTACATTCAAAATTGTGTGTGTTATATTATTAAATAATAAATATTGTTTTCTATTTTTACAAAAACAAGGATGTTTGGAAGACAATATGCTAATTTAGATTTAAATATTTATAATAAATTATAATAGATGTATATATATATATTTATATTATATTTCACTTCTTGATTATTGAAAGTGATTATATTTAATTAAAATAGTTAAATAATATTAAAAATAACATTATTATATTTAGAGTTTTGATAAAGAATTAAAAGATTAGTTACTATCATTTACGTGATAGTAAGCTAATTAAATTAGCTATTATTTATTTTCAATAGAATTATGAGCCTTTTTGATTGGTCTAATTATTCATGCAAACTAAAAATGATCTTTAGTTTCTAAACCTAATGGGTTTGCCAAAATAAGCCAAATTCTTTATGATAAAAGAGGCGGATCTGGGAAGAAGATAGACACCCACGATTGAGCAGAAAAAGGAAGTATTTTGTTTGAGTGATAGTAACAAGGGAAGGAAAAAGAGCTACAGGGCATGATAGGAGAAAGAGAAAGGTGGTGACAACAGCTACAAACTCATCTTCGACAACGAGTTCTTCCAGGTTTTCTTCTTAAAATTGTTTGCAATGATTTAAAAGTTAGTTAAAATGATAGGAATATAAGAAATCTGCCTGTGTCTTACTTGTGTTGGCCTGTCAAATCTGAACCATCATTTTTCTATAATTCTTGATGGGTGACTTACCTTTCTTCCTACCACTGCTTCTACCTCTAGATTGATCTACTCACCTGGTAGTTTTCTCTTATTTCTAGCTGCATTCTTTACTTCTGGACGTTGTCTTCTTTTCTGGCCACCTAGTTTTATGCTGGCCACTCCTTTTATTTTCCTGATCAATCCTTTTTTATTTGGCCATCGACTGCATATTTGGTTGCCTAAGTCTTCAGGCTGGGTGTTAGCATGCTGGCCATCTCCTTCTGGCCATTTTGGCTTTCCCCAATTGGGTGATCTGACTTGCCAAACAAGATTGACCCTCTTCATTTTGCTAAGTCTTCCTACTGTCTAAAACATCTTACTGGTAAACTAAACTTTCCTTTTTGGTGCTGAGTAAAACACCATTTCTTGATCTTGAATTTTTGATAGATTGAAAACTCTTTATAGAATCTTCATATCACTATTAGATTAATTCCCTGTCAAACTTTATTATGACTGTATTTCTTATGCTAGTTGAAATCAATGTTAGATTAGCAAATCAACCTCTTTATGAAGAAAACCACCTCTTAAAAAAAAGTACACAAAACTATTAATTATGTGGCTTCATTTCAGTATTATTTGGCTGTAGGCAATCTATTGTTATCTCTGTGGACTGAGAAATCAGATCCTGTAACTACCTACCATGATTGCAAACTTTATAAATTCCTATAGCAGTTTATCCAATCTTCCTGTAGCTAAATAAGTTGTTCCTGTAGCTATGTTTAAAACTCATTAAATCAGTATGACAGCTTACACCATAAACAATAGAGATTGTTCCTATAAATTTTATAATATTGCTAAATGCTGAAAAATGATTTAATTATGTTCTCTGTTCATCATTTTATTTCTGCAACAGCTCCTGTCGCAGTTGCGACTGGAAGACTGTTTTTATTGTTTTAGACTTCCTATCACTGTTATGATAGCAAGATGAAATTATAACTTAGAATAACTTTTGTATGAAGATGGTGATCAAATTTTGGATTAGATAATATATCTATTTGATGTACTTATGAGTGCAATTGTGTAAGCAAAGATGAATGATTGGATTGGAAAAGTGTAATTCCTTGAATGATGTTTGGGAAAGGGACTATTAATGATTTATTGATGAAATTTGATTCTTTTATTTGTTATTTACTTGCTTCTTGGGGAAAGGAGTAGATTTTCATTTAGGAATGTAAATGGGTTACTTTTGGGACTAGGATGCCGAATGTGGATATTCAGAGATGGATTCAGGAATTGAACTAGGTTACTATTTAAGGATTAGATATAATTAAAATGACATTGAAATAGATGTTTTATTGTCTAGCAAACTTATTTATTGATATCTCTACCACATCCTATTGTGAGACAATCTGCTTTTCATTATTTAGAATTGCACATTCAGACATCAGGGTTTTATCAAGTGTTCCCTTGTACCAGTTGTTACTAGGTAGATATACATTTTGTGCAAGGATGGGTTTCCTTCATTTCATGAAGGGATCTGAGGAAGTGTAAATACTTCATGGTTGGGTGCAAAAGCACCTAGGCCATTTTCCTGTCTCTCAGCTTGTAGGTGGTGGACCACTTGGTTCGTGTGACTGATGAGTGTATTGATTCATTATTCTTGTTGTACATGTTTATTGTACTTGATTGGATGTATTATGGCAAGCTTGCTTATGGATTTATGTATATTATTTTATAGTGCTTGTTATCTAGATTAATCATGTGATTTTGTAAGATTTAATGACATTAAGATTCATATTTATGAGATTATTTTTTATTTGAGATATTGTGATTAAGCAGATTAATTACACCTTTTATCTTTGAAATGTTGTATCTAAGTGGATTATTTAAATCTTTTTATTTTGGATATTACAATGATTTATTTAAGTGGATTATTTACTTCATTTACTTTTGAGTTGCTTTAATGGCTTTTACATGTACTTTTGAGGCTTTACATTTGGTATCAGAGCCAAGTTTAACACTAGGGCCTTTGTTTTTTTTGGGACTATTGTGCTAAAGTTACAAACTTGATACAAATTATCCATCATGAATACTAGAACCACTGATCGTAGTGATGGATCAGGAAGTGGCTGAGGTAGAGGATCATGTGGAGGTGCACGTGGAGGTGCTTGTGGTGGTCAAACTACTGGAGATCGTGGAGATGCCAGTAATGAACAAGATGGAAGATTTGACCTTATTCTTGATCTCTTGACTCGACAGGACACGAGGATGAATAATCTTGAGTAGGAGATTAGAGGAATTCATAGAGGGTGGAATGCTGAGGAAAACCCAAGGGTTGAGGTACAAAATGACAACCCAAGGATATAAGTTCCAATTCTGGAAGTTGGAGCTATTGCTGATAAAATAACAAAGATAGTGGAAGAATTGGGGAAAGACCTCAAGAAAGTATCACCGCCAAAATTTGATGGAAAGACAATTGGAGATGGAGATGAGTCCTGGATAATAGAAATTGAGAAATACTTTGGAATCCAAAACCTTTCAGATCACATGAAGGTAATGTGGGGATCTTACTAGTTGACTGGTGAAGCAACAACATGGTGGAATAATGAGAAGGTAGATAAGAAGCTGTTACCTAGTGAAATAACTTGGGAGATTTTCTTGCAACTGTTTAGAAAAAGATGGTTACCACAGTTATTCTTCAACAAGAAGATGACAGAGTTTTAGAATTTGATTCAAGGAGGTATGACCATAACCAGTTATTGGGAAAGGTTTTCTCATCTAGTTAAGTATGTTCCACAGTATCAGACAGATGAGAGATTTCAGATTAGAAAGTTTATTTTGGGATTGAGGCCATAGATTAGAGCTGAGGTAGACATTCATAACCCACTCACTATGGATGTTGCCTTTGAGAAAGCAATAAAGCAAGAGCAGAGGTTGCAACAAATAACCAATTACCATAAGCAAAGAGATGCCAAGTTTTCAAATAAGAAACTACAGAATAATTAGTAGAACTATCAAAAGAATAACAACCAAGGCAATGATAGACAGATTAGGAATTTGAAGAGAGGGAATAATTCTTAGGATGAAAATGGTGGAAATAAAAGAGGTGGCCATAACAATAGAAACAACAATCAGAGGGAAAGAGCTGAAGGACCAAGAGCACCTAAGGGTGGATGTTACAACTATGGAGGAGAGAATTATGCAAATGCATGTCCACATAAAAGGGGAAACAAGAATCAGCAGGGAGCACTGTAGCATCAGATTCATGCCACAGTGGATAATCAGCAAGCAGAGTTTCAAGCACCACCTATTCAGTTCCAAGGTAATCTCTATGGACTACCTGTTTCTATTTTAATTGATACTAGTGCCACAAAATGTTTTGTAGATCCTAGAGTAGTATCTAAGTTATCTATTAGACCTAGACATATGAAAAACTCTTGGATGGTACAATATGGCAATAGTGCAGAAAAGAGGGTAGACTCATGTCTAGCATGCAATGAGTTAGAGCTTTCTAATTTTTAGATGCAAGTAAATTTGTATGTAGCACCTTTAGGCTCTTATGATGTAATTCTAGGAATCAACTAGTTAACTGAACATAAGTCTCTAGTAAACTATGAAGACAAGGTTGTTAGATGTTTGGATGACCTAGGGAATCAAGTGGAAATTATTGGATCTAAGAGACCTTTAGAGCTTAGACAAATCTTGGCTATGCAATTGAAGAAAGACAAGAGGAAAGGATGTGCCATTTATGTTGTCCAAGGACCTTGACAAGGAAGAACCATTGTCCAATGACTATCCAATCCTAAGAGATTTCAAAGATGTATTCCCTGTAGAGTTGGCAGAGTCACCACCGAAGAGAGAATTTGACTTCTCAATTGATTTGCTACCAGGCACTGAGCCTCAATCTAAGGCACCCTATAGGATGACTACTCCAGAATTGTATGAGCTTAAGGCATAATTGCAGGAGTTGCTAAATCAAGGGTTCATTAGACCTAGTGTGTCACCAAGGGGCGCACTAGTTATCTTTGTAAAGAAGGATGGTACTTTGAGATTATGCATTGATTATAGGATACTTAACAAAGATACTATAAAGAACAAGTATCCACTTCCAAGAATAGATGAGCTCTTTGATCAGATGAAAGGAGCAATAGTGTTCTCAAAGATAGACCTTAGATCTAGCTATCACCAATTGTGGATTAAGGATGAGGACATCTCTAAAACAACTTTTAGAACTCGATATGGTCACTACGAGTTCACAGTAGTACCATTTGGGTTGACTAATGCTCCAGTAGCTTTCATGAATTTGATGAATAGTATTTTCAAAGATTGTTTAGATGATTTTGTGTTGATCTTCCTTGATGACATATTGATATACTCTAAATCAGTGGAAGAGCATGAAAGGCATTTGAGGATTGTTTTGTAGTGTTTAAGAGAGAGAAAGCTTTATGGTAAATTATCAAAGTGTACATTCTTTCAAGATAAAGTGCACTATCTTGGTCATGTGATCTCAGCAGAAGGGATTGCAGATGATCCTGAGAAGATAAAAGCGATAATAGAATGTCCTGCACTGTAGAGTGTGACAGAAGTTAGAAGTTTTATGGGACTTGCAGGTTATTATGGAAAGTTTGTGGAAGGTTTCTCAACCATAGTAACACCAATTACCATACTACAAAAGAAGGGTAAGAAGTTCGAATGGACAGAAAGGTGTGAGCAAGCTTTCCAAGTGTTAAAGGAAAAGCTCACAACTACTCCTATCCTGACCATACTAGATCCTAATGGGCACTTTATAGTTATAACAGATGCTTCAGGGGAAGGATTAGGAGGAGTGTTGATGCAGAATGAGCAAGTGGTTGTGTATGAGTCAAGAAAGTTAAAGTAACATGAGTTCAACTATGCGCCACATGATCTTGAGTTAGCTGGCATAGTTCATGCACTTCAGATGTGGAGGCATTATCTTCTAGGTAAGACCTTTGAGTTAAAGACAAATCATCTAGGGCTCAAGTATATATTTACTTGACCTAACCTTAATGCATGACAGAGAAGATGGTTGGAATTCCTTAGTGAGTATGACTTTGGAATTGAGTATATAAAAGGAAAGGAGAATAGAGTAGCAGATGCTCTTAGTAGGAGAAGCAACCTAGCTACCATTGTTACCATGAGATCCAATTTAAAGCATAAAGTGATTCAAAATCTTCAAGGGGATGAGCATTATGAAAGAGTAAAGGAAGCTTTAGAAGTAGACCCCTTAGATCATAGGTTTGATGGTTATGTGATCAAATTAGATGGACTTTTGAGATTTCAAGGATGAATGTATATTCCTAACTCAGGAGAGTTGAGGAAGTTAGTGCTTGAAGAGATCCACAATACACCTTATTTAGGTCACCCTGGAGTGACAAAGATGGTTGGAGGTTTGAAACTTTTATACTTTTGGCCTAGACTTAAGAGGGATGTGACAAAATTTGTGACTCGATGTTTGGAATGCCAAAGAGTCAAGGCAAAGCATGTGCATCCAGCATGATTGTTGTATCTGCACAATATCCCTGAGCACAAGTGGCAAGTGATAAGCATGGATTTTATTCAAGGGATACCTATGTCTAAGAATAGGCATGATGTCATCTTAGTGGTTGTGGACAAGTTGACAAAGGTAACACATTTTATTCCAGGGAATCTTTCTAATGGTTCTATGGTCTTAGCTAAGAAGTTTGGTCAGGAGTTTTTCTAATTGCATGAAGTGCCTGAGATGATCATTTCAGATTGAGACACTTGCATGACATCTAGATTTTGGACAACTCTTAATGCAGCTTTGGGTACAAAGTTGAATTTCAATTTGGCTTGTCATCCTCAAATAGATGGTCAAACAGAAAGAGTTAATCAGGTGGCAGAAGACCTTCTCAGAATGTATTGTATGGATCAACAGTATAAATGGGAGGAGTATCTTCCATTGGTAGAGTTTGCATACAACAATTCATACCATGTATCTTTGGGAATGGCACCTTTTGAAGATCTGTATGGGCATAGGTGTCAAACACCTATCAACTGGGATAAGGTGGAGGACAAAATTGTGATTGGTCCTGAAATGTTAAGAGAAATGGATAATCAAATGAAGTTGATCAAGGAGAAGTAGCAAGATTTAGATCGTCAAAAGACTTATATAGATAAGAATAGAACTCCTAGATAGTTTTCAGTTGGTGACAAAGTCTTTTGAGGGTCAAACCTCATAATAGTTTAGTATCATTTGGCAAAGCATCCAAACTTGCTCCTTGTTTTGTAGGACCATTCGAAGTTTTGGAAGTGATCAATCCTGTAGCTTATAGACTTGTGCTACTGGCTGCACTTGCCAGAATCCATAATGTTTTTCATGTGTCTTTACTTAAGCTTTATCATCTTGATGTGTCACATATTCTTGATTGGCATGCTTTACAGGTTCAGGATCTAGGAGTGGTGCTGGTGGAGCCCACTCAAATTCTTGGGAAGCACAACATTAAGTTGCGTAGCAGAGATGTGGTGCAATATAAGGTCCAATGGGATTAATATTCTGAAGATAGTGCCATATGGGAGGATGCAGAGGAGATTGATAGATCTTTTCCTCATTTGAGGATATAGCATAGATTTCTTATTCATGCATGGATTATGGTACTTTGAGTTCAGTTATTGCTTTGATACTTTGAGTTGATGTTATTGTTTTATGACACCTTGATAATTTATTGGTGGTTGATGGACACTTTATTGTTTTGATGTTTAATAAGACATCAGGATGATGTCTCTTCCAAGTGGGGAAGGATGTCACGTCTCATTTTTATGAACAATATGATTATTCTAGTTTAGTGAACAATTAGGGTGATTGACTTTTATCTTACATAATTTTGCATGCTTGAAGGTAATTATTATGAGATATATTGATGAAAATTGGAAATTATTTTAAATGTTAAATATTGTAGACATGATTACCATGATTTGCCTTGGCTATGTTTTTGGAGACACTAACCTATTGACATTGAGTTGAGTGCAAATGGATGCAGGTACTCGTCAAAGACAAGAACATGGTTGAGGTAGAGGTGTTCTAGCCACTTGGCAAGAACTGATGGATGGATTACCCTGATGCAATCACACACACCACATAGTTCCATATGCCTTTTGAATGGTTTTCTTATGCATCTTTGTGTGGTTGATAAGTGTGATTGATGGTTTAATATTTGGAAAATATTGTGCTTTAATTATTACGATAAGTTATTTCAAATGTATGATTTTGTCAAATTTAATATTAATGTTCTTCTTACATTCAAAATTGTGTGTGTTATATTATTAAATAATAAATATTGTTTTCTATTTTTTCAAAAAACAAGGATGTTTGGAAGACAAAATGCCAATTTAGATTTAAATATTTATAATAAATTATAATAGATGTATACATATTTATATTATATTTCACTTCTTGATTATTTAAAGTGATTATGTTTAATTAAAATAGTTAAATAATATTAAAAATCACATTAGTATATTTAGAGTTTTGATAAAGAATTAAAAGATTAGTTACTGTCATTTATGTGACAGTAAGCTAATTAAATTAGCTATTATTTATTTTCAATAGAATTATGAGCCTTTTTGATTGGTCGAATTATTCATGCAAACTGAAAATGATCTTTAGTTTCTAAACTAATGGGTTCACCAAAAATAAGAAGAATTCTTTATGATAAAGAGGCAGATCTGGGAAGAAGATAGACACCCATGATTGAGCACAAAAAGGAAGTATTTTGTTTGAGTGATAGTAGCAAGGGAAGGAAAGAGAGCTACAGGCTGTGACAAGAGAAAGAGCAAGGTGGCGACAACAGCTACAAACTCATCTTGGACTAGCGAGTTCTTCTAGGTTTTCTTCTTTAAATTGTTTGTAGTGATTGAAACATCAGTTAAAATGACAGGAGAACATAAGAAATCTACCTGTGTCTTACATGTGTTGGCCTGTCAAATCTAAACTATCATTTTTCCATAATTCTTGATGGGTGACTTACCTTTCTTCCTACCATTGCTTTTACCTCCAGATTGACCTACTCACTTGGTAGATTTCTCTTTTTTTTGGCCACATTCTTTACTTCTGGCCGTTGTCTTCTTTTCTGGGTGCTTATTTTTATGTTGGCTACTCCTTTTATTTTCCTAACGGATCCTTTTTGTTTGGCCGTCAACTACATATTTGTTCACCTTAGTCTTTAGGCTAGGCGTTGGTATGTTGGCCATCTCCTTCTGGGCATTTTGGCTTTCCCCAATTGGGCGATCTGACTTGCCAAACAAGATCAACCCTCTTCATTTTGCTAAGTCTTCTTGTTGTCTAAAACATATTACTAGTAAACTAAACTTTCCTTTTTGGTGCTGAGTAAAATGCCATTTCTTGATCTTAAATTTTTGACGGATTGAAAACTCTTTATACAATCTTCAGATCACTATTAGATTAATTCCCTGTCAAACTTTATTATGTTTATATTTCTTATGCTAGCTGAAATCATTGTTAGATTAGCAAATTGACCTCTTTATGAAGAAAACCACCTCTTAAAAAAAGTAGACAAAACTATTATTTCTGTGGCTTCATTTCAGTATTATTTGGCTATAGTCAATCTATTTTTATCTATGTGGACTGAGAAATCAAATCTTGTAACTACCTACCATGATTGCAAACTTTATAAATTCCTGTAGCAGTTTATCCAATCTTCCTGTAGCTAAATAAGTTGTTCCTGTAGCTCTGTTTAAAACTCATTAAATCAGTATGACAACTTACACCAGAGATAATAGACATTGTTCCTATAAATTTTATAATATTGCTAAATGCTGAAAAATGATTTAATTATGTTCTCTGTTCATCATTTTATTTCTGCAACAGCTCCTGTCACAGTTGTGACACGAAGACTATTTTTATTGTTTTAGACTTCCTATCACTGTTATGATAGCAAGATGAAACTATAACTTAGAATGACTTTTGTATGAAGATAGTGATCAAATTTTAGATTAGATAATATATCTATTTGACATACTTATGAGTGCAATTGTGTAAGCAAAGATGAATGATTGGATTGCAAAAGTGTAATTCCTTGAATGATGTTTGGGAAAGGGACTATTAATGATTTATTGATGAACTTTGATTCTTTTATTAGTTATTTACTTACTTTTTGGGGAAAGGAATAGATTTTCATTTAGGAATGTAAATGGGTTACTTTTGGGACTAGGATGCCGAATGTGGATATTCAGGGATGGATTTTCCTCTTTTCAGGAATTGAACCAAGTTACTATTTAAGGATTAGATCTAATCAAAATGACATTGAAATAGATGTTTTATTGTCTAGCAAACTTATTTATTGATATCTCTGCCACATCTCGTTGTGAGACAATCTACTTTTGATTATTTAGAATTGCACATTCAGACATCAGGGTTGCATCAGGTGTTCCCTCCTGCCAGTTGTTACCAGGTAGATACATCCTCATATGCTTGGACATGCTTCCACAATCTACGAATCTCCTCCACAACAAGTGTTACAAACCAGGTCAGCCAGAACTTATGCACATATTAAGAACACTTAGAAATATGCTTGCAAGATCTTCACTATAGCTTACGGATCAAGCACATGCCTACAACACATTCTGGAGACATCCACAGACAACATAGAATCACTTGGGAGTCAACAAATCCAACCACAACAGATCTCACTTGAACACAACATATATCACTTCAAGAACATATCACAGACTGCTTCTTATCAGACACTGTCAAACTCTGCTAATTAGAAACTTGCTTTCCAGAGCTTCAAGTCACATATCCTTTTGAATGGAGATGACTAAGGACCTTATAAGCTTAAGTCCATAACCACAAAGCCAAACTCCAATATGTGGAGAAATGTGGAGCAAAACACTTTCTCCTTGTCACTCTGCAAACCTTGCCAGACACAGTCTTCAAACTGGTGAATAGAACTTTTTTTGCACAGTGATCTAGACCACCAAATTCTAGATTTAGTATCTTTAAACACTTATCTAAATCATATCCAAATCTCATACTCTAGTCTTCACTATAGAGAAAATACAGAGCAAAATACTCAGACAATATTCTTCAATCAATAAATCAAGCAACAATAATAGAAGATACAATTGGCACCAATGACCACACAAACATGTTGGCATCAATGAAAACACCAGTTAGCACATACTTGCAATAGGTACCCCTTCCCCTAGCACAACGAACTACTACTAATATGATACATAGGTGAGGGAGGCATGATATCATCAATAACAATCATAGTATATGTATCATAACACATTATAAATTCATACTAGATGTATCACTACCATACTAGATGATTCTCTAAGATTTTGGAAATTTCATGTGGAGCCTAAAAGTGCTTTAACACTTGTTCTGAATGGATATCCATTTTCTCTCTAATTCACTAAATTTTTTTCTCTATGATGATCATCAAAAGTCTTGGGGGGTTGCTAAATCACTAGGGCAAGTTCTCTAAGGTTAATCCCTTGAAAATACATTGTAGATGTGGAACTATGTGCATATAGGGTAGGATAATTCAAATGCATAGAAATGCATAAAGGAGGGGAGTATATGAGGGTATATAGGTATTAAGAAAGGAGCCAAACTTAGCACAAGGCCCAAATTGGCCTTGAGGATAACCGATATCCGTTCTAAGTCCTATGATCTACTCTTAAATACATCTAAATTATGTAGCATCTATTGTTTGGCTTGCAATTACATAACAAATGTACAAAATCAAAAGCACACATAAGCCAAACATTTCAAAATTCAAAATAAACATTAAGTATGAAACTACTTACAAGGGATTGTTAAAAATTTCTTAAAATCATATTAATAAGAGAAGTTTAAATTTTAAAGAGATGTAACTTTGTTAACTGGTTTAAAAGCTGTTAACCATGTAACAATAGAAATTTGTAAGTTGAATTGTAAGCATAAACCAATGAAAAGGATAACAAGCAATACCATTTTTTTGTTCATACTTAGGTTGGTTGGAATAACACCCACTTTCTATTTTTTTCTAAAAAATTTAATAGTTGTTCATTGAAATATTTATTTTTCACCAAGTAAATTTAGCTTTTTTTGAAAAAAAAATAGTAGCCCATAAACTAGATTCAATTCTCTATAAATTTTGTTCTTACATATCTTTCAAATTGTGTAGATAATCCATTCAAATTTTTACATGAACTTGATTAAGTTTGATTTTTAGTATTTTGATTGTCACTTAGAGGTATTGTTTGGGCCATCATAATCCTGCACATACCCATATCTTATCTCTAACAAGCTCTCTCTCTCTCTCTCTCTATCTTTCTACAAACTCTCTATTTGTGAAGATTACTGTTGTATGCACTATCCCTTGCAGGTATTTGAGGAAGCTTCTTCCTCCATCAACTCCCTATGGGCGATTCATGTTGCAACATCACTCCAACAGGGTCTTCATACTCATGGTAACTCTATTTCATGGCATTTGTTTATTGTAATATTTATTATTTTTTTGCCTTTGTTCATTACGGGCATGCACTCTCTATCATCATCATTGCTATTGTGGAGGTGGGAACACCAACATGGGGTTTGGCTAAGGCAAGCCCCCATAAAACACAACCATTTTCCCTCTTTTATGTGTGAAGATTGTAATGGGAGTTTCCGACAACAAGGAGAGACATAAAGGAAAAAAGATCTGCGATAGAGATCGTCAACAGAATTTCAGGAAAAACTCTCAAGAAACTAGTGCCTAGCACTAGTGTCCTTCCCTTTTTGATCTTGCTTCTGAGGTTAGTTTCTTCTCCCTCCTGTCCTTTCAGATCTATTCCCTATTTCTACACATTGCTCATTTGGACACTAGCGCCTAGCTCCAGTGTGCTTTCCATTCTACTCCATTTTTAGGTGCTAGGTTCCTCTCTCTATTATCCTTGGACATATCTACTTTTTATTTTTTACATCTATTCTGTAACACTTGTATGATGTTAAATTAATCAAATTGATCACTTGCAACCCTAGACCTTGTTATTGTCAATCTTTGTAATCACAAAAAGGAATATAGCCCAGATAACTTTGCTCTCCCTTGAGGACTATAGCCAAGCATAGTCTTCATTAGCTTGTGTTCCAATGTTTGATAGGAAAGATAGATCTAGTTATTTCATAATTGATTAGAACTCTTGGATATTGCAATGATGTATTTAAGTGGATTATTTACTTCATTTACTTTTGAGTTGGTTTAATGTCTTTTACATGTACTTTTGAGGCTTTTCAAGCATGAACACATCAACACCATACACACATGAAAACCAAATTTTTACATGGAAAACCCTAAACAGGGAAAAACCATGGTGAGTGTTAGCTCATAATATAATGTAGTAACAATACCAAATATCAAAAGTGGCTCATTTCCCAGGGTGGCTCACTGTCGGGGTTGGCTTACTGCCAGGGTTGGCTCACTGCCAGGGTGAACTGATTTAGTAGCATCTACACCATGCCTGAGTTCAGTTCCATTAGAGTGAAATTTATCTCCTTTTCTCTACTATGCTTTCTACACTTCGCACTTATATTCACATCTTCGCACCATCACACATTAATCAAAAATTCATTACATACATTTATACCTATCATCAACCTTGGAATGAATATCAATGTTGGCATTAAATTTTACAACCATTGGAACTTTCTCCAAGGTTGACATACATACATAATTCAAATTAGGACTAGGTCTAAACAATCTTGTGGACTAAATGAATGAAGGATGAACACATCATGACTTATATTAGAGCCAAATACATCCTCATATGCTTGGACATGCTTCCATAATCTACGAATCTCCTTCACAACAAGTGTGACAAACCAGGTCGGCCAGAACTTATGCACATATCAAGAACACTTAGAAATATGCTTGCAAGATCTTCACTATAGCTTACAGATCAAGCACATGCCTTCAACACATTTTGGAGACATCCACGGACAACATAGAATCACTTGGGAGTCGACAAATCCAACCGCAATAGATCTCACTTGAACACAACATATATCACTTTAAGAACATATCACAGACTGCTTCTTATCAGACACTGTCAAACTTCAAGTCACATATCCTTTGAATGGAGATGACTAAGGACCTTATAAGCTTAAGTCCATAACCACAAAGCCAAAATCCAATATGCGGAGAAATGTGGAGCAAAACACTTTCTCCCTGTCACTCTACAAACCTTACCAGACACGGTCTTCAAAGTAGTGAATAGAACTTTTTTTGTATAGTGATCTAGACCACCAAATTCTAGATTTAGCATCTTTACACACTTATCTAAATCATATCCAAAGCTCATACTCTAGTCTTCACTACAGAGAAAATGCAGAGCAAAATACTCAGACAATATTCTTCAATCAATCAATCAAGCAACAATAATAGAAGATACAATTGGGACCAATGACAACACAAACATGTTGGCATCAATGAAAACACCAGTTGGCACATACTTGCAACAGACACGCCTTCACCCAACACAATGAACTACTACTAATATGATGCATAGGTGAGGGAGGCGTGATATCATCAATAACAATCATAGAATATGTATCATAACACATTATAAATTCATACTAAATGTATCACTACCATACTAGATGATTCACTACTATATGTATCATAACACATTATAAATCCATACTAGATGATTCTCTAAGATTTTGGGAATTTCATGTGGAGCCTAAAAGTGCTTTAACACTTGTTCTGAATGGATATCCATTTTCTCTCTAATTCACTAAATTCTTTTCTCTATGATGATCATCAAAAGCCTTAGGGGGCTGCTAAATCACTAGGGCAAGTTCTCTAACATTAATCCCTTGAAAATACATTGTAGATGTGGAACTATGTGCATATAGGGTAGGATAATTCAAATGCATGGAAATGCATAAAGGAGGGGAGTATATGAGGGTATATATGTATTAAGAAAGGAGCCAAACTTAGCACAAGGCCCAAATTAGCCTTGAGGATAATGGATATCCATTCTAAGTCCTATGATCTACTCTTAAATACATTTAAATTATGTAGCATCTATTGTTTGGCTTGCAATTACATAACAAATGTACAAAATCAAAAGCACACATAAGCCAAACATTTCAAAATTCAAAATAAACATAAGTATGAAACTATTTACAAGGGATTGTTAAAAAATTCTTAAAATCATATTAATAAGAGAAGTTTAAATTTTAAAGAGATGTAACTTTGTTGACTGGTTTAAAAGCTATTAACCATGTAACAATAGAAATTTGTAAGTTGAATTGTAAGCATAAACCAATGAAAAGGATAACAAGCAATACCATTTTTTTGTTCATACTTAGGTTGGTTGGAATAACACCCACTTTTTATTTTTTTCTAAAAAATTTAATAGTTGTTCATTGAAATATTCATTTTTCACCAAGTAAATTTAGCTTTTTTTGAAAAAAAATTAGTAGCCCACAAACTAGATTCAATTATCTATAAATTTTGTTCTTACATATCTTTCAAATTGTGTAGATAATCCATTCAAATTTTTACATGAACTTGATTAAGTTTGATTTTTAGTATTTTGATTGTCACTTAGAGGTATTGTTTGGCCCATCATAATCCTACACATACCCATATCTTATCTCTAACAAGCTCTCTCTCTTTCTCTATCTTTCTACAAACTCTCTATTTGTGAAGATTATTGTTGTATGCACTATCCCTTGCAGGTATCTGAGGAAGCTTCTTCCTCCATCAACTCCCTATGGGAAATTCATGTTGCAACATCACTCCAACAGGGTCTTCATACTCATGGTAACTCTATTTCATGGCATTTGTTTATTGTAATATTTATTATTTTTTTGCCTTTGTTCATTACGGGCATGCACTCTCTATCATCATCATTGCTATTGTGGAGGTGGGAACACCAACATGGGGTTTGGCTAAGGCAAGCCCCCATACAACACAACCATTTTCCCTCTTTTATGTGTGAAGATTGCAATGGGAGTTTCCGACAACAAGGAGAGACATAAAGGCAAAAAGATCAATGACAGAGATCGTCAACAGAAATTTAGGTTAACCCTCAAGAAACTAGTGCCTAGCACTAGTGTCCTTCCCTTTTTGATCTTGCTTCTAAGGTCAATTTCTTCTCCCTCCTGTCCTTCCAGATCTATTCCCTATTTTTACACATTGCTCATTTGGACACTAGTGCCTAGCTCCAGTGTGCTTGCCATTCTGCTCCATTTTGAGGTGCTAGGTTCCTCTCTCTATTATCCTTGGACATATTTATTTTTTATTTTTTACATCTATTCTATAACACTTGTATGATGTTAAATTAATCAAATTGATCACTTACAACCCTAGACCTTGTTATTGTCAATCTTTGTAATCACAAAAAGGAATATAGCCCAGATAACTTGGCTCTCCCTTGAGGACTATAGCCAAGCATAGAGTCTTTGTTAGCTTGTGTTCCAATGTTTGATAGGAAAGATAGATCTAGTTATTTCATAATTGATTAGAACTCTTTTCCCATATTAAATTTTGTTGAATCTGGCATATCTTACACTTTTACAACCTTCTTTTGTTGTGTTTGATTAGTTGATGAAATGATTAGACACTTCTATTACATATCTTGTTCTATCTTATGTGTTTACTGTAGAAAACAAAATACTTAAACATTTCTCTTTTAGATTAGAAAACTAAAAAAGAAAAAGAAAAAACTTCTACCTTCTAACATGTCATCAACATATCCATCTTGTCATCACTTTCTCCATGGGCTGTGGTTCATTGCATTTTGTTATGCCCTCCTCATTTTCAATTTATTTCTAGATATGTTCTTTCCTTTTCTTACATCACTGTACATCACTGTACACTTTTTCTCTCCTTTTATTTCAAGCATATGATGGTGACTTAGATCTTCCTATTGCACTCTATTCTTTTGATTCCTATCCTAAAATTCCTCCTACTTGTGAGGATATTTTGGTACAATAGGATGAAATCATTGATATATTTATTAAGATTACATTACATTCTCTTCATTTTGATGCTATCTCCTCTAGAGATGGGGCATTAGTAGATGAAGAATCTCAACTCACATCAGATCCCTCACAGATAGATTTTGAGCATATTACTTCTAATTCTACCCCATCTTCTATAGTCCATGATAATTCTATGTCTCTACCTATTTCTCTACCTCCTTTAGTTGCATGTTCAAGCCCCTTGAAAACCACTAAGGATGTGGAGACCTCTTTTCTTTCTTTAGTTGCATGCTAAAGCCCCTTGGACATCACTAAGGATATAATCATCAATACTTTTCTTAACATCACTTTGCTTTTTCTTCATCCAACTACCCTTCCTTTTGGGAAAGTGGCATTGATAGATGGAGAGACAAAACCACAGATAGATGCTTGTCAAAAACTAGTCAACACAATTTACATTTTTGATTTCCAAAAAGAACTTGCAAAACCTAAAATTGTTTGGTATCTTCATTCTAATGTTCTACAACCACAATCTAACCCTATGATCATTGTTTGAGGTGTTCCAAACCCACCTTACCTCCTATTTACATTCTCAACTTCACAAAACAACTTACTCAAAATAAACAACTTGTTCAAAATATGTCGCAACAACCTCATTATCATGTTGTTTCTCAAACATACACCAATCACAACAACAAGAAAAGTAAACAAGCACTGATCATCCACAGTTCTCTTCCCCCTTCTCAACCTTTCCTCCCCGCAGCCCCTCATCTTTCTCAACATGTTGGTAGAGAATATGATCTTGTCAAGCAACTCTGTGCTACTCCAGCTAAGATCTCACTCTAGGAATTAATACAAACCTCATCTGCATACCACATAATGCTCTAGGAGGCTCTATAAAAGGTAGTCATTCTACCTTCTATTAGACTGAATGATATAGCAGCCATATGAAATTGTATGCATACAATAAATCTAGATATCATCTTTCAACAAAATGAGTTACCTTCTCGCAAAGTTCAACAACAACATGATCCTCTCATGATTTTGGTCATCATTAATAGAAATAGAATAAAGTATACTATGGTCGATAATGGATCAGGTCTTAATATTTGTGGATATGACCTATTACATAAGCTTGGTATAGATACCTCTTATAAAACCTGATACTCTTAATATCCATGGCTTCGACAATGTTAGTAGAAAATCACTAGGCACAATCACACTACCTGTTGAGTTAGGACCTGTGACTTTGCCTATGCTTATTCCTGTCATGCTAGGTGCTCTTTAATATAATCTTATTCTTGGTAGATCATGGATTCATACCATGGGAGAAGTCTTGTCCACTCTTCACCGTATAATGAAGTTCATTTATAATAACAAACCCTATACGGTTGAGGTTGATCTGAATCCAGAAAGTTGCTTACAAGAAGTAGCTAGATCTCAACCTCCTCTTTCTAAATCTCTAAATGCTTTGATTCCTTCTTCAATAAAAGTTGACCCACTATTCTCTGTTGCTAACAACAATGATGATTAGAATAGTGCTTCACCTTCAAGTTTATATTTTGGTGACGATTGGGGTTCATTATATTTTACACCCTCCTTTATTGGAGAGTACAAAATCTCATTATGTAAACATGAGATCCTGAAGATGGATTCTATTTCATTTACATAATCTATTTCTTCTAAGCAACTCAAATCTACCATTCCAACTTCTTCTACTTCAACAAATACTCAAACACCATCATCACCTTCTACTCATGATGATGTGCTTTCTTTTTCTAATGATTACAGTTCTCATTTTGATAAAGCAGACCTTAATGTGGCCTCTCCTTCTCTCTTGGGTCTGGAGACATGTTACGGGCTTGGATTCAAGATTATTTCTAAACTTGGATATAATGGAAAAGATTTAGGATGCATGGAACAAGGAGTTAAGGTTCCTTTGAAAATGATATCACACTTTTCTAAAGTAGGTTTAGGTTTCCAGCCTTCTTCTCTATCTACATCCCTTTTTCCATTGTCTAAGGTTTCTATGGCTTCTTCTTTTTAGAAATCAAACTTATCTCCACAACAGAAAGGGTTGCTTCATACTCCACCTACTTATTCTCTTCTATCTCAAAAAGAATGTATTTTTCTAAGTTTACTCAAGGACCACTCAATCACTCTTCCTCCTTCGACACGCAAAAGTTTTCACAAAACAATCAATAAAAACTCCCTTTCTAAGCGTATCATTGAGTGCTTGGCCATTCCACTAATGAATGCCAAACCTTGTGTAAAAGAATTCAACACCTTCATGACATGTGTACTTATGCTTTCTTTTCTACTGTAGCACATGTTCTTTCTTCAAATAATAAGTGATTGTGAGAATCACCCTCATCCATTCCATTTTGCATAATAAACATTCTTTTCTCTACATCATGATTGAGTCTCCTTTGTTATGGCATTGAGCCACCTCTTTCATCACATTGTGATAAATTCCAACATTTTATAGAAGCAAAATGATCATTGTCCTCACTCCTATTATGGGGGCAATGACAACTTGTTTTGGAAACAGACACCCTATGGGTGACCTTCTTGTGAGCACTCTTTCTTAATCTAAATCCTTATTACCTTAAAATCAATTACATACATTACTTTATGCAATTACTTTAAGGGGGCATATATAATTCTCACATATGCATCCATACATGAACCTTGTTTTATTCACACCCCTCAAGGTGTAGCTTATTAATTCACCCCCTAAGGCTTTATTTATTTTATGCTCCTTGAAGCGTTCACCCCCTACAGTGTTGATATTTAGTGTGCTCCCTTGAGGTATTAACAACAAATGGTCACCTAGCATAACATATATTGCTAGCTTTTGGTCCATGTAGTCTATGAATGACCCAACATAACACAACTTTCTGACCCGTGTGCTTCATATGACCTTGTTACACTCATGGTCACCTAGCATAATGCAACTTGCTTGCTTGTGATCCATCAGCATATTTTGATCTATATGACCCCTAGCGATAGAGAAAGCTAGTGCCTAAGTCATGTACTCTTCTTCCTTTCATATTGATTTCTTGCTAGTTCCTGAGTCATGTACTCTTCTTCCTTTCATATTGATGGCTTCCCTATATATTTGTATGCATTCTCTCCTTGAAGAAATCGATCAACTCATTACGTTCTTCTATCTCCTTTTTAGATTTCGTCTATTTTCATATTTTGGGGACAATGCATGGTATTGAGACAACCTTTTATACCAAAGTCTCTTTACTTTGCTAACTCAAAATCTTTCTTTTATTTTCTTTTGTGTTTTTCTTACCGAATTTGTTATTGTATGCTTCATGCTTTCCTATGTATGTTTAGTGTTTTCCATGTATGCTTTGTGTTTCCGATGTATGCTTCATTTTTTCATGTATGCTTTGTGTATGTTCCATACATGCTCCGTGTATGCTTTGTATATATGTGCACAACTCATGCTCTGTATCTTATGTATACATAACATCTTTATTTAAGCATTGTAGACTCATGGAATCCTAAGCTTGGGGGTTATCACATATATCAACTTAGCAGCATTATAGGTCTTTGGCTTCTCTATACTTTAGTGTGAGTATGAACATAACTTCATACCCACGCTAAAGTGAGGGCTAAATATAGTGTTGTAAATTATCGCCACCTACAATTTTACACTATGTTTGGTGCTTAGTTTAGCATGTATGTTTGTCTCTTCCTGATGAAATCTAATATGTGCACATTTCAATACTTTTCTAAGAGACAAGACCAAGTCCTTGGACATCTGGCATTTCAAGAGCCTAAATCATTAGGACACTAGTGCCTATCACTAGAGTCCTGCTAGTTTGACCTTGAAAGATCTTATTTGAATGTCGGCCTTGTTGCCTTATGTGATACACCTTTTCAGCCTCAACCCAATTGGGCCTTCGAAAAGTAAATCAGATTCATATATAAACAACCCTCTCTCCCTTATTTAAATACATACATGAATGTGACTTCTCTCTAACAAGCTCTCTCTCTCTCTCTCCATGTTTCTAAAAGCTCTCTATTTGTGAAGGTTACTGTTGTATGCATTTACCCTTGTAGGCATTTGAGGACGCTTCTTCCTCCATCAACTCCCTATGGGTGATTCATGTTGTGACATCACTCCAATAAGGGTTTCATGTACTCATGGTAACTCTATTTCATGGTATTTGTTTTTTCCAATTCGTATTATTTATTTTACCTTTGTTCATCATGAACACACACTCTCTATCATCATAATCATTGTTGTTGTGGAGGTGGGAACACTAACACGAGGTTTTACTGAGGCAAGCCCCCATACAACCCAACCATTTTCCCTCTTTTATGTGTGTATATCACAATGAGAGTTTCCTACAGTAAGAAAGATTTGCGACAGAGATTGTCAATAAAAATTTAGGAAAAATCCTCAAGACACTAGTGCCCAACACTAGTTTCTTGCTCCCTTTGATCCTGCTTATGATGCCCGTCTCTTCTCCCTCATATCCTTTTAGATCTGCTCCTAGTTTCTGCACATTTCTCATTTGGATACTAGCACCCAGCTCTAGTGTCCTCAACATTTTGCTCTAGTTTTTGATGGTAGGTTCCTCTCTTTATTATCCTCCTAGATTTACTTTCTATTTATGTACATCTGTTCTGTACCACATATATGTTGTTAAATTAGTCAAACTGATCACTTGCAACCCTAGATCTTGATATTGTCAATCTTTGTAATTCACAACAAAGGAATAGAGCCTAGATAAGCTTGGCTTTCCCTTGAGGACTATAGCCAAGCATAAAGTCTTTGTCTGCTTGTGTTCCAATGTTTGCTAGGAAATATTGATCTAGTTAGTTCATAGTTGATTATATCTCTTTTCCCATCTTACATGGGATAGGCTACACAGAAAGGGAGAAAGAAAACATTTAGATAACATCTTTGTGGATTTAGGGCAAGGCTAAGGCTGCAAGGTGATCTTAGAAACACACTAGGGGAATGGACACTAAAGTGAGTACCAAATAGAGCATGAAATTGTGGGTGAGCACAATTTACAATGCTACATTTAACCCCCACTTTAGTGTGCATAATACTACATGCATATGCAAGATAAAGTACAAGAAAGAAAAATTTTACCCATTACTATAGAGGAAGTAGAATGTTGCTAAGTGAGAGGTGTGGAGCCCCTAGCTTAGGATTCTGTAAAACCACAATGTTAGGCCAAGAAAATATGCACACAACACAAATGTTAGAAGCACATGTACACACACACACACACATATATATAAAGGATTAGACCAAATATTATTTTCCAATACCTTTGTGGTTAACAAATAATATAGTCTAATGTGCACTAATCTAAACAAACACATGAAAATATATAGAAAGAAAAAAATGAAAAGAGGTATGGTTCTAGGGATAGAAAAATTTGTTGTTTTCTAGGAATCATATAATCCTAAGAAGGATTAGACCAAATATTATTTGCCAAGACCTTTGTGGTTAACAAATAATATAGTCTAATGTGCACTAATCTAAACAAACACATGAAAATACATAGAAACAAAAAAATAAAAAGAGGTATGGTTCTAGGGATAGAAAAATCTATTGTTTGCTTGGTGGATTATGAGAAGTGTTGAGTGGTAGCGAATGTAGCATCATAGACTAGCATTTCTTTGCTAGGTGAGCTACATGTAGGGTAGTATTAGAAATTACAAGGCTACAAAAATCTATCATTTTCTAGGTAATTTTGATAAAGGTGGTATGGAACACAAATGCTATGCCAGTGCTACATAGAGGATAGAATTGGTGTGGTGTGTGGGTAAGTGTGTGAGATAGCAAATGTATACACCCACATTAAAATAATTACTGACATCTTGGAGGAGCAATTGGTTTTAAGGTGAAAGAGGGAATAAGGCACAAGAGCTTTCAAGAAGCATATGCCTAAAGGATATGTTCCAAAGAGCTATGCCATGAAATGGGTTTCCCCCAAGCTGAACAACCAAGGTGATACTACATGCATGATACACAATGGATTGTGTAAGTATGGCATGATGTTGAGAAATGCAACAAGGTGTCACGAGACACGAAACATTAATGATAAACACAAAGGGATCTACGTGCAACACAGAGAATAATATAGGAACATATAGAAGACTATCATGACATTTTCATTTCCCCTATATCTATGTGCCTACAAGGGCATCAAGGGTCATCCAGGGATCTAGCTAACAAACAAACAATCACATCATACTCATATATGAGGGTTACAAAACACACAAGAAAACTGCAAATAAAAATAGATGAGCGAAGGGACCACACTTAAGGATCAGGCTCTAGTAGGTCATCCACCTCAAAATCTTTCTCATTATATAGGGATGGAGGATATGCTGATAGAGGGACCATATTAAAGGAGGTAATGGGCACAACGCTTCACTCATCACACTGAGGATCAACATCTAAGGGAGGATCCTATCATAACTCACTGAAGGTGAGGTCCATTGATTGTGTGAAGATCGAGGACAAGGATTGTATCTCTTCCAAGGACTCAATTACATCTTCCTTCAGGGAAGGTTGATCTAAGTCACTGTCGGAATAGATGAAAATCAATGGTTGGCCAATGCTAACAACAGGATTGTGAGATTTGGTGGCCACTGGTGGAGTAGAGGTCTCCACAATTTGAATAGATGAAACAAAAGGACTCGGTAGCAGAGAGGGTGACATGCACTAATATTTGAAAATACAACCCAACCATTTAAGCCCCCATACAACCCAACCATTTTCCCTCTTTTATGTGTGTATATCACAATGAGAGTTTCCTACAGTAAGAAAGATTTGCGACAGAGATTGTCAATAAAAATTTAGGAAAAATCCTCAAGACACTAGTGCCCAACACTAGTTTCTTGCTCCCTTTGATCCTGCTTATGATGCCCGTCTCTTCTCCCTCATATCCTTTTAGATCTGCTCCTAGTTTCTGCACATTTCTCATTTGGATACTAGCACCCAGCTCTAGTGTCCTCAACATTTTGCTCTAGTTTTTGATGGTAGGTTCCTCTCTTTATTATCCTCCTAGATTTACTTTCTATTTATGTACATCTGTTCTGTACCACATATATGTTGTTAAATTAGTCAAACTGATCACTTGCAACCCTAGATCTTGATATTGTCAATCTTTGTAATTCACAACAAAGGAATAGAGCCTAGATAAGCTTGGCTTTCCCTTGAGGACTATAGCCAAGCATAAAGTCTTTGTCTGCTTGTGTTCCAATGTTTGCTAGGAAATATTGATCTAGTTAGTTCATAGTTGATTATATCTCTTTTCCCATCTTACATGGGATAGGCTACACAGAAAGGGAGAAAGAAAACATTTAGATAACATCTTTGTGGATTTAGGGCAAGGCTAAGGCTGCAAGGTGATCTTAGAAACACACTAGGGGAATGGACACTAAAGTGAGTACCAAATAGAGCATGAAATTGTGGGTGAGCACAATTTACAATGCTACATTTAACCCCCACTTTAGTGTGCATAATACTACATGCATATGCAAGATAAAGTACAAGAAAGAAAAATTTTACCCATTACTATAGAGGAAGTAGAATGTTGCTAAGTGAGAGGTGTGGAGCCCCTAGCTTAGGATTCTGTAAAACCACAATGTTAGGCCAAGAAAATATGCACACAACACAAATGTTAGAAGCACATGTACACACACACACACACATATATATAAAGGATTAGACCAAATATTATTTTCCAATACCTTTGTGGTTAACAAATAATATAGTCTAATGTGCACTAATCTAAACAAACACATGAAAATATATAGAAAGAAAAAAATGAAAAGAGGTATGGTTCTAGGGATAGAAAAATTTGTTGTTTTCTAGGAATCATATAATCCTAAGAAGGATTAGACCAAATATTATTTGCCAAGACCTTTGTGGTTAACAAATAATATAGTCTAATGTGCACTAATCTAAACAAACACATGAAAATACATAGAAACAAAAAAATAAAAAGAGGTATGGTTCTAGGGATAGAAAAATCTATTGTTTGCTTGGTGGATTATGAGAAGTGTTGAGTGGTAGCGAATGTAGCATCATAGACTAGCATTTCTTTGCTAGGTGAGCTACATGTAGGGTAGTATTAGAAATTACAAGGCTACAAAAATCTATCATTTTCTAGGTAATTTTGATAAAGGTGGTATGGAACACAAATGCTATGCCAGTGCTACATAGAGGATAGAATTGGTGTGGTGTGTGGGTAAGTGTGTGAGATAGCAAATGTATACACCCACATTAAAATAATTACTGACATCTTGGAGGAGCAATTGGTTTTAAGGTGAAAGAGGGAATAAGGCACAAGAGCTTTCAAGAAGCATATGCCTAAAGGATATGTTCCAAAGAGCTATGCCATGAAATGGGTTTCCCCCAAGCTGAACAACCAAGGTGATACTACATGCATGATACACAATGGATTGTGTAAGTATGGCATGATGTTGAGAAATGCAACAAGGTGTCACGAGACACGAAACATTAATGATAAACACAAAGGGATCTACGTGCAACACAGAGAATAATATAGGAACATATAGAAGACTATCATGACATTTTCATTTCCCCTATATCTATGTGCCTACAAGGGCATCAAGGGTCATCCAGGGATCTAGCTAACAAACAAACAATCACATCATACTCATATATGAGGGTTACAAAACACACAAGAAAACTGCAAATAAAAATAGATGAGCGAAGGGACCACACTTAAGGATCAGGCTCTAGTAGGTCATCCACCTCAAAATCTTTCTCATTATATAGGGATGGAGGATATGCTGATAGAGGGACCATATTAAAGGAGGTAATGGGCACAACGCTTCACTCATCACACTGAGGATCAACATCTAAGGGAGGATCCTATCATAACTCACTGAAGGTGAGGTCCATTGATTGTGTGAAGATCGAGGACAAGGATTGTATCTCTTCCAAGGACTCAATTACATCTTCCTTCAGGGAAGGTTGATCTAAGTCACTGTCGGAATAGATGAAAATCAATGGTTGGCCAATGCTAACAACAGGATTGTGAGATTTGGTGGCCACTGGTGGAGTAGAGGTCTCCACAATTTGAATAGATGAAACAAAAGGACTCGGTAGCAGAGAGGGTGACATGCACTAATATTTGAAAATACAACCCAACCATTTAAGCCCCCATACAACCCAACCATTTTCCCTCTTTTATGTGTGTATATCACAATGAGAGTTTCCTACAGTAAGAAAGATTTGCGACAGAGATTGTCAATAAAAATTTAGGAAAAATCCTCAAGACACTAGTGCCCAACACTAGTTTCTTGCTCCCTTTGATCCTGCTTATGATGCCCGTCTCTTCTCCCTCATATCCTTTTAGATCTGCTCCTAGTTTCTGCACATTTCTCATTTGGATACTAGCACCCAGCTCTAGTGTCCTCAACATTTTGCTCTAGTTTTTGATGGTAGGTTCCTCTCTTTATTATCCTCCTAGATTTACTTTCTATTTATGTACATCTGTTCTGTACCACATATATGTTGTTAAATTAGTCAAACTGATCACTTGCAACCCTAGATCTTGATATTGTCAATCTTTGTAATTCACAACAAAGGAATAGAGCCTAGATAAGCTTGGCTTTCCCTTGAGGACTATAGCCAAGCATAAAGTCTTTGTCTGCTTGTGTTCCAATGTTTGCTAGGAAATATTGATCTAGTTAGTTCATAGTTGATTATATCTCTTTTCCCATCTTACATGGGATAGGCTACACAGAAAGGGAGAAAGAAAACATTTAGATAACATCTTTGTGGATTTAGGGCAAGGCTAAGGCTGCAAGGTGATCTTAGAAACACACTAGGGGAATGGACACTAAAGTGAGTACCAAATAGAGCATGAAATTGTGGGTGAGCACAATTTACAATGCTACATTTAACCCCCACTTTAGTGTGCATAATACTACATGCATATGCAAGATAAAGTACAAGAAAGAAAAATTTTACCCATTACTATAGAGGAAGTAGAATGTTGCTAAGTGAGAGGTGTGGAGCCCCTAGCTTAGGATTCTGTAAAACCACAATGTTAGGCCAAGAAAATATGCACACAACACAAATGTTAGAAGCACATGTACACACACACACACACATATATATAAAGGATTAGACCAAATATTATTTTCCAATACCTTTGTGGTTAACAAATAATATAGTCTAATGTGCACTAATCTAAACAAACACATGAAAATATATAGAAAGAAAAAAATGAAAAGAGGTATGGTTCTAGGGATAGAAAAATTTGTTGTTTTCTAGGAATCATATAATCCTAAGAAGGATTAGACCAAATATTATTTGCCAAGACCTTTGTGGTTAACAAATAATATAGTCTAATGTGCACTAATCTAAACAAACACATGAAAATACATAGAAACAAAAAAATAAAAAGAGGTATGGTTCTAGGGATAGAAAAATCTATTGTTTGCTTGGTGGATTATGAGAAGTGTTGAGTGGTAGCGAATGTAGCATCATAGACTAGCATTTCTTTGCTAGGTGAGCTACATGTAGGGTAGTATTAGAAATTACAAGGCTACAAAAATCTATCATTTTCTAGGTAATTTTGATAAAGGTGGTATGGAACACAAATGCTATGCCAGTGCTACATAGAGGATAGAATTGGTGTGGTGTGTGGGTAAGTGTGTGAGATAGCAAATGTATACACCCACATTAAAATAATTACTGACATCTTGGAGGAGCAATTGGTTTTAAGGTGAAAGAGGGAATAAGGCACAAGAGCTTTCAAGAAGCATATGCCTAAAGGATATGTTCCAAAGAGCTATGCCATGAAATGGGTTTCCCCCAAGCTGAACAACCAAGGTGATACTACATGCATGATACACAATGGATTGTGTAAGTATGGCATGATGTTGAGAAATGCAACAAGGTGTCACGAGACACGAAACATTAATGATAAACACAAAGGGATCTACGTGCAACACAGAGAATAATATAGGAACATATAGAAGACTATCATGACATTTTCATTTCCCCTATATCTATGTGCCTACAAGGGCATCAAGGGTCATCCAGGGATCTAGCTAACAAACAAACAATCACATCATACTCATATATGAGGGTTACAAAACACACAAGAAAACTGCAAATAAAAATAGATGAGCGAAGGGACCACACTTAAGGATCAGGCTCTAGTAGGTCATCCACCTCAAAATCTTTCTCATTATATAGGGATGGAGGATATGCTGATAGAGGGACCATATTAAAGGAGGTAATGGGCACAACGCTTCACTCATCACACTGAGGATCAACATCTAAGGGAGGATCCTATCATAACTCACTGAAGGTGAGGTCCATTGATTGTGTGAAGATCGAGGACAAGGATTGTATCTCTTCCAAGGACTCAATTACATCTTCCTTCAGGGAAGGTTGATCTAAGTCACTGTCGGAATAGATGAAAATCAATGGTTGGCCAATGCTAACAACAGGATTGTGAGATTTGGTGGCCACTGGTGGAGTAGAGGTCTCCACAATTTGAATAGATGAAACAAAAGGACTCGGTAGCAGAGAGGGTGACATGCACTAATATTTGAAAATGGGTGGGGTGGGGTAATGCTTGCACTTATGCTTAGGTATCGGTAGTGGAATGTCCATGTCTATGGTAGCAAATGTAAGACATCAAGAAATACCTTGTGTTGGGTATGTTGTAGTGGGAGTGGCTCTAAGATAGTGGTAATAGGTGTGGTGATAACAATTGGATGGATTGGCAGAGAGGCAGGATTGGGGATGGGAGAGAATCATGCTGAGGAGAGGGTGAAGGAAGCTAAGACAGTGGGAGTGAGTAAGGGGTCAGTTGCATGGGAGAGGGAAGGGGTTCCTCCCTAGATGAACACTCACAAGCTACAAAATTATGACAATGCTTGCGATCTCTCACAAGTTGGTTATGTCTAGAGTGTCTTAGAGCATCTAAAAGAGGAACTAGGAGTCTCCCAATGTAGGCTCTTTTTATTTTGTCACTCTAGGAGCAGGTGGAGGAACAAAAGGAGCCATGAAAGGCTAGGATACTACTAGAGGAGGGTCTTTCAATCTTGGTTTCCTTCCTCTAGCCTCTGAAGGGGCTAGAGGAATAGGGGCCACCACTAAAGATTAAGGGACCGATAGGACAAGGTCCCACACCATAGGATTCTTTCCTCTAGTCTCCTAAAATGTAGGAGGAATTGGAGAAACCACTGAAGGTTAGGAGGTCCTATTTTGTGTGGTTTGTGTGCCTCTAAAACTTGGGTAAGATGTTGGAGGTGGGACCTCTACATAAATACTAGATGCATGAGGACGGGGGCAATCACTCAACTCAGGCTGCTCAACCTTCTCTTCCTATTGAGCATGAGGAAGGATATAAGCAATTGATAGATATTGAATGACCCTAAGGCTAGTAGTTAGTTGGCTAGAGGAGGAGGCACCAATAGACAACTAGGCTATGCCTTTTGACTTGAATTTTCGGTATGATAAAAATAGAAAAACATTGCGAGGTCACAATGCCTCAATATGTGTTGGCTAAAAGTAGTCCAAGGAGAAGTTTCCTCTTAAGGAAAGAGGTTTAAATCCATTATGGTAGATAGTGTGTACCTGACCTTCATGGGGGAACTTCAAATACTTATGAACTACTGAGGGGACCTCTCTCATGGAAGAGAGCCAAGGATGGCCCAACTTCACAAAAAAATAGTCAGAAGTGGGGATGATGGCAAAGGAAACGTCTAGTAGTTTGGGTCCTACTTGGATAGGAAGGGTGATTGAACCCAGGGTACAATGAGAGGATCCATCAAACATTTGTACTTGGACTTTAGATTTCTCATACATGTCTTGGTACAAATCATGAACATACAAGAACTCCTCTATGAATACATCCACCATGCACACATGGGCAATGAGTACACCCTTGGTAGCGGGCTTGTCACTAACTAGGGTAGTGACGTAGAGTAGTCCATCATATATGTGCATAGGTGTGTTGATAGGGGTGAAGGAGATGATCATCTTAGGAACAGGACATACTCGACTAGGGCAAGGGCAATCATGCACCATATTGATCATCTTGGCAAGAGAAGATGCATGCACGTTAATAGATACACTAGAGACCACAATATTAGGGGAAGCTTAATCAAATTGATGGAATGATGTGGCAGAGGCTTAGTGTAGATTTGAAGGTTTTGGTTTGGTGGAGAAACATACTTATTCCCTCTATAATTCACTCTAGAGACCTAGATAACGTTATGATCAATGAGGTATTACACATTGTGCTTGAGATGCATACATATTTCAGTGTCATTCCCAAGTACTCAATGGAACTAATAGAAGGCCTTAAGGACATACAAAGGCGCTAAGGCTTTAGAGGTATCAACGGGGTGAATGGGAGGTAGCTGGATAAGGTTATTATTTAAGAATTGCTATAGAATAACATAAAGTGACTTAGAGAATGGGGTAAATTACTGAATCCTTGGCTTATTCTGGGAAGAGAGGGCCATGACACTTTGAATAGGGATCATGGAAAATACTTGTTGTACATTATTGTTAGAATTGATTTTAATAAAGTTATTATTTTTTTATAATTTTGGAAAGGAGGGGCATCACATTTCCCAACAGGAGTCTACGAGGAAGATCCCTCATATTGACTGATCAACTACCAGTAATCTCAGAGTGCCATGTTGGTGCAGGAGCACCTAGGAAATCATGTTTTCTTTTGTAATAAGGTCTATTGACCAATGCATTTTCATTTCAGTTTGTATCTAGGTTCATTTTGTAAGTCCCAAGTGACTTAGGGGACAGTTGTCACATTGTAATCGCATAATGCCAAAAATAGCAATAATGCCAAAAATAGGCAGTAGTGTCTCCCAGCCACTTGGAGTCAGTTTGGTACTACTCAGGGCGAGTTGACAAATACCCTAAGTAAGGAACCAAATGATCATATATTGTAATCAGATAAAAGTAGTGTGATCGAATGTGATTGTATTGTGCTCAGGAGAAATAAAGCAATTATGTTCTGTCCATTTGATTTTCATTTCTTATAATTGTAAATCGTGTAATTGTAGATTTCCATTCATTTTGCATTTTCCATTGTTGCTGTATGTTGTTGTGAAGCATTCCACTGGTGAGATTTCTATCGAAATCAGTGGAATGGCTTCGTTGTATAAACATTTGTTTTCATTTTCTGTTTTGTTCCATTCTTTGATGGGGCAGATGTTCAAGATTGGGTGTTTCACGCAATAAGGATGATCTAGCATCTCCATGTGCTAGGGTTCACAGGAAGTAAACTATGCGATGGCATATTGATGCATTGGCCAAAGGTTACAAGTGTTCACTGATGGAATGAGTCTCAACAATGGCAAATGCCATCGGAGCATTGGAAGAAAGATGAGGGACTTGGCCGATGGAGTTGAATCAGTGGCTCATCAGTTAGTTTGTTGATTGTGAGCAATTAGGGCATTGGTTTGTGGTATCTGTTGTGCGCTCCCCATCATATTGGTATCAGAGCTTGGAAAAACATTTAGGTGGCAAATCAAATTGAGGATTTGTAGGAGTATTGGTGTTTAGGTGTTGTCTGTGAATGTTTATGTTAGACAAACAAAGCGAGACAGAGGCGGAGAGGATGCCTCCCAAAAGTATGTTGCAGGACAGCGTTAAGAAGCTAATCGAGGAGATGCTTGCATCCAAGTTGGGAGAGTTCAAGTAGTCCAAAGACAAAGATAGGGAAGATGAAAGTGATAATGATGAAGGCGATATGGAAATTGCTGAAACTAGTAAAAAGACAGAGGAGATACCAGCAGACCAGAGGGCATTTTTAAATGCATTAAAGTCAGTCAATAGGGACACCATAGATGGGTTGCCTATGTATAGTGGAAGTATGGAAACTGAAGAGGTGATTGATTGGATTGAGGCATTGAACAATCATTTCGAATACAAAGAAGTCCCTGATGATAAGAGGGTTAAATTGGCAAAGGCAAGATTGAAGGGATCTACGCTTGCATGGTGGAATTATGAACAAGGAGAGAGAGTCAAGGAGGGGAAGAACATGATAACCTCTTGGGAAAGGATGAAGACCAAAATCAAGGCACAATTCTTACCCCTGGACTATGATGTGCAGATGTATAAGAAATTGTAGAACCTCAGACAGAGAGACCTTGATGTGAATGCATACACACAAGAGTTTCATAAACTCAGTCTCAGATCAAAGAGACAAGAAGATGAGTCAGAGAAGGTGGCTAGGTATTTGAATAGCCTAAGGATGAACATCCAAGATGAGATCAGCATCTTAGCACCAGAAACAGTGAACAAGTGTTTCCAAATGGCCTTAAGGGCTGAAGAGAAGATAAAGAGGAAGAATGAGAAGAATAATAGAGGTAAAGTGGAAGGAATTTCAGAGGCAGAGGCAATTTTGGAGGAAGAAGTCCTGACCAGAGGCCTAGTGGTGAATCTAACCAAGCTGAGCAAGTTGGAGACTTAAGTAGCAGAGGAGGCTACCAAGGAAGAAGGCCTAACGGAAGAGGTGGGACAAATGGATCAAGTAGAGGATCCAAATTCGCCAATATGAGATGTTATAACTGCAATCAGATAGAGTACCCAACATACAAGTGTCCAGAGAAGGCCTCAACTTCTCATGGTAGTGAGAAGAGAACCACCTTGACTCAAGAAGATGCAAGGATTGTGACATCTCCTGAAGTGAATCTAGCATCAGAAACGGGAGAAAGTCTAATGCTCAAGAGGACACTGCTCAAGGAACCAGTGCAGACTGAACCATCGCAAAGAAGGGATTTGTGTAGAATCAACTGTAAGATCCAAGCTAAGGTTTGTAAAGTCATTATTGATTCTAGTTCCACTGATAACATTATATCTTTGGAAGTGGTGAATAAGTTGAAGTTAGCAAAGATACCCCATAGCAATCCATATAAAGTCAGTTGGTTGAACAAGGGGTAGCACGTACTCATCAATGAACAAGCATGGGTAGAATTTAGTATTGGGGGGTATAGAGACAAGATTTTGTGCGACATCCTTCCAATGGATGCTTGCCATCTTTTGTTAGGCAGACCATGGTAGTTTGACAGAAAGGCTCATCATGATGGAGAAAAGAATGCTTACTCATTCCAAAAGGATGGTATGACTTATGGGATACAATCATTTGTAGAAGAGGATCCACAGCATGTAGGGTCTAGTGTAATGCTGGTAGGAGAAAAGGAATTCATGGATACACTGAAGGAAGGTGATGGAGTAGGTTTTGCTTTGATTGTGAAGCCTAAGGGGGAAAAGAAGAAAAGTGTGAGAGAAGTAGGACCTAAGGATGTCAAAGATTTGCTTGAGAGTTACAAAAGAGTGATTGCAAAGGATATACCTGATTCCCTACCACCAATTAGAGATATTAGCCATCAGATAGACCTCATACCAGGAGCAGTACTTCCTAATAAGGCAACATATAAAATGACACCTCAATAGGATGAAGAGATAGCAAATCAGATTCAAGAACTCCTAAACAAAGGGCTGATAAGGGAGAGTCTTAGACCATGTGTAGTACCTACTATTTTAGCCCCAAAGAAGGATGGGAAATGGAGACTGTGTACTGATTCAAGGGCAATAAATAGGATAACCATCAGGTATAGGTTTCCTATTCCTAGAATAGAAGATCTAATGGATTGTTTGGGAGGGGCTACTTATTTCTCCAAAATAGACTTGAAGAGTGGGTACCATCAGATAAGGATAAGAGAGGGGGATGAGTGGAAGATAGCTTTCAAAACCAATGAAGGGTTGTATGAGTGGCTTGTGATGCCGTTTGGTCTTTCAAATGCCCCTAGTACCTTTATGAGGCTGATGAATGAGGTGTTGTAGGAATTCATAGGAAAATTTGTGGTAGTCTACCTTCATGATATTTTGGTGTTTAGTAAGAGAAAGGAAGAACACTTGAAACATTTGGAGATACTCTTGAAGAGGTTGCAAGATCAGAAGTTATTGATGAACTTGGAAAAGTGTGACTTCATGAAACAAGAATTGGTGTACCTAGGTTTTGTCATCTCTAAGGGTGATTTGAAAATGGATCCTTCCAAGGTAGAAGCTATTTTAAATTGGCCTACACCCAGGACAACAGGAGAGGTCAGAAGCTTTCATGGCTTGGCCACATTTTACAGAAAGTTTATTAAGAATTATAGTGATATTTGTGCACCTATGTTAGAGACCATTAAGTGTGGTGGAAAGATGAAGTTTGTGTGGATAAGAGAAGTAGATAGGAGCTTTGAGAGTCTGAAATAGAAAGTTGGTAAATTCCCTATTTTAGTGTTACCTAATTTCAATAAGGTTTTTACCATTGAATGTGATGCAAGTGGGTTGGCCATAGGAGTAGTGTTGAGCCAAGAAGGTAGACCAGTAGCCTTCTTCAGTGAAAAGTTAAATGAAGCCAAGAGGAAATACTCCTCTTATAATTTAGAGTTGTATGCTATGGTACAAGCTCTAAAAAAATGGAGGCATTACTTGCTTCCTAAGGAATTTGTTGTATACACTGACAATCATGCTCTCAATTTTTTGAATGGACAAGAAAATCTCAGTCATAGACACATGAAATGGGTGGAAAGTCTTCAAGCATACACCTTCAACATCAAACATAAGAAAGGAATAAACAATAAGGTTGCTGATGCTTTAAGCAGAAGGGTGTTGACAGTGCAAGAAGTGCAGCTACAAAGTATGGATGTTGAATCACTCAAAGGGTTGTATGAAGAGGACTGAGATTTCAAAGAGATTTATAGGGTATGCAATGAGTTTGCCAATGCTTTCCACAGTGAATTTTTAGATTATACATTGCAAGATGGACTTTTGTTTAAAGGAAGTCAACTATGTATCCCTAAGTGTTCAATGAGGGATAATATAGTGAAGGAAAAACATAGTGGTGGTTTAGGAGGACATTTTGGGCTCAATAAGACCTTAGATCTTGTATGAAGGTTTTACTTTTGGCCAAGGATGCAATCTGATATCAGAAGGTTTGTTGAGAGTTGTATGATTTGCCAGAAAGCAAAGGGAGTCTCAACCAATGTAGGACTGTACCAACCTTTGCCCATACCAAATAGACCTTGAGAAAGTTTGAGTATGGATTTTGTGATGGGATTGCCCAAGACAAGGACATGTTATGACAATGTGTTTGTTGTGCTAGATAGATTCAACAAGATGGCGCACTTTATTCCTTGTAAGACTACCAATGATGCTAGTTACATCGCAGGTTTGTTCTTTAAAGAAATTGTCAGGATTCATGGATTACCTTTGAGTATTGTATTTGACAGAGACAACAAATTTGTGGGACATTTCTAGAGAACCTTGTGGAAAAGATTGGGTACAAATTTGTCTTTTAGTTTGGCCTATCATCCTTAGACTAATGGTCAAACTGAGGTTGTGAATAGGTCATTAGGCAATCTGCTGAGATGTTTGACAAGAGAACATGGTAGTAGTTGGGATGTGGTACTCCTACAAGCAGAGTATGCCTATAACGATTCTACAAATAGAAGTACAGGTCTAAGTCCTTTTGAAGTTGTTTATGGTAGTCATCCTAGAGGAATTTCTGAATTGAGAGATGTTCGCGGGTTGGACAAAAGGAGTGGACATGCTGATACATTTGCAGAGGCTATGAAAGAGATCCATCAACAAGTCAGAGATACTCTACACCAGAACAATCAGAAGATCAAGGCTAGAGTGAATCAAAGAAGAAGGGATGTGCAATATCAAATAGGAGATATGGTCATGGTTCATCTCAACAAGAATAGACTACCCACAGGAAAACACAAGTTGATGATGAGAAAAATTGGACATTGTCAAATTCTAGAAAAATATGGTCTTAATGGTTACGAAATTGAACTCCTTGATGATATTGCTATTTCACCTATATTCAATGTTGCTGATCTAACATTATATAGGAGTCCTAATATAGGAGAAGGTACAATAGATTCTATCCAAGACAATGCAGAGTGGGTGTAGTATTTACCACCTAAGGAACCACGGAAGATGGAGTGTATCTTGGATAGCAGGATAGCAAAGAAGACTAGAAATTAGACCTATTTTGAGCACCTAGTCAAATGGCAAGGACTTCCAGATTCAGAAGCCACATGGATGCTAGAAGAAGACATCAAGAAGCAGGGTGGTGATTTGCAGTAGTTAGTCTCTAAGAGGACTTGAGACAACTTTCACCTGGGGAGTATGGTACAGGAGCACCTAGGAAATCATGTTTTCTTTTGTAATAAGGTCTATTGACCAATGCATTTTCATTTTAGTTTGTATCTAGGTTCATTTTGTAAGTCCCAAGTGACTTAGGGGACATTTGTCACATTGTAATTGCATAATGCCAAAAATAGCAATAATGCCAAAAATAGGCAGCAGTGTCTCCCAGCTGCTTGGAGTCAGTTCGGTACTACTCAGGATGAGTTGATAAATACCTAGAGTAAGGAACCAAATGATCATATATTGTAATCAGATCGAAGTAGTGTGATCGAATTGATTGTATTGTGCTCAGGAGAAATAAAGCAATTTTGTTCTATCCATTTGATTTCTGTTTCTTATAACTATAAATTGTGTAACTATAGATTTCCATTCATTTTGCATTTTCCATTGTTGCCGTATGTCATCGTGAAGAATTCCACTAGTGAGATTTCTGTCGAAATCATTGGAATGGCTTCATTGTATAAATATTTGTTTTCATTTTCTATTTTGTTCCATTCTTCGACAGGGCAGATGTTCAAGACTGGGCGTTTCATGTAGTAAGGATGATCTAGCATCTCCATGTGCTAGGGTTCATAGGAAGTAAACTGTACGATGACATATTGGTGCATCGGCCAAAGGTTACGAGTGTTCACTGATGGAACGAGTCTCAACAACGGAAAATGCCATTGGGGCATTGGAAGAAAGATGAGGGACTTGGCCAATGGAGTTCAATTGGTGGCTCATTAGTTAGTTTGTCAACTGTGAGCAATTAAGGCATTGGTCTGTAGTATCCACTGTGCACCCCCCATCACATGTAAAGGTGTGTGAAAGAGGGATAATACATGAGCAAGATCTTATCCTAATCTAAGGCTATAGGTTTCCAAAGAAAACCCACTACACATCAGACTCTAGGAGCGCATACGGTATCTGTGAAAACAAGGTCTAATAATGCCCAATAAAATCAATTAGCTTCTCATAAAATCCTTTCCTCAAATGGACAAGGTCAATCAGCATGACTTGCGGTCCTATGTTGGCCTAAAAATACTAGAGAAATTGAATTATGAGCTACTATAAATAATTTATAGAATGGTCAGTAAGAAAGAAAAACTAGTCCAACGCGATGTCCTTTAAAGACCATGGTAAAAGTTTTGCAAGAAGAAAGTTGAATCAAATAGGAATTCGCTACATAGCAATGAATGTAGACACATGATTCTGTAGGTCCCTTTTACCAATATACTTTTCAAATCTTAGAGCCTTGAAGTTTTATGGAATTTTAGACTGGAGAATGGCTAATGATAATAGGCTTAAGGTATAGTATGTAGGAAAGGGTTGTTGAGATGTAGATGTTGATATACTAACCAATTGTTGTTGGAGGGAGTTGACATTATGAAGAAACAAGGTGATAATATGATCGGGGGTATGCATGGATTGACTTTGGGTTGTAGATGAAATGGGATTATTGGTTTCGGTTGAAATTTTTGAGTTATTCTTGGGAAAGTAAACAGTAGAGTAGACGACAGGGGTACAAACCCATATTGATTAATGGGGTTTTTGCCCATTTTGAGAGAATTTGTATTAGCATTAACCACTTGAATAGTTCACATAGAAGGTTGAGAATAAGTGAAAGTATAAAGAGAGGAATTCATCATGAACATCAAGAGATAAACTCTGGATGAGTTTGAACGTGACTCATTTATTATTTCGATGCAGCTAGATAACCTAGGAACATTGTTGTCAATAATGTGCAATAGACCACAAATGATATCCACACCATGCGGATCACTGTTTAGCAATTTTTGAAGGTTCTCCATGATAGGGACATCCTCTCTTGCTAAGTGCTTAGTCCCCAGATAATCTTGAAAGTTGAATAGGTGAGTGTCCAATGCCTAGATCTGGGCAAGGGGAACATTAGCCATGGGCATATCTATATCTAAAGGATTTGTGAAATATTGTACTCTAGGAATGGTAGTGGTGGTAGGAAAAGAATAGAAGAAAGGGAGTGTGCTCTAGAATTTTTATTGAAAACTTGAAGATATCAGTTTCTGGTTGGGTGGTGTTGGAGCTGCCAGGAGAAGGGGAAGCCATGTATAATCTCCAACTTCTACAAACAAGATATTCAGAGTCAAAGCATTGGGTTGTGAAGCTTATAAACTAATAGGAGATTCCTAACACACAAGTGCTCTTTAGATTTATAAATTGGAAGAAGAAAAACTTATTTCAAGGTGAAAATAAGGTTTTTGTTTTAAAAGATGATTTTTTTTTTGTTTTTTGTTTTAATTTTTAGAGTTTTTGCAATTTTGAAAGTGTTACAAGCACGTCAAGTTCACCAAAATGTTATAGTGAAAATGTGATGCTAATTAAACTATGTCTAATCAAACCAATTCTCTACTACACATTGGATTACAAACCAACGAAGATGTATGTTTTACTATTATCCAATCTAGAAGAGTGAAACTATCCAGGTTCTATTCCTTTTTTTTAATTGAAAATTGAATGATGGAATACAACTTAACTACAATAACGAAATACAAGAGAAAATAGGAAAATAAACAAAGACAAACATAGAATTTTGATAAACAAAATATAGAAATGGGAACTACTGACTAATAGGAAACTGTCAGCATGTAGGCAACCTCACTACCTAGGATGACAACACATGGCATAGATGTTTGCATGCCATGCTAGGGTCTATATAATATTGTATGGATTTGCATGGTTTTCAACAAGTTCTTGTTAATAGAAAACACAACGATCAGTCCACAAATTTAGTGACTAACAGAAATAACTAGAAATGATAACATACAAAATCATAATCATGAAGAAGACAAGAGGGGGGAAAGAGAAAAGAAAATGCTCATGCATTTGCGTTTCTTCCTAATCTGCAAGGAGGAGGAAAGGGGTTGGGTTATACAGAGGTTTGCCTCAGTAAAACCATGTTCTAGTGTTTCCACCTCCATGACAACAAGATATTGAAATGTATTGAAAAAGAGAGTGTGTTCTCTTGAATCTCGAATGCTTCTAGGATTGTAGCGAGTAGTGCCAAATGACATTGTAATGAAATGAATTTAAGCAATGCTTTTAAATATGTTAAAAATAAAGGATTTGCTAATATGAATAGTAAGGAAAATTATATGAAATCCACAAATATTAATGCTAATCTAAAGGATTTGCAAGGGTTAGAAAAGAGATTATGAGTTTCTTGTTGGAAGGTTATTGCTACCATGAACAAAGTAAAGTTTTGTTTTGAAGGATATCAATCACACATGATAGCCTTATGGAGAGTGCAAATGAAGGTAAAGGGGGATCACATCCACAAGATAACCTACAAAGCACAATGAGCATGAGTAGAAATTTTGACAATTTTTTTAGCGTGATAATTCAATCCTTCAAAATGGCAAATCAATGGGATTTTATAGGCAAAACAAAGGATACGCATCTAGGAAGAGCACTGTTTGGGCACATATAGACATGGAAAAAATCTAAGAATGTCATGCAAGTAAAAACACAAATTCTAAAAATGGTTGATGAACTAGAAGACCCTATTGGGACACCAATGCACCGCCTAGACATCCATGCCTAGCACTCCTATCGAATCAACTTTAGTTTCTTGAAATTTCTGAGGACTTAGGGCATTGCCAGGGTTAAGATGCTTTTATAGTTTTAGGAAAAGCTACACAAAAAGGGGGCAAAACAACATTTAGATAGTATCTTTGTGGATTTAGTGTAAGACTAAGGTTGGAAGGTGATATTAGAAACACACTAGGGGAATGGGCACTAAAGTGAGTGCCAAATAGAGCATGAAATTGTGAGAGAGCACAATTTATGATGCTACATTAACATAATTAAAACAAGGTTTTTAACAATCTTATGTACAGATCAGGAAATGCAAGGTAATTAAGGCAAGATAGAGAAGTACATTTACAAAACTACGTGAGCTCTCTCTAGAGCTCATCACAGTTCAATGCAAGTTTCCACAAATGAATGCAACTAATTTTCATTCCAAACCAATCAAGAGCACAAAGAGTAAATAAATGGTGAAAGAAACTGTCACAATGAATAACTAAAGACCATAAAATTTATTCAAATGCCCATTACTAACTTTGTCTAAACTCCTTTGTGTAGTCATACAATGTGCTCCAAAATTTTTGGAGGTAGTAAACAATACCTCAATTCATCTTTGTTCACATTCTCATCATAATCCCTTATGCCTCTTTCAGAAGAATTCTACCGAGTTCCAAAAATCCTTAAGAACTTGTACATGGAAAATCAAAAGAAATATATTTAAAAAAAACTCTATCCTCCTTCCATTGTCTCTTATTATTAGTAACTCTTTTGATATTATTGTAAGAAATATGGTTAAATCTATATATAATTTAGTAAATATTACCTTTACAAATGAGGAAAATGAATACATAAAAATATATTATATTCAATTTTATTTTACAATGACGTATATAAGTAAATAAAACCAATTTTTTTCAATCAATCAAATATAGGCTAATTAAATATATGATATCATATTTCAAACACAATTTTAGAGCCCCAATAACTTGTTTATGTCATCTCCAAGACTTCTAAGGTTTTCCTTTCAAGCAACACTTCTTGAAATGACTTTGGTATTGACAAATAAAACACAAAGGGCTTGTTCTTTCGATTTCCACACTCTTCTTCCAAACACCCATTTTTTATTTTAGAAGAAATTTTTTTGGAAGGAGATTAGATATATCGTTCTCCACACAGAAGCTTGCATAAACTCTAGAGTCACTATTTGAAACATTGTTATCTTAAGTTGGCTTGTTGGTGAAGAAATTATTTTCTTGAAACAAAGGTCAGAATTTAGAATCTTGCATGGAGTAAGGTATGCATGACTTGTGTTGAAGCACAATTAGGTGCCTCCTTCAACATTAGTGGAAGTACATGATGTAGTCACATATGCTACAAGCCACCTATAAGTTAGGACATGAGCTAGAAAAAGATTCCATTTCTATTTCCATAAAGCATTTCCTGAAGAATATAAAGCAACAACCAAAATGAGACTTCCTTGGTCTAACATGTTAAAGGATCGAAAAAGGCCCGCAACATCCATCATCCAAGAACCTCTTTTCAAGATTTTTTCATTGGATTTTTCATTTGAACATGTGACTAGGAAAACTTTTGAGAGATAAATAATGTTACAATATTATCCCCAATTCTCATGAATTTAATTGCCCACACCATCTCTAGTTGGCTAATATCCATCAAATTTTCTAGTTATTGATGTTGGAAAATCATAATCTTGAGCAGCTTTTGCATCGAATGCAAACTATCAAGAGATCTGTTTGGGATCCATTTTCCTCCCATCACCTTTGACATCAGCTTCCATAGTTAATGCTTATTGGTTGGAAAGTTATTGATGGTAGGTAAGTTTGAATTGAGTGGAAATGTTTGGAAAGGTAGAGAAAAGAAAAAAGAAAAGAAAGAACCATTGAGTTTGGGGTTTTTGGTATACAATAGTAGTAGAAAAGAAGAGAAGAAGAGTTCATTGTAGTAGTAACAAGGGAATATTGCAGGCATATAGTGCAAATCTCTAAACAATGGAGACAACATAGAATCTCCAGAAAGGGAGAAAGTGTAGGCAGCTCCAGATAGAGCAACACCTCTAGAAAGGAACTGTAGACAACTTCGGGAAGTGTAGGCATCTCCAGAGCACTGCAGGGAGCTCTGGAAAGACATAGACATAGAACAGATCTAGATACTCCTCAAAGGTAAGGAATCTTTTTTTGTGAAAGAAGAATTAGAGCAACAACTCTGTGTGTAATTTTTGGATGTAAAATATTTTTCAATAGAAATACAAATCCTTGTTTTGTTTTCTCTCTTTTGACGTCTTTGTTCCTGTTTGTTTATTTTTTCCCATTAGACTGGTATCAGAGCCCTAGATTCCTTGGGCATTTAGAGGCAGAGCCCTAGTTTTTTTTAGGTATTAAGAAATAGAGCCCTAGATTTTTTGGGTTTTAACAGCCTTCTCCCAGTTTATAAAAATGGAAGGAGGTGACAATAAGAGTTGGCAATAGCCACCAACATTTAATGGGAAAAACTATACTTGTAGACATGATATTTCCACAATCCATGATGATATATTGTAGTGCTTCTGGAAAAACTATGTTGTGCTTTTTTTGCCTCTACATGATATTTCCACAGTCCATGATGATATATTGAGGCAAAAAAAGCAAAACATGGGTTTTTCTAGAAGCACTACAATATAAAAACTATAATGCTTGGGAAAAGAAGATGAAAACCATAATGGTTGTAGATGATTTGTGAGATCTTGTGGTCAATGGTTTCATAAATGTGATTGACCAAGGAACTTATGCAACATTGACAAATACCCAAAAGAACTAGTTGATGGAAACTAGAATGAAAGAAGCAAAATCCCTCAGTCTAATTGAGGAAGATTGGATAGAATCTATTTTCCCTAGAATAATAGTAGCTAACGATGCAAAGGAAGCCAGGGAGATTCTCCAAAATAGCTGCAAAGGTACTAACAAGGTGAGGTTAGTGAAACTTCAACTCCTCTGGAGAGATTTTGAGACCTTTCAAATGAAATATGGAGAGTATATTTCAGACTTCCATACAAGGGTTTACACATTGATAAATCAATTAAGAATCAATGGTGATGCCATTGAAGAGCAAATGATTATTAAAAATATCCTTAGAAGTCTACCCTCAAAATTTGACTACACTGCCATTGCCATAGAAGAGGCCAATGACTTGTCCAAGATGATAGTTGATGAGTTAATGGGTTCTCTACAAACCCATGAGTAGAGGCTGAATAGATAAACCCCCTCCCTTGAGAAAGCCTTCTAGACTCAAAGAAATTTGAGAGGTAGGGGGAGAGGAAGAAACAATAGAGGTAAAAGTTAAAGAGGCAGAGGAATAGGTTACTCCAAAAGAGGAGGATCAAATAGCCAAGAAGGAGCTATCACATCATAGTAAGACTCCTAAAACAAGAAAAGGAATATCAGTTCAAACCAAAGGTATGACAAAAGTAATGTGCAGTGAGCACTATTATTGTCACAAATTTGGTCATTACGCTAGTGAGTGTAGGAAGAAACAACATGACCAAGGGAGTCAAAATGATCATGTAGCAAATGAGAACAAGACTGAAAATGAAAAACAGTCAAATGCGTTTATTGTATAAATCTTGTTGAGAAGAGTAGCACTAAAGTTTGGTATTTGGACAACATCTGTAGCAACCACATGAGTGTTAACAAAGAATTATTTGCCTCCATAGATAACAACATAAAAACTGAAATCAATATGGGGAACAATGAAAAAGTTCCTATCAGGGGAAGAGCCATACTTATCATCTAAACCAAGCATGGTGAGAGAAGGAAGATCAAGGATGGCTATTATGACCTAGACATAAAACATAACCTATTGATTATTGGAAAGATGGTCTAAAATGGTTATAGAATTTGATGGGGAATAGGTAATGCATCATGTTTGACAAGGATGGAAGCAAGAAACTGATTGCAATAGGTGGTTATATGCTTGGAGAAGCCTAAAGACATATTCTTAATTTTTCTCAAGGAGGGACTAAGTTTAGTCTACAATTTAAGGAGATAGTCAATGCTCACTTCTAGCCCCATGGACGTGATAATTTAGATCCTGAACAACTGAAGAACCTTAAAGATTATCTTAAGGAAAAAAAGATTGAAAAACTAGTGTTGACGGAGAAGAAATGAGAGAAGAAAATATATGGTCAGAGTTCTAACCAAGAGTACATTCATGTGGTCAAAGATTTGGCTCCAGAGGACGAAGCTAATCTAGTAATTGGGACTTTTCATGAAGTGGACTATTATGAAAATGACAGCAACCAAAAATGTTGTTGGGAATTATGTATAGATTAGATATATGATGTACTTTTTGTCTTCTTGTATGTCTGTTCATATACTAGTGACATTGTAAAGTTGGAAATCAGTTTTGATGGTTTGATAGTGGTTGTTGTTTGCAACTTCAGACTCTAGTTTGGTTGGTGGTCTCCACATCTTATTGTATCCCCTCCTTTTTGGTAATTAATAGTGAATGATCCTTAATATAAAAAGAAAGTGATTACAGTGGTTTTGAAATGTCCCAAATATATTACTTACCATAATAAACCTAATTTTTCCAATAATCCATAATATCACAAAAATTGACCACAAACTATGCCAAATTTATTGAAAGATTTTAGAGTAAATTTATGGAACTTTGCACCCAAACCCCAAAATCTGATTTTTTATTGCAAATGACTAGTTACAGCAGCAAAATGGTTGTTACAACAGAAAATACATATAGATAAACTTCTGCAAACAAACCCATATTGAAATCTCCAACTATACTGAAAATAAGACAAGATATGAGTGTAGAATCCACCCAAACACACACAAACTCTTCTAGATAATACCCACAACCAAATATGGCGCCTGGAATGTGTGGGTACAGTAAAACACATAGAAAACCCTCTAAATAAACCATAGAAACTCAAATATTAATAGAAAACACAAATTTGGAACACACCCAGAACCTGCAAACCCCAAATAACAAATCTACTCAAAACCCACTAAATCTTTCTCCACAAATATAATCTCTATATGAGACTACTCTCACAAATATGAAACTAAACAGCCTTAGATGATTTGAAACCCTTGCATAAACATCCAAGAGTCTCCATCTCCAATGATCCAATGCCTACTAAAGAAAACACAAGCATATGAGCTTTGTGAGAAAACAAGAATTAGACAACAACCTGCAAAAATGAAAGACTTTGTTTTTTAAACATGTCTTGCCAAGATGGGCGTCCAAATCCCAATGCATCTTTATTGGAAAAATCATTATTAATTCTAAAATAAGGTTTTCCAAAGGCTCCACCACTCCAAGTTTTTGGTTGCAACCATAAAAGTAATAAATGGTGAGATTCCCATGACATAGAAAATCTACTTTTTGCCCCACCAATTCCCAACGCTTTTTTCATGTGTACACTTATTTAATATTATTTATTTAATATTTATTTGCTAGGATTTGGAAGTTTCTCCTAAAAATTTAATATTAAATAAATATTATTGCGCAATGTTCTTCTCGTGATCTTGACCTACTATTTTAGACATCAGGACTTACTAAAAATAGGCACTGCCATTTTTGGAACGGGGACATGACAGGTTCAAATGATGACAAATTGGATGCTTCACCTCAAAATGTAAATCCCACTTCCTTGGCACAGTCAATAGGTCTGTAGCAGTTATCCTTTAAGGCAGTCATCACAGACCCATCCAAACTATGGCATCTCAAGTATATGAATTTAAGTTATTCTAGTTTAAGTCTTTTATATAGAAAAGCCATGGTTAGGGGGATATCGGCAATTGTAGAGCCCAATAGAAAATGTGAAGCATGCATCTTAGGCAAACAACATAGGAAACCCTTTTAATTAGGGTAATCTAGGAGAGCAAGAGCACCATTAGAGTTGGTGCACTTAGATTTGTGTGGCCCCATGGAAACCCACACCCTAGATGGCGATATTTATTTTATGACATTCATAGATGACTATGATAGAAAAACCTAAGTGTATTTCTTGAAGAACAAATAAAAATCCTTCAAGAAATTAAAATGGTTTAAGGCCTTGAGTGAGAAACAAAGTGGCCACTATATCAAAGTCCTCAAAATAGATAGAGGGGGAGAGTACATCTCAAAAGAATTTCTAATTTTTTGCAAGAATGAAGGTTGAAAGGAAAAATAGAACCATCCAAGGGATGGTAGAAAGCATGCTGAATGAAAAAGGACTATCAAATGATTATTGGGGTGAAGTTGTAGCAACAACAGATTACCTATTGAATAGGTGGCCCACAAAATTTGTTCATCATAGGATTCCACAAGAAGCATGGACAAATAGTAAATGGAGTGTGGAGAACCTAAGTATATTTGGCTGTATGGAATATGCATTTGTACCAAAGGAGAAGAGACATAAATTTTATGACAAAGGTGAAAAGTGCATCTTCATAGGCTACAATGAAGAGTCCAAAGCCTACAAACTCTATAATCCCATGACCAAGAAAGTCATGATCAATAGGGATTTTGAATTCATTGAGAATGAATCATGAGATGAAACAATTGATAGATGCATGGGTATTTTAGTCACAATACCTTTGACGATGAAGAAGCTTTAGAGGATAGTAGCTCCATAAGAACTTTGGAAGATAACTACTCTAGCAGAAACTACCATAGAGCTCCAGAGGACAGCAACTCCTAAACTTTTTAGCAGGGTGAACATTTCGACGCTCACCCTTCTTCATCAGCTCAACAATCTACTAGCTCTAGAGGAAATTCAGATCCTATGCTTTCCTCACTAATGCCATAGAGAATAAGGAGTGCATGAGGGAAATTTATGACAATACCGGGTATGCTGATTTTGATGAAAATCTAGATTTTGCATTATTTTCTCATAGTGATCTAAGGTGTTTTGAGGAATCCATGAAAGAGAAGTGTGTAAGGCCATGGACGAAGAGTTGGATGCTATAAAAAAAAGAAACGTGGGAGCTAACTAATTTACCTAAGGGCAAACATGGGATTGGATTTAAGTGGGCCTATAAGACCAAAATAACTCCTAATGAAAGATTGAAAGGCATAAAGCAAGGCTAGTTGTCAAGGGATAAAAACAACAGCCTTGAAGAGACTATGATGAAACATATGCACCAGTTGCAAGGCTAGAAATAGTGTAGGTAGTCTTAGCAATAAAAGCCCAACACAAGTGGAAGGTATATCAAATGTACATGAAGTCAACCTTCCTAAATGGAGTACTCAAAGACAAAGTGTATGTGGAACAACCACCTGGCTATGAAGTCCCAGGACAAGAAGATAAAGTATACATGCTCTGAAAAGTACTCTATGGGCTTAATCAAGCACCCCAGATATGGTAAAATATAATTGATTCATATCTGCTAAGTAATGGATTTAGAAAAAGCAATTGTGTGCCCACACTCTACATCAAAGAAACTCATGGTGAGTTTTTGATTACTATTTTGTATGTAGATGATTTGATTTTCACAAGAAATAGTGACCTCTTCATTGTTGTTTTCAAAGAGGTAATTGTTATCACCCAATTTTGTACCCTTGCATACAGTTGTGAAACGTCTGCAAACTGGAATAACATGGGACTGATCTCTAAGTGTGGCCGACTTCCTTGTCTAGTTATCGCCTAAAACTACTGCATTTTGGGGGGAAAAGGACTATCAAATGATTATTGGGGTGAAGTTGTAGCAACAACAAATTACCTATTGAATAGGTGGTCCACAAAATCTGTTCATGATAGGATTCCACAAGAAGCATGGACAAATAGTAAATGGAGTGTGGAGAACCTAAGTATATTTGGCTGTATGGAATATGCATTTGTACCAAAGGAGAAGAGACATAAATTTTATGACAAAGGTGAAAAGTGCATCTTCATAGGCTACAATGAAGAGTCCAAAGCCTACAAACTCTATAATCCCATGACCAAGAAAGTCATGATCAATAGGGATTTTGAATTCATTGAGAATGAATCATGAGATGAAACAATTGATAGATGCATGGGTATTTTAGTCACAATACCTTTGACGATGAAGAAGCTCTAGAGGATAGTAGCTCCATAAGAACTTTGGAAGATAGCTACTCTAGCAGAAACTTCCATAGAGCTCCAGAGGACAGCAACTCCTAAACTTTTTAGCAGGATGAACATTCCAACGCTCACCCTTCTTCATCAGCTCAACAATCTACTAGCTCTAGAGGAAATTCAGATCCTATGCTTTCCTCACTAATGCCATAGAGAATAAGGAGTGCATGAGGGAAATTTATGACAATACCAGGTATGCTGATTTTGATGAAAATCTAGATTTTGCATTATTTTCTCATAGTGATCTAAGGTATTTTGAGGAATCCATGAAAGAGAAGTGTGTAAGGCCATGGACGAAGAGTTGGATGCTATAAAAAAAAGAAACATGGGAGCTAACTAATTTACCTAAGGGCAAACATGGGATTGGATTTAAGTGGGCCTATAAGACTAAAATAACTCCTAATGAAATATTGAAAGGCATAAAGCAAGGCTAGTTGTCAAGGGATAAAAACAACAGCCTTGAAGAGACTATGATGAAACATATGCACCAGTTGCAAGGCTAGAAATAGTGTAGGTAGTCTTAGCAATAAAAGCCCAACACAAGTGGAAGGTATATCAAATGGACATGAAGTCAACCTTCCTAAATGGAGTACTCAAAGACAAAGTGTATGTGGAACAACCACCTGGCTATGAAGTCCTATGACAAGAAGATAAAGTATACATGCTCTGAAAAGTACTCTATGGGCTTAATCAAGCACCCTAGATATGGTAAAATATAATTGATTCATATTTGCTAAGTAATGGATTTAGAAAAAGCAATTGTGTGCCCACACTCTACATCAAAGAAACTCATGGTGAGTTTTTGATTACTATTTTGTATGTAGATGATTTGATTTTCACAAGAAATAGTGACCTCTTCATTGTTGTTTTCAAAGAGGTAATTGTTATCACCCAGTTTTGCACCCTTGCATACAGCTGTGAAACCTCTACAAACTGGAATAACATGGGACTGATCTCTAAGTGAGGGACTTTGCTAAGTGAGATCAGACCTTTGGAGAAGGCTGGCTTCCTTGTCTAGTTATCGCCTAAAACTACTCCATTTTGGGGGGGAAAGGGAGAGAGAATGCTTGTAATGGAAATGAAATAAAAGCTTGAAAGCATAAAAGGGTGATACACCAGACAGATTTAAAGAAACTTCCACAGAACTAAAAAAATGCACAATGTAATCAAATACAGCAAGTAGGTATACACAGATTAGATGACTCTAGCAGAGGTGAGAAGCAATATGGTTGAGAGGAATGAAACATTCACAGACAGCTATACACAGATTCACATAGAACTAGAAAAATCAGTAAAGAGGTAAAATTAACTTGCATATATTCAATGGAAAGGCACGGTTACAGTACATGAAAACTCTGTTTGGAAAATAGAAAAGCCTTAATGCCAAAAAATTTCCAATGTATTTACAACATTTGAATGCATACTTATAGCATTCCAAAAATTCCCAAGTCGGTTACAAAATTTGCCCTATGAGCTGTCATAGAAAAAGATCTCCATCTATTACAGCCCAGCTGCATCAGTTATGGTGTCGAAATCTGGAACTGGGCGGATTGGGAGATATTTAGAGCCTTTATTGCAGCTGCTTACTCATCGTCAATCTGGAGATGAAGAGGTGGAAAGATATTCTTTGTCGTTAATGCGAGCTTCTTGTTCTGTCTACTGCAATGAATGCCCAAAAATATCTCCATCTGCCAAAAGTCATCTCTAAAATGTTCATCGCTCACAAATATGCATCTCCATATCTGAAATTTGAAAAGTGATAAAGCTCCTGTAAAACCCTGCCAAATGAAAGAGGGGACCAAAATATGCAACTTTACCTCTTGGAGCATGCCGAAATTCACCAAAATGAAGGAGATACAGGCGGTCAAACTTTCGATCAACTGACTGTATATATCGCTTTTGCATTTCTGTGTATATCACTGCATCTTGGCGCCTGAATCGGCATTCAAAAACTCATCCTGCATCTCCTTCTGCACATACATGGCACTTTACATATCGGCCCCTGTACATCCCTTTGTATTTCAAAAATTGCATATACATACAATTTTCCCTTGTATATTACGGGCCCTACCACTTGTATGTTAGCTTGTATCTTGCCTTGCATATCAAAATATACAAACACTCATATATACAAGGCAGAAAATACATACAATGTGCTTGTACCTCAGTGGACCCCACCTCTTGTATGTTTGACTTCTGCATGTGCAAAAAAACAAGTTGCGGACCCCAAAACACCATTTAGCTACTTTTCATTGTTCTGCCAGATCCAGCTTGTATATTCTCTCCTTGTACATTTCTTTGTATATGCAAATATACAAAACATCTATACATACAAACCAGACTTGAAGCCTGAATGTGCCAGAATTGATTTTCACATCGGATCTGTCTTGTATACTTCTTTTGCATCTTGGGCTTGTATATCGCAATATACAAGCGCCATATACATACAAGTCAGACCCCAAAAGACCATTAAGTATATTTGATTGCTTGTCGGGTCCGGCTTGTATGTCTGACTTGCATCTTTGTTTGTACATTCCTGATATACAAACCCCTTTGTATATTGTCTTGTATATCGGGTTGTATGTGCAAACATACAAGCTGATATACACTCCACTGTTCGCTCTCCCTTTGTATGCCAAAACATACAATCCTGCTTGTATATGCGCGGGACCCACCATTTGTATCTCCGTTTGCGACACTATAGCAAATGCATATTTGTTTGTATATGCGGATATACAAATGCAAATATACAAACACCCTTACATACAAATAGGGAATCTTTATGGAATATGCCCGCAATGTATCTTTCAGTTTGTATGTTTCCTTACATGTGTGAAATATACAAACACCTGTATATACAAGGCAGACCTGAAAGCTTTATAGAACCAATTGAAACCTATATTCAGGTCCAGATTGTATATCTCCTTTGTATATTGGTTTGTATGTGTGAACATACAAGCCAATATACAAAGCACTATTCATGTGATCCTTTGTATCTCCACGGGACCCACCATTTGTATCTCCGTATGCGGCACTGTAGCAAATGCATATTTTGGCCTTGTACATTTCGGTGAATGTACATTCACTGTAGCATATGTATGTCCATCGGCCTTGTATATTGCATGCGCATTTCTTTGTATCTCCATTTGTATATCTGAATATACAAGCCCCTATATACATGCAGACCCAATATACATTTAGCGAATATTTTGAGAATCTACAGAAGATTCCCTAAATGTATATGCATTTCCTTGACCTGATATACATTCAGAAAATGTATATAACTCAAAATTTTTTATATTTTCTAAGGCCGATATAGATTTTCAAGCCCGCCAAATGCATATTTGAATTGTATGTTGACCAAAACTTTGACCATCAATAACTTCTTTATTTGGCCGATTTTCAGGGTGATGTAAAAAGCAAACCTGCCTATTTTTTCAAGCTCTTTCCAATGGTAAGGTTTTTTTTAGGCAATTTGGTACTTTTCATTTTTTGGGCAACATTTCCCAAAGGGTTTTCAAGGAAAATACCAGGTTGACTGTTTGGCTCTGGTTAGATGAAAAAATGGGTCAACAATTTGGCGACCTCTATGAGATGTTTGCCTGCTAAATAGTTAGATCAGTGGCCTATACATCTATTGGGCATAGAGTCACACAGAGACTAAAATATAGATATTTCTGACCTTAGCAAAACAAGATAGAAGCAATGAAGAACACTTGGAAGGCCAAACCAAGACAAAATGTTGAAAGCAAACTCTTTCAACTATGCTAGACAACATTTAGGGAAAGCAAAAGCAGATCTAAACTAATGTGTAGCAGCACTTATTGAAAGCATAGAGACCTAATTTACTGATTTACAAGGTACTCATACCTCAAAACACCTCTTTAGGTGTATCCCATTGACCGGGATAGGCAGATTTTGTCCATCCATATTTGATAACTGAAATGCATTGTGCTCCTTGCATTCAGTAATGAGAAATGGACCACTCCACATGTTGTCAAATTTGGAGTGCTTTCCTGGTCTACTTTTTAATTCATCCCATTTAAGCACCATGTCACCCATTCTAAAGCTTCTGGGGGTGGCCTTCTGATTGAAATTTCTTTTTGTTTGAAGCTAATGATATTCCATAGTCTTCATAGCCTTGTCTCTAATTTCTTCAAGCTCCATAAGCTGAGCATATCTGACAGCCATGGGATCTTCCTCCTCAAACATTTCTAGCTAATTCATGATGTCTAGTGCTGGCAGTTCTACAGAGATAGGCAATTTTGCTTCTTTCCCATATACTAACATATATGGAGAATTTCCAATGGACCTCTTAGGAGTTATTCTGTCTACCGATAAGGCATGCTTCAAATTAGTATGATAGGTCCTCTGGTTGTCCTCCATTGATCTTTTAATAATCCTTATGAGATTTTTGTTGGTAGACTCAGCCAAACCATTACCTTGTGTGTAATAATTAGAAGTATTCAGATAGATCCCATTTTTGACAGCCCAATCAGTTATCTTTAGGCCAACAAAGGCTAAAGCATTGTCAGAAATTATTGACTCAGGCACTCCAAATCTAGAAATCAAGTCATGATAAAAATTTAAAACAACATTTTCATTTGATTCCTTTAGAGCTACTGCTTCAGTCCACCTTGTGAAAAAATCTATAGCTGTAAGAATCCACTTGTGGCCTGCACTTGATGGTGGATTAATGGGTCCTACGAAGTCAACACCCCATCTCATGAAGGGTTGCTCTATTTGAATTGGTCGTAGAGGTAAGGCTGGTAGCCTCTCCTTTCCTACAAAAATGACACACTTTACACATTTCCTTGCCCATGCATGGGCATCCTTAAATAAGTTGGGCCAGTAATAGCCAGCTCTCATTACTTTCCAAGCGGTAGTCTTTGGGGCAAAATGAGTCCCTGCTGCTCCATCATGAAATTCATGTAGTACCTTGTCAGTCTGATCCTTATTAATGCACCTTAACAATACACCATTAAAGTCCTTTCTGAAAAGGATGCCATTTATTAAAACATATGGAACCAATTGCAGTCTATAATATCTTCTTTTAGTTCTATCTAGACCTACTGGACATTTGCCAGTTTGCAAAAATTTAGTCATATCAGTAACCCAGCCTGTGTTCGCCACTGCTGCATTATCTTGAGGTGCCTCCTCAATGGTCAAAAGCATCTCATCCTCCTTGTTAGAACTAGTAGTGAGCTACTCGCTAAGTCCTCTGCCTCTGACAAGCTTGGTTACTTGGATATCCACATCATATTCCATGACCTTGGTGATCCAACCGGCTCTTTTCTCATTTATATCTTTGCTCAACAGGAACTCCTTCACGTTGGGATGAGCCACCATCAAATGTATCTTGTTATTAGAAAGAAGATGCCAAAATTTCTTGAGGCTCCTTATCACTGCAAGGACGTGCTTCTCAACAAAGCTATACTTCTGTTCATATTCTTCTAGCCCCTGACTGAAAAAAACAATTGGCTACTCAAAGCCGCTACTCTGCTTCTGCACTAAAATCGCAGAGATTGTATCTAGGCTGCCATAAGCATATAGAATAAAATCTTTGGAAAAGTCAGGATTTATCAAAATTGGTGCAGCTGCTAACGCCTCCTTAATGGATTCAAAGCTGAGTCGGGCCTCTTTTGTCCAATTGAAAACTATGCTCTTCTTTAACATGGATGTCAAGGGTTTCAAAAGATTTGCAATATCAAGGATGAACCTTCGTAGAAAATTAATTCTGCCAATAAAACTTTGTAATCCCTTCTTATGACTGGGTAAGGGCAACTCCAAAATGGCCCTTACTCTTTCAGCATCAATAGTAATGCCTTCTTTTGAGACAACATGCCCTAACAGCTTGTCTTCATGGACAACAAAAATGCATTTGTTTGGATTAAGGGATATCCCAAACTCTCAGCATCTCTCAAAAACTTGCCTTAAGTGGGATAAATGCTCAGATGCATTCTTGGAAAAAATTGTTATATCATCTAAGTACACCAGCACCAGTTTGTATAGCAAACCCTTGAATGCCATATCCATGGCTCTTTGAAAGGTCAAGCCAGCGTTAGAGAGACCAAAAGGCATCCTCCTATAGGCCATGGTGCCCCACTTGGTAGTGAAAGCAGTTTTGAACTTATCTCCTCCTTGACTAACACCTGATTGTAACCAGAAAATCTGTCAAGAAAAGAAAATTTCTCCGAGCCAGCCACTACTTGTAAAATCTGCTCCATTGATGGAAGTGGATAGTGGTCTTTTAGGGAGGCTCTGTTCAGGTCCCTAAAATCAACGCACAGCCTGATTTCTCCATTCTTCTTCCTCACAGGGACAAGGTTTGAGACCTAAGAAGTATGCTTGATGGGAAAAATGATCTTTCCCTCAATTAGCTTAGCCAATTCTTTAATCATCAGGGGCTCTAGCTTTGGATTTAGGGGCCTTTGCTTCTGCCTTATAGGCTTTGCACCTAGTTCCAATTCTATGGTGTGCTGGGCAATATGAGGATCAAATCCCTTTAGGTCTGAATAATCCCAAGCAAATACCTCCTTAAATTCCTGACAAAGAGCAATAAAAGCTCTCCTATCCTTAGCTAAACAGATTTTACCTATTTTGAGGAGTTTTCCCTTAAAAATTTCTAACTCCTCATAATGTTCCTCTTTTATTTGCATACCGGTCTTAGTCTTCTTCATCTGATCATTAGTGCCAAAAATAGACTCCAAAGTCACCAATCCCTTAAGCAGCTTGTTTGTCTTCAGCTGAATAATCTGATCATTGCCATACTATTGATTGAGTTTATCTTGATTCATCATGGAAAACTCATCTTCCTCTAACAGGAATCTCAGAATCTATTCATCACTTTCAAAGACCTGCCAATGACATTATTATCGAGGATAGAGGGTCTGTCAACTATTTTTACATGAGGCTGTATTTTCTCCTTTTGAATATCACTAGGGATGTCAAACTGTGCCCCAATTGCAGCCAATCTATCAGCATGGGAGTTTTGATTTCTTGGAATGGAAATCAGATTAAAAGCATCAAACTCCTCAATCATGTTCCATACCCTATGCTTATAGCGCTTCAAGGTATCATTTTTGGTAAGATGCAGTCCTCTTACCTGATTTACAATTAGTTCACTATCCCCAAACACTTGCAAACAGCCTACTTTCCTCTTTCTTGCCCACTGCAAACCTTGGATTAGCCCCTCATATTCAACAGTGTTATTGGTGCATGAGAAGGCAAAACGGAAAGCAGCATAATATTTCTTACCCTGTGGTGACACTAGCATTGCACCACCACCGAATCCATTTCTGCTCCTTGAGCCATCAAAGTACATTTTCCATACTTCTCCTTGCTGCTTTGTCTGCTGTTTTGCATCCTTTACCATACTTGGAATTGCCGCCTTAGGCTCATGAAGTATATAGACCCCCATACCATTTTCTTGAATATGTGCTTCAGGATCATCTACAACATCTTCTGAGGACCATTCCCTTAATAACATTTCTGGTATACTCTCAGCTTGTAACTCTTGAGCCGCCATAATTTCAGGATCATCAGAAATAATGTGATTTGCATTAACCACACTTGGTGTATAGGGCTCTATGTGATGATTTGAAAGCAATTTAGATCTTAGGGTCACCTTAGTGTCATATCTGGTCCTAAAAAACATATGGGACTAGTCAGAGGATAGGTATCCTCCTATTTTGGCTGTGAATTCTCTTGATAGGCACATGGCAAAATAGGGAGGCAAATCAATAATGAAGACCTCTTGGAAGATAGAAACATTGGGACAGGTATGTAGAGTAAGACCTAGGTCTTTTATTACACCCACCGTACTAACAGTTGTGCCATCTAATTGGAGTACACCCTTCTCAAGAGGCTGGTACTTGAGCCCTAATTGGTCTGCAATTTGTTTAGGCATCACGGAACTGCTTGCTCCACTATCCACCATGCAATTATGAACTAATTTATCTCCAATTATCAATGATAAATAGAATGGGAGTGGCTTAGTACTTTTGTTAGGCTGTTTGTTGTTATCCTCAGAGGAATTAGTAAGGACAGCCCTATTTGGGTCAATAGTTGTATCTTTGGAAACCTTCAAATCAGACAAGGCAGATTGCAATAGGTCTTTTTGGCTCGGGATGGTTAAAGAATCCCACATAGACATTGTCACATTCATCTTTTTCATATTTTCAATAATATTGAAAGGGGGAATGGCACTCACCTTCTAATTTGATTTTGTAGCAGCGACGTTTGGTTGCAAACGAGGTATCTCCCTTGCTTTTACTGGGTCATTTCTTTGTAGAATATGGGGAATTTGGGGTGCAGGAACATCAGCAGACGCTTTTCCTTTATTTGTTGCTTGTTCTACCTCATAACCCCTTTTCTTTGCTCTTGTATTTGCTGCAATTGAGGTGTTATCGCTGTTTATGCCACAAAATTCACCTTCCTGCCAATTCATGAAAATAGAATAACTCTGAGGTTGTTCCTGTTGTTGCACAGCCCCATCATTTGGTGTACTTGGCTGTGAGGCTGACACATTTTGCACCATTAAAGCCTGATTTATGACTCCATTTGAGCAAGCTACTTGACTGTGTGGCTGATTGCATGGGTAGCACCACTCATATTCAGCTGCTAGGTTGTTCTGAGCAGGGACAAGGTCCCTTACGGTGTTAATAGGTGCTAGATTATAAGGCAGAAAAGGACTTTGATTTACATTTTGTCTGGCACCTTGATAGTTGCTTTGATAAGGCCTATTAGCTTGATACGGCTGATTTTGGCCTTGAAATGGTTGATTCTGCCCCTGGCTAGATTGCTGATAAGACTGAAAGGGCCTCTGGGACTGTTGTTTCTTCATGTTCACCAGCTCATTTCCAAAAGTTTGAAGGATGCCCTCAATCTTTTGTTGACTATTTTAATCTCTTTTAACTCTTGAGATGAACTAGGGGCAGAAGGTTCAGAATTGACAGTATTAGGTAATGCTGCGATAGTAGGCACAGGGGTAAAACATGGAATTGACAAAGGCATAGAAGCCTGAATCTCAGGAAAGATGGGCACTGGTGGTCTGGGTGCTATTTTTTCAGCCTGAATGAGATTATTCTCTGCCCTAATTGCTAATTCATACGCATCTGGTAAACTATTACCTCCTAGTGATTGAATCATTATTGAAATATCACTATTTAGGGCTTTCAAAAAATATAGAAATGCATATTCAGCTGGAGGTCTTACCATGGCAGGGATTCTGTCCCATGTCTTTTGAAATCTAAAGTTAAAATCCATCATTTGCTCCTGAGGAGCTCTCTTTATAGTGGTCATCTGTTTAACCAATGATAGATTATCTGACTTGTCTTGAAATTATCTATTTAATTTCTCTCCTAGCTCATCCCAGGTTCTGACAATTTGCACTGGTAGACTCGTGAACCACTGCAATGCCTTCCCCTTGAAAGAGGCAGCCAACAATTTGATGGCTACATTCTCCTGAGTGACATGATGAACCCCACACAGAGATGCTATGTCTCTAATGTGCTCGATCGGAGTAGTTTGATTTTCCCCTGTGAAATATGGTAGATTCTTCAAAGCTGCCATTGGTATCACATCATGCACCATTAGATTCAAAGGACTACCCCCATCAAAAGTCACAAATGGCTGATTTCTTATCATCTGAAGAGCTGTAGGTAGATTCGCTTGAGTTACTGCGGGAACTATAGAAGCAACTGGTTTGAAACCTGGTGGAGTTGACTGTACTCTTTTAGAAACTAGAGTCCTTGCTGCAGCTCTGCTCGGTCTTCTGGGTGGAGAGAGCTGCAAATATTCGAATGAGCCTGAACTTGAACTCCTAGTTGCTATCTTTCTCATAAAACATGTATCAGCAAAACTGGTCTATTTGTCTTTCCTCAGTCTAAGTCGCCAGATGTATAAATTTTAACCTCTTAAAGGTCTGCAATTACTGGTGCACATCAAAACCAACAATAATGGCTATTAATTTGATTGTTTTCTTCTGACTTCGGGTCCCACCAGGCGTGCCAAAGTTGTTATCACCCAGTTTTGCACCCTTGCATATAGTTGTGAAACCTCTGCAAACTGGAATAACATGGGACTGATCTCTAAGTGTGGGACTTTGCTAAGTGAGATCAGACCTCCGGAGATGGCTGGCTTCCTTGTCTAGTTATCGCCTAAAACTAATGAATTTTGGGGGGAAAAGGGAGAGAGAATTCTTGTAATGGAAATAAAATAAAAGCTTGAAAGCATAAAAGGGTGATACACCAGACAGATTTAAAGAAACTTCCACAGAACTTAAAAAATGCACAATGTAATCAAATACAACAAGTAGGTATATACAGATTAGATGACTCTAGCAGAGGTGAGAAGCAATATGGTTGAGAGGAATGAAACATTCATAGACAGCCATACATAGATTCACACAGAACTAGAAAAATCAGTAAAGAGGTAAAATTAACTTACATATATTCAATGGAAAGGCACGGTTACAGTACATGAAAACTCTGTTTGGAAAATAGAAAAGCCTTAATGCCAAAAAATTTCCAACGTATTTACAACATTTGAATGCATACTTATAGCATTCCAAAAATTCCCAAGTCGGTTACAAAATTTGCCCTATGAGCTGTCATAGAAAAAGATCTCCATCTATTACAGCCCAGCTGCATCAATTATGGCGTCGAAATCTGGAACTGGGTGGATGGGGAGATATTTAGAGCCTTTATTGTAGCTGCTTACTCATCGTCAATCTGGAGATGAGGAGGTGGAAAGATATTCTTTGTCGTTAATGCGAGCTTCTTGTTTTGTCTGCTGCAATGAATGCCCAAAAATATCTCCATCTGCCAAAAGTCATCTCTGAAATGTTCATCACTCACAAATATGCATCTCCAGATCTGAAATTTGAAAAGTGATAAAGCTCCTATAAAACCCTGCCAAATGAAAGAGGGGACCAAAATATGCAACTTTGCCTCTTGGAGCATGCCGAAATTCACCAAAATGAAGGAGATACAGGTGGTCAAACTTTCGGTCAACTACCTGTATATATCACTTTTGCATTTCTATGTATATCACTGCATCTTGGCGCCTGAATCGGCATTCAAAAACTCATACTACATCTCCTTCTGCACATACATGGCACTTTACATATTGGCCCCTATACATCCCTTTGTATTTCAAAAATTGCATATACATACAATTTCCCCTCGTATATTATGGGCCCTACCACTTGTATGTTAGCTTGTATCTTGCCTTGCTTATCGAAATATACAAACACTCATATATACAAGGCAGAAAATACATACAATGTGCTTGTACCTCAGTGGACCCCACCTCTTGTATGTCTGACTTCTGCATGTGCAAAAAAACAAGCCGCGGACCCCAAAACACCATTTAGCTACTTTTCATTGTTCTACTAGATCCAGCTTGTATATTCTCTCCTTGTACATTTCTTTATATATGCAAATATACAAAACATCTATACATACAAACTGGACCTGAAGTATGAATGTGCCAGAATTGATTTTCACATCAAATCCGTCTTGTACACCTCTTTTGCATCTTTGGCTTGCATATCGCAATACACAAGTGCCATATACATACAAGTCGGACCCCAAAAGACCATTAAGTATATTTGATTGCCCTGTCGGGTTTGGCTTGTATGTCCGACTTGCATCTTTGTTTGTACATTCCTAATATACAAATCCCTTTGTATATTGTCTTGTATATCGGGTTGTATGTGCAAACATACAAGCCGATATACACTCCACTGTTTGCTCTCCCTTTGTATGCCGAAACATACAATCCTACTTGTATATGCGCGGGGCCCACCATTTGTATCTCCGTCTGCGGCACTGTAGCAAATGCATATTTGTTTGTATATGCGGATATACAAACATAAATATACAAACACCCTTACATACAAACATGGAATCTTTATAGAATATGCCTGCAATATATCTTTCAGTTTGTATGTTTCCTTGCATGTGAGAAATATACAAACACCTATATATACAAGGCGGACCCGAAAGCTTTATAAAACCAATTGAAACCTATATTCAGGTCTGGATTGTATATCTGCTTTATATATTGGTTTGTATGTGTGAACATACAAGCCGATAACAAAGCACTATTCTTGTGATCCTTTGTATCTCCATGGGACCCACCATTTGTATCTCCGTCTGCGGCACTGTAGCAAATGCATATTTTGGCCTTGTACATTTTGGCGAATGTACATTCACTGTAGCATATGTATGTCTGTCAGCCTTGTATATTGCATGTGCATTTCTTTGTATCTCCATTTGTATATCTGAATATACAAGCCCCTATATACATGTAGACCCGATATACATTTAGCGAATATTCTGAGAATCTGCGAAAGATTCCCTAAATGTATATGCATTTCCTTGACCCGATATACATTCAAAAAATGTATATAACTCAAAAAATTTTATATTTTCTAAGGCCGATATAGATTTTCAAGCCTGCCAAATGCATATTTGAATTGTATGTTGATCAAAACTTTGACCATCAATAACTTCTTTATTTGGCTGAATTTCAGGGTGATGTAAAAAGCAAATCTGCCTATTTTTTCAAGCTCTTTCCAATGGTAAGGTTTTTTTTAGGCAATTTGGCACTTTTTATTTTTTGGGCAACATTTCCCAAAGGGTTTTCAAGGAAAATACCAGGTTGACTGTTTGGCTCTGGTTAGAGGAAAAAATGGGTCAACAGTAATAAAAAGAGAATTTGAAATGATAGACTTAGGTTTGCTAAAATATTTCCTTGGCATTGAGGTCAAACAAACAGAGCATGTAATATTTATTTCACAAACTAACTATGCCACATAGATTTTGAAAAGGTTTATAATGTTGAACAACAAACCTATTCCAACACCAATAGCAATAGGTTTGAAATTAAGCAAGGAGGACAGTAGAAATGAAGTAAACCCAACCCTATACAAAAGCATGGTTGGAAGCCTATTGTATTTGACTGCTACAAGGCTTGATTTAATGTAAGTGGTAAGTCTTAATTCTATGTTCATGGAGAAACCTAAGGTCACACACTAGCAAGTAGGAAAGAGAATCTCGAGATATGTTAATGGCACCATTATGAAATTTTGTATAGAACATCTACTGAATTTGAGTTGGCTGGTTACACTGACAATAATTGGGTAGGTAGTGTAGATGATGAGAAGAGCATATCAAGATATCTATTCCACATGGGTTCAGGAGCTATTTCATGGGAATCCAAGAAGAAGCCCATTATTTCTCTCTCCACAACTGGAGTTGAGTATATAGTAGCAAATATAGTTGCATGTCAAGCTATTTGACTTAGAAGAATCCTAGAAAATTTGAATGAGGAATAAGAAGATGGTACAACAATTTATTGTGACAATGTCTCCTCAATAACCTTGAAAAAGAATCTAGTCTTCCATGGATGAAGCAAGCACATTTAGATCTGCTACCATTTAATGAGGGAGTTGGTAGAACATGGAGAGATCGAGCTTCAGTTCTACAGATCCAAGTAGTAGCTTGTTGATATTTTCACTAAGGAACTGTCAAAATATTGCTTTAAATGCCTAAGAGATAGGCTCAACATCATACATAGCTTCGGAGGATTGTAGCTTTGGAAAGGAATAGCTCCAGAAGTTTATCTCCAGAAAGATAGTTTGAGAATAACTCCAAAGAGTCAGCTCTGGAAGATCATCTTCAGTATAACTCCAAAGAGTTAGCTCTAGAAGATCAACTTCAGTATAGCTCCGAAGGTTCAGCTCTAGAAATACATAAGAGCTATGAAGGTTCAACTCTGGAAAGACATAAGAGCTCCGAAGGTTCAACTTTGGAAGGTCAAAAGAACTTTTGGGGGTTCAGCTCCAAATAAACAGTATCAGAAGAGCTCCAGAAGTTTCAAAACAACTCCAAAAGTTATAGATCAACTTTGGAGGTTTAAGCTTTGGAAGTTTTAGTTTAGCTCCAGAGATTGGGTCTAGAAGGATAGCTCCAGACGGATAGCTCCAGAAAGATGACTATGGAAGTTTAGCTCTGAAGAGTAGCTTCGGAAAGAAAATTATAGAAAGACACACATGATCATATATGCGTAAAGGATCAACATTAAGGGGGAGTGTTAGAAAATCATAAACTTGAGCAGCTTTTGCATTGAATGCAAACTATCAGGTGATCCTTTTGGAATTTGTTTTCCTCCCATCACCTCGAACACCATGTGACATAGTTAATGCTAATTGGTAGGAAAGTTATTGCTAGTAGGTAAGTTTGAATCAAGCAAGAATGTTTGGAAAGGCAGAGAAAAGACAAAAGGAAAGAATGAACCATTGAGTTTGTGGTTTTTGGCATGCAACAATAGTAGCAAAGAGGAGAAGAAGAGTTCATTGCAAAAACAATAGGAGAATATTGTAGGCATACAATGCAAAGCTTCAAAAAGGGAGAAAGTGTAGGTGGCTCCAGACAGAGCAGCACCTCTAGAAAGGAACTACAGACAACTCCGGTAAGTGTAAGCAGCTTCAAAACACTACAGGGAGGGCTAGAAAGAAGTAGACATAAAACAATTTTGGATAATCCAAAAATGCAAGGAAGTTTTTTGTGTTAAAGAAGAATCAAAGCAACATCGTTGTGTTTGTAATTTTTTTGATGTATAATTTTTTTCAATAGAAATACAAATCTTTGTTTTGTTTACTTTGTTTTGGCCTATTTGTCCCCATTTGTTTGGTTTTTGCCCATCAATTGCTAGACTCAAGAGGGTTTTTTTCTTAGTTTCAATTTCTGTATTCCTTGCGTTGAAAAAGCTTTAGCCCTCCTTCGATCAGTGGAGCTTTTGGTTTGTTTTTCCATGTTCACTGGAACAACATTGGGTTTTGTACCTGAATCGAGGCCGACTTCCCTTTGGGAGGAAGATTGTTATTCTGTGGATGCTCTCCTTAAAGATTTGTCCTTTTACCAATTTCCATTTCACTCCTACCACAAATCACTCTCATTGTCATTCTGATTGAAATTTTACTATGTAAATTTGCACCGAGATTGTTTTTAGTCAGATAATTGCTTGGGAATACTAATATATAAGTTAAATAACATATTATTATTTTTTTATAAATAATCTTTAAAAAAGTATTGCAAATTTAAAACTAAATTGAATCTCTTGAGATCAAAGCAGTTTGTTGGAGAAAACACGTGTACACTCACACGCCATATCTACTCATTGTGCCTGCACTCTTTTTGAGTCCCATTGGTGGTTCTTGACCACTGAGCATTTACTTTATGGAGATATTATAAAATAATTTGAACACATTAGTATATGCTTTTCCGAACAAGGCACTCACACCCTACGCTCCCTACACATTGCATTATGAAGCTCAGTGCATGCTAAGGCTGATCATGTTTTCTTGTTTGATATGTAGCAAAGTTTTGTTGATTAAAAAGCGAACAAACCATCTTTTAGTGTCAACTTTAGCCGTGCACGCCACAGTATATCCAAGCTTTTTTAGTTGTACATGTCATTGCCCTACAAACAAGCAAATTATATGGAAGGCAGTTTGATAAGTTCTCTAATAATAAAATTGTTAAACAGCTCATAATTTAGCATTTCTACTACAACTATAAACAATAAGGCCTGATATATAATGGTAGCTAGAAACAAACATCTCTGATAAAAAGATAAGGGTGAGAGAAACACAGGGTTTGCATGATCTTAGTGGTGGTGGTGGTTGTATATATGATGACACATCCTTTAAAAAATATTGATTTCTCTCTCCGGTTTTTGAGAAATCCAACTCTATATGTACAAGTGTGTAAACACTATAAAGTATTGATTTATTTGAGTGACAGCTATTCAGTGGTGGAGAAGAATCCATTGAGGTGTCAAGTAAGGCTGTTCTAAAATGTAGAAGAGAATGAAAGAGCAGAAAGATTTAATGAAAAAATAAACTGCAGACATTATGGCCACGGAACCAGAAGAAAACAGCTTTTCTACTCACAAGTCTGCACACAAAATTGACAACGGTATATAAATTTTTCCATTTCATTTCTACTGGCATTTCACTAAGTTGCCTTGCCTTTTATAGACTGTTAAATATTGTTTATGTTGTCTGTTTTATAGCCTTTTATAGACTGGCATTTCATATATATTGTTTATGTTGTCTGTTTTATAGAGAGAAATTTTCAAGTTCTTTTTTTTGTTGTGATGGTTTTCAGATTCATGGCAGAAAGTGGGACTGATGTTAGTTACAAGTTTCAACTGTGTGTACATTTTGGGATATTCAAACCTCATTCTAGTGCCTCTAGGATTGGTCTGGGGAATTATTGGCATGGTTGTTTTAGGTGCTTTCTCACTCTATGCCAATTTGCTGCTTGCAAATTTGTATGTTATAGATGGCCAGCGCTTTATCAGATACAGAGAATTAGTTGGTCATGTATTTGGTAAGTACTTAAACGTTTACCCTTGTCATATAGATTATATACAGATCTATATGACTTGTTTCCTATGCAACTGTAAGCTATTTTCTGCAAAACTGGCAGTGGTGGGATTGTATATTATTTACTCATGTATTATTAATCATGCAGGGAAGAAAATGTACTACATCACCTGGGCTCTACAGTTTGCACATATCATACTCAGCAATATGGGGTTCCTACTACTTTCTGGGAGAGCTCTTAAGGTACTCCATTTCCTATGCCTTTTAGCATATATAAATCCAACAATAAGGCAGAACTTTCAATTAGAATTTCTCTCCACCCAACTGTCTAAAACTGTGAGGACAATATAGCTTGTATAGTTTGAAGGCTTTTGTCTTTTTGTTGTAGTTTGGAAAGGCATGAAAGTTAATTTGTATTATATGGATAAACTGCATTATAACAAAAGTCATTGTGGAAAATAAAAATCTATAGTTACTTTTAAGTACTGAAATATGATGCCATTAATCCTATCGCTATCAACAGTGTTTAATGCTTAATCCCTTACTATAACGGTTGATGATACAGGATATCATTTTGGAACATAACAACAAATGGGTGGCACTAAAACTTCCTGAGTTTATCATAATCTCAGGATTTACATACTTCATTTTTGCCTTCTGGGTACCACATTTGTCAGCCATAGGCATGTGGTATGGAATTTCAATATTCTTTACCGTTTGCTATATTGCAATCTCAATGATAATATCAATCAAAGATGGTATGGATGTGAATTCTAACCTCTTCTTTTATCTAAATGTTTTTATTTGTTTTTAGATTTGTAGCTTGAGGTAAATTTGCTACAACCTTCTAAGAACATCCACTTCTCCAGCAGGTAAATCTGGATCCAAAGACTACAGCATACCAGGACAGAAAGAAGAAAAGATTTTCAATGCATTAGGAGCCATAGCAGCCATTGTGTTTGCAAATAACTCTGGCATGCTACCTGAAATTCAGGTGAGAATTATTTCAATATCTTTGCTTTGATTTTTGTTTCTTTAACTTCATTTTTTTCTTGGTTATTAAACTACTCATCTTTTGGGGTATAAGATTCATTGTTCTAGTTGTGGTATCCTCCACATATAGTAAGTGGAATTCAATTGTTCAATGCAAATACCTCCTTTCTCCTTGTTTATTTATAGTAATTTTGCATTGACAAGAATTTCCATTAAAAATAGAGGGTATGACTAACTTTAAACTTTCTGTCATCCTGCAGGCTACATTGCAACGACCAGCAATACAAAATATGCGCAAAGCCCTCTACTTACAATTTACGTTTGGAATTGCTATATACTACATGGTGACCATTGTTGGATACTGGGCATATGGATCCTCCATCTCAGACTATATGCTAGGTGACTTTATAAGTGGTCCTAAATGGGCTAAAATTTTGGCAAACATTAGTGTCTTCTTACAGACTATAGTATCACAACATGTAAGTTCAAGGTCCATTCCTTTCAAAAAGGTAACCTGATACACCCACACCAAGGTCACTCGGTAAATACTACAAGAATAATAAAATAATGGATGTTGTGAAGATTTAATGCACTGCATAATCATTAAACAGATTGGATAGTATTCAAGTGTCAATGTTTGGGTGGCAATCGTTGGCTTTGGAACTCTCATATACTCTAGGTGATATGTGATGAATGACTGCCTTGCTATGGTTACAGATATTCTGTGCTCCAGTGCATGAGGCTCTTGATACCAGATTTTCTAGGCTGGATGAACATGAGAGTTCTACACACAACCTCATAATTCGATTCATACTTCGTGCACTTTTCTTTACATTGAACACGCTTTTTGCTGCTATGCTTCCCTTTCTAGGGGACTTCGTAACTTTGGTGGGCTCACTCACCCTTGTTCCTTTGACATTCCTATTTCCACCCATGGTATTCCTTAAGGTAATTCTTATCACTATGCATCAAAATTTTTATAACCCATGCTTAGTTAGAATAATCTCTTTTGTAGGAATGGATCTAATCACCTGTGTTTAATCTTACAGGTGAAATGGTGCAGGATAAGTTCATGGGAAAAATTATGGCATATTTTCACTGTTGTCTTATTTGGGCTTGTGACACTTGGGAGCACCATATCATCTATTCGGCTGATAATAATAAATGCCAAAACATACCATGTATTTGCAAACGCATGATACATGTTCAAGATAATAAAATGTGCTTTACCAGTCAACAAGAATGTTCAAATTTGATAGCATTGACAGAGCAAATTTTCGGCGAAATCTGAACTATCATTCCATGGATAGAGCAAAAAGGCCGAGAACCCAAAATAAGCAGGGTTTGTGGAGAATTAGCTACACATTGTTGAGTGTTTTTGGAGTGGAAATATTTTAAGTAGAACAAGCAAGTTGTATTGTTGTTGAACTGATATCTTTGTATTTAAATGGGGTTCTGGGTGTCAACCATGTAGTCTAATCAGCTACATCTTTTTCGAGTTGTTCAAAAATACCCAAAAAAGTTAGATCTAAATATGTACACAAAGGTACCTATTACCGATCGCCTTATGTGTCACCATATGATTGGTTGTTTCTTTGATGTGATGTGGGAAGTGTATTGTTACACATATATATGTGCACATGTATTGGTTTCTTATTAAATTTTTATTAGTATATTGTTTCTCAACTACTATTAAGGGTTGTGCTACTTGTAGTTATTTGTTTTTGTTTTTGTTTTTTCCCTTGGTTGTAAAAGGGTTGGACATTTTCAAAAACCCACTCTTTACCATTTACCAAACAATATTTAAAATCAAATCTATTATGAAAAAATATAATATATATTTTTTAATATTATAATTAAATCTATTATATTTAAAAAATATAATATTTATATTTTTTTAATATTAAAATTAAATTTTATAGTGAATGACATTTTTTTTCTATTTTTTAAAATCTAGTGATTACATTAATATATATATTTTTTTATTAATACATAATTTTTAAAAAAGATATAAAAAAAATAAAATATGGATGAAATGAAGCGATTTAAAGGCTGTTTTTAATCAATATATAATTTTTTAGACAAAGATGTTGAAATGGAGAAAATATATAAAATAAATAATTAAAGATATATGTCTATTTTATTTACAAAGATATTGATGAAATATGGAAAGATATTTGATGAAATGGGGTGATTAAAGGTTTTTCTAATCAATAGATAAATTTTAAATAATTTGAAATGAAGAGAGTATAAAACAAATAATAATGTGATATATGTTTATTTTAAATAATTAAAATTTTTAACTAAAAGTGATGTTATTTGAAAATTAGGAAAATTTATCAAATATAAATAAATAATCAAATAAAAATATTTAAATAATCAAATAACAATATATAATAAAATAAAATATTTAAGAATGTTAGGCCTTCAAATGTTATTTGAGAATTAGGAAAATTTATCAAATATAAATAAATAATCAAATAAAAATATTTAAATAATCAAATAACAATATATAATAAAATAAAATATTTAAGAATGTTAGGCCTTATTGATTTGAAGGTCAAGCTCTCTTTGTGCTAGGGTCTTCGTAGAAGATTTTTGTTGCAAAATAAATTTCAACTCTTTAATGCAAGAGGACAATTTGCTTTGCACAATTCATGGTCAAAGCTTGTGCTTTGGATGACGTGGGTACTAGTAGGGATGTATTTGGTGCTCCTAATGGTGTTACCCCCTTAGAATGCGTCTCTCATGGGCCGATAGAGACCTTAGGAAGAGTCGCGTTTGTGGTTGAAGGTGGTATTTATTTTGTTAGAGATGTTGAAGAAAATGTGTTTGGATAGGTGGAAGGACAAAGGTTTGGAGTAGAAGACTCTACTCTCCCTCACTTAGCATTTAGGATTTAGAGGTGGGGTTCTAAGACCCTCTTGCTAATGTAGTTCCTGATGGAGGTCAATTTGGGGTCTTATTTGGGACAACTGTTGCTCCTTCCTAGGTTGTGGAAGAGGGACATAATCATCTACTCTTTATTCCTGATTTACATTGATAGATTTGTTGTTAGGTTCAAGGATTCTCTTATTTGGAGATTTTGTAGAAATCATCCCAATGTTGATGTGGTTAGAAGATGGGCTCTTCATACATGGAAGATCAGGGGATAGGTGACGATTGTGTCCTTGATGAATGGTTTCTTCCTAATATCATTCATGAACCCTAAAGATTACATAAGGATCCTATTGAAAGGCCCTTTATTTATTAGTAAGAATGAATTATATTTCAAAAAGTGGTTATTGGGATTCAACCCTAAGAAAGATCGCATCAACAAGTTTTTGGTCTGGGTTAGGTTGCTTGGACTATCTCTAGAATATTGGGATGACGAGATCTTTATGGGCATAGCCAACTCTTTTGGGTAGTTGATTAGGTGGATGCGGTCACCAAATTTAGGAAACAATTATTGTTTGCAAGATTTTGCATCTATGTGGACATTGATAAGGTGCTCCCTTCTTAGATTTCCTTATCCTCTAAATTGAGAAATTGGGTGTAGTAGCTAGTATTTGAGAATTCTATGGTTGTTTTCCACTGTTGCCATAAAGTGGGTCATGTGGAAGTGGAATGCCAGAGAAATTTCTAGAGGAAAAGAGAAAAAGATTCATCTTCCCTTCCATTCAATGGGGAGGTGGTTGAACCTTTATTGGGTGTGGATAATTGTAAGACCCCTTCCCCTTTTGAGGATATGCCAAAGGAGGTAAGGAGAGGGAAAGACCCTAAGGATTGTAGTGATGTGGCAAATACCTTGATTATGTTGGGAAGAGATAAAAGAGAATTGGTGTTGGGAACTTCATATGGCTCTTTGGTTCCTTTCAACTCATGAAAAAAAGGGAGATTTATTCAAAATGATTTCAACATCAGGGAAAAAATGATTGAGATAACTCAAATATCTTTGGAGCAGTATGTATTCAAACCACTATGATTCATTTTCTTGGTTGATTATCTAAGTTTGAGTTCCACATTTTTATTAGATGTTTGTTGATGTTGTGCGATCATAGTGCTACTTGTTTCCTATTGTTACACTTTGTTTTCTTATTTTGCTTCATTGTCTCATCTCTCTTTGTACAAGGGTTTGGGACCTTTCAAAAACCCACCTTTCTATTAATATAAAAAATAATATAATACCATTAAAATATTCATTGACCCATGTGATACTAAACAACTTAAAATTTAAGGTCAACACTAGTTTACAACAAGCTTTGAGCTAAAAATGCAAGTTTATATGTTGCTCTTTAAATGGTTAAGATTTCATTATCATCAATGATTATATATGTTTTGAAATAGTATAGATTTTATTGTTACAATTTGAAATTTGAGTAGCAATTTAAATTGCATAATATAGTATTTAACTTTAAATGTAATAAAGTTTTTGAAATATAATATCTATTATATGTTGATGCAGGAGCATCTGGGTCCACAAGCAATCCCACATGACCTAAAAATATTTGTATGTTTTAATATCTCTATTTTTGCTTTGTGTTTGTTGTTCTTGGCATCTCACTACATCAAAAAACTTCTAGTCTAATCAAATTTGCAGAAGTGAAGATTTTGCTTGGATGTTTAGCTAGCAATTTCACCAAAATAATTAATTTTGAAAATCTATGAAGGTTGGAGCCAAACCATTTTATAGGAGTTTTCATAATTGTATTTCACTCAATGTGGTAACTTTTCATGGTAGGATTCTTTACCAGTTAGGAGAAATTAAAATTCTTTGTTGTCATCTGATAGATTATGGAAACAATTAATTATGAAGCTGCGCAAGAGCTAGAGTAAAATGGTTTTACATGGAGTTTCAAGAGGTGATTTCATGCTATATGGCTATTTTTTAGGTAAATATGTGCCCAGTTGAAAGTTACACAAAATTTCATTTTATGGCATCTTGTGCATCTTGTCGAAGTTATGCAAGAGTTAGTATACCAGCTGTCAAAGGTCACATTGCCATCACAAAGATCGAGGGATTTGGAGCAAAATAGTAAATATCATTTGTTTTTCCATTTAAAGTCACCTATTTCTATTACAAAATAAAAAATCAAAATGAAATGTTTTGGAGGCACCAATAACAAGCAAGAGGCATAAAAGCATTTTGTTATAGATTAAAAAATAGAGGCATTTTGAAAGAGAGATATTCGGCTAGATATTAAAGCATTGGAAACCAAGAGGAAAGATAGGTTTGGGTCGCCATAATGTAGAAGCCACTGGAAATGAGAGAAAGGCCACCCAAAGTAGAGTAGTGGCATTTGAAAAGAAGGCACAAATATAATTTTGAGGCCACCAAAAAGGATATGGAGAGTTGTCCACCCAAGAAGAGGATGTGGGGAGAGAAAAGGGAAAGAGAAGGCATTGGAAAATGAGGAGATAGTTGCTTAGAAAAGCAGAGAGAATTCTGTCCATGAAGAGGCATTGAAATTTGAAGGAATTGGAGTTTTAAAGCTATAGGAGATGTTGTAAGATGATGTGGCTTTTTAAAATGTCTGCCATGTATGTTGTTTGTTATTTCAAACAGCTAATAAAATAATGAAGAATTTATGTTTGTCATTATTTTCTTCTGTTGCATAGAATTTTGTGTTTGATTATGCTAGGCTATGAGGATTGACAACTCCATTGGGGTTTCTCGATCTTCAATCTACATCATATGTGCATTGTATATTTAATTATTTATTATATATACTTTAATATAAACATTTTAAATTTAAGCTTTTTTTTATGTTAATAGGGTGGTGTCACAATGGAAACATCTTTATGGTTAATTGATTGAGGATGAGTATGTTTGTTTCTTCAACCTACCTTCTTCTCTTCTTACTAGAAACTTCAAAAAAATCTCTTTTCTACAAGTTTTTAATACAAATGTGTTTTCCATTATATTAGATATGGCTAAAAAATTGTGCCTTGTAGAATTACTTCTATAATTGAAAAATCTATATATTTATTTCTATAAAATTATTTTTACATTAGTTAGAAATATTAGTTCATGACAACATATATAGTTTTTAATAAACCATGATCTTTATGTCAATAGACATGTTGTCACAATGGAAGTGGCTCTTATATTGAAATTATGATTAATTGGTTGTAAATAACTATGTTTATTTACTAAGTAAAAAATCTATTTTTACAAATATACATTCTTAAAATGTGTCACATTTTAATTAAACTAATATGTTTTTTTACTTTTCATTTAAGAAACAATTAACATAAACATAAAGCAAATTAAGTAAATGTTAATCCAATAAATACTAAGAGAATGATAAGTTATGCTTTTGAAATGATAGAGGAGGAGAGGAGAAGTGTTCTTTGACGAAATTTTGATGTAGAGAAAAACTATTGCTAATTTACAAGTTGATTTTGTGCCGGAAATTATAGAATTATGTAGTGTGTAGAATTTATAGGAATGTAGTCTAGAACAAAAACTAGACTTTCATAGTAGTAGATTATGTTCCTTTAGAGATCATATGATTGTTGCAAGTATGTTCCTAACCGGTGTTGTCATTGATATCAACATATCTGTGTTGTCATTAACCTGTCAAATGTGCTCTTGTTTTCATTAAGACAGATGCTTTGTATTGGCCTAAATAAGTGTTGCAGTTGATGAGTAAGTGATCCTGATATTAAGTTTCCAAGTGCTTTTGAAAAAATTTGCTCCTCCAGTGGAAACAGTGTATAGAAGAGTATCCTGGTTTATAGCAGAACAGTCTAGAAGATTGCTCTGCATTTCTTGTAGAATGCATATCTTTGTCTACAGATTGGAATTTATTTAGAGGCATGTCTGAAGATGCTATATCTCAAGTTTGAGCCTCCGGTATGAGATTTGAGAGAGTTTTGTTCACCAGAGTAAACACTATTTTTCTATGCATTCAGTGGTGACAGGGAGAAAGTATTTTGCTCTGCATTCCTCTTCATTGAAGTATTTTGGTCTACAGTTCTGGAATTAATTTTTTAGTGTTGATAAGTACCTTCAACTCCAATGGTTCATGATTTGGTTTTCCACAAGCTGTCTTTTCTCTATGACAGTAGCTGACAGTGTTGTTTATGTGCTCCGGTTTAAAGAATCTTCTTGACAGAATGGTTAGAGATTGTGCAGTTGTTTCTGGTGATTACTATGTGCTTTTGGATGTCTCTTGATTATGTTCCTACCTTTGGATTGGTCCGCAAAGAGAAATTTGGATCGTGGATGAAGTCTGTTCTTTGAAGACCTAGTGTTAACACTAGTCTTGGCCAACTTGGTTGTTTTCACTTCTTGTGGAGATGCATTGAAGATTGTGGAAGTGTGTTGTGGTGTAGAAGATTACATTTGAGTCCCAGCTAGTGCATAACATGATCTGCATACATCTTTTCCTTAGCTAGTCTTGTTTAGGTCCAGACCTATTTCTATTTATGTTTGTAATTTTGACCTTAGAGATTGTTCCAATGGTTGATGAATGTAATGCCGACCTTGATGTACATTCCAAGGTTGATGAATTGTATAAAAACATGTAATGTAGTTGCAAAAAAGATCTCTGAATGTGAAAATGAAAAGATAAGGTAAGAAGTGTAAGAAGAACAGAGTAGAGGAGTTATATTGTGCTTCAATGGAACTAAACTCAGGCATGGAGTAGATGCCACCAAATCAGTTCACCATTCTTTGGCAGTGAGCCTCCCCTTGGCAATGAGCCTCAACTTTTATAGTGAACATTTTGGGCAGTGAGCCTCTATTTTTTAGTATTGCTATAACACATATATCTTTGTGGGCTAACACCCACTGTAGTTTTTCCCTTATAGGGTTTTCCACATAAAAAATCTAGTGTCTCATGTGTCTCATGTGTTATTGTGTTGAGCTTCTTATTTCATGCTTTCATGGTTAAATCTGAATAATAGTAAATGAGTGTTTGATGTGTTGATGTTCATAAGTGTTCAAAGTTTTAGGGACAATTGATTCACCCCCCCTCTTAGTTGTCTGGTGCATTTTAACAATTGGTATCAGAGCAAGGTTCCTCAGGAGTAATCCTAACAGCTTGCGGTAGATACATGATGTCTTACAAGAAGGAAGATCCACAGTTTGATGGAACAAATTATGCTCTCTGGAAGGTGCAAATGAAAAGTCATCTCCTTTGCCTTAGATATAGAGTATGGAAACTGATAGAGAAAAAGTATACCATGCCTCTAAATGGTTTGACAACTGAAGATGAAATCAAAGAATATGAGTTGAACATAAAAGACAAAAATGCTTTGCTAAGTGTCATGTCTAACACAGAATTGATAAAGGTCATGGATTTGGAAACTGCTCATGAAGTTTGGGAGAAGATAAAAAATTTGTATGAAGGAGATACGTCTATAAAAAGTGCCAAATTGCAGGGTTTGAAAGCAAAATATGAGAGTTTGAAGATGAGCGAAGATGAGAACATAACAACCTACATGCAAAGAGTTGATGAAATTGTCAATGGAATAAAAGGAATGGGAGGAACTATTGATGAGAAGGAAGTTTCAACATAATGAAAATTCTTAGGTCATTACCTAAGTCCTACAGTCACAAGGTAGCTGCAATTGAAGAAGTAATGACTGTGAAGGATGTCTCTAAGGACCAATTACTTGGAAAGATTACATCCTTTGAAATGAGAGAATTTGATGATGCTTTTCTAAAGGTTAAAACTGCTTTCAAATCCATCACTTCAGAGAAGACTTCCAGAGCTGAGAAGTACATAGTGGAATCTGATGATGACCTTGATGAAATTGAAGCCAACTTTGTTGACAAACTACAAAGAGGCTCTGTTAAGTATAAAGGCAAATTACCTTTCAAATTTTTTTCATATGGTAAGGTTGGTCACTATGCTTCTAGATGTCCTGAAAGAATTGAAAGGAATAGAAAAAGATTTGAGAGTAAACCTAGAGCTTCAAAGAAATGCTACTATGTTAGAGACATTGATGATGAAGGTGTAACATATGATGAATTTGATGATGCTAATACTAATGCAAATGAGTGCAAATGAGTGCTTGTTTATTGCTATTAAAGAAGAACCTAAGACTACTAATCCTACTAGCTGTGTAAAGGAGGAAAAACCACTGGAGGAAAGTGTTTTGGCTATTTAGGTGGAGAAAGATTAGGATGAATGGATTATTGATAGTGGATGTTCACATCACATGATCGGTGACAAAAGTAAGTTTGTGAGTTTGAAAAAGTATGATGGAGGACTGGTTAGGTTTGGAGATAATGTAGTTGGTAAGATTTGTGGGAAAGGATTGATTTCTTTTGATGGAAAGTACAACACTGATAATGTCTTATATGTGAAGGGTTTAAAGCATAATCTTTTGAGTGTTGGTTAGATGTGTGACAAAGGATATGATCTGAGATTCAAAGATAATGGATGTATGATCATGGAAAGCTTTGGAACAATTATTGCTACCAGTAAGAAGACCAGAGGTAACATTTACCAAGTAAGAGGAACTAATGATTACTATTTATTGGCTCAGGCAGATGAGAGTTGGTTGTGGCATAGAAGGATGTGTCATATAAACTTTGATAATTTGGTGAAGATAAGTTCAGGTCAGACTGTGAGAGATTTACCAAAGCTTGTGAAACCCACCAATACCATTTGTAAGGAATGTCAGTTGGGGAAGCAAACAAGAACTAATTTCAAGAGCAAAGAGCAATTTTTTGCTGGCTTGCTGGATCTAGTGCATACAGATCTCTGTGGTCCTACAAGGGTGAGAAGTCTAAAAGGTGACAGGTACTTCATGTTTCTTATTGATGATTATTCTAGAATGACTTGGGTTACTTTTCTAAGAGACAAATTAGAAGCCCTAGAGAAGTTCAAATCTTTCAAGGCAATGGTTGAGAATGAAATAGAACTAAAAATCAAATGCTTGAGGTCTGATAGAGGAGGTGAGTTCACATCAAATGAATTCAACATTTTCTATGAAGAGCAATGGATAAAGAGACAGTTGTTTGCACCTAGGACTCCTCAGCAGAATGGAGTTGTGGAAATAAAGAACATGATAGTTCAAGAGGCTTCTAGGACAATGATGAAGGAAGTAGATCTGCTAGAAGTTTTCTGGAAAGAAGCTATACATACTGTTGTCTACATTCAAAACATAGTTCAAATGAAAGATAATGGTACTAAAACTCCTTATGATTTGTGGTATGGAAGAATTCCTACAGTAAAATATTTCAAAGTTTTTGGAAGCAAATGTTGTATTAGAAGAGAAGAAGATCTAGGGAAGTTTGACACAAGGTGTGATGAAGTAATCTTCCTTGGATACTCTACCAAGAGTAAGGCCTACCGGTGCTACAACAAAACGCTGAAAAAGATTTTTGAGAGTGCAAATGTGAAAGTGGATGAAGACAAATGAAGAACAACAGATATGAATGGCTATGAATCAGATGAACCTGTTCTCATAGTAAATGAGAAGAAAGAGGAATAGGAAGACAGTCAAGATGAAGAAGAGATGGCTACAAAAACTATAGTTAAGACTCCTAGGAATGTAAGGATCAATCATTCAGAAGATCAAATTATTGGAGACAAAAGCAAAGGAGTATTGACAAGGAAAAGAGCTGTGGAAGAACAAGTTAAATACTATTTGCTTTCTAAAGTTAAACAAAAAATTGTGAATGAAGCCTACAATGACAAAAATTGGGTAAAGGCCATGAAGGAAGAACTAATGTAGATAGAGAAGAATGAAACTTGGGAATTAGTTCCTAGACCTGCTGATAAAAATGTTATTGGAACCAAATGGATTTTTAGGAACAAGCTAAATGAAAATGGAGAAGTTGTAAGGAACAAAGCAAGGCTTGTGTGCAAAGGATATTCTCAAATTGAAGGAATAGATTTTGAAGAGACTTTTGCTCTAGTGGCTCAGATTGAAGCAATCAGAATATTTTTGGCATTTGCAGCTCACAAAGATTTCAAAGTGTATCAAATGGATGTAAAGTCTGCATTTCTGAATGGTGAGTTGGAAGAGGAAGTTTACATTGAGCAACCGAAAGGATTTCAATTATCAGACCAAGGTAATATGGTTTGTAGGTTGAAGAAAGCTTTGTATGGACTTAAGCAAGCTCCTAGAGCCTGGTATGCAAGGTTGGATAAGTACTTATTGCAATTAGGGTTTAATAAATGTACTGCTAATAGTAATCTCTATTTCAATATTAATGGTGATCAAATTTTGATTATTGAAGTCTTTGTTGATGACATTATCTTTGGAGGAAATGAAGGTATGTGCATGAAATTTGCTAGTGAAATGCAAAAAGAGTTTGAGATGTCTATGTTTGGTGAGATGAATTTCTTTTTAGGTCTACAAGTTACTCAATCAGATAAAGGAATCTTCATATCCCAATCTAAGTATGTGAAAGAGTTGTTGAAGAAGTTTGGAATGAAGGACTCTAAACCAGTATGTACTCTCATGGTGATTGGTTGCAAGTTGAGTAAAAATGATGAATCACCTAAGACTGATCACAAAAGGTACAGATCCATGATTGGAGGATTACTTTATCTAACTCAATCTAGACCTAATATAATGCATGCAGTATGTCTTGTGGCAAGATTTCAAGAAGATCCTAGAGAATCACATGTGATGGCAGTCAAGAGAATCTTGAGGTATTTGAAAGACACATTAGATCATGGCTTATGGTATCCAAAGGATAATGATTTACTCTCAGTGCTTATATAGATGTAGATTGGGCCAGAGTTGTTGATGACAGAAAGAGTACAAGTGGAGGTTCTTTCTTCCTGGGGGTTAAAGCAAGAAGTTGAGTATACATTTCGTGGAAGTTTTCCACGGATGAAAAATATCGCTTGGAATGGGAGCCCAAGCCAAAATAGGTTCCCATTTACGATCAGGCACCTGAAACTAAAATGGGCACCTATTATGGAATGGGTACCTGTTTTAAACGGGCACCCATTATGGAACAGGTACCCATTTTTGAAAAGTATGTTTTTTTTAGAAAACAAGTCTGCAGCTTCATTTTAACAACTACAGGTCGTGGAAGACTAGGGAGAACGATGCCAAGAATGGGTACCGCATTGGATGACCCCATTTTCCACCTTCAAAGTGTCTCTGACTCCTTAGATTGATTAACCAGTGCCCCAAGTTGGTTGCCCATCCATTCCTATGAATTTTGATTGTTTTTGCTTTGTATTTTGTTGTTTTTGCAATGTTAAACTATATATATTCAACCTCAAATCGAAAACAAGTAAAACCTAATGCATAAACTATAAAAATTTAATTCAGAAATGGTAAACCCTATTTCACAAAGACTAAACTATAAAACCCTAATTCATAAACTAGGGTTTCATAAACTAAACTGACCTATTCTTTAAAACATGAATGACTTATTAAACCTAAACCTGAAACCTAGAAACTTCACTTTATTATGTTTAAATCTTTAATTTAAACATATGGACATATATATAATATTTGTACAAACAGTTATGGCCACATGACAATGCCTCCATGAACTACTTGGTTCGATAGAACTTAGATAGGGTTTCTATCATATAGGCTTAACAATAAACCTTTAGGAATGATATTTCAAAATCATTTGAAATAGTTTAGGGGAGAGGACCTAGTAGTTGAGCACCCTAACTTCACGCCTCTGAAAATCATACGTGGAAATTTTGAATCACTCCAAAAAATTTACAGTAGCTTACTTGGCAAGGCCCATGCTTATAAGGTTTCAAGGCCACATCATCAAATATGATGCCACATCAACACATGTAATGGCATGATTCTTCCAATTTATGACTCCATTTTTCCATGGTGTGTAGTGAATTGTGTGATGAAATGTGATTCCATAATTAATAGAAAATTGTTAAAACTCTATGAAGATACGCTCACTTCATTTATTATGCTAAAGAAATTTGATCTTTAATCCCTTTTCATCCTTTAGCCCTCATCCATTTAGGAGACTATAGTAGATACTATTGTTTGCATTCTATGTATCTCTTCCTCCCTAGTCTACATCCTAAAATTATAAGCAATGATTTGATAGTATGAGGATAGCATGTCTTTGTCATCTTTATTGACCATTAGACTTGCCACCTTTGTAATCCTAGACCTAGAAGCATACAATCTAATAGACAAAAGAGTTCTAGTCTTCTCAAGCCAGGGAGCTTCAATCATCACCAATATGGAAGACATATGATCCTTTGAAAATTGTTTTATGGTCTACTTTGTTCTTTGAATGTTCACATAAAGCTAGGTTGGAACCAAGGAATTAGATGTATTTATAAGTTTTTTTCATGGGGTGGTGGGAAGGCCTATTCTTCTTGTTGCTCTACTAGATCCAACCTATTAGGCAATTTCTCCATTTCCTCCAATAACTTCTCCCCTTTAATTTTATATCTTCTATGGTGAGAGGATTTATAACATTGGATTTCTCCTCTTTATCCTTTTCATGGGGAGATCCTTTGACTTTTTCCTTTTCAACTTGGGCCTCTTCTTGGTTATCTCTTGGATGAATTATTCCTTCATGTTGCTCTTACTCCTTAATCAAGCTAGTTGCTTCACTTTTCTCCTTATCTTTCTTCTCAAAATATTCTTCTATTAAATCCTTAACAATTTTTTCAATGTTGGAGAGGGAGGGTAATGTTGGAGAGGGATGGTGGAGAGTTAGGAGGGGAAGAGAGAATCGACCTTGGAATAGAGGGCGTTAGAGAAGCTAGTTCTATAGTTCCTTCCTTATTACGTGAAGGCATGGAAATTGTAATGAATAGACATGGTTGAATCAATTGGAGGTGTAAGAATGGTTCTAAAAGAATGAGATTGGATAGGAATAGTAGATGTGGAAGCTTTGGGAATAGAGTCTTTCTAGACTAACATCCTAACCTTAGTGGAGATAGGAATAACTAGAGGAAGAATGGGCTGCATGGTTGGATCCTTTTGCATAGGAAGAGAGGATGGGAGTTCAATAGTGGAAGGTTTCTAAGGAGGTGGCTTGGTTGTCCCTCTCATCTTCTTCCTTAAAGGAATTTCTTATTCCTCTACATCTCCTTATGCTCCTATAGTTTTTAGGTCTTATATGTTTTCTTGGCCTTTTGACTAGGAATAAATTTCTTCCCTTTAGAGGCCTCCTCCTTAAAATATCAAGACTATTATCCTCAAGAGCATTATCTAGTCTTTCAATATGAAGAATACTTCATGTCTTTTTGATGTTGTGGAATGAAAGGAACTCTGAATTTAATCATCTATTAAGACCTTTAAGACTTTATAGCTTATAGTGGGTAAAGATAAAACTAAGTGCTTTTTGTTGAGGTGTCAAATAGTTCCCCAAAAAAGAGGGTGGACCAATAGGTGTGCATTAAGTTATGTTTTGTTGGTGGGTTGATACAACATGTATGATTAGTTATTTAGTCATTAAATTTTTAGTAGTTATAGTACAACACTAATAAGCTTAAAGTCAGAACTACTCTACTAAACTTTTAAAAATATTGGGCATTAAATGCACATATATTATCTCACCTACTAGGTCTTTTCCCCTATATCTAGACCTTGAACTAGTTATACATGCTATAGGCTTATTCTTCAATCTTCATGGCTTTTAATGTTCTTGATGAGTCTCATATTCCTAATTTAACCATTTGTAAAACTCTTTTCATGAAGCTAAAAACCTACAAATTAGATAAGATAGGACCCTAATATCTTTTTGTAGACCTAACCTAAATGACTTATTAAACCTAAACCTAAAACTTAGAAGTAATTTTATTATGTTTAAATCTTTAATTTAAACATATATCCATATATCTATGACAACTTGACACTTAACACAGGGGTAAAGGGGACAACAACAATGGAAAAAATTTAAAATATTGTTGAGTGTACATAGGATGGGTTCAAAGATTGAATAAAATGAGACACTTAGGAAGGATAAACATAGATTAGGAACAAAATAGGATTTATGGTAACATGGCTAGATGGAATGACATTTAGGCTATATACAATAAACACATGACATTTAGGGTCTTATAGGTGAAAGGAAGCTAGGTGTGTGAAAATCACTTCCTAAACTAATCTAATGAGGGGAGAGGTATGCAAATTCTTTACAACCTTTACAATTGCAGAAATATGAAACATATATCAAAGATATTACAACAACAAACACAAAACAAGAATGTAGATAGAGAGAAGAAGACATAAGATGTACGTGGGGAAAACCTTTTCAGGTAAAAAACTCCACACTCTAAAACCTGCACAATGTATTATCTGAAACAATGGGTGTTTACAATACACTTGCAATGCAAGTTATCACAAGAGTCTTCAAATGTTGATTCTATAGTTATTCTGGCAGCATAACAGTACTTGTAAAAACACTATGCAACTACAACTCCAAACTATGCATTTTATAGAGATTACAAGGAAAATATTGGGAGCATCTTGGGATAGGCGTCCACCTTGGCCACATGGACATCATCCCACATCAAAGGACACTTGTCCTTGCTGAAAATGTATTCCTTACATCTGTCATACATGGCAGATTTGACTTTCCCAATATGGAGTGCTCTAGGCTAAAAATAGACTATGACAGATGCTCTTACGCATCTTACAATTGTCATAGATTTTCCCAAGATAACAACCTTTAATGTTGTAAGAGAATCTATCATATAATGCTAAATATAGCATATTCCTCTTACAACATGTCATAGCCCAACTTGGGCACCCAAAGATACCTTTCCCTCATGCAAAGATCCTCACCAGCACTTGTCATCACTTGTCATAGGAATCTCCAAACTTTGCCCTTACACATCATAGATTCTGTCATATGGAATATCCTCTTCCACATACCACAAGATGATGACACATGGCATATTAGTGCCACCTCAAATGGGATGCCCAAATCCATGTAGGTTTGACTTGACCATCCAAGTCACATTCCAAGAAAGATGATATGTCATCGTCCACCTCAACTAAGTGACCAAACTAAATGTGCAAGTAATTACAACATTAGGCAATAAATTAATATACAAATAAATAAATAATGCTAGGAATTTGTAAAGGTTGAGACACCTTAATTCCCAACATTCTCCTAGTTGTCGAACACCTTGCAAGAGCCAAAAGACATGACAAGATTTAACTGCTAGGGGCCAAGAAGCCCATAGACTTCAAACACCATCTGAACTTCTCTGTGCCCACTGGTTTCGTCATTGCATCTGCAACATTCTTAAAAGTGTCTACTTTCTCCAATATCACCTTCCCATCCTCTACCATATCTCAAACAAAATGAAATTGAACATCAATATGCTTTGTTTTGGCATGGAAAGTCAAATTCTTTGCTAAGCAAATCATACTTTGACTGTCACAACAAATAGTAATATGTCCTGCATCAACACCAATATCTGAACACAACCTCTTAAGCCAAATGGCTTCCTTACAAGCATGAGTTGCTTCCATATACTCAGCTTCTATCATGGACAAAGTAACCATAGGTTGTCGCTTACTCATCCAACTAATTGTACCACTGAACATAGTAAATGCATAAGCACTGGGGGATCTCCTGGTGTCAATGTTACCTAACCAATTAGAATCCACAAATCCTTGAATACATACAGAATGTGAAGGTCCTATAGGATGACCATGATAACATAGGAAATACTTAGAAGTACCCCGCAAATATCTAAACACTTGCTTAACTGCATCCCAGTGTACCCGTCTAGGATTAGCCATAAACTGACTAAGGACTCCCACTACTTGGGCAATGTCTGGTCTTGTACAAACCTTAGCATACATCAAACTACCAACAATACTAGCATAAGGTATTCTTCTCATATCCTTTGTCTCAGAAGGAGACTTTGGACAATCATTCACAGATAACTTTGTCCCCAATGAAATAGGAATGCTCAATGGTCTACAATCTACCATGCTGAATCTATCCAACACGGTCTTCACATACTTACTCTGGCTTAACCAAAGTTTTATGTTTTCTCTATCTCTTTTGATCTCCATTCCCATAATGTACCTGGCTGCCCCTAAGTTTTTCATCTCAAACTATGCTGACAACTGAGACTTCAAATCAAAAATCATATTCTTACCATTCCCAATCAGCAACATATCATCAACATATAGTGCAATAATGAGAATATGATCATTGTCAAACTTATAATACACACAATGATTTGATTTCAATCTCATATATCCAATCGAAAACACAAAGGCATCAAATTTCATGTACCACATCCTAGGAGATTGCTTCAAACCATACAAAGACTTCTTTAACTTGTAAACCAATTTTTCTTTACCTCTTTCTATGTAATGCTCTGGCTGTGACATATAAATCTCTTCCTCCAAGTCACCATGAAGAAAAGCTATCTTCACATCCATTTGTTCCACCTCTAAATCATAAGCAGCTGCAAGAGATAATAGGAACCGAATGGATGTCAACCTTGCAATGGGAGAGAAAATTTCATCATAATCAATTCCCTCCTCTTGTGAGTACCCCTTCGCAACCAATCTGGCTTTATACTTTTCAACACTACCATCTGCACCAAATTTCTTCTTGAAAACCCATTTGCATCCAATAGGTTTCCAACCATCAGGTAAAGGCACCAAGTCCCAAGTCTTATTCTTTTCCAAAGAAGCCATTTCATCTTCCATGGCCTCCTTCTAGGAACGTACATCTTTCATGCCCATAGCCTCTGACACAGTTCTAGGCTCATCAGCATTAGTAAGCAAAGCAAAAGCACAACTAGAATCAAGCAATGTATAACCAAACCTCTCAGGTTGCTTCCTGATTCGTGTGGACCTCCTCAAAGGCTGAGGTGGAGGTTCTACTTCATCTTCTGAACTTTCAGAGCTTCCAAAGCTCTCCTCATCATCAGGTCCAATAGGGTCATTTGCTTCAGTCTTCTCAGGGGTAGAAGGAAACTGAACCACATCCTCTTTCTTTTCTTTCTCTTCTAGTTGTAGAATAGTGGAAGAAGGTGTTAGCTCTCTAAAAATAACACTTCTGCTATACAAGACTTTTTCAGCCATAGGATCCCAAAGCTTGTATCCTTTCACACCGACACCATAGCCAATGAAGATACACTTAACAACCTTGTTCTCCAATTTTGACCATTTATCCCTAGGCACATGTGCATATGCCTCACAACCAAAAACATGAAGCTGTCTAACTAAAGGCTTCTTACTAGACCACACCTCCATAGGTGTCTTACCAACAAGAGATGATGTAGGAGACTTGTTTACTAGGTAGCAAGTAGTGGCTACAACTTCAGCCCAAAACTTTTGTTCAAGTCTCAATCCACTAAGCATACTCCTAGCCTTCTCCATCAGTGTCCTGTTCATCCTCTCTACAACTCCATTTTGTTATGGGGTGTATGGAGTTGTGTTATGTCTTTCAATCCCTTTCTCTTTATAGAACTTATCAAACTCTGCTGAACAAAACTCACCATCATTGTCAGTTCTCAAACACTTAATCTTTTTACTAGTCTAATTTTCAGCAAAGGCTTTAAACTCTTTAAACTGACTAATGACTTCAGATTTGCTTCTAAGAAAATAAATCCATGTCCTTCTACTATAGTCATCTATGAAAGATACAAAATATACAGATTTAGAGATCAAAGGAACATTAATTGGACCAAACACATCAGAATGAATAAGATTCAATACACCAGAAGACTTATGAGAACTCGATTAAAACTGAACACAGTTTTGCTTTCCATATATACAATGTTCGTAAAAGTTGAACTCAAGATTACAATCATTTAACCCCTCAACAAGGTTTTTATTTTTCAAGGTTCTAAGACCCTTCTCACCAATGTGGCCAAATCTCTTATGCCATAACATTGTCTTTTCAGTAGGAAGCTTAACTTCCAGAGCATGACCACCCTTGGGTACCCAAAATGCACTACCATCAAAATTTGTTACAATAGACTTTTTCACTGCCAGTTCCAATGGTGGGGATGAAGTGACTGCAGCTCTCTTCTTCAAGTCAGACGAACTATTGCAATGTGAAGTGCATGCCTCTAGCTGAAATAGAGTACCTCTCTGAGTACCCTTTGCAAGCACCATAGCTCCTCTAGTCATCTTGCATCCTTCTTTTGAAAAGACAACCAGCACACCTATATCATTCAATTTAATTACAGAAAGCAAGTTCCATGCCAAGCTTGGGATGTGCATAACCCCAGAGATCCCCTTCACTCGACTATCAAGGAATCAGAGTAAGACTCTTCCATGACCAACAATCTTCAGATGAGAGTTGTCACCCAGGTACACTCTTTCACCATCAAACTCTTCATACTTCGTGAACCAGTCTCGATGCGAGGTCAGGTGGAAAGATGCACTAGAATCAATCAACCACACATCATCAAATGCATGGGTGGCCAAGGTTGCAATGAAGGCATCACCATCATCTTATGATTTGTCAGAATCTGAATCTGGGACATTCTTCTTTTTCTTCTTTTTCTCCTCTTTGCATTCCTTTCATAAATGCCCAGTTTTCCCACAATTCCAACACAACACCTTATAATTTCTAGGAGATTTGGATCTCCCATGAGATTTGGATCTACCCTCTTATCTTTCTTGTCTTTCTTTTTCCCTTTTTCCTTGGGTCTTCCATGAACCGCAAGAGCTTCTTTGGTCAACTCGAATGATTTTCTCCGCATCTCTTTAGATAACAGCAAAGATACCATATCTTCCATTTTGAAAGTGGAAGTGGTACCCCCAATGGCCATAACAAGATGATCCCATGAATCCGATAAAGAACAAAGTAGAGTCATACACTGATCCTCCTCCTCCATCTTCACACCAATGGATGTCAATTATGCAACCAACATATTAAATGCATTCATATGATCAGCAACAGATCCTCCATCTTCCATCCTCAGAGAATATAGCTTCTTCTGTAGGAATAACTTATTTACCAGGGATTTAGCCTGATAGACATCACCAAGTTTCTTCCATAGCTCCTTCATAGTTTTCTCTTCATGAACATTTAACAAGATGGAATCAACCAAACAGAGTCTCACAAGACCCTTGGCTTTATGATATTTGAGATCCCAATCATCTTGGGACATTGCAGCTAGTTTTACATTAGAAATTGCTTCTCATAGGTCTCTATCAACGAGCATGTCTTCCATTTTGATTTTCTGCAAATCAAAATTGCTGCCATTAAATTTTTCAACCTCTATTCTTCCGGATGTGTCTGCCATCTCTTTCCTGTAACAAGATTTCAGAATACTCTACACATACTCCCACTCAATCTAAGATCAGTACAAAAAACCCCTACCTAGCAGCTAGGACCAAAACTGGCCAGGGTCTGATACCAATTGAAAGGAAGCTAGGTGTGCATAAATCACTTCCTAAACTAATATAATGAGGGGAGACGTATGCAAATTCTTTACAACCTTTACAATTGCAGCAATATGAAACATATATTAGAGATATTACAACAACAAGCACAAAACAAGAATGCAGACAAAGAGAAGAAGACACAAGATGTATGCAGGGAAAACCTTTTTAGGTAAAAAACCCCACACTCTAAAACCTGCACAATGTATTATCTGAAACAATGGGTGTTTACAATACACTTGCAATGCAATTTCTTACAAGAGTCTTCAAATGTCGATTCTGGAGCTATTTCGGCAGCATAATAGTACCTGTAAAAACACTATGCAACTACAACTCCAAACTATGCATTTATAGAGATTACAAGGCAAATATTGGGAGAATCTTGGGATAGGCGTCCACCTTGGCCACATGGCCATCATCCCACATCAAAGGAAACTTGTCCTTGCTATAAATGCATTCCTTATATCTTTCATACATGGAAGATTTGACTTTCCCAATATGGAGCGCTCCAGGATAAAAATAGACTATGACAGACGCTCTTACGCATCTTATAGTTGTCATAGATTTTCCCAAGATAACAACCTTTAATGTTGTAAGAGAATCTGTCATACAATGCTAAATATAGCATATTCCTCTTACAACATGTCATAGCCCAACTTGGGCGCCCAAAGATGCCTTTCCCTCATGCAAAGATCCTCACTGACACTTGTCATCACCTGTCATAGGAATCTCCAAACTTGGCCCTTATGCATCATAGATTCTGTCATATGGAATATCCTCTTCCACATACCACAAGATGCTGACACATGGCATATTAGTACCACCTCAAATGGGATGCCAAAATCTATGTAGGTTTGACTTGACCATCTAAGTCACATTCCAAGAAAGATGACATGTCACCATGCCACCTCAATTAAGTGACCAAACTGAATGTGCAAGTAATTACAACATTAGGCAATAAATTATTATATAAATAAACAAAATAATGCTAGGAATTTGCAAAGGTTGAGACACCTTAATTCCCAACAATAGGTGTAGTTGTAGCCAATAGGTCGACGTGAACTTAGTGACATGTTTAGGAGTTTGAATGTAATACATGAGCGTGGTTGTAAACAACCTAGAGTTAATATTGAATTTTTCTCTTTAATTGTCTTCTTTTCAAAGCCTTAAGGAAACATTTTTAACTAAATTGTCTAATCATTCATCATAATCTCTAGGATTAGGACTTCTATTGATATTCAGGGTTTGTGGACATGCAATATATTAAGTAACAATAGCCTGACTAGTTAATTTTTTTTAGGATTTTGATTTCTACGAACATTGCACAAATTTATAGGAAACAAAATCAACTTAAATTTTACCAAAATCTAGGAAATGGTAACATGGCCCTAGATGGATTGACATTTGGGCTATACATTAGACTTTTAGGAATGATATATTAACTAAGATCATTTGAAATTGTCTAGACATACATACATACATGTATAGTAAAATAAGATTATAGGACTTGAAAGACAAAATAATGTTGACTAGATACTAGGACATAAATTTTTATTCATGTCATGATTCTTAAATGTATAAATTTTGATTTTAAACATTTTCTTACAAGTTTAAATTTTAAGTGCATGTATATGTTAAATTAAATGTTTTAACGTATTGTTTAAACCACGCAAATTTATATATTTCCAATTTTTCAATTTATATGTATATGTATATTTAAACATATGATGTGCATGCAATTTAATATATATTTTCAATTCCTAATTTGATTTTAATTATTTTTTGTAATTGCAGCTCTACTTGTAGACCTTATTTGTACACATGGCCGATCTAGCACATGACCCCCCCATGACCCCCACCCCAACCCACCTCCCTCCCCCCCCCCCCCCCCCCCACCACCACCACCACCACCACCACATGATGAGGCTCATTTGTGAGAAAAAAATGATGAAAATATACAAATATTGCAAGAAAAAATCAATTTATTACAAAGCCAAATCCAACCCTCTCCACACATTTCACAGTTTGCATCTACAATGCAAACTATTGTTGATTTAGTGAGAGCTATCCACACAGATCTAGACACATTCCACTCATGGTGGGAAGAGAGGAGGCAATATTATGCAGATGGTCTCTCATATAAAGAGATCAATGATTTACATATTACCAAAAAAATAATTGCCCCATATTTCATTGATCCCTCAACAGGTGAACAAATACCACCAACTAAAAAGATAATTTCAATCAAATGGTGCACACACCAGCAGATAGCTGATAATTTTTGGAAGCGATGGTGGATGGTCTTTGACCATCCACCTCATGCTAATTTTGAGGTTCCCTTTTATTTTCTAAAAAAAATATGGGCAGAGTTTGAGATGGGCAAAAAGCCCAATTATTTTGATATGAGATCATTTTAGGGCGTGGGCAGTGGAATGCCACAACATAGACTAGGGGTACATGTCAATCCAAATCGACGTTTACCCCCTGCACCTATTGTCCCTTCTCCACCCTCTATTCTTGTCCCCTTTCACTAGTGGACAGTCATCTCAGCACTCAGAGTGTTATTGTCACTCTCAAGAAACTTAACTAAGCAAGCTACTCACTTGGAAGATGAAGTCAATCTTGAAGAGCCTACACAACCTAGAGGAGCATCTGATGCTAGTCCTAATGCATCACCTAGATTGACGCCATTGCGGTCCACACTGCATTATTGTTAGAATTGTCATCATCCATGTTTTGGTCCTACATCTACTTTGGAGGAGGATACCTTTTTGGCTACATTATTCGCTCCTATGGACTCGGTATGTATGCCACATTTAATGAAATTGAAATTAATGCAAATTAATATCTAGATTTGGACAATTATCAATTATCAATCTTTTTAAAAAAATTTAAATATATATTAATAAATATATGTTCATAGTGATTGATATAGATGACTCCATCAGTTGCTGCCACTTCATCATGGTTGGACCATTTAGTGTCAATGATACTAGAATTGGGTAGACCTTATATGGTCAAGTTATAAAAATTCAGACCTCTAAAGATTATTTAATTGGATATATCTAATTTAATAATATATAATTTAATACAGAAATGTGACATTTTAATTTAAAGCAAATGGGAGGTCTTGACACTTTTGTGTCAAACCAACCTAGTCATCCAGGACTAGTGGCAACATCATCTATAGAGGAGCCTACTTCATATGCTATGGTTTGTATCTTAAAATTGTACATTTTTAATTTGAATTTCCAATGTAATTTCATGATTTTAAATTCATGTCTTTAAAGTTGAATTTATAAATACATGTACACATATATATGCAGGATGAGATTATTTTAGGTGCAGGCTCAATTAATCCTATCATTGATGAGCCTGCACATGTGCACGAGTCATCTCTCATATTTTAGGTCCTATAGTTAAATCCTATGTGATTTCAAAGTCTTTTGTATCATTCAATCTTGCATTTTGTATCTATACTCTAGAGCATAGAATTCATGTGTTTTATTGAAATACAGGAATTGGCAACACAGACATTTAATTTGTCATCTAAATCAGCACCATCTGTTGCACAAGAGCATGGAAGGAGAGATGATGAGCCTGTTGTGGTATGCTTAGACATTTTGAAGTTAAGATTTAAAAATTTAATTTGATGGTTTGGTTTTAAATATTTGATTTACATTTAAATATGATGTAGTTTTGACATTAAAATTGATTTGAAGCTTCTTTTTCTTGTACACAACATGAGTTGCCCTCTCTATCATATGGGACCAAAGGCAGCTTGAAATGGATGATGATCAAACTTAGTGTGCACACATGTTTTAGATTGATGGATGGATGATGGATAGCCATGATGATGATGTATTAGATTGTTTATTTCATGAGGATTTTATGACTATTTCAGTATTGACTAGACATATATGTTTTGTGACTATTTAACTATTTTTACATGGACTGTTATTATTTCAGTATTTATATCTCATAGACTATTTCATCTAGACTATATTTTGCTATTTATTAAATTTCCACTATATGCATCTATATTCAAACTTTAATTTCATATATCTCATATTTAACACTTTAAATTAAATCATGTGTTTAATTACATAAAATTGTAAAATACTAATTCTAATTAGATAAGAGAAAAATTTCAATTGATTTAATTTATTGAACATTTATTAGATATAGACTCTAGATTGGATAGTTATATAGACTAAATGTACCTGCCCTAAATAAATTTAAAAAATAAAATGAAAATTAACTTTCTTGAACTAGAATGAATATGTTTGGATTTACATGAGTCAAATGTTGGGACACTTGTGTTAAATTTTAATTGAGTTAAATATGTAGGAAAATTTTATTGATTAGATTTGTCAATCTAGTAACCATGTTTAATTAATTTATTTTTAAATCTAGATATAAACATTTCATAGATCAATACTATTAGGGTTAGCCGACAGAAGATATCAATTAAATGCAAATAATGATTAAATAGAGGAATGAAAATACACAGAAATAATAATAGCGAGAGACAAGTTTTAACATGGTTCACCCAAACTCGGGCTACATCCACCAACAGAGAGTCCAGTATTATTATCTAGTAAATCAAAACTGATTACAACCAACAATCCTTGCAACTCAATACTGCTACAAAATCCTACAATACATCAACAAAAACCCTAACCCATAGCCATTTTTATCATGACTTTTGTTAGTTACAAAATAGGGTTTTTTATGTTGGCCAATGAAAAAATAACTCTCGACGCCTTAATAAAATAATAAAAAACTGTGTGACCCCATCTTGGGGGCACTGCCCCCAAACCCCCAAAAAGGGCGCTGCCCCTTGCCCCCGTAGGAATTTGGGGGGAAACCACGCTAATAAAAGTGGGCTAAATTTAACCTTCGAGTCTGATTAGGCTCCATATAACAACAATCTCCCACTTGGAGACTGATCAGACTCCACACCATATCATCTCCCACTTAGAAACTGATCATAACACTGCTGACCCTGTAGCTCCCACTGGAAATAAGCACCTTGGACTCTGCTGTTTTAATTTTGTTTTTAGTAATGAAGACCAACCGAAGATGAAGAGGAGCTCAACTTCTCCTTTGTCACTACCTTTGTAAACATATCTGTTGGATTTTCATCTGTATGTATCTTTTCCAACCTTAACTGTCCATCATCCAACACCGACCGAATGAAGTGATACCTCAATTGTATGTGTTTGGTCTTTAAATGCAAGGCAGAATTCTTTACAAGATGTACGGCACTTTGACTATCCATAAGCAAATGAATGTTAGCTTGTTGTTTGCCCAATTCTTCTATGAAAGATTGCAGCCATATCATCTCCTTGCTTGCCTCTGTTACAGCTACATACTTTGCCTCCGTGGTGGATAAAGCAACCACCTTTTGCAACTGTGAGATCCAACTCACCACTGTCCCACCTATAGTAAAGACATAACCTGTAGTACTTTGCCTGGTATCAATATCCCCTACCAAATATGAGTCTACATAACCTGCTAAATCAGTATTAGAGCCCCCAAAACATAAGTGTTTATTGGATGTACCTCTCAAATATCTAAGAATCCATTTTACTGCAATCCAATGCTCCAATCCGGGATGACTCATATACCTGCTTACGACTCCTACAACATGTGCAATATCCAGTCTCATGCATACCATGGTGTACATTAAACTTCCTACAGCTGAAGCATATGGTACCTTGGACATTTTTTCTTCCTCCTCTGGTGTCTTAGGACACATCTTCTTAGTCAATTTCAAATTACTAGGCAAAGGTGTGCTGACATCTTTTGCATTCCCCATATGGAATCTCTACAACACCTTTTCAACATAATTAGGTTGAGATAGAGTCAATTTTTTGTTCTTCCTATCTCTGCAAATTTTCATACCAAGGATTTATTTTGCTGCCCCCAAATCCTTGATAGCAAATGACTGTGCTAACTGCTATTTTAACTCTCTTATGTGATCCATGTTAGACCCCGCTACAAGCATGTCATCAATTTATAAACATAAAATAATGTAGCTGTCATTATCCAACCTCTTAAAATAAACACAATGGTCAGAATTACACTGGCCGTAGCCTTGCTTAGCGATAAAACTATCAAATTTCAAGTACCATTGCCGAGGTGCTTGTTCTAGGCCATATAAACTCTTCTTCAATCTGCACACCAGTTTCTCCTTACCTGTGACCTCAAATCCTTGGGGTTGTTCCATGTATATCTCCTCCAAATCACCATGGAGAAAGGCAGTTTTCACATCTTGCTATTCAAAATGCAAATCTTCAGCAGCCACAATACTTAAAATAGTACGAATAAAAGTCATCTTAACAACTAGAGAAAATATCTCATCAAAATCAATGCCCTTTTTTTGTGCAAATCCTTTTACAATTAACCTCGCTTTAAATCTTTTCTTACCTCCATCTTCCTCTTTCAGCCTATAAACCCATTTGTTTGGTAAAGCCTTTTTACTTGCAGGTAACTTACATAATTCCCAAGTTTGATTTTTTAGCAAGGAGTCCATTTCTTCTTTCATTGCAAGTTCCCATTGAACCTTTGTATCCACCTGCATAGCTTCATCATACCCTTCTAGTTCACTAGCATCTATTAACAAAATAGAATACAAAGAGGGAGAAAACCTTTTAGGAGGTTGACTTAGCCTTGTTGACTGTCTAACCTTCACTAGAGTTTGTGGTATTTCTAGTTGTTGTTGCGGAGCATGAGGAACCACTAGAACATCACTATTTGGAGGATCATCCAACACCACATAATCCTTTTCTTTCTTCTCATGTTGCTATAACTGATCTTTGTACAACACCTTCTCATTGAATACAACATCCCTGCTTCTCACAATTTTCTAATTTTCAAAATCCCAAAGCCTATAACCAAATTCATCAATGCCATATCCAATGAAGGTACACTTTTTTGATTTTGCATCCAACTTTGTTCTATTTTCAGAATCTACATGTGCAAATGCTTCACATCTGAAGGTTTTAAGAAAAGAATAACTCACCTTCTTACCTATCCATGCTTCCTCTGGAATACCACAGCCCAAAGGAACTAAAGGACCTCTATTAATTAAATATTTAGCGGTGTTGATAGCCTCTGACCACATGTTTAAAGGCATCCTAGCATGTAATCTCATGGTCCTTGCATGCTCCATTATTGTCCTATTCATGCGTTTAACCACTCCATTTTCCTGTGGATTCCCTAGAACCATTTTTTGCCTACGAATTCCATTAAAGGAACAATAATCCTCGAATTCTTTGCTACAATACTCACCACCATTATCAGATCTGAGACATTTTAATCTTTTACCCGTCTCATTCTCAACCAAGCTTCTCCATTTCTTAAATGTTTCAAATATATCAAATTTTTGCCTAAGGAAATAAATCCATACCTTCCTAGTTGCATCATCTATGAATGTAAATAATACCGAGAGCCACTAAGAGAAGATACTTGAGCTGGTCCCCATACATCTATATGCACAAGCTCCAACTTTTCATCTTTCTTTTGCTTTCCATCCTTGAGAAAACTGACTCTCTTTTGTTTGCCATACACACAACTTTCACAGAAATCTATATTAATACATTTCAGACTTGGTAAAACTTTCTTAGAATGAAGTACCTTCATACCTTTTTCACTCATATGCCCAAGTTTGTTATGCCACAATGTTGTCTTAAAACCTGTAGCAATTGTTTTAGTCTCTTCCTGCGAACTTGCAGCAACTGTTCTTGACCCTGTTTGTTTTTTCTCTACAACAGCTAAAGTAGAAGGAATAGTATGACCTGTACAAAGATATAAGGTGCCTACTTTCACACCTTTTTCTACTATTAAGGCACCTTTTGAAACCTTCCAATTTTTAGCAGTAAATGTAACAATGCAACCTTCTTCAGCTAGTTGCCCTGTTGAAATTAAATTCTTACTGAGCCTTGGAACATGCCTTACCTCTTGTAGTAGCCAATGATTCCCATTCTACAACTTAATCTTAATTCTTCCCTTTCCAACAATTTGACAGGGTTCGTTATCTCCCAAATAAATTAGCCCAAAATCCCCTTAGACATAATCAAGAAAATAACTTTTATAGGGTGTAGCATGAAATAAGGCCCTTAAATCTAAAACCCATGAATCATCAGCATTATCTAGGGAAAGAATCAAAGCATCATCTTCAGATTTATTACTTACCACATTTGCCTCCTTATTTCCTTCTTGTTTGTCTCCTTCTTTATTCTTCTGAGACCAACAATCTTTTTTTAGATGACCTAGTTTTCCATAGTACTAGCAATCCTTCTATCCTCTAGATTAGGATCTCTTGTCCTTTGATTTTCCTCGTGACTTCCCATGACCTCTAGAACCTTTTCCTCTCTCCTTTGATTTGCCCCTACTTTCTGCATTCAAAACACTACCAGATGTGGACCCTTCTAAGCTTTTATGTCGTATTTCCTCGCTAAGGATAACACCAACAACATCATCAAATTTTAAAGTATTTCAACCAAAGACAAAGTTACTTACAACCATTACCAAGCTATTCTAGCTTTCTAGCAAAGAACATAATATCAAGAGAGCCCTCACCTCTTCATCAAAACTTACTTTTATAGAAGTTAACTGACTAATAATTATATTAAACTCATTTAAATGATCTATCACATATCTACCTTCAATCATTTTCAGATTAAAAAAATGCTTCATGAGAAATACCTTATTTGAGGCTGAGGATTTTTCATACAATTTAGCCAAAGCTTTCATCAGACCATCTGTTGTCTTCACTTCCATTATATTGAATGCCACCGATGGTTTCAGGCACAACTGAATGGTTCCTAGTGCCTTTCTGTCTAGAAGATTCCAATCCTCATCAGTCATTGTTGTCGATTTCTTGGCTACTCCTTCCAACGGCCTCCATAAATCCTTCTGATAGAGATAATCCTCCATCTGCATCTTCCATAACTGATAGTTCTGCCCATTGAATTTGTCTACCTTCAATTTACCCTCATGTGCCATTTCTCCCACTCAACTGTGAGACTCCCACTTAACTATGAGACCTTCCTGTAGATGATAATTGAACACAAGCTGCTCTGATACCACTTGTTAGGGTTAGCTGACAGAAGATATCAATTAAATTCAAATAAAGATTAAACAGAGGAATGAAAATACACAAAAATAATAATAGCAAGAGACAAGTTTTAAAGTGGTTCACCCAAACTCAGGTACATCCATCAATAGAGAGTCCAATATTATTATCTAGTAAATCAAAACTGATTACAACTGGCAATCCTTGCAACTCAATACCACTGCAAAATGCTACAATACATCAATGAAAACCCTAACCCTTAGCCATTTTTATCACAACTTTTGTCAGTTACAAAATAGGGTTTTTTATGTTGGCTAATGAAAAAATAACTCCTGATGCCTTAATAAAATAATTAAAAACCATGTGACCCCATCTTGGGGGTGCTGCCCCTTACCCCTGTAGGAATTTGGGGGGAAACCATGCTGATAAAAATGGGGTAAATTTAACCTCTGATTCTGATTAGCCTCCATGTAACAACAAATACCTTCCTTATAAATTTACGAAAAGAATTTAAAGAAAATTAGAGAAATACCTGTACCCTTTAAATTTACAATTTAAGAAATTTAGAAAATTAGAGAAATGTAAGTCTACCCTAAATTATATCAAAAGAAAAATAGAGAAATTTACATGTAACCTAAATATCAAAAGAAAAATAAACAAATACCTGTAACTCTAAATTGTTATATATATAAATTTGATAAACAATACTTGGTTCTATCTACTAAAACTTTTGAGAATTGCTTCTAGAATTTTGTAAAAAACTAAAAATTTAATTTCTAAAAAATATAATAAAATTATCATTTTATATGTAATTTCATCAAGAGCATTAAATAATATAACTTAATCAATGCATTAGTTGGTTTTTCATAATTTCTATGTGCAAGAAAAAGAGCTTCCCTTAGCTTCAAGAAATATAAATTTTCTATATTGATAAGGCCAACCATGTGAAGGTGGAAGCTCACGTGGCCTCACCTAAGACCTAAAACACATGTATTCTAGTTCTATGTAGGACACCTAAGACACATATCAAGTATAGTATGTATCTACATAAATTATATATAGATAGTCTTTATACCTTATCATAGTCTAGACCTAAGTCACCTAGACACCTAGATTATATAGTTATACCTAGTTAACATATAGTGTACCTAAGACACAGGTAGAGACTCCTAGACACCTAGATTATAGTTCTACCTAAGACATAGGCTCTAGACACCTATTACATGGTAGACCTAGTTGACATATCTAGTATCTACCTAAGCCACCTAGATTAAATTATACCTTATTCTAGTCTCTAGACAAGTAGTTGATATATAGTATCTACCTAGGATGTACCTAGATTCTATATTATATCTCTAGATAGGTAGTTGATATATAGTATCTATCTAAGACACCTAGATTAATTAGATTAAATGTCTTTTTTCTAGTCTCTATCTACCTAGTTGACATATAAAATACCTAAGACACAGGTAGAGACACCTATTATATAGTTAGAACCCAAGACACCTAGAGACACCTAGATTTTATGCAATTTTATTCTCTAAGTCTAGATAATCTAAGATTTGGTACTTGACACCTAGAAGTTGAAGACTCTAGAAATGAAATATGTGTAGAGATCATATCTGTGCAACAAGAAACAATAGATTTGAATCCTTTCAATGCTACATGTGAAATTGCAAAAAACAAATCTAGAGGTTAGGCCATGATGAAACATATATAAAATTTTAGGTCTCTAGAGATCATTTTATTTAAAGATAGAATTTCTTAAGAAGTTCCATTGAAATTATAATGAAAGGAAAGAACTATTGAAGCATAAATTAAAATAATTAATAGTATAGGTCTAGAATTTCTTAAGAAGTTCCATTGAAATTATAATGAAAGGAAAGAACTATTGAAGCATAAATTAAAATAATTAATAGTATAGGTCTAGTGAATACCTAAAATAAAGTGTAAGTGAAATTTAACACCTTCTATGTTTCCATCCTTTGTTATGACTACAAAAAACATCTCCTGCACCATGTAATGAAATGTAAAAAAGTTAGAATGTGTCATGATCTTTAAGAGAATTACGAATATTAATATGAAGGCTTAAGGGGAGTTAAGAGGATGTCTTAAGGGGAGATGATAGTTTACCTAACTTATGGAACATAGCTAGGGGATAGCTTAAGGGGAGTTAAGAGGATGGCTTAAAAGGGGAGTTAAGAGGATGGATTAAAGGGAGATGGAATCAACTATAGTATTTAAATGGTAAGGGTACATGCACTAACTTATATTATTTATCTAGGGGATGGCTTAAGGGGATTTAAGAGGATAACTTAAAAGGGGAGTTAATAGGATGGATTAAAGGGAGATGGAATCAACTGTAGTATTTAAATGGTAACAGTACATGCACTAACTTATGTTATTTAGCTAGGGGATGGCTTAAGGGGAGTTAAGAGGATGTCTTAAGGGGAGATGGTTCAATCAACTATAGTATTTTTGGTAAGGTTACATGCACTAACTTATATCATTTATCTAGGGGATGGCCTAAGGGGAGTTAAGAGAATTGTTAGTTGTCGTTGCACCAAAAGATCAACCTATTAATGCCCGATACAACCACTTGACTTAATAAGCACGGGAGGCAATTAAGCCCTTATCACAAATCACTGTAGCACAATGCTGAACAAGGAAACCAAGGGCCACACCTTGCAACAATCCCTCCAGCGCAAGTGAGGGGTTTGAACCCATGACCTTGGCTCTGATACCAATTGTTAGTTGCCGTTGCACCAAAAGATCAACCTATTAATGCCTGAGACAACCACTTGACTTAACAAGCATGGGAGGCGGTTAAGCCCTTTGTCGCAAACCACCGCAGCGCAGCATTGAACAAGGAGACTAAGGGCCACACCTTGCAACAAGAATGTCTTAAGGGGAGATGGTCCAATCAACTATAGTATTTTTGGTAAGGGTACATGCACTAACTTATATCATTTATCTAGGGAATGGGTTAAGGGGAGTTAAGAGAATGTCTTAAGGGGAGAATGAATCAACTCTAGTATTTTGGTAAGGGTGTGCTAAGCTATATCAATTAACTATATTGAAGTTATTAAACTAAATCTTAAATTTACCTAACTTATTGAACATAGCTAAGGGATGGCTTCAAGGGACTTAAGAGGATGCTTACCGTTGCGAGATGCAATCAATTAGTTAAGTTATCAATCATATTAATCCTAAACTCACATCCTAGACAAAGATTAAAAGTTTAAAAATTTATACATACCTGTTAATCATTTAAACCATTTACTCCATTATACTATCTGCATCCTCTCTTTTTTCTATTGCATCTATGATTACCTCATGCTCATCCATAGAAAATGTCCATAATTTCTTTGTGACAGATCTCCCTTTATATCTCACTAATTGTATATTTGTTGCCACAATCAGATGTGAGTAGTACAAAATTTTCTTATGTCTTTCATAATCTTCAAATGCAGGTACACTGTTCCTCCTTATCAAATATTTATGTAGCCAAGTGCCAGTAACAACCACAGAACCTATTGGATACTCAAAGTTATCATCATCTACTCTAGGTTGTAACAACTTTTGTTTTGCCTCAACACATCGAAACCAATACTCAGTTTCCTCTTCATTACCCTTTGGTGCAACAATAACATACACATGTCCTACAAAAAAAATTCAAATTCAATAAGTCACAAAAATATACATACATATGTACAATTAAAACATTTCCAAAAAATGTATCGAAAAGAAATATTGAATGAATGTACCTTCTTGTACGAGGTCTGAAATACGCTCATAGTCATCCAATGCTTGCAAATGATTATCCTCCTCAAATGTTATCTCATTTTGATCATGTTTTTGTAGAGGTATTAAGGACTTTTGTTGCCATTCTTCAAGCCAATCTATATTTTCACATGCTTCACACTCACCTACGATACAAAACTGACAAAAACATTTGAGCTCCTTAGTCCATAGAGTCCATGTGCTTACATTTGAAATCTTAAATGAATGCCATTTTGCTGATCCACTAATTGTATCACAATCAAATTGGGGAGGAATGTTTACTTCTTCAACCAACCAAAAAAACCATTGAACTTTAGAGTTCTCACTTGATCCTGTAGTCAATTTTGCATTACACCAATCCACAATTGCACATGCATTTTGAAACTTTGTTGCATAATGAAATTTTAGTTTCTCCCTAGCAAGAGCCCTTTTCACACATGCTCCGGCTCCATCATGTTCTCCTTTACCATGTCCAGCTTCAAAGAAGCTCCAAATATGTTGGATATTGTTTTCTTTATGGACCCTACTTAACCACAAAAACATTCAAGAATTTTTGAATTGTCTTGTACAATTGTCTAACCATATGAAATGTTGTGTCATCTGGATTTGTCTTTCTTTTAAGTTGTCATTAAATACTTTGAAACAATACTACACAAACTCTGATGAATGTAACCTGTTATCACTCACATAGAAATGGTACTCTCAAATTTTTCTTATCATCTTCTGTACCATCAACTGCATGTCTGTATACAATGTTAAAAAATATGGCCACCTATACTAAGTTATAATATTGTGATTGAATCTCCTCTTGTGGATCAAGTGTATAGTTTTATGCAAAATCAACCACTGAAAGTATAGTTCCAATTGGAAATGTGTTCTTACATCTACAGAATTGTTCATCAAGCCACTAAGCATATTGAGAATGTTTCACATATTTATACACAATCTTATTCTTGAACTTTATGATGAATGCATGTACACTACTTTGTTCTATGACTAACTCACAACGTTTTCCAATTTTTCCATCCTTTAATGGATATTGAACATTGGTGAACCTCTGCACATCCACTAATTGTTGTCCAAAATCATGTGATCTACTTTCATGCATGCATTCTTCTAACAACGAAAGGTTACCACATCTATTGCATCATCGAGAAACACTTGGTTTTGAAAAATAGAATTGCCCATCAGTTGTTTCACAAAGTATACTTGTTATAAAATCCTTAATTGTTGTAGGTGGCATATTAATACCACATTCCTGCATAATTTGGTTAGTATGCAAAGTACAATGTATATATCGAAAAACATCATAAAAATAATGAAATTGCACATGAGTTTTACAACAACAAGAGATTTGTTGCTTATTAATCTTGACATACCAAGGTTTGCATTTCTCAAATGATCTTTGACTTATACTAAAATTTTCTATAACTGAATCATCTATAAATTTTCTATATAATTCTATTTGAGTCATGTCTAAAATATGTTTTGGATGAGGATCATGATTTTTTGACCCCACCCTTAATTTCGAAACATCTATAGCATTTGATGAAACCTTTGTATTATCATGCCAATATTTTTCAATCAAAGACCTAATTTTATTGTTTAATTTCATGTCAGACCTTGGGAGTCTACCACTAAAAGTCCAACATTGGTTGATTGGATCCTCTTCAATACTTACTCTTCTGTTTGCTGCTCTTCTTAAAGTTATATCATGCACATTTAAATGTCCACTTATTTTATGTATCATTCTTTTGCTCACAATTGATTTATTAACTAAAGCAGTTGTTATTGCTCGACATGCTGCATTCTTATCCTTAGATTGACTATTTTTTCCTATAGAACCAATAGCATTAGCAACACTAGACATAACTTGTTCCATTGATTCATCCACCTTTTTGGGTTTTACAAAAATGCCTAATTTTTTCATTACTTTTCTCATTTTTGACATTCTCATCAATTGTAATACAAGTTGGCATTGAAATCCAAGAGTTTTTCTATAAAAAATTGTTTGTACAATCTATTTGCATGTGTTAGAATTTGTCTCTAAGATATCTTACCATGAAGATCCTTCAAAACATTATTTTCAATTTAAAAAAAAAATATATTTTCATTTTCATGCATACAATGGTTTTCATTTTTATTTTTTATTGTCTTGTTTGTAGTTGAAGCATTTATCTCATCAATATTATATCTAACTTGCTTTAAATCTTTAATCTCATTATCATTCAATGGATTCGAAGACATACCTGGATTCATTCTTATATTTGCATTTTCCATGTTCTTGACCTCTTCCACATTTGCATACTCTACATTCACTTCATCCAAATTGGTCTCTCTAATATTCTCCTCTTCAATGTTCTCCTCCTCAATGTTCTCCTCTTCAATAGTCATTGAACTAGATGCGACAACATTTTTCATTTATTTAATCCTCTCTCTCCTATCTCTTTGTTGTTTTGCCTCTTTCTCTCGATATGCTTCAATTTATTCAACTGTCATAACCTTCCTCTTCTTTTTTTGTTGACGTTTATTTGATCCCATGATTATCAAAATGTGTTGGATCCCTTCTTAAAAAATGTATGAAATACAAGTAGAAATAGATCCTTTGTTCAATATAATAGTTGCTTGATATTTGTTTGATCTCTCCAAGAAATTAAATCCTTCTAAAAAATAGATTTCCTACTTCATTCCATCTAAAAATTCTCCTTATGATTGAATCCTTGTAAAAATTGCATAAAATATGTCCTCTTGAGAGCTCGAATTAACACTTTGCATATAAAAAAGTTACAGAATTCATCGTTGTCGTTGTATTGGTAAAAATGAATGTCTCATCAAGAAATTGAATGCCTGTAAAAAATAGATTTTCTACTTCATTCCATTTGAAAATTCTCCTTATGATTGAATCCCTATAAAAAATTGCATAAGATATGCCCCGTTGAGAGCTTGAATTGACACTTTGCACATAAAAAAACACAAAATCTATCACTGTCAGCCATACTGGTAAAAGGGAATGTTACAGGGTTTTATTTGTACTACCAATTGATTAAAAAACTAAATAACAGCTAAAATAGAAACGGGTACCTATTTTAAAATGGGTACCAGTTCTAAAAAACAAGAAACAGGTACCCATTTTAAAATAGGTACCCATTCTATAGAAAATAAAAATAAATGGATACCCATTTGTAATGGACACCTGTTATGAATGGGTACCCGTTTGTAGTGGGCACCCGTTATGAACGGGTACCTGTTTAGAAATAGGTACCCGTTTCTTATTTTTTCAAATATGACACCCACCAATTTGCATTAGTTTTAGGCTTGGTAAAGGCTTGGAAACCCGAGCCTAAGCCTTGGACCTGCAACCAACTTGCAACTAAGAAGCCATGAAAACAATGGGAGAAAAAACTAGTTTCACCACTGTGACTGACAAGTTTTTTTTTAGAATATTTTAACAAAATTAAAACCCATTGTAGAACTAAATGTCTAGTTTTCAACTATATAATTTTTTTAACTATTAAACATAATTTTCTATTTATTAATTATTTTATAAACAAACTAACTCACAAAATTGAAATAACATAGGTTACTATTTTTTTAATAACTTTTGATTTTGAAAGTTTCTTGAAAAAAAAATAATGTTTGACCAAACTAGACATCATTCTCTACATGATGAAATTTTTTTTTACCAAATTGATTAGTTTAGCTCAAATTATGTTGGCCATACATGAGGGGTTTTGAAAAACACTAATTAGGGCCATTAAAAAATTAATAAAAAAATATTTATCAAAAAATTACAAAAAAATATCTTGACCAAAATTCAACATCCTGAGAATCTTTCCACAAAAGGAAATAGAAAAATACATTAATTTAGGTCAAATTATGTTGGTCGTACACATGCATGCTTTTGCAAAAAATAGGGGACTTTTAAAAATCCACTTTTTGTACATCCAATAAAAAAAACCAACTTGCATCATCTGGGTATTAGAAAAATTTACATATTTAGAAACTAAAAACAAAATCCTACATTTGTTATTTTTACATCATCTTAATATTTTATGTGCAAGTGCTTCAAATTGTCACTCCTAGTACAACAAAATTTGAAAAATGGGAAAAACACTTCACTTTTTGGCCAAAAAGTGAACTCATCTTCTTGCACTTACCCATTTTGATGTTATCGGATTGAGTTTTTATTTCATTGTTTTGATCCCATTAATCAATCTCAATAAGATAGTTTCACAATTGATTGAGCAATCTACATTCGACCAAGAGATCAATACAATCTAGGTGATAGCTTTCAATTATTAATTGCATTATTCATTGATTTGGTTATCTCTTAGATCGATCTTTTGATGTTATATGATTGAGTTTTTATTTCATTGTTTTGATCTCATTAATCAATCTCAATTTTACTTATACACAACATAAATCTTTTTGAAACTTATAAAAGAGCATCATCAAATATTAAGTAGAGATTTTTTCATCTTCTTCTTCTCTAGCATCATGACCTATGCACTCATCTTCAAGGACCTCTTCACCTTGCCCATCTTTGTTCATCTGATCTCCAAAGCCTTGTGAAGTGTCCATTTTATCCTTAAGAATTTTAAATCTATTCAAGATCAATCGGAATATGGATTTACCATTTGGAATGCTGGTCATTGTTAACCTAGTCCTCCACATTTATAGAGCATTGTTGGCATCCTCATACTTTTTATGCATGTCCACAATATGCTTCACAAAACCTAGGAGATAAGCTACCACATTGTTCAATCTGTCTATTAGGTTATTGAAAAAATCTTCTTTGGATTTGAACTCTTCAGCTAAAAATTCTTTGAAGGCTTGTTTAGCCACAGATGCATCCAACAGATTTAATTCAGTCTCCTCAAAGATATCAACATCTAGTGAAATACATGAACTCCTTAGATCCAACAAGCATGACTATTATTCTTGGCAATACCCTTTAGGTTTGTGAGACATTTTTTGGTCATTATCAATTTTCAATCAATTACATTCAACCATTTGACTGATTCATTTTCTTTTAGCTTATTAATAACCTATTCTAAAACTAAAACAATAGAATCAATTTTCACCATGCTCAGAATCCCATTTTTGGCTACAACCAACATTGTTTATTCTTTCCTATTTTTTTAAAAATTAGTCAAGATTTCACTTTGCTTACTTGATATCTTAGTGTACAAAATAATGATTTCATGAATATAAAGTAAGCCTTCCACCATAAGCTTTTCAACCCACTCCTCTACTACTTTTCCCAAGAATTTATACATGTTTATTTGATCAATAACCTCAACACTTACATCTTTTAGATGGGATTTCACAGGAGTATCCATGGTGGCATCTAAAGGCAGGGTCATAGTATCTACATTACACCTAATGTATGAAGTGAGAATATTGACCTATTCTTCCAACAATTCATTCTCTCTCTCCCTTTCCTCCAACCTAGTGGCAAGGATTTCCATTGACAACTTAATATTATGTATATCACCTTATACAAAAGGGGGTCCCAGATTATGTATATCACCTTGTATAGAAGGGGGTCCCAGATCCACATTTCTAATGTACAAAAATCATCAACAAAGTCATATTTCTCCTCTTTCTTAACCATAGATTCTACAATTTCCACATATTGATGTTTGGTCAATGGATCAACCCTGAGTCTAGACATCCTTTTCACTTTCTTAGGGGTAAAATCTAACTTTAAAATCTTGGAAACAACATCAAATTCAATATCAATAATCTGGGAGTATCTCCTTTTGTTACCAACCTCTTCTCTTAACCATGTGGGTGTAGGAAAAATAGGGATACTCTCAGTGGTAACATCTGCCACATTATCTGACATAGGTGTACTAGGCACTACCTCTTGCTGCTGAGAAGATGGGGGTGTAGAGTATACCCCATCATGAGAAGTAGGTGGAGGAGACTGTGCAAAGAGTCTAGGAATTGTATCCTTGGGTGAAAAAGAGGTAGTCTCCTTATCCCTGGGTTCCTATTGTACCTGCTCTTGTCCTATTAATTTACTTGCATGAGGGTCTAAAGTACCCTTGATTTTATACTTCTTCCTAGGAATCTCATTATTTCCTTCACATTGCCCCTTCGGTCTAGTATTTTTCTTGGGATTCTCAAAACCATAATTTCCATCCCTTACAGGAGACTATGATTTATAAGTATAAGCACTAATGGGTGTGTTTTGGCCAGAAGTCCCTATAGAGGTTTGTTGATCTCCCATGTCCCACTCCTTGTGTGAAGGAAAACCTACATCATTGTACTTCATCTTAAACTTTAGCCACCTTTAACTTCTATCAAATAAAAAGGAAGATCTAATATAAATGTTAGTTATCTCACTTTCAGTCCAATCTAGTTTATGTAATGGATTAATTCTTTCAACATGATAATTTGGGTTAATCAAATTAGAATAATCATCAACCAAATTAGGAAGGTTCTAGCCAAGCTTAAAAGTTCTCATTTGGTCTAAGGTCAACCTTGACAAATACCTTCTCACTTCATGCTCATTGACACCATCAACTTAAAAATCCTCCAAATGAGGTAGATGTTCTCGTAGCATAAGAAAATATTTTATCTTTTACAAAATCTTTACTATCAAAGATAATCCTGGAACCATATGAAGACAAACCAAACATAGAAAGCAATTTGCCCATATGATTGGCATTCTTAGGCTTGGTACAATTATAATGAGTCAACCTCAAAGGCAAGGGGTATCCTCTCTTCTTACAATCATGATACCTTTTTTCTAACAAGAGATGCTTGTCTACATAATTCTAGGAATACGAGGTAATCTAATGCATGTCTAGGTAACTTTAAAGAGGGAAACTCAAAAGCACCTGTTGGTGTTTTTTAAATTATCAACCTAATCTCATAAGATAACCTATGAATTATTAATATCATTGGCTCTGTATAACCTATTCATTGGCTCTGTAAAACCTGGGAGGGTGATTCCTTGACAATATTTATCAATATCATGTGCTAATTATTACAAATACTATGAATAGAAGATGTGTTCTATGTATATTTTCTTGAGGATTATGAAAAATAAGAAGATTTGGCTTAAATCAATCAAGCATTTAACATTCTCAAGGCCATAGAACAAGATAAAACTTTATTTCCAGAAACACTTACAACTAAATATAAAGATTTAAAAGTATTTTGGGTTTATTTGATTATGGAGTTGAACATCACACAGAGAGGCAAAAGACCGGTGCCTTAACCTAGGGTAATAGAGTCAAATCAAATGCGACTAAAACTAAATAATAACATTTTCACCTAAGCATCAAAGAGCTTTACAATACTACCTTACAATATTATACTTAAGACTCCTAACCAATCATACTTACAGAAGCCTCGTTTACATTCACACAAATCTATATTCCCATTAAAGCATTTAACCTATTCTTTGAATAAGAGCTTTAGTCAGAAAGATACATCCATAAGAAATTTCATGGAGAAAAACTAAATAATCTTTGATTTATTCATTCATAATTTGTGTAAACCCTACATCAGGAGATAGTTGGCTTTAGAATTCTGCCATTATATTCATTTAGATGCTAGTTCTATCAAACAACTTTACAAAGACATACAATTCATACTCAAAATCCTAGAACAAAATTCAATTTCTATTCTCTATGTTTTTCACTACAAAATTTTATGAGAGATCAACCAACCCCTATAAATTGCCTTGAAATTCCTTTTATAATGCAAGGGAGAAACAACCTTCGGGCCATTTACATGTGTCACATTTTCATTTGATATTACAATACAGTTGCAAGGAAAGGAACCAAAACAACTCATAAGGCACACATTCCACATGAGACAAAAGTAGTTATCATTCGTTGAAGAAGATACCTCGCCTTCCAAAAATCATGTTATCATAGCAAGTGGTTGCATAACAAACCAAATATTCTCTTTGTCACATCCTCTTTGTCTTCCAACAACCTTGGGGTATAACATAGAAAAATACAAAATGCTTCCCACTACACCAAAAGACATGAATAATTCTTGACTTGGAAGAAACAATTTTAGACAATGTTGCATCAAAGGCTTAATTAGTAAACTTTTCAATCCATGTGTTGTACTCTTCCTCTGATGGCCATTGGACCTCAAATAACTTCTGCACCTTTGAATTGTGCATATTAAATCTAGCATCCATAATAGCCTGGCCTCTTTCACAAATGAATCTAAATTTATTTCCATTTTTAACAGTATATCTAAAGAATTATTCAATTCAGCTAATTCTGGCTCCCCATCTTTAAAAATAAAAGCTGATAAGGATGGGACAATGCTCCCAAATTTAATTTTCCAACTATTGAAATCCTTGAGCTTCTTTGGCTCATCAAGAATGCGAGGCATTCCATTTTCTTCCATATCCCTAAACATCTTTATTTTACTATTGAATTGCAGATCCAATTTACTTTGAAAAGTAGAAATTTCACTTAACAAACCAATGGCTTGTATCATTTGAGGTAGGTTAGTTGGTGCCTCAGGATGATTAATCTCCATGTTCTTCATTATTTCTTTGAGAGCATTAGCCCTCATGCTCCATTTACTCCATACATTTTGGAAGCTACTTTGAATTTTAACATGTCTCTCATATGCTTCATGAATGTCCTTGTACACCTTCCAAACATTATCTAACTTGTGGATACTTACACATGAAAATTTATGGCCAAGATATCATCAATGATATCAACCAACACCTTGCTAGTTTCATCTTTGGCTTTATGCTCACTCTCCTTCACCATTTTTAACTCTTCCTTCAAATTCTTAATTCTAAGAGACAAAGTCTCTCTATCTTGAATAGAAAGTTTTTGTTTGGTGGGAGAGGGAATGGCTTTCATCATAGGTGCTGCAAGCTTCTCTTGAGGAGCATAGGATTTTAATTTGTGATATTCATCTTGCAACCTATTGAATTTATCCAATAGTCGGTTATATTTATCCTGCATCATTTCTACAATGTTAGCACTGAGCATTGCAACATGCATCATTAATTTGGATACATATGTATGAGAGATCTTAGATGCTCTCTTTACCATAACTTCCATAGTTATTTCTCCAACTAACCTGATTACCCTAGGCTTCCCTATGTTTGGTCCCATGGACTAGATTACCATCACATGCAACCTTGTGCTGAAAACGGTGCCAAAAAACTTGTTATCATATTGCTCTTCTGAAATAAAAGCCTCGTCATCCTTTCTTATTGTATCCAAAGAAATAGCAGAAGTCAAATCCCAACCAGGCAACAAAAGAATGCCACTTTTCTTTACCATTAGCTTGCCTTCAACAGGTGTGATTTCTGAGATTTACTTTTGAATCTTTTCTTCTTCTTGTTTTATAGATTCCTCATGTAATGATCAACTCCTTCCTTTCAATATTCTATCTTTTCCTCAAACTCACTGCACCTTGCTTGAATAACAAAATCCTTGAACTCTTTTATTTGCACAAAGGATTCATCATCTAAGAACTCCCTATAGGCTCTTAGCCTGATATCTTCATCAACCTTATCATTGTCCTCATCAAAAATAGTGGTAACAACCCTTCTAGTAGGGACAAAAGAATCAATGGCATCATTTATTTGGGGGAGGGGAATCTCTGATGTATATATTTTTCACCTAGAACATGCTCAACAGATTGCTCTTCCATAGTATCTCCTCCCCTAGTCTCTACAGAATAATCTACAAGAGGTTTTGCAATTTCCACTTCCTCAACTTCCATTGGTTGGCTAGAGGGACCATGCATAGATGATTGAGCATGCCTACTTCTAATTGTGGCCAATTTTTCATTCCTCTTTCTTCTTGCTACCTCATCTATTTGATTTATTATATCCATGAATGTGTCCTGCCCATAATCATCTAACATCTTCATAGCCCTTTGGAAAGGATCTAAAATTTGGTCATAAGGGCTTACATATAATGGATTATTTTTAATTATTCCACTCTCAACCTCAACCATATGGCACCATGCCTTCTTTCTATTGTCAATTTTTTCTTTTGATACAAGATTCCTAAGCACATCCTCAAAATATAAAAAATGGCAGTGGAATGAAGATCCACCCTTGATTTTTCTCTCTCTATCAATGAACCCTTCAGGATCATAGTTCCTCACCTTCTCCACTACAATTTCATAGGCCTTGAACTCCTTTGGCCTTAGGATTTGCATAATATTTCTTGAAACTCTTTCCACGGGCCTTACTCCCAAATTGTCCAAAATAGCAAAAAAATAACTTGTTGTAGAAAGCAACGTAGTTTGACTTAGGGAAATGTTGATCCCATATGTGCATCCATTATTCCATAGGTAAATCATTTCCATATTTATCCCTTGTTTTGAGGTCCAACGACTTGGACCAGACATTCACACCACTCCATAAAAATATATGCATTAACAAGGAATAATGATTAAAAACTAGAGGAGCAATGAGGGCCTTCAATTTAGTCAACTGCTTATGAATCTGATCAGCAATGTAAGAGGCATAATCAAAACCTTTATTCTAGTCTCTATCCTTAATATCTGCTACCATCACCATCAGATAAATAGGCATCCTTAGATCATACTTTCTACCAGCACTTGACACAATACATAGTAAGTGTTCTTGAAATAGTCCTCAAATTCATCACAACTAAAAGGTTCCACCTCATTCTAGGCAAACTTCTCCCTTTTCTTATGTAAATCCCTTCTCCTATACTTAGAAAGCACATGAGTTCTATATCCATACTTTATGTTTTCATATTCATGTCGCAGAGCACTGAGATGAATGGCCATTGTGGCAGAGGGGTTTAGCCCAAAAGTCCTCACAATATGACTTCTACTAATCTCCATCCTAGGAGTCCCATCCACACTTTTTATGACCTTGTCATTAGGATCATAACACTTAGCAACTTCTTTGATTAAGCCAACATCAACAAATACATTTGGCACAATGAGCTTGCCCAGATCATAGGTCCACAAGTTATTAGCAGGTTTAGGGTAGCATGACCTTTTATATGCATATCTGAATAATTCCCATCCACTTTGTGGAACTACTATATCCCCAACACCTTTGGCAAAATCTTCCAAATGGTCAGATAAAATGCCTTTACCAGTGGCTCTTTTCCCAATAGCCTTGTCCCCAGGGAATAACTCCATAAGGTCATCCTCCATAAATCTGGCATAATCACGTTTCACCCCCTTTGTTTTTGGCTTTTCTTCATCAGTTTTAGATTTTTCCCTTCTGGCCTTTGGTTTAACCCCTACTACCTCACTAGCTTGACTCATTCTTACATAATTTAATGAAATTAGGGTTTTATAATTCAAATTAAACATGAGGCCTTTTCACAATTTAGTTGTACCCTACCAGAAAACACATAATCTAGCTAACTTGGCTATGCAAACCCCTAAAACATATTCTTTCCTCTAGTATAGGGTTTGAGAAATACTTTTAGAAACAAACAAAAATCCCTTTTTCCAATTCTTCAATTAAAGCTTTTCACATAGAAGGAGGATAAAATTTTTACTCACCTGGGCCTAGCTGTTCTTTACTTCAAATTACCCTGCCTTAAGCTCCATTCACTTGATCACTTGGAGATTGTTGCACAGAATGATGGAAAATCATTTCAATTTTCAATTTTATGGCCTCAGAGCACATTGAAATACCATTAATTGTAGGGGACTAGCTTGTGTGAGTGAAGAGGAAAAAGCTGACAGATAGTCATTTTTAGTTTGAATCCTGACTGTGGATGAGATCACTTTAGGACAAGATCAATGGTTGTCACACAACTATCATCCATCACCTTTTGTTTCAAGGCTCCACAATGTGAAATATGATGTGAAGTAGTCTTGTGATGAGCCAAAAAGATGCCACGTATCTCCTCTCTTCTTTTAAACCTTTGCCGCCAACTTTACTTTACGACCATTGCATATCGCCTTTCTACTTAACTTCGACAAATAGAAAAATTGATATGAAGAACTGTTGCAATGAGCTTCTATTGTTGACACCTGGTGGGGAATATTCTTGGTTTATACCTTTATATCCAGTACCCATCGCACATTGCCATTCCTCACAATATTCCTTCTATCAATTTGCAATGCATTGAGGTGCTACGACGAGTGAGGATGAAGACACTTGGTGGAGATACAAGTAGTTGGCGTAGGCCATGATTTCTTTTATTCTTTATGAGATCAAACCGCGATGCAAAGGCCTTCTGTGATGCAATGCAGAATGGACACCTATACTAGGAATCCCATCGCATATCACATTTCTTCTCAGAACACCGAATACACAAACACAATGCAAAGAATTGATGCGATGAAGGAACTTAAGTAGACAATTAAGCACATGTGTCAAAAGTTGTTCTTAAAAGGGGGACTCGCTAGGTAGAATGTTTAAGGGGGACTTTGTTAAAATATATTCATAACTCGACATAGGAATAAAAACCATATATTTCAGTGAGTTGAATATTCAAAAGAATTTTCATGACGTGGGTTTAAATGGTGCCATTAGGTGAAAAGGGCTAGTCAAAAACAATGAAGAGATGGACGTAAGTTACATCTTGATTGACCAAGAAACAAGCTCAACCAGTTAACAAAGGAATAGAACAAATTAACTCATTGACTACAAACAAGCTTTCTTGCAAGTTTCACTAGAAAAGATAAATCCTAGACACCTCATTGGTAAACCCTAGCCCACAAAGGTAAAACAAAGGCTTGGAAATGGAGAAATTATAGCCAAGGACCATAAGATTTTACATAAGTCCCATGAGTGGCTCATGTTCGGGGATCTTTGTTCAACATGAACAAAGAGAGACTCCAGAAACTCCTGGTGAAGCAAACCAGATCAAACATAGAGAAACATAACACAATTAAAAACAAAACATAGAGAACCAGACAAAAGAGACATACACAATACTTACATAGATTATATATGGTACATTGTACATGGAATATAACATACCTCAAGAGAAGTATGACTTCAGGAATTATCCATGTACCAGTAATTCTAGAAGCTCTCCTATCAGAGATTGTAGAAAATATGAGTCTTCTCCATGAGTATTGTTGACCAAATAAGGACCCAACCATAAGGCATCAAATTTCCCATGTTTTCCTTTATCTTCACCCCTAGCATTCCACATTAGGACTATGCTCCCAATTTCAAACTTCATATGAGAAGACTTCTTGTCATACAACTTCTTTACTTGCAACTACAACCTTAAATTTATTTATTGTGCATCCCTTCAAACTTCATCCAACTCTGTTAAAACATTAATTCTCTGATGCATATCATTTGTGATATTGTCATCATATTCCTGTATGAATTTATACACCTGCAACAAGTTGTTGGTTGGCATTCTAGCTTCCATGCCATAAACTAAATTGAATGGAGGTTGTCATGTTGCCTTCTCAAGATAGTCATTCTATCAACCTAAAGGGCTTGTCTCAACTTTGAATCCCAAGCCTTCTTTTTTTTCTCTATCACCCTTTTTATGATCTTCATTAAAAATTTATTACTAGATTCGGCCTGTCCATTACCTTCTGGGTGATAAGGGGTTGAGTAAGAGATCTATATTCCATACTTATTGTAGAAACCTATGAATTCTTCTAAACTAAAGCACATAGCATTATCTGATACTATCTTTTCTGGCACACCAAATCTGATCAGAATGTTATTCATTAAGAAATCAATCACCACCTTGCTAGTAGCCTTCCTTGTTGGAATGGATTCAACCCACTTTGTGAAATGGTCAGTGGGTACCAGGATCTAAGAATTTCCACCACTAGATTTCTCTCCAATTTCTCCTATAAATTCAATTCCCCACTACTGAAATGGTGCTTGTACTATGATTGGTCTAAGAGGCAAATAAACTAAGAACTTCAACTTCCCTAAAAATCTTTGACAAGCATCACATGTCTTTACCAATCTGTGTGCATCCTAAAATAATGTGGGCCACAAAAACCCAACCCTCAATACTTTATGTGTGGTTGTTTTGGCCATATAGTGGCTACCACAAGCACCACTATGCATCTCAATCAAGATTTCTAGAGATTGCTCCCCATTAATGCACTTCAACAACACTCCATCGACATTTCTCCACCACAACTCATTTTTAATTATCACATACTTCACAGATTGTAGCTTGAGCATCCTTTTTTGATTATCAATAATCCCTTCAAGGCATGACATGTTTTGTAGGTAATACACAACATTCCTATACCACCCTATAGTCTGCATGTCACAAACAGGAGACACATCAACAAAATCAATATTGTTTACCTAGTTGGCCTCTAAATTTGTCTCTACCATCAACTTGGCCAATCCTTGTCCTCTAACCAATTTAATACTTTGCACGTCAATGTTGAATTCTTGAATCCTATTTATCCATGTGCATCTCCTTCCAGTGACCTCTTGTTGTGTAAAAATGTCTTTGACAACAACACTTGGAACATAAGCAACAATTGTTGCACCGACTAAGTACTATTTGAAATTCTTAACCACCTTCAATGGAGTATAGGCCTATTTTTCAGTCAAGTCATACTTCAACTTAGCTACTTGTAAAGACTTACTAAAAAAGGCAACAGGTTGTTCATAGCCCTCCTCATTCTTCTATAGTAAGACTGCAACAATTGTGTGAAAGAAAGAAAAAGAGAAAAGTTGGAATGGTTTTGAAAAATCTAGGGACTTCAAAACTGGGGCCTCCTTGATGGATTGCTTTATAGAAGGCTTCACTTGGTTCCTCACTCCTAGATACCTTTTCTCCTTTCTTCAGCATTTTTGAGATTGGCCTTGTAATCTCTGCAAAGTTTCTCACAAACCTTCTTAAGAAATTAACTTGTCCAAAGAAAGATCAAGTACCTTTGACTTTTTTCAGTTGTGGTATTCTATCAATGGCAACAACTCTTTTAGGATCAATCCTTGCTCCTTCTTTAGACACAATATGTCCCAACAACTTTCTTTCAGTGACCCCAAAAGCATATTTCTTGGGATTAAGAGATATCCCATATTCCAATGCTCTGATAAAAATTTTCTCCAAGTGCATACAATGATCCTCTTCCTTCTTTGAGTATGTTGTAAGGTCATCCTGATATACTACCATGATGACATTAATCAGGTTAGAAAAAGCTACATCTATAGCTCTCTGAAATGTAGCGCCAACATTAGTTAGGTCAAAAGGCATCCTGACATAAACATATGTAACCCAAGGAGTTGTGAATGTTGTTTTGTACTACTCATACTCCTTGACTTTTACCTAGTTATACCCTAAAAACCATCCATCATAGACATTAGCTCACAACTAGTGACTCTTTGTAGCATTGCCTCCATATTTGGTAATGGGTAATTATCTTTCAAGGATGATATGTTGAGATTTTTGAAATCTACACAAAGTCTAATATCACCATTCTTCTTTCTAACAAGTACAATATTAGACACCCAAGTTGAATGTCTGATTGGATTTATAATTTTGCCCTCTCTTAACTTTGTCAATTCTTCCTACATTTTGGGTGCCAATGTTAGGTTTATTGGTCTTTGCTTTTGCCTAAAGGGCTTGGCATTTGGTTTAAGAGGTATCTCATGCTAGAACAAATCATCTTTGTATGCCTTCAGATCATCATAAGACCAAGCAAACACATGCCTATATTTTCTCAATAAAGCAATCAACATTGCTTTAACTTGAGGCTTCATTTTCTTTCCTATACATACTTTATTTGGAGAATTCTCAGTTCCCAATTTTATTTTTTCTAGGTCATCTGGATGTACTAAATTTTGCTAAATAGTGCTTTTATCAGGGCCATCAAAGACCCTTTCCAAAGCCACAAGACCCCTAAGAATTTTATTAGTCTTGAGCTAGATTACCTCGCTCCCAAATAGTGTTTCCTTTCCATCCTTTTCCTCTAGAAATGCTCTGAAATCTATCTCCTAGATTTCATATTTGTCTATGCATTGCATGAACTTCAATATATCCTCATCATTATTAAACACCTACCAATTTTGAATGTTGTCAAGGACAAAAGGCCTTGTTTGCATCTCAACCTTTGAGATAGCTGCAAAGGTCATATCATTAGGTCTTAATGCTATGTTGGCCAACAGATCTACCATAGCTTTTTTGTTCCTTTCTACCCACTCAATGTTAAAAGCATCAAACATTTCTATTGTGTCCCAAACAACATTTCTGTATGCTTTAATCTTCTTTTCTTAGACATAAATACTGATCTTACATGAGACACAATTAATTCTGATTCACCTAAGACTCTTAACTTTCTTATTCCATGTTTGTATGCTACTTTCAACCCAAGTAATAAAGCCTCATATCAGCAACATTGTTTGTGCAAACAAACATCAGTGAAAATAAGAACTTAAAAATTTTGCCACTTAGAGAAATGAGAATAAAACCTCAACCAAACCCTTCCTTGGATCAAGCACCATCAAAATACATTGTCCAAAATTCATCATTACTTACTTGTTCCCTTACTTCTTTTTCTATGGGTACATGTTTCTTATCTTCTTCTTCTTCGTGAAGCTCCTCAACCCTGAAATTATCAATAACTACATCAACAAAGTGGACATGCTCCTCAGGTTCATCTTCCACAACTATATATGGGGCCAGAGGCTCCCTATGAAGTTTAACATCCTTGCAATCAATGGGGATAGTGGCAAAGGATATGTCACATTGCATGCTTCCTCCAATGGTAGAAGACCACTTTCTAGACAAAAGCATCCCATAGGTGGTGTTGGTTTTTCTTCTGAATCAGCATTAGGGTTTGCCACTTCTAATGCACAGGCAGATTCAGCCAACTAATACAGGAGGTTGCGTGAGCTCCTCCCCTTCACTTCTGGTTCTGCCGCACCAAGGGGGGTATCCCTATAACTCAAGATGTAACCTTGACTAGCTCAAAGATAGGAAGATCTAACTTGACAACAACAGGCAGAATACTCTCATGTATGGACCAAGATCTGTATGATAGATCACAAGGCTGGCAACATTCTTGGACATGATGTCTGGTTGGGTATGAGAGCATGCAGGGGGTTCCTAATCCTACTCCTACAACTAACAGATGGAAGGATGAGATGGTTTGAAATGGTGTTTGGATGCAAACCTGGACCTGGTGTATAATCTCAACACAGAGCTAGATTGGTGCCTATCCAGGGCTTGGAGTCGGTAGACATACACCTGTGAATGATCAACATGAATAGCTAAAACTGGATTTCAGGGGGATACACATGATATCTGCCTTATAGATGTCTCCCAATAAAGAGTGTTAAGCTATCTCTACTTATGGCATCCCTATTGCAGTAAGAAAGATACATGCAAAACTGGAGACAGAATCAGCATAACACATGCAAACACAGCATTATTCATATGAGATTAACCATGAAATCAGTGAATTCATGCCAAATCGTACAACAGGAGATACATAAACTCACAAGTTTAGCTGCACAGAGCAACCAAAACCAGTTGTATCTTATTACAGAGCCAAAATGTCCAGTTTTCAACAACCAACCACCTTCAAATGAGCAACACAACCTGCTTATAACAGCCAGGTAGGTGCTTAGCAATTAATTACATGGTTGACCAAAAATCCCGCCAGATACACAGTATCAGAAAAATGGCGCTCAACGCATTACCAGATTGGCGCCCAAACATGAATGCAGCAGGTAGGGGAGGAGACAGGAAGATATCTCGAGCCTTGCGCCGCCGTCCGCTGATGTACACCTTCAATCGGGTACCAGATCTGCCCATACCTCTGCAACCTTCGCCATTAATGGCGCACCAACCCGCGGCCTCGGGAAAACGTCAATTCTGCATCGCAACCATTTCCCGCCGAGATTCATCATCATGATATTTTGAATATGCAGGATATCAAATATCCCACATGCACCCCACAACAACCTCTTTAACACTTTATATACTAGGTCATGAGCATATGTGATGTCGGTGCTTTTGCTCCTGACAACACTAGTATAAGACTTCATCATCATCATCCTCCAGCAGCATGATATCCTATTGCTCGAAATATCACCCTGACGTCAGCATCATATCGCAATACAACCTGCATGATAATCGCCTTTATCGGCACAACCTGATCCATCGGAGGAACATCCTCCTGCTGAGCCTATACCAAAAGTCTGGCTGATGAACATCCTGATGACGTCATCATCATATCCTGCTGACGTCACATCATATCTGCCCACTGCGCACCTCCTCATATTCGGATGACGTCATCATCATGTTTGCAAATATCGGGGGATCTCCACAAGATGATCAGTGTTAGAAATATGACCCCCCCGGACCTTGATGACGTCATCATCATATCGACATCAGGATGATATTCAGAAGATAACCAGATATTTGGAAATATCATCCTGATGCACAAATATCATGTTGCACTGTAGCTCCACTATAAGATCGGGGCGATAGATGAATATGATGATGCTTGAAATGATCACCCCCCACTGGATAATGCATGAAGCCGACAGGCGGATATCTCCTTGATATCAGCATCATCATGACGCTAGAACAAACATACATCCGGGTGATATTCAAAAATGAAAATATCACCCCCTCCTTCGAAAATATCATGATGCAGATAGGCAGAGAAATAGATATCACCCTGACGTAAGAATGACGTCAGCATCATCAGGGTGATAAAACAACGAACATGGAATGATACAACATCATCAGGATGATATTGACTAAGATCATCCTGACGTTCAAATATGATGACCCTGGTGTCTATCGGGTCACACTTAGAACTCTTCGACAACATCATCAGGATGATCATAACCAAGATCACCCGATGATAAAAATATCACCCCGGTGAAATATCATGCAGGCAGAAAATATGATGACCTTCGCAAGCAACACGGTGATAACCAGAAATATGATGATGATGATGACGACCCTTAAGAAAAACAGGTCGGGTTGAACTACTTAGAAAATGACCCCTTCGGAAGATCAGGGCAACATCATCATCATAAAAGGGCAAGGTGATAATTGGAAGATCACCGGATACTTGAAAGATCACCCTCCGCAAGGAAACTAAGGCACATTGTAGCTCATCAGCAGGATCGGGATGATATCAAAACATCACCCGATATCGAAACATGATGATCCTGATGAGAAACAAGTTGACAGAAAACATGATGATGCTGACCACCATCGAAGAAAATATGATGATGACCTCCTCCTCAGGAAAATATGATGCTGCAGCTGAAAAATGCTGAGGAGGTCCAACACTTAGAACTTTTTTTTTGGATTTTTTGGGAAGGTGCCTGCATGTTTATATGCTTGAAAACTGACTGCTCATGCAGGCACCAACAGTGGCTCTGTCTGGGGACGTGCAGGTGCAAGACTGCAGCGAGAACCCCAGATCTCTGGGATGCAGACCAGTCCCTTATCCATTGGGCACAGAGTCAAATACTGCACCGACCTGCATCACCAAACACATTATTTTTAAACATTATTTTGGCGGCCCCGGGCAGCCAAAAAGGAAAAACCATAATTTTTTCTTGTCAAATGCCTGATTCCAAACTGGAATATCCCAATCCCAACTGAAAAGATTGGCATAATCTGCCCATAATGTCATCTGCTTAAAAAGATATTCCACCAGTTTTGAAAGCTTGCCACCATCATTTTCAGCTCTGTCATTTTGGATTTCAGAATTAGACATATAACCATACACATAATATTCTTCAACATTAGGCAACACATGTATGTTATGTCCCTCAGACAGTACATCATACTGCTCCTGGCACTCTTTATCATTTATCTGGCTGCTGCACATTATCAGGCACTCATCCAGCTGATCCAACAATTCAAAATACTCAGAAAATATGAGATCCCTAATATCTACTGATATTGAAAACAAAACTTGATCCACACACCCAATGTTGCACATGTCTGAATCAGGTGATGATGAACATTCATTATTCACAGTTTGCAAATCAGTATCATCATCTTCAAACAAAGGGTTAATCATGCACCAATGAAGGTCACGACTCACAACATCATATGCATCAGCAGGCTCATCATAAAGGGGATTAACACTCACTGCAAAGGCCTCTGCTTCTTCTTCATGACATTCCAATTCTTCTCCATTACTATCAGATCCAGAGTCATAAGAAAAACAAACCTGATCCATGCACTGGTCATGGATATCATTTTTATCATCTAATTGCCCCGCATACAAGATTGCTGCTGTTTCAATGCACTCTGAAGTTGAACAGTCTGCATCATTTTCCAGCCCTCCAATGCTTCTTGATGAAACTGATATTGATTCTTGATCCATATGATCACAACTCTGCACAACTGGATCATTTAAACATGAAGGCTCTTTGTTTAGGACTGGTATGCAAATATTACTTGAAAAATTATTATTTTCAACTTCACCTGCTGGGCAAAAAAGGACATCCTCCTCTATAATAGAAACATCATCCACTTGGAATGATGCAAAAACTGGGACAACAGGGGTGTGAGTGCTATGACATTCATTGTCAATTCCTGAATTAAAACTTTCATCAACATTGGGGGCTGTAGGAGAACAAAAATTTTCAAAAAAATAACCCTTTTGAATTCCATACCTCCAATTGTTTTCAATATCTAATGCAAACTGATGTGCCTGATGCAATGTGGTGGGCTCCTTGTCTCTTAATCTGTAACTCATTTTCTTATCAAAGGCTCCCAAATAGACAACTAAGCACAGTGCATCATTAGGTCTCATGCATTCTGGAATTCTATTCAATGCCCTCATAAATCTGAGGTTAAAAGCTGGGATCAACTCATCTTCTGCAATATGGATGTACATGAAGTCACTAATAGCTGCATATTCAGAAACTCTTTCACCATACTGTACTAGAAATGCAGATTTAAAACCATGCCAAGAGCTGACAGAGTGAGCTGGAAGGTAGGAAAACTAGTCCCTTGCATCTTCATCTAGAGATTGAACAAATAATCTCATAACCACATCCTCATGGTCAATCTCAAAGTCATCTATCACATTCATAAACTGCTACAAGTGTCTCTCAGCTGATTCATCCTTTATACCCTTAAATTTAGGCAAAAAATTTTTGATTTTAGGTGGAAAAGCATTTGGATAGCCACAAATGCCACTAAAATTTATGGGCTTATATCTATCTATGTTGAAACTTCTTTTATTACGTGGTTGGGATTGACTGTTATACATTTTTGCATTTGACACTTCACAAGGGTGCATAGGCAGATAATACATCCTTTATGTTTTTGCAACCCTCCTCTCTACTCAGATTTTATACTGACAATGACTTTAGGCACTCAAAATTCAAACTGTTTTTTCAAACTTTCCTAAAGTCTTTTAAATGAGTCTTTTAAACAACATTGCATGCCCTTTGAAATACAGGGTAAGTTCTAATAAAAGCATGCAAGCTCTGTTTTCACCAATGTTCCCTTTTAACCAGTGCTATCTCACCAAATAGGGAGTCTGTCAAACAATATGAAATACCTGGATATGTTGCAGGAGCTGCAAATTCTTCTCTGACTGATTTTGTTCTTTTTTCAGGTTCTTTGATGCAGAGTCGCCATTTCCTTGGAGAGGAATGAGCTTCAAACAAGCTGAAGCTGCAAATTGATTTCTTTCTTTCTAGGTCATCCACCAACAGAGTCACATATACAACCTTTTTTCTCTGCTGCAACAAACAGTTTCTAGGTCTAATTTTTTAATCTTATAGACTCAAACTCTCATGGATATGACATTGATCTCCCCAGCAGAGTCGCCATCTTGTTGGTGACTCAGATGGGCCACAAGATATAACCCTTTCTCAAAATTCTTCCCCAGTGGAGTCGCCATCTTGTTGGTGACTCAGATGGGCCACAAGATATAACACTTTTTCATCAATTTTCTCCCCAGCAGAGTCACCAATTTGTTGGTTTTTCTTCTGAATCAGCATTAGGGTTTGCCACTTCTAATGCACAGGCAGATTCAACCAACTAATACAGGAGGTTGTGTGAGCTCCTCCCCTTCACTTCTGGTTCTGCCGCACCAAGGGGGGTATCCCTATAACTCAAGATGTAACCTTGACTAGCTCAAAGATAGGAAGATCTAACTTGACAACAACAGGCAGAATACTCTCATGTATGGACCAAGATCTGTATGATAGATCACAAGGCTGGCAACATTCTTGGACATGATGTCTGGTTGGGTATGAGAGCATGCAGGGGGTTCCTAATCCTACTCCTACAACTAACAGATGGAAGGATGAGATGGTTTGAAATGGTGTTTGGATGCAAACCTGGACCTGGTGTATAATCTCAACACAGAGCTAGATTGGTGCCTATCCAAGGCTTGGAGTCGGTAGACATACACCTGTGAATGATCAGCATGAATAGCTAAAACTAGATTTCAGGGGGATACACATGATATCTGCCTTACAGATATCTCCCAATAAAGAGTGTTAAGCTGTCTCTACTTATGGCATCCCTATTGCAGTAAGAAAGATACATGCAAAACTGGAGACAGAATCAGCATAACACATGCAAACACAGCATTATTCATATGAGATTAACCATGAAATTAGTGGATTCATGCCAAATCGTACAACAGGAGATACATAAACTCACAAGTTTAGCTGCACAGAGCAACCAAAACCAGTTGTATCTTATTACAGAGCCAAAATGTCTAGTTTTCAACAACCAACCACCTTCAAATGAGCAACACAACCTGCTTATAACAGCCAGGTAGGTGCTCAGCAATTAATTACATGGTTGACCAAAAATCCCGCCAGATACACAGTATCAGAAAAATGGCGCTCAACGCATTACCAGATTGGCGCCCAAACATGAATGCAGCAGGTAGGGGAGGAGACAGGAAGATATCTCGAGCCTTGCGCCGCCGTCTGCTGATGTACACCTTCAATCGGTTACCAGATCCGCCCATACCTCTGCAACCTTCGCCATTAATGGCGCACCAACCTGCGGCCTCGGGAAAACGTCAATTCTGCATCGCAACCATTTCCCGCCGAGATTCATCATCATGATATTTCGAATATGCAGGATATCAAATATCCCACATGCACCCCGCAGCAACCTCTTTAACACTTTATATACTAGGTCATGAGCATATGTGATGTCGGTGCTTTTGCTCCTGACGATACTAGTATAAGACTTCATCATCATCATCCTCCAGCAGCATGATATCCTGTTGCTCGAAATATCACCCTGACGTCAGCATCATATCACAATACAACCTGCATGATAATCGCCTTTATCGGCACAACCTGATCCATCGGAGGAACATCCTCCTGCTGAGCCTATACCAAAAGTCTGGCCGATGAACATCCTGATGACGTCATCATCATATCCTGCTGACGTCACATCATATCTGCCCACTGCGCACCTCCTCATATCTGGATGACATCATCATCATGTTTGCAAATATCAGGGGATCTCCACAAGATGATCAGTGTTAGAAATATGACCCCCCCCGGACCTTGATGACGTCATCATCATATCGACATCAGGATGATATTCGGAAGATAACCGGATATTTGGAAATATCATCCTGATGCACAAATATCATGTTGCACTGTAGCTCCACTATAAGATCAGGGTGATAGATGAATATGATGATGCTTGAAATGATCACCCCCCACTGGATAATGCATGAAGCCGACAGGCGGATATCTCCTTGATATCAGCATCATCATGACGCTAGAACAAACATACATCCGGGTGATATTCAAAAATGAAAATATCACCCCCTCCTTCAGAAATATCATGATGCAGATAGGCAGAGAAATAGATATCACCCTGACGTAAGAATGACGTCAGCATCATCAGGGTGATAAAACAATGAACATAGAATGATACAGCATCATCAGGATGATATTGACTAAGATCATCCTGACGTTCAAATATGATGACCCTGGTGTCTATCGGGTCACACTTAGAACTCTTCGACAACATCATCAGGATGATCATAACCAAGATCACCCGATGATAAAAATATCACCCCGGCGAAATATCATGCAGGCAGAAAATATGATGACCTTCGCAAGCAACACGGTGATAACCGGAAATATGATGATGATGATGACGACCCTTAAGAAAAATAGGTCGGGTTGAACTACTTAGAAAATGACACCTTCGGAAGATCGGGGCAACATCATCATCATAAAAGGGCAAGGTGATAATTGGAAGATCACCGGATACTTGAAAGATCACCCTCCGCAAGGAAACTAAGGCACATTGTAGCTCATCAGCAGGATCGGGATGATATCAAAACATCACCCGATATCGAAACATGATGATCCTGATGAGAAACAAGTTGACAGAAAACATGATGATGCTGACCACCATCGAAGAAAATATGATGATGATGACCTCCTCCTCAGGAAAATATGATGCTGCAGCTGAAAAATGCTGAGGAGGTCCAACACTTAGAACTTTTTTTTTGGATTTTTTGGGAAGGTGCCTGCATGTTTATATGCTTGAAAACTGACTGCTCATGCAGGCACCAATAGGTGGGAGGGATATCTACCACAGTAGCACTCATCAAAAACTCTTTATCTAGAAATGCCGCCAATTTGCAAGGTATCTCTTTCATGATCCCTATGACTGGGACTTCTCTATTATCCATTGCATGGCATTTTCCATAAGCCTTAGTGATTTTTAAACCCATTGCTTGCATGAATCTGACTGGCATGATATTAGAAGATGCCCCTGATTCAATCCTACAATTCTTTATCATTTTGTCACTTATAATCAGGGTTACATAAAAAGGGTCCACCCGATTAGGGCATGCAGTAAGTGTGGCATCAAAGAATATTTGAGGGTTATCATTATTGCTCCCCTCATCTTCCTTTTCTTTTATTTTCTCCTTGCTCCCTTTAGGTAGAATGCCCACCTTTTTCTCATTGCAAGCCCTAGCTACACCATTAATAAAGTCTATTTCCTTAATTTTATGCTCTTCAATAGTCATCATCTCATGAAGTGGGACTGACATTTTTACTTGTGATAACAATTGGAACATGTCAATAGGGGTATACTTGGGCACATCATATGCTACCACAAGGTTGTCCTTGGATTGTCCTTTAATTACATCAAACGTTCCACCCTCTTGGATCACATTCTTTTTCTTTTCTTCATCAGTTCTTATCTTTTGAGGCTTGCTCAGAGCTGATGGAGAAATCAATGGCTCATCAGCATGTATCTCATCAGCTTTCTTTCCCCACATTTTGGTGTTTCTTGCCTTTGGCTCTTCCTTTTTATTAGTTGTTCGACTCTCCTTGATAAATACACTGCCAGCTTGACTCATATCATTGTTTACAACTTTATTCCTCAAATGGTAGTTACTTTTAAACTAAGCCACAGTAGCATCAGTTAGTTGCCTAATTTTCTCATTTGATGGTTTTCTCAGTCACATTAATTTCTTCAGTTTCAAGAGCATTCACAACATAGCTCTCCTCATCATCTTCATCAGAGAATACTTGTTGATATGCACTTGCGATATGTCTCTGGTTATCAATATCAACTTCATTAGTCTCTTCATTAGAAGAGCATTCCTAATCAACAAACATATTAGTCACCCCATCTTGTTCATGAGGCATGTTAGAATCCCCACATGTGTTCTGGTCTTCTTCTAAAGATTGTACTACTACACAATGATGTGGTGAATGGGGTAACTGGAAAGCTATACACCATGGAGTATCATCCACAAAATTTTGCAAAAATTTTCTTCAACAAATCAGAAGTGTCTTTACTCTGTATTTTTTATTATTATTAAAAACAGGCTTACCATTATGCTAATTAGTGTTATATGGTTGATCATGTAGTCTTGGTGGCCTATCATTTCTTTGAAAATTTGGATTCTCATTTGCTAAACCCTTTTCTTGTCTAAACCCTTTTCCATTTTATCCTCTTGAGTTGTTACCTTTTCCTGACATCTAGGGTTTTTTAGAAGCTTTACATCTTCACTCTTTCCTACTTTCCTCGAGGCTCTTCTATTACTTTCAATATGCAAAGCAGTCTTAAAAGCCTCCCTCAAGCTCTGAGGATCTTTATCTCTCAAACAATCCAACAGGAAGCCTGAACATTGCCTTTTGGAACCTTGTGTTGAAATCAGAAACAATTTCATTATGTCCTTTAGAAATATTATTGAACTCATTCAACATAAAACAAGGTTCTATCTTATCACCATATTATTCATTGAATACCCTTTTGAATTCTTCCCACGATCCAATACTAGCCTCAAGCAGACCTTTGTACCAATCTCTAGCATCCTCACTAGTGATTGTATAAATAATTTCATAATAACATCCTCATTCTCAACCTCATAATTACCTAACAAGTTCAAGAAAGCCCTCAAGTGATCTTCGCCAGACAATGCATTGTTCCCAATAAACTTGGCTAACATACTTCTAACATCATTAGGAATGGGGTTAGGATACCTAGGTATCCCATCAAAAGATAGTTGTCTATACCTTTCCATCTGCAAGGGTCTCCTATGGAATTGATCTCTATGATTGTTATGCTGCCTATTAATACCACTTCCCCTACATCTAGGCTTCCCTTTTGTCTCATATTATGGGCTCCAAATTGAGTAGGTATATGGGAATTGGGAATTGAATGACTCACATGGGATGACACATTTGTGTCAATTGGTGGGTTGTGGGAACTAGAAATTGCAAGATTCCCAACAGAATATTTCAAGAAAATCAATCTTCCTTTGCATTTTAGCATTTACAGATAGTATCTCTATTCTTTTCAATTACTTTTTGTTATGTTGGAAAATGTCCCCTTGGGGACTTTTCCCTCTTAAGGTTTAGCTCTCGGGTCCTTAAATTGCATTTAGAGCATCTTGTGTGTTAATTTTAACTCCCAATGAGAAAACCTCGAAGTCTTATAGAAAATAGGACCTAGGGGTGCTATTTTAATGATCACTAAATAGAAACAAGGGGGTGGACTTGGGCACTAGCACTCTAGTCCTGCCCTATTTTGGGTTTTCCCTAAATTTGAATGTCAATTTTATGACAGTTATTTAAGTCCTATGCTGACATCTCAAGTTTGAATTACAAAATTCTTCACGAGAATCTTTGTAGTTGCATATATATGCATGATTAGGTTTCATTTGCAAACTAGATAGAAATTAGATGGACTTTATGCATACTTGTTATTATAGAACATTCAAAATATTCATTGTGTTGTGGAGAATAACACTGTTATTATGTTTATGTTTGCAAATTTGACTCCATCTCCTCATGGCATGAAGAGCCTCTTCCTTCAATGAGATCTACACTTCAAGGTGATATATATTGTGTTTTCAATCATTAATCATTTAGATTTTTGCCTCTATCCTGTTGGGATATGCACTCTTATCTGACAATGGTGTTCGAAAGACTTGAATGTCTCTTCAGGGCTTGACCGAGGTAAGCCTCTAAACACTACAACCCCCTCCCACACTCCTTTGTGATTGTAGGTTATAGGTATTAAGTTTCACAGAGTGGAGTTGCAGAAAGGAGGTTACAGACATCAAGGATTTAGGATTTGATAAGCAGAAATCTCTAGTGAACATTCCTGGACTAGGGCACTAGCCCCTATGTCCTCTATTTTCCCTAAGGCAGAAACATAAGATACAGTGCAGATCAGTGTCGGGAGAATTTCCATATTCCATGATGAAAAGTGCACCTTGGACTAGGGAATTAGTCCCTGTGTCCCCGACTGTTCCATTTTCTAGACTTCAAAAAATAGTGAGTTAAATACCTCTATCCTTCTCGTTGGTCTGAAAGGATTTGTCGTAATTCAATAATTTGCTTACTATTTTGCATATTTAGGCTTTTAAGTGTAATTGAGCATTAAGTTAAGATATTGTGTGATACATCTGAGATTCTGCATTGTTCCAAGTGGTAGCCTAACCTAATAGGTGAATGTTCCTACCAGTGGAGATTCAACTCGGTTGATATGCCCTTGAATGCTTGTGAAGGGAGGATTTGCCTTTAAAACCTAACAAAACATAAACCCGCCTTTTTACACCCCTTAAAAATTTTGGTGAACCCATGTTTTTGGACTTTCTAGCACCTTTCCAAGTTTTGTTTGATAGATTTGCATTCATTCATCTTCCTGCATTCAAAAAATTACAAAAAAATTGGAAAATTTTGAAAAATTTGAAAAAATTGGCATCTTAGGCTTGCATTTTAGCATAATTTGAATTAATTAGAATCTAATTTCATAAAATTTCTATCACTTTCATTATATCTAATTTAAATTATAGAAATTCATCATTTAGTATTCACTTGCATTGCATTTCATGCTTAAATTGTCAAAAATTGCTTGAAATTGTGCATTTTTCATAAAAACCTAGTTTTGCATTAGCTAGGGTTTGTAGTCAAAATCTTGTTTCAGATTTTACTACCCTTTTAAAACACTCATTAGGACTAGTTTATAATTTTAGTGTTACATCATAGTGGTTTTCTTGCAAAATTTCATATCTAGGGTTTGAAAACCTTGCATTTTCACTAGATTTGGCCTTATCGTCTCTCTAGATTTACACTACAAGCATTTTGTGAGGGATTTTGTTTCATTAATTATCTTTTATTAGGGTTATTATCTACTTCCCCTCATAAAATTCCTTACAACACCCTCTCTATTAGGCCTTTGCATTGAAAATTTGTAAATAATTGCATATTTTAGCTATATTTTCACTAGGGTTTGAATTAGATTGGCACTATAGGCATGCTGTGATAGGTTTTATTGCACTAGGTGACTAATATCACTATTATAATCTTTTTTCCATCACAATTTTCCTTACAACACCCTTTCTCTTACTCATTTGCATTGAGAATTGTTGAAAAACCGCATATTTTAGCACATTTTCACTAGGTTTTGACTTGTCATCACTTTAGGTTTGCATCAAAAGTGTGTTGTAAAATATATTTATGCATCACTGGACTATTATTAGGCATATTATTTTCTGCCCCTCTTGAAATTCTTTACAACACCTCTTCTTTCATTCATTTGCATTGAAAAAATTTGAAAAATCAAGCATTTTAGGTCATATTCATACATACTTTTGCATTCGTTCCTGGCATAAATGTTGAAAACCTTTTGAAATATGATTTGGAATTCATCTAAAAACATACACATGGCTTCTCACTACAACGATAATTCTAGGCCTCCTCCTATGCCTTATTTGGAAAGACGAGCCCCTGAACTTGAAATAACATTTATACCTCATGACAAAGAAATGATAGATATTGAAGGGCCTCTTTACATTACAGTGAAAATAATAGAAAAACCTATGGATGGAACACTTATAGACCCTAATTGCAAGACTAATGTGGTTACAAAAGAGTTTCTTCTTAAGCATGATTTGGCACAAGACTATTACCAACTGTCAGATTTAAGAATAAAAACACATAATGGAGCCTTGATGAATACATTTGGAAAGATAACCTTATTGGTCTCAGTGTAAAACTAGGACATCCATGGCTTAAGGCTATGAATATCATCCCTTTAACTATTCACAAATGCTTAAAATTCCCTTTGCATGGAGAGATCCGTACTATCTATCGTAACTCATACCAACCTTCGGCTAAGAGCAAGAACTTCACTTTTGATTACTTTTGGTCTCAACTTGATATAGACCCTAAGCCACAAAGAGACCAATCCTTCCTAAACTATAGACGATACAAAGAAAAACAACTAGCTAGAGTGGCTAGGCCTCCTTTACAAACAATGAGGGAAGAACATGTATTTGAAGATCCCCTTAGAGCAAAAGGAAAATAACAAAATGACATATAAATAACACAAGTGTCATGCCCACATTTCCCATGCGGTCATGACATGCATCACACATGTCATGTCCACATTTGTCATGTGGTCATGACACGAAATATCAAAAAAAATTCCACACTTCCCTAGAAACCCCCTCGAACATGTAAGTGTGCTCAGGGGCGTTACGCTTAAGGCGTAAACAATATAGTTGAATGCGGGTTAATGTGTTCATGTGCACATACCAATCACAATGAAAGCCAACTAAGGGGTCATCGTGACATGGTTAACATCACCAATAGGGTTAGGATCAACGATCGAAAACCCTAAATTATCCTATGTGAATGAAGGGATTTTGACGTAAGTCAAAATCAATAACCAAAAGTCAAATGCATGAGAGGATGATAAATTACAAAAATCAAATGATGATACTCGGCAAAAAAAACAATATTATAATCCCAAACAGGGTTGAACTTCATTAACCTAGCTAAACCCTAAATTTCAAAAAAATCCAGTAGCATAATGCCTCACGAGCATGAGTAGGGTTTATTGTACTAAAACTAATTTGATCGAAAGGTTTACTAATTTGGTTTAAATTACTTACATCTCACTAATTGAATAGGTAATCAATTGAATAAGTTAATAGAACATTTTTCAACAAAGTCTGATCAATCTGTTCTCTTTCACATTTTCTAAAATTTAAAATGCTTTTCAACAAGACTCGATCAATCTGTTCTCCTTCACATTTTCTATAATTTAAATTATTTTTCAACAAAGCTTGATCAATTTGTTCTTCTTCACATTTTCAATCAATCAGAGTTATCTTTGCATCATTTACATTATTCCTAATTTCTTGGAAGATCAAATCTCAGAATACAGGTTTCACTATCTTCATTTAAAAAGTTTACTAGGTTTCTGATCTGGGTTTAAATCAACGTCTAATTTAATTCTGTTAATTAAATTGGCCCAAAAGGATTAAAAGGAATATTAAATTTTGGTTAATAACGTGTGGTTTAAATCATCCTCGTAGAGTTAGATTTCCTATCTCGATTGTTTAAAATAACTACCTCTCAATATTTTAATTGTATAAAATTTAATTGATACAAACAATTCCTTTTCTCCCAAAAATTTAAATTAAAAATTAATAAATTATAAATCCATCTAATCGTGATTAAATCAATTTATTTACATCCACTAACAAATGAAAATAATAATATTTTAAAAAGAATAAAGTTTTACCCTTTAATTAATTATCTCAAATTCTCTATATAATTTCCAAACTTAAAACAATGAACAAAAATAATAACAAGAGGGGAATGTAAATTTTTAAATGGATTTTATTTCCACCTTGCCCTAATTTCTTCTAACAATAAAATATGATTTTCCTTATTATAAAAACCCTAGCCCTATTTTCTCATTTTCTCCTCTTTGTTTTTCACTTTTATCTTTCTTTCTCTTTCTCTCTCATTTTGTGTTTTCTTAGTTTTGATTGCAGGTTTAATGGCCACATATGAAATGCATATGATGGCTTATATATATATATATATATATATATTCTTATTGAGTTTATAAACTAGATTTTCTTTTAATAAAAATATGTATATATATATATTTTGTTTTCATTTGTAAAAGTGTTAAAAGCCTAAATTTATGTTTGTTTTGTTGGCAGAGAGGAGGGATTGTGGTGAAGTGTTGCTAGGGGCAGCGACTGCGATGGTGGCGTGTAGGAGGGTGGAGTGTGGTGGAGGTCTGGCAGCAGATCTGTGGAGAGGAGCCACAGAGTGGAGGTGTTGGAGCGGCGGAGGTGTTGGAGCTGCGGAGGTTGCGGTCTACACAGGCAACGGTTTGTAGGGACTGCACGGGGGAAGGTCTACGGGGAAGGAGAGAGGTGAGGGGAGTGTGGGGAGGGGGACGGAGCTCCCACCCACATCCCATATGATGAGGTGTGGGTGGGGGCTCCGTCCCCCTCCCCACACCCAATATACAAAGGCACAGCGGTGGGGGGTTTGAACCCCCCACCAATATCATTGTTTAATCTCTATCACTCAACAATGACTGCAAAACGCAATCCGTCCTTTCACTCAGTAATAAATTTTTTATTTTATGTTATTTTCATTTTATTAAGATTCATTTAATATTATATATATATCCACAGCAATCAAAACCTATTTTAATCTAAATCATAGTTTATAATATATATATATATATATATATATATATATATATATATAATGTAATTTCTTTCCTCTTTGGCAGAATAAATAAAATTCAGATATTTATAAATACATGAAAAAAAATACATTCATTCAAATTACTCAAATATATATAAATAATATATATATATATATATATATATATATATATATATATATATATATAATGTAATTTCTTTCCTCTTTGGCAGAATAAATAAAATTCAGATATTTATAAATACATGAAAAAAAATACATTCATTCAAATTACTCAAATATATATAAATAATATATATATATATATATATATATATATATATATATATATATATATATATATATATATATATATATATATATATATATATATATATATATATATATATATATATATATATATATATATATATATATATATATATATATATTCAACTACAACCCCTTTTTTTTCTATACTTACAAATTTATCCTTACACAAATAAACAAAGATATATATCCATTTTTTTTTTAATCAATATTCTACAAGACAAGGAACCAATATTTTTTTTAACAAAACATATTCATTTACAATATTAATAATCACATTTTTAAAGGAAGGAATAAATACAATTTAGTAAATTATTTCAATACTTAACATCATCTAATTTTCTCTTTTTCATAATAACAATATACAATTTTCATGTTTGTCACAAAATAAAAACCACAACTTTACTAATTGATAACTTTAATATAACATACAAATGCAATAGCTTTAAAAATAAATTTTCTTCCTTCCACATTTGATTAATAAGCATTAAAACCAACAATTTTTAACTTTCTATTGCAAATGAAAATATCTTACACACAAACTAAAAAAAAAAAATTACAACCAAGAGAGAGAACCATGTTCTCCTCTTTGAAAACTAACAATGAAGCAAACTCCTAAATAGGTTAAACTCTCACTCAAGAGTAAAGGAAAATAAAATATCAACTCCAAGAACAAGGAGTTTTCTCCAACTTCACAACTTAGCTCCAATGAACTTGCATATCACAACAAGGGGAAAGAAGCCACACATCTTGCTCTCCTCCCTACCATAGACCCGCAAGAGGGTCACCCTCGAGCTAGGGAGGTCATCCACACACTTGGGAACTCATTCCACTTCACAACAAGGCACTCAACAAACAAACACAATTTTACACCCATGGATGACACAACACAAGAACTCAACCAAGATGAGTTCAAAGTGGTAGGGGATTAGACACACTCAACTCAAGAGTACCACTCCTACAAATATCCCAAAACAAATACCTCATAAGGCCTTTAGCCAACACATTTAAACACAATTTTCACAAAGCTTCCATTTTGGTTCTCACACCATTTCACATATTGGTCAAAATCTCATATATTGCCCTCAAGGCTTACAACACCATAAAAACAAAGTAATGACCCCGAGGAGGTTCACTCCTCCCCTACCCCACACTTGTTGAGTATCTTCTCCCAAGTGGAAGAGGCTCTTACAACACCCTACAAATTTTCCCCACAATAACAATAAAAACTCAAGAAAATAGATCTCACACATAGCATCATGCAAGCAAACAAAAATACAAAGGGAAGGCCTTAGCCTTGAAGCCAACCTTTAAAAGCCCAAATATGGTAGATGGTTGATGTAGAGATTCTCCAAATCCTCCTCCAACATAAGCCACAAAACTCTCTCTATCTTTTTCCCCAAAGTAAATTCCAAACAATAAAATTTTCCCAAAAATTCAACAACCCATAACCTTCTCCAAGTGGGATTAAAATAAGCTCAACCCATGAGCTTTGAGGAATGGGTAGGTGACACTTGTCACCTCCTCACTCTTCCTCCCCACTACAAGCAAGACCCATGTGATGGGTGATGACACATGTCACTCACCCATCCCCCAAGTCTCCCTCAACCCTCCACTTGTCCTCTCTCAAACATGTGGGAGAGAAAAGTGGAGCTTAAGAGGGAATGGGTGACACATGTGTCCCATTCCTTTCCTCCCAAGAGGGACCACACAAATCCAAGGAACTCTCACCAATTGTGAGAGAGACTTGGATTAAAGTGCTCCTCAATTGGGGGGTCTTGGAGACATCTCCAACCTTGGGAAGTGGAAAGGGATGGGGTTGAGTGTTGGACCCACTCATCCTCTCCCTCCCATGCCTCCAATTTCGTCACTTAACTTCAGGGTGAAGTTAAGGTGACCAAATGGAGGTTTACCAAGGGTGACCCAAGTCAAAAAGGTCTCTAGACCTAAGGGGTACAACCCAGGGTCAAGTTTAGCCTAGTTAGAGCACCCAGGGTGGAGTTAAAGCACATGAAAAGGGGTCTCAAAATTTATAACTTAAAAAATGAATTTCAAAAGCCAAATTTCTTACAACACCAATTAGAATTCAAAATAAAAGAGGGGTAGACTTAGCCCAACTAACAACATGCAATTAACATTATAGAATTTCATCATGCATAGAGTTGATCGTGGTTCCTCGTGGAACGAGATCGGCTTCACAAGGGATAACAACATCGTGTGTGGGATGATCTCCAATTTCTATGGCTTGTTAGAAATACCAGCGCACTCAATTGCAAAGTTAATTCCACACACACATACACACATATATAATAGCTGAAGCAAATTAAAAACATACACTCGCATAAAATATCACAGGATCACTTAAGCATAAAGGAAGTCACATTACAATTAGATTCTAAATTCTACATTTCAAACATCCATTCCCAAGATTAAATCACAAAACCAATTTCTATCTAACATCACCCAATTGGTTTTCCCATAACATCATTATATAAAACATCTATCTAAATTCATCAGTAAAGCAATATCCAGGTCTAACACATCGTAAACATACTAAGCATAACAATCCACATACAACATAAAGTCTAATAGTTCAGGAATTCATGATCAACAGTCCCACAAGTCTAAATGTATCGCCAATAGTAAAGTAAATAGTCAAATGTATGGGAATGAAAAAGTAGGCCTCACAACAAGATTATTATGAATATGATGACATAATTGGCATGATAGATGTGGATAAGAAAAATTTTCATAACTCACCTTGTCCATGAAGAGATGGTATCTATGCTAAGATCCCCCCCGCCATCCTTACAAGGATCGAGAGGTTTTCATCGACAACAAAACATTCCACCAAGACCAATGAAATTTGAACATGGTGCTTCCTCCTCTAATGTACAAAACTCTATGGAAAAACATGACAATGTCTTTGATGAGATAAGTGGTAAGACAAGAAGGAATAGACAAGCAAAAGAAAGGAGGAGAAGACAAGCTTTTGCCCAATGAATTGCAACTCAACAAGAAAAAATTCAACCTAACATTGAAACAAACATAAAAAACCCTAACACTAAACAATTAGAAGATAAGAACAAAAATTGGGCCATGGTACCTTACACACTTCTTTCCTCTAGCATTCAAGATTGGGAAGAAGATGATTTTCTCGATGACAACCCTTAGTTTGGTTGTCCCTACAGGTAAGTATTTCTAACCCTTTACCTCTATGTTGTGTTTCCCCCGTGATGTGTTATGTGTTGTTTAGGCCTCCTAGGATGACCCTTGATACTCTCATAAGGTCAGGGATATTGGGAGACTGCCTCTATTGTGACCCTTCTTCTGTTTGTATCATCATTCTTCTATATTGCTTCTCCTCTATTTTCATTGTTGTGTGTTGTGTCTTACGGACATAGCATTGCGGTTGGTGACTTGGAGGCACCCTTCTACCTGACTGTCCCTAAGACACTTGTTTCTCCTCTCTTGATTTATTGTTTACCTTCCTCTAGTGGTTCTATCTAGCAGGCGGATGACAAAAAACATATTATACTGATGCAAACCTAGTGTCCCTTCGGTGAGAAATCAAAAAATGGACCTAGTCCATACATGACGATGGAGTTGATATATATTATCCAACACTTGGCTAGTAGAATCACTCTGTGACATCTTGATGTTGTCTTATCGCACTTACAAAACATAAAAAATACTATTGCTCCGTGCACTTTGTCTATCTCAGATCTTGCATTCCTTAGCTTTCCATGTGAATGATTATAAGCATTGTTGTTTATCATGATTATACGGATGCTAACACCTTTTCTTGTAGGAAATTGTGTGTTTGTGGGAACATTTGGTGATCGTAAAGTACATGTCACCTCCGCGGGGCATGGGCTTTGCGAGAGCTCATGTTCCCTTGTGTGTTTTCTTCCTACCTTAACGTGCTTAATATTGGTACACGATATCAACCACCTTAAGGTGGGGGCATATAAGGTAAGATGTCTAATTTAGATGCTAGTAAAGTGTGTTTGCAAAACTTGAATCTATTTGCAATCATTTAAGCCCTTTGCGGAGGTGGGATATCACATATATACTTTTTATCTTAAGCCATCTGCCGAGGTGGGGATGGTGTATTTCTCAAGGAGATTGCACATCCTATCATTTTCCAAAAGTCCTCTATGGAGGCGGGGAGTGGATCTGACACTATCTTAACCCTTAAATGTGTCTTCATCGTTTGTTGTGGCAAAGCCCAATCATTGGTGTGTGCATGTAATGTGCTTGAGATGGTTGTGAACCTAGCAATAGGTTTCTTCCATCACTTGTTTGTCATGTTTTCTTCATGTCTTCTATGTGTGTGTATGGTGTGTTTGTTCCCAAGGATAGTCTTAAAGACTAGTGGTGATGAGTCCCTCCTATGCTTTTGGATTTATATGGCATGCTTGATTTGTATGGCGTGTTTGTTCTCAAGTGCAGTCTTAAAGACTGGTGGCAATGATTCCCTCCTACACTTTGAGATTTGTATTGCATGTCTATTGCCCAATGTGTAGTCTTAAAGACTGGTGGCGATGAGTCCCTCTTGCACTATGGGTTGTGTGTTTACTTACCTTGTACTTGCATTTGCATTTTATATATGAGAAAAAGAAAAAGAAAATGATCACTGCATTCACTATATTCACTATGTTTTGCATGTCTTTAATGTTGTCTTCTCTGTGTTTTACATGACTGTAATTGTCTTCTCCTTGTTTTGCATGCTTGTAATTGTATTCAATGTGCTTGGCGTGTCTTCACCGTGCTTGGAGTGTTTGCTATGTTTGTTGACCTTACTTTAATGCATGTATTGGCCTTGCATTCATACATACATTAAAGTGGGGGCTAAATGTTATGTCAGAAAATGTCCCCTTGGGGGCTTTTCCCTCTTAAGGTTTAGCTCTTGAGTCCTTAAATTGCATTTAGAGCATCTTGTGTGTTAATTTTGACTCCCAATGAGAAAACCACGAAGCCTTATGGAAAATAGGACCTAGGGGGTGCTTTTTTAATTATCACTAAACAAAAACAAGGGGATGGACTTGGGCAATAGCACCCTAGTCCTACCCTATTTTGGGTTTGCCTTAAATTTGAATGTCAGTTTTATGACTGTAATTTAGGTCCTATGCCGACATCTCAAGTTTGAGTTACAAAATTCTTAGTAGGGATCTTTGTAGTTGCATATATAAGAATGATTAGGTTTCATTTAAAAACTAGATGGAAAGTAGATGGACTTTATGCATACTTGTGATTATAGAGCATTCAAAATATTCATTGTGTTGTAAAGAAGAGCATTATTATTGTGTTTATGTTTGCAGATTTGACTCCATCTCCTCATGGCATGAAAAGCCTTTTCCTTCCATGAGATCTACACTTCAAGGTGATATCTATTATGTTTTCAATCTTTTATCATTTGTATTTTTGCCTCTATCCCACCAGGATACACACCCTTATCTGACAACGTTGTCAAAATACTTGTGATGCAGAGCACACAATGGAAGCAATTCAAAACAGGGCGAAATACCCACTAACCCACATTACAGCTTTAAAAATCCTTTCTCAAAGTCCACATAGCATCGAACCACATACATTCAGTACCATCGGCAAGATAACATACATTCGGAAAGGCTTTCCCAACTCTTACCATAGACAAACTTCATGCCGATGTGTCTCCGACACCACTATCGCTATGACTTCTTCCGTCGACATAAGTCAAAACCATTTCACCAATCTATATCTCTTTCCGATAAGCTTAATACCAAGCTTTGCCTTCGGCGAGACACAATATATATGTGCAATATACATTTAAAACATACAACCCGAATATGCATTCAGTGGGACCGACCATTGACCTAATGCAATGTATATCCTCAATATACATTTGTAAGTTACATTTGAAAACATGCATTCAGAATATGCATTCAGTGAGATTGACTGTTGACTTTCCTTGTATCATACGAAAAGGCACATTCACCACATACAACCACAATGTTCACTTGTGAGATACACAGGAACATACAACTACAAGATACACATGAAATGACCCTGACAAACATTAGAGATATACACACATAATGTATACCTAGCGAAACAACACAAATCTTCACCCAACTTCCTGTATCGATCATACAAATCACCTTCGGCCTAACTACCGATTCTCCTCTAATGATCTCGACCCTTTGCAACTTCACAACTACACAGATCTTTTACTCCTCCAACCTAGCACATGACGATGCTAGGATCTCTCAGCACCATTGTACATGATCCTACAAACATAAAACAAACAAAATGAAAACAAAAAAAAAATTGTATAGCCATTCCACCAATTTCAAAGAAATCTAACCAGTGGAATGGATTAATAATCCATCTCAGCCACAAAATGGCAATTCAATTGCACAGAGAAAACCTAATGAATTCAAACGATAGAAAGATGCACAACACAAAACTTGTTTATTATGCTTTCTAGAAAATGTGCATATAGATGCTCTATTTCTCAATTACAATCACACTGATCTCTGATCTCTATTACAACTCAACTACAACTATACTAAACTGAACTAAACTAATTACATTCGATCTGCTCGAGTATTTATCTACTCGCTTTGAGTAGTACTGACTCGACTCCAAGTGGCTGGGAGGTAGTACTAAATTGAATCCAAGCGGCTGGGAGTTCTAACAACCTCCAACTGCCTAACAAACTTTGTGATTACAGATCAACAAGTGTCCTTGGGACTTACAACATAAACCTAGATACAAACTAAAATAACATGCATTGGTCAAACATACCTCATTACATAAATGGTCTTATAGGACCTTATTGGAAACAACAAAATGAACATCAAACAGTTGAATGCCTCATGGAGGCCACCTTGTGTTAGGTGCTCCTACACCAACTTGAATGTCTCTCTAGGGCTTGACTGAGGCAAGCCTCTAAACACCACAACACTTCCCATACTCCTTTTTGATTATAGGTTACAGGTATCGAGTTTCACAGAGTGGACTTGTAGAAAGGAGGTTGTAGACATCAAGGATTTGGGATCTAATAAGCATAGGACTCTAGTGAACATTCTTGGACTAGGGCACTAGTCCCTGTGTCCTCCATTTTCCCCAAGGTAGAAATACAAGATATAGTGTAGATCAGTGTTGGAAAAAGTTCCAGATGCTGTAATGAAAAGTGCACCTTGGACTAGGGCGTTAGTCCCTATGTCCCTGACTATTCTATTTTCTAGACTTTGAAAAATTGTGAGTTAAATACCTTTGTCCTTCTCCTTGGTCTAAAAGGATTTGTCGTAATTTGATAATTTTCTTACTATTTTGCATATTTAGGGTTTTAAGTATAATTGAGCATTAAATTGAGATATTGTGTGATACATCTGATCTTCTATATCGTTCCAAGTGGTAGCCTAACCTAATAGGTGAATGCTCCTACTAGTGGAGATTCAACTTAGTTGATATGCCCTTGAATGTTTGTGGTAAAGGGAGGATTTGCCTTAGAAACCTAAGAAAACCTAAACCCTCCTTTTTAGACCCTTAAACACTTTTGTAACTATTCATTTTCCTTTTCCAACTTAAGATAGATAGTGATTCAGATTCCTCAGATGTAGAAACTTTTTGAGGTGATCTACCTTCATTAATGTTGACTTCTCTTAAAGGTTTCTTTCCTTTGTCATCAGGTTGAGAGGAGGGCTTAGAGGTAGAAGTGGTTGCAATAGTGGTAGTAATAGTAGAACTAGTCTGAGTGCTAGTATGGGTATTGTTTAGTGAGACATTTATAGTATTTCAGCCAAGTATTTGGGAAACTATTGGGCTAATGGGTGTAACAGACATAGGTTCAGGTTCATCTTGACTCAACAACTTCATTCGTTGTAGCCTTATCTTCAACATATCCCTCTCATCCATTGCACTCCTAATCTTCTGCTCTCTTTCCTTAGTCCTTTTCATGTTCAACTCCTTGACCCTTTGAGTTTTTCTCTGTAACTCGTTAATCTCATTCATTAACTCCTCTTCATTATGCAATGTACTATTTGAATAAGAAGTTTCTAGGGCACTATCCAAAATATTTAATGCATTCATATGGAAAGAAGGAATAGGTGATTTACTAACAAGATTACCAAGCAAATCATATTCTGGGGGACTAGGTGCAATTGTTGATCTAGGATTCAATCTCTTGGAAGCCAATTTGGCATCGAAATTATAGTCTCTAGATTTTTCTTTGTACAACTGCTTCTTAGCCAAGAGACTTGAATGGGATCATTCTCTCTTTTTGCAAGTTCTCTCAAAAGAATTATTCTCATTTGTAGTAGGCATACCAAACTCATATGTTTCTTGCAATTCATCAATACTACTGTTAAGAGGACATCTAGATCCTAATGGAGGAGGAAGAATAGCAAACTCACCAGTTTTTGTAGTTTTCTTATTCCAAGATTGTTGAGTATTTTATGGAAATTCACCTTCTAGCTTCTATTCAGGATGATTCTTCATATGTTCTCTGGGTCTTCTCATCTTTTTGTAGTTTTCCACCTCTTTCTTCTCTTATTTCCTTGAAATAATCCTTGCACTGGCATAGGAGAATCAGAGTCACCACCCAAATTATGGGAATATGAAAATATGTGGAAATATTAATCAATCTTTTAAGAAATTATAGATATAGAGAACTCCGACAAGACCTATGACAAACCGATGCGCAAGTTACACAAATATGAACAAAGAATCCAAGACCTCAAGGCTTTAATACTTCTTAACTCTGACTGCTACAAGAGTTTTTGGTATTTGTAAACAGGGGAATACATGACTTGGGATAAGACATAATTCTAATAAAATTCCCTAGTAGAGTCACCAATTTGTTGGTGTTCTTTTAATTCCTAACTTGATCTCATAAGATAATCTATTAATTAGCTAATTTCAATACTTAGCTATCATGAGGAGTTGGCCAATGATTAGGGGAAAGATAGAATAACTTTCCCTCTGCACTTAAGGCTCTACAAAACAGGGGATGGTGATCCCTTGATAATATTTATCAATATCATGTGCCAATTACTACAAATACTGTGAATAACAGATGTGTTCTATGTAGATTTGCTTGAGGATTATGAAAAATAAGAAAATCAGGCTTAAATCAATCAAGCATTTAACATTCTCAAGGCCATAGAATGAGATAAAACTTCATTTCCAAAAATACTTACAATTGAATATAAAGATTTAAAAGTATTTTGGGTTTGTTTGATTTGGAGTTGAAGATCACACACAGAGGCAAAAGACTGGGGCCTTAACCTAGGGTAATAGAGTCAAATTAAATGCAACTGAAACTAAATAACAACATTTTCACCTAAGCATCAAAGGACTTTACAATACTGCCTTACAATATTATACTCAAGACTCCTAACCAATCATACTTATAGAATCCTCATATACATTCACACAAATCTATATTCCATTAAAGTATTTAACCTATTCTTTGAATAAGAGCTTTAATCAGGAAGATACATCCACAAGAAATTTCATGAAGACACACTAAATAATCTTTAATTTATTCATTCATAATTTGTGCAAAACATACATCAAGAGACAATTGGCTTTAGAATTCTACCATTGTATTCATTTAGATGCTAGTATTGTCAAACAACTTTATAAAGACATACAATTCAAACTCAAAATCCTAGAACAAAACTCAATTTCTATTCTCTATGTTTTTCACTACAAAATTATCTGAGAGATCAACCAACCCATGTAAATGGCCTTGAAATCCATTTTATAATGCAAGGGAGTAATAAACTTCAGTCCATTTATACATGTCACATTTTTATTTGATATTACAAAGTAGTTGCAAGGAAAGGGACCACAACAACTCGTGAGGTGCACATTCCAAATGAGACAAAAAGTAGTTATCATTCTCTAAAGAAGATACTCCACCTTCCAAAAAACACATTATCATAGTCGGTGGTTGCATAATGAACAAAATATTCTCTGTCACATCCTCTTTGTCTTCCAACAACCTTGGGGTATAAAACAGGGAAAGTCAAAATTCTTCCCACTACACCAAAAGACATGAATAATTCTTGACTTGGAAGAAACAACTTTAGACAATGTTGCATCGAAGGCTAAGTTAGTAAAATTTTCAAGCCATGTGTTGTACTCTTCCTCTGATGGCCATTAGACCTCAAATAACTTCCGCACCTTTGAATTGTGCACATTAAATCTAGCATCCATAATAGCCCTTGCCTCTTTCACAAATGAATCTAAATTTATTTCCATTTTGAACAATTTATCTAAAGAATTATTTAATTCAGCCAATTCTGGCTCTCCATCTTTAAAAATAAAAGCTGATAAGGATGGGACAGTGCTCCCAAATTTAGCTTTTCAACTACTGAAATCCTTGAGCTTCTTTGCCTCATTGAGAATGTGAGGCATTCCATTTTCTTCCATATCCCTAAACATCTTTATTTTACTATTGAATTGCATATCCAATTTACTCTGAAAAGAAGAAATTTCACTTAACAAACCAATGGCTTGTATCATTTGAGGTAGGTTACTTGGTGCCTCAGGATCAATCTCTATGTTATTCATTATTTCTTTAAGAGCATCAGCCCTCATGCTCCATTTACTCCATACATTTTAGAATCTATTTTGAATTTTAATATGTTTGTCATATGCTTCATGAATGTCCTTGTACACCTTCCAAAAATTATCTAACTTGTGGAGTACACATGAAATTTTGTAGCTCAAGATATCATTAATGATATCAACCACCACCTTTCTAGTTTCATCTTTGGCCTTCTACTCACTCTCCTTCACCATTTTTAACTCTTCCTTCAAATTCTTAATTCTAAGAGACAAAGTCTCTCTATCTTGAATAGAAAGTTCTTGTGTGGTGGGAGAGGGAAGGGATTTCATCAAAGGTGCTAAAAACTTCTCCTGAGGAGCATAGGCTTTTAATTTGTGGTATTCATCTTGCAACCTATTGAATTTATCCAATAGTTGGTTATATTTCTCCTGCATCATTTCTATAGTGTCAGCACTGAGCATTACAACATGCATCATTAATTTGGTTCCATGTGTATTAGAGATCTCAAATGCTATCTTTACCATAACTTCCCTAGTTATTTCTCCAACTAACCTGATTACCTTAGGCTTCCCTGTGTTTGGTCCCACAAACTAGATTAATTTTGCATGCAACCTTGGGCTGAAAGCAGTGCCAAAATCCTTGTTATCGTATTGGTCTTCTAAAATAAAAGCCTCATCATCCTTTCTTACTATATCCAAAGCAATAATAGAAGTCAAATCCCAACCGAGCAACAAAAGAATGCCAATTTTCTTGACCATTAGCTTTCCTTCAATAGGTGTGATTTATGAGATTTCCTTTTGAATCTTTTCTTCTTCCTATTTTATAGCTTCCTCATGTAATGAAGGATCAACTCATTCCTTTGCCTTTTCTATCCTTTCCTCAAACTCACTAAATCTTGCTTGAATAACAAAATCCCTAAACTCCTTTATTTGCACAACAGATTCATCATCTAAGAACTCCCATCAGGCTATTAGCCTGGCATCTTCATCAACCTCATCATTGTCCTCATCAAAAATAGTGGTAATAACCTTTCTAGTAGGGACAAAAGAATCAATGGCATCATTTATTTTGGGGGAGGGGAATCTCTAATGTATATCTTCTTCACCTGGAACATGCTCAGTAGATTTCTCTTCCATAGTATCTCCTCCCTCAGTCTCTGTAGAATAATCTACAAGAGGTTTGGCAATTTCCACTTCCTCAACTTCCATTGGTTGGCCAGAGGGACCATGCATAGATGATTAAGCAGGCCTGCTTCTAATTGTTGCCAATTTCTCATTCCTCTTTCTTCTTCCTACCTCCTCTGCCTAATTTATTATATCCATGAATGTGCCCTACCCATAATCATCTAACATCTTCATCACTCTTTGGAGAGTATCCAAACTTTGGGCATAAGGGCTTACATATAATAGATTATTTTTAATTATTCCCTTCTCAACCTCAACCATATGGCACCATGCCTTCTTTCTATTGTCAATTTCTTCTTTTGATACTAGATTCCTAATCACATCCTCAGAATGTAAAAAATGGTGGTGGAACCCAGACTTTCCCCTAATTTTTCTCTCTATCAATGAACCCTTCAAGGTCACAATTCCTCACCTTCTCCACTGCCATTTTATAGACCTTCATCATTTCTACAAAATTGTCTAGGCCTTCCTTTGATGTGACCCTAAAGTGAGAAAATGTAAATTGTCCAAGGACAAATGACCCCTTCTTAGCACTCCTGAAGTGCTCTTTATTGATTGAATCCAATTGCCACATAATCTCCATAAAGGCAAGTCTGTTAGAAACAAAAAAGGGCAAACAATGAGGCTACACCAAAGCACTGTACACCCTGAAGACTGTACATGTCTTGTGAAGATACCAATCTCTCCAATTGTGGTCAATTTTTGTACCAGCCTTGAACTCCTTTGGCCTTAGGATTTGCATAATATTTCTTGAAACTCTTTCCACAGGCCTTACTCCCAAATTGTCCAAAATAGCAAAAAATAACATGTTGTAGAAAGCAACATAGTTTGACTCAGGGAAATGTTGATCCCATATGTGTGTCCATTGTTGCACAGGTAAATCATTTCCATCTTTATCCCTTGTTCTGAGGTCCAAGGACTTGGACCAGACCTTCACACCACTCCATAAAAACATATGCATTAGCAAGGAATAATGATTAAATACTAGAGGAGCATTGGCCCAGGCCTTCAATTCAGTCAACTGCTTATGAATCTGATCAACAACATAAGAGGCATAATCAAAACCTTTATTCTAGTCTCCATCTTGAATATATACTGTCATTGAAGATGAGGAAAGATTAGAAAGAAAATATACAAGAAAAGAAACACAAAAGAGTGATTTATACCTTTCACAAGCTCCAAATCTCCCTTACTCCTTGATAAGGTTGAGCAAAGTGCACCTAAGAGCTCTCCTAGCTTTACCCAATTTGAAGTAGAGAATGTGGATTGCTCTAGCTTTTAACACAATGTTGGTTTGATGATGATTTGATAGAGGATAATGGCTAAGGATTAAGATAGATTTTGATATGAATATGAGAGATATGAGATGAGAGATGACAAGGCTAGGAGGATTTTGGCATTATGATGTAATGAGGAGAAGATTTGATAGAAATTTAGGCATTGTTATGATAGGATGAGGAAGTTATGAAAATGGCTTAGATGAGGGCTCTATTTATAGATTTTTGGTAAAAGGATGGAGGTTGAGGATTAATAAAAGTTTAGATCAATGGCTAGGGAAGCTTGAGGATTAGGGTTTGGATTGGAGTTGTAGTCTTGTGACAAGTGTCACAAGAGGGTTGAATAAGAGAGATCAAAGGCTAATATTTGATCAATAGATTGGATGGCTCCCATTATTTGTAAATTTTAAATTCACATTGGGAAGGATGAGGAAATAAAAAATTCATTTCCATGGGAGAGTGTGAGGATGATGTGAACTTGTCAATGAATTAAAAATTCATTTTTGTGGGAGAGTGTTTGAATAAAAAATTAAGTCTTATTGAGGAGTGTGAGGACATGTGACACATGCAAATTTTTGGGGCCTTACATGTGTAAGATAATTTTGTGGAAAATGTTTTAACATGAAAATAGAAAGATGAGTTGGACGGGTCATGTGACCTTTTGAATAAAAAATTGATTTCTATTCAAAGTGTGTGGGACGATGGGTTAATGATGGTTTGACCAAATTAATCAAGCGATTAATTTAATTAATGTGGCTATAGAAAATTAGTTAGTGGGCTAATAGAGGATTAAAATTAATTAAATAATGATTTATTTAATTAATTTAGGTCTAGGGGATAGGTAGGTTAAACTAGCTAATTAAATAATTGCTATTTAATCAACTAGGTTAGGTTTAGGCTGATTAGAAGCATAAATTAATTAAATAAATATGATTTATCTAATTAATCATGATTAGGGAGATGGAGAAATTAACTAAATAAATATTGATAATATTTATTTAATTAATGAGGGATAGTGTTGTAAGGTATAGTGATAAATTAGATGAATTAATTTATCGCAAGTGGATGATTTAGGAGGAATAGTTAAGGATGAATGGTTTAGAATAAATTAATTAAATAAATTGGATTTATTTAATTAATTGGTGAAGGGTAAATTATTGATGTGAAGATGCAGGAAAGTGGCTTGTGGGGCAAGTCATTTTCAGGTGTCTACATTTTTCCCCTCTTTGAAATGGTGTTGTGGCTAAATAACGTTATTTCAAAGAAGTTTAAAATATGGAGTTGGATCGGATAGAAAAAAACTTTGGTTTAGAAGAATATGATAAGGTTTAGGGATGATTGGTAAGGGTGAAGCCCCCTTGAGAGGACATGTGGGTTGCAAGGACATGGGTGTGCTCTCAAAATGAATGAAATGGATTGGTTGAAGTGGCTGGAGCATAATCGGTGGGATGAAAGATTGATGATTTTGGGTAGATTGGTTGATGGATGATTATTGTGCTGAAAATAATTTAGAGCAATCCTAGGTTTGTTATAGCAAGGTGGATTTTTCACCAAGGTATAGAAGACCAAGGTGATGATGTTTATCCAAAATTTACATGGACTAGACACATAGACAAGAGGGTGATCCCATGCATGCCCAAGATAGTACAACCTTGTCTAGATGAGGGAAGGGGACTCATAGCATAAGCCATTAATACACAAAAGGTATTATGAACCTTAGATGCACAAGGAGATCAATATGCTAGAACTGACCCTACAATTTACAAGATATGAATACTAGCTTGGAGTAATGAGACCAACCCACAAACACAACATACAAAATCAAGACTATGTTCCATTCTTGATGTTTTCACCACATAACATGATATAGTGAGATCAAGGTAGTTTTGATGTGATCTTTGAATAGGACAAAAGATAAAAGTCAAGAACTAAAAGACCAATGAACCAAACAAATAGCCATTATATCTCTTGCCAAGATGGATGATGATTGATGGATTCTGCCTATTGTAGGAACAATATATCCATTAAGACAAGAATCGATGGATGATTGGATCATGTCCATTGTAGGAATGATATATCCTAGGGCATGGTTTTGATAGTTAATGTTGTAAGATTGGCACAAGATATGATGGTTACAAGTTGTGGTTGATGTTGATTTGATAGTTGATGATTTTTGTGAAGGGATGATTGCTTTGATAGGTGATGCAATGCTTTGGATATTGCATTTGTATCTAGTGTAAGCTCAGGGCACAGGGGCCATCCAAGCAAGTTGGATGGGTGCATCTTATGTACCTAAGTACTAGACACTTCCTTTGTATTTTAGATTACCTACATACCCTATATCCACGAGATCAAGGCACATTAAGATGCGGGTGGTGAGATATGTAGGTCTAATTTGTGAAGATGATATGGGATAGTTGATTGGTGATAGGATGTTTAGATTGGTAATGTGATAGAAGATGTAAGATGATGTTGATTTTGGGATCGATATTTTTGGAATTTTATGGATATTTTAATTTTTTTGATTTTTTTGATTTTTTGATTTTTTGGATTTTTGAATTTTTGGATAGGGAATGGTTTATTATGAGATGATTGCATTGGTTTGTGTTTGTATAGCCTAGATGCTAGATACCAATGACAAGGGAACACCAAGTCTAGAGGTGAAGGTGAATAAAGTGATAGGATTGGGTTGGATTGGCGATGAAAGGATAATGTATAGGAGATTCAAAGATAGAGATAGAGATAAGAGATATGATAGGGGTACATGATATATGGTTGGAAGTGTTTAGGATGATTCTCCAAAGGCTAGGTTGCAAGGAATCATATGCCCCACTCTAGGTATGATGCTTAGGATTTTTTATGATGGGTGAATGCTTGGAAGGGATGAATGGACTTTGTAGTAGATGGACGTATGGAGGATATGCTTGGAAAGGGACATATGCCAAGAGGTGTCCAAAGAATGTTTTGATATTTTTCCCCTTGTCTTTATCAAGATCTAAGGAGGAAGATATATTAGATAGAATGGATTGGAAATGATAGGATAAATAAGGGGATAGTGGATAGGAATATGATAGGATAAGGATAGATGATGGATAGGATATGCAAAGGATGTTATGGATGTGGATGAAAGGTATGATTTTGCCCCCAAGTGTAGGGTACAAATGGATGGGAAAGGGATTATGCATGATGCCCACAAGGGGTTTTCATCATGGTACTTGCCCAAGGTGCCACAAGGAGTGGTTTTCACCATTGGACATATTTTTTCTCTTTACTATTTTCTTTATTTTTTGATTTTTTAATTTTTTACTCTTTTGGATGGAAGGGGACTCTAGCACTTGTTTCCATAGCAAGGAGAGTGTGGTCCCATGTTGGATAGTTGGTAGATAGGAGAAGATGGAATAGATGGTGGATAGTGGATTATGATGTGGATTATGATAGTTTAAGCAAAAGCATGGACCATAGGGATGTGATGGGAGAGATATGTAGGATAGTGGATGAAAGATGGAGAGATGGAGGTATGTGGGAATTGTATATGAGAAATTTTTGGATAAATACGAAACATAAAACAATAAATGTGATTACCTTTTTATCCAAACCTTTTCGAATACCTCGAATGATGATGCATGTTGATTGCTCGAATAGTTGATTTGTTGGTTGCTCACAGTTACAACATAACGTTGATAGGAAGATGAATAATAGAAAATGATAGATGAAAATGCATGAAATAAGATAGATAGAATATTGGAGGATTGGAAGAAAGATTGGAAGCAGATTTTGATAGAGTAAGGATATCAAACTTAGTGCATACCAAATGGCTTATGAGAGGCCACATTTATAGACAAGGGCTGATTTTTTATGTGGAGGGAAGAAGATTTGATAAGATAAGATTTGATTTGATTTTTTTATAAAAGAGGAAATAAAACAAGATAAGATAGGAAAAAGATAAAAGACTTGCTTTTAGTTTTAAATCCTCAAAAAGGAAATAAATATTTGAAAAAGATGGGAGGATAATTGATGAAATATCTAATTAAATAAATTATTTAGATATGCATGAGTTGCAATTTTAAAAAGAAAGCAAGAGGATTTTTATTAATTAAATAAATATTTAATTTATTTAATTAATTTGGATTGTGGTGAGAGATGATGTGGAAAGATAATTAAATAAATAAAAATTTATTTAATTATAGGAAAATAGATAAATGACTAATTAAATAATTAAAAATAATTATTTAATTAGAGGGGATAAATGGCCATGAATAATTAAATAAATCTTAATTTATTTAATTATAGAATATAGGATTATGGGATTGAAAGGGGAATAAAATTAGGTGAATGATGTGGGTACCTAGGGCAAAACATACTAATGACAAGGTGTTGGACATTTTTAGGTGTCTATAGGAATGTTGTAGGGTTGAGGGGAACCAAGACCAATGGTTGCACACACCATGATGCATTTGGAAGCTTATATTTTAGATGGAGAGTGGGTAGTAATGCGGATCGAGATAGGGGATTTTTAGATTGCCGATTTGGGGTTTTAGGGACCCAAATGGACTTAGGAATTATGGGATTTTTAGATGGGGAGTGAGATGTTTTGGATTTTTGAGATTTGTATGTATATGCCTTATTTTGATTGTTTTCTTTGTGATTAAGGACCCACACCATTTTTGTTTTTTATTTTTCTTTTGATGGTGTGGGATTTGGTAGCCTTTTGGATTTTTGATTTTGCTTGGGAGAGATAGCATCTTTAGGCTTTTGTGGGTGTTTTTCTTTATATGGAGAGGCGTCCATATTTTTATTTTTGAATCCCATGGGTGTGTTGTTAGCTTCTAGTTTGGATGATGTGTGCTTTTGTTGGCCTTGATTTGTGATTTTAGGGGATTTATGGATGGAGGGATTAAAAGTGGATTTGTGGATAAATGGATGAGGGGATTTGAGGATAGGGGTATTAGGGGTTGGGAGGATGGGAGGATAAGGAGATTTAATTTTAGGAGTTGGAGGGATGGGAGGATAAGAGGACTTGAGGTAAATTTTATGGGGGGATGTGTTTGTTCACATTGTTTTGCAAATGATATGACAATGGAGGAGGGATGGTGACATATGATTTGGAGGTGCGATGAGTTGCATCATGTTTGTGATTGGATGAATGGATTTTGGAAGATGGGTGGCTGGTACCAACATAGGTAGATTGTTTGCCTTGGGATGTATAGCCAAGGCTATGCGAGGATGGATGGAATGTGATGTGGATGGGCTCCAAGATGCCTTGTTCGTGAAGGGCTAAGCCTTTGCATTGATAGTTCATATATTGGAGCATGCAATATTCAATGTGATGTTTAGTGCTTTGGAAACAAGCTGTGAGTCCATTATTTATTAGGGAAGGATAGGTGGTGGATGGAATTTGTTCTCCTCTTAGGATGGAGCCACCACAGATGAAGGTGCTTTGTCTAAGTGGATAAGAGGATGGATTTGGGATGGGATTGGTAGATGGTGTGCTGGGATCAATGGGAGTTGTTCTAGTAGAAGTGATAGAGTTGATGTGGATAGGGTGATCATTAGATGGGAGGGGATTAGGGATGAGATTAGATGGGATGAGTAGATCTTTATTAGGAAGAGGGGTTGATGCTTCAACATGCTTTGGATTTGTCTCTAGACATAGCTTGAGAGTTTTCATGGAAGTAGAAATGCTTTGGATGGATGTGGTAGGTTCTTGGATGGGTGTTGGTTTGCAAGAGGGTTTTTGATTCCTTGCTAATAGCCAATGGATGACATCCTTCATGAGCTTAGGGGTTGATGGGTTAGGAGAGGTATGGGGTAGATAATATAATGGATGGATGATGATAGTCGATGGTGTAGGATTAGGATTGGGATTGGATAGGTGAGTGATGGGATTAGGTAGTGATGGTTCTTTGATGGGTTTAAGGATAGGCATTGGATTAGATGGTGGTGTTGGAGGGGTAGCGGAATTGGGGGACTCTAGAGATTTACTTTTTCTTTGGAGAAAATTCCTCAAGGATTCGTTGGATGTTGTGGGCTTAGGATCTAGAAAATTTGTTGGTGGATGAGTGGTAGGGATTGATGGATTGGGAGATACATAGGATGATGGATTAAGGTTGATAAGGTTGGAGGGATATTATGGTGGGGGGATTGAGATTGATGGATTCTAAGGTAGATAGGGTGATGGATTAAGGTTGATAGAATTGGAAGGATATTGTGATGGAGTGATTGGAGAAATTAATTGATTGGAAGATGGGGGATTCGGAAGATGGGGGATTCACACAAGGCCTTGGTTGTACACTTAGTTTCTCAATTTCAGCCATAAGGTGCTTGTGTGCTAGGTTGATGTTCCCTTGATCAAAGGTAGCATGGGAAAGGTTGGGGGATGGGTAAGTTGGAGGTATTTATTTGTTGGATAGGTATGATAGCATATTGGATGAAGGTTGATATGAGGTTGATTTGGGTGACATGTGAGATGTTGAAGGTTTATATAAGGTTGATGGGGTAGCTATATATGATGAAGGTTGGTATGATGAAGGTTGATATGATGAAGGTTGATATGATGAAGATGGGGTAGGGGTTTGGGATTCTCCAATGATGAGGTGTGCTAAGGGGATATCTTTAATGTCATTTTTACATTTTTCCTTAGCATTAGGATCCATGTTCTCATAGATTTTTCTAAGTCTTTGTAATTGTTTCATTGCTACATAAGGATCCATGTGGTTGAAAGGTTATGAGATGAAATGGATAATGGATTATTGTGATGTTGGGGATCAAATTCCAAGACCTTAGGATGATTTGTTTTGATTTTGATTTGATGGATGATTAATGATTCTCTATGCTTAAGGTAGACTAATGACACTTCAGCAATAGAGTTGATTAGGTTGATTTGATTGGATGAATTACTTAAGATAGAGTAATGATCTCAAGAAAGTTTGGATAAAGGTTGATAATGATCAACTAAGGTCTTGATTTTTGATTGGGTTGATTTGGATTTGGATTTTCATAATGATGTTGGGGATTTTGATAATGATTGGGATTGGGATTTTTGGATGGAAGGTTGATGGAGGATAAAGGAGACTAAGTCCTTAACCAAAGTTTGATTTGCAAAGGATGATTATTGATTAAGGATTAGGGGTTGGAATGTTTGATTTTTTTGGAGATGGATTTTTGGATATTTGATGATGTTGGGGATGATGTTGGTTTTGGATTGGATTTGGATTATCATTTGGAGGATTTGGATTGATGCTTGGAGGATGTTTAGAAAATTGATTTTTGGGTGAAGGTTAATTGATGTTGGATGGGAGATTTGGATCATGAAGATGGTATTTTTGGTTGGAGGGGATTTTGATAAATGTTTGGAAGATGTTGAGGATTTTGATGTGGGATAGTTTTGATGAGGATTTGGATGAGGTTGGATAAGGTTTGGATAGTGTTGATTTGATTGGAAGATGACTTGGATAGTTGGTTAGAGTGATGATGTAGTTGATTAAGGATGAAGTAGATGTGATTAGGATTGGATTGAATGATTTTGATGAAAGTGATAGGTTGATTGGATTAATGTGGATAAGATAAATGAATAGGATGATGATTAGGATGATTAAGATAGATGGGTGATTGAATTAAGATGAGGTGGCTAAGAATGATTATGATGATGAAGATAGACTATGATTAAGGGTGAAGTGAATTAGGATAAATTTAATTAAGCTCAGATAAAGGGATTGGATAAGTTCAATTGATGGGATTTGATAAATGGGGGGAGGGTTTAGTAGTTTTGGAAGGGAAACTGAACCCAACTTTAGCCAACTAGAAATTTTTTGAAAAATGGGCTTATAAAATTGATGTTTTTGATGGAAATTTTGATTTTTTAGACACTGAGGAAATAAGTGCTAAAATAGATGCAGAAGGCACTAAAATAGAGGGAAAGTGCACTGAAATAAGAAAAAATAGCGTTAAAGGATGAACACATGGTGCTAAACATAGGACTGAAGGCGCTGAAAGACTATGAAGTTTTGGAAATGGCTGGATTGATGGATGAATTTGATTTTTCTTGGCTTAAAGGTTCTTGGCAAGAGATAATGAAAGAAAGAAGACACAATGGTTAACTTTAATGCATAAAATTGATTTTTTTAATTCACAGGTTTTCACATAAAAGACACACCATTTACATGAACATTCCTAGATTTATTCAAGTGGGTGTATATAAGATTATGAGCTCATCTCACTGCCTTTATGTAGGTGTGACATGCAAGTCCCATGAGGAGGAGCTAACCATTTTTAATCACCCAAGATCACTCTTACGTCATGAGGGGAGATCATACATGACATGCATGTTCATTTCTAGAGGGCATTTGCACTTAATGATGAAATTAATGTGGATTGTACGATGAGTAACTTCCCGATCCCTATAGGTACTCGATGCATCACAATCTCATATGACTAAGAGGTCTTAAGCTAGGATTGAATGAGCTTCTAGGGATTCCTCTATATACCCAAGGGTATGTGAGGCACAAGACTATGAACACTAGTCCATTGAAGGGATGTGGTATAAGTGGTTAATCAAGTACCACTTCACCTTGTGTCTGGAATCACCCAGGGCCCCAAGGTTGTCCCAATGACAATGCAACTAGATTGAGGTACAACTTTTGCTCTCCCCCCTTTGATATACCCCACTGGAACACATGGTTAAGGTCATCCCTTGGGCTGATGAAATCCCCAAGAAGGCCTCCTAAGAAGAAATCACCCTTACTTTTGATCACCCAAGATCTCACGAAGCGCAAGGGGAGAGCATACACAAAAGGTGACCCCTTCAGGATAACACTTAAAAGAAATAAAAAGTTCACAAATAGAATTTTGATTTCCAAGATCACCCTAAGGTGTGAGGGAAGAGCATACATCTATAGGCGAACAAGACAAAGCATACAATGTTAATTCTCAACTAAACTAATTTTAATGTGCCTAAAAGCTAGTGATAAAAGCATGCTTTGGCAAGTGATTTTGTACAAAAGATGTCAGTAGTTTGATAAATGATGCTTTGACAAACATTTGGATACCTACAAAGATGAGTTAGGTTCCTGCACATACTTTGAAAAATATTGTCATAAAATGGCACTAAAACAAAAGAATATGGTGCTAAAAAAAAGATGGTGCTAACAAATTAGAAGATGACACTAAAAAATTAGAAGATGGTGCTAAAACAAAAGATGGGGCTAAAAAATTAGAAGATGGCACCAAAATAGAAGATGGTACCAAAACAGAAGATGGAAACAAAATAGAATATGGCACCAAAGTAGAAGATGGTGCCAAAGGATGGATGGATGGCGCTAAACTATGGTTTTACCTATCTTACCTTCTGTCTCCTAGTTCAGTGGTACTATTATGTGTGAATATGGTGCTAATCTATGGATTTTTCCCAAAATGTACTCAAATTAGAGTATTAACTTGAAATAAATAGGTCAAATGGGGGTTAGAAGGATTCTGATCTTATTAAATAGCACCAAAAACCTGATTAGAAGGAAAAATAGGTTAGTAGAGAGTGAAATAAACTAGTGTTATGCAAAAATGATTTTCAATCATTCCTAGCTAAATTTCACCATTAGGACCCCCTATGTCTATGTGTTTCTAATAAAAATAGAGAGCTAAAAATGTTAGAAAGTGTCAAAACTTCTAAAAACACCTTAAAATTTTTTGCTAAGCCTAAAGTGTTAGAAGAAGCCATGAGATTATGGTGCCAAAATAGAGGCAAATGGTGCCAAAACAGAGATAGATGGCACCAAAACAGAGACAAATGGTGTTATTCCACAAACAAATGGCACCAAACTGAGGGATTTTGGTGCTAAAAATTTTCCTTGTTCAGCTCCTTGCAAGAAAACTCAAACAAATGATTAGATTGGGACCATGGGGTCTCACTGAGCGTACCGAATGAAGATGAGGAAATATTATAAAGAAAATAAACAAGAAAAGAAACACAAAAGAGTGATTTATATCTTTTAGAAGATCCAAATATCCCTCACTCATTGATAAGGTTGAGGAGAGTGCACCCAAGAGCTCTCCTAGCTTTACCCAATTTGAAGTAGAGAATGTGGATTGCTCTAGCTTTGAACACAATATTGGTTTGATGATGATTTGATAGAGGATAATGGATAAGGATTAAGATAGATTTGGATATGGATATGAGAGATGAAAAGGCTAGGAGGATTTTGGAATTATGATGGCATGAGGAGAAGATTTGATAGAAATTTGGGCATAGTTATGATAGTATGAGGAAGTTATGAAAATGGCTTAGATGAGGGTTCTATTTATATATTTTTGGTAAAATGATGGAGGGTGAGGATTATAAGTTTAGATCAATGACTAGGGATGCTTGAGGATTAGGGTTTAGATTGGAGTTGTAGTCTTGTGACAAGTGTCCCAAGAGGGTTGAATAAGAGAGATCAAAGGCTAAGATTTGATCAATAGATTGGATGGCTCCCATTATTTATGAATTTTAAATTCACATTGGGAAGGATGCCAAAATAAAAAATTCATTTCCATGGGAGTGTGAGGATGATGTGGACTTGTCAAAGAATTAAAAATTCATTTTTGTGGGGGAGTGTTTGAATAAAAAATTAAGTCTTATTGAGGAGTGTGAGCACATGTGACACATGCACATTTTTGGGGCCTTACATGTGTAAGCTAATTTTATGGAAAATGTTTTACATTAAAATAGAATGATGTGTTGGAAGGGTCATGTGACCTTTTGAATACAAAATTGATTTTTATTCAAAGTGTATGGGAGGATGGGTTAATGATGGTTTGACCAAATTAATCAAGTGATTAATTTAATTAATGTAGCTGTAGAAAATTACTTAGTGGTTTAATGGATGGTTAAAATTTATTAAATAATGACTTATTTAATTAATTTAGGTCTAGGGGATAGGTTGGTTAGACTAGCTAATTAAATAATTGCTATTTAATCAACTAGGCTAGGTTTAGGCTGATTAGTAGGTTAGATTAATTAAATAAACATGCTTTTGTCTAATTAGGGAGATGGAGAAATTAACTAAATAAATATTGAGAATATTTATTTAATTAATGAGGGATAGTGTTGTAAGGTATAGTAATAAATTAGATGAATTAATTTATCACAAGTGAATGATTTAGGAGGAATAGTTAAGGATGAATGGTTTAGAATAAATTAATTAAATAAATTAAATTTACTTAATTAATTGGTGAAGGGTAAATTAGTGATGTGAAGATGCGGGAAAGTGGCTTGAAGGGCAAGTCATTTTCAGGTGTCTACATCTATCACCATCAGAGCAATAGGCATCCTCAAATCATACTTTCTACCCAACACTTGACACAATTCATAGTAAGTGTTCTTGAAATAGTCCTCAAATTCATCACAACTAAAAGGTTCCACCTCATTTTGGGTAAACTTCTCCCTTTTCTTTCCTGAATCCCTTCTCCTATGCTTAGGAAGAATGTGATTTCTATATTTGTACTTTCCCTTTTCATATTCCTATCACAGAGAACTGAGATGAATGGCCATTGTGGCAGAGGGGTTTAGCCCAAAAGTCCTCACAACCAAACTTTTGCTAATCTCCATCCTAGGAGTCCCATTCACAAAAGTCATCAGGATCATAACACTTAGAAATTTCTTTGATTAAGTTGACATCAACAAATACATTTGGCACAATGAGCTTGCCTAGATCACAGGTCCATAAGTTATTAGTAGGTTTAGGGTAGCATGACCTTCTATATGCATATCTAAACAATTCCCATCCACTCTGTGGTACTACTATATCTCCAACACCTCGGGAAAAATCTTACAAATGGTTAGATAAAATGCTTTCACCAACGGCTCTCTTCCCAATAGCCTTGGCCCTAAGGAATAACTCCAGAAGGACATCCTTCTTAAATCTGGCATAGTCACATTTCACCCCCTTTATTTTTGTCTTTTCTTCATTAGCTTTAGGTTTCGCCCTTTTGGCCTTTGGTTTAACCCTTGATACTTCAATAGCTTGACTAATCCTTACAGAATTTAATGAAATTAGGGTTTTATAATTCAAATTAAACATGAGGCCTTTTCACAATTTAGTTGTACCCTACCAGACAACACAAAATCTAGCTAAGTTGGCTATGCAAACCCCTAATACCTATTCTTTCCTCTAGTCTAGGGTTTGAGAAATACTTTCAGACAAAAACACAAATCCCTTTTTCCAATTCTTCAATTAAAGCCTTTCACATAGGAGGATAAAAATTTTACTCACCCATGCCTAGCTATTCTTTAATTCGAATTACCCTACCTTGAGCTCCATTCACTTGATCACTTGGAGATTGTTGCATAGAATGATGGTAAAGCGTTTCAATTTTCAATTTTATAGCCTCGAAGTGCATTGAAATGACATTAAATGTAGGGGAATGGCTCATGCGAGTGAAGAGGAAAAAGTTGATAGATAGCCATTTTTGGTTTGAATCCTAACCATGGATGAGATCACTTGAGGACAAGATTAATAGTTGTCGCACAACTATCATTCATCAACTTTTGTTTCAACCCTCCATAGTGCAAAATGAAATGTGAAGCAACCTTGTGATGAGCCAAGAAGATGCCACATATCTTGTCTCTTCTTTAAAATCTTTGCCGCCAACTTTACTTTATGGCCATTGCATATTGCCTTTCTACTTAACTCCAGCAAATAGAAAACACGATATGAAGAACTACTACAATGAGCCGCTACTATTGACACCTAGCGGGCAATATTCTTGGTTATACCTTTACCTCTAGTGCCCATCACACATCGCCATTTGTCATAATATTCCTTCTAGCAATTTGCAATGCATTGAGGTGCTACGATGAGCAAGGATGAAGACACTTGGCAGAGATCTGAGTATTTGGCACACATCGTGCTTTCTTTTATTCTCTATGAGATCAAATCGCGATGTGAAGGCCTTCTGCAATGCAATGCAGAATGGACACCTATACTGGGAATCCCATTACACATCACATTTCTGCCTGGAACGTTGAATACACAAACACGATGCAAAGAACTAATGCGATGAAGGAACTTAAGAAGACAATTAAGTGCATGCATCAAAAGTTGTTCTTAAAAGAGGGACTTCATTAAAACATATTCATGACTCAACATAGGAATAAAAACCATATATTTCAGCAAGTTGAATATTCAAAAGAATTTTCATGATGCAAGTTTAAATGGTTGCATTAGGTGAAAAGGGCCAGTAAAAAACAATGAAGAGATAGACATAAGTTACAACTTGATTGACCAAGAAATAGGCTCAACCAGTTAACAAAGGAATAGAACAAATTAACTCATCGACTATAAACAAGGTTTCTTGCAAGTTTCACTAGCCAAGATAAACCCTAGACACCTCATTGATAAACCCTAGCCCACAAAGGCAAAATAGAGGCTCAGAAATGGAGAAATTCTAGCCTAGGACCACAAGATTTTACATAAGTTCTATCACCACCAATTCTAAAATATGTGAACCTATCATATTGTATAAAATAATTTCCAAATTACATTATTAAGTTAGCAGCCTCTGTTGAGATCCTTAATTTAGGATTCTCATATATTTGATTCACCAGAAGCATTTTGAAAGCATCATTAACTCTCTTATAATATTTATTATCAAATTCATCCTACAACTGAGGGAAGTGATCATACAGTTGGGTATCTTTAGCCATTGGACAAACAATATTCAAACCTAGCCAAGCATTCTGAGTGGTACCTAGTAGGTAAAACAAATAAGAACACATATGGAACTTATTTCTCCTCTTCTAAAAATTCACTAACTGATCATGCAAATGCTTGCCAATAATTTTGGCCCAATCAATATGATGCTTACCAATGCATATAACTAGTATAAACTGACACATCCAGTCTAAAAATTTATTCGAATCCTTACTACCAATGACTGTGCAACAACATTATGATATTCAAGATACCATCTTTGCATAAGGCTCAAACCATGTTTTTGTCCAATTGAGAACCCCCTTTCTTTTCCTTCTTCAACCATGATGTAGCAATGGTATTTCTATATATCTTGGTGTCGTCAATTTAAAAGTTCCACCCAGTTTCCTGTGACACATTGGCGTATTCTTCCCATGTTGGTAATCTGAGCCTGTCACTAATAGTGTCAATGTATATCTACAAAATAACCTAACCACTAACAATTCTTATCTACCATGACTTGGCATGATAATTATGAACACATGCCACTATCAAATCTGGGCATTGCACTACTAGAGGAAAACCTCCTACATGAGCCAAGCCACTATCTAGAGTCTTTTGGGATATGGGTTTCATTGAGTTGGCATTCATTCTCTCCCAAAATTCTTTTAGGTCAACATGGCCCAATTCTATATCCTTTACACCAAAAAAGTTCATTTTTAATTATGAAGGAAATATCAAGGCCTTGGTATTTATATTTCATCTTGGAAAATCATAGTAGTCAATCAATGGAGTCATTGACTGTCACTAGGAGCAAAGGGTTTATATTTGGTTGGAGAGGGTTATAGTTGACAATTGAAAGAGGAAGGGTTTTGCAAATCATGAAAAATGAACAACCATAATGCAATGTCCTTCCTATAATTCTAGCAATATTTGAACTAAAAAGATGGTAATAGTGCACTCATCTCAAATTGTAATTATCAAGATGAGGAAGCTAGATAACTATAGCTAAGACCAAAACAACCACTCCAAACTATGATGAATAATTCCTTAGATGAAATTCACTTTATATAAAGAAAATAAATTGAATATAAGACTTCATTAAATGCTCTTGTCATAAATACCTTCCCACCCCATTACGTGGTTCACTTAACTGGTCACTTTACCATTTTCATAAACTAATTCATGTCATTGGGATTACATTATCATAAAAAGTAGCCATCATCAAACATCAGCATCGGCAAACTCACCATTTTATGAACCAAAACCTTGATCTTTATCTCCATATCAACTAAGTTTTGGTTTTATGAAGCAAATCTTCATTCAATTGAATTTCACAATGGCTTTGTCAAAAAACTTATAAGTTTTCGAACCAAGCATTTCTACGATAGTCTTTGTAAAAGTTCCATAAACTATTGTATGAATTACTGAATTCTTTCTTTCACAAACCTCTAATAGGAGCGGTAGTAGCTACTTTGACTTTTCCTTTATTGGCAACAGGGGTATTTCACAAAACAAACTCGCACAAGACATCACTTAATTAGGGGAAATAAGAACTCAGGAAACAAGCAATAAACAATAACACATGAGTTAATTTTGCAACAAATGACAAATGCTGATAGAGAAGGCCTTTTTGACAAACAAGAACATACTTGTCAGAAAATTAGAAAGTTCATGAACCAAATATTTTCACAATAAAGTTTGTGAATTCATCACTTCACCGATAAAGAAAGGGGAAAACTTAGTTTCAAGGATATATAAAAGGCTGATAACAAAGATAACTTTGGACAAACTTCTGCATAAAAACATAAGGTTCATGAGGTTACAATTTTGATGATAAAGGGCAATAAGACTCTTACACTTAGGACATGACTCAAAAATAGGGAAATGAAGACAATGTAGACTATGTTTGAATTACATGGGGAAAATGACCAAAACTCGAGCAACACAGTATAGACTGCAATGGTAGGAAACAAGAAATAGGAGTAGAAGTAAAATAAGAAGATGGAGAGGAACCTATCACTAGAAACAAAGGGTTATCGGGGAAGGACACATGTATTGGGCACCCTAGTCCTAGGCATTCAGAGCAGATCAACTACTACGTGAAGATATTTGTCTCTGTAGCTTTTGTCTGTATGTTGTTCATCAATATCACAAATCCTTCACTCTAGATCTGCACACACAAGGAGGAAAAATGTTTGGTGTTGTATAGAGGCTTGCCTTAGTCAAAACTCATGTAAGTGTTCCCACTTCCAAAATAATAGAGATAAGTGTGATAGAGAGTGTGTGCTCTTGGTGAGAAAATGCAAATAACTGATAAAGACAACAATGATCACATATAATGGAACAAACTCACCATGAAACCCTAGTTGTACTTGATGTCGCAGCACTAGTCACAAACTAGGAGATGTTGAAGAAGGAAGAAGCTTCCTCAAGTACATACAAGGGTTAGTTCAATAGAATATATTATAATAAACAAGTAGAGAGCTTCATATTTGTCGAAAGAGCTTGTAAGCATATATCAAATATTCATTCAAGTACCACTTTGTCATCCTTTCAAATGAGAGGGAGAGAGATACATATATATGAGTCTCAATTACTTTTTGAAGAGTTCATGTTAGGATGACAAGAGGTGTAGCACCTAATGTAGCAAGGCCAACACTTAAAAATCAAAATTTGTTTAGGGAAAATGGCTAGACTCGGGCACTAGGTGCCTTGGTCCTGGCTAATTTTGCTCCCAAAAAATTAGAAATTAAGGCACTTATTATTTTTCTTAATTAGATCCTAAATCAAGCACGTCATGAATGAAGATACACATATACATGAACTAAACCTATTGTGAAATTGTAGGTGGTCACAATTTCTAACACTACATTTAGGCCCCACTTTAGTGAGTGTATGAGCTTATGCCCATATACACACTAAAGTCTAGAGAAGATAGATCTCATAACAAAACATAGAAGAAGTAAAATGCCACTAAGTTGAGAGGTACGATAGCCCCCAAGCTCAGGATTCTATGAGTCTACAGATACTTAGAAAAAGAGGTTACACACACATAAGACATGGCATGGGTTACACATATAAATATAACATAGATCTAAAAACATAATGAATGCAAGATGAGACCAAATTTTATATGCCAAAACAACTACAGTTAGCAAAATAATATGGTCAAAACTCAAACACACACAAAGCATACAGGGAAAATAAAAGCATACAAGGTATGATTCTCAGTCTAGAAAGATATATTATGCTAGGAATCAAACCAAAAACACACATCATGAGCCACATGCTATTAAAATCTATTGTTTACTAGGTGGTTGTGAATGCATGGCAAAATGAAAACATCACAAGATAGTAAGATCCACATATTTACTAGGTGAGATCCATATTTACTAGGTGAGTTCCATGTCAACTGGTAGAAAATGAAAGCATCACATGATAGTAAGATCTATAGATTTACTAGGTGAGTTTCATGTCAACAATATCAAAAATTATAGGTCAAGCAAAATGTGTTGTTTGTTGGGTAACTCTGGTAAAGTGCTACAAGGATTATCAAAAGGGTGTTCTGATAGCATGACCAACCACGTGGTGTGTGAACAAATTGAAGCAAATAGCAAAGTGTATGCCCCCACATTAAAGTAATTGCTAACACCATTAGGGAGAAATTGTCTTTAAGATAGAGAGAGCAATACATTTAAAATAGGTACGAGAGATTTTTGAAAGCACATGCCCAAAGGTTATTGTTGACCTATTTTCCTTTATCCAAAGTCAAATGGTCCACCCTTAAAAACCCTTGTTGAAACCATTGAGGACCCAGTCTCTGCAAAACCCTAAACCCTAAATTTTTTTTGCAATGTGCGATGGGCTTTTGTTATAATTCCCTGTTGGTTGGCTATCGCCCATGAGGGTTCTTTAGGTTCTAACTTTGATTCTAGGGGGGTCATTCTTTTACCAGCCCCATTCATCAAGTCACCGCCAATAGCCACTAAATCAAAGACCCCAAATCAATGAATCAAATGCTGTCAGGTGTCTTCTTCTTAGTTCGCGGTTCCCAGGTGCCATAGAATTATGCCACGTATCTTTGGCTATGTTTCTTTTTGTATAGTTTCTATCCACTACTAGAGTCTGGCATGTGTCACTTTCATGGGAATTCAAGGATAAGCTTTTGAGAAAGGCATCAAGAAGGAGCACCATAGTGCCATGTGTCTTTTGTTACAATATGCGGAAGCGGCTACGTGTCTCTTTTCTTTAATAAGCTTTGAAGTGTCGAGGTACAGTATGGTGGGTCCCAAGTGTTATGTCTAAAGTTTCTATCTACTACTGGAGCCTGCCAAGTGTCGCTACCGTGGGTGTTCAAAGAAAAGAAACAAAAGAAGCTTTTTGAAGGTGCACTAGTCTGCTATTTGTCCCATTTTTTAGGCTCTCAAGTGTTGCCATCTTTCAGTAATAAAAAGAGGTAGAGTGTGCTAAGTGTCGCTCTATACATTCCCCTATTAAAAAAGACACGATCCCTCCTGAAAAAAATCAAAGGGACACGTGGTGGCTTTTTAGGTTACAGAGCTGAAAGGAAGTAAATTTTTTATGGAGGCCCTAGAATGTTACCGTTCCCCTCCACGTGGAAGGATGTCACAGGCCTGTAGACCACTGAAGGTGATGTCACTTTTCTACTGCGCAGCTACGAGAGGTGGACAACTATAGAGCATTTTGAGGGCCCATGCCCACAGATTGATGACTCCATCAGACAAGGTAGATCATGCTAGGTGTCAAGGGATGAGGAGGTGGGGCCATAGTTTTGAAAGATCTAACAGTGGTGTGGTAGCGTAGGGAATCTGGTTTGCACAAAAGATTCACTACATGATTGTGACATGTTGCCATGTGGCCACGAGGTAGAGGGTAAAGGAAAATTAAAAGGAAATATAGTGGCCATTGATTCTAAAAGTAGACCCATCTACAGTCAGGATTCAAAGGGAGGTTCTCGAGCATCCCAAAGGTAGGAAATTTTTGGACTTGACCAACAAGGAGATTCAGAGCCTGATTATTCAAGGAATCCAAGCCTATATGGTACAGAATCAAAGAGTTCAAATTTTAAAGTGTTGTAAAAGCTTTGCTCAAGGGTTTTGTCTCATCTCCAATCAATGCGGATCTAATCTTCTGAGCTGCACCTTAATAGATATTCATTATATTAATTGCTACAGATTGATGATTCAACAACTCACATTGAAGATCCAAAATATCTCTCAACCACCTATGGACTCCAGATATTTTCTGCATTAATTCTTACAGATAGATATCTTTCAAGCAAAGATATTTTTTGACAGAGCCCGTGGGGCAATTTATTGTAACCTAATTAGGTCAAGTGCTCAAATGTTATATATGCATCTTTGAGAGATGTAAAAAGAGGAGGATGGTAATTTTGGGCTGTTATGCTACCAAATTTCTTGTAGTCAGACCTCTTAGTGTAATTGCAGGGTTATTCGAATGTGACTCACTATGCCTAAATTTTGGCCTCTGTTGTCTTTTGATCAATCCACCAATGAATGTAATTAGCTATATTGTGTCTCTTCCTATTGCTGATTATTTTGTATTGTAATAGTTTCTAGCCTTCATGATCAATATATACATGATATCTCACCTCTCTTATGCTTTGATTTCTATGTTTTACTGGAAGTTGTGATCTGTTCTGTGAGTAAAGTAGCTCCTCTATAGGTTAGGCCTTCATACCGAAGCCTCAACCAGTCCTATAAGTCTATGTGAACTCTATCCATGGTTGAGATCATTGTTGTGTCTCTTCCAAGATCATCATCACTCATTAAATCTAGTGTATCACCCCTTTCATTTCAGTTTCCTTCTAACCCTTTTCCCCTGCAAGCATTAGCACTAGGTTTAGATAGTTTTCTCTAAGCATTAAGCTTAGAATGAGGAACCATCCTTCTCTGGAGGTCTGATCTCAATTTGCAAGGTCCCACACCTTGAGATCATTCCCGTTGTGTCATTAGAATGCTTGGACTCTCTCCAAGCAGGGTGCAATTCTATGTGACAACAATTTCTAGCACGCTGGATGGGACAAGCTTGATGAGCTCTATCATGTCTTCAAGGATCTGGTGTGTTCTTTAGCACATCTTGCCATTCTAGGTAGTTTTCACAAACACCATGGTGACTCTACTGATCAAATCTATTGGTGAAAGAAGCCCGAGCGCCTAAAACTTCAGCAAAGATTAGGATTTTGGTGGCTTTCCTAGTCTATTCAACTTTTAAAAGCATCTCAATCACCCAGCAACTCTCTTTTGGTATGTTCCCAGTCTATAAAAGTAGACCTGTTACCCTTGTTTTCAAAGAATATTTTGATACATCTCTACTTTTCAATGCTCTAGTATGTCAAGCTGTTGTGGAAGTCATGACGTTTTTGCTTCACCAATAATAGACTTCCATACACCCAACATATTATTCACATCATTGCCATGGCCCAGCCAAGGAATAAACCATTTGTGGCCTTTAATTGTGAAATCCCTCTCAACCTTGCACAATATAATGACATCCCCATTCCAGCTCCAAAGGCTATTCCCTTTTTTACTGGTGAAAGTGCCAATACACCTGATGAGCACATCTAGGACATTGCTATCCTATGATCCATTCACAATGTTACTCAGGGCAATGTCATTGTGAGGCTCCTTGTTGCTTCTTTGAAAGGAAAGGCTCTACAGTGGTATAGCTGTTGATAACTGAGAGGGGGGGGGTGAATCAGTTATCCTAATTATTCTCCTTTTTGAACTTTCTTATTAATTAATGCAGCATTGAATCAAACACAAAACATTACCATGAAATAAGAAACACATGACACAGTATTTTTGATGTGGAAACCCTGTTAAGGGAGAAAACCACGGGGTGATTAACCCAAAAATTATTCTCTGTTAGAAGAATAGGAAATTACAAAAATGGCACTTGCCAATTAGGGCTCACTGCCCGAGCACACTGCTCACAAAGAGGCCCACTGCCTACAAGGAGACACACTGTCTACAAAGTGATAAGAATCACAGTCTTGAACTGATTGGAAGCATCTGCATATGCTGGAGTTCAGTTCCGGTTAGGCTCAGTACACTGATCTGCTGCACTTCATCTTTCCTCTGTTCTTTATTCTGCTATCCTTTCACATACCGGATCTTTCTTGCTACTTCTGCTCTGTTCTGCACTTATTCGCATATGCCTTCACACAATCACACTCTTCACAACTAAATCCATCCTCTATATATATCCACACAAGTAATTTCATCACCTTTCTAGTCAGCATCCAGAACAGTCTAGTTTCTTACAAACTTTGTTCTGTCGGCTGAATCCTTGCTCACCAAGCAATGCGGATCAAGCATATACTTGTAGATATCATTAATCATGTCAGCCAAACATGATTCATGCCTTCACAACCTTTATCATCAACAGTAACACATCCGGAAAGTAGTCTGATACTCTGTCAATCAGTTCTTCCTCTGTTTTCACTGTCTCTCAGGAATCCGGTACTCAACTATTCATATCTTTTTCCTTGTCCATCACCGGAGGCTAAATCCTTGGAATATACCACTCAAGGTAGTCCTCTTGACTTCCCCAAATTTGCACTGCACCAAGATACTTCCTCTGAGAGATCCGGACCAATCTGTCGGACCTTGCCATATGCTCTGTTCTTGTTCACCGGACCACAACAATCTTTATTCTGACTTCTGGTAGAGACACACCATGACTTGCGGATATGTGGGATGACCTTTGTTGCCATCAATGACAACAACCATGAATCCATATAGTGTCTCTTGCCAACAATCTCCCCCTTTGGCATTGATGGCAACACTTAGTGAAAAATGACTAAGTGTTTACACTATGCTCCCCCTTGGCTGATGCTCTATCTTTATATACAATTTCCGGAACTCCCCCTTAGTTGGATTCCTCATTTTTCACTGCTCCTCACTCCCCCTTTGACATCAATGGCAAAAGGTAGGGTCCGCACACCAAAATTTTCAAAAATTTTCTATACATAGCCGTATATTTACATACTCACATATACTGAAGAATGTCTGCAAAGGATGTCTTCAATTGGATCAGTTCTGTAGCCCAACTTAGCTTCATTCTATCCAAAATTGAGATGTGACCACTCAACAAAAATGCAAAAGCTTCTGCCCTCTTGAGATCTGTCGGATCATTTGTTTGGGCGGTGGTCTAAGCATCACTGATGGCCTCATGCATAGTTTCTAACTTAGGGATTATAATCCTTCTAAGTTCTCCCATCCGGTTAGTGCTATTCTTCCTTTCCTTCTCAAGATTCTTTATTTCATTCAAGACTGCAATAGTCTGACATTCTTGATTTATTATGGAGGAAGAGAGAGGATCAAAACTTTGAGATAAACTTTGTATCTTGTCCTGTTCCTCTTTTATTTTCTTATCAATTGCTGCTGTTGCCTTTGACCAAGATATACAAAATTTGTAAATGTCACCGCCATCCTTAAGAGCATTTTCTAAGCTCTTTATTCCAATACTCACAATTCTCCTATCGGTAGAGATTAATCCTAATACCTCTGAAAATCTTTTATCCAAAAATTCCTTCCGGACCTTTTCTTCAGCTGATTTTTCTAGAGATTCAAAATGTGTACTAACACTGTTGACTAAGGTTTTTAGATTACCGGAAGAAGAGGCTGTGGGATCCTTTTGAAAAGATGGCATGATTTTTTCTAGCACTCCAGATGCTACCTCCATAAGCTCACAGTCTTCCATGTGAGATTTCAGCAGTTTCTCTTTGACTTTCTCATTTGCAAATGAGGCTATTTTCATTGTTTGCACCGGTGACAAAGAGTCAAAATCTAATGGCCCTTTTAGCAGGTCCGGTTCATCAATTTCTATAGTGGCTTTTGTCAGGAATTCTTGAACAGTTTGTGCAGTGTCTCTTGCCGGAGACAGATGTTTCTTCTCTTCTACAGTTTTGTCCTTTTGAATCTTTTCTCCTTCCTTACTCTTACCACTTTCAGTTGTGGTTTTCTCTGTTGGGGTGCTGTCAACCTCTTTTTCTTTAACTGCTGCTTCTTTCTCCTATAGTTTCTCTTCTTCTTGGGATCTGGAGACTGTAGGGGAAACTGGAGGAGAGATGTTAGTCTGTTCAGGGCCCACTTCTTCCGGAGCAGATGATTCCAAATCCTCAGCTGTTTCTGCACCTAAGTCCTCTACAACAGGAAGATTGAACCTTTTGAAGGCCTTCCGGAGGATCTCTTCTGTCTCTTTGGCCACTTTGTCAGTCTCACCAAGCATGAGTTGATTCATCCTGGCTTTACTTCTGAACTCATCTTTGCAATCTTTGAAGATTATGTTCATTGTCTTGGGATCAATTTGAGGATATAGCTGAATAGCTATCTGCTCCCGGATCTCAAGATCTTTTGCATGAGCATTATTCTTTCTTATTTCTAATTCCTTTTCTAGGCTTTTAGGAATAAGAGATATGATCTCAATGAAAGCCTTATTGTATATGTTCAGATATTTGACTGTGGCTTCCTGCAGAATCTTTTGGTCAGCCTCATTGTAGTCATCATAAAATTCAGTCATTGGTTGAAGGTTTCCATCCACCGTAACCAACTTGATTACACTCTCTAGAGACAGAGTGGGCTTTTCAACAGATACCTCTGCCATTTCATCCTTGTCTTGGCCTGTGGAGGGTTTACTGGATCCTTTCTTCTTCTGCTTCTTTATTTCTTTTACTCCCTCATCTGACTCTGTTTCCTCTTCATCCTTTTGGCTTTCATAAGCCCTTGTGGCTTTTGTCTTAGATCTTTTACCGGATGCCTGGACTTCCGGTTTTGAGCTTTTGGTTGTGGGAGGTGCAGATCTTTTTGATGATCTGGTCCGGGTGGAAGTTTCAACCGGAACACTTTCTTTACTTTTCTTTTCTTCCTCAGCCTTCCTCCTCTTTTCCCGGCTGGCATCAAGTGCCTCTTTTGAGATGCCTAGGCCTTGAGCAATATGCTCTACTTCTTTTCTCACCTTTCTCTTTATCTTAGGTTCCTGAGTTCTACATGGATCTTTACACTCAGCTCCTCAAAGGTTCCAAACCTTTCTGCCTTTGGATCTTTGGGCTGACTTAGCATGTGTTGAACATGCAGCTCCACTATCTGTTCATCCACTTCATACCCCATGGGCATGATCCAGACAGTCCTTGGCTCCACTGCCTCCATTAGGCACTGATCAGTGTCCACCATAAAGCACACTGAGTCTTTGTATTTTTCAACAAGAGACTGGGGAATTCTTTCTCTTGTTTGCATCATGCTTTGGAAGTTTTTGAAGTATCCCCATAGGGCTGTATTTCTTGCTTTGGCATCCCCAAGCCCATGTAGATAGTCTCTTATTTGGACTGCAACAGGTTTGTCATTCTGCCATACCCATCCACTTGATCCGGGCAGCTCATTCATGAAGTAGAAGAATAGACATACAATAAGAGTACCATACTTAAAGGAATTCTTCTTGTCCTTCTTGATTTTCTGTATATTTTCCATTAATTGGCTTAAGAGCAGTTCGCAGAGATCATATTCTGCATTCTTCCTTAGCATCTCATAGGCAGTATATACTGCAGTTCCAGATACAGAATTCTCCCTGCTGGAGTGATAGATCTTGTATCCTATTATCATGGACACATACTTGATATCCAGATCAGAAATATCTTCAATGGTCATTGCCCTCTTATCAAATTTTGATCCGGTGGCCTCAGTTACAATGTTATTTTTGACAGATTTGAGGATAGGTATCCCTCTGGAAGAGTATAGACCAGTTACTGCTCTAATTGCCTCTTTTGTGATCTTGCAGGGTCTATCCAGCCATAGGAAGTTGTCATGCATCCTGCTCAGTACATACCAGACCCATTCATCTTCTTCAAAGCAGGGGAAATGAATAAATTGCTCAAATTGTTTCTTCTGGATACCCTTATACTCTGGTTTAAGTTCAAAAGCATCGTCTATCGGTTGCTTGTGATAGAGATCTCTCAATTTGAATTCCCCAAATTCCTCAATGCTTGCATGTATGTAAACCCTAATGTCTTCTGTGTGTAAAACTCCGTGAGGAACACTGGAAAATGCTCCTAAGGGATCTACCTCCAATGACTTGTATGGATGTTTCTTAAATTTAGGTCGGGGCCTATCTGAGATTTTCACTATATTTGGAGTAGCCATTTCTTCAAAGATTTGCAGTGAGATAATGAAAACGGAGAATACCTTATGCGCCTTCAGTTTGCACGGAGTGGTTGGATTGATTTCTTTATGCAATGACTTCGGCAGGAGATCTTTGGTGTGCTTGATGAATCTTGTTGCAGAGCTCCACTTTTCGCTTCTTCTTGAGTGCAGAATGAGCAAATGATTTTTGAGAAATCCCTTATATTGCTCCGCAAACCCTAATATCTGATGGCAATAAATGCTCGACCTATATTATTCCGGTTTGCCTTATCCAGATAGCTTGGAGTATCCCGGATCAGTCCTGATCTGTGAACATCATCCGGATCTTTCAATCATGAATAAATCGAGGTGACACATTACAAGAACATCCCAAACACTCTGTCCAATCCGCAGAATAAGACAATGCACTTCCGGATCTCTCCGGACCTTTTTGTAATCCTCTGTCATACCGGAGCATCTCCCGGAACAGGTCTTACTTGATCGATCACAGCTTCTTCATAACTCCATGTAGACCTCTGAAATCTTATCTAGATCATCTCAAGACTTATATCTTTAAACCCTTTACACCGCATCTTGTGCCACATCCGGCACCACTTGATTGGCTGGGGGAATAGGATTTTCTTTGAGTCTCCCCCTGAGCCAGAGCTCACTTTTTAATTTCTGGAAGAATTATCAGCACCAGAGTCTGGTGTGGATCCAACCTCTACATTCTCTGAACTTTTCTTCACCCAAATCTTGCTCATCTGATTCCTAACTTCATCCGCATTCATCTTTTGTTTACCCTTGTCTTGATTCTGATTATACACCGGACCTCTTTTGTCCTGATTCTTGCTTCTGCAGACTTTAGCATTATGACCGGACCTATTACAGATTTGGCAAATAACATTTCTTTGCATGTTTGACTGATAGCCTCTTGATTTGCATTGATTAGCCATATGACCTACTCTATTGCATGTAAAGCATCTACCTTTGAATGAATTGTTTACTTGCATATTTCTGCATTCATGGGATTTGTGTCCATACCTTTTGCAGTTAAAGCACTGTCCAGAGAAGGATGAATTAATCTGATTCATTCTTTTTTTGTACTGATTAGCTTTGTGACCAAAGTGGTTGCAGCTGTGGCAGTATCCATTGAAAGATGGATATCTTTGAGCATTGGGCTGTCTTACCGGAGGTCTTCTAGGCCTGTTCCTTGGATTTTCTGATCCAAAATTCTTTTGACCGGATCCGGAGCTTTCTCCTTTCTCATATCCCAAACCATACTTGTCATCTGTCCTCTTTTGACTTCCAAGAAGTACTTCAAGTTGGGCAGAACTTATCTTGAATTTTTCTTTATATTCATTTGCTGTTTGAAGATCTCTTTTGAGAGAGGCAATTTGATCCTCAAGTTTTTCTTCATAATCTTTGGCATCTTCAAGATCAGATTCAAGATGTCTGATAATCCTGTCCATCTGGTGGCATTCTTCTAATTTTTCTTTAAGAGATTGTCTTAGATTGTCTTCAGCCTTTCTTTTTTTCTTCAATCTCTTGAGTAAACTTTATAGTTCCTGATTCCATTTCATGTCTTAACATAATGACTTCTTTTGATAACTTTTCACATAACTTGGTTTGCTCAGTTAATTCTTCATTTGTATTGCTTTCTTCACTTTGTCTTGCCAATTGTTGGAGCAGCTCCTTTCTCTTTTTCATAGAGAGACTTAATTTGTCTTTTAATTCTCTCATGAATTCATCAGCCTGTTTGAGTCTTTCCTTTAATTCATTGACTTCAGAATTTGACTGTTCAAGATCCTCAAGGGCAGTCTTGAGTTGCTCCCTTAAACCATATGCATCCATTTGAACTCCCAGATCTTCCTCAAGCTGTTAGGCTCTATTAGGAGGAACTTAGCTCTGATACCAATTGTTGATAACTGAGAGGGGGGGTGAATCAGTTATCCTAATTATTCCCCTTTTTGAACTTTCTTATTAATTAATGCAGCATTGAATCAAACACAAAACATTACCATGAAATAAGAAACACATGACACAGTATTTTTGACGTGGAAACCCTGTTAAGGGAGAAAAGCACGGGGTGATTAACCCAAAAATTATTCTCTGTTAGAAGAATAGGAAATTACAAAAATGGCACTTGCCAATTAGGGCTCACTGCCCGAGCACACTGCTCACAAAGAGGCCCACTGCCTACAAGGAGACACACTGTCTACAAAGTGATAAGAATCACAGTCTTGAACTGATTGGAAGCATCTGCATATGCTGGAGTTCAGTTCCGGTTAGGCTCAGTACACTGATCTGCTGCACTTCATCTTTCCTCTGTTCTTTATTCTGCTATCCTTTCACATACCGGATCTTTCTTGCTACTTCTGCTCTGTTCTGCACTTATTCACATATGCCTTCACACAATCACACTCTTCACAACTAAATCCATCCTCTATATATATCCGCACAAGTAATTTCATCACCTTTCTAGTCGGCATCTGGAACAGTCTAGTTTCTTACAAACTCTGTTCTGTCGGCTGAATCCTTGCTCACCAAGCAATGCGGATCAAGCATATACTTGTAGATATCATTAATCATGTCAGCCAAACATGATTCATGCCTTCACAACCTTTATCATCAACAGTAACACATCCGGAAAGTAGTCTGATACTCTGTCAGTCAGTTCTTCCTCTGTTTTCAATGTCTCTCAGGAATCCGGTACTCAACTATTCATATCTTTTTCCTTGTCCATCACCGGAGGCTAAATCCTTGGAATATACCACTCAAGGTAGTCCTCTTGACTTCCCCAAATCCGCACTGCACCAAGATACTTCCTCTGAGAGATCCGGACCAATCTGTCAGACCTTGCCATATGCTCTGTTCTTGTTCACCGGACCACAACAATCTTTATTCTGACTTCCGGTAGAGACACACCATGACTTGCGGATATGTGGGATGACCTTTGTTGCCATCAATGACAACAACCATGAATCCATATAGTGTCTCTTGCCAACAATAGCGAGTTGTAGATTCAATCCATGAGTGGGATGATTTAGGAACAAAGCTCTATCAGTGTTTTGAGGACAAGAGTGACCACTTATCCCTGATAGAGCAGCTGACCACTATTAAAAGGGGTCCCTATGAATTAATGGTGGATTTCAATTTCAGAATTCAAAAGACTTGGTATAGAATCTTTTCATTGGTAAGACCTTCCCCTAATGCTACCTTCCTGTATTATTTGAGATCCCTGAATAGTGATATCGTCGTCATGATCTAGTCTCTAGGAGGAGATGTGTTACCTCATGCCTATGAGGTAGCCATTAGGATAGAGAATTGTTTGATTTTGGCTAGAAAGATTGCTCCTAGGCCTCCAATGCTATTATTTCTAGAAGTCCCAGTCATACAACCAATTATGGCACCAATTCCTACAACTAATGTGTCATACCAAGATCCTAATCAACCCTGTCTGTTTAGCTGCCAGCCTTGTCAGGGAAACAATCAAAGACAAAATCAACTAAGCTGTATTAGGCCCCTAAACTCCATGAGCTCAGCTACTACAAGTACATCAAGAAAGCTCATTCCTATTTAGAGCAACCTAGCTTAAAATGAGCGGCACCATTCATGTAGTCCATCAGCAACCCCAAAACAACAGATTGGATGTGGCTAGGAAGCTATGATGGAACAAAGGTAGATGCAGGCTGAGTGTGTATTCTTGATGGTGCAGGAGCACCTAACACAAGGTGGCCTCCATGAGGCATTTAAATTCATGTTTGTTTAGAAAATTAGGTTTTGTGTTGTAATAAGGTCTATTCGACCAATGCATGTCATTTTTGTTTGTATCTAGACCTAGAACAAACTTTGTAAGTCCCAAGTAAGTAGGTTGCATTTGTCAAATTGTTAACGGTAAGACGGTTGGTCTCCCAGCCACTTGGAATCAGTTAGTTTCTCCCAACCACTTGGAATCAGTTAGTTTTTCCCAGCCGCTTGGAATGGGTTGGTGTTCCTCGAGGCAAGCTTATAAGCCCTAGGGAAATGAACCAAATCAGGCATTATATAATGGTAACCAGATTGAAGCAAGAAGGAGGTTGAATCTAATCATGCATTGTGTTAAGGATAAATAAAATTAAAGATATAAAATTAATTTGAATCGAGGGGTGAATACTCACCAACTTTAGTCAAAGGCCAATTATGATAATCCTTTGGCTCGAGGGGTGAATAACTAACCAACTTTAGCCAAAGGCCAATGATTACAATCCTTTGGCTCAAGGGGTGAATAACTCACCTACTTTAGCCAAAGGCCAAATCCACTTGTCCAAGGGGTGCCATTGCACCTACTGAGACAAGGGCCACTTCCACTTGTCCAAGGGGTACCTTTTGTACCAACTGAGACAAGGGCCATATCTGCTTGTCCAAGGGGTACCTTTTGTACCTACTGAGACAAGGGCCACTTCCACTTGTCCAAGGGGTACCTTTTGTACCAACTGAGACAAGGGCCATATCCGCTTGTCCAAGGGGTACCTTTCATACCTACTGAGACAAGGGCCACTTCTACTTGTCCAAGGGGTACCTTTTGTACCAACTGAGACAAGGGACAAAACACACCCATGTTGGCTAATTGAACATTCCCATGCATCACCCTCTCAGATAGAGTTAATGAATTAATTCTATTATTCTATTTGCTAACATGATTCTATAATAATATATCTTTTCATATATTTATTAACATTATATCATTATTGAGAGAATATTCATTCCTTTCATGGTTTAATATTGCTCTTGTTAAGGCATTTTTACTACCCTTTTTATTAACACTAACATGCATCATATCTTGCATCGTATGCCATCTTTATGATCACATTCTTATTCAATAATGATCATTTATTTTATGATATGCAAATTTACCTTATAACATTCTTATTCTATGCTAGAATTTGCTTATTCCTATTCACATTCCATCCATAACAATATCTTTATACTAGATATAAACTTAGGCAATTGAAATACACATACTTACATTTAACTAGTATAGGAATAAACATATTAATTATACTTACCTGAATTTCTGATGGTGGCTCTCTTTTCCTTGGTTGTAAATATGATGCTTGTTGATGACATCATAATATTCCTTCAAATGATATTTGAAATGCTGGTATATATGTAGAAGAATATTAATCTCTCGTCTTATCTAATGGTTCAATGGTGAGATAGGCTTCTTATTTGTTGTCCATATATTTTTATATGATCTTGCGAAGTTAATCATAATCATCCCTACTGTAGATCTGATTTAATTTTATATCTTTAATTTTATTTGCTGCTGCTGAACTGTCCGCTCGAGCGAGGAGGGAGAAAGTCTTACCGACTGAGGCTCCCCATCATATTGGTATCAGAGCCTAAAAAAATTTGGGCGGCAAGTCGAATTGAGGATTTGCAAGAGTGTTGGCATTTGGGTGTTGTCTGTGAATAGTGTATGTTAGATAGAGAGAGCAAGACAGAGGCAGAGAGGATGCCTCCCAAAAGTATGTCGCAGGATGCCATCATGGTGTTGTTCAAGGAGATGCTTGAATCCAAGTTGGGAGAGTTCAAGCAGTCCAAAAGCAAAGATAGGGAAGATGAAAGTGACAGCAATGAAGGCGATACAGAAATTGAGGAAAACAATAAAAAGATAGAGGAGATACCTGCAGATCAAAAATATTTTCTTGAAGACATCAAGGCAATTGGCAAGGATTCTTCAGAGGCTCAGATAGATATTCCCATGTTTGGTGGAAAGATGAATGCTGATGAAGTCATGGAGTGGATTGAGGCTCTAAATAATTATTTTGAGTACAAAGAAGTTCCTGAAAGTAAGAGAGTTAAGTTTGCAAAAACTAAACTCAAAGGTGCTGCCCTTACATGGTGGAATTACACCCAAGGAGAAAGGGTAAAGAATGGGAAGAGTATGATATCTTCATGGAGTAGAATACTGGAGAAGATCAAGTCCCAGTTCCTTCCATCTAACTACGAGGTGTAGATTTATAGGAAAATGTAGAACCTTAAGCAAAAAGATATGGATGTGGCTACTTACACCGAGGAGTTTCACAAATACACTCTTCATTGTGGGTACATGGAGGATGAAAAAGCCAAGGTAGAAAGGTATCTAAATAGTCTGAGGATCAATATTAAAGATAAGATAAATTTATTTACACCTGAAACTATGGAAAAATGCTTTCAAGTAGCATTAAGAGCTGAAGAGGAAAGGTGAGCAGCAGAGTAGAGGAAGAGGTGATAGAAATTTTAGAGGCAGTTTTGGAGGAAGAAGTCCTAACCAGAGGCTTAGTGGTGAGTCTAGCCAAGAAGAGCAAGTTGGAGACTCAAGTAGCAGAGGAAGCTACCAAGGAAGAAGGCCAAATGAAAGAGGTGGGACAAATGGATCAGACAGAGGATCCAAGTTCTCCAACATGAGATGTTATAACTACAATCGGATAGGGCACCTGGCTTATAAGTGTCTAGAGAAGGCCTCAACTTCTCATGGCAATGAGAGAAGAACCACATTGACTCAAGAGGATGCAGGGAGTGTGACATCTCCTAAAGTGAGGTTGACATCAGAAGTGGGAGAAAATCTAATGATCAAGAGGATGTTGCTTAAAGCACCAGTGAAGACTGAACCATCACAGAGGAGAGCTCTTTTCAGGATCAATTGCAAAAGCAAAGGTAAAATATGCAAGGTAGTCATAGATTCTAGTTCAACAACTAATATGGTGTCTAGGGAAATGGTGGATAAATTGAAAATAGAAAGGATTCCTCATCAAACTCCTTACATAGCATCTTGGGTAAGTGATAGTCAACCACTTTTGGTAGATGAGCAAGCATATGTTGATTTTGAAATCGAAGAATATAAGGAGAGAATTTTATGTGACATTTTGCCCATGGAGTGTTGTCACCTACTTTTAGGTAGGCCATGGAAATTTGATAGGCAACCATTATATGATGGATATGCTAACACATACACCATCAAGAAGGATGAAAAGACTTTTTTGATGACACCATTGCAAGAGGATGCTAAAGCAAAGAAGGCAGCCAAGATCATTTTGGTGGGTATGAAAGAGTTTGTGAAGATGCATGATGAAGAGACAAGGAAAGTTGAGGATACCTCAAGGAGTGGGGTTGCTAAAGGTCCAAGTTTGAAGGTGATTTCAGTTTTGAATGATGGAGATCATATGGTGATGTTTGTAATGGATCAGATGAAGGTCATAGAACAGGTTTGCAAGCAACCACATGTTGATTGGAAAGAAGAGGATGTTATCATAGTAGGGACCATTTATTGTCCTCTAGAGCCAACAAGAGTTGAAAGACAATCATATTCTACCATCGCAGCAATACCAATAGCATCGACCAAGATTTTGAATGCAGGTGTTCAGGCAGTTATGACAGTAAGCAATCATGGCATACAACATCCAAGTTTGGTTGCAAGCACTCACTCATGGCAAGGTGTGAGTAGGGCCTACAATGCTAGGCATGAGTTTTTGATTCCATGGAAGCAAGTTGCAGTCCAGAGGTCGTGGGGAAGGCATGAGGTAGCAAAGGATAAAGGTGGAGCAAGCCAAAGAATCAACTCATGGGACATGAGTTCTTTTCTAGGTGGGGTGTATGGTGCAAGAGCACCTAACACAAGATGGACCCCATGAGGCATTTAAATTCATGTTTGTTTAGAAAATCAGGTTTTGTGTTGTAATAAGGTCTATTCAACCAATGCATGTCATTTCTATTTGTATCTAGACCTAGAACAAACTTTGTAAGTCCCAAGTAAGTAGGTTGCATTTGTCAAATTGTTAATAGTAAGGCGATTGGTCTCCCAGCCGCTTGGAATCAGTTAGTTTCTCCCAACCACTTGGAATTAGTTAGTTTTTCCTAGCCACTTGGAATGGGTTAGTGTTCCTCGGGACAAGCTTATAAACCCCATGGAAATGAACCAAATCAGGCATTAGATAATGGTAACCAGATCGAAGCAAGAAGGAGGTTGAATGTAATCGTGCATTGTGTTAAGGAGAAATCAAACTATTCTATGTCGTCAATTTGTTTTCGATTCTCTGTAATTACAAATTACATAACTGTAGATTTCTTTTCCTTTCTGTACTTCCGTTGTTGCAAAATGTCGATATGAAGCATTCCACTGGTGAGATTTCTATCAAAATTAGTGGAATGGCTTCATTGTACAATATTCATTTGTTTCCTATTTTGTTTCATTATTCAGAGGTACAGATGTTCCAGATGGAGGATTGTGCACAGTAGATGGCCTAGCATCTCCATGTGCTAGGGTTTGGATCGGAGGAGTTGGAGTTGTTATCAATGAGACAGTGGCCATCAACGAAGTATTTCTCACTCAGACCGATAAGGATAGTCTGGCCAAAGAGAGATCCAATGTGTTGAACGGAAGTCGTGGCCCAAGATTCATATCGGGGTGACAAGGTGCATCGGGTGGACGACTTGGCGTTGTGCCGACGGTGTTGGTCTTATCGATAGAGAGTATTGGAGTGACAAGGGGCAATGTACACCAACGGAGATCCATTGGGAGGAATCGGTGTATCGGCGACTCTGAAGTAAGTCTGACTGATAGCTCAAGTCACACCGAAGAGGGGTTAGTCCATCGGCATATTGGTCTATCTTCATAAATGTTTGTCAATGATCTAGGTCTCGCCGACAAGTGTGGTTCAAAGGTATATTGAGAATGTATGTTGAGAAAGCATGTGGGGAATGTATATTAATAATGCATCTTTCATCGAATACAAATGGTGACCGGTCATAATGGTGAATCAGGGTATAGAAACCTTAGTCCACTGGTAATAGCAAGTCACACCAAGCATATACTAAGTTAGTGTATCGGTGTATCGGCAATAGGTTGTAAGTGTTCACCGATGGTAAAGGTCACAACGATGAGAGTTTGGTGATGGTTGAACTAACTGTCGGCCCGAGTGAAGAGGGAGTAAGTCTTACCGACTGAGGCTCCCCATCACTTGAATTGGCAAGTGGATGATGCTGCCCTACTTCATGAGCTACCTTACTTCATGAGCTACTTGGTTATATTGAAAATGAAGAGGATGGATAGCTGGTTGTGGATATGAAACAACATAGGAGCAATGAAAATAATGACAAATTGTTGTAGGTTGAGACCCAGCCTGATAGTGAAACTCCAGTCCATAAAGAAGAGCATATGAGTAGTCATGTACTAAAAAGTACAGAGGACTTGAAGGAGGCTAATTTATGGGATGAGCTTGATATTTTCTACTCAAACCTAGATAGTAAATCAATGCCTCTAGATGAGGTAAACCATGAGCAGTTTGAGAAGATGAAGGAAGCGGTAATTCCTCAAATTATGATACAAGAGCCAAAGTATTCCAATCAACAGTAGAAGGTTGCAGGATCAAAGCATAGACATGATGTCACACCCCATCTCCCGCGCGGATGCGACGTGCAAAACACCCGTGTCACAACCACATTCACCATGCGGCCACGACACGGGCAGTGAAATTTTTTCTCCTTAACCCTTAGAAGCCCCTCACACTCGTCTGCGTGCTTAGTGGCTTATGCAATGACATAGACATGTCGACGTAACTGTGTTGGTGAAGGCTGTCTAGGGGTAGGTGACATGAAGTGTGTCACTTCTAGGGTTAGGTCGATTCCATCTATACCCCTAAGTTTCGTAAGTGAAGATAGTTCGCCGGCATTGATCCCTAACTACTCAGATTGAAAGGTGATCAATTATGTTGACATGATGGCGCATGCTTAAAGATGAAATGATGGAAAGGAAATTAATAATTTAGAGTAAATTCAACCCTGGAAGCCTAGGAAAATTTTGGCAGCGTAATGCGTTTTCGTTATACGCAAAGAATAAAATTTTAAAATAATTCACCAACAAGAAAATAAATTTCATAAGTAAAATTAAATAAAACTTAAGAACCAATTTTAAATAAAACACCAATAGGAAAAATTAATAAAATAAACAATACAAAACAAAATATTAAATTAACTTGGAAACGATATCAACGATATAAATTAAAATAAAATGATAAATCAAAAACGTCAAGTCATCAATTAAATTCAACTAAGAAGCCAAGTTCATCATTAACTATAATTTGGCATTACATTTAATATCTCACTTAAAATTAAATGGATGAGGGAGGAGGGTTCAAATAACCCTCCCCGTAAAATATTAATAATCAAATCGATTTTAATTAACAATGTAGAAATTCTGCCTAGGAAAATGAAACTATAATCTTATTAAAAGAATTAATATCTTCCCAAACAATTTTAAACCACAATTAACATTCAAAAATTACAAGGTTAATCCATTCCAGAATTTAAATCAATGTAGAAGGAAACTCCCTAAGATGAATAAGGTCCAAGGAAAAAGGAGGAATAGAAATAAAATTAAAACCTAAAGTCTAATTTCCCTCATCCTCACACATCCCTCCAAATAAAATAAATAAATGATAAAAATAACACCAAAAAGCTTTCCAAATTAAAATCTAACCCTAATCATATTTTAAAACTAATTTCTATAAACAAACTGCCCTAACCCTAATTTCTATTATACTTCTTGCCCTAAACTCTAACATTTTCTTTACTTGTTCTTTTTTCTTTGATTTGTTATTTTTCTTGTGCAGGGTTTGAGGGCCACAATGGAGGCCATGGAAGAGTTTGCTGCTCCTTCCCATGGGGTATAAACAGTCTTCGTTTATTGTTTAAACCCCCCCCCCCTTTTTTTTAAATACACTACAAAGAAAAGTTATATTCATACATTGCATTTGCTAAAAAAATTATGATTATGTTGCAAGCCTGGAGGAAGGGTTTTATGGCAGGAGGGCCGAATGGCGGCGGCGCTGCTGTGAGTGGGCGGAGGGATGGTGAAACAGGGATGACAAGATGGGTGAAGCTCACAGCGGAGGTCGCGTGGGGAAAGGGACATGGTGGTGGTGGAGGACTGGCGGTGCGGGGGGTAGAGGTCGCAGTGGCGGTGAGAGGGGGAGTTTTAGGGCTAGCAGCAGAGGGAGAGCCGGAGGTGGGGTGGTTACTGCAGGCTGTGGGACTGTGCACGAGGGACTGCTGTGTGTGGAGGGGTGCTTGGGGAGTGGGGTGTGGGGTTTAGGGTCTGTGGAGGCCGGTGGGCACGGACGGTGGTTTAGGGCTCCGCCCACACCCAAGGGTGTGGGTAGAGGCTAAGCCTCCTCCCCCACACCCTTGCACTCACTGTAATTCTGTGGGCGGCGCCACCGCCCACAGACCCCCTTTTTTTTAATTTTTTTAATTTTTTATTATTTTTTATTATAAACCTAACCCTAACACAGCATTTTTATATTATAAGTTATTTCTTTTTTTTCTTCTTTTTTTTGCAGCAATCATATATATACATTATATATATATAATATATATCTATATATAATGTATATATATATAATATATATATATATGCATATATAGATATAAATATTCAAAGGGTATATATACAGTTTGTTTATAACAAAGTCACAAAATTTGTTCTCCTTCCCCATTCTATTGCAAGAGGATACATAAGTGTGTCCTTGTTAAATAAACTTATACATATGTAAAATGTGATTACACATCTCACAAACTAAGCAGCAAACTTATAAAATATAACTTTCTCTTGTATTTTATTTTTCTATATATATACAGTGGCATGGAACAGTAAAGAACAACAATAGTAATTTCCCCTTTTTTTAATTTATATTTTAAAACAAAACTAGCATTTCTTTTCTAAATCACAGTAAATAAAAAAGAACACTTGGTATCAACTTAATATTTTCAATTGCACATTCAATGATAGAAATATGAGTATTTGTTGTAGCAAATTAATCATACAGCAGTACATCTCTTTTTTTTTAATTTTAAAAACAACATTTAAGTAGGAAATACATTCTAATCTAGTTTTGTTTCTTCCAACAACATCTAATAAAATGGGAACTTCAAACACAATAGATAACAACTTCAAGTTTTCTCTTCCTTTCATCTACAATAATTTCTGGACAACAATATAACAATTCTTGCACATTTTCTTTTCTGAAATATTATTGACAGAAATACAAATAACATTTTCCATACTTATTCTTTTTTTTTTTTTTATACTTTACTCACAAAATGGGAAAATACATAGTATTTAAATAATTTTGAAGGCATTGTTTAAATATCACAACTTTTTGACAGCCAATCCTCATAAATCAGGAAATAAACAGCATTAAATAGATTAACATAGTGTTTACATTTCTCTATTTATTCCAGCCATCTCTATGGCAGATGTCTTAGTAATCTTCCACCAGAAAAATAAAACACAATAAGGCCATAATGGCCATGGCTCCAATAGCCATTAAAACACTGCATGACCACATAAAGAAGACTCCATAACTACTTCACTTCTTTCCTCACAACCTGCAATAGAACACAACAACAAGGACAACAAAACCAGCCACTTCAAAAGGAAAGCTCTCCTCCCTACCGTAGACCTGCAAGTGGGTCACCCCTGAGCTAGGGAGGTAGGGATTTCACACAGGGTTTCATTCCACAACAAAAGCACTCACAATAACACAAAAAAATAGAACAACCCCATAGGTTTTACACATAACTTAACTCATGTAAATGAGTTTGGTGAGGGTAGGGAATATACCTCTCAACTTAAAAGGGCTCCCAAATGATAAAAAAAATCTCAACACATGGCCTCAAGCCAAATTCTCCAAAACACACCATCCTCCAAATCACTAGTACTCCATGGCACTCTTGCCATCCAATAAATCACAACCCATGGCCTCAAGCCAAAAATATCTATAACACCAACCTCCACAAATATCATATAAAATCTCCATGGCACTCTTGCCATTCAACATTCTCCTCCACAAATAAAAGCCCTCAAGGCACAAATACAACTGTGGGAGAGCCCCCAAGGATTGTTCCTCTCCCCTACCCATACAAGTTGAGCATTACCTCCATTGGAGGTGCTCTCACCATAAACACCCATCCCAACATCACAATGCAAACAACACACAAGCAAAATCTAACACATTTAACATCATATAAGCAAAGGTAAGAAAGTAAGAAAGGAGGCCTACCTTCAAGGCCCTGACAATGGAAGTATGATTGGTGAAGAGCTCCAAGCCTTCCCAATTCTCCAACTCCCAGTATTTCTCCCAACTCCTCCAAACTAGAAAAGAAACTAAAATTTGCAAGAAGACTGAAAATTGCAAGGAAAGAACCAGAAAAAGAAGAACCCCCACTCCTCTACAAGAGGAGCTATTAAAGGCCATCAACTTAGCCTTGAGGGAATGAGAAGGTGACACTTGTCACCCTCTCCTTCCCCCTCCAATGCCACTTGCAAGGGAGAGGGAGTGTGAGGATGACAAGTGTCATCCCCTCATTCCACCCCCATCTCCACTTCCTCCACTAGTGCTCCCACACAAGTGGGAGGGGGCAAAAGGGTGAGTTGGATTTCCACTCACACCACCAAGAAGGCAAGAGTCTTTAATGGGGCTCCCACTCACTTGGGAGCCTTGGAGGCCTCTTGGAGACCTCCCAAGTCTACCTTGGGAATGATTTCCAAACTTTGGGATGGAAGATGTGTCCTTCCCAAGGCAAGGCCCATCCCCCATCTTCCTCATTTCTAAAATTCGTCACTTTTACTCAACCATGGTTTAGGGTGACCTAAGGTGAGTCAAAACTAGGGTTAGATAGTCCAAGTTGACCCTAGACTCATGGTTGACCACCTAGGGTAACTTTTGGGGCCCTAGGGTTCATGAAAGGGTTAAAAATCCACATTTAAATGGCCCTAAAAAAATATAAATACCAAGTGACATAAATCAAATAAAATTTTACAACACTTATTATTAATCAATTTAAATAAAAAAGGTACCATGGCTAAAATAAATAAAATTAAATCAAGCACAATTCAATCCACACTCAAATTCAGATGTGATCCTTATCCCTCTTGGGAATGGATCGGCTTAACAGAGGATAACATAGTGTGAATCCTACCTCCGATTTCCCGTGGCTAGGGAATGTAAAACCTGCACATCTCGATCAAGTGTCAGTCCTGTTATGGAAAGTCATAGCCAAAGCAACTAAAAATTAAATTCATGCAAATGAATGCAATCAACAACCTCAATACATAAATCCAAACTAGAATCTCATCACAACACATCATCAAATATAAACTCGTAAATTAATTTTTCACAAATAGCATTACTATGATCAAAATGAATTGCATATGTCAAATCAAAGTCCTAGCATAATCAGTGGATCAAATCAAGTCTACAAAATGAAGCATAGTCACTAAGGTCTGATAGTGTCATCTACTGGATAGTATAACGATCAAAATATGGAAGGTAAAATAATCGGCCTCACACATGAGATCAACCATGTTGATTTGCATGTCATTTCAAGGGGATGCCCTATCAGGCATTTGGCCTAGCTGGAGACACATCAGAAGGAGTCACCACTTGTCATGCTTGCCTTTAAGTATGAAGTTGAGCATCAAAATGAGTGGGATCAGCCCATTTATTCACCACAAGCTAGCAACATCAACAATCAGTCCAGGTGGATAGGCGAGTTTATCTCCTTTTTGGGGAAGGTGTTTTATCAATTTGTCATATGCCCATCCCTCCCTCACCTCTTTTTAACTGCCCACATGCATGAGAAACATTGTAAATTGTTCAAGAAGGACAGTTACTTTCAAGAACCAGTTAATGGCTTTGTTTAAAGTAATCCCTGATTGGTTAGTTTAGGATTAGAGTAGGTTTTATTTTAGTTTTAGGTTTCCCTTCAATAAGTGCTTTTACACATGCTGCATTGTCATTAGGAGAATGTAGGCCCTTTCCCCTTTTTGTGTTTTAGAGGCAGGTTTCAGTTGTCTTGACCTATTTTCACTTCTCTTTTGGACTCTATGCCCAAAGGATGCTTAAGGCCATTGATCTAATTGTTTAGCAGGAAAACATCCCTAAGAGGTCACCAAAATGTTGACCTATTTTCCTTTATCCAAAGTTAAATGGTCCACCCTTAAAAATCCTTGTTGAAACCATTGAGGACCTAGTTTCTGCAAAACCCTAAACCCTAAAAGTCTTTTACAATGTGTCACAAGCTTTTGTTATAATTCCCTATTGACTGGCTATCACCCATGAGGGTCCTTCAGGTTGTAATTTTGAGTCTAGGTGGGTCATTCTTTTACTGGCCCCATCCGTCAAGTCACCGCCAACAACCATTAAATCGAAGACCCCAAATCGATGAATCAAATGTTGCAAGGTGTCTTCTTCTTAATTCGTGATTCCCAGTTGCCACAAAATTCTTCCACGTATCTTTGGTTGTGTTTCTTTTTGTATAGTTTCTATCTGCTATCGGAGTCTACCATGTGTCACTTCCATAGGAATTCAAGGATAAACTTTTGAGAAAGGCATTGAAAAGGAGCGCCGCAGTGCCATGTGTCTTTTGTTACAATATGCAAAAGCAGTTGTGTGTCTCTTTTCTTTAATAAGCTTTAAAGTGTCGAGGTATAGTATGGTGGGTCCCAAGTGTTATGTCTAAAGTTTCTATCTACTACCAGATCTTGCTAGGTGTCACTACCGTGGGTGTTTGAAGAAAAGAAATAAAAGAAGGTTTTTGAAGGGGCGCCAGTCTGCCATCTATCCCAATTTTGAGGCTCTTGGGTGTTGCCACGTTTTAGTAATAAAAAGAGGTGGAGTGTGCCAAGTGTCTCTCTGTGCGTTCCCCTATTAAAAAGAAGACATGGTCCCTCCTAGCAAAAATCAAAGGGACATGTGGTAGCTTTCTAGCTTGTGGAGCTCAAAGGAAGTAAATTTTTGATGGAGGCCCCAGAATGCTACCGTTCCCTGCCACATGGAAGGATGTCATAGGCCCACAGATCACTGAAGGTGATGTCACCTTTCTTCCATGAGGCTAAAAGAGGTGGACAACTATAGAGCATTTTAGGGGCCCATGGTCACAAATTGATGACTCTGTCAGACAAGGCAAATTGTGCCAGGTGTCAAGGGATGAGGAGGTGGGGCCATAGTTTTGAAAGATCTAATAGTGGCATGGTAGTGCAGGGAATCTTGTCTACATGGAAGATTCACTGCACGACTGCAAGATGTTGCCACGTGGCCACAAGGTAGAGGGTAAAGGAAAATTAAAAGGAAATATAGTGGCCGTTGATTCTAAAAGCAAACCCATCTACTGTCAGGATTCAAAGGGAGGTTCTCAAACATTCCAAAGGTGGGAAGTTTGTGGACTCAGCCAAGAAGGAGATTCAAAGCCCAATTATTCAAGGAATCCAAGCCGATATGACACATAATCAAAGGGTTTAAATTTAAAAGTGTTGTAAAAGCTTTGCTCAAGGGTTTTATCTCATCTCCCATCAATGCAGATCTAATCTTCTCAGTTGCCCCTTAACAGATATTCACTACATTAACTGTTGTAGATTGATGATTCAACAGCTCACATTGAAGTCCAAAATATCTCTCAACTACCTGTAGACTCTAGATATTTTTTGTATTAATTCTTACATATAGATATCTTTTAAGAAGAGATATTTTCTGACAGAGCTCGTGGGGCAATTTATTGTAACCTAATTAGGTCAAGTGCTCAAATGCTATATATGCATCTTTGAGAGATGTAAAAAGAGGAGGATGGTAATTTTGGGTTGTTATGCTACCGAATTTCTTGTAGTCAGACCTCTTAGTGTAATTGGAGGGCTATTGGAATGTGACTCATTGTGCCTAAATTTTGGCCTCTGTTGTCTTCTGATCAATCCACCAATGAATGTAATTAGCTATATTGTGTCTCTTCCTGCTACTAGTTATTTTGTATTGTAATGGTTTATGGCCTTCATGATTAATATATACATGATATCTCACCTCTCTTATGCTTTGATTTCTGTGTTTTACTGGAAGTTGTGATCTATTATGTGAGTAAAGCAGCTCCTCTATAGGTTAGGCCTTCATACTGAAGCCTCAATCAATCCTATAAGTTTGTGTGAACCCCCTCCATGATTGAGATCATTGTTGTGTCTCTTTCAAGATCATCATCACTCACTAAATCTGGTGTATCACCCCTTTTATTTCAGTTTCCTTTTAACCCTTTTCCCCTACAAGAATTAGCACTAGGTTTAGATAGTTTCATCTAAACATTAAGCTTAGAATCAGGAACCAACCTTCTCTAGAGGTCTGATCTCAATTTGCAAGGTCCCACACCTTGAGATCATTCTCATTGTGTCATTAGAATGCTTGGACTCTCTTCAAGCATAGTGCAATTCTATGTGATAATAGTTACATTTCAAAAAGATACATCACAACAAGGGATTGCCTCCATGCATGAAGTAACATTAAACAATAGCACTAAGGAATCTACTTGACTAGAGTTAGTATGTGAATGGTTGTATAAAGGGACACTCATTTTAGGAACTGCCATCATCCTCCAACCAGTAGAACTATGAAGATAGAGGAAGAAGTATCACAAGAAAGGAAGGATGCTAAATCATCTAATGCTTTGCATCATCCCTAAAAAACATAAAACTACATTTAAAATAAATAGAAGAATGAATATACATAGAGAGGAATGTCACAATAGATTCATTCCCTTTATATGCTTGCACCAACAAGAGCATCAAGGGTCATCCAAAGAGAAATAAAAAAATACATGCTAGGTAGCACATATGGGGATAAAATCTCATGCAAGCATATCACACATAAGACGAGGGTAGCCCTCTTGTGATTCGAACTACAGAAAATCATCCTCTTCCCAATCTTTCTCATCATAAAGGGATGGTAGACAAGATTCTAGAGGGACTACAACAAGTGTGGTACAAGGAACGACACCAAGTTTATGACATTCTGAATCAATCACTGGAGAAGGACCCTCACACATGCCCCCAGAGGGCAAGTCCAGTGATTTTGTGAAAATCAAGGACAACTCTATAACATTTTGGGGTGGTTAGGGGGTTTCCTTTGAATTAATGTCATAATAAACCATAAGAGGTGATCTAATAGTGCTGATAGCATGGTTGTAAGAACTATCAATAACAAGAGAAGAAGAAATAGAAGAATCCTAGACTTGAAAGATACTTAAGCATTTGGAATGGCTGATATGGATAAGGCTCATGCTTATGCTTATTTGAAGGTGGCAGAATGTCAATGTCAATGTCAATGGTGGTAGGATGCAAAACATTATGGAACACCTAGTGTTAGGTACATTGGTACATAATCATTTGCGATAGAGAACTACTCAAAATAACTCTATTAGTGGGTTGGTCTAAAAGCTCAGTAAATGGTTGGCTATCTGGAATAGGACTCTTCATAGATAGAGCCAAGGATACTTGGACTGTAGAGATGGTCTTCTCAACCTACTTGGTCATCGAAGAGATGGGAAATGATGGGTCAAAGGGTGGAGCTAAGTCGAGGGATGAATTCATAGGAGGACTAGAGGGAAGGGGTTCAACCCTTGCAACAAGTTGGTGAGCCATAACATGACATGGTCTCCTTCATTACTTTGCATTTTGATTTCATCTTGTATAGTTTAGAACATTCTCATGGGGAATCAAGGTGTTTCCCAACATAGGTTCATTTTCTTCCTCTACTCAAGGAGTAGGAGGAGGAATGGAAGGAACTACCAAATGTTGGGAGACAATAGGAGGGGGGTTTCTCAAGGCTGACTATCATTGTCTCATGACCTATGAAATAGGTGGAGGTATTGAGACATCCATGAGCAATTGAGAAACCATAGGGAAAATCTCCTACACTACGAATTCCTTTCCTACAGACTTTGAAGAAGCGGGAGGAACAAAATCAATCCTTGTTGAGTGGGAAGGTCTAGGTAGTGTAGGGTATTTGCCTCGTGGTCTTAGGTACAATGGCAGAGGTGGAACCTTAGCATAGATACCAGACACTTAAGGTTGGGGGAGGATTCTTGATTTGAGCTATGGTTTATTCACAACCTATAGAATAGGGGGAACTACTATTGTAGAAACAAAATATCTAGAAACCTCAAGGGTAGTAGTTAAGATAGCACATGAGGAGACACTAGCAAAAAATTGAGCAATTTGACTAGATTTGAATTTTTGATAGGAGATAAACATAAAATCATTGCGAGGATGAATGGGCTCAACTAGATATGGATAGAAGCAATCAAGAGAAAAGTTTCCATGAAGAGACAAGGGTTTGAACCCACTATGATATGCAGTATGCACTTGTTCTTGAAATGGAAAATTTAGATACTTATGGATTATAGAGGGAACTGCCTTCATGGAAATGAGCCATGAATAGCCCAACTTCATAGGAAATTGATTTGAGGTTGGAATGATAGAAAAAGACACATCTAGGAATTTTTGTCTAACCTGGACGAAGAGAGTCAAGGCACTGAGAGTAGGTCAAGTGGAACTGTCATGTGCTCTAACTAAGATTTCTGATTTCTCATACTTATCTCAGTATAATTCATGCACATAGAGGAACTCCTCTGTAACTACATTTGTTAGGCATACAGTATCAATGATTACTCCTCTTATGGGTTTGTCATTAATCCCAGTGGTAATGTAGAGAGGATTGTGAGGTGTATGAATAGAGGCATCAAAATGGGTAAAGGAAATGTCAAGCTCATATTTATCTAGTTCTTGGCAAGGCTAAGCATCTATCAAGGAAACTCAATTTTCTAAGTTCTTATCTTGATGATTAGAGGTTATTGATGTAGGTACTCTATCAACATATGTTTCTACAAGGTTAGTAGAATGGTTAGGAAGTGGGTTTGTGTAGATTTGTAAATTTTGGTCCAGTGGAGCTATGAAATTATTCCATTTTTTATTCTCACCTACTACCTAGATAACATTAGAGATGATGAGGTCTTGAAATTTATGTTTAAGATGCATGCATCACTCGATGTCATGTCCAAGGGTTTGATGATATTGAAAAAAGGCCTCTAAGTTAAAAGAAGGAGGTAGTAGTTTGGATGTGTCAATGTGGTGAATAGGCCAAAGCTAGATGAGATTATTGTTAATAAGTTGTTGCATGATGGAATGAAGGGATTCAGAAAGTTGTGGAAACTGTCGAGTCCTTGGTTTAAATTTATAGCAAGTTGCAACAGAAGGTGTTACGACCGCAACATGTGTTTGAATATTGTTTGAAGAATTAGAATGAATTTTGATGAAGTTTTTGTTTTATTTCTTGAATGATTAATAATGTGTAGAAATGGCTTTAGACTGACCAATGGGAGCTGACATGGAAGAACCATCATACTTAATAACTAATAGTTGGCAATCATAGAATGTCGTACAAAGATATGTGAATGAAGGATATCACATTAACAAAATCTTATTATGGATCTGTAGTTGTAGGTTTCTAATGAAATAGTTTGCACATCAACATCCAGAAGAGAATATGGGATTTGAGAGAAGAGGGATTGATAATGCCCAATGAATTCAATCACTTTCTCCTTCACTTCTTTCTTACAATGAACCAAATTGGTCAATGTGACTTGAGGTCTGATGTTGGCTTGAAAGTGTTGGAGAAATTGATTGACACGTTGAAAAGAATGAATTGAATTGTTAGGTAGAGAGAAAAACCAATCCAAAGCCATGTCTTTTAGTGATTGAGGAAAGATCTTAGCCAATGGAGCATCTTCAAATAGAAAGTCATTGCACAAAGTGGTAAAGGCTAACACAAGGTTATTAGGGTCTCATTTTCTAGAGTATTTCTCAAAATAGGGAGCTTCAAATTTATCAGACATCGAAGTTCTAAGGATAGAGAGGGATAACCAACTATGAGTGTAATAAGATGGAATGATAGGCTAGGTTTAACTTTGACTCTTGTTTTCTATTTTTTTTGTAAGGAATTGACATTTTGTAAAAGTTGGTTTATGATAGGATTGGAAGGTGGATTACCTTGTGAATGGATAGAATGTGAAGGAGATGAACTAATAAGAGGTTGAGATAAAATTTGATTAGAATTGTGCTAAGTGAATCATGGATGAGGCTGGCTAAAAAGAGGCATGGAAGCATTTGGATTAAGGTTTTGATAAGTAAACTAGAAACCAGAGGAAGGTGGGATAAAGGTAAAGTTCTCACTTGTCACCCTAGAACCATTGTTAGAACTATTACTAGATTGTGTAGTTGTGGTGACAATGAAAGAAGTGAATGTTGATATAGAAGATATTATCATGGTATCGACACTTGCATCCCAATTTGATGTTGAGACAACGTCTTGTTGAGGAGCTCTGTGTAGCTAGCTAATGACATAATGTTGTTATCCACTATGTGAGTGAGGTCACGTAGAACTTCCATACCTTGTGGATCATCAAGTAACAACTTTCTTAGATTCTATATAAGAGATACATCCTCCCTAGCCAAGTGTTCCATGCCTAAGAACTACTGGAAACTAGCCAAGTCACTATCTAGCTTCAAAATTTGAGCCTCCAAAACATGGCCTACAAAGTTCTCAAGAGAATCAAGAGAAGGTTGTGTTTCAAAGATCATAAAAAAGGTGGGGATGAGATCTAAAGATGGTCACATTCTATAACTCCTTGGGATAGATACATTGTCAAATTCAAGTTCCAATGTGGAAACACCAGATCTAGCTAATGAACGGGAGCCCATTAGGATTCAATAACTTCTTCTCATAGGATGTTCATATTCAAAGCACTAGGTCACAAAACTCATAAAGTGATTACAAAGTTTGTGACACTCATGTTCTTTTAGGAAGAGATAGAGAAGAAAGAATGATGACAAGATGGATATGTTGATTAAGGGATACAAGAAATGAGAAAATGTTATTTTATGTTTTTGTTTTTTAAAAAGAAAGAAAGATGTTTAAATTTTATTTTTATTTCTAAACTACACACATAAAGTGAAATAAGGTATGCAATATAAGTGTCTAATCAATTTAAAAACTAATCAAACACAACAAAATGTAAACAAGGTTGTACAAATGTATATGCTAAAGAAGAGTCTAATTAGTTTATCAACTAATTAAACATAGAAAAGCTAAGGTTGAACAAAGCTAAAGAAGGTACATCAAAGATATAGAAAGGTATAATGGAGATACAACAAAGCTAAATAAGGTTATAATCACGTCAAATTCACCAAAATGTGATGTGGGAAAACAAGATCCTAATCAACAATGAAGAAATTAGATCAATCTCTCCTCATCACATTGGAACACAAGCCACCAAGGGATATAGGCATGGCTACTGTCTCTAGAGAAGAGTCAAGCTACAGGTTAGTGGGGACTTTGTTTCTTTGTTTCTATGATTAGGGTTTATGATAAATGTATTAACTAAACTATGCAAATGAGAAGACCTAATGATCAAACTGAGTAACAATATAGACTGCAATGGTAAGAAATAGGAAATAGGAGTAGAAGTAGAATAAGAAGATAGAGAGGAACCTGTCACTAGAAATAGAGGCTATCAATGCAGGACAAGGGTGTTGGGCACTCTAGTTCTATGGCTTCTGGGTAAATCAACTTTTGTGTGAAGATCTTTATCTTTTTACCTTTTTGTTGATGATGATTTTACTCACAATCAAACATAGATATAAATTCTACACTCAAACACCTACTTCTCTTAAAAGATATGACAAATTTAGGATGAATTTGTAATCCCAAGACTATGTTTGTTAGCTCTTGACTTTAGATGTAGTCACTCAGGGTTCATTGTAGGTTGTTTTACTTGGGGACTTATAAATATTGCATTCATTGTGCAAACAGGTAAGTACACTAGATCAAACCCTCTTTCTCTACAACATTCAAGGACAAAACCATTGCTATAAGATGGAAGAGAACTCAACTACTGATGTTGTTCTCAAGAGTGCTCCTAATTTTCTATGAAAAGATGAGATTTAATCAAGCCTTTTATCAAACCCTAGGTTAAGTATGGGTAAAACCCTAGTTATGAGATAATCAACTTGAAACAAATAAATGACAACAACAACCTATAATCTAAAAATACAGAGATGATCAGTGAGATATTAGAACCTATTTCATAGAAGATGGAATGTCAGAGGACAAATTTGGTAACTATCCAAGTCCAAAAGTGAGATTTTGCTGGAAGTCAGAACTAAGAAGATGTTGTAAATGATGCTTGAAAGCTAGATCCAGATTTTGAAAGCCTAGAAGACTAGGGTGCCAACCACCCAAGTCTTGTTGGAGGAATATTCTAGAACTATTTTTAGATCCCAAAACCTTGATTCCTATACTGCCTTTTTGTAACTTCACTCTCCCCAAAACCTGTATCTTTAACTTGCACACAAGACGACAAGAGAGGGGTCTGTGGATTGTGGTGTTTAGGGACTTGCCTCAATCAAGTCACGTGATAACATTCAAGCTTCCCAACACCATTGTTAGAGAGAGCACGCCCTTGTAGGGCAGAGGCTAAAGATAATACAAATAATGAAATGATTCAAATAACAATGATGTCACCTCGGAGGTGAAGTCCTTAGGAGGATGAAGATTCTTCAACTCATAAGGAAATGGATGATGATTCCAAATCTGCAACAAACACACAAATACAAACACAAATCTACAACAATAGCACAATGAATCCCTTGAATGCTCTTTGCTCCAATATCATAAGTTTGTAATATCCATCTAGGTTCAAAATGAAATAAAAACTCACTTATATATGTTTTCCTACTAACATTCATGAAATTAAATCACAAAAGCTAACAAAGAGGAACATTTTTAAAGGTCTTAGGCCAACATAACATTAATTTCTCCCAACCAATTAGAGAGGACTTGGGTGGTTGGTGCCTAAGTCTAGGGGTCCAATTTGAGTCTGGGATAAGTTAAATGAAGGGCCCAAGGTCCCAAATTCACATGGGTGTTGGGCTATTTTCTTCATGATGCTCAATTATAATGCATAGTGAGATAAATAGGACCTAGGAGGTAAACTAGGAGGTAAAAAGGCACGTGTCCACTTTTTACTCCATAACATTTATCCCCCACATTAATGTGTGTATGATCTTACTCGATCCATACATGCATTAAAGTAAGATCAAAGTACATGAAACACATCAAACAGAATAGCGAAGACACACCCTACATTTGAAGACTATCTCTAGCCCCCAAGCTTAGGCAAACATAAGAAAATACTTAACAGTCACATAAGACACAATGAATACACTAAGGAAGCATGTAATACATGGGAAATATAGTGAAGCATGCAATACACAGAGAATACATGAATGCAGTCATGCAATATACGAAGTATATGTGAAGACATGATTAAGCAATTACATATCTATATATAATGCTAATGTAAGTAAATGAAGCACACAACATGGGGGGGCTCATTGCCATACATCTTTAGACCATGCACAAACACACAAAACACATACAACGTGGGGGGCTCATCACAACACATCTTTAGATCATGCTAAAAACATGCAAGACATGCAAGTAAGACACATAAAAGACACTGAAGACATACAAAATACATGAGCATCGTATAGTACATCATTGACACTATATACGTCTTATACACGACAAATACGAGTGATAGAGAGGAGCTCATCACTTGTAATATCTCAATCCATAATTCTCTTTATTTAACATAAATATTCATCTTAATCAAGAATTAGATTAAATCATGATTATCCAAATCAAAGATAAACAAGAATGATTCATTATCCTTTCAATAGTTAAGCATGTTATTCTAAACAAAATATAACAACGCTTACAATTTTCAATATCCAAATACATATCATTATTGAATAACTTTCACTATACATGTACAAAGCTATGCTCAAGGCATCCAACATCAAATTATACATAATAATTGACCATTAAGTCATAAAATGAATAGCACTGTATCTAGAACTTTTAACATCTATCTTCATAAGCCTCAACTTGTCTCATTCTTGGGAAGGAGAGCATCATCCCAGTGCTTTTCCACCAACCATAGACTGGTGGTCCCTTACACAACTTCCTACCTAGAAGTGGCCCTACCCTTCACATAAGGGATAGATATAAGGAACTGTTAGGTTAGCCATTTGAGTATCTGGTGTTTTTGTTGGCAAGAGACACTGTGTGGCTTCATTGGTGTTGTCATTGATGGCAACAAAGACCATTCCACACATCTGCAGGACATGGTGTATCTTTACCGAAAGTCAGATTAAAGGATACTTTGGTCCGGTAAGCAAGAACAGAGCATGCAACAAGATCCGACAGTCAGGTCTGGATCTCTTAGAGGAAGTATCTTTGTAAAGTGTGGACTTGGGAAAGTCAAGAGGAATACCTTGACGGATAGATTCCAGGGATTGAGCCTCCGGTGATGAAAGAGTGAAGAGATATGAGCATCTAAGTATTGACCTCTGGTTTGGCAGAGTAGACAGAGGAAGAACTGATCAACAGAGCATCAGAATTATTCTGGATGAGATATTGATTGTGATCAAGGTTCTTAAGGTATCATCCATGATTTTCTGACATGTTAGATGACTTCTATAAGTATCTCCTTGATTCGCATCACTTGGTAAGTAAGGATTCAACTGACAGACTAGAGTTTGGGAAAATATTGACTATTCCGGATGCCGACTAGAAAGAGGATAAAATCCTTTGTGCGGATATATATACCAGATGGATTTGGATGTGAAGGTGTGTGTTGTGTGTTATTGTGTGCGAATAATAGCAGAAGGGTAGTAAGGCAGGTTCAACATGCGACAAGACAGCAGCACCAAAGAAGAGAAAGAATAAAGTGCAGTAGATCAGTGTACTGAGCCTAAACCAGAACCGAACTCCAGCATAAGTGGATACTTCTCATCAGTTCAAGTATCTTGTTACTCTCTTATAACTTGTAGACAGTGAGTCTCTTGTAGGCAGTAAGCCTCTTGTGAGCAGTGTGCTCGGGTAATGAGCCCTAATTGACATGTGCCATTTTGTTCTTCTATTCTTCTAACAGAGAATACATTCTTGGGTTAATCACTCCGTGGTTTTCTCCCTTAATAGGGTTTCCACATCAAAAATATTGTGTCATGTGTACTGAGTTTTTTTTCTTTCATATTCATTTAAGCTTATGTGTTTTGATATTGTACTAGTGGCTAAAGAAGAACATAAAGTTAAATTAATCAAGATAACTGATTCACCCCCTCTCAATTATCAATAATTGGTATCAGAGCCAATTTCCTCTAAACAGATCCTAACAGCTTAAGGAAGATCAGAGAATTGAAATGGATGTGTATGGTATGAGGGATCAACTTTAGTTTGCCCTAGATGATCTTGAGCAATCTAACTCTGAAGTCAATGAATTGAAGGAAAGACTCAAATAGGCTGATGATTTCATAAATGAACTAAAAGGGAAACTGAGTATCTATATGAAAAAGAGAAGGGTCTACTTCAACAATTGGCAAGTTAAGGTGAAGCCAATGATACAAATGAAGACCTAAAGGAGAAAACCAAGTTATGTGAAAAGTTATCAAAAGAGATCATTATGGTAAGACATGAAATGGAATTAGGAGTTATAAAATTCACTCAAGAAATTGAAGAGAAAAGAAAAAATGAAGATGATCTAAGACAATCTCTCAAGGAGAAATCAGAAGATTGCCACAAGATGGATAGAATAATCAGACATCTTGAATCTAATCTTGAAGATGCTAGAGCTAATGAAGAAAAACTTGAGGATCAAATTGACACTCTTAAAAAGGATCTTCAAATAGCAAGTGAATACAAAGAGAAATTCAAGATAAGTTCCAGGGCTTAAATTTGATAGTTGTATAGCTGTATTTAAGCATTTTTGCTGTAAAATACAACCAAAATTTTAAAAAAACTGTATCAAATGAAAGTTGAAATTTTGGACAAACTGCCAAAATTTATATAAGATTAAGCTGATATATATATTTGGTTTTTATATAATCTGTTTAATATAAGGTATGTCATAGTATTTTACAACCAACATTGAATAGATAACTGTCATAAAAAAATTGCTTGACAGGCAAGGTCGACTGTCAAATTTAAGCCCTGATAAGTTCTGATCAACTTGAATTTCTTCTTGAAAGCCAAAAGAGGGTAGATGACAAGCGTGGCTTGGGATATGAAAAAGGTGAAAGCTCTGGATCCGGTCAGAAGAGTTTTGGATCAGGAAATCCAAGGAACAAGCCTAGAAGACCTTCGGTAAGGCAACCTAATGCTTAAAGATATCCATGCTTCAATGGATACTGCCACAACTGCAATAACTTTGGTCATAAAGCTAATCAGTGTAGAAAGAGAATAAATTAGACTAATACATCCTTCTCCAGATAGTGTTTCAACTACAAAAGGTATGGTCACAAATCTCATGAATGCAGAAATATGCAAATGAACAATTCATTCAATGGTAGATGGTTTGCATGCAATAGAATGGGACATATGGCTAATCAATGTAGATCAAGAGGATATCATTCAAATATGCAAAGAAATGTTGTTTGCCACAATTGCAATAGATCCGGTCATATTACCAAATTCTGTAGAAGCAAGAATCAGGACAAAAGGGGTCTGGTGCATCATAATCAGAATCAAGACAAAGGAAAAGGAAAAGTGAATGCGGATGAAGCTAAAAGTTAGATGAACAAGATTTGGGTGAAGAGAAGTATAGAGAATGTAGGGGATAGATCCGCACTAGAATCTGGTGCTGATATTCCTTCCAGAAATTATAAGGTGAGCTCTGGCTCAGGGGGAGACACAAGGAAAAACATTTTCCCCCAGCTAGTTAATTGGTGTCAAAATTGGCACAAGGAAAGTTGCAGATTAAAGGTTCACAAAGGAACATCTAAATAAGCTTTGGTAAAGAGATGAAAGATCCACAAGAAGTTTTGAATAGGTTAATCTTCTAAGTTTGATCTGCTTAAATAGTCATTCAGTAAAAATAGGATTTTCACAGTTAGATCTGGCATGATTCGAATTTGAGGTATCTTGATCTGAGGCTAAATGGAATGATTGTAAAAGGTAGATAGATTGCTAATATCCACTGAGAGTAACTTTAAGTGCATCTTAGTGATCCGAAAAAATCTCTCAGGACAAGGAGAACAGAGCAACCAGAATAACTTAAGTTGCACATTTATTGCAATGTGGAATTAGGGTTTGCTCAGAGATAAAAGGGTTCATTTGATCATCATTTACACATTCACACTCGAGAAGAAAAGAAAAAGAGCTCTGCAAACAAATTGTCTCAAGTCTCTCAAAGATCAATCACAGAAGACAATTCTTTTAGCAACCCGATCCAACTCATCCCGTGAAACCTAGAAGCGTAAAAAGGTATTTTTCACTCTTGATCAAGCTATCTCTGAATCTTTAAGATGACTACTCTGAATGTTGTAAAGATCTCTGATAGGCCTCACCCCAAATTTAAGAAACATCCCTACAAATCTCTAGAAGTGGATCCCTTAGGGGCATTTTCCAGCATTCCACATGGGGTTTTGCATGTAGAAGACGTTAGGGTTTACATTCATGCAAACATTGAAGACTTTGGTGAATCCAAGCTAATGGACATCTACCACAAGGAACTGATAGATGATTCATTTGAACTAAACCTCAGTATAAGACCATCCGGGATAAACATTTCAGTCAGTACATCCATTTCCCTTGTTTTGAAGAAGATGAGTGGGTCTAGTATGTGTTGAGCAGAGTGCATGATAACTTCTTATGGTTGAATAGACCATTCAAGATCACCAAGGATGCAATTAGGGTAGTAATCGGTTTACACTCTTCCGGAGGGTTACCTGTTCTCAAATCTGTCAAAAACCAAACAGTGATTGAGGCCACTAGATCAAAATTTGATAAGAGAGCAATGACCATAGAAGATATCACTAATCCGGATATCAAGTTTGCATTTATGATAATTGGCTATAAGATATATCACTCCAGTGGGGAGAATTCAGTATCTAGAACTGCTATGTATACTGCTTATGAGATGCTGAGAAAGAATGCAAATTATGATCTTTGTGAACTCCTACTGAGCCAACTAATGGAAAACTTATAGAAGATAAAAAGGGACAAAAGGAACTCTTTTAAATATGGTGGACTGATATTGTGTTTGTTTTTCTACTTTATGAATGAGCTTACTGGATCCAATGGTTGGGTATGGTAGAATGACAGACTTGTTGCAATTCAAATCAAAGATTACTTGCATGGGCTTGGGGATGCTAAGGCATGAAATATAGCTCTATGGGGTTACTTAAAGAATTTTCAAAATATGATGCAAACCAGAGAAAGAATTCCCCAATCATTGGTTGAGAAGTATAAAGATACAGTGTGTTTCATGGTAGACACTAATCAATGCCTAATGGAGGCAGTGGAGCCAAGGACAGTTTGCATCATGCCAATGGGGTATGAAGTAGATGAGAAAATTGTAGAGCTGCATATCCAACATCTACTGAGCCAGCCCAAAGACCCTAAGGCAAAAAGGTTTGGAACCTTCCAAGAGATGAGTGTAAAAGTTCATGTGGAACTTAGATAGCTTGAAATCAAGAGGAAAGTGCAAAGGGAAGTTGAAGAAGTTGCTAGGAGGCATGGAATCACAAAAGAGGCACTTGATGCCCACAGAAAAAAGATGGAAAGAGAAGAAAAAGAAAAGGAAGAAGCAGAAAAAGAAAGTACTCTGGTAAAAGCCCCCTCCCAGACCAGATCTTCTAAGAGCTTTGTACCTACAACTGCTAAAAGCTCAAAGGCATCTAAACCGGAAGCAAAATCATCCGGTAAAGCAGAGAAAAAAACTAAGACAAAGGCCACAAGGTCCTACATCAGTTAGAAGGATGATGAAGAAACTGAGTCAGATGAGGAGGTAAAGAAAATGAAGAAGAAGAAGAAGAAAGGATCCGGTGAATCTTCTACATGTCAAAACAAGGAAGAGATGGAAGAAGAATTTGTTGAAAGGCTTACTCTATCCTTAGATGATGTAGTTAAATCAATTACTATGGATGGGAACCTGCAACCAATAACAGAATTCTATGATGCATATAATGATGCAGATAGAAAGATCTTGGAGGAAGCCACAACTAAGTACTTGAACATATTCAATAAGGATTTTATTGAAATCATATCTCTCATTCCCAAAAGCCTAGAGAAGGAATTAGAATAAGAAAGAATAATGCTAGGGCAAAGGATCTTGAGATTCGTGAACAGATAGCCATTCAACTCTTTCCTTCAATCACACCAAAGCAAATGAATATGATCTTCAAAGATTGCAAGGATGAGTTCTGGAGCAAAGCTAGAATGAATCAGCTTATGCTCGGAGAAACTGACAAAGTAGCAAAAGAGACAGAAGAGATCCTCTGGAATGCATACAAAAGATTCAACATTCCTATTATAGAGGACTTAGGCGATGATCCCTCAGCTACAGATGTTGAAGAAGAATCTACTGAGATAGTGGCAGAAGAGGTAAAGGAGACAGGTGAAGAAAATGTTAAGAACTTAGATTCCTCTACTCTGGAAGAGGAGATCCATGATCAAGCAAACATCTCTCCTCCAGCTTTCCCTGCAGACTCTGGATCCAAAGAAAAAGAAAGAGTACAAGAGAAGACTAGTCAAGAAGTAGAGGAGAAAGAAGAAGTGAAGGGAAGAGAAGAAGGTCAAACTGAGAAGAACACAAGTGACAGTGCAGAAGGAAAGAAAACTTTGTCTCTGGCAAGAGACACTGCAGAAACTATCAAGGATTTCTTGACTAAACAAATGATGGAGATTGATGAACCGGAGTTACTTCAAGGACCATTTGACTTTGATTCTCTCTCCTCGGTTCAACCAATGAAGATAGCATCCTTTGCCCAAGCAAAGGATAAAGAGAAACTCCTAAAGTCTCACATGGAAGACTGTGAGCTGCTAGAAATTACATTCGGTGTGCTTGAAAAGATCATGCCATCCTTTCAAAAGGATTCCTCAGCTTCTTCATCCGATAATTTGAAGTCTCTTGTTAGTTCTGTCAGCACTCATTTTGAATCTTTAGAGAAATCAGCTGAGGTGAAGGTCTAGAAAGAGTTTTTGGATAAGAGATTCTCTGAGTTACAAGGCTTTATAACCAATGATAGGAGAAATATGGATATTGGGATAAAGAGCTTAGAAAATGCGCTTAAGGATGGAGGAGAAGTATATAAATTTTGTATATCCTGGACTAAAGTAACAAAGGATATTGAGAAGAAAGTGAAAGAACAAGAGGATAAACTGTCAAGCGTCTCTCAGAATTTTGATCCTCTCACTGTATCCATAATAAACTAGGAATGTCAAACTATTATAGTCATGAATGAGATTAAGAAGCTTGAGAAGGAGAGGAAAAACATATTAAGTAGGATGGGTGAACTTAGAGGGATGATTATCCCTAAATTAGAGGCCATGCATGAGGCCCTAACTGATGCCTAGACCACAGCCCGAACCAGTGATCCGACAGATCTTAAGAGGATAGAAGCTTTTGCATTCTTGTTGAGTGGTCACATCTCAATTTTGGACAGGATGAAGCAGAGTTGGGCAACATAATTTGCCTAGTTGAAGACATCTTTTGCAGATATACTTCAGTATATGTAAGTATAGCATGTATACACTTATGCGGCTAAGTATGGATTGTTTTTGGGAAATTTTGGTGTGCGGATCCTACCCTTTTCCATTGATGTCAAAGGGGGAGTGAGGAGTAGTGAAAAATGTGGACTCCAGCTAAGGGGGAGCTCTGGTAAAGTGTACAATAGAACAGAGCATCAACCAAGGGGGAGTGTAGTATAACACTTAGTCATTTTTCACTAAGTGTTGTCATCAATGCCAAAGGGGGAGATTGTTGGCAAGAGACACTGTGTGGCTTCATTGGTGTTGTCATTGATGGAAACAAAGACCATTCCACACATCCACAGGACATGGTGTATCTTTACCGGAAGTCAGATTGAAGGATACTTTGGTCCGGTAAGCAAGAACAGAGCATGTAGCAAGGTCTGACAGTCAGGTCTAGATCTCTTAGAGGAAGTATTTTTGTAAAGTTCAGACTTGGGAAAGTCAAGAGGAATACCTTGAAAGATAGATTCCAGGGATTGAGCCTCTGGTGATGAAAGAGTGAAGAGATATGAGCATCTAAGTATTGACCTCTGGTTTGGCAGAGTAGATAGAGGAAGAACTGATCAACAGAGCATCAGAATTATTCCAGATGAGATATTGATTGTGATCAAGGTTCTTAAGGTATCATCCATGATTGGCTGACATGTTAGATGACTTCTATAAGTATCTCCTTGATTCGCATCACTTGGTAAGCAAGGATTCAACTGACAGACTAGAGTTTGGGAAAATATTGACTATTCTGGATGCTGACTAGAAAGAGGATGAAATCCTTTGTGCGGATATATATACCAGATGGATTTGGATGTGAAGGTGTGTGTTGTGTGTTATTGTGTGTGAATAATAGTAGAAGGGTAGTAAGGTAGGTCTGGCATGTGACAGGACAGCAGCATCAAAGAAGAGAAAGAATGAAGTGTAGTAGATCAGTGTACTATGCCTAAACTGGAACTGAACTCCAGCATAAGTGGATGCTTCTCATCAGTTCAAGTATCTTGTTACTCTCTTATAACTTGTAGACAGTGAGTCTCTTGTAGGCAGTAAGCCTCTTGTGAGCAGTGTGCTCAGGCAGTGAGCCCTAATTGGCATGTGCCATTTTGTTCTTCTATTCTTCTAACAGAGAATACATTCTTGGGTTAATCACCCTGTGGTTTTCTCCCTTAACAGGGTTTCCATGTCAAAAATATTATGTCATGTGTATTGAATTTATTTTTGCTTTCATGTTCATTTAAGCTTATGTGTTTTGATATTGTACTAGTGGCTAGAGAAGAACAGAAAGTTAAATTAATCAAGATAACTGATTCACCCCCCCTCTCAGTTATCAACAGTTTTGTCCTTCATAATGCCTCATGGTCACACAACTATAGATCCACTCTAATTATGCATGACACTACTGGAGACATTATGCCATCTGGAGCACTATGGACTGACAATGCATGCAGAGATGATTGCATTACTTTGTCCAAAGATTTACATGCGTGTACATTATGCAATGACCATCATCATATGTCCACCACCCTATCTTGACTTAGAAGTTGTCTCATCCTACAATATGCTTAATACGACCTCTCTAGGTCTAGTAAAATGTGAATTCAGTTTGATTCATATTCCAATACTAGGACAATCGACTCCTATCTTAGGAGTTCATAAAGTATAATAGGTTGCTTTCACAACAAGGAACCTGTGACTCCTCGTCACCCTGTTCCATTTTTCCAAAATGTCAAAACAAATTTTCCAACTTATGACCTTCCTAAGTTCACAGTTTCATGTTGACCTATCACAAGGTTTACATCCATTTCATGCCATTTAAGACTTGTATCATAATAGTCTAATAAGATGGTCTTACTATAAGACTCTATCTCAAGTATCCTCATGAGTTTAATATCTTATATCTCATTCATGAAGTATGGCCATTTGAAAAGAGATGGCTTCCATTTACACTAAAAAATAAGAGTTTCATACTAATCGTAGTATTCATTCTTATAAGTATATAATTATCTAGGAGAAATAGTTCATCCAAAAAACTTGGTAGGCACTTAATGCCGCCCACAAGGAATTACAACTTACCTCTTATCCAGTTTCTCCTTCTTCAACAAGGAGTCAATGTATATTTAAATACCTAAGATACATCATAGTTATCATACTAACTATTATTAATAGTCAATCACTATTATAGGGAATCTGTGACTCCACATCACCTTATTCCCATACTTTCATAATGACAAAAGTTTAATCATGTTTTCGACTCATGACCTAACCTGGTCAATGAACATATTGTAGCCTTATCTCAAGGTTTACTTTCAGTTCAAGTCATCTAGAAGGGTATTTTCAAAGGTCCAAAAGGTTGATTCTATTAAAAAGATTCTATCTCGAGGACTCTACATGAGTTCATAGCATTATATGCTCTCTTCATGGAGTTTGGCCACTAGAAAGAAAATGGCTTTTATTAATAAGCAATAATTCAAATACCCATATGAGTTTTTAATGATAAACACTCTCACAAAGAGTTCACTCATAAGTAAAATAAAGGGTTTGAATCTTGTAATAATATAGGTCTTAGTTATCAATAGTAGAACAGATTCTATACTAATGATTTCGCTAACATGCAAGTTGTCGTATGATAAAACTATGATCTTTGATAATCATACCACTTGCATAGTTGAGGGTAAACAAGTACAGTCATAATGTATTTAACAACCCCTTCTTAAACCATAGTTAGGTTTTTATGCAAGTTGAATCAAGATTTCATTTGAATGCTATAAGCATAGTTATGTTTCAGGCCATATTAGTCATCGCCACAGTCATGGTGGTTGTATTGGTTATAATGCAGGCCATAACATTAAGTAAGTACTAAACACCATCATTCAATACTTCTTGTGCTGTGAGCACCTTAAGCTTGACTCATTATACAAGTCTTGGCACTGTTATTATTCAATCCACATCGTTATTTGATGCTTATGTGTTGTAGTATATATATGTGCTTAGCCATAATGGCCTCGAGCCATGGTTATAGTATGGATTTTAATGTATTAAGCTTGGCCTTCGTGGCCTCGAGATACAATCACAATAAAGATTATAATGCAATACAACTTGTCCTTGAGGGCCTTGAGCCACAGTCTCAAAGGAACTTCAAGAGTTTTAAGCTCAGTGTCAATGACCTTGAGCTAGTGTGCAAAGAATATTTTAATGGTCATGCACTCTTAGCCCTATTGGCCTTAAGCCTATGCAATGAAAAAGGTCTCAAAGATTATGTGAGCTCAGCCTTATTGGCCTTGAGAAACCGTAATAAAGAGTGTATCATTAGATGAGGACATGACCTTAATGGCCTCATGCCACTGTAACAATTATGAAAGCATAGAACTTTATATGATATGCATGCTATGGAAGCTCAACACAAATGAAACTTATAAAACCCAAAATGTATACAAGGACAACATCCTTTATTCTACTTGAATACAGTCTTTCAAATGCAAAGCTAGCCCAGTTCATCCACCATTCTATCCTTCTCTGTATTTTCTTCCTAGTGTAGAGTGAGAGCTCCACCTCTGAAAATCAAAGATAATGATCTTCCAAGATAACTAAAGAATTATTATCTCATCCTTCTTCACATGCCGGTCTTGGTGGAAACTACCACCCTATGCTAAGACGGGGTGGGTAGTCTCCCCCACTCAGCCAACTACCATGTTCAAAGGTTCAGCCAATCATGATATCTGCCAATCTATGGTGAAATCAAAGCTCCCATTAGTTCCACAATATCACTCCACTACCATGGGTGATGTCAACTATATAAAAATAATAAACATAATAACATAGAAAGATATTGAATATAAAATTTATATAATCATAGTATAATATTATTTCACACATCTACTTGATGTATGTGAATACTGGTATTAACCAAGATGTCACTTTTTGACATCACCTCCTTCATGGAGATAGGGTCAACTTGTGATTTAGGGATCAAGCACCGCTCTCCCTTATTCGCTAAGGACCTGAAACAAAATAGACCAAAGAATAATGGATTCATAATTCCAATTTGAAAATATTTAGAGTCATAAGAAAATGCTCTGACAAAAAGCAAGACTTACTCTTGACTCGCATTGACATTCCAAGAATGTTGTTGGGTCAAGTTGATGCAACATTGTCGAAATGACTAAATCAACAAGTCAAGACTAAAGGAAAATCAACTGGTTAAGATGAAGTGTAACTTATGCCAACTTACACAAGTTCGAAAGGACAAAATGTCTAACACTCAGATGGCATTTGACCCCATTTCTCGACATCTATCTCTTCCTCCCAGATGATACTCTCCTTCCATCTTCGAAGGATGATTACTATCTTGATCAATCTCATCACTAGAAATTCATGATCGGTACATCATCATCTAATTCACAATTCAAATAATTAAATATTCATGTGAACAAGTAGTTTCATAACTAACTCTCATTAGTTAGTTTTCACATAATCAATGCTTAAATTAGATATTTCCACAACTTCTAGTCATTAAGCTATGATTAATCCTCCTGATTACCACACAAAATAAGATTAAACTAAATCATAAGTTGGGGATGTAACATCACTGCACTCCACTATCTCAAACCTGCCAAACACACCTAATGGTTGAGCTACGCTACCACAACCACTAAAGACATGCTTAAAGGTGAATGACTCAAGATCTATCCCTGCCTCATGATGAGGACTTTGTTTAAAAGGATGTGCATGTCCCACCTTCCACATAAGGGCTTTGTTTAAAAGGATGTGCACTAGCTCAAGAGATACACCATCCCAACTTTTGTAGAAGGACTTTGAAAATGCAACCCCACCCACATCACAAAGACACCTTACAGTGCAAAGGAAGCATGTGCAAGCATGCTTTGTCAATAGAAAAAGATAATCAAGCAATTACCATAATATATGCCCCCACCTTAAAGTGGTTGATCCTGTTGGAAAGACAGTTGCTGTTGCACCAAAAGATTAACCTTTTAATGCCCGATACAACCACCAGAGTTAATGAATCCACAGGAGGTGGTTAAGCCTTTTCACGAACCCAAGCGCTATGCATGCACAACACAAGGAGACCAAGGGCACACACCTTGCAACAATCCCCCAGTACAAGCGAGGGGTTCAAACCCGTGATGTAGGCTCTGATACCAATTGTTGGAAAGATGGTTTCCATTGCACCAAAAGATTGACCTTTTAATGCCTGAAACAACTGCCAGAGTTAATGAATCCATAGGAGGTGGTTAATCCTTTTCACGAACCTAAGAGCTATGCATGCACAACACAAGGAGACCAAGAGCACACACCTTGCAATAGATCTTGCTTGACGGTATCAAGCACATTAAGGTAAAGTGAAAGCACGCAAGGGAACAAGAGCTTTTGCAAAGCCCATACCCCAAAGTGACATGTGCCATGATTGTTGAATGTTCCCACAAACATATCGATATCATTTGATAAGATAATTAACAAGATATAAGCTTTGGTTAGAAAATCTTACTCTAGGATAACAACCAAATCAATTCATAAAAGCTATACATAAATCATATCATATGATAGCCAAGGCTACACTGTCGGGTTCAAAACTAAGTTTAGCTGTTAAAGTATACTGCAGGTATCTCATAACTGAGTGTAGCAACAAGGTGAGATACAAAACAACCCAAAGTACATAGCAGTAGATTTAGAGTATTAAAAAGGTTTGTCACAAGATTTTAACAAGACAATATATCACACGGAGTGATTCTATGAGTCAAGCATCAGTAATATATATCAACCCCATCTTCATAGATGGACTAGGTCCATTTTTGCTTTCTTACTAAAGGGAAACATGGTCCTTATAAGTATTTATTTGTTTTCGTCATCTACAAACTAGTAGACTCACTGAAGAAGATAAACACTAAAATGAGATAGGAGAAAAGGTGACTTGGGTTTACAACTTGGGAAGATGCCCCCAAGACATCCTCCACAATGTTATGCCCCCAAGGCACAACACATAACAATAAAATAGAGCAGAGTAAAATAGAAGAATAGAGAAACAAATAGAAGAATGGTCACAACAGAGATGGTCTCCTTGTATCCTTGACCTTACAAGAGTATCAAGGGTCATTCAAAGAGACCTAAACAATGTTTAACACAACATGGGGGAACACAACACAACACATATAAATATGGCTATCTAAGAAGAGGCTAGACATGCGAGAATCTTAGAGAGTTGCTCCATCAAGTGTGGTAAAAGTGTGAAGAACTCATACTTGATTGATGCTTATTTTCGGAACGGCCTTGCGGTGCTTGTTTCTCAAGACCCTGTATGTTTGAAACCTTTTGTTGTTTGTAGGGAGGGGAATCATTGCTTTTTCCCACTAATGAGTCTCACCTTGTTCTCTTTCTTTTTTTTCTTTCTTATTCTACTTTGTATGATTAATGTTCCTTTCACAATGAAATGGAAAGCTTCTCATTGACACCACTTTCTCTAAGCTCGAGTGATTGCATATAGGTTGTTCCAATTGCTTATCTTATGCATGTTGGTTATCTCCTGATCCATAAATGGATAATCGAGGAGGAGCCTCCACATAGATACCTTTTCTGCATGGGTGAGGTAGATCTTCATTTGTCCTCTTATCCACTTCTATCATACCAACTATGTCAAGATAGTCATCTTCAATCTCCATGGTATTATGTTCCACCATATTATGTCGCTATGCTTAGGAAAAGGATCAGTGAACATTTGTAAATTTTGATTTGAAGGAGCCACTGACTTATTTCCATTGTCATTCACACCAGTAACTTGTATCATATTAGAATCGATGAGGTATTGAATTTCATGTTTAAGATGCATACATCGTTCGGTATCATGTCCCCGTGAGCGGTGATAGTGACAATAAGCATTAGCATTAAATGAAAGTCCTTGTGGCTTGTTACTATCGAAAGGATGAGCAGGAGGAAGCTTCAAAAGATTGTTTTTCACTACTTGAGTCATTACCAAATGGAGAGAATCCAATAATGGAATAAATTATCTTTGTTCCTATCTGAATTGAAATGATGCCTGTGAAGGCTTTGAAATAGAAGACACTTGTGACTAAAAATTGTTTGAATTTTGCCCATTGATCTTAATGAAATTCCTATTGTTCTTCATAAATGAATTTTGAGATTGTCCAACTATAGATTGACCAACATGAGCTGATGATGTATGATTCTCATACCGACTAGCTAAAAGTTGGTTATCTCAGAGAGTTATGCATAAGTGTTGAAAAGAACTATACTTCATCAACAAAATCTTGTCACATATGTTCAGTTGTAGATTTGTAATGAATGCATTCTAAAGATCCTCATCTTTAATCGAATATTGTATTTGCAAGATGAGACCTTGATATCAACTGATGAATTTTGTTAATTTCTCTTTCGAACCTTGTTTACAATGAACCAAGTCAATCAAGGAGAAAGTAAGTCCAATGTCTGCCTAGAAGTGTTACAAGAATTAGTCCACTAGCTATGAGAAGGAATTTATTGAATTAGGAGGTAGAGAGCAAAACCATTCCAAAGTAGTATCTTTGAGAGATTGAGGAAAGAGTTTTGATAACAATACCTCATCAAAGAAGAAATCACTACACATCATTGTGAATGTTGCCACATGCGTATTAGGATCACCTTTACCATCATACTTTTCAAAGTGAGGAGTCCCAAATTTTCCAGTCATTTGAGCTCTTAGAATGGAATAAGATAAAGGATTGTGAGCCTTATATGTTGGTAAAGTAGGTTGAGAAGAAGCATTAGTCAAGTTTGTCACTTTTTGTTGCAATGAAGACATACTCTGCAAAAACTAATTTTGGAGAGAATCATTAGGTGAAGGGGCAGCTTGCAGATTTGAGAGAGGTGGATTTGATGCTGTAGTCATGAAATTGAGAGGTGGTCTATAAAAGGTGGAGGTGATGGGTGGTTGAGAAAAAGTATGCATTGGTATGGAGACATGAGGTACAGAGTTTTGATAATTAAATGCGACAACTTTGTAATTGTTTCTAGTAGATGTTCCCATAGTGGTGGTATCATTACTACAAGCATGTGGATTAGTGGTGAGAATTGATGATGTAAAAGTGGATATGCCAGTAGTCAGTACGGGTGTTGAGACTAGTGAGTTTATATATGTTGGTGGTGACACATTTTCAATGATATTCATGTGGCTAGATGCTAGCATAATGTTATGTTGCACTATGTGGGCCAATCCATGAAGCATGTCAACACCTTCTTATCCTTCATGTAACAATCCTCTTATACCTTCAACAATAGGTACCACTTCTTGACCTAAATGCACCTGTTCTACAATTTGTTGAAAATCAGCTAGTTGTTCATCTAGTTTTGTAATTTGTTCATTAGACATAGGTAAAGCTATATCAATCACATATTCAACATCATGAAAAGTTTGTTCTTCCATCATGTTGGTTCTTGTGATATCTTGCAAAGATGTTGAGTCACTCTTTGTAAAATATGTGTGCAATAGGTTTTTTTATTTGTACATATCGTCACTATTGAAAGCATTAGAACACATTAGTCTATGACTTCTCCATACAAAGATGTTTCTATTAGTGCCACATGTTATACAACTCATGCAAAGTCCTATAACACTCAATGCACAAACCAATAAAATAATTAAAAGTATTAAGGTAGTTATGCTTGTTGAAATACACAATGTGTAATTGCAAAATTTTAATTTTTCAATGCAAAGATTCCAAATGAAGTAAAAATACAACTCAAAATCAGATTTGAATGAGAGTTTATGAGAGCATCAAAATCTGAAATAAGATTTTGACTACCAACCCTAGTAATTGTCAAAAAACTAGGTTATATGAAAGTGCAAATTTTCAACAAAACCCTAGCAAATGAGTTCTTCAAATGCAAGAAGTAATAGAATCAAATGATTAATTTTTGTAATTTGTTTCAGATCTGATGTAAAAATTAGAAAATTAAATATCCCCAATGATATGCAATGAAAATAATGCAAAACTATGCCTTTATGCAAGCGTAGAATGCTTATTTGTCTAATTTCTTTCAAATTTATGCAAGATTTTCAAATGTAGAATGATGGATATGATAAGAATTAATGCAATGACTGATTTCAAAACTCAGAAAGATGCAAATTTTCTCTACTATGAGTTCACCAAAATGTTAACTAGGGAAAAAGAGATGAATGCAAGTGTAGACACTGAAAATTGTCTAGGTCTTGTTTACACATGACCTTGTATGTCTTTGCCCTAGGTCCTAGTTACATAACACATTGTCGACATAGACTTGTATATGTCCCCTAGGTCCTAGTTCATCCTATTTCATCTAACCTCATCCAACTTAATCCCATTTATCCCTAGGTCCTAGTTCATCCCATCTTAATCATCTTCTTGATTGATTAAATAAACCCACTTTATTTAATTAATCCCACTTGGTCACATTCCAATTAACTGAATAAATCCCATTTTCTTAGTTAATAATCCCCCTTCACATGTCTCACATAATTCAAATTGAAAATTTGAATTATTCCCTCACCTCTCATCACATTGCGACACATGTCGCATGTCTCCATCTTCCACTTAATGCCTTCACATGTCAAACTAATTCAAATATAATATTCAAATTATATTCCCTTTATCCTCCATTGCACACTTGTCATGTGACTACAATCCCTCTCTGAGTGGGAAACCCTAATCCAACCCTATTCGATCTTGACCATCCATATCTTTCAACATAACTCTCAATCACAACTGTCCATTCGAATTTACCTTTTTCTATAAAGGTAGCCTCTCTTGAGCCATTTGATCAAATCTTCTTCTAGTATCCACATGCTGTCAAAATTTCTTCTCAATCTCTCATCCATCCTATTTTCCATCTACCAATCCCTATCCTATCATTATGCTGCTGAATCGAGCAATCAACATTCATCTCTTTGGGTAAAGCTAGAGTGCTTCAGGTGCGGCATTCTCAACCCTATCAAAGGATCGTGAGTCGATATGAGGTTTGCATTCATTTGATTTGCATTTGTTATCATTTCCATTCATGTCGATTTCCCATGATTTCAGCAAGCATGTAATTACACTAGATCAAACTCTCTTTCTGATCTACAACATTCAAGGACAAAACAGAGCTAAGTCACTATAAGATGGAAGAGGACTTGGCTACTAATTTGGTTCTCAAGAGTGCTCCTAATTTGCTATGGAAAGATGAGATTTAACCAACATTTTTATCAAACCCTAGGTTAAGTATGGGTAAAACCCTAGTTATGAGATAATCAGCTTGAAACAGATAAATGACGACAACTTGAATCTAAAAGTACCTATATGATCAGTGAGATATCAAAACTTGTTTCACAGAAGTTAGAATGTTAGAGGACAAATTTGGTAACCACCCAAACCCAAAAGTGAGAATCTTCCAAAAGTTAGAACAAAGAAGATGTTGTAAATGATGCTCAAAAGCTAGATCCAGAGTTTGAAAGCCTAGAAGACTAGGGTGCCAACTGCCCAAGTCTTGTTGAAGGAATATTCTAGAACCATTTTCGAATCCCAAAACCTTGATTCCTACAATGTCTTTCTATAACTCCACTCTCCCTGAAACTTATACCTATAACCTGCACACAAGATGATAAGAGAGGGGTTTGGGGTTGTGGTGTTTAGAGACTTGCCTCATTCAAGTCCCAGGATAGCATTCAAGCTTCCCAACACCCTTTTCAGAGAGAGTGTACCCTTGCAGGGCAGAGGCTAAAGATAATCTAAATGATGAAATGATTCTAATAGCAATGATGTCACCTTGGAGGTGAAGTCCTTCTAAGGATGAAGATTCTTCAACTCATAAGGAGTTGGATGATGATTCCAAATCTGCAACAAACACACAAATACAAACATAAATCTGCAATAATAACACAATGAATACCTTGAATGCTCTTTGATTGAATATCATAAGTTTACAATATCCATCTAGGTTCAAAACGAAATAAAAAAACTCACTTATATATGCTTTTATGCTAACATTCACAAAATTAAATCACAAAAGTTGACAAAGAGGAACATTTTTAAAGGTCCTAGGCTGACATAACATTAATTTCTCTTGACCAATTAGAGAGGACTTGGGTGGTTGGCGCCCAAGTCTAGGGGCCCAATTTGAGTTCGAGATAAGTTAAATGAAGGGCCCAAGGTCCCAAATTTACATGGGTGTCAAGCTATTTTCTTTGGGATGCTCAATTATAATGCATAGTGAGATAAATAGGATCTAGGAGCTAAACTAGGAGGTAAAAAGGCATGTGTCCACTTTTTACTCCATAACAACTACAAATATCACTATTATCCTATATGATCTGCATATATCCTATGTAGTTCTTGTCAAATATATTAATTAGCAACTAAGCTTTGAGCATATTTTTGGTATTTAGCATAAATTTGATCAATTCTTTTGAATTATCTTTAATTAGCTAAATTTTGATCAATTTCTCCATATTTAATGTAACTTTGATTAGTTCTTCTGAACTAGCCCTAATTAACTGAACTTTATTTAGTTCTTCTATATTTACTTAAAGATCTTCTTTAAGTGTCAAATTCATTCATATTATTGGTCATTTCCTCAAGATTTACCATTATTTGCACTTATTTAAGACAATTTTAGAAATAAAGACAAAATATAAGGTTTGAGAGGGAAAAAGGTCCTAAGAATTTAAATTTCTAGTGATTTCACACATATATCTTGACAAATTTATGAATTAAAGTTAAAATCTAGTTATACTTCACCAAGTGTTCCACAACTATGTATAACAAATGAAAATCTTCAAACAACAATTGATGATCATAAGAAATGGTTCAAATGCACTCCAAGGGATGCAACAATTTGATGTTTCATTAATCGAAATCAATATGAAGATCACTTATTATTTACAATGGGGTAGTAATCTATATCCTTCAATCCATTCACATGCATAGAATATACAAATGATCTCACTGAATGTGAGATAAAACCACGAGGTAAGTCAAAAAGTTACAAGTGTAGCTAACTTAATGCTTAGAAAATTTCATTAATTCCATCTCCCTATTTACATTGATTCATATGCCTTTTATAAGACAAGGATCCAAAATTAGTTACAACAAAAAAAGTCAGAATTTCACTTTTCAAAATCAATGATTGAGGAATAGGGCACGTAAATGCTAGTTGGCACTCGATGTGGATGATAATTAGCTCTAAAGAATATTCTTCCTACAACACCATGGTCTTGGAATAATCTAGAATATTCCCCCATCAAACACTTTAGCCCTTAGCTATTCCTCACTTTTTGATAGCCACTTTGCAATTGCCATCTAGATGTCCATTACTCTGCACCTAGTCACAATGTATCCCAATTGGATATCCACTGTCCCTGGTGCCATTGCATTATTCTTCTACATATTTGTTTAGAAGGGATCACTTAGTGGTTCACCACTCTTTAGAATTCCTCATATCCAATTGAACATCTAGATATCCCCTTGATAAGAATATTCTCCATCCATAGCCAGTTGTCCCAAAATGTTCAACGTAGGAGACTTTCACTACTATGTATCAGAACTTGCGTAATACTCAACAAAAATCTATCTAGACTCCTTAGCCCTGTATAAATCATAGGATGCAATTGTCTTCATGATATCATCCTTATTAAAAGTTTGAGCTTGAATCTTAGCATGCTCCTACATTTGGATTTGATCTCTCAAGGCTATTTATTTATTCATATGGGCATCTAGCTTGCCCCTATATCCTTCTACCTTTGTATGCAGGTCCATTACCTCATCGATGATATTCTTTGAGAAATGGCCTACTAGATCCTCCAATTGGCCTTGAATCTCACAAATGAGGCTTGCTCCTCATATATCTCTTTCTCATCTACCATTTGGCCTTTGATCTTCTAGGTGATCCCACAATAGTGGGTTACACTTTTTGGCCAAAGTTTACATTGAAATGAACATTTTGAAAAAAATCTTCACTTTCAGACACCTATAGTTGCTAAATAATGAGGAATTTGAAGATGATGTAAACTAATGATTTGTCACATTTTGTCTGTAGATTCTAAATACATATTTTTTTATTTTTTTGGAATCAAATTATATTTCCTTTTCCATCTCCTTCAATAACTAGTTTCTAACAGTAAACAACATTTTTAAAGAGTGCTGTGTACTGTGTAAAACATAACTTTTTTTCTATGAAGGATAAAATTCTATTTTTTTCAAATTTAGATTTTTAACTACGATATCTAGAGGATGCATTTGGTTTCATAATGTTTTATTGAATATTTTTCTTTTAATTAACTTTTGAAGTCAAACCAATTACAATTTAGACATAGGTGTACTATGTAAAGCATAACCTTTTTTGTATGTATCGGAATTCAAAATTTTTTTGTTGGAATAAGGACATGAGAACCTAGAGGACACGTATTTTTTAGAATTTTTTTCTATATTTTTCTATTTTTTCGTATGTATTGAATAGAGACCTTGATGTTCATTAAAAAATCTACATTCATAAGAAATGAAAAATGAATATAATAATCGAATTAAATATATTTAAATTTATACTTTTTTGGAAGCTTATAATAAGGACTACATACTTACAAAACATAAAATTTTAAATGAATTCATTTGATCCCCTAAAAGGTAAATCAAAGGTCATTTTTTATCAGCATTTTCATAGGTGTAGAGGAGACTCCATGACATGTATTATTTAAAACTAGCGGGGTTCTATCCAAGGGGGTTTGATCTAAGAGGGTTTGATCAAACCCTATTTAATTACAATCCTTTAAATGGAACCTTTCAAGGCTTAAATAATTATATTTTATAAAAATATGTGATTTAAGCAAAAATCTCTATTTCATCCACCAAGATTTCATGAGCTTTGTTACTAATCTCAATGGCTTTGTGCCAGCATCCCTTCAATATATCCTCCTTAAATTTAAATCTTTCATCCATATTGATATACGAGGCATGGTCTGGACAGTCATAATATGGTTGTTTATTAGTAACTTGTTAGACAATGTCTGGATGACTTTCAATTTAGTGAGATCCTGATCACTTTGATCCAATCTTGTCACACATTTTGCCTTTAGGACATCATATTTATTCTTAATGAATGTCAGGGTGTCCTGATTCAAAAAAATGGTTTAGATAACATCCTCCCCTTCATCCAAGAACTTTTTGTACCAACCTTCCATTACCTAAAATTGATGCTTCTCTGCATCTAGCTCTGTGATTTGATCCTAGGTCACCAATGTTAAATTGGTTTGGATCTTAGTTATTGATATTCCAGGGGTGAATAATTCCTTAATAAATAATTCCAATTTAGCAATGCACCCTTTCAATTCATGTTTCTTTAATTTTTCCATTCTTATTTAGGTTGAGATAGCCCCTGCATTGCATATGAGCTCATCTATTTCCTACTTAGTGGTGGCATCCTCCAAATCTAGGGTGGTTATTTGATAATCACCCATACTTATCTCTCCCTTGACCTTATTGACTTTAGGCACAACCAATTAAGTTTTCCTACATCCATTTGCATCCCACTTGATGGATGGAAAGGCCCTTGCCTTTTTATTAGCATTCATTTTGTGTGCAAAAAATAATGTCTTAAAATCAAATAGAATCAAATGAATCAGAGGATCTTCTACCTCAAAGGCAAGCCATCCAGGAATGTCCTATGCAAGTACCTCTTGACTAGAGTGTTCAATTTGAACATCTAATGTTTACAAATCTTCTTCTCATTGAGGAGCTTCATCCTAACTTTGTTCTTTCTCTAGGTGTTGTTCATCACCTTTTCCTGACCTAGATCTTGTTCATCATGCACAAACTCAGTGCTTTTATCTTTCTCTATATTAGGTTGATCCTCCTCCCTGGGTTGGGGCCTAGGGTTCTCTTCTTCCTCATTCACCTCTTTTCCACCTTGGATCTCTTGACCACCACCAGATGACATCTTTTGTTGCATCTCTTTATTTGGCTCACCTGTTGGATGCTCCTCATTGTGATGTGCATCATCTTTCTCTGAGATATCCTCAAGGGTTGTCCCTTTATCTTTGGGAGGGGTGATATCTATATTTTATTATTCTATCTCCATCTTCTATGGTGGACCTACCTCCTCATGTGCCACCATCCCCATGTCTTTGACCTATTCAGGTTGGTCCTTTGGCACATCTTGAGGTCTCGACATCTCTGTGTCAGATATGACCTTAACTTCTGGACTTTTTACTCCCTCTACCTTGGCATGTGTTTTTTGTGACTCATCAAATTGTCATGCTCGAGGGGTAAATAGAGAGGAAATCAGGTTATTAACCACATATGTAGTGACCTCATCAGTTAAGTCTATGACCTGAACTAGTGACAAATACATGCCTTTTTCCCTTGTCTACTTCTATATCTCTTGATCCTTCTTCATTTCCTTAGCCAATTCCCTTTTGACCTAAATGATTTGTTGTATTTTCTAGGCTTAAGGTGTATTAACCACAAATTGACTTCCTTGGACTTCATGAAATGCCATCTATTGGGCCATAAGTGCTTGTGTTTGGTGCAGTTGATGATCTGGCTAGGGAGGAACATAAGTGAATAGTGTCTCCATGGAAGTTGGAGGTTTGGATGTCTCTACCTCCTTATCCTTATCTTTGGTGAGGGTCCCCTTAGGTGTGCAGTGGGCTGAGGCATCCTCCTCTTTTGCTTAGGGATTTCTAATCCCTCTAAGATGCCTACCATCGGGTGCTCTAGTGGCGCTTCATATGACAATAGGGTAGAAAAGATAAGATGATCCCTTTCCAGTGAAGGAACTATGGCCACACTAACACTAACTAAGGTTATAGGCACCCTAGAGCTGGATGCACCTTCCTTGGCTAATTCGACCTCCATGACTCTCCTTTTGACAATGAGGAAGTCATTGTAGTCTGCTTCCATCTGCTCCTTCCTCTTTCTCTTCTTACTATAGGTAATGTCTACTCCTTTGGACTTCAATTCATTTATTTGTTTATCTACCCATTTTTAGGTAGCACCTAGGGTATTATTAGATACACCATCAATGGATGTCTCATATGGCTTGGTCTAATCTAGGAGAGCAATGTCTCCTTGTATATATGTTTGGTGTTGTAATCCTTGTATATTTCTTTGGTTTCATAATCCTTGTATATTTGTTTGGTGTCATACTTCATATCCAAGCTCAAATTATCATTTGTTTTAATTTGTGGGGACACCTTTGGGATCACCAAAGTCCTCATTTGGTTTAGCATCAAGTGCTGATACCCTCTATTCGTGACGTCCTTATTATTGCAGTCCACCTAGAAATCCTCCAAATGGGGCACATGATGCAACTTCTTATCGAATAAGTTCTCCATCCTATGATAAGGGTCAAATGTCCTTTGAAGTGGGAATGGTTGCAGGTCTAACATATGTAACTTGGATTCAAATAGTTTGGAGTCTTTGAACTTTCTACACATGAACTACTCAATGTCTAATGGGAACTTCACTATCCCTTGGCCCTGCTTCTTGACATATTCTTCAAATGACAGAATGATTTTCCTGGGGATTTCCAATAGCAAGATCTTGTCAGTGGGATACCTTGGAAGAATGTAGGGGAAACCTTCGAAACCTTCCATTTGGATATAGGTGAAGGTTAGGAACTGTATGAACAAGGAACCATGAGGGGTGATGGCTATCTTAGTATCTCTAGATATCCTCTTTTCCATATCTCCTTCCATCAACTACACTAGCCACATCAAGAAATAATCATTTACCCTTCAATAGTGGATGATGGATTGGTTCCACTTAGGTTGGGGATAATGTTGCCAAACCAATTGTTCTCCATCTTTGCTTCCCAACTTGCCTACTATATGTAGGCCATTGAATTGTGACCCAAAGGCACAAGAATACACCACATATGAGGACATGAAAAACCTCCTCTTCTTCTTCTTCCACCCCACTAGGTCATTGTGCATGAAATCACTGATTAGTTGTGCCCAGTGCACAATGTCTCCTTCATCCTTTACTAAACTAATTATCCCAAATATCCATAGCTTGAAGGACCCAACATCCTCATTCCCAATCATCTTGTTCAGCAAGGTGATCATGTACTGGACTTTGTCATTGAAGTCAAACCTGTATACCATTTGTGACATCTTAGACACTACCTTCAGCCTTGTTGCAGGGTCTATCCAGTAGTTGTGCATTACATTCTTGCATCAAACAACATAGGAATTATATTGCATTATTAATGCATTTATATCTATTTCAAATACATTCCCACCCCTTAGGAGATTTAAGGTCCCTTCAATGTCCTTGGGTGAGAATCAACATAAGTTCTACCCTAGTGTTCAACATGCCAATTCACTGGATTATACTTTTGGGTACACTTGATAATTAATTCTAGGGCATCCATGGCCACTGGAAAACATGCTCCATTGTACATACCACTGCTGACGATATTCCTCAAGACTTGACTTGCATCGTGGGCATAGATTTTCACACTGAATGCCTCTATGTCCACACCCTCAAAGTGAGTATCTGAGGTGAGACTAAATTTTCACTAGGCCCCTCCAGGGGTTTGACCTAGTGGGTCTTTGAACTTGTTGTCCCTTTGCTTCAATCCTTTCATCATCATGTCCTACATGATGTAAACACACAAAATTACCTACCTGTGTGGGGACTAGGCCTACATATTAATTCTTCCACTACCCTAGTTAAAACTAAATTATGGAGAATATATGGTTATAGGTTAAAACTTGCAGACAAAACAAGATTTACTATGGTAAATGAACTAATCAAATTTACCCTATGTAAAAGCAAATTATCTATTGTAATCGACAAATTAAGGGTTTTTTTTTCTTATACGTACCTTAATGAGTGGAAATTTCACCTTTGTAAGATTCTGCAATGGATGTTCATTTACCTTTGGTGCATTCTATTTTTCTATCTCATTCTATAACTCTACCTTAATTCACCTTAGGATCTCTGCAAATCTCTCTTAAAAATCTCCTTGCAAATTTACTTTGGATGCTTGGATGCTTTGTGATTAACAAATTGATTAAATTATGCTTTTATCTCTCATGAAATTCACTAAGTGTGGATGCATTCATTACCTCAATATAGTTGGTGGGAAATTACTCCTAGGAGTGAATAAACATGACAACTAGATTAGTTCTACTTTAAATTTGAAATTCAATAGCAATAATCAATCTACTTTATAGGGGTTTAATCTGGCCAGAACCAGATGGACATCAGGACCTCATACATGATATTCACTTGAAATGTCCTATGGAAATGTCTGGTGGGATTGTCTAGTTACCTTTGGCTAATGTTAGGTAAAGGGATATCATGATGACCTGTCTAGATGACATTATTGTGTTCATTGTCAAACTTACGTTGACTAGATGTTTGGGAGAGTTTATCTTCACATCTTGTTTAGAAGGTCTGGACATGGGAAATGTCTGGTCAAAATGCCAGGTTGAAAATGTTTGGTTTAAAAGTCAGTGGTCAACAGGATGAAAGAAGTCACTTATAATGATTGGACAAGATTTGTATGTAGAAATGGACAAAACAAATGTCTAGTTGAACAACATGTCTAGTTGACTAGAATGTCTGGTTGACGTAACTTGCTCAATTTAGTGAATTTTCAAAAACTTCAAAAGGCAATCCTAGCTAAAATTTCATCCTCTATCTATTCATGACCATTTTAGGGGACACCTTGTAACTTGGAATCCCCCCTTAGTAACTTCACATTTTACCTATACATCCCAAGTATACAACAAAAGGACCAACAAAGCAAAAAAAAGGTTGGGTCCTTATTCTGCAAGGGAAAAATAGGGCATGTTGTGAGACCACACAACAATTTCATTTATCCATAGTTCATTGATATCAAAAATCCTTCACTCTAGATTTATACACACAAGTAGGAGGAAAAATACTTGTTGTTTTATAGAGGTTTGCCTCAGTCAAACCTCATGTAAGTGTTCCCACTTCCACAAAAATAGAGATAAGTGTGATAGAGAGCACATTCTCTTGGTGATCAAATGAAAATAACTGATAAAGATAGTAATGATCAAATATAATGGAACAAACTCACCATGAAACCCTATATGGACTTGATGTTGCAACACTAGTTGCAAACTAGGAGATGTTAGAGAAGGAAGAAGATTCCTCAAGTACCTGCAAGGGTTGCTACAATAGCAACAATGATAATTCATAAGTAGATAGCTTCATATTTTTAGAAGGATCTTGTAAGCATATGTCAAATATTCATTCAAATATCACTTCGTCATCCTTTCAAATGAGGGAGAGAGCTACATATATATGAGTCTCAATTACATTTAGAAGAGTTCATGTTAGGCAAACAAGATATGTACCATCTGATGTACCAAGGATAACACTTAAACTTCAAACTTCATTTGGGGAAAAAAGGCTGGACCCAGGCACTAGGCACCCTGGTCCTAGCTAATTTTTCTCCTAAAAACTTAGAAATTAAGGTATTTATTGTTATTTCTTAATCAGGTCCTAAATCAAGCATGTTAGGAATGAAGATACACATAGAAAAAAAGGAGTACAAAACCTAGTGTGAAATTGTAAGTGGTCACAATTTTTGATGCTACATTTACAAAGGAGGTATTTGAATTAGTGGTGGGTAAGGAAATCTATTATTTTGTCAATGGTTCGTCAAGCTACCATAAAGTAAAAATTTAGGAATAGGACCAATCTAGAATAAAAAATTTCTCCAATAGAATTGTGACCTAAAGGCACATGAATACACCATAGAGGACGACATGAAGAACCTCCTCTTCTTCTTCATCCACCCCACTAGGCCACTGTGTATGACATCACTGATTAGTTGTACCCAATGCACAACTCCTCCTTCATCCTTCACTAACCTAATTATCCCAAACATCCATAGCTCAAAGGACCTAGCATCCTTGTTCCCAATAATCCTATTGAGCAAGGTGATCATGTACTAGACTTTGTCATTCAAGTCAAACCTGTATACTATTTGTGACATCTTAGATAGTGCCTTCAGCCTTTTTGTAGGGTCTATCTAGGAGTTGTGCATTACTTTCTTGCATCCAACAACATTAGAATTATATTGCATTGTTAATGCATTTATATCTATTTCAAATACATCCCTGCTCCTTGGGAGATTCAAGGTCTCTTGAATGTCCTTCGGTGAGAAATCAGCATAAGTTCTGTACTAGTGTTCAACATGTTGATTCACTAGATTGTACTTTTGGGCACACTGGATAATTAATTCTAGGGCATCCATGACCACTAAAAAATATGCTCCATTGTATGTATACCGTTGTTGATTATATTCCTCAAGACCTTGCTTGCATCATGGGCATGGATTTTCACCCTAAATGCCTCTAAGTCCACGATGTCGAAGTGAGTATCTGAGGTGAGACTAAATTTGCACTAGACCCCTCCAGGAGTTTGACCTAGTGGGTCCTTGAACTCATCATCCTTTTGTTTCAATCTTTTCATCATCATGTCCTACATGATGTAAACACACAAAATTACCTACATGTGTGGGGACTAGGACTACAAATTATTTCTTCCACTACCCTAGTAAAAACTAAATTATGTAGAATATATGGTTATAGGTGAAAACTTGCAAAGAAAACAAGAGTTACTATGGTAAATGAACTAATCAAATTTACCCTGTGTAAAAGAAAATTATCTATTGTAATTAACAAATTAAGGGTTTTGTCTTATGCGTAGCTTAGCGAGTGGAAATTTCACCTTTGTATGATTTTGCAACGGATGTCTATTTACCTTTGGTGCATTCTATTCTACTAGCTCATTCTATAACCTCTGCCTTAATTCACCTTAGGATCTATGCAAATCACTCTTAAAAATCTCTTTGCAAATTCACTTTGGATGCTTGAATGCTTTGTGATTAACAAATTGATAAAATTGTGCTTGTATCTCTCATGACTTTCGCTAAGTGTGGATGCATTCAATACTTCAGTATAGTTGGTGGACAATTACTCCCTAGGAGTGGGGAAACACAATAGTTGGATTAGTTCTACTTTGAATTGGAAATTCAATAGCAAAAATTAATCCACTTTACGGGGGTTTAATGTGGACAGGACCAGATGGACATCAAGACCTCATACATGATACTCGCTCGAAATGGCCTATGGAAATGTCCGGTGGGAATGTCTGGTTACCTTTGGCTAATGTTAGGTAAAGGGATATCATGGTGACCTATCTAGATGACATCATTGTGTTTGTTGTCAAACTTACATTGACCAGATGTTTGGGTGAGTGTATCTTCACATCTTATTTAGAATGTCCAGACATGGAAAATGTCTAGTCAAAATACCAGGTTGAAAAGTTAGTGGTCAATAGGATGAAAAAGGCCACTTATAATGCTTGGATGAGATTTAGATGTAGAAATGGACATAACAAATGTCTAGCTGACCAAAATGTCTCATTGACCAAAATGTCTGGTTGATGTAACTTGCTCAATTTAGTGAATTTTCAAAAAACTTCAAAAGGCAACCCTAGCTAAAATTTCATTCTCTATCCATTCATGACCATTTTAGGGGACACCTTGTAACTTGAAATCCACCCTTAGTAACTTCACATTTTACCTATACAACCCAAGAAAACAACAAAAGGACCAACAAAACAAAAAAGGGTTGGGTCCTTATTCTACCAGGGAAAAATGGGGCATGTTGTGAGACCACACAACACTTTCATTTGTTTTTCATTCATTGATATCAGAAATCCCTCACTCTGAATCTACACACACAAGTAGGAGGAAAAATGTTTGGTGTTTTATAGGAGTTTTCCTCAGTCAAACCTCATGTAAGTGTTCCCACTTCCATAGCAATAGAGATAAGTGTAATTAAGAGTGTGTTCTCTTGGTGAGAAAAGGCAAATAACTGATAAAGATAGCAATGATCAAATATAATGGAACAAACTCACCATGAAACTCTAGTTGGACTTGATGTCATAACACTAGTCACAAACTAGGAAATGTTGGAAAAGCAAGAAGCTTCCTCAAGTACCTGCAATGGTTGGTGCAATAGCAACAATAATAATTCATAAGTAGAGAGCTTCATATTTTCAGAAAGATCTTGTAAGCATATGTCAAATATTCATTCAAACATGACTTCTTCATCCTTTCAAATGAGAGGGAGAGAGATACATATATATGAGTCTCAATTACTTTCAGAAGAGTTCATGTTAGGCCAACAAGAGGTGTACCACCTAATGTTGCAAGGATGACACTTAAACTTCAAACTTCATTCAGGAAAAAAAGGCTGGACCCAAGCGCTGAGAACCCTAGTCATAGCTAATTTTTCTCCTAAAAACTTAGTAATTAAGGTATTTATTGTTATTTCTTAAACAGGTCCTAAATCAAGCACATTACGAATGAAGATACACATATACACAAAAAGGAGTAATAAACGTAGTGTGAAATTATAAGTGGTCACAATTTTTGACGCTACATTTACAAAGGAGGTATTTGGTGGATAAGGAAATCTATTATTTTGTTGATGGTTTCTCAAGCTACCATCAAGTAAAAATTTAGGAAGAGGACCAATCTAGAATAAAAATTTCTATATAATGGGGATATTTCATGTATAAGGTGATGTTATTTTAATTGAAGAATGCACATGCTATTTTTAGCACAATTATGGTGAATGCATTCAAGGAGTTCATACATATTTTTTTTGGATGTGTATCTAGATGACTATACCATATATGGATTAATGAAAGATCATGTCCAAGTGTTAAGGTTGATGTTAGTGAGAGGTAGGAGCTTGAAGATATCCCTAAACCTTAAAATATGTACAATTGTGGTACCATTTGGTACCCATTTGGGCACATCATTTACAAAGAGGGTATGATGGTTGACCCCTTAAAAGTGGAAATAGTTTTAAACCTCCTAGCCCCATGGTGAAACTGGGAAAGCAAAATCAAGGACCTGACTACTTGTCTAGAATTGAGACATGGGAAGATTTAGAGGTATAGGAAGAGGAACTACCTGGTACAAATCTATTCAAACTAATTGCAGTACTAGAAGAGCTAGAAGACATAGCATACCTATTAGTGATAGGGGAATTTTCAGTAGAAATACCATCACAAGAGAAACAAAACTTAATGTGAAAGTCTTTTCCATACACATTAATTGAAGGAGAGCTACACATCTAGGGAAAAGATGACATTATTAGGAGGGTAGTGTATGAACATGAAAGAGAAGAAATTCTAAGGAAAGATCATGAAGGGATATCTAGAGGACATAATACTGGAGACATGACAGGCAAGGAAAATCAAATTAATCAGGTTATGGTGACCTACACTTTTCAAATATGTAAAGAGATATGTGAAGAATTGTGATGTATGTCAGAGAACAAGAAGACCTACTGCAAGAGATGAGATGCCACTAAGGCCAATTTCAACATAATTACCATTTTAGAAATGGGCCATTGACTTCATTGGCCCTATAGATCCTCTAGAAAAGCACTCTAAAGCTAGATTCATCATTGCTAGAGTAGAATACCTAACTAAGTGGGTTGAAACACAACCAACAAGAGACTACATAGTAAAAAGTACTGCCAAATTCATTTATGAAAATATAATAACTAGATTTGGCTATCCATTAAGCATTACAAGTGATCAAGGTAAACATTTTGTAAACAAGATGATCTCAGAGATAATAGACAACTTCATGATAATACAAACTAGGAGTTCACCATATCATCCACAAGTAAATGGAGCAAGTGAAGCCCTGAATAAAATCATTGGAGTAGCATTGACAAAGATGTGCAATGGAAATAAAATAGATTGGGATTTGAAAATACCTACAGTACTTTGGGCATACAGGACAACCTTCAAAAGAACCACTAAGTTCACCCCCTATGAACTGGTATATGGGCTAGATGCTACAATACTAGTACACTTCATATTGCCAAACTTCTAGACAACAAGGACTCTCAAATTGGGTGAAGAAGTATCTCTTGCATAGAGGATTGAAGAATTAGAAAAACTAGATGAGGACAGGTTCATGACTACATATAATATGAACTTGGAAGGAAACACAAAGAAGGCCTAACATGATAGAAACTTGAGGAACAAGACATTCAAGGAAGGTGACCTAGTACTCCCATATGACAACAAGCTTAAGAAGCAAGGAAAACTAAAGACACGGTGGTTAGGACCATACTACATTGAAGAATTTGTAGATTCTAGAGTAGTCAGACTAAGGAGCATCGAGGGCAAACTATCAGCCGGATATGTCAATGGTGCCAAACTAAAGAAATATTATCAACTGAAGCATGTCTTGAGGACAAGACATACTTTTGTGGAGGGGTGATGTTAACAGGTTACTTGATAGAGAACAAAGCCAACCGAAGGAGATTAGACAATATGCGGAGGTCGAAAGCTGACAAAAGACACATCCCTATGTAATAGATATAGTATATATGAATATAGGATATAGTAGAATGTAAAAAAGTAAGCATGATAAGAGAATAGTAGTATATTTTGATGTAAGCAATGACATAGAAGTCATGTATGTAACTGTACTGGAGGATGAACAATGGCTGTAGATAATTGATTGCTACTAATATATATATATATATATATGGAGTCTATCAGTACCAAGTAATTGTGTGTGTTATATTATTGTGATGTATATGTGATGTTTTGTTCCATTATTCTTTATGTTTTTCTGTCAATCGCTAGCTACCTGACCGTGGTATAAATTGACTACAAAGAATTGTCTAAAGACTGGATCTCCAGACTGATATTCCTTCTACATTTCTTGCTTACATTTTAACACACTTATCTTTTTCCTTCCTTCCAGCAGCACCCTCAGTGGTGCGCTCTTTAAATTCTTTTATCTTTCCTTCCACATATTCTATCATCCTTCCTTCCTCCATCATTTGTTCCCTTTCCATCCTTCTATGGTAACATTCTTGTCTTTCTTGAGTTTGTTTCAATCTCTCTTCTTCACTTATCTCCATTCTAGTCTTGATTTTTTCGTCGATCTTCTTTTTCTTCCATCGCTCCCCTTTCACCATGGGTTTGTTGGATTTGGTGTTCCATTATTCCTTTTATACCTGATGGAATCATTATTTGAAGAGTCACATCATTTGAAAGGTCCTTATGAACCCTACCCCCTTCCCACTTGCCATCCACTTAAGTGTCTTCCCCCCTCTCACAGAGGTAGAAACGTAAGGAGATGTGAATTCCTCCGCACTTTGAATTTCTTTTCCTAACAATCTCACCTTTTCTCCTTTCCAAAACTCTATGCTACTTCTTCAGATGTTTTTCCCTTCCAATATTTAACTACCCTCTTCCAGGGTCCCAACAACATAACCAAATGTTAGCAAGAAATATAGAAGGAATATCAATCTGGAGCTCCAGTCCTTAGATAAGTCTTTGTAGTCTGTTTATGCCCCAGTCAAGTAGCTAGAAATTGACAACAAAACATAAATAACAATAGAATAGAACATCACATAGACATCACAATAAGACAACATACATAATTACCCAGTACTGGTAGACTCCATATAGATATTAGTAGCAATCAATTGTATACATCCATTATTCATCCTCCAGCATAGTTACATACCTAACTTCTATGTCATTGCTTACATCAAAATATACTCCTATTCTCCTATCATGCTTACTTTCTTACATTGTACTATATCCTATCTTTATATATACTATATCTATTACATAGGAATGTGTCTTTTGTTGGCTTCTAGTCTCCACATATTATATAATCTCCTCCAATCGACTCTATTCTCTATCAAGTAACCTACTAACAATAACCATCAAAGCATAAAGGATATACAAATTTTGTCACATATTGTATTTGCAGCTACCTTTGTAGACACGTATGCAAAGTGTGGAAGCATAGACAAGGTGCGTGGACTATTTGACATGATGCCTCAAAGAAATGTATTTTGCAAGGATGCTATCAAAATATTTGAATTAATTAAACCATACTTGACACATATATTGACATATGATTGAACATAATATCATTTCATGGAAACATTGAAGAACACGTATGCAATATTGAAACTTTTAAGCATGATACAATATCTATCTTGTAACCATGTAATTGATCATTATATTATGTTTAATGTAAAATGTCATATACATAATGTCATGAAAATAACATATGGTGTATATATAAATCCATATAGGCATGTACAGACAAAGCCATGTACAGGCATATACAAAGATATACATCAGTAAAATACAAAAGTATGTATACAAATCCATTTAGGCATACAAAAAAATCCCAAAATCAAATTTCCTATGAACTACTATCAAATAATCACCAACCCTTGCTTGGCCATGAAGATGGAGAGTTAATCAGTGACTCATCCTCTCTCTCCCATCAACTAGATCTCCTCGACAAAGATTTTTGAAGCTCCACCTATTAATACAATAAAAAAATATCCACATTAATATAGAAAATATGAAATATATAACATGGCATATGTAATCAATCACTTACCACTAATTGGTGATCCCTCTTGATCATTTTTTATCTCTCTTCATTCATAGCTAGATGGGTTGGAGTTGTGACCTCCTCTCAGAAGCATGAAGAAGTAAAATTGAGTAAACATGAATATCATTTATGTACATTAAATGAAATGAGATCAAACAAGAAATACAAAATGCCATTTACATGTTATTGGCTCATACCTTGGTCAAAGGATTTGCAAATAAAATAGCCGTAGCAATGCCCACCTCCATTGACTGACGAAGATGAGGAGTCTCCATATTCAACATATGAAAATAGAGTTCAAGGTTATTTGACCAAAATAGATACATAACATTATTTAAATGCATAATGATTACAAATGGTAAAATTTATCTTAGTGAAAGTGCTTATGCATGTAGGGGACCAAGGAAATCATGGTGGTGGTGGTGAAGCTCCCTATTCATCATCAAATTGTCACTAAATAAGATTACCATTGATATATGTACTATATTTATGATCTTGTGATCAATTACATACCTGTTGACTCGACCTCCTCTCATAACCCTGAAATGGATGGCTAACAGATGCAAGATGCATACTTTGACACTGGAATTTCATAGTGCAAACAATTACATACATTAATTTTGACTTATAATATAGATACTCATATAATTAATTAGAAATTTTAATTATAAATATATTAAATCAAGTTGAATCTTGTAAAAAATTACCTGGGAGTCAATACAAATCATTTGCTACAAGACAACATTTGTGAGGGTAATATCATCCAATATGGATGTGTCCATCACTAGTTGTTGCCCCTCCATCATAGTGTCCTCACACTCTGCAACATCATGGCAAGAGTCCTAGGTCCCATAATCACACATGTTCGCACATGAATTGCAAAGATGTGGGGACCAACAACACCTACTAATCTCACCCTCATCGGCTTGGGTAAGATCATCACCATGTTGTGCTAGAGTCTGGGTCAATTAGAGAACTTAATGAATGTAGTGTGTCCATCTCAACACTCTCCTTCAAAGCCGAAGGGAGTGAGATTTGTGTTGGACTCATGAGGGGTATAGTACATGGTTTTGGTCTCAATGTTTCCCCTATCTATCTTGGGCAGAGCCACCACCTCTACCCTGGAACTCTTGAATGTCAAAGTAATTAGGAATTTGGTTGAGGACGAACTCACAATAGAGTTTCCTCAAGAAATATTAGGGCACCTCATTGTTATTACAAGGATGCTCATCAAAGACCATGTACCATCTATCCCAAAAGTTTTGGGATATATCATCATGCACACACTAATGAATCAAGAACCATTTGCAACTCTCTTCTAGTGTTTGGCCAGTTTTAGGATTGATAAAATGTGAACATAATTTCAAGATTTTGTAATTTTTTGTCCTTAACTTGTTTGTAAGACAATTTGTTAGCATAGTATTGCCGACTCCTCTCCCTATAGCCATTCCATTCAATGATTTGGCTTGTCACAATTGATTCAATATGAGAAACAATGACCTCTAATGACTTTGTAAGGGCTCTCCTATGATTGGTGCTTGCATTTGGAGTATTTAATGTTTTAATTAGGGTTTCAAGATGTTTTTTGTTTTCTTCAGTTCACCCTAAATAGTTTTCTTGTGTGTCTCTTTGATGATGAGGACATGAAGGTGGGGATTTTGAGGGTTCTCCTTAGTTTGAGGGGGTTGGGGGTTGTGTTGAGCCTCCTCTACTAGATTAGGGTTTTGTTGTGGTTCATTGGCTAAAAATTCAAGATAAAAACCCAATCAAAACATTACAAAATTAAAAATTCTTTTCAAATTCATAAAAAAAAAATCAAACCCTACCTTGTTCAGTTGCTACACCCTCTACACCTGGTGCATGATGTCCTCAGGAGCGGGTGTAATGGCCACCCATCTAACCAGATACAAGTGGGCACACAAACACAATTAATTTTTTTTTACATAATAATATTCCCAAGAGTTAAGAAACATATAAACTACTGTAATTAAATTAGCAATGAACTTAAACACAACCCATACCCAATTTATTCATACCATAGGTAATTTTAACGACATTAAATTATCTCACACTTTAATTGATATTGGTTAATTTAATATGATAAATTTTCTATAAATATGATACAATCACCTTGTATATAAATTTCTTTAAGAACCTAAACAATTGGTTTAGATAAAACAATATTTTTTTTAAGAATATTAAATAAATAAATAAAACCACTCACTAATTAACTTAACTAATAGGATTTATCATTTAAAACATCAAATAAACTTATTAAATGATATGTTCTCAAATAAAGATAAATGGAAATAAATTTAAACTAGTTAATTTAAATATATATATATTAGAAATCTAATAAACTTTAATAAAATAAATAGAAACTATTAGAATTGATTTGATTGATCATTAAAACAAACCAATAAAACAATATAGATAAATTTGAAGAGTTTATTATGAAACTTTATAATATTAGGAACAAATAAATATTTTTCTCTTAGGATTATTAAAGGAAAACTATATAATTATATTACTAATAAATCTTATAACAGTTTAAAGAAAATATACCCTAAATATGTTGAACTAAATCGATAATTTAATATAATCATCATTCAACATTTACTACATTCCATATGTATTTACTACATCCACCTTAAAAAAAATCAATTTTTAAAAACATTTGTTCACTAACTTACAATTACTCACTAAAGAATGATTTAGATTCAATAAATAAATTAAATTAAACTATTTCTTCTTCAAGAAAGTTGAATGGTAATAAAAAATAATAATTAATTTTTTAAAAAATTAAGCATTTAAAATATAATGAACAATAAAAGTAATTTAATTATCAATTAAATTAAATAAAAAGGAAAATTAAATTAATTTAATTAAAATGATAAATATAAATAAAGCAAGTTTTATCTATATTTTTAATTCTTTATTAATTCTTTTTGCTTTATTATGCTTTCTTTCTATTATTTTCCACAAAATTGCTTTGTCTTCTTTTTTTATTGAATCAAACTGATCACCATGATTTTTTCCTATTTATAAAATGTGTTAGAAAGGTAAAATAGAGATCTAAAATATCATAATAATAATAAAATAATAATTTCCTTTAAAATAGTTTTCTAAAAATCATATAATCACACGTAAAATCATAATCTTCAAAATAACATAGATAGATAGTTACCAATTTATACATATCTCATAATTAAAACTCTAGTTATGGCTGAATTCTTGTGACGCTTTAGTCAACTAGATTGTGCATCTTCAATAAAACTATCGAAGAAACCTAGTTTCTAAAATAAAATTTATTAAAGATACAATGGACGGGTTTTTATCAAGATAATTTTGTTGATAACTGAGAGGAGGGGGGGTGAATCAGCTATCTTAATTATTTTAACTTTTTGTTATTCTTTAACAGCTAGTGCAGCATCAAATCATATTAGCATGCATAACCATGAAAGTAGAAATAAAATCAATACACATAACACAATGATTTTGAGGTGGAAAACCCTGTTAAGGGAAAAACCACAGGGTGACTAACCCAAGATTGTATTCTCTATTAAAAGAATAAGGTAGTACAAAAATGACACTTGCCAATTAGGGCTTATTGCCCAAGCACACTACTCACAAGAGGCAAACTGCCTACAATAGTTTATAGAAAGAAACCAGGTACCTGAACTAATGAGAAGCATCCACATATGCTGAGGTTCAGTTCCGATTAAGCTCAATATACTGATCTGTTGCACTTCATTCTTCCTCTGTTTTAGTGCTGCTGTTCTGTCACATTCTGGACCTATATAGCTGCTTGCACACTACTCTCTTCTTTTCTTTGCACTTCATAATACACCACACACACCTTTATACCAAAATCAATCTGGTATATATATCTGCATCAATGATTTCAATCATCTTTCTAGTCAGCATCTGGAAAACTCAAGATATTTCTAAACTCTGGTCTGTCAGCTGAATCTATGCTTACTAAGTGATGTGTATCAAAGAGATGCTTACAGAAGTCATCAATCATGTTAGCCAACCATGAATGATCCCTTAGGAAACTTGATCACCATCAATATCTCATCCGGATTAAGGTCTGATGCTCTATCGGTCAGGTCTTCCTCAGTCTACTCTGCCAAACAGGAACCCAACACTTAGGTGCTCATATCTCTTCACTCTTTCATCACCGGAGGCTCAATCTCTGGAATGTATTAGTCATGATACTCCTCTTGACTTCTCCAAGTCCACACTTTGCTGAGATACTTCCTCTGAGAGATCTAGACCTAATTGTCAAACCTTGCTGCATGCTCTATTCTTGGTCACCAGACCAAAATACTCTTCAATCTGACTTCTGGTATAGACATACCATGTCCTGCGGATGTGTGGGATGGACTGTGTTGCCATCAATGACAACATTCATGAAGCCACACAGTGTCTCTTGCCAACAATCTCCCCCTTTGGCATTGATGGCAACACTTAGTGAAAAATGACTAAGTGTCACACTTCACTCCCCCTTGGCTGATGCTCTGTTCTAAAGTACACTTTTCTGGAGTTCCCCCTTAGCTAGATTCCTCATTTTTCACTTCTCCTCACTCCCCCTTTGACATCAATGGCAAAGGGTGGAAACTACACACCAAAATTCCCAAAAATCCAACTATACTTAGCCGCATAAGTATATATACATGTTATACTTACATATACTGAAGTATATCTGCAAAAGTTGTCCTCAACTGGACAAATTCTGTTGCCCAACTCTACTTCATCCTGTCCAAAATTGAGATGTGACAACTCAACAAGAATGCAAAAGCTTCTGCCCTCTTTAGATCTGTCGGATCATTGGTCCGGGTTGTGGTCTGAGCATCAGTTAGGGCCTCATGCATGGCCTCTAATTTAGGGATAAGTATCCTTCTAAGTTCACCCATCCTGCTTATTATATTCTTCCTTTCCTTTTCAAGTTTCTTTAGTTCATTTAGAATGGCAATAGTCTGACATTCCTAGTTTATTATGGATGTGGTGAGAGGATCAAAATTCTAAGATAAACTTCATAGTTTATCCTCTTGTTCTTTCACTTTCTTCTCAATATCCTTTGTCACTTTAGACTAGGATAAACAAAATTTATATATTTCTCTGCCATCTTTAAGAGCATTTTCTAAGCTCTTTATCCCAATATCCATATTTCTCCTATCATTTGTTATCAGCCCTTATACTTCAGAGAATCTCTTACCCAAAAACTCTTTCCAGACTTTCTCTTCTGCTGCTTTCTCTAAAGAGTTAAAATGCGTATTAATAGAATTAACAAGAGATTTCAGATTACCAGATGAGGAGGCTGAAGGATCCTTCTAGAAGGATGGCATGATCTTCTCCAATACACCAGATGCAATCTCTATCAGCTCATAGTCTTCCATGTGAGACTTCAGAAGTTTTTCTTTTGCCTTTGCTTGAGCAAAGGATGCTATCTTTATTGTTTGAACTGGGGAGAGGGAATCAAAATTGAATGGTCCTTGAAACAATTCCAGTTCATCAATCTCCATCATTTCTTTGGTCAAGAAATCTTTAACTGTTTCTATAGTGTCTCTTGCTAGAGACAAAGTCTTCTTTCCTTCTGTAGCCTCAAAACTGTCTCCTGGAGTCTTCTCTGTTTGATCTTCTTCTCTTCCCTTTACCTCTTCTTCTTAACTGATTTTCTCCTCTATTCTTTCTTCTCCTTTAGATCTAGAGTCAGCAGGGGGATCCAGAAGAGATGTGTCTACTTCTCCATGGACTTCCTCTTCTGGAACAGAGGAATCTAAGTCCTTAGTCTTCTCTTTACTTGTCTCCTTTGTCTCTTCTATAACTGTCTCAGTAGATTCTCCTTTGTCATCCATGGCAGAGGGTTCATTACCTAAGTCCTCTATAATAGGGAGATTGAATCTTTTAAAAGCATTCCAGAAGATATCTTCTATTTCCTTTGCCACTTTGTCAGTTTCTCCAAGCATAAGCTAATTCATTCTTGCTTTGCTTCAGAACTCATCCTTGCAGTCCTTGAAGATCATGTTCTTTTATTGAGGGGTGATGGAAGGATAGAGTTGGATGGCAATCTGCTCCCAGATTTCTAGGTCTTTTGCCTTGGCATTGTTCTTTCTCATTTCAAGTTCCTTTTCTAAACTTTTGGGAATCAGAGATATAATTTCAATGAATGCTTTGTTATAGATGTTTACATACCTAACTGTGGCATCTTGCAAGATCTTCTGATCAGCTGCATTATATTAATCATAAAATTTAATCATTGGCTGTAGGTTCCCATCCACAGTAATTGATTTGATGATATCATCAATGCAGAGAGTAGGCTTTTCAACGAATTCTTCTGGCTCTTCTTCCTTCTTATGACCGGTAGAGGGTTCATTGGAAGTTTTCTTCTTCTTCTTCTTCATTTTCTTGACTTCCTCATCGGTCTCAGTTTCTTCATCGTCCTTCTGACTGGTATAGGACCTTGTTGCCTTTTTCTTTGTTCTCTTCTCTCCCCTTCCAGATGTTTGGGCTTTCGGTTTTGATGCTTTTTGGCTCTTGGAGGTGGCAAGTGCAGAGCATTTGGAGGATTTGGTCTGGGAGGGGGCTTGCACTAGAGCACTTTCTATTTCTTGCCTTTCTTTTTCTGCCCTTTCCATCTTCTCTCTGTGGCATCAATTGTCTCCTTTGATATTCCATGCCTCTTGGTGAATTCTTCTACTTCCCTTCTTACTTTTCTCTTGATCTCAGGCTGTCTTAGTTCAACATGAACTTTTACACTCATCTCTTGGAAGGTTCCAAACCTTTCTGCCTTAGGGTCCTTGGGCTGACTCAGCAAGTGTTGGATGTGTAGCTCTAGGATTTTCTCATCAACCTCATACCCCATTGGCATGATCCACACTATTCTCGGTTCCACTGCCTCCATCAGGCATTGATCAGTGTCTACCATAAAGCACACTGTATCCTTGTACTTCTCAACCAATGAATGGGGGATTCTTTCTCTGGCTTGCATCATACTTTGAAAGTTCTTGAAGTAGCCCTAGAGTGTTGTATTCTGCACCTTGGCATCACCAAGCCCATGCATATAATCTCTGATTTGGCTACTGGTCTGTCATTTTGCCATATCCAACCACTGGATCTGGGTAACTCATTCATAAAGTAAAAGAACAATTACAGTATTAGCCCACCATACTTGAATGAGTTCTTCTTGTCCTTCTTGATCTTTTGTAGGTTTTCCAACAGTTGGCTCAAAAGAAGCTCACAAAGATCATAATCTACATTCTCCTTTAACATCTGATAAGTAGCATAGATTACAATTATGGATATAGAATTCTCCCTACTGGAGTGATATATCTTATAGCCAATTATCATGGATGCAAACTTGATATCTGGATCACTGATATCTTCTATAGTCATTGCTCTCTTGTCAAATTTTGATCTGGTAGCCTCACTCACAGTTTCGTTTTTGACTGATTTGAGAGCAGGCAACCCACCGGATGAGTGTAATTCGGTTACCGCCCTAATTGCATCCTTGGTTATCTTGAATGGCCTCATCAACCACATAAAGTTGTCATGCATTCTACTTAGAACATACCGGACCCATTCATCTTCTGCAAAATAGGGGAAATGGATGCAATGCCCGAAATGCTTATCCCAGATGGCTTTGTACTGAGGTTTAAGTTCAAATGATTCATCTATTAACTGCTTGTGGTAGATATCCATCAGCTTAGATTCCCCAAATTCTTCAATGTTCGCATGAATGTATGCCCTAACATCTTCTACATGTAGAACCCCATGCGGAATGCTAGAGAATGCACCTAGGGGATCAACTTCTAGGGATTTGTAGGGATGTTTCTTGAATTTAGGGTGTAGACTATCAGTGATCTTCACAACATTCAAAGTAGCCATCTTTCAAAAGATTCAAAGAGAGATATTCAAGAGCTGAAAATACCTTTTACGCTTGTAGGGTTCACGATATGAGCCGGATTTGATTGCTGGATGAATTGACTTCTGCGGTTGATCTTTGAGAGGTTTGTGACAATTTTGTTGCAGAGCTCCTTCTCTCTTCTTCTCGAATGTAAATGTGCAAATGATGAACAAAAGAACCCTTTTATTTCTGTGCAAACCCTAATTTCATTTTGCAATAAATGCAAAACTTAAGTTATTCCGGTTGCCTTGTTCTCCTTGTTCTGAGAGAGATCTTTCCAGATCACTGAGATGCACCTAGAATGATAACTTACAATGTATCTCCCTTTCTCCAATCATTCCATCTAACTGCAGATCCAAATATTTGAATTACTCTAGATCTAGCTGTGAAGGTCTTGCTTTTGCCGGATGATTGTCAAATTGGATTAATCTTGGATGATTAACCTTTTCAAACTCCTTGCGAATCTTTCATATCTTTACCAAAGGTTATTTAGATGTTTCTCTAAGAGCCCTTTTAATCCGCAACTTTCCATGTGCCAATTTCAGGCACCAATTGACTGGCTGGGGGAAATTGTTTTCTTTTGTGACTCCCCCTGAGCCAGAGCTCATCTATTTAGTTTATGGAAGGAATATCAGCACCAGATTCTGGTGCGGATCCATCCCCAACATTTTCTATACTTCTCTTTACCCAAATCTTGTTCATCTCCCTTTGAATTTCATCTGCATTCACTTTTCTTTTTCCTTTGTCTTGGTTTTGATTATGATGCACCAGACCCCTTTTATCCTGATTCTTACTTCTACAGAATTTGGCAATATGATAAGGTCTATTGCAATTGTAGCAAACAACATTTCTTTGCACATTTGACTGGTATCCTCTTGATCTACATTGATTAGCCATATGTCCCATTCTATTGCATGCAAAGCATCTACCATTGAATGAATTGTTCATTTACATATTTCTACACTCATGAGATTTGTGACCGTACCTTTTGCAGTTAAAACATTGTCCGGAGAAGGATGAATTAGTCTGATTCATTCTTCTTCTGCACTGATTAGCTTTATGACCAAAGTTATTACAATTGTGGTAGTATCCATTGAAAGATGGATATCTTTGAGCATTTGGTTGCCTTAATAGAGGTCTTCTAGGCCTGTTCCTTAGATTTCCTGATCCAAAGTTCTTCTAACTAGATCTGGAGCTTTCACCTTTCTCATACCCCAAGCCTTTCTTGTCATCTACCCTCTTTTGGCTTTCAAGAAGAACTTCAAGTTCAACAGAGTTTATCTTAAATTTCTCTTTGTATTCATTTGTTGTTTGAAGATCCCTTTTAAGAGTGTCAATCTAATTCTCAAGTTGTTCTTCATTATCTCTAGCTTCTTCAAGATCAGATTCTAAATGCCTAATTATTCTATCCATTTTGTGGCAGTCTTCTGACTTCTCCTTGAGAGATTGTTTTAGATCATCTTCAATTTTTCTTTTCTCTTCAATTTCTTGGGTGAATTTCATAACCCCTGATTCCATTTCATTTCTTACCATAATGACCTCTTTTGATAGCTTCTCACATAACCTGTTCTTCTCATTCAGGTCTTCATTAGAATTATTGGCTTCACTTTGACTTGCTAATTGTTGAAGTAGTTCTTTTCTCTTTTTCATAGAGATACCTAGCTTCTCTTTTAGTTCATTTATGAAATCATCAGCTTGTTTGAGTCTTTCCTTCAGGTTATTGACCTCTGAGTGAGATTGCTCAAGATCATCTAGGGCAAATTGAAGTTGTTGCCTCATACCATACATATCCATTGAGATTCCTAGATCTTCCTCAAGCTGTTAGGCTCTGTTTGGAGGAACTTGGCTCTGATACCAATTGTTGATAACTAAGAGGTGGGGTGAATCAGTTATCTTAATTAGTTTAACTTTTTGTTCTTCTTTAACAACTAGTGCAGCATCAAATCATATAAGCATGCATAACCATGAAAGCAAAAATAAAATCAATACACATAAAACAATGATTTTGATGTGGAAAACCCTGTTAAGGGAAAAACCACGGGGTGACTAACCCAAGATTGTATTCTCTGTTAAAAGAATAAGGTAGTACAAAAATGGCACTTGCCAATTAGGGCCCACTGTCTAAGCACACTGCTCACAAGAGGCTCACTGCCTACAATAGTTTATAGAAAGAAACCAGGTACTTGAACTAATGAGAAGCATCCACATATGCTAAGGTTCAGTTCCAGTTAGGCTCAATCTACTGATCTGCTACACTTCATTCTTCCTTTGTTCTAGTGCTATTGTTCTATCACATTCCAGACTTGCATAGCTACTTGCACACTACTCTCTACTTTTCTTCACACTTCATAATACACCATGCACACCTTTATACCGAAATCAATCTGGTATATATATCTGCATCAATGATTTCAATCATCTTTCTAGTCTGCATCCAAAAAACTCAAGATATTTCCAAACTCTGGTCTGCCGGCTGAATCCATGCTTACTAAGTGATGCGTATCGAAGAGATGCTTATAGAAGTCATCAATTATGTAGGCCAACCATGAATGATCCCTTAGGAAACTTGATCACCATTAATATCTCATCCGGATTAAGGTTTGATGCTCTGCCAGTCAGGTCTTCCTTAGTCTACTATGCCAAACAAGAACCCAACACTTAGGTGCTCATATCTCTTCACTCTTTCATCACTGGAGGCTCAATCTCTGGAATGTATTAGTCATGATACTCCTATTGACTTCTCCAAGTCTGCACTTTACTGAGATACTTCCTCTGAGAGATCCGGACCTGATTGTCGGACCTTGCTGCATGCTCTGTTCTTGGTCACTGGACCAAAATACTCTTCAATCTGACTTTTAGTATAGACATACCATGTCCTACGGATATGTGGGATGGACTTTGTTGCCATCAATGACAACATTCATGAAGCCACACAGTGTCTCTTGCCAACAAATTTTATAACCGCCCATACATCCAGACACGAATACTTTCATATCTCCAAATATAGGATTTGGGTATCACTTATTTTTTCGTATGATTTAGAAAATGCAATGATGCACGTGTCTTATAATTTTTAAACAAACCCAGTTTTGAGAAAAAGTTAATGAAGACATAACAAATTAGTTTTCTAGGGGTTATTTACCAGTTTTTATAAAAATTAGTAAACTTGTTAAATTCACAAAATAAAAATAATGTGAGATGAAATTATAAAAATTATACATATACAAAAGATCCTTCTACTATAAAAATTTACAAATGGATGTATAATCCATAATCCTCAACTTTCTAAAAAGATCTAAAAGGAAGAGCTCCAAGCTCTTGACAAATAAAAAAATAGAACACACGTCTCTTCAATACAAATTTTCTTTGACAAATCAGATCCAAAAGCAATTTCTGCACAACAACAAGCCAAACTGGATGACCTGGTTCACTCTCCACCCTACCATAGTGATGCAAAAGCACTCGGGTGCACACATAATCCTGCATCACCAAAAATAATAGTTAGCTCAGTTTTGGTTTGATTTCAATCTAGTTTGTTATTTAGTTGTGTTGAGCGATGTGGCATTGTTGGAACTATTGGTGACTTTGCATCATAACCATTTTGTGTTGATTTTGTTTCAGTTTTAGATTAATGATGTGTCATAGTAGAGTGTTGGTGATTAACATTCATTTGCCATGTATTCAAAAACATTGTGTTATGGTCAGCGAAACCATTGATGGAGTCATTGTGGTTTTATTCTGATATTTGGTGATTTTGGTATGCAATTGTAAATGAAATGTAAATCCTGTTGTCAGATTCATAGTGAACTTAGTTTCACTCATTGAATGGATACAAGGAATTGTACTATAGTTCTCAATTGTGAAGTTTGTTGACATTTAAATCAACACTTGTGTGGTGGTGGGGGGTTACCATCCTTTTATTTCTCATCTTTCAATTGGAGGCTTCATCTATGTATATATATGGAAAGACACATAGCATAGGGTGCCCAAATGAGGATATGAAGTGAGGTGGTTTGATGCATACAATGATTTAAACACTTTAGAAATATGAATCTACTGGGAATAAAAGAGTACGGTTGGGTTCTTTATAAAGTGGCATCCAAAATTCTATCTCTATGAAGTGGTCGATAGACCAATGGAGATGTGGGAGTTGTTTTTCCTTTGTGACTCACGTTTTAGTTTTTTTCAATGAAATTTACATTTAAATATTCATTGGTTATTTTGACCTTTCAAGAACTCTCTTCCAAGAATCCATACATATATTTGAAGTAACCCATTCGATGGGTTTTGGGGAGGGGGCTTGCTAAGGAATAGGGAAGGAAAGTGAAGCGACACCAGTTTGAAGAGAGACAGTGGCTGCTAGGAAGGGGAGCAACCAAAGAATAAAAAAAGACATTAAACAATAAATAGAGGTGAGTGCAACGTTGTTTACCAAGGGAACCAAATCAAACAAAAAAGAAATGAATTTGTTGCCACAGAGAAATAAATTGATTTATGTGACATAGTGATTGGTTGAGGAAGGGTTTTGTCTACTCCAAGAAGGATCAAAAAGTGGTTGGGAATGATTTAACATAGAAAATTAACAAGCCATAGAGGATTAGTTAAACCTATAGAGGATTTGATGGTGTGAGATAGAGGCATCTTGAATTGGAAGTTTGAAGGTGGCAAACATAGAGGAAGTGGGTACTGGACACCAGAGAAGAGGTATAGTTGAATGCCCAATTTTTTCAGTTGATTTGTATAAACTCTGTATGAACTTCACTAATAAAGATGAATGGAATTCAGTGCACAAATATTGATATTAATTTCTTGTTGAGGGTGTGAAATTATTTGCTCAAACTCAGAGTCAAGTGTGAATGCATTAGTATTCTTGTAACTGTTTGATACATGAACTAAAAATCTACTGAGTGTGAATAAAAACTAATGAAATTAATTTGTGAAGGATCTATGTGTAGGCTGCTAGCATTGGCAGACTGATAACTTTCCCAAGCTAGGCTTCACCATTTGGTATCAGAGCCAAGTTGTAGGTGTGTTGTGGGAAGAAATCCTATCAAAGATTTTTGTGGGTGAGTGTGAGGGCAAGGAGACTTGTGACTACAGGGAGCCCATAGACATGGCACAAAGAGGACATGGGCAAAGAGGAGCATGGAATGGATCCCAAAATAATGAAAATCTGATAGTCATGGAGGTGTTGAGAGGTACCATAATGAGATTGGATGCAATGGAATTAGTATAGCAAAGAGGGATACATGTTGTAGATGTCAGCGAAGATGAAGGTGAGATTGAGGCTCTTGAAATTGAATTTGAGGACGAGGATGATGGAGTGGAAGGTAGATTTTTGAAAGCAATGGAGAGAATCAACAACAAGCCAAGAGTGGATACCCTTAGTTACCATGGAAGTTTGAATTCAGAGGACTTAATTGATTGGATATCAGAAATGGAGAAGTACTTCAACTGAGTTGATAGAGGACCCAAAAAGAGTTAAATTTTCTTGCACAAAGTTTAAGGGACACGCATCATTGTGGTGGGATCACAAAGAAGCAAAGATAAAATCAAAACGTGGGATCGAATGATAGTAAAGATGAAAGCTCAATTGCTGCCAAAAGACTATCAAGTAAGTTTATTTCATAAATTGCAAAATTTGAAGCAAAAAGAATTAAGTGTCTAGGCCTATACCAAGGAGTTCTACAAGATGAATATCCAGATTGGATGAGTGGAGGATGATGCATAAAAGGTCTCAAGGTATGTAAATCAATTGAGATATAATGTTCAATATGAATTGGCTATGTTGCAAGTTTATATGGTGGAAGAGGCATATTGGTTTGCCTTGAAAGTTGAAGAAAAGTTGTCAAGAAAACACCAAGGTAATACAAGAGGAAGAGGAAGGTCTATCATGCGAAGTGAACCAGCAAGTAATGTGAAAGGAAAACAAGATTTTGAGGAAGAGAATGACACTTTTCACAAAGAGGAATCAAGTCAAAACAACAAGGGAAGAGGCTATTCTAGTAGAGATAGAGGAAGGTGATTTGGAGGCACATGTTTCCAATGCAGAGAAGTTGGACATAGGGCTTTTGATGCCCTCAAATACAACCAGATGTTGGTAGAAAGAGTTCAACAAAGAATTATGCAACACAAGCTGATGAAGAGAGTGTGAATTCACCTAAGCAAGTGGAAGAGCCTGAATAGGGAGAGACATTGGTGATGAGTAGAGTCTCATTGAAACTAGAAGATGAACAACTAGAGCCAATACAAAGGTGAAGTTTATTCCAAATAGTGTGCAAATTAGGTGGTAAGTGCTATAAGGTAGTTGTGGATAGCAGAAGCACCAATAATTTGGTGTCACATGAGATGGTAGAGAATTTGTAGCTGAAGAAGACAAAGCATTCAAACCCTTACCAATTCATTTGGTTGCATAAGGATCATCAAATTCTAGTAAGTGAACAATGCTTGGTTTAATTTCATATTGGTAGTTATGTTGATGAGGTGTTGTGTGATGCGATGCCCATGGACGCTTGTCATGTCCTTTTGGGTAGACCGTGGCAATATGATAGACATGCTATGTATGATGGCTGGGCAAACGTGTATACCATCACTAAAGATGGAAGGAAGTATCATTTGAGTCCTTTTAAGGACAAAGGAAAATAAGTGGAAAATAGTTCATTGGTTTGTTTTTGTGCAAGTGAACAAGTTGTGACCATGGCAAGTAAGGTTGGTAGCAGCCCAACAGTAGTTTATGAGAAGAGGAAAATGAGTGAGATTAAGGGTAGTGATGAAGAGTTGGTACAGTAGTTGTACAAGGAAGAGAAGAAGAATAAGGGGCAGCCAAATAGTTGCAAACAAAGAGGAAAACATGATTTAGTATTGGAACAAGATGCATGCATGTATGAGAGGCCTGAAGAAAATTTTCGTCATTGGGAAGAGTCAAGTAGAGGTGACCACCAAGGTTAGTGTCAGTTGCAGCATAAGCAACAAAGGAATGTAAAAGAAAGAAGAGGTAAGGAGAAGAAGTTGATTGATGAAGAGGAAATCTGGGTTAAGAATGTACATGGAATCACCATTTGAAGCTTCCAAAAATGCTCATGAGCTGCAGCCTCATAAAACATTTTCTCTTACCTAGTGTGTCTGATGCAGGAGCACTTGGGCACACACGTAATCCTACATCACCAAAAAGAATAGTTAACTTAGTTTTGGTTTGATTTCAATCTAGTTTGTTGTTCATTTTTGTCGAGCGGTGTGGCGTTGTTGCAACTCTTGGTGACTTTGCATTGTAACCATTTTGTGTTGATTTTATTTTAGTTTTGGATTGATGATGTGTCATAGTAGAGTGTTGATGATTAATATTCATTTTCCATTTATTCAAAAACATTGTGTTATGGTTGGCGAAACCTTTTATGGAGTCATTGTGGTTTTATTATGATATTTGGTGATTCTGGTGTGAAATTGTAAATGAAATGTAAATCCTGTTGTCGAATACATAATGCACTCAATTTCACTCATTGAATGGATGTAAGAGATTGTACCATAGTTCTCAATTGTGAAGTTTGTTGACATTTAAATCAATGCCTGTGTGGTGGGGGGGGCTGCCATCCTTTTATTTCTTAGCTTTCAATTAGAGGCCTCATCTATGTATATATACGGAAAGACACATAGCATAGGGCACCCAAATGAGGATATGAAGTGAGGTGGTTTGATGCATAAAATGATTTAAACACTTTGAAAATATGAATCTGCTAGCAATAAAAGAGTACAGTTGGGTTCTTTATAAAGTGGCATCCAAAATTCTTTCTCTATGAAGTGTTTGATAGACCAATGGACATGTGGGAGTTATTTTTCCTATGTGGCTTGAACATTTTATTTTTTTCAATGAAATTTACATTTAAACATTCATTGGTTATTTTGAGCTTTCAAGAACTCTCTTCCAAACATCCATACATATACCTGAAGTAACACATTTGATGGGTTTTGGGGAGAGGGCTTGCTAAGGAACAAGGAAGGAAGGTGAAGTGACACCAGTTGGAAGAGAGACAATGACTTCTAGGAAGGTGGAGTGGTCAGAGAATAAAAAAAGACATAAAACAATAAAATAGAGGTGAGTGGGATATTTTTTACCAGGGGAGCCAAATCAAACAAAAAAATGAAATGAAATTGCTGCCACTGAGAAATAAACTGATTTATTTGAGATAGAGATTAGTTAAGGAAGGGTTTAGTCTACTCCAAGAAGGATCAAAAAGTGGTTGGGAATGATTTAGCATAGAAAATTAACAAGCCACAAAGGATGCATTAAACCTACAGAGGAGTCAATGGTGTGAGACAGAGGCATCTCATAGTGGAAGTTTGAAGGTGGAAAACATAGAGGAAGGGGGTACCAGACATTAGCTTAAAAAGATATAGTTGAATGTCCATTTTTTGCAATTGATTTGTATAAACTCTATGTGAACTTCACTAATAAAGATGAATGGAATTCAGTGCACAAATGTTTAAATTGATTTCTTGTTGAGGGTGTGAAATTATTTGTTCAAACTCAGAGTCAAGTGCGAATGCATTAGTATTCCTGTAGCTTCCTGATACATGAACTAAAAATCTATTGAATGTGAATGAAAACCAAAAAAATTGATTTGTGAAGGATCTATGTGTAGGCTGCTAGCATTGGCAGACTGATAATTTTCCTAAGCTAGGCTGTACCACATAGGGTTGGAATACCAACCCATGGGCCCAAGCTTGGGAGATTTAATAGGAACTTGGTTTCATACATATAAACATTCACAGAGATTTTCACATACACCATAATGCGTTTCAATCCCATGTTTTTGACTCATAACAAAGAAAGGATATTAAGTGAATTCTTTTACAAGGGGAAGAGGGAGAAACCTCCTCTCTTGGGGAACAATCATAACAACCCTTCAATCTTCTTCTCAACCTAACTACAAACTTCCTTCATCTTTCTTTAAGGAAAGCCCAACTATGAAATTTCACAACCCTTAGAATGAATAACCCAACTACAAAATTTCACAACCCTTCAAAATGAATAACCCAACTATGAAATTTTCACAACCCTTCAAAATGAATAACCCAATTGTCAAATTTTTACAACCCTTCAAAATTAATAACCCAACTATGAAACGTGTTCCCCAAAGAGAGGTTTGTCACCTCTCTAGATCCCCAAGACAATGATTTCCCAAATACACCCAACGACAACTCCAATATAAAACAACAAACAATATTTCAACAATTTTAAACCATACATACATAAAAATTCTTTTCAAGATGTAGATCCTACCTTTTCCTTCCAAGATAGGAGAGGCACAAACCAGGCAAAAATTATAACTTCATGAAAATAGAAATCCAAAGCAAGCCTTCCCAAAATCCAAAAGTTCAAGAAGCCTCCAAAATTTCTCCAAACCTTTTTTTTCCAAATCCATTTCATGAAAAAAAAACTCCTTCAAAACTCCATTAAAACAAACTTTAATTTCCTTTTTTTTAAAACAAAAAGAATTCATCAAAACAATAATTATTTTCAATAAAATAGTAAAAACAAAAAAAATTAAACAAAAATCCTAAATAAATTAAACAAAAATAAAACTAAAATTAAAATCTTATCACAACAATAAAGGTAATTTATTAACATTAAATTAAATATATATTAAAAATTAATAATCCCTTTATTTTAAAAAAATTAAAACACTTCACCAAAAATCAAGACCATGACAAAATTTAAAAAGCTAAAATTAATTCATTTCACTTGAAAATAAAAAGAAATAATATCAATATAAACTATGCCAAATAAATCATATTACACACAGTGAAGCAAAATTTAAATAAACATACAGTGGTATGGTGACATCATTAATTTTTCTTTGAAATAGTTGTTTCTATCTCTCCTATAATGCACTCGCGGTAGCAAAATTGAAACCTACAGCCAATTTTTGCAAATGAGACATGGTTTTCACTTTTTTCTCTTTTTATTTTGAATTTTAATAGACCTAAAACATAAGTACGTTATGATGCACTTGTGTTTTAGGCTCAGTAATACTAAGCCATAACGTGAGTGTGTTATAATGCGAGCACATTATAACGCACTCACGTTAAAGCTTAGATGGGACCAAATTGTGGTTGTGGCCACTTTTTGGTCCCTCATTTTTGTGCATTGACCCGGTGGGAATATCCTACCATAAGATAGATTTTGGTATATTTTTGGGGAAAAATATCATTGCAGTACAAGACTATACATGGTAACTAGCTGATCAATTAGTATTTTGATAGAAGCAACTTTAGATTTTCTTTTTTAGTAGTGGTAGATAGAGCTAGCATGTATTGAGGATAAGACATGGTTTAATCTAGGGGATGATGTTGGTAGGATAGATCTGATCTAATCCCATTAGGTTGAAATTGTAAAATGATAGCCTATTGGAGGTTATGGTGGAAACTTGCAAGGGTACCAAAGACTAGCATCAAGATAATCTGCCCTTGTATAGAGAAGAAACAACTAAAGATACTACAGATCAAAGGAACAACAATACAATACATTCAAACAACTCGCAACAACTTGAGAAGGGAATTGCCATGAAGAAACATAGATAGGAACATGTCCCTATATGTGATGAAGATATGATAACAACATATATGTATTGCACATAGATAGGAGTTAAGGAATAGTCATATTATTGTGAGAGAAGAGAACTAGAAGAGTAATAGGAGAGAGAAGAGAGAAAGAAGAGAAAGGAATTTAATGTAATATCTATAGAAAAATAAAGAGAGATAAATGTATAGAGAGATATGACATGTAATGAGAAGTATATGAAGGTCATGTGTTAATATAATGTATATATATGATGAGATTATGATGTTAATGGAGACTTCATATGTGTATGGTGAATGAGTTTATGTGTGTATTTTATTTTTCTTGTTTTATAAACCTATTACATATGTTATGATTCTCTTCCTTATCCATCATACTAGAGTAAAACACAACACTAACATAGAAATAAAACTAATCACTAGTTTGCATTTCTTGTCAACATGCACTTTTGCATATTAGAGGTCATTTTGAATCACATTGTAAAAGTACACATTCTATCAAGATGATCTTGTAGTTTATAGGTCAATCCAACACATTAATTCATTATCATGGAGCTTAGTTTCAACCTTGAGGGGCTTTGATTTGACCCACATATATTTCTAAGATTGTATAGAACCTAATACATTCATCAAACTATGAGTATTTACTAATTTCTATACTTGAACAATCAAATTCTAGATGGAATTAGCATTAAATATTCATTGTTGTTCCCAAAGCTAAGTGTTTTAAACCATTTGCATGTTATTAAAATATAATTTTAATTTATCATTTATCTTCTCTTGATTAAATCTAGGTTAATTCTATAATTATTGTTTACATTTGTTTAATTAGCCTAATTTTAGGTAAAAGGGATTGTACTCCCTTATATTTTTTATGAACCCATCTACTCTTACCTCCATAGAGTTTGACCTCAAGGTTATACCTTCATTCCCATTAGGATTTTTATATCTAATATAATTCTAATTTTATCATTCACTTTTATATTTCCTAGGGTTTAGATTTACCTTTGCATAAGCTTATCATAATTTGATCAGAGTTTGTGTTTACATAGTTACATATCTCTTTGATCCCACTCTCCCACCCTTCATTAATTTTCATTATGTATAATCTTAGGTCATTTTCCTTGGTCGATATGTATGAATATATTTCTATTTTTACATGCTCTCAGATTTTCAATTATTATATATCATTGGAAAGGTCTCGAAAAGACACTTGGTCACAAAATGGTACCGTTATTGAAGTGATGTCTTCACCATTGACTTTAATTCACCATTCTGGAGGTTTGTTTAAGATTTCATGTCCATAAATGCACAAATTCCAACTTACTAAAAATAGTAACCCTTCCAATTTTAGCCCTTATTGAAAAAAGAAACAATATTTTTGGGTGATGCAAGATTTCTCTTACACCCTGGATGCTCCTGCATCATACATCTGGGGTAATTTGAGAAGTGACCCCATCACATCTCAAGAGTTTCAGGAAAACCAAGATGGTTAACCTTAGCCTTAGATAACTATGATGAATCTTCAACATGTCTTCCTCTCCATTTAACTAGGTACTCTTCATATTGCCTATTTCTTGTGCTTCTACTAGCATGGCTATCCAAGATTTCCTCTATCTCCTCCTTTTCTGAAGTAGGTGCTAGAATATTCCAGTGTGCTTCTATTAATCCTTCTTCAATTCCTCCTTCATGATACTCTGTCAAATCTGAAATATTAAAATGGGTGAAATGTTAATTTGTTTAGGAAACTCCACCTCATATGCATTTCTTGAACCATGCTTCTTAAAGATTTTACATGGCCCAAACTTTTTCATCTACAACTTATTATATGTTCTAACTGGAAACCTCTCTTTCTTCAAGTGAACCATGAATTCATCTCCAACCTAAAATACCTTATCTTCTCTTCTGATCTACCTTAGCCTTGTACTGAATATTCATCTTATTAATGTGCTTTCTCACATCTTCATGCAAATTCTTCAGGTGCTCTACAAAGCCTTCAGCTTCAACACTTTTTTTCTCCTTTGTCCATCTTCCTTAACTTTGCAGCATTTCTTGGACTACTCCCATATACAATCTAGAATGGTGATTTATGAGTACTCCTATTGACAAAAATTATGTAAGCAAATTTTTCTTGTGGTAAAATCAAATCCCATCCCTTGGGCTTATCACCTACTAAGCATTGTAGCAGGTTACCCAAACTCCTATTCACCACTTCTATATATCCATTTGTCTATGGATGGTGTGTAGAATTGAACTTCAAATATGTCTTCAACTTCTTCCATAATGTCCTCTAGAAATAACCAACAGACTTGGTATCTTGATCTGAAACTATGCTCTTAGCTAGACTGTGTAGTCTCACAACCTCTTTGAAAAATAACTCTGCAACATGAACAACATCATTAGTCTTCTTACAATGAATAAAATGTGCCATCTGTAGACACCTAAAAATGTCTTCACCATCTAACAGACCTTCGGCATCACCAAACGCATCAATTTCCCTTCTAATCAGTTAATTAATTTTTTTTTAATTAATTATCCCTTTCAACACCTAGTTTCCCATCATTTCATCCTTTAAAATTGAATTAATTTAATAAATTCAATAGTCTAACTTAGTCAATTAATTAAATAAATGTGCAAATATTTATTTAATTAATTTTCCCTTTCCCCTACACCTAATTAATTAGATAAATCATGTTTATCCAATTAATTTAACCTACTAATCAACCTATTCCTACCCTAGTTAATGAAATATCAATTATTTAATTACCTAGCCTAACCTACATGACCCTAGACCTAGGATTAATTAAATAAAACATTATTTAATTACTCTTAACCCTCATTAACCCATTCCCTAATATTTTCTAGCCATATTAATTAGGCTAATTACCCTGATTAAAATGGTCAAACCTAGATTAACACCCTTCCCCACATCCTCCGAATAAAAAATTGAAATATATGCCACATAAATCAATTTTTTATACACATATGTAAAACATATCATTAATAACCTCTTACACCCCTTACACATGTCATAACTCATTTATTTCCACTCTTCCCCAAATGAATTTTTAATTCATTTTCTCTTCCCCATGTGAATTTTAAATTCACATCTAATCCATCTCACCCAATCTCATTTAATTCACCCCTTTCCCAAGATGAATTTAAAATTCATCTTTATTCACAACCCTTCATTTTTGGAGATTAAATCTAGGCCCTCCACATCACATGCATTCACAACCATTGATCTCCAAATCAAACCTCCACCCTTGGATCAAATCCTCTCCCAAAAAGCCTATAAATAGAGCCTCTCCCAAGCCATTTTATCATACACAATTAGAGCAAAGTTATCATGACAAAATCTCTCCTCTTGAGCTAGTTTTATTAGTGAATTGCATAGGTTTTGAGAGCATTTCACATTATCCATTATCATCTTGGGTAAAGCTAGAGTGTTTAGGTGCAACACTGTCCACCATATCTAGGGTTTGTGGATCATATTTGTAAAGGCATCACACACCTCATCTTCAACATCACCACATCCATCCCAAACCATTCCTACATCATCAAGTCTTACTAGAACTACATATTCATCTCACCCACATCTTGAAATTGCCTTGATCCCATGGACACAGGGTATGTAGGTAGTTTGGAATATGAAGGAAGTATCTAGTATTCAGGTACATAAGATGCATCCATCCAACCCATTTGGATGATACTTATTTACTGAGCTTGCTAGACTCCATAGATGATGCACACACTACGCATACACCCAAAACATGTCCTATCTCATGCAAAAATCATCAATCAACATACAAACTATAATTATCACACATGAATTGACTATCCTTTTGCCCACCTTTCAAATTTATCCAACAAAATCCAAAAATGATTCACGTCCTAGGATATATTATTCCTACAATGAACATAATTCATCATCCTATCAACACTTATCTTGGCAAGAGAATACAATGGTTGTTTGTGTCATTTTGTTGGTCTTTTGATTATTGATTTTATCTTCTTGTCTTGTTCTAGGTCATTTCCAAAGCTACTTGATCTCATTATATCATGGTAACTGGCAGACAACACTTGGAATAGACATGGTCATCATTTCTATATGTTGTGCTTGTGGGTTGATTTCATTACTCCAAGAATAGTATTCATATCTTGAAGCTAGGGTCGGTTCTAGCATAGTGCTTCCCATTTGCATATATAGGTATTCATACCTTCTATGTACTATGAGCATTTATATTATGAATCCCCTTCTCTCAGCTAGGCAAGGTTATACTACCTCGGGCATGCGTGAAATCAACCTATTGTTTGTGAGTCTGGTCCATGCAATCATGGGATAAATAGCATCACCTATGTCCTTTTATACCTTCATGAAATGTATCCTACTTTGCTATAATAAATCTAGAAATGCTCTCAATAGTCAAATGTAAATATTGTACCTTGCTCACTTCATCTTTTTCATCCAACCATCTTATTTGGGATTAGATTTTTAATCCTCCCATCCATCCACTCTAAATCCCCCCCCCAACTAACATCCCCTCCTATCACTTACCCCTCAACCCATTCAACCAACCTAACACATCTAAACCAACCCCTCTTCCCCCCTCTAGTGACATGGTGTCCAAATAACCTAGCAATCCCTAAACCATCCTCATTATTGGCACTCACATTTTTGCAAAATCTGAGTGCTTGAGCCAAGTTGCAAGGAAAGTTGCTTGGCACTCACATTTATTCCTTTGTTGTTGTGGTGTATTCACCTTCTCAAACTTAATTCGGCAAGTTTGGAAGTTAGCAAACCTCCCGACTCTGTGACATGTCTTGAGGCCTTTTCAAGCCTTTTATTGATGGTGCTACCCTTTTCAAGGCCTTTGTTGTCAGGAGGTGAGGATTTTTCATAACTCCTGAACTCATGACTTGTGGTTCGAAAGTTTAAAAAGCCCCTGACTCAGTGACTTAGCCTTTTCCCTGCACACTTTCTGGTGCCATACCATGTTGCCACCTAGAGGGTTTTGATAGGTTCTGTGGGGCCCGAGTGATGTTGGTTCTTCCTTTACTCAGCTCCATGGTTGTGACACATGGAGGATTTCCAACCTGTGGTTTCCAAAGGCAGCATGGACTTTACAACAAAGGGAATCCTTTGTTGTCGCTAAGTCAAGAGTTTTCATAATTCCTGAACTTGCGACTTACCGTTCAAAAGAGCTATGCTACCTCGACTTGTCCTATCCTAGGGGCCATGTGGAAGGTTTTGAGGCATCGAAGAGACCATATGGCATCAGAAAGACTTAGTTTGTGGTCTCTTCAACAATGTGATAAGGTAAAGGTATGGGTTACATGGCACCACAAGGGTTTCCAAGTGTGTGCCATGTGTTCTATTGAGAGTTGATCTACATTGATGAAGAGGATCCAATAGCTTTGCTAGCTTGAGTGAAGCCATTGGAAGGCATGGCTGTATTTGAGTAGGAATAGGATAAATGTGAAGGTTTTTCACATCCTCCTCTTCTATGATTGTTTTATTCATCATGAATATTCAAGGCTGGAGTGCTCACATCTCTGCTATTTCCAAGGAAACTACTAGGCCATTCCAACTATTTCAGCCACTCCTTGAGGGATGGAAAAGTTTAAACTAATTCATGAAATTGCATAATGAAATGCCTATGTGCTGTAATGATTAAAAATGCAAGGTGATACCTAAATGTCACAGGTGTATGCAAATGCTGGTTTCTTCTCAAGATGCTCTATTCTGTTGTGCCTCCATGATGCTGAAAGGCATATTCTTTTCTAACAAATGATGGTTAGTGGCCTGGGTTGGGTTTTCAATGATTCTCATGTTCCTATAAATGGGAGGTCTTGGCCACTAGTTGAGGGGTTATGAAAATAGAGGTTCCAAGTTGATTTTTCCATTTTCTCTAGGTCTTAGAGATGTTATAATTTTGTGTAAAAGTTTTACTTAGGCTTTAGGATGTTTTTTTAAAATTTCTATTTTCATTTGCTGTAATCACTTGTTCAGATAATGGCAAGCATTTTAGTTTGCAGCCATAAGGTTAATATGTCATCCAGTAATGTCTCCTAGAATGTATGTTTCATTCCTTTAATTAGGATAATCAAAGATTACCATGGTTTTTGTTGCACTTTTGCTGTAATAGATGTTTGGACTAAGGACTCCTATTCAAAGAATAGGTTAAGCTTGCTTTTAATCAAACATTGGGAATAATATATTTCATTCAGGATAAATAAGAATGTTTTCTGTATGTCCATGAGAGGCCTCATTATTGTAAAGCTGTAATGTCATATTGATCACTGATTTGGCATTCCATGTTGTTTTTATGATCTAGGTTATTTCAGTATTGATTCCCAATGGATAAGGCACCAGTCTAGTGTATTTCAGTTATGTAAACCCTGGAAGGAATCATCAACAAAAAATTAAGTAAATCTTTCCTATATTAATGTGAAATCTATTCTCAGTGTTATTTCATGGTATAAAGGGGTCATGCTTGAGGATGAATAGTTGTGTCAAATTCCCTTATTCATTTGTTTGAGAACTATCCACATTTAAAAGGCCTATAGAGAGCTATCCAGTGCATGTCTTATCACATTACCCAGGCACAAAATAGGTATACCTACCTGAGACTTGTGGATCTCACAGTGAAGAAGGTTATAGTCATCACCTTGTTAGTTGGCCTTTTCTTGTCTTTAATCTGTTGATAGGGTGCATTTTGTATCACAAACCCTTGGTCCCCTAGTTTGGGCATTATGTCTCTCTTTAGGATTGAAGGTTGCAAGAAAATTTTGTTGGTGTAAAATTTTCCCACAACCTTCAATCCTAAGGAGAGACACAATGCCCAAACCAGGGGACCAAGGGTTTGTGATACAAAATGCACCCTATCAACAAATTAAAGACAAGAAAAGGCCAACTGAGAAGGTTATGACTATAACCTTCTTCACTTTGAGCTCCATAAGACTTAGGTGGGTATACCTATTTTGGGCCTGGATAATGTGATAAGAGATGCACTAGATAGCTCTCTACAGGCCTTTTAAATGTGGATCATTCTCAGACAAATGAATAAGGGAATTTTATACAACTATTCATCCTTAGGCATGATCCCTTTATATGATGAAATAACACTGAGAACATATTTAACATTAATATAGGAAAGATTTACTTAAATTTTTGTTGATGATTCCTTCCAGGGTTTGCATAACCGAAATAGACAAGACCAGTGCCTTATCCATTGGGAGTTAATACTAAAATAACCTAGATCAAAAAAACATGGAATGCCAAATCAGTGACTGATATGACATTACTACTTTACAATAATGAGGCCTCTCATGGACATACAGAAAACATTCTTATTTATCTTGAACAAAATATATTATTCCCAATGTTTGATTAAAATCAAGTTTAATCTATTCTTTGAATAGGAGCCCTCAATCCAAACATATATTATAGCAAAAGTACAATGAAAACCATGGTAATCTTTGATTATCCTGATTAAAGGAATGAAACATACATTCTAGAAGACATTACTGGATGACATATTAACTTTATGGCTGCAAACTGAAATGCTTGCCATTATCTAAATGGGTGATTACAACAAATGAAAACAAAAATTTCAAAAAAACATCCTAAAGCCTAGGTAAAACTTTTACACAAAATTATAACATCTCTGAGACTTGGAGAAAATGGAAAAATTGACTTGGAACCTCTATTTTCAGAACCCCTCAACTAGTGGCCAAGACCTCCCATTTATAGGAAAATGAGAATCATTGAAAACCCAACCCAGGCCACTAACCATCGTCTGTTAGAAAAGAATATGCCTTTCAGCATCATGGAGGCACAACAGAATAGAGCATCCTGAGAAGAAACTAGCATTTGCATACACCTGTGACATTTAGGTATTGCCTTGTATTTTTAATAATTATAGCACATAGGCATTTCATCATGTAATTTCATGAATCAATTTAAACTTTTCCATCCCTCAAGGAGTGGCTAAAATAGCTGGAATGGATTAGTAGTTTCCTTGGAAACAATAGAGACATGAGCACTCTGTCCTTGAATATTCATGATGAATAAAATAGTCACAGAAGAGGAGGATGTGAAAAACCTTCACATTTGTCCTATTTCTACTCAAATACAGCCATGCCTTCTAGTGACTTCACTCAAGCTAGCAAAGCCATTGGATCCTCTTCATTAATGTAAATCAACTCTCAACCAGACACATGGCGCACACTTGGAAACCCCTGTGGTGCCACACAACCCATGCCTTTACCTTATCGCACTGTCGAAGAGACAACAAACTGAGTCTTTCCAATGCCATATGGTCTCTTCGATTCCTCAAAACCTTCCACGCAACCCCTAGGAATGGACAAGTCAAGGTAGCATAGCTCTTTCAAATTGTAAGTCACGAGTTTAGGAATTATGAAAACTCTTGACTTATAACAAAGGTTTCCCTTTGTTGTAAACTCCACGTTGCCTTTAGAAACCGTGGCCTAGAAAGCCACCACATGTCACAAACATGGAGCTACATAGAGGAAAGAACCAACATCACTCGGGCCCCACAAAACTGATTAGAACCCTCTAGGTGGCAACATGGTACAGACACCAGAAAGTGTGCAACAAAAAGGCTAAGTCACTGAGTTGGGGTTTTTCTGAACTTTTGAACCACAAGTTGCAAGTTCGAGAGTTATGAAAACTCCTAACCTCCCGACAACAATGGCCTTGAAAAGGGAAGCACTATCAATGAAATGCTTGAAAATGCCTCAAGACATGTCGTGGAGTCAGGAGGTTCACTAACTTCCAAATCTACCGACTTAAGTTCAAAAAGGTGAATACTTCGTGATAACAAAGGAATAAAAGGGGGCCAGATTTGCATCAAGCAACCCAATGCATAACTTTCCTTGTAACTTAGCTCAAGCACTCAGATTTTGCAAAAATGTGAGTGCCAACATTGGCTCATGTTTGGGGACACATGCCTTCATAGAGGCACGACGAGATTCCAGATCTCCAGGCAGAGTAGACCAGACAAGAGAAAAAACACCAAAACCAAACCACCAAAAGGAAAGACACCATATGTACATATAGTACATTATATACATAAAACACCTCACCTCAAGAAAAGTAGGGCTTAAGGAACTGCCCATGTACTGGCAACTCCAGAAGCTCACCCATTAAACTTTGCAGGTAATAGGAGTCCTCACCATGTGTGTTGCTGATTAGATATGGTCCCAACCAAAGAGCATCAAATTTTCCATGCTTTCCCTTTTCCTGAGCTTTTGCATTCCACATAAGTACCATATCACCAACCTCAAACCTTTTGGAGGAAGATTTCTTATCAAATAGGGTTTTTACTTGTAGCTACATCTTCATGTTTTTTCCTTGTGCTGCCCTTCTTGTTTCATCAAGTTCTACTAGAGTATTAATCCTCATTTATATTTCATCTGGGATATCATCATCATATTCTTGGATGAATTTGTACAACTGTAGCATATTATTAGTAGGCATTCTAGCCTCAAGCCCATAGACTAGCTCAAATGGTGACTAACCAATTGCTTTCTTTATAATTATTCTATCTACCCACAGGGCCTGCTTTATCTTAGAGTCCGAAGCCTTTTTGTTCCTCTCCATCACTCTCTTGATGATCTTCATGACACTTTTGTTACTGGACTCAGCCTATCCATTTCCTTGAGGATGGTAAGGGGATGAATAAGAGATGGAAATGTCATACTTATTGTAGAAATTAACAAACTCTTCTGACCTGAAGCACATAGCATTATCAGTCACAATTTTCTCTAGTAAACCAAACCTGTTCAGAATATTATTCATTAAAAAGTCAGTAACTGCTTTACTTGTGGCCTTCTTTGTGGGAATGGCCACTATCCACTTAGTAAAGTAGTCAGTAGCAACTAATATCCATGAATGTCCCCCACTTGACCTTTTGCAATCTCACCAATGAAATCAATTCCCCATTGCTGGAAAGGTGCCTGCACTAAGACTGGTCTAAGGGGTAAGTTTCCAAAAAATTTCAACTTACCAACAAACATCTAGCATGCATCACATGCCCTTACCATCTTTTGTGTGTCTTTGAAAAGTGTTGGCCACCAGAATCTTGCCCTCAAAATCTTGTGAGCAGTTGTCTTGGCCATGTAATGACTGCCACAAACACCTTCATGCATTTCATACAAGAGTTCTTAAGCTTGCTTTCCATCCACACATTTGAGAAGAATTCCATTTACATTCCTCCACCATAGCTCACTCTCAATTATAACATACTTGACGGCTTGTAACTTTAATGTTCTCTTTTGATTATCTGTCATCCCTTCAGGGCATGAAATATTTTGCAAGTAATGTACAACATCCCTATACCATCCCACAGTCTGCATATCACAAATAGGGGATACATTAGCACATTCAACATTGTTTACCTAATTTTCTTCTAAATTTACCTCTGCCATCAACTTGGCCAGTCCTTGTCCTCTGACCAATTTTGTAATCTACACATCAATGTTAAATTCCTGGATTCTATTTATCCATCTACACCTCCTACCAGTAATCTCTTGCTGAGTAAAGATATCCTTGACAACAGCTATTGGTACATATGCAACAATTGTCACACCAACTAGGTAAGTTCTAAAATTCTTGATTGCCTTGACCAAAGCATAGGCTTACTTCTCAGTCGTGTCGTACTTTAATTCTGCAGCCTATAATGATTTGCTAAAAAAGGCAATTGGCTTCTCATATCCCTCATCATTATTTTGTAGCAATACAATAGCAATCATATGAAAGGAAGCAAAAGAGAAAAGTTGAAAAGGCTTAGAGAAATTAGGGGACTTCAATACAGGAGCATTCCTAATAGACCTTTTTATCTCTACAAAATCTTTAGATGGCTCTTCACTCCATGCTATCTTTTCACCTTTCTTCAGCATCTTTGAGATGGGTCAGGTAATTTCAGCAACATTTGTCACAAACCTTCTCAAAAAATTCACTTGACCAAAGAAAGATTGTATACCTATGATACTCTTAGGTTGAGGAATTTTGTCAATTGCAACCACTCTCTATGGATCAATCCTCACTCCTTCTTTGGACACTATATGTCCCAGCAATTTTCTCTCTGTAACCCCAAAAGAACATTTTTTAGGATTAAGAGATATTCCATACTCCAAGGATCTGATGAAAATCTTCTCTAAATGCAAACATTGTTCCTCTTCTTTCTTGGAGAATGTTGTTAAATCATCTTGATAGACTACCATGAAGATGTCTATAAAATCAGAAAAAGCCACATTCATAGCTCTCTAAAAAGTGACACCCACATTTGTCAAGCCAAAAGGCATTCTGACATACACATAAGTGCCCCAAGGAGTTGTAAATGCAGTCTTATACTGCTCTGACTCCTTCACTTTTACCTTATTGTATCCAGAAAAACCATCCATCATGGATAATAGCTCACACCCAGTTACCTTTTGGAGCATTGCTTCCATGTTATTTAGAGGACATTTATTCTTTAATGAGGACACATTTACATTTCTAAAATCTACGCATAACCTAATGTCCCCATTTTTTTTCCTTACTGGCACAAGGTTAGACACCCAGGTCAAATGTCTGATGGGTTTGATAATTCCCCCATCCCTAAGTTTCATCAAATCCTCTTGCATTTTAGGTGCCAGTGTAGGGTTGATAGGCCTTTGCTTCTATCTAAATGGCTTAGCACCATCCTTTAGTGGTATTTCATGCTGAAAAAGATCCTCCCTCTAGGATTTTAGATCATCACAAGAAAAAGAAAACACATCTATATTTTCTCAACAAAGTGATCAACATAGCTTTAATTCAATGTTTCATGTTTTTTCCTACATACACCTTCTTGGGTGCATTAGTAGTTCCTATGTTAACTTCTTCCAAATCTTCTGGATGAGTAGGGCTTTGCTTTATAGTACTTCTATCAAGACCATCAAATACTCTTTCTAAAGCAACCAGTCCCCTAGGAATCTTGTTTGTCTCTAGTTGTATCACTTCAATCCCAAAAACTATATCCTTTCCATCCACAGTTTCCACAAAATCCCCAAAATCAATTTCTGGATTCTCATATTCGTCAACACACCTTAGGAATTTTAGAATGTCATTATCATTATTAAAAACTTGCCAGTTCTGTATGTTGTTAGGGATTGATGGTCTTGTATGTGCCTCAACCTTGGAAATACTAGCAAAAGTTATGTCATCAGGTCAGAGTGCAATGTTGGCAAGCAAATCTATCATTTGATTTTTGCCCCTTTCTAACTAGTCAATACCAAAAGTATAAAATTATTCAATTGAATCCCAAATAGCATTCTTGTACTATTTCAACCTTCGATTCTTTGAAACAAACCTTGACCTGACCTGGGATATAACTAGTTCAGAATCACCAATGACTCTTAACTTCTTTATTCCATGCTTTTCAGCCAGTCTCAATCCTAATAGTAAAGCTTCATATTCTACAACATTATTTGTGCATGCAAATAGAAAAGAAAATGAAAATTTGAAAGTTTGACCACTAGGAGAGATAAGGATTACCCCTACACCTGATCCTTCTTTTGAGAAAGCACCATCAAAGTGCATGGTCCATAGCTCATCATTGTTTGCTTGGTGTAATACCTCCTTCTTCAAAGGTGTTGGTCTTCTGGCTTCATCTTCTTCTGTCAATTTCTCAACCTTGAAACCACCAATGTCCACATCAATGAAATGGATGTGTTCATCAGGTTCATCCTCCACTATTATAAATGGAGAGAGAGGCTCTGTAATAAGCTTAACATCCTTGCCATCAATAGGGATAGTGGCAAAAGTCATATCACACTGCATGCTTCCACCAATAGCAGCCGACCATTTTCTAGACAACAACATTCCATAAGCGGGAGGGATACCCACCACAGTGGCACTCATCACAAACTCCTTATTAGGGTATGTTGCCAATGTATAAGGTATCTCCATTATAATTCCTATGAACGGGACCTCCCTATTATCCATTGCATAACACTTTTGATATGCTTTTGTGATCTTCAATCCTAATGATTGCATAACTTTAATTGGCATAATATTGGAAGATGCCCCTGAATCAATCAAACAATTTTTTAGAACCTTATTATTTATGACCAAGGAAACATAGAAAGGATCCACCTAATTAGGGCACGCAGTGAGTGTGGAACCCAAAAACACCTAAGGGTTATCATTGTTTCTCCCTTCACCATCCTTTTCTTTTCTTTTTTCATTGTTTCCTTGAGGCTGATATTTTTCTCTTTTTTCATTGGAGGCTAAATCTACATTGTTGATATAAGCCACTGCTTTATTCTTATGCTCATCAGTCCTCATCAATTCCAAAAGTGAAACTGATACCTTTATTTGTGACAATATTTGGAACGTATCAACAGGAACATATTTAGGCATATTATAAGTAGCAACAACATTGCCCTGAGAATGCCCACCATTTGCATAAGAAATTCCATCTTCTTGGGTTGCACTCTTTTTCTTTGTAATATCATTTTTTAGCTTTTGGTTGTTGTTTGAATCTAATGGAGAAACCAATGGCCCACCAGCCTATACCTCATTAGGCTTCTTTCCCTATACTCTGGCATTTCTTTCCTTAAGCTCATCCTCTTTCTTACTAGTCTGGTTTTCCTTGATGAAAACACTATCGGCTTTGCTCTGATCATTGTTTACATTTCTATTCCTTAACTGATAATTGCTTTTAAACTGAGCGACAAAAATAGAAATTAATCTTTTAACTTCTTCTTCTGATGTTCTTCTCAAAGTGACACCACATTCTTCATCTTCAAGGCAATGCACAGCACAATTATCCTCTTCATATTCATCTAAAAATATTTGTTGTTGGTGTGCACTTGCTATGTATCTCTGATTTTCAACATCGATTTCACTTGTTTCTTCATCAAAATGAAACTCACCATCAGAGAACAACATGTTAATCACATCACCCTATTCATGAGACAAGTCACAATCACCACATGTGTTTTGATCTTCTCCTCCTGGTTGTGCAAGAGCACATTGGTGTGGTGAGTGGGGCAGTTGGAAAGATAAGCACCAAGGAGTATCATCTACAAAATTCAAAGAAGTTTTCTTCAATGGATTAGGAGGATCTCTACTCTATTGATTTTTTTGATTGTTGAAAATAGGCTTACCACTGTGCCAATTTGTATTATAGGGCTGATCATGCAATCTTGGTGGTTTGTCATTTCTTTGGAAAGCTGGTCTTTGATTTGCTAGACCCTTTTCTTGTTTAGCTATTTTGTAATTTAGATCCTTTAAAGCATTCATAACTTGATCCATTTTATCTTCTTGTGATGATGATTTCTCTACAGACCCTTTATCTTCCCTTCTCGGATTCTTCAAGATCTTCACATCTTCTCTTCTCCCCACTTTACCTTCTATTGTTTTCAATATGCAAGGTTGTTCTATAAGCAACTCTTAGAGTTTGTGGATTCTTGTCTCTAAGAAGATATCCCACTTTAGGATCAAAAGCATTGCTATATGTAACCAAACATATAGGCTCATTTGGTCTCAAATGATTTGGAATTCTATTCATGGCCTCTTGAAACCTTATGTTGAAATTAGAAACTGACTCATTTTGACCCTTAGTGATAGTATTAAATTCATTTAGCATGAATCTGGGACCAATCTTGTCACCATACTGTTCCTTGGATATTCTTTTAAATTCTTCCCATGATCCAATGCTTTCATTTGGCAAACCTCTATACCAATCTCTAGCATCTTCAGTGAGTGACTGCATAAACAACTTCATCATTGCATCCTCACTTTCTACCTTAAAGTCATCCATCATATTATTAAATGACCTCAAGTGATCCTCTCCACTTACAACATTATTACTAGAAAATCTAACTAGCACCTTCCTTATGTCATCTGGGAGAGGATTTGGATACCTAGGTATGCCAACAAAGCATAGCTTTTTATATCTGTCCAGCTACATAGGTCTTCTAGTAAATTGGTCTCTATGACTATTTGGTTGAATATTTGTACCACTTCCGTCTGCAGCCAAACTCCCTTGTTGTCCTATACTATGACCTCCAGGTTGCACATGTACATGGGCGTTGGGGTTAGATGGGCCACTAAGGGCCGAGGTATTTACATCAATAGGTGCAAATGTAACATGACTATGAGAAACATAAACTACAAGGCTCCCAACAGAAGATCTTAGGAATTGAATCTTCTTCTGCATTTCATCATTTGCAACCAACAACTCCACTCTTTCTAGTTCCATCCTTAGTTGCTCATTTTCCCTTTTCAATTTAAGGTCCAATGAAACTGTCCCTTGTGATGAAGGAAGCCCCTGGTGTTTCTCAGCCCCTTTTATAATTACTCTTTTCATAGGTCCCTTCCCTTTATCAACTTGTTGCATAGGAGGGCTAGGAGCATGAGGGGGTACAATAGTAGTAGTAACTACAGAACTAGTCCAAGTATTAATAGGGGTATTTTTCAAAGGGATATTCACATTAATTTGGCTAGAGATTTGAGATACTATAGGGCCAGTGGATATGGCAGATACTGGCTCAAATTCCTTTATCATTGCTGACTTCAACCATCCCAGCCTTACCTTCATTTTATCCCTTTCCTCCATAGCACTTCTAATTTTTTCCTCCCTTTCCTTGGCTCTCTTCAAATTCACTTCTGTTACTTTTTGAGTCTCTCTATGTAACTCATTGATTTCCTTCATTAGATCCTCTTCAGTAGGCAATGTGGTATCTGAATTAGAAGTTTCCAAGGAACTATCCAAAAGGTTTACGACATTCATGTGGAAAGAAGGGGTAGGTGACCTACTAATAGGATTACCTAAAAAATCATATTCATGGGAATGTGAAGGGCCTGGCTCTATAGGAGTAGACTGCTTGTTTACAAAGGGACTTGGACAGATCTATTCTTTCTCAACAAAATCCTCCAAAATTGTATTATCTATATTTGTTTCAGGCATACCATAGTTGTGTAATTCCTCATTATCAATATGATGACTAGATTGAGAAGGGTAGGTATTAGGCTTACTAGACTCATCCTTCTTCTTTCTCCAAGATTGATGGGTACCTTGTAGTAGTTCTCCCTCCAACCTTTGATCAGGTTGATTTCTTCTTTGGTTTCTGGTCTTTGTCATCTTTTCTCTACCTATTTCTTTGAAACAATTTTATGTCGGTACAGGAGCTTCGGAGTCACCACCTATATTATGGGAACTTAATATATTCAACTTCTTTAAATAAATACTGCAGAGATACAAGTAAAAACATAGAAGGATCCCTTCTTTCTTTAGGCAAAACTATTTTCTGCTTTGATCAGAGTCGCCACCCTCTTAAAGGGAATAATACTTCAAATATATGCAAACTGCACATGCCCATGACACACCACTAGATTAAAACCTCTATAATGAGACAAGTCCCCAGTAGAGTTGCCATTTTGTTGGTGTAAAATTTTCCTGCAACCTTCAATCCTAAGGAGAGACACAATGCCCAAACTAGGGGACCAAGGGTTTGTGATACAAAATGCACCCTATCAACAGATTAAAGACAAGAAAAGGCCAATTGACAAGGTTATGACTATAATCTTCTACACTTTGAGCTCCACAAGACTCAAGTGGGTATACCTATTTTGGGCCTGGATAATGTGATACGACATGCACTAGATAGCTCTCTACAGGCATTTTAAATGTGGATAGTTCTCAGACAAATGAATAAGGGAATTTTACACAACTATTCATCCTCAATCATGATCACTTAATACCATGAAATAACACTAAGAATAGATTTAACATTAATATAGGAGAGATTTACTTAAATTTTTGTTGATGATTCCTTCCAGGGTTTGCATAACTGAAATACACTAGACTAGTGCCTTATCCATTAGGAGTCAATACTGAAATAACCCAAATCAAAAAAATAGCATGGAATGCCAAATCAGTGACCAATATGAAATTATTGCTTTACGATAATGAGGCCTCTCATGGACATATAGAAAACATTCTTATTTATCCTAAACAAAATATATTATTCCCAATGTTTGATTAAAAGCAAGTTTAACCTATTCTTTGAATAGGAGCCCCCAATCCAAACATCTATTATAGCAAAATTGTAACAAAAACCATGGTAATCTTTGATTATCTTGATTAAAGGAATGAAACATACATTCTAGGAGACATTACTAGATGACATATTAACCTTATGATTGTAAACTAAAATGCTTGCCATTATCTGAATGGGTGATTACAACAAATGAAAACAAAACTTTCAAAAAAACATCCTAAAGCCTAGGTAAAACTTTTACACAAAATTATAACATCTCTGAGACTTGGAGAAAATGGAAAAATTGACTTGGAACCTCTATTTTTGAAACCTCTCAACCAGTGGCCAAGACCTCCCATTTATAGGAAAATAAGAATTGTTGAAAACCCAACCTAGGCCACTAATCATCGTCTGTTAGAAAAGAATATGCCTTTCAGCATCATGGAGGTACAACAGAATAGAGCATCTTGAGAAGAAACTAGCATCTGCATACACCTATCACATTTAGGTATCACCTTGTATTTTTAATCATTACAACACACAGGAATTTCATCATGCAATTTCATGAATCAGTTCAAACTTTGCCATCCCTCAAGGAGTGGTTGAAATAGTTGCAACAACCTGGCAGTTTCCTTGGAAATAGAAGAGACGTGGGCACTCTGGCCTTGAGTATTCATGATGAATAAAATAGTCACAAAAGAGGAGGATATGAAAAACCTTCAAATTTGTTCTATTCCTACTCAAATATAGCCATGCCTTCCATTGACTTCACTCAAGCCAACAATGCTATTGGATCCTCTTCATCAATGCATATCAACTCTCAGCCAGACACATGGCATACACTTGGAAATCCCTATGGTGCCACACAACCCGTGCCTTTACCTTATCACATTGTCGAAGAGACTACAAACTGAGTCTTTCCGATGGCATATGGTCTCTTCGATGCCTCAAAACCTTCCACATAGCCCCTAGGATAGGAAAAGTCAGGGCAACACAGCTCTTTTGAACTGTAAGTCACGAGTTTAGGAATTATGAAAACTCTTGACTTAGAGACAACAAAGGTTTCCCTTTGTTGTAAAGTTCACGCTACCTTTGGAATCTACAGCCTAGAAAGCTGCCACATGTCACAACCATGGACCTGCACAGAGGAAAGGACCAACATCACTTGGGCCCCATAGAACTGATCAAAACCCTCTTGGTGGCAACGTGGTACGGGCACCAAAAAGTGTGCAACAAAAAGGCTAAGTCATCAAGTCAGAGGTTTTCCAAACTTTCAAACCACAAGTCGCAAGTTCAAGAGTTATGGAAACTCCCGACCTCTCGATAACAAAGGCCTTGAAAAGGGTAGCACCATCAATGAAAGGCTTGAAAAGGCTTCAAGACATGTCATGGAGTCGGGAGGTTCACTAACTTCCAAACCTACCAACTTAAGTTTGAAAAGGTGAACACTCTATGACAACAAAGGAATAAAAGGGGGCCAGATTTGCATCAAGCAACCCAATGCATAACTTTCCTTGCAACTTGACTCAAGCACTTAGATTTTGCAAAAATGTGTGTCAACACTCACAACCCTCTTTTCCCCCATCCCATAATTATTCCCCTTCCTAACCTACCCCCCCACCACCTAGCCCCATCACACAGTGTTTTAAAAGAACATCACATGTGTCATGACTTGATCACTATACATCATTACATTAGGTCATTAGCTGCATTATCATAATCACCTAATCATCATCTAACCATTGCATTTTCATTTCATTTCATTTTTTACATACATAATACATGTTTATTAAGTTGAGCATATATTTCCATTCCATTACATTTTGCATCCATAAAATGTTTATTAATCTGAGCATTTATTTACATTTCACATCCATTTTAATCCACATCATAATCCATAATCATAACATGCATCAACATTATCACATCAACCTAAGCAAAACATAACATCTTCACATTACATACATGATCCATCAACATCATCACATTACAATACATATAACATCATCCATCCATCAAACCATGACATCATCAAATCATAACATATATCCACAATGAAATCATAGCATAATCATGAAGACATGAAGGAAACAGCCCGCCAAGTACCATCTGCATAGATCATGATATCATAATAAAACATCCATCCATAAGCCAACAAAATCATAATAGACAACATTAGAAAAATCCTTACAACAATTAATATTTGAATTAAATTACCATTAATAAGGGCTTGCTAACAAGCCCGCCAAGTACCATCAGTGTAATCATTGATCATATCATCACATAATGCAACATAAACAAAACCATCTATCGCATCATCATCAGGAATAAACCATACCATCATATCATCATCTACATCATCAGTATATCCATCACACGACATAAATCATCACATACATCATAAATGCATCCATAACATGAACCATCATATAAACATCATCATGATCCATAGTACATCACATCACATAATAAACCCATAACACCATAATATGCATAATCAACCATATATATACCATCATCATGTATCATTATCAATCACTGCAAAATAATGTACATCATCATAATAAATCATAGATGTCATGATACAAAATGCCTCTAAGGGCCAAAAATATACATCAGATATGTCAGCCCCGGGCTGATGATCCTCTAGCCGAATCAGTGGGTGACCCAGAGTGTGGTTGATGCTACTGCTGTGATGGTGGCTATGGTGGCTACTGAGGTACCGATGGTGGGGGTCCCATAGGCTACTAAACATATTGAATAGATTTGGATCTGCATGACCTAGACATCCTGGACCCACTCTATTGGCTATAGCTAGGAAGCTACTGACCTTCGGGGATGGCCAAACAATAAGTTGCATGGTAGTACTCTGCCTGATGACTCTAATCTAAGAGTTGCCCTTGTAGCTGAGTAATGTGACCCTTCATCTATGAAAGTAATGGGCCCATCGACCCTATACCTACTAGCATCCCCTACAAACCAACCACCTGTCCCTCCGCCTGCTGGGCCCAGGCCACTTCTACATCTTGCTCTCCTGTCAATGTGACCACCTGAGCCTAAACTTGTAACAATTGTGCCTGCAGCGTACTCATCTATCCATCTCCCCTATCTAATGATGCAGCAACCCCTTGCAACTGTGTCAGGTCTTGCTACTACCTCTCCAAAGTCTCCTGTAGACTAGCCACCTGTGCTCACAGGGTCTGCACCTCCTCCTCCTCATCTCCTCGAGAGTGTCGATGTGATACATGACTGCTCATGGTCTGACCCCTGATCCCCCTGCCTCTGCATGACCAGTCAGAGGTGGCATCAGTCCTCCAGATCCTCCCTATGTCTGTTGAGCCAATACCTACTGCATGAATACCTCCCATTGTCCTTGTGGTGCCTAATGTCTCAGCCTCACTACCCGCTACTCGCTCTACCCTGGCTAGATGGGGCCCTGTTCCTGCTGCTGCTGGCCCTCCTCTTGTCCCTATAGCTGTGGCTCTAGGGGTGGTGCTAGTAGTCACTATCTCACTCGTCTCCTCCCTCTGCCTCGCCCTACCTACACCTAGGCTGCCGCTACCAACGCTCCCATCAAATCCCCCTCCCCCTCCTCCTCCTCTACCTCCTCTATCACCAACTCCTCCTCAATAACATCTCCCTCATCCTCCACTATCAAATCTAGCTCCTCTATCAGATCCGTCAAATGGATTGGCCTCCAAGTAGCCCACCACTGATCATGTGCAGGTGTAGTCCCTACATCTGCTACTGTACTCCTCCAATCCCACTATTACAGATGCAATGCTGCAAAGTCTACTAATGCCACCTATGGATCTATGGCCAGCATCCATCTCACATCCCGCGGTGTCCTCGTAAACATCACCATCTTCTGAGGCATATCTTTCCATACCCCCAACTGTCACATCATCCATGATGGAAGATACCTGTCTGTCATGTGTCAATCACGGCCCATCAAATAACGCAGCTGAATAACATAAGGTAGGTGTATGTCATCACCTAGCCATGGCTCAACCCTAATGTATGGTTTCCATATAACCCAAGTCAGATCATCCAACACCTGACACTAATAACAGAACTGTCTAGTGTGAGAATACTCAACAGGCTGCTAATATAAAAACACATAGGCCTCGAACTATCAATAGTAATATCCTCCATCTAGCCTAGTAACCGCGATATGCTCAAATGCCCACACATGTAGTAGTGTGACCCCAACTGATAGTACAGAATCATAGTGATACACACACGTGTGCATCTCATGATATAGTTGTGCCAGGATCGCTGGCCCCCATGTATAGATTGTCCCCTACCAGACCATCCCCTCTATCATCAATCCCCACCCCACTGCAAAACCTCTAGCCCACCAATCCGGCATCACTACCCCTCCAATCAATGCATATAAAAACAAGGTGAAGTGATTTGCACCTGCTGCCAAAGTCTCCTCATATCTCATCTCTTGCCTATCTCTTGGTAACTCTGGGTGACCTAGGGCAAATGCTCTGTATAGGGCTGACTGCCCTCTCCATGTGTCGTAGACTACTCAGTCTCCATGAATTGGTAGCTTGAGGATGCGATAAACATCCTCAAGTGTGATGGTCATTTTTCATGTTGGCAGGTGAAAAGACAAGGTCTCTAGTCAAAATCGCTCCATGACCGCTGTCATCATCGCCTGATGTTCTCGTAGCATGGGCATATCCACTACTGTCAATAATCCCAAGTCTGCTAATCGGGCCCATCTCAGTCCATCAAATCCAGCAAACAAGGCCATCATAGCGGGAACACATCGCTCCCGCAATCCTATGAACCCTCCAGGAACCTGCATTCACCAAGTGTTTGTCAAAATCATGCCATTTCTTCTTGTTATCAGGAATTGTGGTTAATAGCATAAAACCATTAATAAGCCAATGAACATCAATAGAAATTACGAAATAACAAGATTGAACAAATAAAGCACAAACCTCACAAACCTTGTTATCCTCCAGCTTCCATTGTTCACCTAGTCTCAATCAATCTTTTGTGATGAAAGTTGCCCTCAGGAAGCGCACTTCCTTGCTTTGTTTCTTCATGATGGTGATGGAGAAATGGTTGTGATAGTTTATTGCTATGAAGATGAGCTTCAAAGCAATGGGGGTGATCTCAAGCAAATGTTTGGTAAATGGGGGTGCCAAAGGTGCACTGGTAATTTGACATAGTAATTGTACTAAAAGCTTGGATGATTGAAATGGAGGAATAAGGTTTAATTTATAGACTCAGAAGAGAAGAGATCAACTGTTGAGACATAATGAGAAGATCAATGGTTGAGAATCGTTGAGGAATGTGTGCAAATAGAAAGAGGACAAGTGTCCAAGCTCCTTCATGCAACAGGGGAGTTAACAGAATAGATTGGGGAGTTAAGTGAATTGATTGGAGAGTTAACTGATTTGACTAATCAGTTAAGTGAATTGATTGATTAGTGAACTCCAATGACTAATTAGTTAACTGATTTGATTGATGAGTTAACTAATTTTGACTGGAGGATAAATAGGACATGTGGGTGAGGGAATATTAGCTAATTAAATATTTAAAATATTTAATTACATGTGCAACATGGTGAGGTGGAAAGGTGAGGTGGATTGGTGAGGTAGATTTATGGAATTAGGACTTAGGATAGAGGAATTTAGGATTAATTAAATAATTTAGGATTATTTAATTATGTGAGACATTTAGAAGAATTAGGGGAATTTAATTTAATTAATTGTTTTTTATTTAATTATGGGATAATGAACCAATTGAATAAACTTGGAATATTTATTTAATTGATAGAAGAAACAAAAACTAAGATAAATATTAAAATATTTACTTAATTCGACATGAGCCAATTTTAGGTGTATACATTTTGCCCCTCTTTGAAGCAATGTGTTTTATCACGTTGTTTCAAAGAATAAATTTCTGATAATGATACATGCCCCAGTTTTGCCCCTGGTACAAGTTTAATGATAGGATGCCCCCTCAGGAGATTGGACAGAGAAGCAAAGGTGGAAGGCATGAGATAGACAATCTCACGATGAAGAAGGTAAAAAATAGGCGTGGTTTAGGGAAACGGGAAGAAACGGGCTTGGGAAGTAGTCACAGTTGTCACACAGCCAGTTATGCTTCACTTGCTATATATAGGAGATGGGTCCACAAGTCCTATTCATTTACACACTTATCCTTTGGTGATTTTCTTTCGAGAGCTTAGGAGAGTAGAGGAGCTAGAGCAGCTAATAGAGATATGGATATTCTACATGAGGAGCACCGCTTTGAGCGAGTCCAATAGTTCAGGCAGCCAGCAGAGGTAGGACCACCAGTATGTGGCTCAAAAAACTTCACCTAGGGTCATTTATTAGTGCAATAAATGCTATGGAAAGTTTACTTAGATAGATGTGACGATCTGTCAATCAGCGCATATGTGCTCCGAAACCATGCATATACCAAGAGACGGCGTATATACGATATGTTACGACGCATCTAAAATTTTGGCACATGCATGCCAAAAGTCAGTGCATGCATTATAGGTGTGCGCATACAGTATGGGACTGCACATCTGAGATGTCTAACTACGCATGCAGATAAAGTTGTGCATAGGGTAGGAAATGACACATGTGCTCATTCTTGTGGTGCATTCATTGAGAAGTGGCGCATGTGATACAAAAAGCTGTGCATATGCCAGGATTACGCATATGTGACAAGTACCGGTGCATGTATGGTGAAACCCCACATTTGTTATGAGTCGGCACATTTGTGACCTGGTTCAGCGCATTTGCACTAGGATAGTCAGCTGACATAATGAAATTAACTCAATTGGCATCTTGATCAATGCATCAATTGATAAGCAATCTTCGAGATTTCTGAAATCTAGTCAAGAGATGATATGTTGTTTGGATCAATTTGATATGTTAAGTTAGTGATAGGATAGTTTGATTACTTGGTGTAGGTTTTCTTAGATATGTATTTTGTTTGACGCTATGCTTTGCTTGGTTGCAGGAGGATATACGTGATGTACTCATGTCATGGGAGCAGTTCCCTTTGCCATTGCTGCAGCGGTACATGCTTACTAAGATGGATTGAGAGGCTCTTGGTGCTATGGGTCTGGACTATTTATGCTTCATGCCAAGGTTTGCGTGAACCTCAGTTTGTTGACTGCGGTGGTGGAGCAATTCCACATTGAGGACGGGACCTTCCATCTGCTGACTGGGGAGACGGCTATCACCTTGGAGGACATATATAGGATTCTGCATCTTCCTATTCAGGGAGAGTTGGTAGAGTATGATCCGCAATGCGATACAGGATCGACAGAGTACAGACGCATTTTTTATGACCTAAAGCTTGTTGTGTAGGTGATTTCATGGTAGGACATACATGACTGTTATGACTACTTCCTGGGGACAGTGGCAGGATTGATTGGGGGTATGGTATGCCCCGATAGGAGATCGCATGGGTTTCCAATTGGCTTGGGGGGGTTATGGAGAGGATGATTACTAACGAGACTCGATACGCATGGGGTGTGTGCATGCTTGCACACCTATACAGGGATATACACTAGGTTGTGTTTCACAGAGGGGCCAGCTTGTCAACAGGTGTTTCCCTTTTGCAGTTTTGGTTGTGGGAGCATATAGCGATCACGTGATCAATATGCATCTTTCATAGCTAGAGAGGTGAGCCTTACAGCTATGGATATGCATGCGTTATTTCCCAGTACAAGCTGGGAAAGCTTGAGTATTGGTGACATGCATTGGATAATGTAGATGCATTGATTTGGCACCCCTACATAGATTGTGAGCCGTGGGATGATGAGGATTCTGATCTCCCGTATTATTTCCAGACACAGTGGCTCATCGGGAGGATGCGATACATACTTGAGCGTCAGATTGTTAGCAAGGTGCAGAGGTAGTTTGGCAGATTATAGGGTAGGCCACAGGGGTAGGCTCTATTTGTGAGGAGCCATGCAGAGAGGCCAATGTGAGGTCTAGTGGCATCTTATGAGGAGGTGCTAGTAGACTTTCAGCAGATCTCTTATACAGCTCGGCTGATGAAGAGAGAGATAGTAGACATGGGGATGACTCCGGATTATGAGTAGTGGTTTTCTGCTCATCCATTTCCTAGATATTCAAGACCTAGAGAGCTAGTTCCTTGCATAGATGAAGAGGATTTAGATGACGAGGATGGGGCTGGTAGGAGGAGGAAGAGATAGAGGAGGGGTAGAGGGGGTCAGGGAGAGGGAGATGATGGAGGTGACAGAGATGGAGGCCGATAGAGGCAGAGGAGGAGAGCTAGGGAGGGACCTTCTGGGCAGCAGCAGGTTGCACAGCCAGAAGCAGTAGAGTAGGTGCAGGTGTAGGCACAACATGTGGTACAATAGAGACAGATGCTACCACCATAGCATGTGCCTTAGCAGCAGGTGCAGGGATAGGGATAGTAGGTTTTGCATCTTGATTTATAGCAGCAAGCTATGGCAGTGCTACACAGTCAGGTGAGGCAGCTGAGGGCACACCTTAGAGCAGTAGAGTCTTGGAGAGACATAGACGCAGGATGCATATCAGAGCTCACTAGAGAGCAAGACTCAGCCTTGGTGAGTGTACGGGCCATCAGAGTAGAGAGAGACGCAGCAGTGGCATCCCTAGGTATAGATGGTACTATGAGCTTTTTAGTTACATAGGTGCAGCAAGAACAGCCACATCTTGCATAGGTACAGGCATAGCTAGCATAGGTACAGGGGTAGGCACAGCCACAGGTACAGGGGTAGGCACAGCCATAGGTACAGGGTGAGCTTGCCAGAGTGTAGGTGCAGACGTAGTATTATAAGGGGTTGTACCATGGTGTCGTACTAGTAGAGTAGAGGGCTCCCAGCTATTAGAGCTAGTCCATGGCTTCACAAAGAGCAAGGGGATCACGGTCAGGAGCATCTGTGATGGGCCCATAGTAGTCTGGAGCCAGCAGAGGAGGGGATGGAGAGGGCAATGCTAGAAGCAATGGCCCAGGGTAGTAGGGCTAGCTTATAGTTGTACTTGTACTAGATATTGATTTTATGTATACATGTTGTGATGGCTCAGATAGCCTGATATGTATATACTGGCATTATTTTGTACCGAGACATGTATCATTATTTATGAGATGTATACATTTTATGACTTTGACTTAGAGATGGACTGTGATATGGTACATTTAGACACATTTGATGTTATATTGATATGATGATGTAGCTTATGTGTTCTATATGGAGTTGTTTATGCTATATGCTATGGATGCATTCTATTTTATGATGTTTATATGTGATAAATATTTTGATGATGTTTTTATATGATGCTATGTGATGTGATCTAATGAAGACTTAAATTTTATCTTTGATGTTCTAATATGCAAAAAATGTGTTATGCGATCTATATGATTTTGCAGTTTATGCGATGCTCTATGTTTTAGATTTTTCTATTGAATGATATGTTGATGCAAATGTACATGGATGACCTAATGTATCTATTATGTATGCAAATGATTTAATCATGTCAATGACTATCTCATGTGATATGATATGCAATTTGTGTTATGTTTTTGTTATGTCCAAATGTACTTAATCGACACAAAAAATGACACAATGATAGGCAAACGACTGACTGATGGAAGATACTCAAGCTTTGTTATTCTACAGATATGAGATCATGATTGCATGGGATATGGATGCAGTTTGGATGCTTCTTAGAATATGGATGTTTTTTCCATCTTGACTTTTGCAAGTATTTTGAAGTGCCTATTTCATCATTGGGTGATTTTTTTGGTACTTTTTCTGAATGTTGTAAGTTAATACAAGCATCCAGGTATAATTGAACCAAGATGACCTGAGTATTTTTTACATGGATTTTGATATAGCAAGATTATACAAGCATCTAGTCAAAATTGAATCTAGATTACCTGAGTATTTCTTGCGTTTCAACAGACAAGGATTGCCCCTTTTCATGTTTAGACCTCTGAAGTCCTCGATGATCTTTTTGTTGATCATTTCTTTAGACAAACGCTGTCACATTACTAAAGATTGATCCAGAAAAAATAGACAAAGAAAAAGATTATACCCCCATCATAGCATCTCTAGCTTTTGGGATCATCGAGTAGCGTAGAAAGACATAATAATGAAAATCAAGACTCTAACTTAACCTTTTCACAAAACATTCTTGCATTAGATGTACTTTCTTGCTATAGTATAGATAAAATCATGTTGATAGGTTGTGGTCTTTGTTTTGCTTTGCTTTAGAAAGGTTGAAGTTTTTGTGTCAAGACTTTGGTTTGGAAGCATGTTGTTTCTATGAGTGCACTTGTCTTAGTGAAAGGTGTCCTCTTAGAATATGTGGCATTCAAGGATCCAATTCTGCAACCAGGTCAAGGACTTGCCCCCAGTTAGATAAAGGATCGACTTATTATGGAAGAATGGACAAACAAAGATGGAGAGACAGGCCCTAAAGGACTGACCTAGTACCTCAGGGGCTCATTGCTAAATGGCCTTGCCTACGTGACGACGCAGAGGCAACGTAGTGCAGGGTGAACTTGGTGGACCTAAGGCCTAGGTGATGGACAAATATTTGGATGTAGATGGAAAAACATGATGGAGTGGAGAGGTAGCCTCAGGGGTGCATTAGTACAAGATGGCCTTGCCTATGTGATATCTTAGAGGTGATGTAGTTTGACAATGGTTCAATGGATTGTAAAATAGATGACATGATGGATGCAAGGCTGGATGGGTAGAAAGTGATAAAGACACGTGAACAACAAACCATGGTAGGTACACTGAGGTGATCGGATAGCCACTTGCTTTTTGGAGGTATGAATGAGGAAAAAGATGGAGAAGGTGGTTTATCACAAGGAGCGCCTGTTTACCAAGTTTTCACCACTTGCTTTATTTGTACGAAAGCTAAAAAAAGTACACATGACGCTTGTTTGCCAGGTTTTCACCATGGTACCTATCCAAGGCACCTGTTTGCCAGGTTTTCACCAGATGACAGTTTTTTTGTTGTTTTTCCAATTTTTTTTTTTTTTTTGTTATTTTTTCCATTTCTTGATTTTTTTGTTATTTTTGCCATTTTTTGATTTTTTTTTTGCCATTTTGACTCCCTTGCATTGGGGTTTAAGTGTAGAACTTGTGAAGATGCATGTTGTTGATGGGATCAGCAAACAGTTCACCTTCTGATGTAGCCAATTGATAAGCACCTGACCCATAGGCAGTAACGATGACATAGGGACCCAACCAGTTGGGTTCAAACTTGCCTTTTTTCTCACTATCTTGCTGATTCTAGGGATTTTCCCTAAGTACCAGATCACCAACTTGAAATACCTAGGGTTTTACTCTATTGTTGTAACTTCTAGACATCCTTTGTTGATAAGCCTTGAGATGGTTAAAGGCATGTTGCCTTCTCTCTTCTAATAGCTCTAACTCTTGAAGTCTAGATACTCGGTACTCTTCATCTATTATGAAGCCTTTTAACAATACTCACAAGGATGGGATCTCAACTTCAATGGGCAAGATGGCTTCAGATCCCTAGGCCAGAGAGTATGGTGTTGCACCTGTGGGTGTGTGGATACTTGTATGATAGGCCTACAACGTGGGATTCAATTAGACATACCAATCACAATCGGCATCATTGACAGTCTTTTTCAAAAAATTTAAGATGGTTTTATTTGATGCCTCTGCCTGGCCATTTCCTTGGGGGTAATATGGGGTGGAAAAGTAGTGTTAGATATGGAATTTGTCACATAGTTCTTTGACATCTTGGTTTTTGAATGATCATCCATTATCAGTGATGATGGATAAAGGGATACCATAGAGACAAATGATATAGTTTAGTATAAAGGAGGCAATCTTCTTGCCCGTGATATTGGTGAGGGGTACTGCTTCAATCCACTTCGTAAACTACTCAGTGGTGGTGATTATGATATTATGGCCACTAGAGGATGAAGGGTGTATCTTGTCCACTAAGTCGTGTCCCCACTAACAGAAAGGCCAAGGAGTCAATAAAGGCTGCAACTCTTGTGTTGGTGCATGTATCAGGTTCCCATGGACTTGGCATTTCGTGCACTTCTTTACAAAATGATAGGAATCCTTTTCCATTGTAGGCCAGTAGTATCCCATGCGCATAAGTTTCTTGGCTAGGGTAGGACCACTAGAGTGGGTCCTACATATACCGTTGTGCACTTCACTTAGGGCAATTTGATGTTCCTTGCTATCAAGACACCTAAGGAGAGTACCATCGAGACTACGTCAGCATAAGGTATTGGCGATAATAGCATAATAGGATGCTTGACGAATGAAGGTGCATTTTTGGTTACTTGAGAGACTAGGTGGAAGGATATTGTCTTTGAGATAGGAAAATACTTGTCCATAGAGGGGAGAGTTAGGTCCTACAATGTGGCAAATGATATGGGATTCAGGAGAGTCATATGCAGGATGGGAGACTGGCTCTACCAAGAACTCATAACGTGATTAGTTGTCAGGGATGTCAAGGAGAGAGGCGATCGTGGCCATGGTGTCAGCTACTTTGTTCTCTATCCTTGGTATTATTCAAAAGATATCTCAACAAAGTATTCCTTGAAGTCATCTACCATTCATTTGTAGGGTATTAACTTCTCATCCTTTGTTTGGTAGTCATTGTTCACTTGGTTGATAACTAACTATGAGTCGCCATATACTTGAAGCTCTATGATGTTCCATTCAACTACCTGCTTGATGCTGATGACCAGGGCTTCATACTCTGCCACATTGTTGGTACAAGGAAAGAGTAGTCTGTATGACTTTGGGATGGTATTTCCATGAGGTGTAACCAACAAGATACCTACCCCTGATCTATGCTGAGTGTAGGAGCCGTCAAAGTATAGTTTCTAGGTTGTCATTGTTATATGAAAGATGGAGTCATCTGGAAATTTGAAATTAAAAGGATTATCATCTGTTAAAGGTGCCTCTACCAATTGATCTGCAAGTACTTGACCCTTTATTGTGCGCCTGTCTACATATTCAGTGTCAAACTCACTGAGAAGCATAACCCATTTGGACAATCTACCTGTAAGAGCAGCTTTGTTGAGCAAATATTTGAGTGGATCAATTTTTACTACTAGATTGATGGAATGCGATAACATGTAATGTCTCCATTTCTGTGAAGCAAAGACTACTGCGAGGCATGCTCTTTCAATTGGCATGTATTGCAACTCATAGCCAACTAATGTTCTGCTGATGTAATATATTGCTTGTTCTTCCCCTTCATGATTTTATTGTGCAAGGAGAGCTCCTAGAGCTATTGGTGTGGTGGATATATAAAGTAATAGAGGTTTACCTTGGATGGGTGGCATCAATACCGGAGGGTTCATGAGATACTCTTTCAGCCATTGAAATGCCTATTCATGAATTAGTCCATTTGAAAGGAATATTCTTATGTAGGAGGTGTGTGAATGGGTGGCACTTGTCTGCCAATTGAGAAATGAACCTTCTAATAGATTGCAGTTTACCCTATAAGACCTTAGTTGACTGATATTTTTGGGTGGTGGCATTTCCATGATAGCCTTCACCTTAGATGGGTCTACTTCAATTCCATTTCTTGATACGATGTACCATAGAAGCTTGCCAGATGTGACTCCGAATACACATTTCTTTGGATTGAGGTACACATTGAACTTCTCTAATCTTGTGAAGATTTTATCTAACACTACCAGGTGTCCTCTTGTGAGTGATTTGGCCAATATGTCATCCACATAATCTTCCATTATGGTGTACATCATGTCATGAAATATTGTGGTCATAGCTCTCTGATATGTTGCTCCTACATTTTTCAATCCAAATGGCATGACACACCAACAATAGGTGCCCCATGGACATGTGAATGTGGTCTTGTGCTAGTCCCTAGGTGCAATTTTGATCTAGTTATATCCTGAGAAACCATCCATTAGTGACAACATAGAGTGCCCTACTGTGAGATCTACAATGATGTCTATGTTTGGTAGTGGGAAATCATCTTTTGGGCAACCTTTATTGAGGTCTCTGAAATCATTACACAGTCAAACTCTCCCATCTGGTTTGGCAACAAGCATGATGTTGGAGATCCACTCAGGATAGTCTATTGGTCTAATGAACCCAACATCTAGTAGCTAATTTAGTTCTTTTTTTACCATGGGGGCAACTTGCAGGTGCATCTTTTTGAGTTTCTTCTTAACTGGTTTAGCCCTTGGAGATAAGGATAAGTGATGCATTATGAGATTCAGATCTAACCCTAGCATATACACATATGACCAAGAAAAGTTTATTTGTTTCCTTTTGAAGAATTCAGTGAACTCTGGTTTCTCCTGTGTAGTTAAAGATTGTACCATGTGGATCATCCTTGGATTGTCACCTGTGCTAACGTTGATCTGCTTTGCTGGTTCTATCAAGATCGACAAACTCTCCTAATGTGTTAGATTGGGGAGAGGGTCAAGCCTTCCATCCTTCGGTGCCCTAGAGAGGTTTTCACTATTGGATACGTCTTTCATATTTTTACTATTTTCATGATCTAATACTACCGCAGAATGGTTTTCACCATTAGATCTATTTTTTATTTTTATATTTTTGAGACTAAAAGGCTTGGCACTCTCTCCAAAATAGGCCTTGTCATTGAGTTCTATGGCATAGCTAGCCTGGTGATCCCCTGTGAGTATATGTTCCCTAAGCTCTAGAAATTCTATGATGGCTTCATCATTTTGGAAGGTATCTCACTCGGGGATAGTATCTTGAAGGTCCCAATCTATGAGCTCTAGATATACCAGTGGTAGAGGGTCTTTTGGTTCATCAGGTTCTAGGACATTGATGGTCAAGATTGAGGAGTTAATATGGTCATTATAAGCATTGACAATGCCCACGATGGTACTCTCCACTAGTTGATCTATCAAGTTCGGTATCATTCATTCCTCATGAATTTCACTATCGTTATTGTGCGGGGCAAACTCTACCAGTCTAGCCCTTGGACTTAGTCCCTCATTAGTTGCATGGGTAGGGTCATACTTGTGGACCATATAAATATATTTTTCATCATAAGATAGTTCAAAGAGACTATCCCATTCATACTCATTGGAGTCTGTCTCATTCTATCCTTGTAATTGGTGAATTTGATCTAGTATGTTAGTAGAAAATGTTTTTGGTTATTTTTATACTTGTCTGATCCCTTGGCCTTTTCTTTTCCAATGTAGCCTAGCCCTATAGTGTCTCTAACTTTTAATGTAAGAGGTTGGATAGATTTAGTGATACCTTCCTTTCTCAATCCGATGGGACCATGACCTTCATACCCCATTTTTTGTAGTATTGAGAATCCTTGACCATACTGTGCAGTTTGTACTATGGAGTGATGGTCCTGTTGCTAGGAGAGATGGTCTTCATCTCTATATAACCATTGTAGAATGTATTTTTCATCACTCTCATCTTCAAGGCTTCTCCATTTGACAAATGGACCTTTAGTAGTTGTTGTTTCTTTGGGTTTTCTCATGGAAGGGTTTCCATAGGATTTGAGGGAGATAGGGAGCTATGATAAACAAAAGGATTGTGCAATTGTGTACTCACCTATGCCTTTATCTTTGACTTTGAAGTTGGTTTGGGGCACCTTCAATGTGGAAGGGAGTGAAGTTGGGTCAACATGGGATGAAGATGAGGTAGAGGCATGGTTATGGGGAATCACAACTTCAGGTTTAGAGTGCATAGTGTTATAGTACTGAAATGGCTTAGAATCACCTTGGATGGTGATTTCTTAACCTTCAAAGGGGAACTTTATACACTGGTGGTAGGTTGAAGGTACTTCCTTCATAACATGTATCCAAGGTCTCCCAACGAGAATGTTATACACAAGCTCCATATCAAGGACTTGACACACTACATCTTTTAATACATGTCCCACTCTGATAGGTAAAACAACCACTCCTTTTGAAGTTCTTTCCTCTTCATCATAGGATTTGATGGTGATTTTCCTTTTTGGATCTATAGCTTTCTCTGAAAACCCCAATACAAGGATTAGCTTTAGAGTGCAAATATTTAAACCGGCCCCTCCATTAATTAGAACCCTCTTGATTTTGTGCTTGTGGATGAAGGCTTTGATGTGGAGAGAGGCATTATGAGGTTGAGTGGGAGACATATCATCCTTTTTAGTGAATGATAGGGAGTGAGGTGTGGTAATGTTACCTACCATGGTCTGGAATTTTTCTTTGATAAGGTTTGTTGGCACAGTGGCTTCGGAAAGAGCTTGATCCAGTATGGCTCTATGAGATGGGGACAAATGCAAAAGCTCTAAGATGGAGATATGTGCAGGAGTTTTATGGAGTTGATCCAGGACACTATACTGATTGGATGAAGAGGACAGCTTGGATGGGACTCCCTTAAGAGTAACATTTCTATTACAAGTGGTGACTTTACAATTAGGAGTATAATTTAGGGTATTGACGTGTGACTCACTTTCAGAAATATGGTTAACCACATAGTCAAATCCTACGTTCATATAATTGGTGTTATTATTGCCACTGTTATTTTGTCTGGAACCCCCGCCTTGCTCATAATTGAGAAGTGGATCCTTGAATTCCAAGTGATCAGTGTTAGAGGTATGTCCATCGAGTGACACCTTTTCTGGTCCAACAGGTCTTCAATTGTATGTTTGAGTGCTATACAATCGTTGGTTTTATGTCCTTTGTTCTAGTGAAACTTGCAAAAGTCATTGTCATTCCACCAAGGAGGTTTGACTTTTGGTTCATAATCCCTTGCGGCCGCAAGTGTTATCAGTTGACCTACTAGAAGCTACCCTAGATTCATTTCCAATGATTCCCCTAGGGGTGTGAATTTTCTCCTAGGTTGATAGTTTGTAAACCGTGATTCAGTGTTTCGCAGTTTGTTTTTCTAGGGATTGTTTTGTGGGCTTGTTAAAGTGAAAATTGGTTGTTTTTGTGCCACAATTTTGGCATCCACCACCCCATCATTTACAACATTTTTGTTCTTGGTCCAAAAGTGTGGTTTTTCCATGTTGGTATTTGTACTTGGAGTGTCTTTGTATAGTTTGATTTTGTTGCAAGTATGAGGTGAGCCAGTGTTGTCATTGATGTCAACATACTCATATTGCATTGACAAGAAGGATTGGATGAGCTGTGTGCTGAGGATATTGAGAAAATTAGCCTCAAGAACAGTGATGAGAAGAAGGCAAATGTATTGTATAGGTTGAGAACCGGAGGACATGGATTAAAGGGTTTGTAGATATGAGTCTTGAGATGCTTCAGTTAAGATTTTAGAGGTCCGCATGAAGATCTGAAGGAGTTGTGGCTGTCGGTGTAGAACCGGTTCCGGCAAGTATTCAAGAGGTGACAGAGGATCACAAAAAGGTCCGGTGAGGTCCGGAATTGTATTATCCTAATCTGCGGATTGGAAGGAGTGTTTGGGATGTCCTTGTGATGTGTCATCCTGATTTGTGTATGATTTGGAGGTCCGAAAGTACCTCTTGCATTATGACAGTGGCGACAGACAGTGTTCTTGAAGTTCCAGATAAGGAAGAGAAGAGATTCCAGTAAGTAAAGAAAGTGCGGATGTACCTGGTCATTCAGGCAGGCTTGTGAAGGTTCTTGGATCATGTTGAGGTTGTGTTGTTGGTCCGCATTGATAGTAGAGCCCAGAATTGAAGTTATTCTTCCGGATGAAGTTCTTGCTCTGTTTAGCCGACCGGATGAGTTGTTCATCCTGCGAATGTTCTTGTGGTGGCCGACCGGATGTGTTATTCATCTTGCGGATACTCTTATGGTTGTTTGCCGACTTAGATGTTTGTTCCTAAGTCGATGTCTTGTATAAATAATGGTTTGTGAGTTCATTTCAAAGTGTGGATTGTGTGGATGAGTGTGGCATAGCGAAGAGAAGTGCGAAAGGCAGAGCAGAGGTTTTTGGGCTTAAATGGAACTGATCCGGACATAGTAGAGATGTCATTCTCCAGTTCAAGACTGTGATTCTTATCACTTTGTAGACAGTGTGTCTCCTTGTAGGCAGTGGGCCTCTTTGTGAGCAGTGTGCTCGGGCAGTGAGCCCTAATTGGCAAGTGCCATTCTTTTTCTTATTCTTCTAACAGAGAATAATCCTTGGGTTAATCACCCCGTGGTTTTTCCCTTAACCGGGTTTTCCATGTCAAAATCTTGGTGTTTAATGTGTTGATGTTTATCTGCTCTTGTGTTTATGTATTATGCTTTCATGGATGACTAATTGATATGCTGTTAACTAACAACGAAGAATCAAGTGTTTGAAAGAACAAGAAGTTTTATACAACTGATTCACCCCCCCTCTCAGTTGTATGCCTTAAATCCAACAATTGGTATCAGAGCCAAGTTCCTCTGAAAGGAGCTTAACCGCTTGAGGAGATCCAGGATGTCGTCATACAAGAAGGATAGTTTGAAGTTCGATGGAACCAACTTCACTCTCTGGAAAGGTCGCATGAAGTGTCACTTGGAATGTATGGGAAAAACATACTTGGCTATGGTTTCAAAACCATATGTACCTCCACAAGGTGGTCCGACAACTCTGAATGAAATCACAGAAGCTGAAAACAATCTGCGGACCAAGGAAGCTCTTCTAAGCACATTGAATGAATCAGATCTCTCGAATGTTATTGACCTACCAACTGCATATGAGATCCTGACTAAACTGGAACTTCTGTATGAAGGAGATGAGTTTGTCAAAAGTGCAAGGTTGCAAAGTCTGAAAGGGAAATTTGAAAGATTGAAGATGAGAGATGATGAAAACATCACTACCTTTATGCCAAGAGTGAATGAGCTAGTATGTGGAATTAGAAATGCTGGTGGAACTCTAGATGAAAATGAGATTGTTTGCAAAATCCTAAGATCCCTTCCTGCTGCCTACAAAATCAAGGTTGCTGCCATTGATGAATTCAGAGCCCACACAACTATCACAAGAGAACAACTGGCTGGCAAACTAGCTGCATTTGAAATGACCGAGTTTGGAGATGATCCTCCCAAGACTGAATCTGCTTTCAAAGCCAGTGCCTATGTGAAAGGCAAACAGAGACTTGATCCAGAAGAAAACTCATCAAGGAAAATGTCATGGTATGATCAAGCAAGAAGAGACATGGAAGAAGAAGAAGCAGAAACAGCTCAACTTGAAGCCCTCATTGCAAAGAGACTGCCAAGAGGATCCAGTAAGTATGAAGGAAAACTACCCTTTAAGTGTTTCAACTGCAATAAGATTGGTCATTTTGCTTCAAGATGTCCGGAAAGATCTGCAAGGTCTAATACTAACAGACAAAGGTTTCAAAAGAATTGCTATTATGTTCATGAAGAAGATGACAATGAAGGAGTAACAGATGATGAATCAGAACTAGGAAGCAAATCTGGAAATGAGTGGGTGTTTATTACCATCAAGGAAGAAGATTCAATACTCTCTGAATCTGTCAATCACAAAGTTGTTGAAAAAGCTTTGGCTGCTCAAGTGGAAGAAAAGGATGATTGGGTTATTGACAGTGGATGTTCTCACCATATGACTGGTGACAAGAATAAGTTCTTGAATTTGGAAAGGTATGAAGGAGGAATGGTAAAGTTTGGTGACAATTCTGCTGGCAGAATCAGAGGCAAGGGAACTATTTCCTTTGATGGAAAGAGCAAAACAGGTAACGTACTATATGTTGAAGGATTGAAGCACAATCTTCTCAGTGTTGGTCAGTTAGTGGACAAAGGCTATGATCTCCGGTTCAAGAATGGAAAATGCAGAATCTTTACAAGCTCCGGAACTGAAATTGCATCCGGTACTCAGACAAAAGGTAATATCTTTCATCTGGTTGGTTCAAATAAAAGTTGTTTGTTTGTTCAAATTGATCAGAGTTGGTTATGGCATAGAAGAATGTGTCATGTAAATTTTGATAACATCATCAAGATAAGCAATACTCAGGCTGTAAGAGATCTTCCAAAATTGATGAAACCTACAAATAGTTTGTGCAAAGAATGTCAGCTAGGTAAACAAAGCAGAGTCTCTTTCAAAAGCCAAGATCAGTCTTCTACCTGATTGTTGGAATTAGTACATACTGATCTCTGTGGTCCGACAAGAATCAAGAGTCTGCAAGGTGATAGATATTTCATGTTGTTAATTGATGATCATTCCTGGATGATGTGGGTTACCTTTCTAAAAGAAAAATCAGAAGCATTTGAGAAGTTCAAAATCTTCAAAGCTATGGTAGAGAATCAAACTGGATTGAAACTAAAGTGTCTAAGGTCTGATAGAGGTGGTGAATTTACATCTGGTGAGTTCTTTGACTTTTGTGAGAAGCAGGGTATAAGGAGACAGTTGTCTGCTCCTAGGACTCCACAGCAGAATGGAGTAGTTGAGAGAAAGAACCGGACCATCCAGGAAGCTGCCAGGACAATGATGTTGGAAGCAAATGTTCCTCAAATGTTTTGGAAAGAAGCTATCAGCACTGCAGTCTACGCTCTCAATCGAGTTCAAATCAGAAACAACACCGGTAAGACCCCCTATGAACTCTGGTTTGGCATCACTCCTACTGTGAAATATTTCAGAGTATTTGGTAGCAAGTGTTATATTAAAAGAGATGAAGATCTAGGAAAGTTTGATGCTAGAAGTGATGAAGGAATTTTCTTGGGTTACTCCACTCAAAGCAAAGCATACCGGTGTTACAATAAGAGATTGAGGAAGATGATAGAAAGCACCAATGTGAAAGTTGATGAAGGAATTGAGAAGCCTTCAAGATTTTATGAGTTTGATGAAGATGACCAAGACAGTGTTCAAGGAACTCAATCCTCTCCGGTGAGACAGAGTCAGCCTGATCCGGTAAATCAGGAAGAAGAGATAGGTTTGAATGAGCCTGATCAAGAAGCAGCAGTGCAGGATACTCCCAAAATTCCAAGGTATGTAAGACTGAACCACTCTAAAGATCAGATCATAGGTGACAGAAGCAAAGGTGTACAAACTAGAAGGAATGTTGCTCAAAATCAGGATGAATGTTGTCTGATTTCAAAGATTGAACCTAAAACAATAAATGAAGCCTGCAATGATGAAAACTGGACCAAAGCAATGAAAGATGAATTGATGCAAATTGAGAAAAATCATACTTGGGATCTTGTTCCCAGACCTAGAGACAGGAATGTAATTGGAACCAAGTGGGTCTTCCGGAACAAACTAAATGAAGCTGGTGAAGTAATCAGAAACAAAGCTAGACTGGTCTGCAAAGGGTACTCTCAAATAGAAGGAATTGACTTTGAAGAGACTTTTGCTCCGGTGGCAAGAATTGAAGCAGTCAGATTACTTCTTGCATTTGCTGCCTTCAAAGACTTCAAGGTATATCAGATGGATGTCAAGTCTGCCTTCCTAAATGGTGATCTGGAAGAAGAAGTCTACATTGAACAACCGGATGGATTTCAGTTGTCTGATAATAATGATATGGTCTGCAAGTTGAAGAAAGCTTTGTATGGATTGAAGCAAGCCCCAAGAGCATGGTATGAAAGGTTGGATAAGCATCTTGTGCAGATTGGATTCAACAAAGGTACTGCTGACAGTAACTTATATTTCAAAATTGATCACGAAAACATTTTGATTGTTGAAGTGTTTGTGGATGATATCATTTTTGGAGGAAGAGATAGTATGTGCAAAACTTTTGCAAATCAGATGAAAAGTGAGTTTGAAATGTCTATGCTTGGTGAAATGAATTTCTTCTTGGGTCTGCAAATTACTCAAACAAAAGAAGGGATCTTCATTTCTTAGACCAAATATGTGAAAGAATTGTTAAGGAAATTTGGTATGGAAGACTCAAAGCCAATGAACACTCCTATGGCAACCGGATGTAAGTTAAGCAAAGATGATGATTCTCCAAAGGCAGATCAGACAAAGTATAGATCAATGATTGGTGGATTGTTGTATCTCACTCAAACTAGACCAGATATAATGCAGGCTGTTGGTCTTGTGGCAAGATTCCAGGCTGATCCTAGAGAATCTCATGTTATGGCAATCAAAAGAATTTTTAGGTACCTGAAAGGAACAGTTGAGTATGGTCTATGGTACCCTAGAGATCCGGATTTCTCTCTTCATGCTTACACAGATGCAGATTGGGCAGGAGATGTGGATGACCGGAAGAGCACTAGTGGTGGAGCATTCTTTTTGGGGAAGAGATTGGTTTCTTGGCTAAGCAAGAAACAAGATGCAATATCTCTGTCTACAACTGAAGCAGAATACATTGCAGCAGCAGGTAGTTGCACTCAAATCTTATGGATGAAGCAGATGCTAAGAGACATTAAAGTTGAATATGAGGAGCCTATCACAATTTTCTGTGATAATTCAAGTGCAATTAATATTTCTAAGAATCTGGTATTGCATTCTAAGACTAAGCACATATCTATCAAGTTTCACTTCTTGAGAGAACAAGTGAACAAGGAAGAAGTTAGATTGGAGTATGTTCCCTCCAAGGATCAGATTGCAGATATCTTTACTAAACCTCTTCCCAAGGATTCTTTTGAATATCTCCGGGAGAAGTTAGGGGTCATGGCCCCTCCGGTGATGAACTAGGATGAACTGATGTGCATCAGTCCGGTGGATATCACAGTCATATCTTGTGATCCGGATTGATGATGGGGAGCTGCAACTAAGGGGGAGCAGCTGGTATGATTCTGATGTATGAGAATTGCAAGTATGAACCCTTTGCCATTGATGTCAAAGGGGGAGAGAAGACATGTGAAAAATAAGTGGTTGATGATCAAAGGGGGAGCAGTAAAGGAAGAGAAGACATGTGAAAAGTTGTTGTTGATAGGGGGAGCTGTGACAGAAAGGAGAAGTTCTTGTCTTGATGGTTTTTCACATCATATGTTGCCATCAATGACAAAGGGGGAGATTGTTACAAGTATGAGGTGAGCCAGTGTTGTCATTGATGTCAACATACTCATATTGCATTGACAAGAAGGATTGGATGAGCTGTGTGCTGAGGATATTGAGAAAATTAGCCTCAGTCAGGAACAGTGAAGAATAGTGATGAGAAGAAGGCAAATGTATTGTATAGGTTGAGAACCGGAGGACGCGGATTAAAGGGTTTGTAGATATGAGTCTTGAGATGCTTCAGTTAAGATTTCAGAGGTCCGCATGAAGATCTGAAGGAGTTGTGGCTGTCGGTGTAGAACCGGTTCTGGCAAGTATTCAAGAGGTGACAGAGGATCACAAAAAGGTCCGGTGAGGTTCGGAATTGTATTATCCTAATCTGTGAATTGGAAGGAGTGTTTGGGATGTCCTTGTGATGTGTCATCCTGATTTGTGTATGATTTGGAGGTCCAAAAGTACCTCTTGCATTATGACAGTGGCGACAGACAGTGTTCTTGAAGTTCCGGATAAGGAAGAGAAGAGATTCCAGTAAGTAAAGAAAGTGTGGATGTACCTGGTCATTCAGGCAGGCTTGTGAAGGTTCTTGGATCATGTTGAGGTTGTGTTGTTGGTCCGCATTGATAGTAGAGCCCAGAATTGAAGTTATTCTTCCAGATGAAGTTCTTGCTCTGTTTAGCCGACCGGATGAGTTGTTCATCCTGCGAATGTTCTTGTGGTGGCCGACCGGATGTGTTATTCATCTTGCAGATACTCTTATGGTTGTTTGCTGACTTAGATGTTTGTTCCTAAGTCGATGTCTTGTATAAATAATGGTTTGTGAGTTCATTTCAAAGTGTGGATTGTGTGGATGAGTGTGGCATAGCGAAGAGAAGTGCGAAAGGCAGAGCAGAGGTTTTTGGGCTTAAATGGAACTGATCCAGACATAGTAGAGATGTCATTCTCCAGTTCAAGACTGTGATTCTTATCACTTTGTAGACAGTGTGTCTCCTTGTAGGCAGTGGGCCTCTTTGTGAGCAGTGTGCTCGGGCAGTGAGCCCTAATTGGCAAGTGCCATTCTTTTTCTTATTCTTCTAACAGAGAATAATCCTTGGGTTAATCACCCCGTGGTTTTTCCCTTAACCGGGTTTTCCACGTCAAAATCTTGGTGTTCAATGTGTTGATGTTTATCTGCTCTTGTGTTTATGTATTATGCTTTCATGGATGACTAATTGATATGCTGTTAACTAACAACGAAGAATCAAGTGTTTGAAAGAACAAGAAGTTTTATACAACTGATTCACCCCCCCTCTCAGTTGTATGCCTTAAATCCAACAGATTTGTCCTTTCGCTACCAATGCCTTCTCAATGATCAAGCCCATCTCAATGACCTTACTAAAGGAAGAAGGGCATTGTATCTGGATTTTATAGCTGAGGTCAGCATGGAGGTTATGAATGAACATTTCCAGCATTTTTTTTAGGTATTTGGTGTGGACATTTGCTCACCAACTGTCTCCATCTTTGTAAGAATGCGGTGAATGATTCTCCACCTTTTTGGTTGGTGTTACAAAGATTTAAAATTGAGATGTCATGCTCAATATTATAGGAGAAGTGTAGGATGAATTTGTCCACGAGTTTGTTGAATGTTTGGATGCCAGGGGGTAGTCTAGAGAACCACTCCAATGCTTGTCCTCCCAAGCTTCTAGGAAATAGTCGCATTAGGTACGTATCATTGGGGGTGACTTCTATGCATGTTGCACTAAACTCTCTAATGTGGTCTCTTGGATCACCTTTTCCTCGATATTTGTCAAATTTGGGTACCTTGAATTTAGAGAGAAAAGGTATCATGACCAATGATTTATCAAAAGGATATGGTGAAATATCCTCTAGAGAGTAATGTTTCATTGATGTGTCAGTTTGCATGTCTGTGAACTATTGTTGTAAGGCTTGGATTTGTTGCATTATTAAGCCTAAAGCATTGGTAGAGTCAATGGTTACCTTCCCCTTGTCTGCAGTTCTTTCTTCTCATGCACTATCCTCAAGGATTCTTTCTTCTTCAGTTTCCTTTAAGGCATTGATGTCAAAGTCCTTGGGGAGTTTTGCACCTTGGCTAGCTAGGTAAAGAAATAATCTCGAAGGGTCTTGGGTGAGCACCTTATCCATCAGTCATTGGAATTTTTGGTCTTGTTGACTTTGTAGTAGCCCTTCCTGAGTAATCTCCTCATCATTGTTGTGAGGGGTGGAAACAAATTTTTCAGAGGTACCTGCCATTTCTAATTATTTTTGGTGTTGAGATCCTGTTAGGACCATGCAAATGTGAGCTTTGGAATGGGGTGATGTTGAAGTGGAAACTTGTAGTGGTGAGGTTTGAACAAGGGAAAATCTTAGACCAACTATGCCAAACAAGATGGTAGATACAAAACGATAGTCAAAGTAAGGATGTTGATATCCGATTACTTGATGCTGACTAGTCTTACACAAGCCCCTAGAGAAGTTTCAAAGGATGATTGATCCTTGGTTGTGGATATTTTCTAGGTTTTCTTGAAATTGAATTGATCTAGAATTTGTTTATCCTAACCTGACTTTCAATACTTGGTACGCTTGTGGACTTTGGGAACTTTTGCAAATTGCTACGAAAGTGGACAAAAAAAGTGTTTGCACGGTAAAAATTGATCTCAGAAATTGGAATACAATTGAAATGGGTACTCAGAAGTGGTAATATTTTGCTCTCAAAAGGTGTGGAGATGCTCTATGTTTTGCGTGCGCATGAATCAAATGCATAGGAACATAGTGTAAAAGCGCAGCAGGTCAGAATAAATGCGCCGAACTCATAAATTTCAAAAGCACAGTAATAGATCTCAAATGCATCGAAAGTCAGTTTAGATGTGCACAAAGTCTAAGCAGATGCGCAGGTTTAGAAGTTAAATACACAGTTCTGGTTTTCTGAATGTTTTTGCAAAGTTTTTCGACACGTTTTTCAATTTTTTTTTTTAGATTTTTGGGTGTAGGTTGGTTTTGTGATTTTGATTTTACCAATTATAGAAATAAAACACAACAAACACATAGAATGATTTCATTGTCTTTTTAATTTTTTTTTTTTGAAAATTTATGGACTCTTTTTGACTGAAAAACAAGTACAATCCTAGGCTAGTAAAAGACAGTATTTGTCGGATCCCCTAGCTGTGCATATTCAAAGCAGATAGCTTCAAGATCTTGGTAGCACTAGGTCCTCTCCATTGCACACACTTCTCACACATACCAAGATCCAAGTTTCCCAAGGCTCGTACCCCCATTGAACCTTAGGATTGTCTCTGCTATCTCTACTGAGAACCACTTGAATCGGGGTGGCTTCAAAGGTCCCACCTTTTGCACCAACAAATAGAAGGATTTTGGTCTACTAAACAAAGGATATGTAATGAGGGCAGCCGTTCAAGTGGTTACCCATGCAGCAACACTACTCTCCATTGTGGAGTCTCCCAGCCTGCAAGGGTTACACCTTGGAGGGTTTTGGGGGAGGTTGGATATCGGTGTAACACAACTTCACTCATTATTTGAAGCTTTCACTCCAAACACAATTTATTTTGAGTGGTTTGGCAGGGCTTGGCTTTAGCCTGTTACCACTTAGGGTCATTCCTACTTGGACGGATGGGTATCCAAGAGCAAGCCCCTCTAAAGGTTTAACACATGCGAAATGACACATCTGGCATTTTGATCACCCAAGATAGGGGAGAGCATATGCCTAATGTCATTCCAAAGACACAGTAGATAGTGGTTCTTTCAATCCTAATTAAAATGAAAAAAACTAGATGTGCTACACTAGTTGGGTACACACACAATTGTTAACTTTGAAGTGATTACAAGATAACAATGGTTCATTTCCAGCAAGATAGCAATGTAGCAAAGATACAATGATATGCAAGATAGCAAAGATTCAGTTACACTCCTCTTAGTTAAAACTATGTGAGATTTGTATGAACATCATTTTACTTTTTCCCCTAATTAAATCTATAATGAGCTAATAGATGTAGCTATATGATCTAAACCAGCTCCTATCCCTACAAGTAGATCCAAGAAATTTTTTGTGAGAAAATGTTTGCGTTACTAAAAACTACAAAAAAACTCAATGTCTTTGTCTGCATCACAGGTGCAACTGCAGAGCTTATATGCACAGTTACAATACACAAATGCATAGATTTATACACGTGCACAAACATATCTTAAAAGCATAGAAATAAAAGACAAATGTGCAGGCTTAATGAATGCATCATTTCAGAGGATGAAAGCGCAACTCTAGAGGGTATATGCACCGAATCTTTAAATGCATAGAAACAGGGATCAGATATGCTTTGGGACTGTATAAATGCACAGAAATAACCTATACAAAACTTTTGTGGAACCTATCACTCAAAAACTCAGTTTTGGATTAGATTTGGGGCAAGGGCCCCATGGTGGGTGCCAAAAATGTTATCAGGAATTGTGGTTAATAGCATAAAACCATTAATAAGCCAATGAACATCAATAGAAATTATGAATAACAAGATTGAACAAATAAAGCACAAACCTTGTTATCCTGCGGCTTCCATTGTTTGCCTAGTCTTGATTGATCTTTTGTGATGAAATTTGCCCTCAGGAAGTGCACTTCCTTGCTTCATTTCTTGAAGATGGTGATGGAGAAATGGATGTGATACTTTATTGCTATGAAGATGAGCTTCAAAGCAATGGGGGTGATCTCAAGCAAATGTATGGTAAATGGGGGTGCCAAAGGTGCGCTGGTAATTCGACAGAGTAATTATACTAAAATCTTAGATGATTGAAATGGAGGAATAAGGTTCAATTTATAGACTCAGAAGAGAAGAGATCAATGGTTGAGACAGAATGAGAAGATCAATGGTTGAGAATAGTTGAGGAATGTGTGCAAATAGAAAGACAACAAGTGTCCAAGCTCCTTCATGTAACAGGGGAGTTAACAGAATAGATTGGGGAGTTAAGTGAATTGATTGGAGAGTTGACTAATTTGACTAATCAGTTAAGTGAATTGATTGATTAATGAACTCTAATGACTAATTAGTTAACTAATTTGATTGATGAGTTAACTAATTTTGACTAGAGGATAAATAGGACATGTGAGTGAGGGAATATTAGCTAATTAAATATTTAAAATATCTAATTACATGTACAACATGGTGAGGTGGAAAGGTGAGGTGGATTGGTGAGGTAGATTTATGGAATTAGGACTTAGGATAGAGGAATTTAGGATTAATTAAATAGTTTAGGATTATTTAATTATGTGAGACATTTAGAAGAATTGGGGGAATTTAATTAAATAAATTGTTTTTTATTTAATTATGGGATAATGAACCAATCAAATAAACTTAGAATATTTATTTAATTGATAGAAGAAATAAGAACTAAGATAAATATAAAAATATTTACTTAATTCAACATGAGCCAAATTTAGGTGTATACACTTCTAAAAATCATCCTTCCCACACTTATTTTCCTCTTTTGAGGCCAAATACCATTTGGCGCCACTCATTTCCCCATCACACCAATCCCCCAGATGGCACTTCCCTTACCCTAGATGGCACCACTTTGTAAACTGGTGCCACACAATTTTGAAAAGGTGCTATTTTAGAAAATCATGCCTATTTGCCTTTTGGTGCCGATCCGCAGGATGGTGCCCCTTTGGCCTTTGGCGCCAATTTGTAGGATGTCACTCCTTTGCCTTTTAGTACCAATCCGCAGGATGGAACTACTTTTCTATATGGTGCTGATCGGCACAATCGTACCGATACAGCTGATGGTGCCATAGCAACCCCTTTTGGCACCATTTTGCCAAAACCATACCCCACACTTTTTTACCACAAACCAGATGGAGGTGCCAAAAATTTATGTTTTGGTACTGATTCCCCCTGTTTTTTGCTGAGTGGATGGCGCTGATCCAGAGGATGGCACCAATCTGGGCTGCTTTGGCACCAATCAGCTTCCCGATGGCGCCCAGCCCTAATTCCCAAATCCTGAAAACAATAAATGCGGTATACAAAAAATTGACAAAGTTAGGCTTTCAACCTACCTAGTCGCCAGCCTCTAGTGCTCTCTTGTAGGACCGGACTCGCTCGGACAAGTGCTCGAATCATGGGAAGACTGGGTTGTGGTTTTCCATTCTCTCCTTCTCTTTCATCCAAGTGGCTCAATGATTGTAAATGTGGCACTTTGGGGCCCACTTTTCTATTTATAGTTAGCCATGTCATCCTCCAATACACTTTTCCTCCCCAGGGTGCAGATCATAACCTTTTTCACCCATTTTTCTGCCTATCAACCTATTTTTCCATCCCTTATCCATTTTTCACCTCCATTTCTTCATTTCGAGAGCTCACCCAATTTTTTTAATTTTTTCACTCGACCTCTCGAGGGGGCATCCCTCACCCATTTCATTCCTTCCCAGTAGATGGGGCTTTTTTTCTTTGACTTAACACCACTTCCCTGCTAGGTCACGACACTACATCAAAGAGGGGCAAATGTAGACACCTAAAAATGTCTTCACCATCTAACCGACCTCCGACATCACCAAACCCATCAATTTCCCTTCTAATCAATTAATTAAATTTTTGTTTAATTAATTATCCCTTTCAACACTTGGTTTCCCATCATTTCATCCTTTAAAATTGAATTAATTGAATAGTCTAACTTAGCCAATTAATTAAATAAATGTTAAATATTTATTTGATTAATTTCCCCTTTCTGCTAAACCCAATTAATTAGATAAATCATGTTTATTCAATTAATTTAACCTACTGATCAACCTATTCCTACCCTAGTTAATTAAATATCAATTATTTAATTACCTAGCCTAACCTACATGACCCTAGACCTAGGATTAATTAAATAAAACATTATTTAATTAATCTTAACCCTTCATTAACCCATTCCCTAATTTTTTCTAGCCATATTAATTAGGCTAATTACCCTAATTAAAATGGTCAAACCTAGCTTAACACCCTTCCCCACATCCTCCAAATAAAAAATTGAAATATATGCCACATAAATCAATTTTCTATACACATATTTCAAACATCTCATTAATAACCTCTTACACCCCTTACACATGACATAACTCATTTATTTCCACTCTTCCCCAAATGAATTTTTAATTCATTTTCTCTTCCCCATGTGAATTTTAAATTCACATCTAATCCACCTCACCTAACCTCATTTAATTCACCCCTTTCCCAAGATAAATTTAAAATTCATCTTTATTCACAACCCTCCATTTTTGGAGATTAAATCTAGGCCCTCCACATCACATGCATTCACAACCATTGATCTCCAAATCAAACGTCCACCCTTGGATTAAATCCTCTCCCAAAAAGCCTATAAATAGAGCCTTTCCCAAGCCATTTTATCATACACAATTAGAGCAAAGTTATCATGCCAAAATTTCCCCTCTTGAGCTAGTTTTATTAGTGAATTGCATAGGTTTTGAGATCATTTCACATTGTCCATTATCATCTTGGGTAAAGCTAGAGTGCTTGGGTGCAACACTCTCCACCATATCTAGGGTTTGTGGATCACATTTGTGAAGGTATAACATTTGATTTCGTTGCAATTTCTTGTGTTTTCTTTTAATTTGTTTTCAATATCCTCATCATCTTCGAGAATCTATTGACCACCACAAAAATTGAATCATGTCCCCTCTATGTCCTTGGTAAACCAAGAACAAAATCCATACTAATATCCTCCCATGGCCTTTCTGGTACAAGTAGTGGCTGATATAGCCATGTATTCTGACTTGTTACATTTGCCAGCTAACACACTCTACAACTTGGCATGAATTTCCTCACATCTTGTTGCAACTATGGCCAATAATAATGCTCACTAACAATAGCAATGGTCTTATCTCAACCAAAGTGTCCAACTAATCCCCCACTATGCTTCTCCTTGATCAAGCTCTCTCATTAAACTCCTTGGAATGCCCAATTGGCTTCCTCTAAACAACATACCATCTTGGATTATGAAATCCAACCATTTTGTCATGTACAAAGTAACAAGTTTGATTCAAGCTCTCCAAGCCTCTGCAAAATTAAGATCCTTAGGATACAAACTCTTAAGTTCATCAAACCCAACAACCTCAATCTACATATATGTTAAAAAATTTTGCCACCTACTTAAGGCATCTATAACTCTATTAGATCTTCCAGTCATATGCTTCAAAACAAATGTATAAATTTGCAAAAACTCCACCCATTTCAAATGTCTTTGATTCAACTTTCCTTGACTATTCAAATATTGTAAAGCTTGATGATCAATAAATAAAACAAACTCTTTTGGCAAAAGATAATGTCTCCATTTCTTCAATGCCTAAACTATAGCATTAAACTCCTGATCATAAACATAATACTTCTTCTTTGCATCATTAAACTTTTCACTAAAATAAGCAATGGGTTTACCTGCTTGACTCAAAATAGCTCCAATGGCATTGCCACTAGCATCACAATCTACTTGAAACACCTTGTTGAAATCTAGAAGTGCCAAAATAGGCTGCTCTGTAACTTTCCTCTTTAACATGTGAAAACTCTTCATTGCCTCTGTAGTCCATTTGAACTCTTTTCTATCCCCTCTCATTTTTTTAGTTAGGGGTGCATAAATACTATTGAAACCTTTAATAAACATTCTATAAAGACTTGCTAAACCATGAAACGATCTCACCTATGTAGCACTCATTGGTGTAGGCCATTTAATGATAGCTCTCACCTTCTCTAGGTCCATCCTAAGACCATCTTTTGAGACAATGAATCCCAAGTATACCAACTCTCTCTTCACAAAGCTACACTTTTTTAAATTAATCAACAACTTTTATTTTCTTAACTTCTCAAAAACTTCTCTAATATGCATCAAATGTTCTTCTAGTGTGTTGCTAAAAATTAGAATATCATCCAAGTAAACAATTAAAAATTTACCCAAAAACTCTTTTAATACGTCATTCATGAGCTGCATGAATATTCTTGGTGAATTGGTTAGCCAAAAAGGCATGACTAACCACTTGTACAAGCACTCATTGGTTTTGAAGGCTGTCTTCCATTTGTCTCCTTCTCTAATCCAGATTTGGTGATATATCTTCTTATCAAATCTATCTTCGTGAAGCACTCAGCTCCCCTCAAACAATCCATAATATCATCCATCCTCAAAAAGGGACATCTATACTTGATAGTAATCTTGTTGATGGGTCAGGAGTTTGTACACATCCTCCATTCTTTTTCCTTCTTTGGTGCTAGTACTATAGGTACCACACATGGACTCAAACTCTCTTGAATCAAACCCTTCCATAACATCTCTTGCACTTGTCTGTTCAACTCTTCATTCTCCACTAGAGTCATTTGATGGAAAAGCTTATTTGGCAAACTTGCTCAAGTAATCAAGTCCATTTGATGGCTAATCTTTCTCACTAGAGGCAAACTCTTAGGCGCATTATCAGATATAATATCTTGAAACTCATCCAAAAAATCTGAAACCTCTACAGGTATCTCTTTATCGTCTTATCTATCAACTCTAGGAATCAAAGCATAACACATATGTTCGTGCTTCATACCTTCTAAAAATTTTCTTCCATCAACTAAATAGATTTTGGCATTACTACATACCTTTTCTCCACCTCTTTCAGGGGCTTCAACTTATGACAAACTCCATCCTTTATCAAGGAATAGGTGTTGGCATGTCCATCATGTATGACACACTGATCAAACTGCCATGATCTCCCTAACAACACATGAAAAACATCCACAGGCATAATGTCACATAATACCTCATCATGATAATTTCCAATCTTGAACTTTACTAGACATTGTTCATTGACCAAAGCTTTATGGTCTTTCTACAAGCAAGCAATCTAGTATGGATTCATACGCCTTCTTCTCTCCAACTGCAACTTTCTAACTATTTCTTCTAAAACTAGGTTATCAGTACTACCTCCATCAATAATCACATTGCAAACTTTACCTTCACACTTACAGCTTGTGTGAAACAAATTCTTCCTTTGAGTTGGTTCTTTCTCCTCATTTAGCAAGGTTCCTCTGGTAACAAAAACCTCTCCTCTTTTTGAATCTTCAGAATGTGAAGACTCAACATCTTCATCTACATGTGCAACTCATGCATTACCTTCAGGCCTTCTACTTGTCCTTCCTTGATGTTGTGGGAACTCATATTCTTGATGTCCTTCTTGTCCACATTGAAAATAGGTTCTTCTAAACCCTCTTTTTCTAGAGCCTCATCCAAGTCTTCCTCTTCCTCTCTGCTCACCATTATTTTGGTTTCAAGGATGGTAGGTATATCTCCTTTTTGGTTTTGACTGGGACCAGCTTCCTCATTCTTATTTTGATCTTCATTTCATCCTCCATAAGATCTTTCACTAGTCCTTCCACCACGACCTCTTCCTCTTTATTTACATTCAAATCATCTATTCAACTTCTCTTGGACCTTCAAAGAAAATTTATATGCATCTTCGATGGTGTTCATTCTAACCAAACTCATCTCCTCTTGGTTACTTGGCTTCAACCCATTGATAAAATGGGTTACTCTTTCCTTTTTAGCGTTTGAATGGCCAGTTCTAATCATGACCTTGTAGAAATCTTTTGTGTATTCTTTGATAGATTTACCTGCTTGCTTCAAATATTGCATCTTCTTTAACAACTCTAACTCATAATCAATAGGAATGAATTGTCTCTTTAACTTTTCCACCATTCATTCCCATCTTGTTATTTTCTCTTTTCCTCTTCTATTTCATTCTAACTATACTTCCTTCCACCAGATACTAGCATGACCTTTCAGCCTAGTATTTGCAAATTTGACCCTCTTAAGATCTTCCACCTCCTCATTCTCAAAGTACTCCTCCATGTCATTGATCCAATCGATCAACTCTTCTATATTGAGATTTCTAGGAAATGTACACTTAATCTTGGGCCTTTTTCCAATCTTGGAGATGGCCTTCAACAATCTAATTTTCTCATGATCCTATACTACCTATTCTTATTCTTTAAACTATGCTTCTGCTTCAACCTCATCCTCACTTTCATCTCTTCTTCTTGGATCAAAACCTCTACGTAACTCCTCTTGCAGTGCTTGTACTTGCATTTGTAGGACTCTAAAACCCTCATTTGTTATAGTAACATTTCTTCCACCACCACAGTTTCTTCATGGAGGCATTTTGATCACTCTTCTCACAAACCCACAACCATGGATCCTAGTGTAGACTACCTCACATTTGGCACTCTGCTTGCACACTTAGGAACTCCTGCTTTGATACCACTTGATGAAGGGCAATCCCCTTACCAACCCAAACACACAATAATAACAAAGAATAAAACAATGAATGCAAGAGAGAGACACATTCTTTCTATTATCTCAATGTAATGAAATTACAATATTCAAAAAAATTTCAAGCTACAACCACATGGGATTTCTAATTACAAAAATCTGAAAGCCAGAGCCACCATCTACACTGCTAAACTCCCCTCCTATAACTGCCATTCATCTCCTTTATCTAGAATGTGTAACTGTCCTAGAATATTCTACAAAATGTAACTCCTCCCAAGAAGGTATTTTCATTTTTAAAATTTTCTGTAGTACTTCTCAGGATCATAACTTCTGATCCGATTATTGGATTTTCAATTATTATATATCATTAGAAATATGTCAAAAAGATGCTTGGCCACAAAATGGTATCATTATTGAAGTGATTTCTTCACCATTGACTTCAATTCACCATTATGGAGGTCTATGTAAGATTTTATGTCCATACGTGCACAAATGCTAACTTACTAAAATAGTAACCCTGCCAATTTTAGCCCTTATTGAAAAAAGAAACAACATTTTTGGGTGATGCAAGATTTCTCTTACGCCTTGGATGCTCCTACATCAGTTGTGTAAGAAATGTTTGCATAATTCTCTATGATCCATGTTTGGGGCACTTGTGGAAAAGAGCACTTGTCTCCATTGGGTAACGAAGTGTGCCACTAATTCATTAGTGTCTTGCTTCATAGTGAGAAATTCACAAATCCCTTTTTTAATGAGTTTGTTCATGTCAAATTCCATGACAAACTCTCCTATAAATTGATAAAACGAATGGATTGAGTCCTCAAGTAATCAATAGTACCAATCTAAGGTAATTCCTTTGAGAATTTTTGGAAAAATTCTTGCGACAACTCCATCCCAAGAAAGGGGTTCTCTCACTATAGTTGTGTAGGCTTTAATGTGTGAATTTGGATCTCCCTCACCCTTGAACTTTGGTAACTCCCAGAAGGGTTGTGGTAGAAACACATTGCGTATGACATGGTCAAGAGGATCTTTTAGGTATTCAAGATACATTCCTAAGAATCTTCTTTGAGATTACGAGGTTGAGAGCATTAACCCCATTGGTAGATTTTTATATCTAAGTGCAACGACATGATTTGGTTGACCATTTTGAATGGTTTGAAACTTTTTCATTGTATGGTTCCCATTTGGAAGGTTTCATTACTCCACTTTAATGAGTAGAAGTTCAAATACGAGTGGTTTTGTGATGCCCCTTGGTCTTGTTCCATTCTATTGTTGTCATGTGCCTTCATTATTTTGTCTTGAATAGGTTGCTCTACCTCTAGTGTTCTAATCCATTGGACTAGTGTAGCTATGAGATTGGTAGGTGTAGCACCTCTTGCTCTTTACATTTTTTTCATTTCATGGATTTTCATGATTTGATGCACCTATTTTTTCTCTTAAGGCATTTTCACATTGTTCTTCTTGGAGAGAAAAATGCAAGACCACTTGAGATTCTTTGGCCTCTTGTAGGTGTTTCTCTAAGCATATCACTTCATCATCTAAATGTGTACAGTGTTGCTTGTCAAAGGTTGATCCACTTGGTTGATTTCTAATCTTAGTTGTACTTTACATGTTTTGTGGTGCTTCGGTTGAATTAATGTGTCATATTCCCATGCAAGGTTGTTGAATGTAAGAGAACGATGAGGTTCTATTCTATCATTTTTATAGTCGAAGTCTTCATAGTCATAACAATTGGTAACCAGTGGCCTTGGGTCAGGTGGCACATACCTATTGAAAGAGGGTGTCTCAGGCTCTTTGGAGGGAATGTTCCCTAGGTTGAGTTCAAGTTCCTTCAAATTCGAGGGTGCCTTGGACAACATAGAATAATTGGAATAAATGGAAATGATGAAAGAAAAAGAAAAGAGTACAAATATGATGGAAATGATGGGAAGTGGATTAAAAAATGGTATGAAAGTGATGGTTGATTAGAAGTTTTTATTTTGCACATTAGGTTCATCAAAATATATACTCCTTGCAATGTGACACAAGCACAAACACATATGAGTCAACCTTGATATAGCACATGAACTCTCTCCTTTCTATGGGTGACCTCCAAGTCACTCTAGATCTCGTGACAAAATCCAATCGAGTAGAAGCATAACCCAGGGGCAGTTTTGTTCTGATAGAAGCAAAATATCACATAGAGCAGTTAGACAACCTTGGGGCCTATTATGTGTTGATATTTGTTCTTATAAGACCATGATGGTAGAGATAACCCTATGAACTTAGGGGTCACTAGATGTTGATCTCTTGTTTGGATTCCTTAAGTTCCAATGCCTAGATGGATGTCAATTTTTTTTGTTGATGATCATTAGGTGTTTTATGTTGTTTTCCAGTTCTAGTGTGACTTGGCATATGATTTCTACATTTTGAATGATCCTCAAAGCGTGTCCATGCTCTTCTACCATTTGAGGTGTTTGTTGTCTAGGATGTATGGACTCTATTATTTCAAGGATTTCCCTAACCCACTCACCTCTAACTCCTGGGCACATTTGTATGTGTGGTTGAGAGAGAGTTGACTAGAGTTGACCAAGAGTTAATTTTTGTTTTACTGTGACATGATCAAATAGTTTCTATGACTTCATTAGATTGTTGACGTTGTGATGGTATCAAGGAGTTTTAAATTTCAAGTTGACCTCATGATGAAATCAAGGGATTTGTGTACTTAGTTTTTTTATTTTCTGTTTTCTAATGTTTTTGGGTTTTTATTTATGCAAACTAAATGTATGCAAAGCAATGTTTTTTTGTTCTTTTTTGATTTAATGAGATGATCTAATTACTATGAATTGAAATATGAATGCAAACTTAAAATTGCTTTTCAATGCAAATCTAACTATGTTTTTGTTATTTTCAAGATCAATTTTTGAATCCTATTATAAAAAAATCAAATAACATTTAATCTAATATGATGAAAGGAAACTATACTAATAATGTATTATCTATCAAGAGTAAAGCAACAAAGTATTAGTTTCCGCAAGAACAATTTGATTAGCTAATTACTATGAAAGCATTAAAGAACATGTCATGAATTTAGCCCACGAGATTTATACTATACTCATAAATCCTTGTATTTGGAAACCTCTTTCTCCTCTATAGAAGGGGGATCTTCCTCTTGGTGATAGGGACAAAGGGAGCAATTGATTTGAAATGGCTTGAGCTTTGAAAGTTAAAATAAAATTTAAAGTGTTTGGGTGGCTATGAATGCTATGAAAGCACTATGTGAGCACAATGGCTATGGGTTGAGAGCAAATTGAGAGCATAAAAATGCTCTTGGAGATTTTGAAAGCTTGGAAAACTACCCTAAGCATAAAATAAAAGGCACATAAGTCCTGCAATGAGCATCAAAATGCTAATGGAGAGAAAAAGCAAAGGTTTTCAAATGGATGCAACAATGACTTTTCCTCCCTTATTGCTTATGTCAGGGGGATATTTATAGGTTGGGAGAGCTCACAAGAGGTAGAATTGATTGAGAAGATAACTCCTTTTGATTGAGGAGTTAACAGGCTTGATTGGATAGAGAACTCAATTGATTCAATAGTGAACTAAGCTTGATAGCCTATCACTCATGGAGGAAGGAGAGTTAGCATGAGAAGAAGGTAAGATAGTAATAGATCAATGGGAAATAATTGTATATGATTGGGAGTGAATAATGAGATAAGAATAGGCTAGGCTCAGTTAGGGTTGAATTTGCATAGTCAAAATAGAGCTAATTTGGGCCCAAACTGAAGAGGAATTCACATTTAAAATACTACTAGGTCACCCCTTGTAGAAGGGTTGGTTTCCCTAGGGATCAAGGGTCACCTCCAAAGGGGATCATGGGTCACCCAGGGAGATCATGAAGTGACAGGGGGTGACCCACAAGGATAGGGTCTTGCAAGTGAGTTTGAGGGCTAGAAATGATCACAAGAGACTAAGGATGGCACCAGAACTTAGAAAATTACTAAAATATTTAGAGAGGGTGGGTCTCTCCTTGTAGAAGTGCAAGTCACCCCTGGGGATTAGAGGTCACCCTAAGGGGGGATCAGGAAATAAGAGGGGGTGACCTAGAAAGGAAGAAATGGGTGACAAAAATGATGATAGGGAATGATCTAGGAGGCTAATTAGAGGCCTCTAAAATGTTTAAATGGATGAAAGAATCTTAGGGAAAGTGTATTTACCATACTGTGACACTAGGGGTTAAATAGACAAGGCTAGAAAGTGACAAAAATGAATTGTTGACAAGGGGTGATGGATGAAGAGATAGGACCTAGGAGGTTTAGCTAAGAGACCGAGGAAATACAAATAAGATGAAGAACTTTGATCCACATGTCACCAAGAGGAATACTACGAAGAGGGCATAATTACATTCTTACATGTATATTTTCAAGATTACAGCTCATCATTGGATCATTGTGTGGTCCCATGCATGTTTTTAGTTCTTACAATTCCTTCTTCTACTCCACCTACTCCGCTAACTACATATGTATCTCCTTTATTATCTAATTTTCCTATTGGTCCTCCACCTGTTTCAACCACATCTATTTCTCCTTCTATACCCCTCCAAGATAAAGGTAAGTAGTAGGTGTAAATTCCTCCCCCTCTACTTCCCAAACTAGACCTTGGTGAAATTGATCCTCTAGATCACACAAGCGCCATCATCATGTTGCTACCTAACCTAACCCAATGAAACCCTCTTCTAGCCCACCTACTTTTGACAAAACTATTCCTAACCCACCATAAGAACCTTAACAGAAAAATCCTAAAATAGTTGAGGTGATTTTGGCCTCATCTACTAATAATTTTCTTATCTTCCAACATCCAATATTCCCTCATTCTTTGATCCCCTCAATCTTCCTAGTGTTAGTGTCATTTCTAGTGTCACATTAGCTACCCTAGTTCCATTTACTAGTGTCCATCATCAAATCTTCCCTAAACTAAGGCCTTCTACACTTGACATTGATATACCTCCCCCTCCATCCAAATAAAATTTAAACATTATTGTACCCCACCCTTGTGACAACCTAATTCTGAACTAAACCCTCTACCTCTTTCTCTAAGCCCTTCTACATCGCTTCCCCTTGTAGTGGAGGTAGCTCCACCCCTATAGGTCTTGATATTGGTCCTATCACATCTAATGGTGGTATAGAGGATTAGAGCATTATGGTTTATTCTCCACCGAAGTCATCAAATCCTCTAGCCAAGGGGTGTATTTTTTATTTAGTGGCTAATATTTCAGCATTGTCATTGATATTCACACATGCATTGACTAGTACCCCTTCGATAGATATTAATGAGGATGTTTCTACTTTCACTTATTTAGAATGTCTCACTTTTGATTAATTTCAGCCTACTACTCCACTTTGGTTCGCTTCTTTGCCACTTGATGTTCCTACACCCCCATTTGGTCATGATTGGGACAAGGATGATCTCTTGGATATGGAGTTAAACAGATGGTTTTTATTCATATCATGTATATATGCTTTTTAATGTTTATTGTTAGATAGCATGTTTGTTTTCTCTATTTTCTGATGTACCACTATGTGCTTTTGTTCTTGTTAGTTCCACCTAGAGGACCCATGATACCCTTGTAGGTACGTGGATATAGGAGAAACAAATTTTGTGCAATTTGTTTATTTGTACCTCCATTCCTTCTATATGTTGTAATTGTTTTCTTTATCACATTTTGGGGTGATATAAATCATTGAGACATTTGGGTCTCTTTAATATTGACCCAAAATTTTATTTGTCTTTGTTTGTTTTCTATGTGCCTTCTTCTTATGTTCTTGTAGTTCTATATGCTTTAGGAATGATGTCAATTTTATACCTCCCACTTGGTCATTCTTTCCTAAATATATATACTGACCCTAGGCATATATCCCTTTGTGTGTCTTCTTGTGATGTTTATTTCTATGTGACATTGCCTTCACTCTACCTATTTCATTCTTTGGCACAAGACTTCCAATGTACCAAGCTTTTTTCCTAGCAACATCATCTCACTTTGGGGCATATCATTTGATATATATTTTGTGGAGGTTCTTTTCTCCCTTTTTCAACCTTTTAAAGTTAGTTGCATACTTATCACTTAAGTAATTATTCTAAGGGGGAATATGTATACATTTACATGTGCAAATGCACATACATATTTCTAGCATTCGTATCTTATGGGCCCAATCATAAGGAGTTTCTTGGATTTAGCCACCCTTATTAAGATTACCTAGAAACAAACCACTATAGCCCATGTAATCCTTGGCATTGTATTTTAATATGATCCACATAGTAATAGAGTATTGTAGCACATATTACTCATATCAACTACTTTTCATATTCTTTATGGATCACCTAGTAATAGAGTATGCTAGTGCATGCGATTTGTTAAGATATTATAGGGTTTTTAGCAATAGAGTATGCTAGACCTTCAACCAAATCCTACATTTTTCTAATAATATAATACATTCGGATCATGTCTTTCAATTTTCTAGCAATAGATAATGCTAGAAAATGCTTGATTTTCTTCTTTGTATCTTTGAGTGCATGTTTCTCTTATTTTTGTTTGTGTGTATTTGGTTTAATTTTCTTTACTATGTGTTGTACATGTTTTCAATTATGTATAATTTAATAACATGTTTGTGTTGCATATTATATTTTTCTAATGTATTTATTTTCTAGGTTTTATATTATGACATTATTTGTTTTAAAAGGTTTTATTTGTCTAACATGTGGTTTTGCAAATTCTTAGTCTAGAGGCATGCTTCCCTCACTTAAAGAATTGTAGTGTATATTTTTATGTATCCTTTTTAATATTATTACTTTTAGTTTGTTGGCATTGCTGATCACCTAGTGGCATAAACCATGCTAAAGTGGGGACAATATGTAAAAAAAATTACACACCGTGCAATTTTGACAGTACGATTTTGTTGGAGTATGAGAGACATTGAGAGGGGGGGTGAATCACTGTCTCATAAAACAGACTTGTTTTTGGCAACAATTAATAAACTTTTACCAACTATGAACTTCAACCTTTGTATGATGAAAGCAAGACATTCTTTTATGAACTGTAATGAACTATCAGACCAACTTGTGAACTTGAAAAGATAGGACAACTGTTGGTAAACTATGATGAATCATCAGAATAATTCATTATCATCATGACAAACAATTAAGGTAGTTAAGTATCAAAATATTATGCATTTGTAGTGATCTAAAATGAGCATCATGCAATAGTTAAATCATGGAGTAATGAATAGAAACTCATGAGAAGAACAAGTGACCATAACATAGAGATTTGATGAGTGGAAAATCCTCTAGGGATGAAAAACCACTCCATAAAATGCCTCACTGGCTTACTCAAAAATGTGGTTCACTAGCAAATACATAAGCCTCACTGGCTGTCTATGCCTCACTGGCTTTGAATGCCTCACTAGCTATATCACAATCAGATGAACAAGAATGAAGAATTCATTTTAGGGGATTGCCCTGATTCTCTACAATGCAACAATACATGTATAACCTCAAAGCTTAACAACCCCTTATCTCTCCTTGAGTACAAGTATGATTATCTTCTACAAACAAACTCAATCATATGTCTCATGCCTCTCTTATTAAGACTACCAAAGAATAGTATCAAGAAGATGAGTTCCTGATCATAGCAATAAGGATCTTTAGATTACAATTACATTCATAATAGCACCATGCCTCTGGAATGAAAAAAAGATAAGGAATACCTAATTTTATTTTCACTGCTATTAGTGTGGTTCTGTAATCATTTTGCACTTCTCCTTTGTAGTTAACCTTGCCATCTTAAACCTCCTTTTTGTTTTCAAACAATAAGACCTTCTCAACCATACATCTCACTCATAACACAAATCAACAATGATTAAATTTGAGCATAAACTTCATAACATTTCTCTAAATGACTTCACCATTCATCCTATATTTTACTTACACAAAAAACTCTTTTCAAACACACATAGATCTACTTTCTCAAACTTGATTAACCAATCAGAACAGTAAGACTATAGTCTGAAGAATCATGAAAAATATTCAATAATACCTAGAACTGGTATGCATAGAAGCCTTAAAATCTTTATTTCAACTTCAAACTTTTATCCTCCTTTTATCATTGAACCTTACTACCACTGGGTGTATCCTTAAAACTTTACATTTCTGAATAAAGATCAATGTCTAACATAGACATGTTTTTCACATGCACCACTCAAATCAGATGAAGTCTTATCCACATATACATGAAGGCATAACCCTCCTTTTTCCAGAAAACTGATAATCTACATCCCAAATAGTATTCCAATCTTGTAATAAATTTTCTTGGCACACGAATTTTCAAAAATAGTTGGAAAAGGTAGTTAGGGCTACATTTAGCACACAACCCATCAAATTTCAACATGAATAGGAGACCATTGCATTTTAAATTTTCTTTTGAATTGTAGCCATCAATCTCAGGTTCCCTCCCGTGACATCAAGAGACATAATTTAAACTTGTATTCATTTGAAATATTAACTTGTTCTAGCCGGTTGGAGGAGGTTGGGGGCCAATTGATGATATGACTTAAAAGACCCTCTAGCTGGTCTGTTTAAGTGATTTGACCTTTGATTGGAGGTCAATTCCAAAATATAACAAAAGCATCTCATTTGGAGTGACGGGCATATCAGGGTTTAGTGTAGGCTTTTAGGACTTCAATCTAGGTTTTAAGATTTTCCTCCTTTAACAAACTTTGAGTCTAACACTCCATAACTGATACAGAGCACACAGTGGAAATGCTTAAATAGCTTTAAATAGCTTCCTCAAGGTCCAAACAAGACCGAGCTACATGCATCGTTCACTATCGGTAAGACAACATTCCATCGGTGAGTCTAAAATTCCATTGGCCGAAAGGTTGATGCCACCATGCAACTTTGATTTCTCGCTTGTTGATTCACTATCGGTCAAATACAATACCATCGAGAAATGTCTTCAAATTTTGGCTGACACACTGATGACACCTTCTAATTCAACCGTCGGTGTGATATCCCATATCAACGAAGCTCTCAATAGCTCTTCTGACACACCGATGGGATTATCTTTCAGGGAGACTTCCTTCTTCGGTGAATGTCTACCAACACTGGATGATGTGCCAATGGACACACTCTTGACATCGATTTTGACCTCCATTGATTGGTAACACTTTGACCATCCGCATACTCCTTACTTATTACCCCGATGTCATCCCTCTCACTGATAGGCCAAAATGTTGTATATACAGGACATGACTTATTATCACCGGTTCTTTTTACCATTCCTACCAGTCAACTTTTGTATCCAACTCAATGTACATTCTCACATACATTCTCGAGATACATTTACGATATACATTTGCATTACACTATCAGTGAAATAAAATGAACCTTATGCCAATATATGTTGTCCACTTAGCCTTCCTCTATCGGTAAGACCACCCTCTATCGGCGAAACTTCTCCTTTGTGTGCCGATACACTTGGTCACCTCGACTACTCTTTGGGTAGACTACTACCTTCACCTAGAATATTAAATACTTTGCCGATAACCCCCAGTCTCGCCGATGATACTCCAACACTAGGCAAAACTTCACTTTGCCTAACTTTTGACTAAACCCTAGCACATAGAAATGCTAGGGCGCTTACTGTGCAATACCTTCGACCCGATTCTCTGCACTGTTAAATAGAACACAACACATGGGAACAAGAACAGAAAATAAAAACACATATGTACACAACGAAGCCATTCCACTGATTTCATAGAAATCCCACCAGTGGAATGCTTCATCGATTCATACTTCGACAACTTGCAGAACAAAAATGACTACGTTACAGGAAAGGGAAATATACCAATACTTAACATATTTTTCACACCACGAACAAAACAGAGTTTTTGTTATTCTTTTTGCACAAAATTGAACATACGCAACTGAACTCAGAACCGAACCCACATGTTCAGTCTACTACCAATTTATCCCAATACAGTGGGAGCTCAACTGTTCATGATAGTTGGGGAAGGCCAACCGCTTCATATCCCTGAACTGCCCTTATTACAACTAAACACAAAAAACTAAAAAACAACAATTGGTTGGTTTGACCTTATGACAAACAAACAACAAAATAAGTTGAGTTGTTAGGTGCCCCTGCACCAATAACTCCCTTGCATTTACATGAATAAGTGAATAACACAAATACTGAGCTTCATCAATCAACACAAAAGAAGCATTCTTCATCACCTCATCCTAAGACACCATCACAAGAAGAGACATCATCAACAACATGTTACAACAAAGCTTTGACCAGGATACCTGATGAAGACACCAACAAGAAGCATTACCCCCACATGAAGATATCAATCAGCCTGTGAAATCCTTCATTTTCATAGGATGATTAATCATAATGCAATATATGACTATTCTATGTGACTTAACCTTGCCACACTAATCACAACCATCTCCATGAAGTCCTTAGTCCCAAGATGAATTCTTGTAAGCATAAAAAGAGAGATGAACATTCTTTGTGAAGTCCTAGAAGATCTAATGTATGACCAACTCCAAACACAAACACCATATCAAACTATCCTGATGACACACCAAAGTCCTGATGAGGAAATGAAGCATACTTGACATGATTTTGAACATCTTTCCTTGCACAAATGTCACCAAGAGCATCATGAGTATCCATCCTTTACCAAGAGCATATACCAACTGTTACATGAGTATCCATCCATTACCAAGAGTATATACCAATTGTTATGAGCCAATTGTTAAGGTACCATATATCCACATAAGAGAGATTGTGTATTTGACATCAAGGACAACAACTGAGAGGGAAACAAATTTAACCTTAATTTAGCATCTATCTCCCCTAATTTTCTTTTATGTCCATTTATCCCTATCCTAGCCTTCTTCTTTTTGCTGGTGCCAACATGGGCTTGGTGTTTAATGTATGTTCCTATATTTTGTATGTAAGTGTATATTTTAGTGTTAAACTAATGTCATGCTATCATTTTATGCCATTATTGGCCTTGTTGTACATACATGACAACAAGTCATGTGGATGTTACATTATGTGCTAATATCCACTTTAAACATTGTATTTGTACATTAGTTGTTTCTTACCAAATCTACCATTTTTCTATACTTGAACATGCAAGTGTAACTACTATCCAATCCATTTGTCCAATCTTGATAGATGTGAGACCTACCTTTTTCATTTCTGTTCATGTGACTATTTACCTTACTATTGTTGATACTTTTATACTTGTGGGACTGTTGATCCTGAATTCCTGAACTATTAGACTTTATTATGTTAAAGGAAAACTAATTGGGTGATGTTAGATAGATGCTTGTATTAAGAGAAAACAAATTGGGTGATGTTAGATAGATGTTTATATTATAGGAAAACTAATTGGGTGATGTTAGTTAGAAAATTGTAATGTGATTTCCTTTATGCTTAAGAGAACTTGTGATATCTTATGCGAGTGCAAGTTTTTTTAATTTTCTTCGGCTATGTTATTGATATGTGGAATTAACTTTGCAATTGAGTGCGCAGGTATTTCTAACTAACCACAGATACTGGAGATCATCCCACACTTGATGTTGTAATCCCTTGTGAAGCCGATCTAGTTCTACAAGGAACCAAGATCAACTCTGTGTATGATGTAATGTTGTCATGTAAATTTGCATGAGGTTAATTGGGTTATGTCTACCCTCTTTTAATTTGAATTATGATATGTGTTGTAAGAATTGTCTTTGAATTACATTATTAAATTGTAAATTTTTAGAGACCCTTTTCTTGTGTTTTAACTTGACCCTGGGTGTTCTAACTAGGCAAAACCTAACCCTGGGTTATACCCCATGGGTCTAGGGTCCCTTTTGACTTGGGTAACCCTCGGTAAACCTCCATATGGTCAGCTTAACTTCACACTGAAGTTAAGTGACGAATTTGGAGGCATGGGAGGGATGGGATAAGTGGTACCAACACTCAAACCCATCCCTTTTCACTTCCCAAGGTTAGAGATGACTCCAAGACCCACCAATTGTGGAGGACTTGACTTCAAGTCTCTCTCACAATTGGTGAGAGTACCCATGGAGTTGTGTGATCCTTCATGAGAGGAAAGGGACACATGTGTCACCCTTTCCCTCTTTAACTCCCCTTTTCTCTCCCATGTGTTGGATAGAGGACATGTGGTAAGGGGTGAGGGAGACTTTGGGGATGGGTGAGTGACATGTGTCAACACCCATCCCTTGGGACACACTTGTTGTGGGAGGAAGAGTGAGGAGGTGACAAGTGTCACCTCCCCATTCCTCTAAGCTCATGGATTGGGCTTATTTTAATCCCACTTGGGATAAGGTGATGGGTTGTTGAATTTTTGAGATTTTAATCATTTTGAAATTGTTTTGGAAAAAAAGATAGAGGGAGTTTGGTGGCTTAGGTTGGAGGAGATTTTGGAGGAGCTCTACATCAACTTCTTCCATATTAGGGATTTAAAGGTTGGTTTCTCAAGGCTAAGGCCTTCCCCTTGTATTTTAGTTGCTTGCTTGATGCATATGTGTGTGTTTTTCTTCTTTGAGTGTTATTGTTATTGTGGGAAATTTTGGTGGGGTGTTGTAAGAGCCTCTCCCACTTGGGAGAGAATGCTCAACAAGTGTGGGGTAGGGGAGGAGTGATCCTCCTTGAGGTCATTACCTTGTTTTGGGATGTTGAAAGACTTGAGGGCATTTTATATGATTTAGAGCAATTTGTTATATGGCTTGAGAGCCAAAATATGAATACTTTTGGAAATTTTGCTAAACATGTTGGCTTGATGCCATAAGAGAAATTGTGTTGAGGTATTTTGGAGGAGTGGCACTCTAGAGTTGAGTGTGTCCACTCTCCTACCCGTTTGAAACTCACCTTAGTTGAGTTTGTGTGTTGTAAATATCCAAGAGAGTGATATTGTGTTTTGGGATGTTTGTTGTCTTGTTGTGAAGTGGATTTGAGTTCACTAGGTGTGTGAATGACCTCCCTAGCTCGGGGGTGACCCTCTTGCAAGGCTACGGTTGGGAGGGGAGCAAGATGTGTGGTGTTTCTTTCCCTTGTGTGATATGCAGGTTTCATGGAGCTTAGTGTGAAGTTGAAGAATTTACTTATCCTGGAAAATATTTTATTTTCCTTTACTCTTAAGGCTCTTGAGGAGAGCTTGGTCTTATTAAGAACTTCATCCTTGTTGATTTTCAAAGAGGAGAACCTCTCTCTCTCTCTCTCTCTCTCTCTCTCTCTCTTGTTGTAAAATTTTGTCTTCTAAAGTTGTGAGAAAACCTCTTTCATTGTATTGATAGTTTTAGTTTGGTAAATTAAATTTTACCATTTATGAAATGATGAAAGAAGGAAATTTGTTTTTTAAAAGGATAATGAGGCCGTCAAGCTACCACTATCGCTCAACACTTCTCCGTGGCCTCTTTCACTGCAGACCTCCCCTTGCCCTCTGTCACAAGTGTCCTCCACCAATCTCCACTCAGATCCTCCGCCCCCTCCACCTGTGACCTCCACTCATTGCCTCTGTTGCCCTATCAGTGTTGCCGCCCTCCATTGACCCTGCCCAATCAAAACAAAATATATGTTAGGGTTTTTCAATGTCATTCAAAATAAAATATGAAATAAATAATATTCATATGTATATAAAGAGAACCTAATGTTGTAAGTCAATAAAATATTAATATATATATATATATTATTTATTGATAATTTTGTAAAAGGAAGCCATTTAAAAAAAATAGGGTTTCAATATTGATAAAAAAAAAGTAAATACATGGTATTTATTAAAAAAATATATATATACTTTGCTCATAGTAAAATAACTGTATATATATAGAGAGAGAGAGAGAATGAATTATAAATTCACTATACTTATAAAAGAAAACTTAGTGATATAATACAATAAGCATATATGTGTGTGTGTGTGTGTGTGTGTTTATATCTCCATAAATAAATTAAGCCATCATATCCATTTCATATGTGGCCATATTAAACTCAACCTGTAATTTGAGAAAATGAGGAATTGAGAAAATGAGAGAAAAAAGAAGGAAAGGGAAAAGTGAAAACAAAGAGGAGAAAATGTATGACTTTTCTGAAATAGGGCTAAGGGTGCTAATTGAGATTTAATCATCCATCAATCATGATTGGGGGCGATTTAATTAACAAAATTAATTCATACGTGGAATTAAACCTAGAGAAAAAACCTAGTGGACTTCATCAAACGAAGTTAGTAAGTCCTATTTACGTGATCTGATCTACCAAGAAATTAGGAATAATGTAAAGGATGCAGTGATAACTCTGATTGATAGAGAACTGATCTTCTAAGAAATTAGGAATAATGTAAAGGATGCAGTGATAACTCTAATTGATAGAGAATTGATCTACCAAGAAATTAGGAATAATGTGAAGGATGCAGTGATAACTCTGATTGATAGAGAACTGATCTACCAAGAAATTAGGAATAATGTAAAGGATGCAGTGATAACTCTGATTGATAGAGAACGTGAAAGAGAACAAATTAAAATTAAATTTCAAAGAAACAGGAAGGAGAACAAATGTTCAGGCTTTGTTAAAAAAATTTAATTAACTTAATCAATTATGTTACCAATGTAATTCAGTGAGTTGTACGAAATTTATTAACCCTAACAGGAAACCTCGTGATCAAAATTAGTGTTAGTACAATAGATCCTACTCATGCCCGTGAGGCGTTATGCTTCCGAATTTTCCCAGAATTTAGGGTTTAGTAGGTTAGTAAGTTTAACCCTTGTAGCGATGTTAACTGCGTTGTGATGACCCCCTTGTTGGCCTTCTTGCGTTTTAGTATGCACATGTGTGCGTATTACCCCGCTGACAACTATATTGTTTACGCCTTAAGTGTACGCCACCGAGCACGCTTACATGTGTGAGGGGCTTTATAGGGAAGCATGGGAAAAATTTTAATATTCTATGTCATGACCACATGACAAATGTGGACATGACACGTGTGATGCGTGTCATGACCGCATGGGAAATGTGGGCATGACATTTGGTATCAGAGCCCAAGTTTAAACACTGGGCATATTTGGGCACGTTATTTATTCTGCAACTTTGATTAATTAGTGCCTACCTTATTTTGTAGGATGCCTCCCTGACGTGTTCGATGAGCATGATCGCGCAACATGACATCCATTGAGGTGCACAGTGATTCCTTCGCAGAGGGATAGGCACCCGTAGTCATAGCAGATCGGCTAGTACCACAAGCACCACTAGTACTAGACATAGGTCCTTAGATTTTACAAACATTGTAGGCCATGTTAGAGAGGTTACCACCAGCTATTCCAGAGCCACGTGATGAGACTCGCGTCGATCCACAAGAGGAGCCACATAAGGAGCTGCCTGCTGACTTGCGTGCTGAGCCACATGTGGAGTCCCATGTTGATCCGCAAGAGGTGGCACATATGGAGCCTTTTGTAGAGATACCTGATACTACAGTGGAGGAGGTAGGGTCAGCCTACCAAGCATGGAGTAGGAGTCCTCTGAGACTTTCAATATGAGATGAGACCATGAGAGTAGAGCAGATACATCATGGACCATATGAGTATGGGTTGGATGAGATGGTTATAGGACTTAGAAATAGAGGAGACCCCATCAGAGACCTTCTTAGGCTCAATCCACCTACCTTCGCAGGAGCTACAAAGGAAGCTGTGGCTGAGGCTTGACTTATCAGTCTAGATAGGTGCTTTGTGTTGCGACCTTATGGGAGCAACACGAAAGCACGAGTGGTAGTACACCTTCTGAGAGATGCAACAACTACCTGGTGGCGCACTGAGGAGTGCAAGCACCAATTATCCCTAGATACACTCACATGGGACATATTCATAGAGCGCTTCAATGGGTGATATTTGTCAGATCATTACAGATAGCACCAGATAGATGAGTTCCCCAACTTACAGTAGAGAGGACTCACGATTGCTTAGTATGAGAGCCAGTTTATTGAACTTTCTTGTTATGCAGAATATCTCCATGATGAGAAACTCCCTGCATAAATTCATTAGAGGTCTGAATCATGGGATAGCAGGACCAGTGCGTATGGTAGACCCCCAGACTATGAGTGAGGTTGTCGAAAAGGCTTTTATTATAGAGGAGATTCAGGGGCGAGGGCAAAATTCACGCCCACAGTTTCAGGACTGTAATCACTAGCAGCAGCAGAACTTTTGAAGACCACAATCTACACCATAGAGAGGAGGATTCAATTATTCATCTTTACCTCTAGGCCTCCACAATAGTAGTAGTAACAACATCAGCAGAGGTCTAGACCCCAGTAGAGGGTTTAGGGAGGACAGAACTATGGTTGGCAGCAACAGGGCCCGTGTAGAGATCAGAGACAGTAGGGATCATTTGCAAGACCTGCAAGGTCTCAGCAGTCTTACAGAGGTTCATAGGGGTCCACTCGATGGACTGGATAGCAACAGTCAGGTAGGACTCAGTCAGGATAGTTACAGGCTAGGGGCTCGTGTTATGTATGTGGTGGGGCAGGACATATGGCCAGAGAGTGTCCACAGGGATTTATAGCAGGGGGATAGCCCCGTTTAGGAGGATCTGAGTAGACTGTAGGTGATGTGGGCAAGTCCCACCGCATGTTTGCAGCGGTTGACAACTGTCAGGCCAACTTCTAGGCCTTAGTTATTGAGACAGCAGGTATGATTAGGGATTTCCCCATCTCTATTCTTTTTGACTCTGGAGCTACTAACTCTTTTCTGTCTACATCGTTAGTCAAACGTTGCAGGCTGGTGGCTTCTAGGTAGGATATTAGGTGGTAGGTTGAGTTAGCCTCTGGGGCCAGGATATCAGTAGATACCTTGGTTAGAGATTGCGAGATCTCCTTGGGTTCCTTCACTACATCATGTGACCTTAGGGTTATGCCATTAGGATCCTACGGTGTAGTTCTGGGTATGGACTGGCTTGCAATTCATAGAGCCAAGCTAAATTGTCACTAGAGGACAATTAGCTGCTTAGATGATCATGGCTCACCGGTTGAGATAGTGGGTATTCAGAAGCCCACGGCTGTTCGTATGATATCCACTCAGCAGCTTAAGCACTGCATGTGGAAGGGTTGTAAGATGTTTTCTATCATGGTCAGTGACAGATCAGAGGATGAGCCTGAGGCTACTTTAGATGATCACCCTATCCTAAGAGACTTTGCCAATGTATTTCCACCAGAATTACTAGGTATGCCTCCACATAGAGAGGTAGATTTCCACATCGATCTAGTGCTAGGTGCAGAGCCAGTGTCTCGTGCACCCTACAGGATGACTACACATGAGCTTACAAAACTTAAACTGTAGTTAGAGGAGTTAGTTGAGAAGGGGCACATCCAACCTAGTGTTTCACCATGGGGTGCACCAGTTATCTTCGTGAAGAAGAAGGATGGGTCTCTTCAATTATGCATGGATTATAGGCAGTTGAACAAGGTGACGGTGAAGAACCGTTATCCTCTTCCTAGGATTGATGACCTCTTTGATCAGATGCAAGAAGCCAGAGTGTTCTCAAAAATTGATCTAAAATCTGGGTATCACCAATTGTGCATCACAGAGGCAGACATTCATAAGATTGCTTTTCAAACTAGATATGGCCATTATGGGTTTATAGTGGTACCCTTCAGTTTGACGAACGCCCTTGCAGTGTTCATGAGTCTCATGAATGGGGTGTTCCGCACTTACTTGGATCGGTTCATGATCATATTTCTTGACGATGTTTTGATCTATTCGTGGACCGAGGAGGAACATGTGGGTCATTTGTGTCAGGTGTTGCAGTGCTTACAAGAGCAGTGGTTTTATGGCAACATGGCGAAGTGTGCTTTCTTCAGGATAGAGGCAAAATATTTGGGGCACATCTTATTAGGTGATGGCATCTCCGTAGATCCATCAAAGATTAGAGTGATTTAGGACTGGCTAGCACCCACTAGTGTGACTAAGGTCAGGAGCTTTATGGGATTAGCTGGTTATTACCGTAGATTTGTTGAGGGCTTTTCTAGATTAGTGCATCCCATCACTTCCCTTCAGTAGAAAGGGAAAGGTTTCACATGGACCGAGTAGTGTGAGAGGGCCTTTGGGGTCCTCAAGGAGTATCTTACCAGCGCTCCCATTTTAGCGGTTCTAGATCCTGCAGAAGATTTTGTTGTATGCACAGATGCATCACTAGAGGGTTTGGGAGTCGTGCTTATGCAGGGTGGTAGAGTGATTGTGTATGAATCGCGTAAGCTCAAGACACATGAGCTAAACTACCCTACTCACGATTTAGAGCTCACAGCAGTTATTCATACTCTTGTTCGTTGGAGACACTTCCTTTTAGGTCGACGCTTTGAGCTCCATTCGGATCACCATAGCTTATAGTACATATTCACACAGCTAAATTTGAATGCCTGCCAACGGCGTTGGATGGAGTTGTTATGCGAGTACAGCTTTGATGTCCACTACATCAAAGGGAAGGAGAACGTGGTCGTTGATGCCTTGAGTTGAAGGCGCCACGAGATCCTGACCTTGACATTAAGGGTGGACTTGAGAGAGTGCATCTTATAGCATCTACCTGAGGACGTGTGGTTTCTTGAGGTACAGCAAGAAATCCAAAAATAGAGGGCCCTTAAGGGTAGGTTCACAAGATATTCCCTTGAGCTTGATGGTTTGCTTAGACATCGGCAGCACATCTATGTACCCCATGCGGGTAATCTACGTGCAGTGATTCTCTCAAAGGCTCATAGGGCACCTTATGCAACACACCTAGGAGTGAAGAAGATGCATGCTGATTTACGACAGTTATATCATTGGGCTGGGATGAGACGAGACATTGCAGAATATGTTGCTCATTGCCTTGAGTGCCAGAGGGTCAAGGCTGAGCATCAGCATCTAGCAGGACTGTTGTACCCTCACAAGATACTTGAGTGGAAATGGAACACCATTTCCATGGATTTTATTGTTGGTCTACCTATGTCATCACGTCGCCATGATGCCATCATGGTGACAGTTGACAAGTTGACCAAGGTGGTGCATTTCTCACCTGTACGCATGATGTACAATGCACCATCTATGGCGAGAGTGTTTTTAGATCAAATTATCAGACTTCATGGATTACCTTGCCGCATCATTTCTGACAGAGACTTAGTTTTCACTTCAGCTTTTTGAGAGCCTTACAGCAGGCGTTGGGCACTCAGCTCAACTTCAGTTCAGCTTACCATTCAGAGAACGATAGATAGATAGAGAGAGTTAATTAGGTGTTGGAAGATATGCTTCATATGTATGTTATGGACCATCAGTCTAGATGGGAGGAGCATCTGTATCTGGTTGAGTTTGCATACAATAATGGGCATCACAGCTTGTTGGGTATGCCTCCTTTCCAGGCTTTATATGGCAGACCATGCAGGACACCATTGAGTTGGGACAGGATAGAGGAAAGGGTCACCATTGGTCTAGAGATAGTTCAAGATATGGAGCAGCAAGTTACACTGATTAGACAGAGACTTCAGGAGGCACAGGATAGATAGAAGAAATGTGCCGATGCTAAGAGAACTGATTGGAGCTTCTCACTAGGTGACAAGGAATTTTTGAGAGTGTGACCGCACAAGACTCCAATCCATTACGGAAAGGGCTCTAAGCTCGTACCTTGATTTGTAGGACCTTTCAAGATCTTAGAACAGATAGGACCTGTAGCCTATTGTCTAGCCTTGCCACCTATCCTGTCATGTATCCATGATGTCTTTCATGTTTCAATTTTACGTCGTTACATCTCTGACTTATCTCGCGTATTGGATTGGAGTGCTCTTTAGGTAGAGGCAGATAGACAGATGGCTTTGGAGCCAATTTGCATATTGGCTCGTCGGACGCTAGGCCTTTGAGGTCGAGAGTTGGACCAGGTTAGGGTCCAGTGGGATATGTATGACGAGGTCACTACGACATGGGAGGATGCAACGAGATTGAGGACTCTTTATCCTCACTTCTTTGATAACTTCTAGGAGGAAGTACAGTATTAGGGGGGAGGATGTGAGGCCTACCTTTTTCATTTCCATTCATGTGACTATTTACCTTACTATTGCTGATACTTTTATACTTGTGGGACTGTTGATCCCGGATTCCTAAACTATTAGACTTTATTATGTTAAAGGAAAACTAATTGGGTGATGTTAGATAGATGCTTGTATTAAGAGAAAACAAATTGGGTGATGTTAGATAGATGCTTGTATTAAGAGAAAACAAATTGGGTGATGTTAGATAGATGTTTATATTATAGGAAAACTAATTTGGTGATGTTAGTTAGAAAATTGTAATGTGATTTCCTTTATGCTTAAGAGAACTTGTGATATCTTATGCGAGTGCAAGTTTTTTTAATTTGCTTCAGCTATGTTATTGATATGTGGAATTAACTTTGCAATTGAGTGTGCAAGTATTTCTAACCAACCATAGATACTGGAGATCATCCCACACTTGATGTTGTAATCCCTTGTGAAGCCGATCTAGTTCCATGAGGAACCAAGATCAACTTTGTGTATGATGTAGTGTTGTAATGTTAATTTGCATGAGGTTAATTGGGTTAAGTCTACCCTCTTTTAATTTGAATTATGATATGTGTTGTAAGAATTGTCTTTGAATTACATTTTTAAATTTTAAATTTTAAATTTTTGGAGACCCTTTCTTGTCTTTTAACTTGACCCCGATGTTCTACCTAGGCAAAACTTGACCTTGGGTTACACCCCATGGGTCTAGGGTCCCTTTTGACTTGGGTAACCCTCGGTAAACCTCCATATGGTCACCTTAACTTCACACTAAAGTTAAGTGACAAATTTGGAGGCATGGGAGGGATAGGATGAGTGGTACCAACACTCAAACCCATCCCTTTTCACTTCCCAAGGTTAGAGATGACTCCAAGACCCACCACTTGTGGAGGACTTGACTTCAACTCCCTCTCACAATTGGTGAGAGTACCCATGGAGTTGTGTGGTCCTTCATGAGAGGAAAGGAAGGGGACACATGTGTCACCCTTTCCCTCTTTAACTCCCCTTTTCTCTCCCATGTGTTGGAGAGAGGACATGTGGTAAGGGGTGAGGGAGACTTTGGAGATTGGTGAGTGACATGTGTCAACACCCATCCCTTGGGACACACTTGTTGTGGGAGGAAGAGTGAGGAGATGACAAGTGTCACCTCCCCATTCCTCTAAGCTCATGGATTGGGCTTATTTTAATCCCACTTGGGATAAGGTGAGGGGTTGTTGAATTTTTGAGATTTTAATCATTTTGAAATTATTTTGGAAAAAAAGATAGAGGGAGTTTGGTGGCTTAGGTTGGAGGAGATTTTGGAGGAGCTCTACGTTAACTTCTTCCATATTAGGGATTTAAAGGTTGGTTTCTCAAGGCTAAGGCCTTCCCCTTGTATTTTAGTTGCTTGCTTGATGCATATGTGTGTGTTTTTCTTCTTTGAGTGTTATTGTTATTGTGGGGAATTTTGGTGGGGTGTTGTAAGAGCCTCTCCCACTTGGGAGAGAATGCTCAACAAGTGTGGGGTAGGGGAGAAGGATCCTCCTCGAGGTCATTACCTTGTTTTGGGATGTTGAAAGCCTTGAGGGCATTTTATGTGATTTAGAGCAATTTGTTATATGGCTTGAGAGCCAAAATATGAATACTTTTGGAAATTTTGCTAAACATGTTGGCTTGATGCCATAAGAGAAATTGTGTTGAGGTATTTTGGAGGAGTGGCACTCTAGAGTTGAGTGTGTCCACTCTCCTACCCCTTTGAAACTCATCTTAGTTGAGTTTGTGTGTTGTAAATATCCAAGGGAGTGATATTATGTTTTGGGATGTTTGTTGTCTTGTTGTGAAGTGGATTTGAGTTCCCTAGGTGTGTGGATGACCTCCTTAGCTTGGGGGTGACCCTCTTGCAGGTCTATGGTTGGGAGGAGAGCAAGATGTGTGGTGTTTCTTTCCCTTGTGTGATATGCAAGTTTCATGGAGCTTAGTGTGAAGTTGAATAATTTACTTGTCTTAGAAAATATTTTATTTTCCTTTACTCTTAAGGCTCTTGAGGAGAGCTTGGTCTTATTAAGAACTTCATCCTTTGTGATTTTCAAAGAGGAGAACTTCTCTCTCTCTCTCTCTCTCTCTCTCTCTCTCTCTCTCTCTCTCTCTCTTTGTAAAATTTTATCTTCTAAAGTTGTGAGAAAACCTCTTTCATTGTATTGATAGTTTTAATTTGTTAAATTAAATTTTACCATTTATGAAATGATGAAGGAAGGAAATGTGTTTTTTAAAAGGATAATGATTTTGTATAATTCCTAATACTTCTATTAGCATAGTTGTGATTTAGTTGTTGTGGTCAATAAAGAAAGTTATAATTTGTTGATTTGAATTTTATCATTTAAGTTAAGAGGAATGAAGAAAATTGTTTTATAAACCAATTCTATTGTTGTAAATTTTAAATTTGCCAAATAGTAAAGTTGTGGGTTCAATTTTTAGTTAAACAAGAAAATTTGCAATTTAGTTCTATGAAAAAAAGAATTTGTTGTTGATATGAATTTGGAAGTGTTTATTTATTTGCAATGTTCATCCCTTAAAAATACAAATGTTTATAACATTCCAATGAAATTATTTTAAAATGAGTTATTGCCTTGAAGTAGAATTGATTTTAAAAAAAAAAAAGATTTATTTATCCATGTGATATGGTTAAAAAAAGAAATTTTAATTTTATCTTAGAGGTGCATTTGAAAACATATATATAATGAAAATCAAATATATACTGATTTCTTTATTCTGCCTTACAAAATTAATTGATAGTAGTATATATATATATATTCTGTATTTATACAGTTATTTGTTTTATTAATGAAACTGTGAATTGTGTTAAGATGAGATATTGCTGTGTATATAAATATATGTATATATATATATATATTTTTAGATTTTAATAAATGAAATTTAATGAGGAATTAAATTTACATATCGCAGTTCGGGAAATTTAAACACTATCAAAAAAAATTGAAAGTGGTTAGGGGGGTTCGAACCCCCCCACTGCCGCTGATATTTATAATGGGTGTGGGGAGGGGGCGGAGTCCCCACCCACACCCCATGTTACCCCCTTTAACCCCAGTGGCCCTTAATTCCCCTGCGCCTAGCGAATCCTCCCTGCGGATAACCTAGATACCACCGCCGAGCTACCACAGCCGCCCGACACTTCTCCACGGCCTCTTTCACTGTAAACCTCCCCTTGCCCTCTGTTGCCGGTGTCCTTCACCCATCTCTACGCCCACCTCCACTCAGAACCTCCGGTCCCTCCACCTGCGACCTCTACTTAGTGCCTCCGTCACCCTATCAGCGCCACCGCCCTCCATTGACCCTGTCCAATCAAAACAAAATATATGTTATGGTTTTTCAATGTCATTTAAAAGAAAATATGAAATAAACAATATTCATATGTATATAAAGAAAACCTAATAACGTAACTCAATTAAATATATATATATATATTATTTATTGATAATTTTGTAAAAGGAAGCCATTTAAAAAAAATAGGGTTTCAATATTGATAAAAAAAAATGTAAATACATGGTATTTATTAAAAAAAAAAATACTTTGCTCATAGTAAAATGTATATATATAGAGAGAATGAATTATAAATTCACTATACTTATAAAAGAAAACTTAGTGATATAATACAATAAGCATATATATATCTATATATATATATATATGTGTGTGTGTGTGTGTGTGTATGTATGTGTGTGTGTGTGTATTTATATCTTCATAAATAAATTAAGGCATCATATGCATTTCATATGTGGCCATATTAAACTCAACCTGTAATTTGAGAAAATAACGAATTGAGAAAATGAGAGAAAAAGGAAGGAAAGGGAAAAGTGAAAACAAAGAGGAGAAAATGTATGACTTTTCTGGAATAGGGCTAAGGGTGCTAATTGAGATTTAATAATCCTTCAATCATGATTGGGGGTGATTTAATTAACAAAATTAATTCATACGTGGAATTAAACCTAGAGCGGAAACCTAGTGGACTTCATCAAATGAAGTTAGTAAGTCTTGTTTATGTGATCTGATCTACCAAGAAATTAGGAATAATGTAAAGGATGCAGTGATAACTCTGATTGATAGAGAATTGATCTACCAAGAAATTAGGAACAATGTAAAGGATGCAGTGATAACTCTGATTGATAGAGAATTGATCTACCAAGAAATTAGGAATAATGTGAAGGATGCAATGATAACTCTGATTGATAGAGAACTGATTTGCCAAGAAATTAGGAATAATGTAAAGGATGCAGTGATAACTCTAATTGATAGAGAACGTGAAAGAGAACAAATTAAAATTAAATTTCAGAGAAACGGGAAGGAGAACAAATGTTCGGGCTTTGTTGAAAAATGTTCAATTAACTTAATCAACTATGTTACCAATGTAATTCGGTGAGTTGTAAGAAATTCATTAACCCTAACAGGAAACCTCGTGATCAAAATTAGTGTTAGTACAATAGATCCTACTCACGCTTGTGAGGCGTTATACTGCCGAATTTTCCTAGAATTTAGGGTTTAGTAGGTTCGTAAGTTTAACCCTTGTAGTGACTTTAACCGCGTCGCGATGATCCCCTTGTTGGCCTTCTTGTGTTTTAGTATGCACACATGTGTGTATTACCCCGCTGACAACTATATTGTTTATGCCTTAAGCATACACCACTGAGCACGCTTACGCGTGTGAGGGGGTTTCTAGGGAAGCGTGGGAAATTTTTTGATATTCCGTGTCATGACCACATGACAAATGTGGACATGACATGTGTGATGTGTGTCATGACCGCATGGGAAATGTGGGCATGACAATAGTTAGGTCAACCATGCATGCCTCTTCAAATTCACTACAAGATGATTTTTTAATCAGTCTCACTATCTTTTTGCATGAACATTGCTTTTAAGGTTTCTACAACACTCTACAACATTTTTCCAACATTCTTGAGCACTTGAACAACATCCTTGTGATTCTAACATTGTCTTTTGTGAGTTCGTATGGCCATTGATAATATACATTATGATTGCAATCATTGTTACCTCCATTCTTCATGATTTAGGTGACATTGTTCAAGTTATTATTGTTCAACAAATAACAATGATAAAGGAGATTATTTGCAAAGGGTTTTCAATTGTGACAATGTTAACCATTTGTAAATAGTGAAGAAAATTTTAACTAGGGAGGAGACCTTGGCTAATATAGGTTGCTTTCAGTCATGTGTGATGATTTTATTATATTTTTAGAAGAAATTGTCTAAGATAGTAGTGAATGAGAAAATTACGGCTTGTTTGTTGGATCTTTTGGTTAAGGTTAAACATGAGGAAGATGTAAAGGGTGGAGATATTTTTGTAGGTGAGGCACTATATGTGTTATAAATGATATCAACCCATAGGCATTTAGATTTAAGCTCCCATAATGTAGCTACAATAGGAAGTGCATGAGCTAAGGGTGGAAACTAAAACTTTGGAGCAGTTCTATCAGGACCTTAGAATAGAAATACATCATATGATGTTAACATTTCACAATGGCACTTTGGAACTATTGAGTGTGTGTACGATGCCTCTATTAAAGAATGGTCTACTAACCAATATTTTGTAAAGGACAAAGACTTTTAGAGGCATCAAGGTGCATCATTATTGGAGGTGGTTCCTATGTCTAGAAATGGGGTTTATAGACATGTATCTCAGCAATGAAAATTTGCTCCTCTAGGTAGTTGTAGTGCCAAAGATTCTTATTAGATGTAGTGTTTGGTGTTATGTTCTATAGCTATTTGTTTTGTGGTAGACAAGTATATTTTATTTGTTTTTCCTTTTGGGTTTGCGATGGTTTTGGTTTGATTTTACCTAGTGGGCATTTTTGGTATTTTTTTTTTTAGTATGCTACTAGTGGTATTTGTATCAAGTTGGTTATGTATCTTTTCTATTATTCTATATGGTTGTAATGCTATTATTGATGGATGGATTTATATTATAGTTGGGATAGGGCCCCTTATATAGATCCCTAATATATATATTTTTAAATATTAACAAAAAATAATTAATAACTATTAAATGGTATTAAGTTACAAAACTATAAATATTAATAATTTATCAAAAAATTAGTGAATATTAGAATGTGTATAAATATTTATATAATATTATTGTATGAGAATGGATATTAGAGAACCAAGTTTTAAGATAAAAGATAAAACACAATAATTCTATTATTATACTAGAGATAATAATAATATTTTACTAATTACTCTACATATCATAATACAAATTAAACAAATTCTAACACAAAAATAGAAGACACATAGAAGGCCAACCATAACAAATAAAAGAAAGGAAGGTTCAAAAACATAGATGGGATAGGTACAAAACATTAGAACACATAACTCCTAAAATATCAAGGGAAGGAAGGAAGGGAGAGAAATGGAGAATGGAAGGGAAGAACACAACAAAAGAAGAAGGGGTCATCAAGAAGGAGAGGAAGGGTGGTTTTTGAGGTTATTGGCACCTTGAGAGATCTATTTCCTCTCTATATCCCCATTCTCACACACTAGGGTGTTGATCCCAATATACTAGGGATTTAATTTCATATATTATTATTATATTGCTATTTTTAAATTCTAGTTATGCATAGGGTTTAAGATCACAAACTATTAAATTTATCCTTATTTCATTTATGGTCCATGCAGGTTGAAAGACCAAATAAATGGGCTTGACAATTTCTAGCAAGATCTTAAGTAGCCCTAACCTTCTCCTCTATCTTAGAATAGGTATTTGGAGTCTTTTAGACACGTGTAGATTTGCTATCTCTTCTCCTTTCTCCTTATTATTTGCCATTTTATTTAAGGATTTGACAAAATAGAGTAGTTTCTAATATTCTACATGTTCTAGTCTATTTATAGAGTACCCTACTATGTGTTTTCACTTTCTAGTGTACATATTGTATGGTTTCTAGAAACAAACTTTATTTCTCTACTAACTGGGGATGACATCACATAGATTAGATGACAATGTAGTGAACTATTGTCCTAGCTAGTGAGCTTCTCCAATTGATTATAGGTTCCCTCTTATTCTGATATTCATTTTCAATTTTCATAGTTTTATTTCTAGTTATTTACAATTTTCATTCCTATCTCTCCTTTATTGTTTGAAAATAGGGGAGAAAATATAGATAAGACTAAAGTAGCTTATTGTTCTTTATCTTAAAAAAAAGTTAAAAAAAAAACATTTCATTGCTCTTATCTAATGTAAATTAGATTAGTTGAACACCTTAACACATCTAGGTAGGACATTCAACTTTTCTATTTTACATTTTGGTGAACTTTCTCAGTTAGATCGCTAAATTCACCTCTTCTATCAAATTTTGTTACTATTTTGTTCCACATATTGTAGACACTCATACTTCCTCCATTTTATGAGTTTCACTACATAGTCACTTTTCTCTAGTTGCATTTTTCAAAGAAGTGAGTGAATTTCTTCTCACTATTCTACCACTCCTATTCCTTCCACTATTGAATTATCTAGTTATCACTATGATAGGACTCCATAATGCTTCCCCCTTTGCCTTCTTCTCCCATTGTTTAATTTCATGGTCTTGAGAGAGGCTTCAACCATGAAGCCACTCTTTGTATGGGTCAGAAGGAAACAATCTATCATATTGATCAACACTTGGCTATATATTTCAAAATAATATTTTTGTTGATCAAGGTATTTGTCCAACCACTATCCCTATTTTTAAGGCTATGCATACAATGCTTTGTCATCATCTTGAAGGTCTAGATTTCTTATATGGAGTGGGACTTATCTGTTGGTTTTTTCCTAGACCGGATTCTTTTTCCCAGTTATCCCTACAAGGTAGCCATCAATGATCAATAGGATCTCTGGGCCAGGGGCCAACAGTGTAGGAGATAGACTCTATAGATATCTCCTTTTCTTCTTTAGGCTCTGCAAAACCTAGAGGGGTATTCCCTATTCAACATCCATAAGATATGCTTGTGAACTGGGGGATGTTGACACAAAGTAGATAAATCCTCCTTTATGTAGACCAAAACTATGAGATAAGTGCAAAGGGGCTAGCTTTGGACCTATGTTCAGTTGTGAGATAGAGGATTTTGATCCTAAAACAACTTCTAAAGTCCTAATGGTTTGGTTTTCAAGTTTTGAATTTGATTTTGTATTTGGATGCAAAACTAGGACCTGGGGTGTAACCTCAATACAAGACTAGACTGGTGCCTATTCAGGGCTCAGAGTCAGTAGACATACACATGTGAATGGTCAACATAAACATATACCAAAGACTGGATTTCAAGGGGGTTTGTTTAGCACCTGCCTTACAGATACTTCCCAAGATTGAGTATTCAGTTATCTCTACTTACAAACATGCTTAATGCAGTATATTCCTCCCAACACCTAATCTAAAACATTTAATCTACTCCTTGAGCAGAAGTAAGAAATCAAGCATTCAATACAGTAAACCCATATTCTAGAACCATAAACACCCCTTAGATGCTTAGATTCAGAAGAAGAACACACTCAATTTGGAGATAGATAAAAAAATACATGCAATACAACATTACTCATTTAAATCAACATGAAACCAGTAAATTTATGTATGAGACATACAACATGAGACTCATAAATTCACAAGACATCCATAATAGGGCCACCAATGAAGATGTATCTTATCACAGCACCAAAATTTGTCCAGCTTTCAACAACAACAAATGAGTAACACCATCTACTATATAGCAAGAAGGTATACTCAACAGTAATCACATGACAATTCAAAAATTTGCCAGATACAATGCATCATGAGAAATGGCACTCAAACATTGAATGTAGCGGGTGGGAGAGGAGGTAGGGAGTGGTTGGACTAGAGCCCTGCGCCGCCGCCTGGGGATTCACATCTTCAATCGGGTGGTTGATCTATCCATGCCTTTTCCCATGCCCTGTAACATCCACCATTAAGGGCATACCAACCCACGGCCTTGGGAAATGCAGTAGACATTGTACCTTAGAAATTTTCCCACTAAGAAATATCACCCTAATTTTTCAAATCATGTGGGAACTAATTATCCCACATTCACCCCACGGCGACCTCCTCAATACTTTATAAGCAAAGTCATGAGCACATATGATGTCGTGTAATTTTACCTTGCGTGACCAACGAACCATCATCTAAGACCCCATCATCATGACCCATGCCAATGATGAACCTCCTGCATGATATCATGATATGCAATATCACCCTGATATTTCACATCACCCTAATATTCAAAATCAACCTGATGATCACCCTCATCGGTGCAACCTGATGCATCGGAGAAGAGATCCTCCTCATCATATTCAAACCAAATACCTCACTGATGATCTTTCCATACTTGCTCATGTCCTCATAGGCGATTGGCGGGACCCTCATCATATCTGCTGCTAATAATTGTCATGCCGAAGACCACATGATGCATCCCACCAGATCCTAATGATTTCACCATCATATTGCAATATCAGGGGGATCCTCGTAGGGTGACCGATATTAGAAATATGACCCCCTCACAGAATATCAGGGCAATGGACAAGTAGATATCACCCCCATATAAAACTGACGTCCGCAACATCGGGGTGATAAAACAGCGTCAGGGTGATCTTGACTAAGATCACTTGATATTAGAATATGACCCCCCCTTTCGGAATATCGGGTCATATTGAAACCTTGCAGCAACATCAGGGTGATCTTGACTAAGATCACCTGATATTCAAAATATCACCGCTTGGGCCGAAAATCAGGTCATACATGAAATGTGACCCTCCCCGCAAGAATATCAGGCTAGATAGAAACCTTTGCCTAAACACAATTTTTGCCTGAAACCTTGAATTCATGTGTAGGCACCAACTGTTGATAACTGAGAGGGGGGGGGGGTGAATCAGTTATCCTAATTATTTCCCTTATTGAACTTTTCTTTTAATTGAAGCAGCATAAAATCAAACACAAAATATTAACCATGAAATAAGAAACACATGACACAGTATTTTTGACGTGGAAACCCTGTTAAGGGAGAAAACCACGGGGTGATTAACCCAAGAATTATTCTCTGTTAGAAGAATAGAAAATTACAAAAATGGCACTTGCCAATTAGGGCTCACTGCCCGAGCACACTGCTCACAAGAGGCCCACTGCCTACAAGAAGACACACTGTCTACAAAGTGATGATAATCACAGTCTTGAACTGATTGGGAGCATCTGCATATGCTGGAGTTCAGTTCCGGTTAGGCTCAGTACACTGATCTGCTGCACTTCATCTTTCCTCTGTTCTTTGTTCTGCTATCTTTCACATACCGGATCCTTTTTGCTACCTCTGCTCTTTCTCTAGACTTATTCGCATATCACTCCACACTTACACACACTTCACAACTAAATCCATCCTCTATATATATCCGCACAAGTAATTTCATCACCTTTCTAGTCGGCATCCAGAACAGTCTAGTTTCTTACAAACTCTCATTCTGTCGGCTGAATCCTTCCTCACCAAGCAATGCGGATCAAGCATATACTTGTAGATATCATTAATCATGTCGGCCAAACATGATTCATGCCTTCACAACCTCTGTCATCAACAGTAACCCATCCGGAAAGTAGTCTGATACTCTGCCAGTCAGTTCTTTCTCTGTTTTCACTGTCTCTCAGGAATCCGGTACTCAACCATTCATATCTTTTTCCTTGTCCATCACCGGAGGCTAAATCCTTGGAATATACCACTCAAGGTAGTCCTCTTGACTTCCCCAAATCCGCACTGCACCAAGACACTTCCTCTGAGAGGTCCGGACCAATCTGTCGAACCTTGCCACATGCTCTGTTCTTCTTCACCGGACCACAACATTCTTTATTCTGACTTCCGGTAGAGACATATCATGTCTTGCGGATATGTGGGATGACCTTTGTTGCCATCAATGACAACAACCATGAATCCATATAGTGTCTCTTGCCAACAATCTCCCCCTTTGGCATTGATGGCAACACTTAGTGAAAAATGACTAAGTGTTTTCACTATGCTCCCCCTTTGCTGATGCTCTGTCTTTATATACAATTTCCGGAACTCCCCCTTAGTTGGATTCCTCATTTTTCACTGCTCCTCACTCCCCCTTTGACATCAATGGCAAAGGGTAGGGTCCGCATATCAAAATTTTCAAAAATTTCTTATACTTAGCCGCATATTTACATACTCACATATATTGAAGAATGTCTGCAAAGGATGTCTGTAATTGAATCATTTCGGTAGCCCAACTTTGCTTCATTCTGTCCAAAATTGAAATGTGACCACTTAACAAAAATGCAAACGCTTCTGCCTGCTTGAGATCTGTCGGATCTTTTGTTTGGGCGGTGGTCCTAGCATCACTGATGGCCTCATGCATGGTTTCCAACTTAGGGATTATAATCCTTCTAAGTTCTCCCATCCGGTTGGTGATGTTCTTCCTTTCCTTCTCAAGATTCTTTATTTTGTTCAAGACTGCAATAGTCTGACATTCTTGATTTATTATAGAGGAAGAGAGAGGATCAAAACTTTGAGATAAGCTTTGTAGCTTATCCTGTTCCTCTTTTATTTTCTTGTCAAATGCTGCTGTTGCCTTTGACCAGGATATACAAAATTTGTAGATATCACCGCCATCCTTAAGAGCATTCTCTAAGCTCTTTATTCCAATGCTTACAATCTTTTTGTCTTTAGAGATTAATTCTAATATTTCTGAAAATCTCTTATCCAAAAATTCCTTCCGGACCTTTTCTTCAGCTGATTTTTCTAAAGAATCAAAATGTGTATCAACACTGCTGACTAAGGTTTTTAGATTACCGGAAGTGGAGGCTGTCGGATCTATTTGGATTGATGGCATGATCTTCACAAGTACTCCGGAAGCAGCCTCTATCAACTCACAGTCTTCCATATGAGACTTCAGGAGCTTTTCATTTGCCTTGGCATTTGCAAATGAAGCTATCTTCATTGTTTGTACCGGAGAGAGAGAGTCAAAATCAAATGGGCCTTTTAGAAGCTCCGGTTCATCAATCTCTAGAGTTTCTTTGCTCAAAAATTGTTGAACAGTTTGTGCAGTGTCTCTTGCCGGAGACAGATGTTTCTTCTCTTCTGCAGTCTTAGAACTGTCAACCTCTTTGTCCTTCACCACTGCTTCCTTCTCCTGTAATTGCTCTTCTTCTTTGGATCCGGAGACTGTAGGGGAAACCGGAGGAGAGATGCTAACTTGTTCATGGGCCACTTCTTCTGGAGCAGAGGGTCCCAAGTCCTCACTTGTCTGTTCAGGGCTCACTTCTTCCGGAACAGAAGATTCCAGATCAACAGCTGTTTCTGCACCTAAGTCCTCTACAACAGGAAGATTGAACCTTTTGAAGGCCTTCTGGAGGATCTCTTCTGTTTCTTGAGCCACTTTGTCAGTCTCACCAAGCATGAGTTGATTCATCCTGGCTTTGCTTCTGAACTCATCTTTGCAGTCCTTGAAGATAATGTTCATTGTCTTGGGATCAATTTGAGGATATAGCTGAATAGCTATCTGCTCCCGGATCTCAAGATCTTTGGCATGAGCATTATTCTTTCTTACTTCCATTTCCTTCTCTAGGCTCTTAGGAATGAGAGATATGATCTCAATGAAAGCCTTATTGTATATGTTCAGATATTTAACTGTGGCTTCCTGCAGAGTCTTTTGGTCTGCCTCACTGAAGTCATCATAGGATTCAGTCATTGGTTGAAGGTTTCCATCCACCGTGACCGACTTGATTATGCTCTCTAGTGACAGAGTGGGCTTTTCAACAGTTACCTCTGCCATTTCCTCCTTGTCTTGGCCTGTGGAGGGCTTACCGGATCCTTTCTTTTTCTGTTTCTTTACTTCTCTTACTCCCTCATCTGATTCTGTTTCCTCTTCATCCTTTTGGCTTCCATAAGCCCTTGTGGCTTTTGCCTTTGATCTCTTACCGGATGCCTGGACTTCCGGTTTTGAACTTTTGGTTGAGGGAGGTGCAGATCTCTTTGTTGATCTGGTCCGGGTGGGAGCTCCAACCGGAGCACTTTCTTTGCTTTTCTCTTCTTCCTCGGCCTTCCTCCTCTTTTCCCGGCTGGCATCAAGTGCCTCCTTTGAGATACCTAGGCCTTGAGCAATGTGCTCTACTTCTTTTCTTACCTTTCTTTTAATCTCAAGTTCCCTGAGTTCTACATGTATTTTTACACTCAGCTCCTCAAAGGTTCCAAACCTTTCTGCCTTAGGATCTTTGGGCTGACTTAGCATGTGTTGAACATGCAGCTCCACTATCTGTTCATCAACTTCATACCCCATGGGCATGATCCAGACAGTCCTTGGCTCCACTGCCTCCATTAGGCACTGATCAGTGTCAACCATAAAGCACACTGAGTCCTTGTATTTCTCAATGAGAGATTGAGGAATTCTCTCTCTTGCTTGCATCATGCTCTGAAAGTTTTTGAAGTAACCCCATAGAGCTGAATTTCTCGCTTTTGCATCCCCAAGTCCATGCAAGTAGTCTCTTATCTGGACTGCAACAGGTTTGTCATTCTGCCATACCCATCCACTTGTTCCGGGTAGCTCATTCATGAAATAGAAGAATAGACATACAATAAGAGTACCATATTTAAAGGAATTCTTCTTATCCTTCTTGATTTTCTGTATGTTTTCCATTAATTGGCTTAGTAGTAGTTCGCAGAGATCATATTCTGCATTCTTTCTTAACATTTCATAAGCAGTGTATATTGCAGTTCCGGATACAGAATTCTCCCTGCTGGAGTGGTAGATCTTGTATCCTATTATCATTGATGCATATTTGATATCCGGATCGGAGATGTCTTCAATGGTCATTGCCCTTTTGTCAAATTTTGATCCGGTGGCCTCAGTTACAATGTTGTTCTTGACAGATTTGAGGATAGGTACTCCTCCGGAGGAGTATAGGCCAGTTACTGCTCTAATTGCCTCTTTTGTGATCTTGCAGGGTCTATCTAGCCATAGAAAGTTGTCATGCATCCTGCTCAGTACATACCGGACCCATTCATCCTCTTCAAAACAGGGGAAATGAATAAATTGCTCAAATTGTTTCTTCTGAATATCCTTATACTCTGGTTTGAGCTCAAAAGCATTGTCAATCAGCTGCTTGTGATAGAGGTCTCTTAATTTGAATTCCCCAAATTCCTCAATGTTTGCATGTATGTAAACCCTAATGTCTTCGGTGTGTAAAACTCCGTGAGGAACACTAGAGAAGGCTCCTAGTGGGTCAACCTCCAATGATTTGTAGGGATGTTTCTTGAATGAGGGGCGAGGTCTATCAGAGATCTTAACTATGTTTGGAGTAGCCATTCTTCAAAGATTTGCAGTGAGGTAATGAAAAAATGGAGAATACCTTATGCGCCTTCGGTTTGCACGGAGTGGTTGGATTGATTTCTTTATCCAATAGCTTCGGCAGGAGATCCTTGGTGTGCTTGAAGAACCTTGTTGCAGAGCTCCACTTTTCGCTTCTTCTCGAGTGCAGAATGAACAAATGACCTTTGAGAAATCCCTTAAATTGCTCCGCGAACCCTAATACCTGTCTGCAATAAATGCTTCACCTACATCATTCCGGTTTGCCTTGTCTGGATAGCTTGGAGTATCCCGGATTAGTCCTGATCTGTGGATATCATCCGGATCTTCAATCATGAATAAATCGAGGTGGCATATTACAAGATCATCTCAAACACTCTGTCCAATCCGCAGAACAAGATAGTGCATTTCCGGATCTTTCCAGACCTTTTTGTAATCCTTTATCATACCGGAGCATTTCCCTGAACAGGTCTTATTTGATCGATCATAGCTTCTTCATAACTCCATGCGGACCTCTGAAAACTTGACTGAAGTATCTCAAGACTCATATCTACAAACCCTTTGATCCGCATCTTGTGCCACATCCGGCACCACTTGTTTGGCTGGGGGAACAAGATTTTCTTTGAGTCTCCCCCTGAGCCAGAGCTCACTTTTAATTTCCGAAAGAAATATCAGCACCAGAGTCTGGTGCGGATCCAACCTCTACATTCTCTGAACTTTTCTTCACCCAAATCTTGCTCATCTGGTTCCTAACCTCATCCGCATTCATCTTTTGTTTACCCTTGTCTTGATTCTGATTATACACCGGACCTCTTTTGTCCTGATTCTTGTTTCTGCAGATTTTAGCATTATGACCGGACCTATTGCAGATTTGGTAAATAACATTTCTTTGCATATTTGACTGATATCCTCTTGATCTGCATTGATTTGCCATATGACCTATTCTATTGCATGTGAAGCATCTACCTTTGAATGATTTGTTTACTTGCATAATTCTGCATTCATGGGATTTGTGTCCATACCTTTTGCAGTTGAAGCACTGTCCGGAGAAGGATGAATTATTCTGATTCATTCTCATTCTGCACTGATTAGCTTTGTGACCAAAGTGGTTGCAGTTGTGGCAGTATCCATTGAAGGATGGATATCTTTGAGCATTTGGCTGTCTTACCGGAGGTCTTCTAGGCCTGCTCCTTGGATTTTCTGATCCAAGATTCTTCTGACCGGATCCGGAGCTTTCTCCTTTCTCATATCCCAAGCCATACTTGTCATCTGTCCTCTTTTGACTTCCAAGAAGAACTTCAAGTTGAGCAGAACTTATCTTGAATTTCTCTTTATATTCATTTGCTGTTTGAAGGTCTCTTTTGAGAGAGGCAATTCGATCCTCAAGTTTTCCTTCATTATCTTTGGCATCTTCAAGATCAGATTCAAGGTGTCTGATAATCCTGTCCATCTGGTGGCATTCTTCTGATTTTTCTTTAAGAGATTGTCTTAGATTGTCTTCAGCCTTTCTTTTTTCTTCAATCTCTTGAGTAAACTTTATAGTTCCTGATTCCATTTCATGTCTTAACATAATGACTTCTTTTGATAACTTTTCACATAACTTGGTTTGCTCAGTCAATTCCTCATTTGTATTGCTTTCTTCACTTTGTCTTGCCAACTGTTGAAGCAGCTCCTTTCTCTTTTTCATAGAGAGACTTAATTTGTCTTTTAGTTCTCTCATGAATTCATCAGCCTGTTTGAGTCTTTCCTTTAATTCACTGACTTCAGAATTTGACTGTTCAAGATCCTCAAGGGCAGTCTTGAGTTGCTCCCTTAAACCATATGCATCCATTTGAAATCCCAGATCTTCCTCAAGCTGTTAGGCTCTATTAGGAGGAACTTAGCTCTGATACCAATTGTTGATAACTGAGAGGGGGGGGTGAATCAGTTATCCTAATTATTTCCCTTATTGAACTTTTCTTTTAATTGAAGCAGCATAAAATCAAACACAAAACATTAACCATGAAATAAGAAACACATGACACAGTATTTTTGACGTGGAAACCCTGTTAAGGGAGAAAACCACGGGGTGATTAACCCAAGAATTATTCTCTGTTAGAAGAATAGAAAATTACAAAAATGGCACTTGCCAATTAGGGCTCACTGCCCGAGCACACTGCTCACAAGAGGCCCACTGCCTACAAGAAGACACACTGTCTACAAAGTGATGATAATCACAGTCTTGAACTGATTGGGAGCATCTGCATATGCTGGAGTTCAGTTCCGGTTAGGCTCAGTACACTGATCTGCTGCACTTCATCTTTCCTCTGTTCTTTGTTCTGCTATCTTTCACATACCGGATCCTTTTTGCTACCTCTGCTCTTTCTCTGGACTTATTCGCATATCACTCCACACTTACACACACTTCACAACTAAATCCATCCTCTATATATATCCGCACAAGTAATTTCATCACCTTTCTAGTCGGCATCCGGAACAGTCTAGTTTCTTACAAACTCTCATTCTGTCGGCTGAATCCTTCCTCACCAAGCAATGCGGATCAAGCATATACTTGTAGATATCATTAATCATGTCGGCCAAACATGATTCATGCCTTCACAACCTCTGTCATCAACAGTAACCCATCCGGAAAGTAGTCTGATACTCTGCCAGTCAGTTCTTTCTCTGTTTTCACTGTCTCTCAGGAATCCGGTACTCAACCATTCATATCTTTTTCCTTGTCCATCACCGGAGGCTAAATCCTTGGAATATACCACTCAAGGTAGTCCTCTTGACTTCCCCAAATCCGCACTGCACCAAGACACTTCCTCTGAGAGGTCCGGACCAATCTGTCGGACCTTGCCACATGCTCTGTTCTTCTTCACCGGACCACAACATTCTTTATTCTGACTTCCGGTAGAGACATATCATGTCTTGCGGATATGTGGGATGACCTTTGTTGCCATCAATGACAACAACCATGAATCCATATAGTGTCTCTTGCCAACACCAACATTGGCTCCAATTGGGGACGTGCAGGCACAAGGCTGCAACGAGAACCAGATCATCTCCAGGTAGACCAGGCAAAACACCAACTATACAAAGCATTTACAGACAATTTACACAATTTACAAATGTGCATAGAAGATGATCACTTATGAAATATAAAGCTTAAGGAATTGATCGTGCATAGGTAATTCCAACCTCTCACCATCTAGGGCCTGGAGAAAGTAGGAGTCCTCTCCATGAATATTTCTGATCAGGTACGGGCCCATCCATAAGGGCTCAAGTTTACTGTGCTTTCCCTTATCCTGATCTTTTACATTCCAAACAAGGACTAGGTCATTGATCTAAAACTTTCTTTCTGTAGTCCTTTTATCAAACAGATATTTTACTTTTTGTTGTTGCCTGATATTTGTCCTATGTGCCTCCCTTCTGATTTCATCCAATGCAACTAACTGATTTATTCTTTCAATCATTGAGTCTTCAATCTCTTCATCATTTTCCTGTATGAATCTATAAATTGGCAAGAGATTATTTATAGGTAGCCTGGCTGCTGTGCCATATACTAACTCAAAAGGTGACCTCCCAACTGATTTCTTCACTATTATCCGGTCAGCCCATAGTGCCATCTTTAGCTTTGAATCCCAGGCTTTTTTATTCTTATCCACCATCCTTTTGATGATTTTCATGAGGCTTTTGTTACTAGACTCTGCCTGACCATTTCCCTGTGGATGATACGGTGATGCATATGACAAATTAATCCCACATTTGTTGCAAAAATTAACAAATTCCCCAGATCTGAAGCACATGGTATTATCTGTTATCACTTTGAATGGTACTCCAAACCTAATAATAATGTTTTCCAGAATAAAATCCATCACCACTTTGCTTGTAACTTTCTTAGTTGGAATGGCTTCAATCCATTTGGTGAAATAGTCAGTAGAAACCAAAATCCAACTATGTCCTCCACTTGATTTTTCTGAGATCTCTCCTATAAAATCAATTTCGCACTGTTGAAATGGAGCCTTCATAGTTATAGTTCTAAGGGGTAATGCACCTTCATATTTTAACTTTCCTGAGAACCTTTGGCAAGGATCACATCTCCTCACCAACTTTTGTGCATCTCAGAAAAGAGTTGGCCACCAATAGCCTGCTCTAAGAATCTTGTGAGCTATTGTCTAGGCAGTATAGTGTCCACCACACACTCCTTTGTGCATGTCATTTAAAACATTCTTAGCTTCATTTTCATCTACACACTTGAGTAGTACACCATCAGGATTCTTCCAAAACAAATCCCCTTGAAGGATGATGTACCTGATTGCATGCAGTTTCAAAGTCCTTTTCTGACTGTCACTGAGATAGGAAGGACAATTCAGATTCTGCAAGTAATCTATAATATCCTTGTACCATTCAAATTCTGACACATTTATAATTTCATTCTGAACTATATTCACTTGGCATGCTTCCAAATTGGACTGTGTCATTATTTTAGCCAAGCCTTGTCCCCTTATCAGTTTGGTGATTTGTATCTCTATGTTGAATTCTTGTAATTTATTTATCCACCTGCATCTTCTTCCTGTTACCTCCTGCTAGGTAAAAATATCCTTGACTGCTGCATGAGGCACATATGTAACTGTCTGAGATCCTACTAGATATGGCCTAAAGCTTTTGACTACTTTAACCAATGCATATGCCTGCTTCTCCATGATATCATATTTTAACTTAGCTACTTGCAATGACATGCTAAAGAAGGCAATAGGTTGTTCAAAACCCTCTTCATTTTTCTGTAATAAACATGCTGCAACAGTATGGAAAGAAGCAAATGAAAAAAATTGAAATGGCTTAGAAAAATTAGGACATTTTAACACAGGAGCCATCTTTATAGCCTCTTTGATGTTCTGAAATGATTTAATTGCTTCACCTTCCCAATTGACAATTGCACCCTTCTTCAACATCTTAGAAACATCTTTTGTGATTTCTGCAAAGTTGGGGATGAATCTTCTAACAAAATTAATCTATCCAAAGAAGGACTGAATAGCTTTCACTGTTTTGGGAACTTGAATCTTGTCAATTGCAACAACCCTTTCAGGATCAATCCTTACTCCATCCTTGGAAACAATGTGTCCCAAAAGCTTTCCTTCCACTACCCCAAAAGCACATTTCTTTGGGTTGAGTGAAATGCCATATTCCAGTGCTCTAATAAAAATTTGTTCTAAGTGCATGCAATGTTGCTCTTCCTTTTTTGAATAGGCAGTCAGATCATCCTGATATATAGCCAAGATTGAATCAATTAATCCTACAAAAGCAACATCCATGGCCCTCTGAAATGTAGCACCTACATTTGTCAATCCAAATGGCATTCTCACATATAAATATGTCCCCCATGGAGTGGTGAAGGCAGTTTTATATTGTTTAGATTCTTTTACCTTCACCTGATTGTATCTTGAAAATCCATCCATCATGGATAGAAGCTCACATCTAGTTACCTTTTGCAACATAGCCTCCATATTGGGCAGTGGATAATTATCCTTCAAGGAAGATACATTCAGATTTCTAAAGTCAACACAAAGTCTTATATCACCATTCTTTTTTCTGATTGGGACAAGATTAGACACCCAAGTTGAATGTCTGATAGCCACAATTATTCCAGCCTCCCTAAGCTTCTTGAGTTCTTCCTACATTTTTGGAGCTAGAGTAGGATTAATAGGTCTCTATTTTTGTCTGAATGGCTTAGCTCCAGGCTTCAATGGGATTTCATGCTAGAATAGGTCTTCTCTATAAGCTTTCAAGTCCTCATATGACTAGGCAAAGACATGCCTATATTTTCTCAACAATGCAATCAACATGTTCCTGATGTGCAGTTTGAGCTGTTTGCCAATATATACCCTTTTGGGGGCATGAGATGTCCCCAAGTTTATCTCCTCCAAGTCATCCTTGTTTGTAGGAGATGCCTTCTTAACAAATTGGTCCCTACTGTCAAATGCTCTTTCTAAAGCAACCAACCCTCTGGGGATTTTGTTTGTTTTGAGTTGGAGTACCTCTTTCCCCAAAAGAGTCTCTTTTCCATCGACAACCTCTACAAAATTCTAAAAATCAATTTCTTGGTTCTCATACTCATCTATGCAGTGTAGGAATCTCAACAAATCTCTATCATCATCAAATACTTGCCAACTACATATATTTTCTAGTACTGCAGGTTTGATTTTAACCTCAACATTTGTAACATCAGATAGAGTTATATCATCTGGCCTTATAGCCACATTAGCTAAAAAATCTGCCATGACATTCTTTGATCTTTCAATCCAACTTACTGAAAATGCATCAAACAATTCAATTGTATCCTACACAACATGTTTATATTGTTTTAACCTTTTATTTTTTGAAGCATACTTATCTCTAACCTGGGAAACAATTAGCTATGAATCTCCAAACACTCTCAACATCTTAATTCCATGTTTCAGAGCCACATTCAATCCAAGTAACAAAGCTTCATATTCTGCAATATTATTTGTGCAAGCAAACTTCAGTAAGAAAGAGAATTTTAGAAGCCTACTAGCTGGAGACAGAAACACAACTCCAGCACTAGAGCCTTCCTTTGCACAAGCTCCATCAAAATACATGGTCCATAGACCCTATCAGTCAAGCTCTTAAATGCAAGCACCCTTCTCTTTATTTCCTTGATCATCTGAGACAACTCTAAAGTTTTCACAGTCAGTATCCACAAAACATATGTGCTCCTCTGAATCCTGATCCTCAACTATTTCTAGTGATCTTTCTTCTTTGACCAGTTTGACATCTTTGCCATTCATTGGAATCATGGCATATGATATATCTAATTGCATACTTCCACCAATCAGTGCTGCCCATCTTCTTGATAACAACATACCATATTGTGGCTTTATATCAACCACCGTTATGTTCATTCTATATGTTTTTTCTGGATATGCTGCTAACCTAAAATCCACATCCTTCATAATTCTAATAACTGGTACCTCTCTAGCATCCATTGCATAGCATTTTCCACATGCCTTGTCTATTTTTAATCCAGCTTGTTGCATGATAGCCAAAGGCATGATATTTGTTGATGCTCCATAATCAAGCATATAATTTCTGATTGTTTTCCCATTAATAACAAGGGAAACATAAAATGGCTCAACCTGTGAAGGACACTTTGTCATGGTCACCCCCAGATATACTTCAGGAGTTTCATCCTCATCAATACACATAGTTTGTTTCTTACCCTGAGTCTCAATATTCTGATTAGCTTGACAGGGTACTCCTGAAATTAGGCACAATGTTTTATTTCTGAACTCCTCAACTTTCATCAACTCCATCAATGGAATAGAGACCTTTACCTGGGACAAGACCTGAGTTATGTCAAACGGAGCATAATTTTGTATATCATTTGTAGCATGATCTACAGTTTTATTTTTATCTTGGTATGACCCAGCTTTAATTTTTGTGGCTCTCTGACTATCATCTTTGATCTAAAAATTTTTGTTTTGATCCTCAACCTGGGGAACTTTATTTTCTAATCCTTGAGAATCATGACCTATTTTTTGTTTAAAATTTTTTCTTATTATTGTTCCATTGTGCCTTTTGCGATTCAGCCACTTTATGATTATGCACTAGCTAGTTCACCAAACTATCCTCTAGTTGATGCAGATCATTTACCTAAGCATTACCTCTGAGATTATAATTACTTTTGACCTGAGCTACTGCTGCAGCTGTGAGGGCTCTAATCTCTTCATTAGGTCTCCTCAGGCTATTCAGAAATATGCGTGAGTCTTGAGCATATGCATAGTTATCTTCATCATCATCATCACAGGGAAACCACTGGCAAATTTGAGTCCCATAGCTTGTACTTTCATCTGCATCATAAGAGGAATACTCCCTGTTTGTAGACAACATATTGACATTGTCATCTTCCATGCAATGCGGTTCATTGCATTCATCATAGGCAACAACATTATTATATAGGGACTAAGCAATCATACATTGAGATTGGGAATGAGACATTTGACATATTATGCACCATGGAGTATCATTAACAATATTAATAGCTTTCTTCAAAGGATCAGGAGTCTCCTTGACATGTTGAGCTCTTTGATTAGGGTTGCTATTTGGAAGAACTGGTTTACCATTATGCCAATTTGTGTGATATGGCATATCATGCAATGATGGTCTCTTCTCTTGTCTCTGGTAAACCTGCCTATCAGGACCTACCCCCTTTTCATTTTTAGCCATTCTATAACTTAGGTCCTTAATAACAGTTGCTAATTTATCTAATTTATCCTCAGAAGTGGATGCATTGCCTTGAACACTTTGAGATTTAGTATTTGGATTTTGCAAAAATTTTACATCATCTCTTCTATTTGTCTTACCAAATGCTTTTCTGTTATTTTCAATATTTGTTGCAATCCTGAAAGCATCCCTGAAGCTGGTAGGACCTTTATCCCTTAACCCATAAGCTGTTTTGGCATCAAAAGCATTTATATAGAGCATTATGCACATTGGTTCATTAGGCCTCATGTGATGTGGCAATTTGTTCAGCACTTCAGTAAATCTAGCATTGAAATCTGGAACCTACTGATTTGACCCCTTAGTGATACTAGTGAATTCATTTAAAAAAAAGCTTGGGTCAGTCTTGTCACCATACTGCTCTTTGAAAATTCTTCTGAAATCATCCCATGATGAGATACTTCGGTCAAGCAGACCTTTATACCATTCCCTAGCTTCATCAGCCAAGGATTGCATAAATAATTTCATGAAAACATCTCCATGTTCAACCTCAAAATTATCCATGACATTCTGAAAAGCTTTGAAGTGGTCTTCCCTAACACAATATTATTTCCTAAAAATTTTGGCACCTGTGGCCTTACATGTTTGTCAATGGGATTAGGGTAACCAGGAATGCCATCAAAAACTAGTTGTCTAAATCTATCCAACTGCATTGGTTGTCTACCAAACTGGTTAATATTAATATTTCTATCAACATTTTGATTTCTCACATTACTTAATGGTGCTCTAGCATTATTTGCATTCTGTCTTTGATCATTTTACTGATGATGGGCTTCATCTCTATGCTAGTTTCTCAACATATTTGTATTATCAAGGGTGGGGACTGCATCTTGTTGAGCAATTCTCAGAGCTTGCACTTTCTGTCTCATGTCATCTCTAATCTTCACAGCCTGTAGATGCTCAAATTCAGCCCTCAGGCTCTTGATCTCTTCAGCTAATTCTTCATCTCTTGGCATAGAAGAGGATGGTCTCATTCCATTCTGGTCATCATCGTCGTCATCCCTTGGAGATTCAGCCTCTTCAAATCTGTCACTGGGATCCAAGAAAGGACATTCTTGAAATACCTCTGACCTCATTCTTAGACTACCACCTTGTTGTCTTTCATACATATCTTGAATCTCAGCCTCTGTATTTGAAAAATAGGATGGCTGCTACCCTAAAGACCTAAGATTGTCTTGGATGTTATCATTATTTTTGGGAGAACCTTCATGACTGGCTGGGACAGTCCCTTTTTTCCTATACATCATCTTTCTGGGTAACTCTTCAAACAGAGGATTACGCAGGGATCTTCTCCCTTGCATACAAATTTTTACTTTACCGGTTGGGAGATTGTTCGGATTCGCCACCTACAACTAGGAATTATTTTCTTTTAAAACCAGGGTTCATACACAAAGAGTTCCCCAGCGGAATCGCCAAATCTATTGGTTTTTTCCCAGACCGGATGCTTTTTCCCAGTTATCCCTACAAGGTAACCATCAATGATCAATAGGATCTCTGGGCTAGGGGCCAACAATGTAGGCGATAGACTCTATAGATATCTCCTCTTCTTCTTTAGGCTCTGCAAAACCTAGGGGGTATTCCCTATTGAACATTCATAAGATATGCTTGTGAACTGGGGGATGTTGACACAAAGCAAATAAATCCTCCTTTATGTAGACCAAAACTATGAGATAAGTGCAAAGGGGCTAGCTTTGGGCCTATGTTCAGTTGTGAGACAGAGGATTTTGATCCTAAAACTACTTCTAAGGTCCTAATGGTTTGGTTTTGAAGTTTTAAATTTGATTTTGTATTTGGATGCAAAACTAGGACCTGGGGTATAACCTCAATATAAGACTAGACTGGTGCCTATCCAGGGCTTGGAGTCAGTAGACATACACATGTGAATGGTCAGCATAAACATATACCAAAGACTAGATTTCAAGGGGGTTTGTTTAGCACCTGCCTTACAGATACTTCCCAAGACTGGGTATTCAGTTATCTCTACTTACAAACATCCTTAATGCAGTATATTCCTCCCAACACCTGATCTAAAACATTTAATCTACTCCTTGAGCAGAAGTAAGAAATTAAGCATTCAATACAGTAAACCCATATTCTAGAACCATAAACACCACTTAGATGCTTAGATTCAGAAGAAGAACACACTCAATTTGGAGACAGATAACAAAACACATGCAATACAACATTACTCATTTAAATCAACATGAAACCAGTAAATTTATGCATGAGACATACAACATGAGACTCATAAACTCACAAGACATCCAGACTAGGGCCACCAATGAAGATGTATCTTATCACAACACCAAAATTTGTCTAGCTTTCAACAACAACAAATGAGTAACACCATCTACTATATAGCAAGAAGGTATACTCAGCATTAATCACACAGCAATTCAAAAATTCACCAAATACAGTGCATCATGAGAAATGTCACTCAAACATTGAATGCAGTAGGTGAGAGAGGAGGTAGGGAGTGGTTGGACTCGAGCCCTACGCCGCCACCTAGGGATTCACATCTTCAATCAGGTGGTTGATCCATCCATGCCTTTGCCCATACCCTGTAACATCCGCCATTAAAGGCATACCAACCCATGGCCTTGGGAAATGCAGTAGACATTACACCTTAGAAATTTTCCTGCTAAGAAATATAACCCTAATTTTTCAAATCATGTGGGAACTAATTATCCCACATTCACCCCACGACGACCTCCTTAATACTTTATAAGAAAAGTCATGAGCACATATGATGTCATGCAATTTTACCTTGCGTGACCAACGAACCATCAGCTAAGACCCCATCATCATGACCCACGCCAATGGTGAATCTCCTGCATGATATCATGATATGCAATATCACCCCAATATTTCACATCACCCTAATATTCAAAATCAGCCTGATGATCACCCTCATCAGTGCAACCTAATGCATCGGAGAAGAGATCCTCCTCATCATATTCAAACCAAATACCTCACTGATGATCCTTCCATACTTGCTCATGTCCTCATAGGTGATTGGCGGGACCCTCATCATATCTGCTGATAATAATTATCATGCCGAAGACCACATGATGCATCCCACCGGATCCTGATGACATCACCATCATATTGCAATATCAGGGGGATCCTCATAAGGTGATCGATATTAGAAATATGACCCCCTCGCAAAATATCAGGGTGATGGACAAGTAGATATCACCCCCCATATAAAACTAACGTTCACAACATCGGGGTGATAAACAACGTCGGGGTGATCTTGACTAAGATCACCCGATATTAGAATATGACCCCCCCTTTCAGAATATCAGGTCATATTGAAACCTTGTAGCATCATCAGGGTGATCTTGACTAAGATTACCCAATATTCAAAATATCACCCCTCGGGCCGAAAATCAGGTCATACATGAAATGTGACCCTCCCCGCAAGAATATTAGGCTGGATAGAAACCTTTGCCTAAACACATTTTTTGCTTGAAACCTTGACTTCATGTGGAGGCACCAACATTATCATAAATCATGAAGATCCTCTTTTTCGGACCCCTTTTGACTAGATGGATAATTCATTTTCTAATCTAACGCATACCTAGATTCTTGTTTCTCTCTCCACATTGAACACATACATTCCTAATTCTATAAATTCCACCACTTCTTCTATTCCACTTAGTCACATAGGTTCTTATTCATTAGGAATTCCTCACAACCTTATTTATTCTTACGGGTTCATCCTTCCTTCATAGCGTCTACCTTTCACCTTTGTGGCTAGGCTAACTAGTGCATCTCAAGCCCTAAATTATCAACCTTTTATTATTCCTTTAGCTATTTCCACTATCCTTGCTAATCATGCTACCACCACTTCTATGCATATCACTAGCATTAATCATTTGCTTAACTAAATAATGAAAAACATGCACAATCTTTAGTGGCAACTTGCATCTCTTTATATCACTTTGTAGACCATGGCTATGTAGTATTACAACCATAGTATACTCTCTCTCAATATTCTTTCTACTCTATTCCCTACTAACTTTGAGGTTCCCTTCTTTGACAAGTGCAATGGTAAAGGGGACTCCCAGACTCATGTTTCCACATTCAATGACAAGTTGTTAGAAAAAATATTTCCACAGTCCCTTAAGGAGACCACCTTGGACTAGTTTTGTAGCTTGCATGGCCATTCTATAACTTCATTCGACCAACTCATTCCTCTATTTCTATGACACTTCTAGTGGAATATCAACTCTTGGGTCACCCTTATAGCCATGGTTCATTGCAAGTATGGGCCTAATGAAAATATCACTAACTTTCTCTTTTAATACCAATCTCTATTTTCTTAGATTATGTGTCCACTCCCTGATTTTGATGTGTAAAGGGTTTTCAATTGTGACAATGCTAACCATTTGTAACTAGTGAAGGCAATTTTAACTAGGGAGGAGACCTTGGCTAATAAAGATTTCTTTCAGTCATGTGTGATGATTTTATTATATTTTAAGGAGAAATTGTCTACGATAATAGCGAATGAGGAAATTAGGGCTTGTTTGTTGGAGATTTTGGTTAAGGTTAAACATGAGGAAGATGTAAAGGGTGGAGATATTTTTGTAGGTGAGGCATTGTATGTGTCAATTATAAATGATGTAAACCCATAGGCATTTAGATTTAAGATCCCATAATGTAGCTACAATAGGAAGTGCATGAGCTAAGGTTGTCCAGAAACTAAAACTTTGGAGGAGTTCTATCAAGACCATAGAATAGAAATACATCATATGATGTTAACATTTCACAATGGCACTTTGGAACTATTGAGTCAGTGTATGGTGCCTCTACTAAAGAATGGTCTACTAACCAGGATTTTGTAAAGGACAAAGACTATTAGAGGCATCAAGGTGCATGAGCTAATGTCAGCTACTAGTGTTTTTGCATCATTATTGGAGGTGGTTCCTATGTCTAGAAATGGGGTTTATGGACATGTATCTCAGCAATGAAAAATTGCTCCTCTAGGTAGTTGTAGTGCCAAAGATTCTTATTAGATGTAGTGTTTGTTGTTATGTTCTATAGCTATTTGTTTTCATGGTATACAAGTATACTTTATTTTTTGTTCCTTTTGGGTTTGCGATAGTTTTGGTTTGATTTTATCTAGTGGGCATTTTTGGTTTTTTTTTTTTAGTATGCTACTAGTGGTATTTGTATCAAGTTGGTTATGTATCTTTTCTATTATTCTATATGGTAGTAATTCTATTACTTTGATGTATGGATTTATATTATAGTTGGGACAGGGCCCCTTATATAGATCCCTAATATATATTTTTTTAAATATTAACAAAAAAAATTAATAACTATTAAATGGTATTAAGTTGCAAAACTATTAATATTAATAATTTATAATAAAATTAGTGAATATTAGAATTTGTATAAATATTTATATAATATTATTGTATAAAAATTGATATTAGAGAACTAAGTTTAAAAAAAAAAAGATAAAATACAATAATTCTCTTATTATACTAGAGATAATAATAATATTTTACTAATTACTCTACAAATCATAATACAAATTAAACAAACTCATAATACAAATTAAACAAATTCTAACACAAAAATAGAAAACACATAGAAGGCCAACCATAACAAATAAAAGAATTGATGGTTCAAAAACATAGATGGGAATGGTACAAAAACACTAGAACACATAATTCCTAAAATGTCAAGGGAGGGAAGAAAGGGAGAGCAAGGGAGAATGGAAGGGAAGAACACAACGAAAGAAGAGGGAGTCATCAAGAAGGAGAGGAAGGGTGGTTTTTGAGGTTATTAGGCATTCAATATTAAGAGAAGTTTAAAATCCACTCATCATCATGATTGAAATTCTCTTAAAATAATCATCTTCTTTAACCAAGGCTTGAGTATCGTTAAATTTAAGTACATGACTAAACTCAAGCTTCTTTATTTAGGCTAATTGTTATATTGATTGGTTTCTTTAATTTACTAGCCTAAATACTTATTGTAGATAGGTATTTAATATCTTCCACAACATCAAACCACAATTAATAATTGTAAAAATAATCTTTTCAATCAAATTATCACTTTCATTTATATATTTATAAATAATGATTACCACAACCTTGATGTTAGTACCAAATTAAAAAAAGACATATAAACACATCAATATAAAAGTGTATATTTAAAACAAACTTGACTTATGATCATCATTAAATATTCAATACCAAATACCAAATTCCAAATTCCAAACTTAGACACATTATTAAGCCCATCATAACCCACAATCACTTGTAAGTAATTAGAACTTTCATTATCTATTACTTAAATATATATTTTAGAATACTATTCACTTAAAAATCTTATACACGAGTATGGCCTAAGGTAGTTCATAATCTTATTGTCGAGGCAAGATAAGGAAAAAAGAGGATGGTTCTTATAAGAATCCTTCACGCCCATTAACCTATTGTATTACCATGTAATGTTGAGTTACTGAATATTGAACCTTATATGATAACATATTAAAATACTTTTAAAAAAAATATATCTACTTAAAAAGTGTGGGGGAATCTATGTTCCCCTTTCAACACTACTAAGGATATTCCCACAAGGTATGGACTTAGGTCCAAGTCCACCCAAATGCTAGGCATAATTTTCTTTGTATTAATTTCTAATGGTCATAAAATAATCTTTAACCTATCTCTGTCACTTACTTGGGATTCGTTAGCATCTTACTTTGAGTCCCTATCCTTGAAAGGAAGAGGTCCATAATCAATTTCATGGGGTCAATAAATGTAAGTTACATTATATTAAAAGATGTCCCCTGGAGATTGGCAGAAGTAGTAGTTGAGGGAGCGACCTGAATATCGGTCAGTCATTCCTCAACTACCTCCTATTCCACACCATATCTCACCATCTCCCCTTACATTTAGTGAAGCCACAATTTCTTGTTCACTTGTTTGCCTGCAATTCACACACCAAACAGACAAATACCACCTACCCACAACGATGCCCGACGCTCCATGCATGCAGGAACACCAGCAAAGCTTCCATCCACCTTCCTGACGTTCAAAACAACCTTTCCTTTTTAATCTTCATCAGTTTTTTCTAACACCCATATCCATTTCTAGAGACTTTCTATTTATGGCATCTAATTGCTGTTATACTCAGTCTGGTCCTACACTGATATGTATGGTCGGATTTATTAACACCACCTTGTATTGCAACTCATTAGCGTTTGCTGTGGGCAGTATCCTTTAGCCTCTTTCTACATGATCACAGAAGTATTGGAGTTACCCAGGTGGGTCTTGTCAAGATTTTTTTGTTCTTGAATTAATTACTTTTGTTTCAGTTTAACTGTAAACTTTTGATTGAGATTTGGTTGATCTTCAGGTTCAAGGAACGTATTGCAGCAGATCTTTGAGATTCAGTGTGAGGAATAATTCCTGGCTTGTCAAGTTTCTTGCTCAAATGAGTATTCCACGTAATTCATTGTCCTTTCTTTCAATGGATTCAAAATAGTAATAACAGTATTAAATCTAGGGCAACAATCTTCAAGCCATCTATCTATAGAGTTATTGAAAATCATGGTTCCATTCCCTGTCCTGATTTCCATTAAATCTGCAGATTAAAAGATAAAAGAAAGAGAAAAGTAGAAAATATTAAAATCAGGAGTTGCCATCCACTAGGGTTCTATTTGAGTTCTTGTTTGTCTTGCCCTTATTATTTTCACTGTGTTATGGGATGGTTTATTATTATGAACAGTACCTTTCCCCTCTATATTAACCAGATAATTTTATTTAGCTTTCTCTTTAATCTTTTATCATTGAAAAATCCCCTCTTGGACAACCATTTCACCTGGAAAAGGTGCTTGAGCTAAGGGTAAACATGAAACAAAATTCTTAGCAGCATGGTTCTGAGGATAGACAAGAAACAAAATGCTTATGGTTCATTATTATTCCTTAAGAGGGAATCAAAATCAAAGTTCCAAATAACATCTATTAGTTCTAATAACTTATATAAGCAACAGGTGTTTTAAAGATGGGTAGTAGTTGTAGTTTTATAAAGATGATAGTATTTGGAAGCGTAGGTTGATGTTTAGATGTGTTTATTCAAATCTATTGTAGGATAAAATCACAACTATTAAACGCCACTCTACAAGTAGATCATGCCCAATGAAATGTAAATGTTAGTAGTACCCATCAAATGTGTGCAAGTTGTGCAACCGGAATTTGGAAAATTCTATTTGAACAGGTGGACAGAGTTATGGGAAATACTCATTTGAACAAGGAACTTGGCATTTGAGGTGTCAAATGATACGGTGTAGCTAAAAAGTGAAGCGCGGCAGCTTCAATATATTAGTGAAAGGAACTCCGTTTCAGCAAACATATCTAAGCTAATGAAAGCAAAACTTTCAAGGGAAACAAGTGCGTGAATCTCTTCCCTCAATAAGCTCTGCTGTAGGGTGTATATGATTTATGTAAGCAAATACTTTTATTTCTGTAATCTAGCTTTTGGTTGTTATTTGTGAAGACTCTGGTGAGTCATAACTAATAATAAGATTATATAACGAGTTGTTTTAGAGATGATCTCAATTTAGCTTCCCTGTTCTAAATTTGAATCTGTTTTTTCCACAAAAAATTTGCATCATACGGAAAGACATTCTTTCTGATTGTTGTATGTGCTGTTGAGACCCGCGTTGTTGGGGAAACAAACCCCTCATTTGTATTGAATGTGTTTTCTTGTAACGTTGACACTTCGCCAAACATGGTAGGGACACACTGTCCTTAAACAAAAGTACACACCATTAAAACGTAAAGATTGCTAACTTGCACGCTGTAATCCCATACAACTAGTCATAAACATGGTTTGACATTTTCTAGGAGGCAAGAAATTCGACCCCCCTCCAAATCAATTTAAATTGAATGGTTTGATTGCTTTTTGTATTGTATTAATGCTTAATAAGGATCATTCAGAGTTCAGAGCATAAAAGCAGAGCAGCAAGGATCTGTAAGAGAAAAAATAAAGAATCAAAATACCCATTTGGCTGTAGAGAAGTATGGCAACCAAAAAACAAGTAATTCGAATGCGTACATAGAAAAGAGACATAATACTGACTGCGTGGGGCAGTCATATTGTCTACAGCTGAAAGAGAACACTGAGCAGTCATATAGTCTAAGAACACAAAGACATAGCACTGACTATACGGAGCAGTCTTATAAACTAAAGCTGAAACATGAGTCTGATTGACAGTCCATAAAGGTGTGACAATACATAGGAAAAATAGTCTACAGTTCAAACTCCTCCACAATAGGCCTGTGTACATAAGAAAATGAGCATATTAGAGAATAAACTAAACCAATATTAGTCTATTCTAATCTAATGCAATTTCATGATAGAGCTAAAGGAATTCAAACATGAAAGGAAGCTAAGTAACTAACATGCAAACTTTGATCTTTGGATGTGCTCTTGGTGTTGGATATGATGATTGCTCCTCAAATTGACAGCATAACCTTGCATAACATGTAGACTGTAGACTTGAAACTAGCTCGAGTTGATGATAATTTATAGATTTTTAGATGAGGAATTGGATGGATAGGATTGGTTTGAAAGATCAATGGTTGAGAATTGTCGAGAGGATTAGATTGATAAGAAGCCACCAAGTGGCATAATAGGATTGGAGGATAAAGATGGTTTGTGGATCAAGAAGAGATCAAGGGTGGAGGATGGTCTTGGAGAAAGGGGATGGATGAGATTGAAAAGGGACAAAATTACCCTTTTTAGAGGGATGTGCAAAGTACTTGTCCATCCTTTTTTAAGAGACCCATGTGCTTTTGTACAAAAGCCCATACCTTTGTACATGTTGAAAGATGTGAGGGGTTTGAATGGATTAATGATGAGTGTATGAATGTGCAAGCATGTGATTAAGTTGATTAAGTGGATTAGTCAACTTAATCAAAAGTGTACAAAATAGAGAATTAAATAAATATGATTTTTTTTTAAGAGGATAGGGATATTAGATAAATGAATGTTAGACTATGGAAAATGATTGATTAATTGAATAAATGATTAAATTTATTCAATTAATGCTAGGAGATGGTATAGATGAATAGTGCATGAATAATGATTTAATAATAAAATATTATTTAATCACTGTCAAAAGGGGGATTGATCAATTAATTGTCTAAATTAAGGTTTATCCAATTAAATATAGAGGAAAGTGGTTTAGTGATGATTTCAGGTGTCTATAATGCCATTCGGCCTCATTGCTAGTAGAATTAGCCACGCCGTTGACTGCAACTTGCATAGTATAGAGTTAATGATAGTTGGCTATATTGATCTTCCCTCATTTTCAAGGGTCTTACTGATTTTGTTCAGTTTGGTGGTCTCTTGAGTAATCTGGTTGATTTTTTTCTCCATATTGTCTTGACAGACTTCGAGCTAGGATTGACTACTGATCACTTGCTGAGCTAGATCTTAACAACCCTTTAGTTGATCCTTCATCACTATGGAGAGAATTGACACTTCCAGAGATAGGTTAGAGTATAAGTATTGCATTTGAACTTCATGAGGATAGCAAGAGTTAGAAAAAAACCACCATGCAATAGAACTTCCAAATGAATTTCCCAATGATTTGTCTACAATATTCAACAACCACATTTATAGAAACTTTGAGGCCCAAGAGAGGAGACCTCTTAGGACCAATTATAGGAGAAAAGGGCCAAGAGGGAGGCCTTAAGAGTTTTTTAGATCCTTTTGGCATTTGGACAGGCCCAGAAGGCATGTTTGGTAGACCCATACTAGTGGCAATGAGGGTAAGTGGAAGGAGACTAAATGAAGCCTGAGGCAAGGTCCTATTGCAAGTATGGGCCTAACCGGTGTTGTCATTGATGTCAACATACTTCTGTTGCATTGATGAACAAGGTTTGGATGAGTTGTATGCTGAGGATATTGAGAAAATTAGTCCTATCAGGAACAGAGAAGAACAATGAAGACAGTAAGGTAAAGATCCTAGCTAAGATGAAGATCAGAGGATGCACATCAAAGGGTTTGTAGATATGAGTCTTAAGATGATCCAGTAATGATTTGAGAGATTCACATGAAGATCTAAATAAGTTATGGCCACTTGAGTAAAACCGGTTCTAGCAAATGTTTAGAGGTGACAAAGTGACATAAATAGGTCCGGTGAGATCCGGAAATGCAATATCTTGTTCTGCGGATTTGGTGGAGTGTTTAGGAAGTCAATGTGAATTGACAACTCAATTGGTTCGTGGTCTGGAGGTCTGCAAATCTATTCCAATATGACAGTGATGACAAACTGTGTTCTTGAGGTTTCGAATGAAGGAAAGAAAGATTTCAGTGAGCAGAAGTAGTGTGGATGTTCTTGGTGATTCAAGAAAGCTTATGGAGGTCTTTGGATTGTGTCCAGTTCGTGTTGGTGGTCTGCATTGAAGATTGAGCACGTAATTGAAGAATTACTTCTCGATGATGATGTTCTTCCTAAGTCTAGCTGACCGGATGAGTTACACATCCTGCGGATGATCTTGAAGATGTTCTGTGAAGCATAGTGTGTTCCCAAAAGAAGATTGAAGTCCCAGATCTGTGTGGCCGATGGTGTGATGATCCGCATGAAGTCTTTTGCAATTAGTCAAGTTGTATTTACTCTGTAAAGTGTGCCGACTTGGATGATTATCCCTAAGTCGATGTTTTGTATAAATAAGAAGTTGTGAAGTCATTTCAAATGGATCTTGTGGTGATGAGAGTGTGGTAGAGAGGAGCAGAGTGAAAGACAGAGCAGAATTATTGGGCTTAAATGGAACTAACTCAAGTATGGTGAAGATGCTATTCTTCAGTTCATGTATGTAATATTTATCATTTTGTAGACAGTGTGTCTCTTGTAGGCAGTGGGCCTCTTATGAGCAGTGTGCTCGGGCAGTTAGCCCTAATTGGCATGTGCCATTTTATTCTTCTTATTCTTTTAATAGAGAATACAATCTTGGGTTAGTCACCCCATGGTTTTTCCTTAATCGGGTGTTCCACGTTAAAATCTTGGTGTCACATGTGTTAATGTGTTTCTGCTCTTGAATTTTTGCATTATGTTTTCATGATTGATTTATTATTATGCTTATGAATTACAAAGAGGATTTAAGTGATTAATTAGAAGAAAGTTTTGGACAACTGATTCACCCCCACCCCCTCTCAGTTGTCTGTCTTGAATCTAACAGGTCCCACATGCAACTTGATATGAAAGAGTTTCCAAGTAGTGAACTCCAACAAGGCATCAACCTTAAATTTCCACAAACGAAGATTGACCTACCTCCATTTGACAACATAAGGATTAGATTTCTATTTTCAATAAGTTGGTTTGCAAAGGAGTGCTTAGGGATGACTCTCCTATAGATTGCTTTGAGAGGGAAGAATCTAATACTACAAGCCTTGGGACAAAGCTAAGCTTTCAAGAAGTTGCACTCACATAATGTAGAGAGTTTGAGACTGAGGGAGGTTGGGACAAAGCTTTGGACTTCAACTATTGCCAATTGGTCATTTTGATTGAGATTGAACTCTATTTGAGGTGATCTCATTTCTTCCACTATATTTGGGGAATATCCAAGATATATTTGAAGAGTTAGACACCTTTTTTATAGAGAAGTTTACCCAAAAACTTGAGTATAGCACCTAGGGGAGTATCATTTTCCTAAATTAGTCTATTCCATCAAATGGAGGTTGTGGAGAATCTTAAGCCATGTCTAAGAAATTGGTCATATGAGGTTAGTTATTAGAAGAGGGTTTGCCATGATTTCTAGATGTTATTAAAGGGAGTTGAACCATTAATATTGAAGTATGGAGCCAACAGGATCTTATCTCTCCAACTAACATCTTTCCATGGTTTATCAGCTAAGGAAGTTTGGATTTTGTAGATCTAGTTAGTTTTTTTTTAAGGTGCATTCCCATCCAAGACCTTGATGATTCATTTTACAACATGGAAAATACCTTAGGAGTGGGGGTAAATGATGTCAGGCCACCTTTATCCTTCAAGGTTGAATGCAACATAGCCAAGAAGTGGTCAGAAAATCCTCCTTGTTACTCCACTTGTCCCAAAGGAAACCTTTGATCACCTTGGTAAGTTGGTTGTAGCACGTTTTAGATGGAAGCCAATGGGAAGATATGCAAACAAGATTAGTCAAAATAATATTGTTGGCAACTTGAATTCTACCAATCATAGATAGAAACATGCTTCTTTAATTCATAAGTTTGGTTTGGATCTTCAAGATGAAATAGGTCCACACATCTTTAAGAGAGACCACAAGGTGCTTGGTGAAGTTTCCATGCTTGATTTCATGTTAGTTAGTAGGGATCCATGGGGGGTGAGGGTTGGGTTTAGTCATGAAAAACCTTATTTTGTGGAGGACTAGCTAGGAGCGTAAGGTTGAGCAATAAAGATTAAGAACATCCAAGGCATTCAAAACTTCATCAACATAGTTTTGGATGAAAACGTCCTATCATCAACAATGTGGGAATTGAGAAACTATTTTGTTGGGAAGAGTAATGCCTTTGATGACGTGGTTGGATAAAGTATTCTAGAACAAGTAATTGAAAGTTTCATAAGAAAGGAAATAAAGGAAAGGAACAAGGGGATAGCCTTGGTAGATGAACCATTAGAGAGGAAATTGTGCAAACAATGCTCCATTTAGGACAAGCCTAGATTAGAATCCATGAAGAGCTCTTGATTTAGGTAATAAGTTTAGGCCCAAACCCTAGACAAATTAATATCTTTATGATGGAAGGCCATTTTATTCTATCATATACTTTGTTAAAGCTTGTCTTGATGATTAGAGCATCATATGTATATATTGTTAATCCCACTCAGTAGTCTCATAAGAAAGGACCGGATTATCAAGAATGAAACATTAACCAAGGACGCCAATTTATCTAGGTTTGAAAATCTCATGGGTGATAGATTTGATTCTAAGGACTAAAGATTTAGCTATAATCTTGTAGGAAGTGTTTAAGAGAGTGATGATTCTCCACCAACCAATAAAGTCTTCATGAACTTCATTTGGGAATGATCTCAATGAGCATGGTTGATCATTGATTCCAAATTAGACAAGGCTATTACAATCATGTGCAAAAAAGTGTACACAAAGAACTATAATTGAAAACCAAAAGCTATTGTACAATCATGTATGAAAAGGTGTACACAATAGACTATAATTGAAAACCCAAAAATCATGTCCTTTAATGTATATTAAAAAATTATAAAATCAAAAATTGTGTCAATGGATTTAAGAGAAACAATACAATGAATAGATCCTTATTAGTGATCTTAGTATATGTTAGTGACATAAACATATTAAGAATATTAATGGACACCAATAAAAGAATTGCAACTGTGATGTTAATTAATGAATTTCATTAAAGATGGAGTTCTAAAATTAACATGGGTCTTCTCTACTAGGGACAATAAGCCACTAGATTTGGAGGTTGCTAAATTGGCTAATTTTCCATGGCAATACCCCAATTCAAATTTCCTCAACATCTTTCCTACTTTATTGAAATTTTATCTTATTATGTAAGTGGTTTATAACAACAATCTATCATTATTTTAAACTACATTGAAACTACATGAAATTGTAAGAACATCTAGTAACTCTACATTTTCTTTCTTTACAACATCTCATTGAAATTTTTATTTAGCATGGAACTCAACTATTGTTTTCTTCATTTTATTTCCTTCTTAATTTTATTTCTTCAAATTTTTTCTAAATTTCTCAATCTCTTTCAAGGTGGTATCGTTAACATGCTTTTTTATTTGTTTGTGTTCTTCTTCAACTCTTTTTTCTATTTCTAATTTCTTCTTAAGATCATCCTCCCTCCTATTTAATTTATCTAATTTTTAAAGACGCTATGTTCTTCGGTAAATGATATTAAGTGGATAGTAGTCCATCTTTTGTTATCAAATCCATTTGTTTCTTTAAGTTTTACTTTTAAGATAATTTATCTATTATCTATTTATCTATCCTTTATATTTCTTCATTTACTCTAGATCCTCTTAGAACTCTTGAGTATTGAAAATAGTAATGACATAGTCTTCAAATTTGTGAACAATTAATTTAAAATATCACTATATACTAGTTTGGTAGTGTCTATTGATAATATAATTATACTACATATTATGTCTCTACAAAATATATTAGCAATACTGTATTTTTAATCAATTTTTATAATTTTATATTTTCTTTCATTAATTCCCATAACTCATTCCTAGAATCAATGTCATCCCCTCAACTTGAATTTTGGAGCCAAGAAACCTATGAAACCTTATCCATCTCTTGGAGAATATTGCTATGGTGTCATATATGTTGATCTAGTTAATAGTGGAGCATGGATTTAAAAAAGAGTTGATTTTTCTAAAAGGAATATTTAGATATTAACATATTTAAATTAATAATATTATAAGAAATAATAGGTAATTTTTAATTTAAATAATAAGTTGTATTATATTAGAAAAACTATGTTAAAAAGATCTATTTATTAGAATAATTCACAAAAGAGTATACAAAGAAAAAATATGTAAAGAAATACCTTAAGTAAACAAGTTGCATTGTAAGGAAATAAAAATCCATAAACAATAGTACAACACATATTCAAGAATAAAATTATAAAACCAATGAAGACCAAGGATCAAAGAAAAACAATATAAAACCATCATATTAAAAATATTATTATTTAGAATTATAGTTTTTTGTAAAAATATGGCAAGTAGAGGTGCACAAACAATAAAAAGGTCCTCATTATCAATGGTAGTATATAGTATTGATATTTAACTCTAGGAGGAACTAATTAAAATGGGACCAATCATGTCATTATATGGATATTAATCAAAGACAAAACCTTTGATGTTAATAGATGAATTTCATTTAATACGGAGTTATAAAATTATCATTGCTCCTCTCTAATGGATCATATAATTAACCACTACATTTGAAGCTTGCTAAATTGGCTAATTTTTAGTATACTTATTACTCCAATTCAAATTTCCTCAAAATTCTTTCCTACATCATTGAAATCTCAATCCTATTACAAGTGATTTATAACAACATTTTTTTCATTATTTAAAATGACAATAATTATACCTACAAACCTAGACATTTTATAAGGACATCGTGTTGCAATTTCAATTTAGCTAGGTTCTCAACAACTAGTTTCTTAGTTTCATTCTCTTCCCTTGCTTTCTTTTCTTTATTTTTTCCCCTCAATTTCATCCCTTACTTTCAAAGTGGTCTCTTCAACATGTGTATTTATCCATCTATATTTTTATTTAACTCCTTTTTCTATCATCATCCAATTTTATTTGAGATCCTCTCCCATATTTTGTACTTCATCTAATTGTTAAAGATGCTATGTGATTTGGTTGATGGTAGTAGCTTCCTTCTTTATTATCAATTTCCTTTATTTCTTCTAACAATGGGGTTATGTCTCCTTATGATTCAATTTTACTTGTAAGTTAGTTTATTTATAATCTTTTTATCCATCCTTTGTGTTTCTTCCATTTCTATTTCTCTTTTTTCTTACCTACCCCACATAATAATGATGTGGCCATGAAAATATTTTGGTAACGCATCTAAAATATCACCATAATATGCTAGTTTCTAGTTTATATTGATTGCATAATTATTTTATCTTTTAATTAATTTTTATATTCTATCCTTTTATTTTATTGATTCCCACAAATCATTTTTAGCCTCAATGTCTTACCTCCACTAAATTATTTTTATATCTAAATACCCCACCAAAATTAATATAACTTATGAATAAGATTATTATGGCAACATCTCCTCTTCTTATATTTTAGTTTTTTATGATTTAATGGTTATTACTGTATCCTTAATTCTCTACATAAAGGAATTGGTAGCTTATATGTGTGATCTTACTGATTTACCTTCCTCTAATCTCATAAGATCCCCTTCCATTATTTTTGACATCTAGTGTACTTTGGGGTTCCCTTCATTTTCATTTATTTTAAGTTAACTTCTAGTTTCTTTTACAATATTGTACACCATATTTGTATGTATATTTTATTTGTGGATGTCAATTGGACTATCCCTAGATGTGTTGGAGTTGAGAGGACTTTCACATCATATAACTAGAGATTTTTGTTCTCTTCTCTTGTATTAGGATTCACACTCTAAATCTCTACACATTTATCCCTTGCTTGATTATGTGTGGTTCTCCTTGTTCTTCAATTTATGTGTTCTTCCTCTTCTATGTACATAAACATTGCTTTCACCCATGGTACTGCATCATCAATTTTCACTTTAGGTTGGTCTTGTCATTTTATTTATTGGGTATTTTTCAATTGGGATGTCTAAAGGAACCAATTTCTTAGTAGATACCTCACAAAGTAGTAATAGTATAATCCCTATTATGGTCTAAATGGATAACTAAATAAATTGTTTGACTTGGTGTCAAAAAACCTAATTTATCAATTAACACAAATAAAATTGTATATCCTCCACCATTTTTCTAATTTCTTCTTCCCACCTAAAAGTATCTTGACTATATTTAATATCTCCTCAAACAACTTTAGGTGGTCTATTACCTATTGACCTATAACTTTATATTCTGCTTATTGTACTTTCTTATCTGCTACTAAAATATTTTAGTTTAGACTACATGTCCATTACTATAAATAGTGACCCATAACCAACTGTATATTTTTGTTCTTTATCTTGTTTTTAAAATTAATTAAGTATTTGTACAAAGAAAATAGAGGTTATACTATTTCTATGCACTTTCAATACCATATGCCACTCAAATTCAAGTACTGTCTTAACTAAATTTATGCAATTCATAAAGAAGAGATTACATCTTATATATTTTGTGGCCTAATGAGACCATATATATTTTATTCTAGTGATATGAAGACAAAATCACTTCTTGTAGTGTTGGTTAGAGAAATCCACCCTCTATATATGCTAAATTACCTTTCCAAATTCACATTTTTATGTTTTCTTTTATATCCATAAATCATGTGATTATCTTCAATGTGATATCCAAGGTAATCATGTAGGCTATCCAAGTACACATCTTTGTTTACCCTATTCAAGACCATATTCACTATGTTCTCATTAAATGTCAAATGAGAAACATATGTCACATAATAAATTTCATGTGTGAGATAAATTTAGCTTTTGATTTCCAAAAATTTTTATTAGTTTTTGGATCTTGTTGTATTAGATATTTCTTATTCTCCACCATTAAACTATTGTTAATTTTTTCTCATAAAAATAGTATATAGTTTAATATTGCATAACCTTGAATGATGTTTTGAAAATAATTCTTATTAGAGATAGAAAATATGACTTGAAGGTCCTCTTGTCAAACTTTGGATGATTAATTTTCTCATATAAAATAATTTGTAAGATTGAGTTATAGTTAGTTCTAATCACTATTTAGGTATGTGTTCCCAAACCATGCCTAATTCTCCTCATCTATCAACTCAACCACAAGTTCAATTCAATGATTTTAACTTGGGAGTACATTGCTTTTCATTTTAGTAAATTTTATTTTACTACCCCTTATAATATCATTTTTCCTCAATTAAATTTTACTCTATTTAAGTTCTACTTATTTTTTGAGGTAACAATCCTCTATGTAACCTTATCCTAATTGTGCATTTACTCTCCTAGCCACTTTTTATTACTTTGTAATTCTTTATGTTATCTTGAATTTTTACCCTACCACTTTATACTTAACCATTTTGTCTCTTTTATATTTTATTCTATCATTTATATTCATACTTTACACCTTTACACCATCTTATTCTAATATGTAAATTTTATCTATTGTATTGCATGTATGTGCCATCCATCCACTTATTTTCATTGAATAGTAATGGTTTGTTTTTTAAGAACACAATTATTTTGATTTGTACTTCTATAATAAGTATCACTTAGTATCACTTAGCTTTATTTTTCAAAAATAATTCTCTTTCCATTCTTTTCTAGTATTTTTTGTTCTTTGTCTAAATTTTCAAGCTTTTTTTTAATTTCCTAAAGTTTTTTCAATTTTTAAAAAATTCTTTTTTTTCTTAATCATTTTTTCCAAACATTTTATCTTATCTTCCTAAATCTCCCCCTTTTCTAAATGGTGCCTCAAGTTTTAATCTAGTATCTATTTCTTCTTCCTCTTCCATTCATTTCAAGCAATATAATACCTTCCCTGTGTCACTAGCATTTGGAGGTTGTGAAAAATGGGGCCCCTCTATTTTGTGTAAGCTATATTTAGGGGCTATCATGCCATATGGGTAATATCAAAATATAATTAGAGTCCCTTGGGATGGGATTAAATATCCTTAATAGTATATTTTCTCTTGTTTATAGTTGACCATACAACTAGGCATTTATGTTTACTACCAAATCCTCCTCCATAAATTAACACTCCAAACTTATTTAACAATCCTCCTTGGTAAATCCAAAGCTTCTCCTCCTTTGCACCAAGGATTAATTTACTATCTTTACCAATATAATTTGATCCTTGCTCCTACCATTCTCCCCACAGCTGATGTCCCCTCTTCTTCTCTTCATACTCCTATCAAACAAACCCTTGCTAAATGTCATTCCTCTAGTCCTAGTGTAGGGGGTAAGAAGAAAGCTATTTCCTTGGAAGCCTCCCCTACCAAGCTTGGGGTAAGCCTCAAGAATCTAGTGTTAAGGGGAATAAAAAGATTTTTGTTGGGTTTAACCCTTCCCCCATTGTTGATGTTGTAGAAAGCCTCAATGATAACCCTGAAATTACCCCTTCAAAAGGTAATAAGGCTAAGATGCCTAAAATTGATACCCCTGAACAAATATTGTTATCCCTCAAGGAGAATGAGAAAGGACAGGGTACTTCCAAGGGCATGAAGAGAACAATTTGTATAAGATAAACTACAACTAATATTGTTATTGGGGTTGATATTGTCCACCACTCCCCTATACGTAAAGGTGACCTTTCTGAAATATATGCTAGAACTATTGAAGGTGGGAGGAGGTTGGTTAGACTGGCTAAGAATTCTAATGTTTATTCATATGGTATGGATGGAAATAAGAGAGAAAATATCATTGTGTAGGAGATTATATTAGACTCTGTTCCCTCATATAATTCAAAAAGTTCTAAGGAGGAATTTTTTGATGATGAAGAGGGTCTTGAAACTCTCCTTGATGACTTGGTTTCTATTTCTCCCACTAATTCTATTGAATAAGTTTATGGGGATCTAGAAGATGAAGAGGAGGAAAAGGAGAAGAGTGAGGAGGAAAAGGAGAACAATGAGGAACTTGGTGCTTAGGGGGATACTATGATGGAAGATGCCTATAGGGATGTTACTGCTAATGATATCTTGGAAATTTTGTCTATTAAATTGGATAATCTCCTTGACAAAATGGATAAAATTGACCAGACCACCGTGCATCCTCAAATCTGTGATAGTTGCAATGAAATGGGAACTTATGAATGAGAATATGAAAACCCTACACGAAAGGTTGGTTAAAATTAAAAATTCCATGAATGACTTGGTTAGTATAAATGATGATATGATGAGGAAGGAAATTTCTAAAATTGTTATCCTAGAGGTTGAATTGAAGAAGTGTAAACAACTTCAAGAGGAAGACTACCAATCAAAGAAAAAGGTGAAGAAAGTTGTATTACAGAGGGATTTGGGATCAAACTAGTGGGAGGAGAATCTTAAGGCTATGAGAAAGGATTGGGAGACCCTAGTTACTAAATATAGGGAATTATTTTTGGTTTCTTTGTGTTGTCTTGTTGTTATCTTTTTATTGTCCTTTGGTTTTTCCTGTTAGGTTCTTGTTGTTTTGCTTGGTCTGGAGGTTTTACTAGCCAATTCTTTTTATGGTAGTCTCTTTTTGTTCTACTTTAGGATGTTTATGGTTCTGAACTCTTATATGTAAGGTCCTAGGACTCCTTTCCCATCTTATAATATCAAAAACAATCCTCCTTTGTAATACAATCATGATTAGGAAATGGTATTTTCTAACTCATTTTAAGGGCGAATACACCAAGTTGAGGGACAAAAAAGTGGCTAAGTATTTTGGAGGAAAATTAAACATAATGCACTCTCATTTTAAAAAATGTAATGTGAGCATGTTATAACACAATCATGTTATTGTATTAGATGTGGTTCGATAAGCCTAGGCCATAACATGAGTGTGTTATAACATGCTTACATTATAACAAGCACATGTTACATGTGGATAGAAAAAATATATGTATTTGGGTTTTTAGATAGCATTTTAATAATTTACATAACACAAGTGTGTTATAATGCACTCACATTATATTTCTAAATTTTTCATTCCCACCTATTAGGTTTGGAATAGCATTAGTTATCTAAACTTGAGGGTTGGATCCCCATTTTATCTCCCAAAACTATGGTGTGCATATTACGTAGCATTTTTTAATTTCATTCTCATCATCTTTACTCATTTTACAATGATATTTGATCAAACTACCACCAAAATGTCAATGTACTTCTTAGATTTCTAACCATATAGTTTTTTCTCTATTTTGAATAAATTAAGATATTTATTTTTATTTACTTATACTAATGTCTTCATATTCCTCAACATGTATATGTAATGCTTTTTCTTTATATTTTTTTATCTTCTTATCCAAATTTTAAAAAATTATATGATATTGTTATAGAGTTCATTCTATACACATTCAAGGAAATATATTTTTGATTATTTTGGTGAAAGTTATGCAATAAACATGCTTAGCGATATAGATTTTAAGATGCATCCACTTCAAAAAATATATAAAATAATTTTCAATAAAAAATATAAAATAATATACAAGTTGTAGTACTAGCTCTTAGCTATCTTTCCACGACTTAGTTTTGAAAAATACTGAACACGACAACAAAAAATAAGGGGGTACACTAGACACTATGTTATAATTTAGTGAAAAAAGAAAGAACGCTTTTGTGTGTGTTTAACATTTTACACTCTTAATCTTAACCATTTTCTAAAATTCCTTGGTTGTTTAGAAACTAGATTCATAGTACTACATTTTTTTTCTAATCACATCTTCAAATTTGAGTGTCAAAATCTCTAATAATGCATCCAAGTTCTTGAGTTTAGGTAACTTTAGCAAAAAATTGGCCACTTTTGACCGCCTTTTTTCACCCATTTCCATGCACTTACCCTTAACTACCCTTATATATTTAAACTCTTATTCATCTCCACCATAACATGCTTCTTCAAACCATGCAATAACTATCCATTTAGGTAACATATGGTGCACTATTGTCACATTTACTTCCAGAGTTGTTTCTTCTTTATTGTCATATAATAGACCATTACAATTGATAAACCATTACTATTTTAATAGAAACTATGTGTATGATGATTGATTTTATTATATATCAATAACTTTAAAATATCTACATTTAGTTGCCTCAAAATCCACTTCTCCATCCAATTAGTGATCTTTGTGTTCCATTGCTTAAAGATATTTCATATCCTACAAGGTGAATCTTATATCTGTTGCACACACTTGGATACTCAGAGGGGGAGGGGTGAATCAGTATCTTCAAAAAATTAAACCCTTAGCACAATGAAAATTTAGTCATCTAACAAGATCAACAATCCTTAAACAGATCAACAACAATGAAAGATAAAGAAATGAACACACATGCACAAGATAACACGAGATATACGTTGAAATCTCCCAATATATATGAACAAGATTATAATTTGTTTTAAGGCTCACTACCTAAGGAAGCACACTGCTCCCTAAAGAACTTAAAGCTAAGGCACACAACCTCAAGGTAGGATATAGAGGACTTGCACGCTGAGGTGTGCAACCTCAAGAAAAGATACAAAGAACTTATGAGACTCACTATCTCAGAGCAGGATACATGAAACTTTGAATTTACAACATATGTCAACAATACACTCTGCTGACTGAGGCATTGAAGCACATCTGATCTATATATTTTGTAGCTCACATTCCTTACTACATTATTCCAAACACATTCCACACTCCCACACTTTGCAATTGATTTGTTCTTCCATTTATATCCTCCGCAATATCACAAAATGCCAATTAGGTTAGCCAGAACAAGAGACAAACAATGGCCTCAACAAGTTAGCCACAAAACACAAATGTAGTGAAAGCAATCCTATCTAGAAGATAGAGAGGACCAAAAACAACTTATTACATCTTCCAATGTGATCCCTATAGACACTTAAAATTGTCCATGCCTTGCAACAACACATTTTACCCTAGGTCATTACATTATCCCATTTATCCCACTTGATCACCTTTCGAATTAATTAAATAAAATTCTTTATTTAATTAATCCCTCTTCACATGTCCCACAAACAATTTAAATTAAATATTAAATAAAATCCCTCATTATGACATGTGTCACATGACTACAACTCTTCTCATGCACACATAATTTAAATAATTTTATTATTTAAATTATAAGATTCCCCTCACATCCTATTTTTAGCCCCACTTATTTGTGCATCATAAGACATTTTCTATTCAAGATAAATAAAAGAATTCCACTTATTTCCTCTCATCCTATTTTTAGCCTTATGTCATAACCCACTTAATGTGCATCGTAGGCACTAAAATAAACTTTTAATCCTAGCCATACACATCACGTAATTGACTTTTAATCTTAGCCATTGAATCCTATCAGCTTTTGTCTATAAATCAACTCTCATCCAAGCCATTTTGATATATTGAGTTTCAAGTAACTTTATGCTATCAAAATCCCAATTGAGCCTTTGCATCATTCATCTATCTATTTTCTTCTATCATATTCATCTTTCTGTTATGCTGGGAAAGTGAGCAATCAACAAACCTTCAACATCGTGCATCCTCATGCAAGATCGAGAAGAGCCATGGAGATCAATCAAACATAGCATGGATTTGGTTTGTGTTGCATATTTGTTTTCATTTTTATTCTAGTTTGTCCTTCATGGTGCATAGTTAGGGTTTAGTTAGTTTTCTATTTTTTGACACTAAATCTGATTTTCCCTAACTACAAAATGGTGAACCCAATGTGAATCCCTTGATCTAGCTTGCTTTTTGTAGGTTTCATTAACTTTTTGTTGCAGGTTTATGTCATTTTTGGATAAAACCCTAGGTTTTACAAAATTCTTTATATCTTCCAAAAGACTATGAATTTTTCTACACGATTTTCATAGCAGCTTGTGCATCATCTTAGGATGCTATAGTAGAAAAAATACATGTTTATAGTTGTTTTTGTAGGAGTTACCACAATTTTATGTTTTTTCATAAAATCACATTTCTGGATACAAATCAGCAAATTTTTCAAAAAAATTAACATTTCTAGAAAATTCTTGAAATTTTAATGGGGGTCTATTCTTTACAAATTTAATTTAGAGGTCAAATATGGTGCAAAAAAATCAAATCTTTATCCGCTATAGATTTTCCATAAATCCACATTTTTGGGCATAAAACAGGGAATTTTTCTGACTTCTTTACATTTCTGGAAAGCTCTTAGAAAATTAGTAGGGGTCTCTTCTTTGATTTTTTAGTTTTCAGATCAAAATGTCTTTGAATAATCAAATCTAATTTGGCTATGTTAAAAACATGTATCTGAAATTACAATTTTCTGATGAGCTTTTTTTTTATGGCTAGATTATAATATCATTTTTTGATCTTGTGGGTGATCATATGAAGCTGGAACAATGTTTACATCAGCACATATAGCAGATTGGAAAGTGATTTTATCAGGTGCACTCCATTCATCTTTTACCTCTTTTCATTTCTTCATAATCATTGTTTGCAAAACACTTCGATTTGGGCATAAAAAGAACAACTTGTTTGCATACACATTTGGATTTTGGGCTCTAAATCAAACATTGCTTGCTGTCACACATTCAAATTGAGCATAAAATTAACCATTGTCTTCAATCACACATTTTGATTTGGGATCTAAAAAGAACATTTGTTTGGACTATTTTCCTCACATTTCATTTCTAAGGGTCAATTAACAACTACGAGTGTGAATCAAGGGTGTGTGTGTGTGCTCTCTCCTCGCACCACAAGGTGATCTTGGAGATTAAAAAAATCTCACTTGGTTTGCTTTTGTCATACCCTATCTAGGAGGCCTGCTTAGAGACACACCACTCCAAGGGACGACCTCAACCGAGGTGTGAATCGAAAGACACCCTCCTTGGAAGTGTAAATCTTGTCAAATTTTCTTATGTGTATTGCATGAGTGATTCATGTGTGTACATGTGTGATCCTTTGTTTGATCATTGCCAAATCAAGCTATAAACAAACACATACACAAGTCATTCTAAACTTTCTTTCCAACACAAACATCATTGTTATATCTAATCAAATTTCATCCTAACCCAAACCTAATCATCCCATTATTCCACATCATCATCTTAATCCTAGTCAACACTTGTCAAAATGGTCATAATCCTAAGAAAGCCTAATTCTAATCCAAATCCCAAGGTCACACTTCGAGGAGCCCCTCCTGCTAGTCATGATGACAATCCAAAACCATACATGCTCTGAGATGATCCAAAATTTGTTCCTGATGACGATGAGGATCTTGTAGATTTTGAGGCATACTTGGAGGAACAAACTGAAATCCAAAAACTTCAATCTATGTGTAACTCAACCCCAACACAAGAGCAAAATATCATAGTACAAGAACTCCAAGACCTCATTCAAACACTTCACCAAGTACCCCAACCCCTAGATCAACAGACCATACAAAGATTCCAAGCCCTCATTCAAAAATTTCAACAAAACCAATCACCACAAATACAACTCCTAGTCGAAGCCCAACAATTCATAGCTACTTGTCAAATCCAACCAAATCCACCCACCTATCAAGTGAATTCCACATCAACCTATCCCACTTCTTTCCATGCCAACCAATATTCATACCCATCTACATCACAATAAGCACATGTGAACCTAAGCCACCCCTTGAAACAAGATCAAATGTCCTCAAGCTCTAATGATACTCTTGACAAGGGAAATACCACCTTAAGTTTGGAATCATACACCACTCCATCTACTAGTCCTCCATCTCCATCCAATAGAATGCCTATCCCAAAGCCTATTAGTCCTACACCAACACAACCATCAAATTTTCCAAGCTCTAATCCATCAACCAACAAATCCTCAAACAATTTTCTCAAAAAATTCTTTACAAAATCTAAAAGCCAAAGACAAGATATGGAGTTTCCAAATCTACCAATCCATTTAATCCCTCTGGCCCTCCATTTAATCAAAGTCCAATCCCTAAGTCTAATCCATTTAACACCCCTCTTGTCCTTCCACCATGGGATCTATCTACTCCTAGTCCTAATCCACCTAATCCAATTAACCTTCCACCTAATCCCAATCATGAGCCTTCATCTTCCATCACCCATACACCTACAAAGGATGTGATCCAAGGGATACTAGCATGGAATAGACTATCCCCATGTCAAGCACCCATTGATGAGCCCACCAAAGAAACTTTGAATGCCATGTCCACTTCTTCAACCCCATCATGTGGTCCACAACCCCTCGAGCCTATTCAAAATTTTCCTCCCATGAGTCCATCATGCCCTCATGTTGTTGACCAAGAACCTACCCAAGAGTCATCCACTTCCATTCAAGAAAACCAAGAGGTATGTCAAGATCACAACCCTAAGCATGTAGCAATATTAAGCCCTCATCCAAATCAAGATCAAAGCATCTCTAAGTTCAAATCATTCATGACATATATGTTTTCTATGATCAAGATATCATTTATGATCATGACCCTATTCATGAGCAAATTTATCCCATTTATAGCACACTTAATCCTATTTTTGCTTCCATTTGTGATTAAGGTTCTATCTATGATCATGAAAACCATGATGATCCTCTTAGCCAAATATTATGCATTTCATGATCAAGAGCTTATCACTACCCATGATCCCTAAACATCCACTTGTCATGATGAGACACATGCCTCCCAAGCACACATTGAAGATCAAACCAATAGCTTGGATCTACATGCACATATCAAGATCCTATTGATCCTTCCACCTCCACTATCAACCCCATTTCTAATCCACCATCATATCCACTTGGTCTATCCACCTTCATTCATGAATGTTCCTCCCTGGAAACACAACAACCTTTATCCACCACTTCACCTTCTTCACCCAATAAGGAGCTCGTGTCTAATGTTCAAACTACACCTAGTCCCATTTTCCATCACATACTCCAAAACATGAACTATCATGGTAAAGGCTTAGGCCTTCATGAACAAGGTATTTTGGAGCCTATACATGTCAACATCTCTTCACGCTCATATGGCCTTGGATATACACCCCAAGACAAACAAACTAAAGATGTTGGTAATTCCTCCATTCCTCCTAAGTCCACCACTTTCCATCACAAATCTTATCATACCGCCAAAACATATGTTGCCATTCCACTTACATCATCTTACAAATGTCAAAAGAATGTGACCATACACCTTCCACCATCCAATTTACCTCCACTACTTCCAACCCCTAATATCCCTCCATCCACTTTACCTCCACTTCTTCCAACCCCTAATACCCCTATCATCCATAAAACCCCTTACATTCCTAATCATGATCAACAATGTACATATTGTCTAAACATAAAGCTTCCACTCTTTCCACCTATTCTAAGGGATTCAAAAATACAAAAATGGATGCCTCTATCCATAAAGTCAAAAATATTAAGGATCTTCATGCCTTAGGGCACAAATGCAAAAAAACAAAGCAAAATATATCCAATGAAGCTATCCAAGCCCATACCTCCAAAAGAAAAGTCAAAAACTAAAATGATATGGGTACCTAAGCAAAAAGAAGGCAAGTCAAAAGAGGCATCCACCTCTCAAAAATCCCAATCATCCTCTTCCATTCAAATGTCCCACTCCAGTCAAAAGTTTCAAATTCCTAAATCTCACAAGAAAAACAAAAATCATAAAAATACTAAGTATATGTGGGTACCCAAATGCTTACATCATCCATCCTCTAAGAAAGCATCTCCACTACTTCCTACACCACCTCCAAATCAAAAGCTTAAATGTTTAATATGGTGTGTACAACTGTTGGTCATGGTTCCCTTCCATTCCACAACTCCACATACCTCCATCTCCCCATCATTCACCAATTATCCTACATATCTTCACCATCATCTTCCTATGGTCCATGCTTTTGCATAAACCTTTCATAATCCATTATCATACTCTCCACAATCCACATCATAATCCATTATCTACCAAATCCATCTCCCTCTCATGCATTCCTTACCAACATCGATGAGCATAACATGACTTGACATGGTCCATGCGACAACATCCATCTAGCGGGACTCTCACTATCATGGAACTAGACACTTAAGGCCCTCCTATCCTTCTCCTATCAAATAATAAAAATAAAACCAAAAAATCAAAAAAGTAAAGAGAAATCCCTTCGTCCAATGGTGAAACCCTAGTAAATAGGCACCTTGGATAAGTACCATAATGAAAACCTAAGAAACAAGCATCATGTGTAGGTTGATCTTCTATGTCACTTACACTTGGGGGCACGTTGTCCCATTCAACCTATCATTTTCACACTCTCATTTCCTATCATACCATTTTCATATCCTATCCTACCATACTTATCATATTGAGTCCATTCATCCTCTCTTCCTCCTTTTGATCTTAATAAAGATTGGGGGGAAAATGTTGAAACACGCTTTGGGTATCTCTTGGCATACCTCATCCTATACAAATCAATCCTATCATAAGCTTATTCATGTGAAATTCTATCATCCTATTTTCATAATCTTTGTCATGAAAAATCCTAAATATTCCACCTAGATTGGGGCATGTTATTCATATGCGACATAGTCCTTGGAGATCACATCCTTTCTCCTTTATGATGCATCTACCCCATTCACTATCGCCTATCCTTTTATCTATACATTCATCGTGAGCTTTCTATGGACTATTCTTTTATCCATTCACCTATCATGAGCCTTCTATCCCATAAACTATCACCCATCTGTTTACCTATCCCTCTATCCAATCATTCTTTCATCCTTGACTTAATTTTCCTTGTCATTGGTATCAAGCACAAAGGCTACTCGAATTTTCATCTAATGCCATTTATCAAAAACTTTTCAAAAATCCAAAAAAATCAAAACATTTCCAAAAATCCAAAAAAATCAAAACATTTCAAAAACCACAAAAAAATCAAAACATTCCAAAAAATCAGACATTTCAAAAATCCAAAAAAATCAAAACATTTTCAAAATCCAAAAAAATCAAAACATTCAAAAATCCAAAAAAAATCAAAACATTCAAAAATTAAAAAAAAATCAAATCATTTCAAAAATCCAAAAAAAAATATTCAACAAAAATTCAAGCAATAAAATCAATCATCAAGTCATCATTCAAACAAATTCTTCCAATTCATTCAAATCCAATCATCATCATTCAAATCATTCCTATTTTTAGGCCCAAATCCATAAAGCAATAGAAAATGCCTAATGACGCACAAATAAGTGGGGCTAAAAATGCCTTATCTTGCTTCCTTCCCTTTCTTCTATCCATTCACCTATCATGAGCCTTCTATCCCATAAACTATTGCCCATCCGTTTATCTATCCATCTATCCAATCCTTCTTCCATCCTTGACTTGGTTTTCCCTTGTCATTGGTATCAAGCACAAAGGCTACTCAAATTGTCATCGAATGCCATTTCTCAAAAACTTTTCAAAAATCCAAAAAAACCAAAACATTGCGAAATCCAAAAAAAACAAATATTCCAAAAATCCAAGCAATAAAATTAATTATCAAATCATCATTCAAACAAATTATTCCAATTCATTCAAATCCAATCATCATCATTCAAATCATTCCTACAAATCAAATTAATCAATTCTTCCAATCAATTTTCATCAAAATCAAATAATTCAATCAAATTTGTCCAAATCAAATCACTTCTTTTAATCAATTCTTCCAATCAATTCAATTAATCAAAACAATCTTTATCAAATCACTTCTTCTAATCAATTCAATTCATCATCATTATTCAATCCAATAAAAATCAATCAAACCAATCCAAGCCATGATCTAAATGCAAGTCAATCATCAATTCATACCAATCAAGTTAATCAATCTGGTCAAATTATCCAATTGCATCCTTGGTTATGTTCCAATCTTGATGTCAACCAAATCAATCAATCAATCATCATCATCATCAATGGGATTTATCATCCCCAATCCTAGTGTTGTTCTCAGGATATATCATTCCCATACCAACAACACAATCATCATGTTGTTCTGAGGATAAATCATTCCCACATCAACAACGTTATCAATCAATCAATCAATCATTAGTTTACAGCTTGACAGGGGCAATACTTTGTTTATTTTTTAATCATTTGTGCATGCTTGCTTGTGTGTGTTATCATTTTTTTCTTGCATTTGTATCATTCCCAGCTAATATTCATATCTTGTATCTAGACAAGGTTGTATTACGCTGGGGTATGAGACACATAGTCACCTTGGTCCTTATACCTTGGTGCATAACATCTAGTGCTATATCAAACATCATGGTTGCTCACTTTCATTACAGCATAACGCATCACTCATTTCTTCTATCCATGTCTTTATCTTTCTTCCTTGACCAAACCCTTTCATTTCGAGAGTCTACCTGTGTTTGTCCAACTCGCCTATCCTCTCGAGGGGGCATCATCATCCTATTCCTCTATCCATACCTCATCTTCTTTGAAATTATGTTACTTGAATTAAATCTCATCATCTCAAAGAGGGGCAAAATGTAGACACTTAAAATTGTCCATGTCTTGCATAATCCCACTTATAAATCCCACTTGATCACCTTTCCAATTAATTAAATAAACCCCTTTATTTAATTAATTCCCCTTCACATCTCCAAAAATAATTCAAATATTTAATTTGAATTTTTTTTGGAGATGTGAAGGGGAATTAATTAAATAAAGGGGTTTATTTAATTAATTGGAAAGGTGATCAAGTGGGATTATGCAAGGACCTAAGACAAAATATTTTGTTGCAAGGTATGGACAATTTTAAGTGTCTACACAAAGAATGCCAGATTGGAAAGAAAGCAAGAAGAAGTTTCAAAGTCAAGGATCAGTCTTCTATCAGACTATTGGAATTGGTGCATATAGATCTTTGTGGTCCTACCAAGGTAAGGAGTTTTCAAGGTGATAGATATTTCATGTTATTAATTGATGATTATTCTAGGATGACATGGGTTACTTTTCTTAAATAAAATATGAAGCCCTAGATAAGTTCAAAGCATTCAAAGTCATGGTTGAGAATGAAATGAATATGGAAATTAAATGTTTGACATTTGATAGAGGTGGAGAGTTCACCTCCAATGAGTTTAACATGTTCTGTGAGAATCATGGAATAAAGAGACACTTATCTGCCCCTAGGACTCCTCAGCAGAATCAAGTGGTTGAAAGAAAGAATAGGACTGTTCAAGAAGCTGCAAGGACAATGATAAAAGAAGCAAACCTATCAGAGGTCTACTAGAGAGAAGCAATTCATACTATTGTTTGCATACTAAATAGAGTGCAAGCAAGAGAAAATAGTAGAGAGACACCTTATGAGTTATGGTATGGAAGGACTCCGACTGCCAAGTACTTTAGAGTATTTGGAAGCAAATACTATGTCAAAAGGGATGAAGAAAATCTAGGAATGTTTGATGCAAGGTCTGATGAAGATATCTTCCTTGGGTATTCTACTAAAAGCAAACCTTACCAGTGCTACAACAAGAGGTTGAGAAGGATTGTTGAGAGTGCAAATGTCAAAATTGATGAAGATCTACAAAAGAATTTAGAGGTTGATGGATTTGAATCAGATGAGTCATCTTGCAGAGAAAGAGAAAATACTGATGAAAAGGAAGCACAGATTGAAGAAGAAGAAGCTCTGAAAAAGACTCCTAAAACTCCCAAGTATGTGCAAAAACATCATTCTGAAGATCAAATCATTGGTGACAAAAACAAAGGTGTGCTGACAAGGAGGAAAAATATTGAAGAATAGGTAAATCTATGTTTTCTCTCTATAGTTGAACCTAAAATAATGATTAAAGCATGCAAGGATGAGTATTGGATCAAGGCTATGAAAGAAGAACTAATTCTAATTGAAAAGAATCAGACTTGGGAACTTGTCCCAAGACTAGCAAACAAGAATGTGATTGGAACTAAGTGGGTATTCAGAAACAAACTAAATGAGAATGGAGAAGTGGTAAGAAACAAGGCAAGGCTTGTGTGTAAAGGTTACTCACAAGTAGAAGGAATAGACTATGAGGAAACTTATGCTTTGGTGGAAAGAATGGAGGCCATCAAGATGTTTTTAGCTTTTGCAACACATAAGGATTTCAAAGTATATCAAATGGATGTGAAGTCTTCTTTCTTGAATAGTGAGTTGGAAGAAGAAGTATACATAGAATGACTAGATATTATGCATGTAGTTTGTCTTGTGGCTATATTTCAAGAAGATCCTAGAGAGTCACATGTTGCGGCAGTGAAGAGGATATTTAGATATTTAAAGGGCACTCCAGATCATGGTTTGTGGTATCCAAAGGATAATAACTTTACTCTAAGTACTTACATAGATGCAAATTGGGATGGATGTGTTGATGACAGGAAAAGTACAAGTGGTGGTGCATTCTTTCTTGGAGACAGAGTGGTGTCATGACTAAGTAAGAAGCAAGATTCAATAGCTTTATCTACTGCAGAGGCATAATACATTTTTGCAGCATCTTGCTGCACTCAAGTGTTGTGGATTAAGAAAACTTTGAAGGATATTAGCATTTCATATGATGAGCCAATTCCTATCTTCTGTGATAATACCAGTGCTATTAACATTTCAAAGAATCCGGCGATGCACTCAAGGACAAAACATATCTCAATCCGGTATCACTTTCTGAGAGAGAAGGTTGTAGAGAATGAAGTGAATCTTGAGTATGTGCCTGCAAAGGATCAATTTGCTGACATATTCACCAAGGCTCTTCATAAGGATACATTTGAGTATCTTTGAGAGAAGTTAGGGGTTATTGCCCCTCCTTTGAACTACATGAATAAGGAGATGCATCAGTCCAATGGAGTTCAAGTTTCATTTCTTATTCTAGACTGATGTTGGAGGCTACCTCTCAGGGGGAGCAAGTAGTGGTCATGATGGTTATTGCAATCAGGGGGAGTAAGTTCTAATGTTGGTTGCTTCTAAGGGGAGCATGCATAGTAGTAAAATAAATGGTGTTGTAGAGTAGTCGTAAGTAGGTACAAGTTTGAGCAGTTGTCTAAAAGTAAGATTAAAAGTGAGATGTCTAGCCCTTTGCCATTGATGTCAAAGGGGGAGAGAAAGAGAGCAATGTGAAAAAGAAAAGAGTCAGTGGTCAAAGAAGAGAGTATGAGTTGTAAAATAAAGAAAGAAAGGGGGAGAGTAAGAAAGAAAATAAGTTTGGTGTAGAGTTGTGTCTTGATGGTTTTTCACATTATGTGTTACCATCAATGAAAAAGGGGGAGATTGTTACAAGTATGTATAATCAATGTTGTCATTGATGTCAACAAGCTTGTGTTGTCATTGGTGTCAATTGTGTCATTTGTGTGAGTTGCTTATGGTGCAAGAATATGAGTAGTAAGTGTTGAGTGGATATTGTCTTTGAGATGAGGTTGTTGCAATGATGTGGGCTATTTGGTTGAGTTGCTTTGTTGAAGATGATGTGATTGCCTTGAAGAGATGCTGAAGTTGTTAGGAATATGTTTATGTTGGTTAGCTTCCAAGTGCTTTTGAGAAAATTTGATTAATAAAGGAAACAGTGTGTTGAAGTAGCATTTTGTCTTACAGAGTAGTGTTATTCTTTTGCTCCACATTTCCTCTATGTTGAAGATCTATATTTGTAGTTTGGATATGTTATTCAGAGGTGTTAAGAGTTGTTATATTCCAAATTTGGTGCTCTAGTTCATTTTGCAGAGAAAATTGTATTCACCAATGTGTGGACTGTGTTTCTGAGTTGTGCAAAGTGTCTGGGAGAAATGTCTTTGCTTCGCATATCTCCATAAAGAAGTTTTAGATCTTGCAATTTTAGAATTGTGCTTATAAGGTTTATATATTTCTTCTCTTGGAGTTGTTCATGGTTTGGTTCTCTATAAGTCGATTTCTAGAGATACATTGTATGACAAAGATAGTTGAGCATACTAGATAAACAAGATAAGGTTGTGCAACAGGTGAAATTTGTTGCGGAGGAATTTGTTGGATTTCAAGATATTTCAGGATGTTCATGGAATACTCTAGATTGTGGTGAAGCCTTGCATGTGGTCCACAAGTCATTTTTGGGTTTGAGGAAGTGTGTACTTAAAAGAACATTGTGTTAACAGAGGTGTGGTTAAACTTGGGTGTTTACACTAATTGCAGAGTTGCTTTGGGATTATGAAAGTGTGGAGTAGCATGCTTGGATGGATTTAGGTACAAGCTAAGACATGTTATGGTCCACCTTCATCCCTTTCCACCATGGGGATGGTTAGGTCCAGACCTAATTTGAATTTTTTTGGTTAAGGTGATTTGTCGACCTTGGAGAATGTTCTCAAGGTTGATGACAATATAAATGAGTGTCAATGGATCATGATCGAGTGGGCGTGGGATGGATATGATGCGATGTAGGAGCATCCAATGGTGTAAGGGAAATCTTGTATCACTCAAAAAGAAGTTAATTCAAAATCATTGTAGTTGTTTTCATTTCTTTCCATAATTAGTGTTTCTGGTTCCATAATATCCTGAATAATGATGTAGGACTTTCAGTTTTTCCAAAACTACTAAAAATAGCAAACTGCCAGTTTTGGAAAGTTTACCTGCCATTTTAAGAAAGTTTGCATTTGGGCACGGATTGAGGTGAAAAGTTACAGAAAGATTCATAACTAAAATATAAGACCTTTGGAGAAGGAATTAGGCAAAGATCATCGTGAGCTGAAAGATATTAAAGTTTTTGTTTTTTGAAAAGCCCCTGAAAATTTTTGAAATGAGATATGAGGCACTAAAACATCCCATAACATCCCAAAAGTTGACAAAAATCTATTTATGAATTTTCGGTGTGATAGTTCACATCACGATCTTTCTGGTACTTAAAATGGTTCATCAATTGGACACCCAAATCAAAAATTATGCTTCACGGAAGTTGACCTACTTTTGGAGGGAGTTGCAAATTTCAAAATTTAGCTGAAGGCTGCCAAAAAGTGTTATTTATGACTATTTTGGGAACCCTGGGCAGTAGTAGAGTTGAGGGGGGGAAAGTGTAGAGTCAAGAATATGCAGAAAAATAGAAACCCTAGCTTATTTGGGGTTACAGAAGGTTGAAGATTCCAGAGTCTTGAGGTTAGGAAAGCTGTAATGTGTTGCAACCAGTAGAGGATTCATCCTCTAATTGTACTGGGCTTCTGTAATGTAATGTGTTGTCCAAATCAATAAAATAACATCTCTATTTTATGTGTACAATTTCTATAGTGGAGTGTTTTATGATTTACCCCCTTCATCATGATGTAACAGTGTGGTTGAGTGTGGGGAGCAATACAGGGCTTTGCGTGTTAGATTACTAGATGCAGTGAGTAGAAGGTGTCTACTATTTTTCAGTGATGTTGTGAATGTGATGTTGGTATTGTGGTGAATATTGGTTCTGTATTTTGAGCTTCATTGGAACTATACTCCATGCATAAATCAGATGCAATTATAACAGTTCAAATCTTGGCAGTGAGCCACTTCTTCTTTCTCTTTCTCTTTCGGCAGTGAGCCTTTCTTCTAGGCAGTGAGCCCTTTGGCAGTGAGCCTTTTGTAATTCAGTGTTGTTACTACTTTATATTGTGAGGTAATCTTTGCCGTGGTTTTTCCCTTCTTGGGTTTTACACATAAATCTAGTGTTCTCTTATGTTTGATGTTGATTTGATTCAGTTTTTGTTATTTGCTTTTCATGCTTAATCATCATAATGATTTAAGGGTTAATTGAATCTATGCCGATCTAAATATGTGTGAGGGTTTTGAAATTTTAAGCTACAACTGATTCACCCCCCCTGAGTTGTCTTGTGCATTCAATGGGTATGTAGGTTAAGAGTGAGGATAGTAGTTTATTCTTTGAGGATGGAGGTCAAACAACCATGCAAAATGATAACCTAGAGAGTTTTCCACACTCCTCATTTGATAACATGATTGATCTAGTGTCCAAATTGAGTGAAGATATGAGACTCCATGGCTATTCAATGCATATATCAAACCTTGCTTTGATTGATTCATATAGGATTCACCCTGTTGATCCACATCCTTATGTGAGTTGTTCTAATTTCTTGCTTGCATGGGAAGTTGATTTGGAAGGCAAGGCTGATCATAGGTATGTTTCTCTTCCATTTGAGTGTGAAAATGTACTAGATGATGATCCTATTGATTCATGTACTCTAGAGGATTGATTTAGAGTTGATTTTGATAATCCTTTAGATAATGCACATGTTAATTTGTCATATGATCCATGTGATAAGTTGGGAAAAGGTTAGATATTTCATGTTTTAGAGCCTAAACAAGTTGAATCTTGTATTGATTTGATTGATTTACCTACTTCTAAACATTGCAATGGTTCACTAACTTATTCATTTGATTATGATTTGTATGTATTTGATACACAAGGGATGATCCATCATGAGTTGAGACCACCTAAAGGTGAGAGGACACTTGATGAGATGCAACAAGTTGTGAACTTACATTTTCAGCTGATAGCACTACAAAACAGGTTGTATCTTCAGTTTTCTCATTTAGTTATGATTCTTATCATTTTGATTATGGGAATGGGGGTAAGAAAAATTATGTTTGGATTGATCATGGACATTATGAGTTGCCACAATTGCTGGTCCTACATGACTTGTATCCTAAGTTTGAGCCTAGATTGCCTATACCTTACTTTTTAGAGTATAAAGATGAGTTTGCCAGACTTAGGACACTGACGTGTACCTTATTACTCCTGCATATACTAAAAAATCAATCATGAGAAAGTGTATATGCTTGTTGTCAAAAACCTTTGTACATAATTTTGCTTGTTTCTAGTTGAGTTTTGGTTAGTTATTTGTTGTTTTAGTTTAGTTTATGCCTTATGTTTTTCCATCTTCTTTAGTTGTTAGTTTCTAGTTGTTGCTTTTGCTTTTCTCTCTTGCTTTAGGTTGCTTGTTTTCTTTGGTTTTGGTTTTCTGGCTTTCTCTTTGTTCTAGGTTGTCCATTTTTGGTAAAGAACAGGGTTGTCTATGGTGTATGCAAAGTCATTTTTTTGGTTTATGTTTCTATGTCTTTCTTGGAGAAACTTTGGTCATGAGTTAGGGATCTATGGTGGGACCCACTATTAGTGTTGAATGGCATGGTACCAGTTCTCTAGAGATGAATCTGTTGTTTAGCTTGACTTGAAGTATTCTGAGATCTCATATCTTTACACACTTTAATGATCCTGATGTTTTTGAGTGAGTCTGAGTAATCTTGCATTAAGTGAAAAATCTCAAAGGCTCACCCTTGCTGCCACTATGATTCCCAACCTAGTGAAGTTGAGCTAATATACAGAGCCCATGTGATATTTATCATGTGCTATAAGTGTATGTAGTACTTTCTAGTACTCTTATCAAAAGCTAAGTTAATTGAATCATCAAACAAGCAATCTATCAAAATGTGATACTTCTTAGTACTCCCATAATATCACTCAATTAGAGGATTCAAGCATCACTATCAGGGCTATGGACACCTTACTGGCAGTAGAGTAATGCTTGAGTAGAATCATAGAGACAACCTCATTGGGGCCATAGACGCTTGACTAGCAGTGAGGTAATGTCCAGGTAGTTCATAAGGTGAGTATCATTCACATAGCTTAATGCAAGACAACTTGGATGATCTTGATAGTAGATGGATGGAAATAAACTTGTTTGCACTCATTTAGATCTTTGGGAGTGTAAGCACAAAAATCACGCACAACCTCCATGAGGACCCCTATGATGATATATGATCCTTGTCACGTACATGTAAGCATGAAATAATATCCTCTAAGTAGAAGACCTCTTGATGACATGTCATTTCTTCCATCTTGTGTTGTTTCTTCTTTTTCATTTTCCCTCTCTTTGTCGTAGATGCTTTTCGACACTTTTGCGAAACTTCTCGATTTACGTTTTATGATATTTTGACCCTATTCCTAAGCCTTGTATGCATCTTGTAGGTGAGCTTTCACCTTTCCCCTATGTTTTTCATCTTCTCCATCCCCTAGAAGCCTTCTAGAGGTCCCTTGGACCCATCTCCCACTTTCAATTTTTAGTTTCACTCAACCAATCCAAATCGCCCCCTATTATTTCCAAATCTCCTGCCGGGAGATCCTACTTTGCAAGTGGAGATTTGGATTCTTAAACATGATTGACCTATTTTCAGAGGTCCTTTTCATCTCCTCTACCATCTCTCATCATGCATTTCCTGCCAGACCCCTTTCTTTCTGGATCTCCCTCCGAGTAACCCTCAAAATGCAGGATCTCCCCTCGGGTGACCCATGGGTGACCCTACTGGTGAAAGGGGTCACCCATGGGTGACCCATGGGTGACCCTGTCCCATTTCTAGCCATGGAAAAACTTGAGTTTCTAACTCAAAATAGCTTTGTTTTTACCCGTTTTTCTTCCAGTTCACATGATTTTTGATGCCTAATATGGAGTTAACTATTTCTTGCACCCACACATACATAATTAACTCCATTTGATCTAAAATTAACAACTCATTCTCTTCCATGCATTCTTCTAACTCCATTTCTTCTCTAGTCATAAGCTATAATTGCATTAGCACTCCCAAATTAACTAAGTTCACTCCCTAATCAATCCTTGTTAACTCATCAATCAATTGAGTTAACTTCTCAATCAATTCCATTCTTCCAACCTATAAATACCCCCTCCCTCAATCATAAAGGGAGAAAAATTCATTATGCACATAGCTCTTGCTAAGTTTTTGCTCTCCAATTAGCATTCTCATGCTTACACACGATGAAGGTGCCTTTTATTTGTTCATTGTTCATCAAATCTTTTCACATAAAGCTTTTCAAGCATCGTTATGCTACTTCTATCAAGCAATTATGCTCATCAACAACTCTCATTGAGCTCATTTTGTAAAGCTTCCAAAGCTTCTTTTGCTTCTTTGTGTTGTCTTGTCACCAAGAGGTCTTCCCGTTGCTTCAAGAGGATACAAGGTTGCCATCAAGGATCTCTGAGGGTAGTGGAGGCTCACAAGTCTTCTTTATTTTAGGTTTCTCTATTCCTTTGTCAATTAATAGTAATTAGAAAATTGAAATTGCTCTTAGGATTGGTAATTTATTGCTTTTTCTTTGCTAGAATAGTTAGATCTAGCATTCTAAAAGTAATTTGCATTCATAGTTTAAATTCAATTACTTGCAATTTCCTTTTCTAGATTAAATCATTTCAAAACCTTTGAAAACCTCAACAACATAGAATAATTGCATTAGGTAAAATTCATTCTAGTTGCATTCATATTTCCTTTCCTAGATTAAAAAGCATCTTTATTTCAAAAAACACCAAAAAAGTAGAAAAACAAGTTTTGCATGTCATATAGTTGCATTCATAAAAATATAGAAAAGAACAAAAACATTAGACACTTAGATAAATTCCAAATCCTTGATACCATCACAAGGTCAAAAAAAGTCAATGTACAACTAAACCCTAGGTAAACTCAAAACCCTAGGTCAAAACCCAAAGTCTAGTCAAGGTTAGTCCACATACACCTATCTCTTGTCTTGGCTCATGAATGTGCCTAGGATTAAGAGGTGGGTGGGTGAGGGAATCCTCGGCAAGATTGAGGAAATTCATCTGAGATCTCAACAAGATCCGTTTGTCTTACAACAACTAGAAGCATTTAGACAACTCCAAATACAACGTGCAATCATTCAATGAATTAAAAGACAAGAAGCAATCAATAAAAGTAATAGCTTACCTACACACAGGTGGAACATTAGAAACCCTAACAGACGAAGAGTAACTACTAACCCTTCGGGTCATAGGGTTATCTCTACAACAACACTCATCAAACAAAATATACACATTAGCACACAACAACAAAGGCCCCAAGACATGCCAACCCCTTTCTATGAAGTCCAGCTCTCTAGGGAGCTAGACCACCATCGTGTCTTGCCTCCTCTTAGTTGGCTACTTCCATGGGAGCGAAAGAGATGTGGCGGTTTGCCCCATGGCAAGGAGGGAAAGGTCCATGTGCATGCCAAAATCTAACCCGATAGCCCCAGGCAACCTAGGTCACGATTTTGAGTGTACATATTTTTGTGAACTTGATGTGAAGAGCAAAAACTTTTGTTTATGCTTTTTGCATTCTATATGTGTAGATCACATCATAACTTTAACATTCAACACTTCAAAACAAAAACTCAACAAGCATTTTCACTTTATTCTTTATAGCTACCTCTGCCACTTCAGCTTGTATCGCCTTCACCGTCATCTGTTCCATTTATTCTGTGTATCTATGGGACCCCTGAATATGACAGAACCTGATCTAAACCAAGGGAATATCCTCTCAAGAGAACCATAAATTCCTTCTTTTGATAGGTATGTGTTGCCGCATCCGGATGCCCCAATCACCAACTACTATGACTATGAAGATTTAGATTATGAACAAGATCAAAGAGAATCTAGGCGTTCTCTGTGTTTCAATAACCCAACTTGGGAAAACAATCTGGCCATACCAAATGTGCCACATAAAGCTAGGAGGGTAAGGTCAAAAATACATTGACCTGATCAACCTTCCACAAGCAAATCAAGTACTCATCCCAGTGAGGAAGTGAAACGACTAGAAAATCACTTGCAAGAAGTAAAATGATGCACGAGAAGAAGCATACCACCATGACCATACTCGGAGAAAAAATCCTAGAAATGAGGATACACCTAGAGTTGCCACTCCTGTAGACTTAATCGCAACTCTAGTGCAAAGGATTAGAATCTTGGAAGTAGAACAAGCTTCTCCTAAAAGAAGGCAAAAATCCCATGAACAAGACCAAGGGGATCTCAAAATCCCCCATCTCAACTACTATTCATGAAATGCAAGTAATGACACATGTCTAAATGGGAATCCTCCTGTTCAAAACAATCCTGCAATGTTGGGAAATCCAACAAATCAAACAATGGGTTATCAAAACCCACCAACATGGTTATTTCTATCAACCCCTCAATCTCAAAGTGCCTTTCTCAGAACATACCTTGAGTACTTGAAAGAACCTCTTGATCAAAACATAAGGAATGTGCAGTTACCTCGACCATTACCTAACTCCCAAAATTCAAAGGAGAAGGAGATCTAAATTCACACATTAAAGCCTACACCACTGTGATAAGAGAACTCCTCCCTTGGGATGGGGTTGTTGCCAAAATCTTTCCAAAAACTCTCAAACGAATAGCTCTGGATTGGTACTATCATTTTCCAGAGGCTTCAATTCACTCATTCAAACAACTAATCAGGGAGTTTATCATGGCATTTGACATGAACAAACTCATCAAAATAGGGATCAAAGAATTCCTCACCATGAAGCAGGAACCAAATGAATCCGTAGCCCATTTTGTGACTAGATTGAGGCAAGTCCTCTATTCCTCAACCAGTGCCCCGAATATGGACCATCATGAACTATGCAATCTTTTCTTACACACCTTGAACAAGGACATGAGAGAAGACATTCAAAATTTACCATATAGATCCTATGAAGAAGCATTGGAAGTACTTTGAGGATAGATCAAGTTGCCATTGATAGTGGCAAAAGGTCTATGGGTCAAATGGAAAGTTAACAAGGGAAGACACAGGGAACAATGCTCCTATCATCAAAATTCTTAAGAACAACAGAAATGCAACCACAGATGGGGTAACAAATCAACCCCCAATCAAGAAGGTAAGAGATAATTACAATGGGAGAGACTATTATCCTCCTAATATCAATGCGGTTGACTCACCTAGAAACAATGGATACTACCCTAGGGACAATTACCAAAATTGGAACTACAACAGAAATAGAAATGATGGAAGATATGAGAGACCCTGTATGAGTACAACTAATTTTGTTCTTTTCATAGAACAAGGAGGCATAGCATGGAATCTTGTAGAGAATATAACCAATTTATAGCAAGATTGTCTGAAGACCAACAACGTTTGTTCATAGAAATATTCTTGACCCTACAAGAAGTTGCACTAGATAACAAGGGCACAAGACAAACTAAAGCCCCAATAGCCCTGCAAAATGCAAACATAAGAATCTATCAAGATCCATTTCCCGCGCATAAGGATGCAAAGTCATCAAACCAAAACAAAGTAGCCCAAGGTAGCAACACTGGCATCCCACCACAACTAGGACAAAAAGGTGAAGCTAGGATGATGGGATTAGTCGAGATTCTACACAACAAAGAAGAAGAGGAAGATCATGAGAATGAAAATGAACAAATTGAAGTATATGAGGGTGTTGTTTCGATGGTGGAACCAATACCAACTCCGATCGGACCTTATGAACTTATTGAACACTTAAAGAAGACATATGCCCACATTTCATTTATTAACTTGCTTAGAAACTCCCCTTCACATCACTCAGTGTTACTAAAATCCATAGGGTTAAAATACCTTGACCAAATTACACCACCACCTAGTGAGTAGATCAATCATGTGGACTATGAAATCAGCCCACTAAACTTGGAACTCAAAGATCCAGGGTTCTTCTTCAACCTAAAGCAAATGCCTTCTGAGGCTGAATTAACCAAGAAAGGAGACCCTACGTTATAGTTACAAGTTTGGATCTATGACACTTGCATTAAATGAACCTTAATTGATGATGGAGCTGTAGTGAACATAGTTCCGTTCTCCCTTCTAGAGAGGATGGGTTATGGGCACACAAATATCACAGCTTCATGAGACACCCTGAGGGGGTACAACAACCTAAAGGCTACTAAGATAGGGAAGATCATGCTTCCCATGACTCTAGGGCCCAAGACTATCCCAACAAAATTTTATGTCATCAACAAGGACACAGGATATAATTTACTCCTTGGTAGGCCATGGATCCATAGGATGAAAGCTGTCCCATCAACGCTATTCCAAGAAGATCGATTCCTACATTTGGGGAAGGTATACATTGTGAAAGGGGATCTAGAACCTTTTAGCATGTTAAAGTCAAACACATCAAACAAGTGTATAGACATCCCCATAGATTATGAACTTCTCACCAACAAATTGGTTGTCCCTAGTCCTACACCGTAGTCAATATGCATCAAGTGAATAGAAACTCCAGAGAAGACCATAAACACCATAGAGATGAAAACTTTAGAAGATGAGGTACCATCAAAACCAAAGGAAATTGTTCCCAAGGAAAAGATAATTAAGATCATGGAATGGATAGAGCAAGATGGACCTCTCCAATTCCCTCTAGAAGTGCTCATGATCAATTTTCAACCTGCCTACAAACTCTTCCCTTGCATAGGGGAGAAACCTCATAGAACTGAAGGTCTAATGTTTGAAACCACTACATTAGATCTAAGAAATTCAGAGCCACATGCTTTCTCAGATCTTGAGGAAGACATAATGGAAAGTTACACTCCTTTGTCACCTTTAAGTGAATCGCGTGTCCCAGACACACAAGAAGAGACATGATCTTATGAGCCTCTCACACCAATAGAGGATTCATATCGACTATTGACACCCATGGAGGAGGTGGATTCTATTGACAATGAGTCAACTAATGCAATAGGAATGTTACCTAAGATGTTCATGGTGTCTCAACCACAAGAAAAGCCAACCACCTCTGCCTCAATTCAATCAAATGAACTAGGCGAGTGGGAAGCACCTTTAGTACAAATCAAAATGGTTGAAAGACTTCCTGATGAAGATGAAGAAAGTGAGGGAACATTTCACAAGGAGTGGAAAATGAGAGTGTCATTCGGCACTGATGATCCTATCATCTTTGAGTTGCCAGGAAGTTACATTAGGTATTCCATGGATTTAAGACCAGAACCAAATGGGAGGACAAGTATAAGCTTTGTCCCTCCTGATGAGAATAGGGAGCCGCAATCTCCCCTCAAATTATTTCAATTCTTGCAAAATGTCTAAGATAGACAAAATGTGAAGATCTGCATGCAGGAATAGTTTGACCTATTAGCAGAGTTGTTAAGATTTGATGGAGGCTTGTATTAGACCCCTTCTCATCAACAAGCCTTTGGAGACTTACTTCATCTCAGACTATCAAGGGAAACCACTGAGTTGGAAACAATAGAATCAAATGACAAACCCTATAGAATAGGAGAACTTGTCCTAAGAAGAGGTAGCACGAAAAATAAAGAAGAGAAGATAAAAAAGAGCTTTTTTAGAAGACTGGAAAGGACCTTACATGGTTAAAGAGGATGTCAGAAATGGTTCCTATCTCTTGTGCACAATGGAGGGAGAGGAATTCAATGAAATGGTCAATGCCTTTCACCTCAAGAAATACTATGTCTAAAAACCAAAAAAATTATAAAACATAAAAATACAAAAAAAAAAATTATAAAAATAAAAAATGTCAAAAACAATTTGTTTCTTGCATTTCAACATCATTCTGTTCATCTTGCATTATAGTTAGTGACTTGCTCTTATATTATTTTCATTCCAGTAAGGAGTCTAAGGTTGCCTAGATATACATCATCTTTTTAGGACCTAGAGATTCCCCATTTTCACAATCGCCATTAGCCCCCTTCATTCCCAGTGATTCTAATCAAAGCCTAGCTCTTAGCTTTACACTGATCCCAGTCTTAATGAGCCAAGATGTTAGGTCTAAACGAAGTCAATTTTCAAACCTACAATGTTCAAATGAATCTTGCAAGTAGACCTTCCCAATTCTTCCCTCGTAGAAGAGAAGTGTAAATAGATTACAAAAACTTTAGGTGGTGCTCAACCCCTTATCTTTTTGGGCCAAAAATGCCAGGAGGATCAAAACTCTGAAGGAAGCAATCTAAAATCTGAGTGAATAAAAAAAATGAGTGATAAAAATTAGAGTGATCAAGAAAATTGAGAGATCAAGATTGCATATCAAAAGTTCCAAAAGCATTCATTTTCATAAAAGTCAAAATCCAAAAAACTGAGAAAATCAAGTGAGGCATTGCAAAAATACAAAAAAAAGTGAAAAAGCAAAAAAGAGAGATACAAAAAAAAGAGTGAAAGAGAGAAGATTACTAAATGTCCATACTCTTAGGTGGAGATCAATCTAAGCTTGAAGCCTCAAGGGTGACATTCTAACAAAGGAAATAAAAAAGGAAAGGTACAAAGCACACACATGCACTAGCTAAGCAAAGATGAGGGTCTAGTAGTCTTTAGGATCATCTTCTATCTAGGGACCCTAGTTCTTTCCCATTTATCCTTTACCCCGGGTCTATCTTGCTTTCCATCTATGATCTAAGTCTAGCAAACATCAATAAAATTTGTTACTTGTCTAAGTTGAAAGCTTGTCAAATTGTCTTCTATAGATAAGGATTAGTGTTTAGCCTTTAGAAAAGCCTAAATTTGGAAGAACTACATTTCATTCCCACTCCCCACTTGAGTTTTAAAAATCCTATCTCACAACCTTGAATAGGTCTCTTATATCCGGACAACTTGCAATCCCCTGGATTGAAAATCGTATTAAAGAGTAGTCATATTGTTTTTCTACATTGCATTCATACTAAAATTAAAAAAAGAGTTTCAAAGAAATAAAGTCAATGTTATAACTCGTGACATTTAGTAGAGGTAAATATTTCATTTCAACATTTCTTGTGTTCTTACATTAGCATATCCTAAACTGCATCTCATACATATATGCCAAAAATTACAAAAACATGTCATTGTTATCATATTTGCATGGATAGAGTTGAAGGTCCAAAACATAATAAAAAATTTCTAAAACTTCCAAAATGCACAAGAGATGAGTACCCATTTGATAGACAAAACCATAAAAGGACAAACTTTCATTGATATATCCGAAGTTCACATATATGAGAGTACCCAAGAGCTAAGACAAAATGCTCTCAGGAGAAGTAAAGGCTCTCCATGCAAGGGGGTGTGATTTCAAAAGGAAAGCAAAGTAAGATCAAGGATGGTTTCCTCCAACGGAACCCTCAGGACTCTTGTTTCTCTGCCTATGAGCTCCACTAGTCACTCCATGAGATTTATGGGAGAGTGGCATTGTACTATAAGCGTGTGATTGTGAAGGCCCTGCTGCACTTGCATCTCACCATCCAAATCCAAGACGAGCAATCTCTTGAAGCACCTGATTCTCACCCTTGAGGATGAGATTCTTGGTCTTCAAATCCGCACTCACCTAAAACTTGTGATAGGTAGGAGAAAAAATGTCAATGTGTCACCCAGTAGTAGGAGGCACACCAGGATTAGCTAAGAGACTCTCTTGAGTCATCCTAGTGAAGGGAGCAACCAAGCTAACATTGACCTCATGAATGAAAGCTCTCCACTCTTTGACATTACCTGCAAAGCAAACCAAAAAGTGAAAAAGTGTGTTAGTTCCCCACAAAAAGAAAGGAAAGAGAAAGGACAAAATGGGAAAATAGTAAAGTAACTGTAGACTCATGTGGGTCGCTAGGCTGCTAGTCAGGGTTAAGCTACTGCATCACCTCATCAGAATGAGGAGGTTTAGGGACCATAAGTGGACCCTCTGGAACATCATGACTATCATCCACATCATTAGCATCATCAAAATCATCATCATGTGCATCCTCTAGCGGGCCCTCATCTGTCAAATCATCCCCATCAGGATATAGTCCTGGAAGGATTCCCTCTCCCTCCCCTCTATCCTCCTCTTGAAGATCTAGGGACTCTAGTAGTGAAGACTCCAGGAGTCAAAGGAGTCCATGTAACTATCCTCTAACTAACCTCGCCCATCTCCTAGACAAATATGTAGCAAGTAGGCACTGGGGGCAAGTCCTTAGGAAAATCCTCTCCAAACTACTGCAAGACACACTCAACATGATGAGCCTCGACTAGGCCATTACGGTTTGAAAGCTCTGTCACCCCATGGCAGTACTCTCTGATCTCACCATCATGTGACCATGATCCCTCCAAGTCCACATAAGGATCAAAAATCATATCCTCATTTGTGAGAGTAGCTACAACCCATAGAGAAGCATCAAAGTGACCCACATGAACCCATCTAGTTGCTCTTGGAAGTCATCTATCAAGGATTAGAACTAGCTTTTGATAAGGCCTGATGTGCTCAAAGATCCAAGTCATAACCAAAGAAGAGTGGCTAAAATCTAGAGCCCCTTGTCATGCAATATGGTAGAAATCTCTATAGATAATGGCCAAAATGTCTGGCCCCCAAGCGTAGACTCTACCCTACTCAAGACCCTCTATAATTGGTGCCCAACACCATCTCAAGCGAGCCGAGGCCCTGTCTCCAGACAACCTCAATGCAATCAAACCAATCAAGGACTTCCTCAAGCGAGGAATGCAAATTTGTAACACAGAAGTAAGTTGAACCCCTGTCTAATCCTCGGGGTGACTAACCCCCATAAATTGTGCCCAAGATGTCTTGTCCTCAAAGGACGTGCTAGCAGGTAGAATGAGAGGATGTCCTCCCACAAGAACTCAAAGTATACTGTAAACATCAAACAGAGTGATAGTCCACTCCCTTGAGACCTATGGGAACCTAAATGTGTTTCAATATGCATCCCAGTATGTCAAGATGTCACAACAAATGCGTGCCACAGGATGAATAACTGGCACATGGAAGACTCTAGCTAGGCCCGCCCTCCTCAGAATAGCATGATCATCATCACTCAAAGAAGCAAACATCTTTCATAACCATAGCTTCTCTCTGCAAGCATTCCATCAAATGTGCATGTCCTACAAATCAAAAAGAACTTTAGATTAGATCTTGTCAACTCGTAAAAATCCTAAAAATTGTAAAACTTGCAGAAAATCTCACAAAAAAAGTGTATAAACCATCAAAATTGCAATAAATAGGCAGACACAGTAGTCAAATTAGATCGAAATAGAGTGAAACAAACATCAAATTTCAAGCAAAATTTACCCAACAGGGGGCGACCCAAATGTCAATAGGATCTCCCCCCGGGCGACCCTATTGTCTGCAAGATCTCCCTTAGGCAACCCTGTTGTTAGATAGATCTCCCCTCAGGTGACTTTCTTAACAAAAGGGGCGACCCTAAGTGGAGATCGCTTGAACAGAAAATTCTCTAAAATCCTTATTTTTTAGTCGATTTCAGTAAATGAAAAAACAAACCTACTCTAAATGACAAAACAAAGACAATGCAGCAAGAAGAATCACCAAAAATAGACCATTTCAAGAGGATTTTCATAAAATTCAACCTAGGGTTTAGAGAAGAGTTTTTCACTATTTGAGTACCTAGTTCTCAGCGGCTGAAGAAGAGGCGGCCATCTTCGCGATTTCCTCGACGATACCTTCCCAATGAATATTCACACGATAAATTCTGTCACTGATTCACTCTGATCTCACTAATTTGCTTGCTTTTCTTGCCCTTAGCTTAGTTTCTTTTATGCATTCTTAGATTAGTATTTTTCTTTTATGCATCTTTCATGCATCATTTTGCGTGCATTCATTCCTACAAGTCTCACTGACAAATGAAAACAACTAGTCAAACTCTCATGATCTATGATAAGTTCATCATTATAGTTTTCATTATTCATTTTGATATATTTAAATGCTAGGATAACACTATTTATTGTAGGTACAATTGTGGAAAAATTTACAATAGGTAAGGCCCAATTCAGGAACGGTACCTACCTTTCATGTAGACTACCGTCCCCAAGGGGGCAAATATGTAAGCACAAAAATCACACGCAACCTTCACAAGGACCCCTATGATGATATATGATCCTTGTCACATACATGTAAGCATGAAATAATGTCCTCTAAGCAGCAAACCTCTTGGTGACATGTCATTTCTTCCATCTTGTGTTGTTTCTTCTTTGTCATTTTCCCTCTCTCTTTGTCATTGATGCTTTTTGACGCTTTTGTGACACTTGTTGATTTGTGTTTTCTGAGCTTTCAACCTTGTTCCTAAGCCTTGTATGCATCTTGTAGGTGAGTTTTCACCTTTCCCCTATGTTTTTCATCTTCTCCACCCCCTAGAAGCCTTCTAAAGGACCCCGGACCCATCTCCCACTTTCAGTTTTCAGTTTCACTCAACCAATCCAAATCTCCCCCTATTATTTCTAGATCTCCCATCAATAGATCCTAATTTGCAAGTGGAGATTTGGATTCTTGTACATGATTGACCTATTTCTGGAGGTAGATCCCCTCCTTTTCATCTCCTCTACCATCTCCCATCATGCATTTCCTTCCAAACCCTTTCTTTCTGGATCTCCCGTCAGGTGACCCTCAAAATGCAGGATCACCCCCCGGTCGACCCTACTGGTGAAAGGGGTGACCCATGGATGACCCTGTCGTGTTTCCAGCCATGGAAAAACTCAAGTTTCTAACTTGAAATAGCTCCATTTTTGCTCATTTTTCTTCTAGTTCGCATGATTTTTGATGCCTAATATGGAGATGACTATTTCATGTAACCACACAAGCATAATTAACTCCATTTGATCTAAAATTAACAACTCATTCTCTTCCATGCATTCTTCTAACTCCATTTCTTCTCTAGTGATAAGCTATAACTACATTATCACTCCCAAATTAACTGAGTTCACTGGGTAATCAATCTAGTTCACTCCCTAATCAATCCTTATTAACTCATCAATCAATTGAGTTAACTTATCAATCAATTCCATTCTTCCAACCTATAAATACCCCCTCCCTCAAGCACAGAGGGAGGAAAGTTCATTGTGCACACATCTCTTCCTAAGTTTTTGCTCTCCAATTAGCATTCTCATGCTCACACAGGATGAAGGTACCTTTTATTTGTTCATTGTTCATCAAAGCTTTTCACATAAAGCTCTTCAAGCATCATTATGCTACTTCAATCAAGCCATTGTGCTCATCAATAGCTCTCATTGAGCTCATTTCGTAAAGCTTCCAAAGCTTCTTTTGCTTCTTTGTCTTTTCTTGTCGCCAAGAGGTCTTCCCATTGCTTCAAGAGGATACGAGGTTGCCATCAAGGATCTCTGAGGGTAGTGAAGGCTCATAAGTCTTCTTTATTTCAGGTTCCTCTATACTTTTGTCAATTAATAGTAATTAGAAAATTGAAATTGCTCTTGGGATTGGTAATTTATTGCTTTTTCCTTGATAGAATAGTCAGATCTATCATTTTAGAAGTAATTTGCATTCATAGTTTAAATTCAATTACTTGCGATTTCCTTTTCTAGATTAAATCATTTCAAAAACTTCAAAAACCCCAAAAACATAAAATAATTGCATTAGGTAAAATTCATTCTAGTTGCATTCATATTTCCTTTCCTAGATTAAAAAGCATCTTTATTTCTAAAATACCAAAAAAGCACAAAAACAAGTTTTGCATGTCATATAGTTACATTCATAAAGATATAGAAAAGGACAAAAACATTAGACACTTAGATAAATTGCAAACCCTTGATACCATCACAAGGTCAACTATTTGGTCAAACCCTTGGTACCATCACAAGGTCAACAAAAGTCAACGCATAACTAAACCCTAGGTCAAAACGCAAAGTCTAGTCAAGGTTAGTCCACATACACCTATCTCTTGTCTTGGCTCACGAATATGCCTAGGATTAAGAGGTGAGTGAGTGAGGGCGGTCCTCGGTGAGATTGAGGAAATTCATCTGAGACTTCAACAAGATCCATTTGTCTTACAACAATTAGAAGCAGTTAGACAACTCCAAATACAACATGAAATCATTCAACGAATTGAAAGACAAGAAGCCATCAATGAAAGTAACAGCTTACCCAAATAGAGGTGGAACAATAGAAACCCTAATAGATGAAGAGTTACTAGTGACCCTTTGGGTCATAGGGTTATCTCTACAACACTCATCGAATGAAACATACACATTACCACACAACAACAAAGGCCCCAGGACATGCCAACCCCTCTTCACAAAGTCTAGCTCTCTAGCAAGCCAAACCACCACTGTGTCTCGCCTCCTCTTGACTGGCTACTTCCATGGGAGTGAAACTGATGTGGCGGTTCACCCCATGGCAAGAAGGGAAGGGTCCATGTGCATGCCAAAATCTAACCTGACAGCCCCAGGCAACTGAGGTCATGATTTTGAGCGTACATATTTTGGTGAGCCTGATGCGAAGAGCAAAAACTTTTATTTATCCTTTTTGCATTCTAAATGTGTAGATCACATCACAACTTTGACATTCAACACTTCTAAACAAAAACTCAACAAGCATTTTCACTTTATTCTTTAGAGCTACCTCTGTCGCTTCATCTTTTGTTGCCTTTGTCATCATCCATTCCATTGATTCTGTGGTGTCTATGGCACCCCTGGTTATGACATAACATGATCTAAACCAAGGGAATATCCCAGGTCAAGAGAACCAGAAACTCCTCTCGATAGGTATGTGTTGCTGCATCTGCATGCACCAATCACCAACTACTATGACTATGAAGATTCAGATTATGACAAGATCAAAGAGAATCTAGGCATTCTCTATCATAGGGTAACTAGTGACTAGTAACAGACGAAGAATAACTAGTGACCCTTCGGGTCATAGGGTTATCTCTACAACAACACTCATCAAATGAAACATACACATTAGCACACAACAACAAAGGCCCCAGGACATGCCAACCTCTCTCTGTGAAGTCCAGCAAGTCAGTGAGCCAAACCGCTACCATGTGTCTCACCTCCTCTCAACTAGCTACTTCCATGGGAGCAAGAGTGACATGGTGATTCACCTCTTGGCAAGGAGGGAAGGGTCCATGTGCTTGTTGAAATCTGACCTGACAGCCCTAGGCAACTAAGGTCACGATTTTGAGCGTATAGGGACATGGATGGTTTTGTTAAAGTTCCTAATTTTAATCCTTTGATCTAGGTTTTCATGTTTATTCATCCCCATATGTGGGTGCGAAACTAAAGATTGTGGGTTCTTGACTTGTTTATCTTTGAAATGCTCTAGAGCATTTCCCCAATAGAGTTGCCATTTGTTGTGCCCTGCGCACATGCCCCATTTTGCCAAATGGAGACCCCCTCTTTTTTCTTTGGTTTGCAATTTCAGCCTTTCTTCTTTGTAGAGTTGAGAAAGTAAAGTCATGCCTTGAATGGAGAAGTTGTCCTTTAAGTATGAGATGCATTTCAAAAGGGTGGTATTTGTAATGAATTGGTCCTCTAAGACTTCAGTTTTATCATCATGATGAATTTTCAAGTGATTTTGGGTTGTTTCATGGATGATTGTATCAAAGGAAGTTACTCTTTTAGATCTTTGCACTAGTTTTTATTTGTACCAGACATAACACTAAAATTAGGCACTATCAGACATATCTGGTGAAGTCTGAAATCCCTACCTTGCACTTAAGATAGCACCTACAAAAGGAAAGCAAGTCTTTTGACCCTTATAGGATATTGCGGGTCATTTCACCTCTAGTGGACATGTCTACTAAACCTCAAAACTTACACATATCCAATGAGGCTCACTTTGCCCCCTTCACCACTTTGGACCACTAGAGGATACCTTATGCCAATTTTATGCGATGGCGGATATATCCAGTAAAGTCCCTTTTTTCTGCTTGTCCCATGGGGTCCATTTCCTCCACTCCATCTAGCACCTTGTCAAATACCCACTCGAGGTAAGTTAAGTTCGTCAATGCTAAAATCTTGACTTGTCATATATGTCCGGTGAGGGTGGATCTACCCGCTTGTCCTGTAAGGCCAAATTTACCCGCTCCATCTTGTCAAGACTAAAAGGCCTGCATTTTGTGCAGAATGATCATGATACCTAAAAGAAGTCTAAAATTTCTTGTCTCGGACTAAGTTCCTTGCATCATTCATTGTTTTAAAGCTTTATTTGTTGTAATTGATGTAAAGGTTAGGTTAAATATAGTACTGCATGTTGATATACTGTAGGAGGGCAAAGGCCTTCTTTTCATTGAAATAGATTCAATTTGATACCTAAATGGAATTTAATGATTAGGATCTCATGTAAATGTAAGGTCTTGATGATTTGCATAAATCTCATGATCAAATTGATAGGTTTAGGCATATGGATTAATATTCGATTAGGGTACTCATTGGAGTATTTTCCTGCAGGATAGCTGGACAATATGAGGTACCCGAGGAGAAAATGCATCCAGAAGGTTCCCATATCAAGAAGGCCAATATGTTAGACATCAAGAGTTTAGTTGAAGTCTCTCGAGATCCTAATTAAATGCAGAAAACTAAGAAGATCATATTGTTGACAGAGATTGCAAGGAATGTACACTATTTTGAGTTCAATTTCAACTTTGTTTGCACTTGTTCTTGGATATATCTTCATCAAATATGTGCCACATACACTCTTTGACCAGTCAACTCATTGGAAAAGTGATTTGTCTCATTAGACAACTCAAAAAGCTACTATTTCGTCTTGATTCTCATGAGCTGAAAAGTTGTAATTTTGTCTTTTTACTAAAGGACAAAGTCAATTCTAGGATTGTAACTACACACCATCCAAAACTAAATGTTGTTGAATTTGAACCCCTGGTGTTGGTTTAATCCTCACCATACATTGAAAAAATCACTATGCTTGCCTCTCTATAAAGGCGACTTCTCTCATTGTAAAGTGTAAGAAAGGACTAAAGAGAAGAGAATTGTTAAAACTCTATCATTTTTTGAATCAATGTAAATATAATTTCATCTGCTACTACCATATGATTTCATTTTGTTAATTGGATGTGGTTCTCATGGTTCCTCTTCACCTTTCCAATTAGTTATTCAATTGCATTTTGTTAAACACCCAGAATACTGAGAGGGGGATGAATCAGTATTCTCTGAACCCACTTAATCATTTAAACATTCATTCCAAATAGCATAATTAATTTGCAGTAAGAAAGGAAAGCATGAAATCAACCATTAAAGCACATAACACATGAACACCAAATTTTTTATGTGGAAAACCCAAAAAGGGAAAAACCATGGTGAGGATTAGATTACAATATATTAATAATGCAACTGGTTAAGGTTGATACAATTGGTGGACTCACTGTCAAAAAGAGAATGCTCACTGTAGGTGGCTCACTACCAAAGGACTCACTGTCCTAAATAGAAAGAGATAGATGAAGGGGTGGCTCATTGCCATATATGAACTACTAGTAATGCATCTGACTTATGCTGAACATACAGTTCCACTGGAGCTCAGAATACAGACTTAGCACACTTCACCTTCACCACAATCTCAACTTATCCTTCTCTGCATCCAATTTCACTCACACACACACACATGTAACTCTATCACATCCACACCTTACACCACACACTAATTCAACCTTGTTTATATACCACAATCCAGCAAAACATCAAACAGGTCGGCATGATAGATGTACCATTCAACTTCTGTTGAACACTTGGAATATTGAGGGGGGGTGTGAATCAGTATTCTTTGAGACCACTTAAGCATTTAAACATTCATTCCACATAGCACATTTAATTTGTAGGAAGAAACGAAAGCATAAAAAGCACATAACACATGAACACTAGATTTTTACGTGGAAAACCCAAAAAGGGAAAAACCATAGTGAGGATTAGCTCGCTATATATATAGATGTATATATATATATGTGTGTGTGTGTGTGTATATATACATATATATATACACATATATATAGATATATATATACATATGTATATATCTATATATATATATATATATCTATATAGATATATATGTATATGTATATACATATATATGTATATATATATTGAAAATACAACCAGTTAATGTTGATACAATTGGTGGACTAACTGTCCAAAGGAGAATGCTCACTACAGGTGGCTCACTACAAAATTTGAACTGTTAGTTATGCATCTGACTCATGCTAGAGATATAGTTCCACTGAATCTTAGAATACTAACTTTGCACACTTCATCTCCACCACAACCTCAACTTATCCTTCTTTACATCAGATTTCTCTTACATATACTCACTTCACACCTTCACTTCACACCTTCACTTCATACACACACCTCTGCACAAGAATTCAATCTTTTATATATACCACTTTCAAGTAAAACATCAATTAGGTCGGTAGGAAGATGTACCATGTGGCTTCATGTTCTGTCAGCCCAAAACACACTCCAATATGCTTTTTGAAGAGAACCAAAGCATGTAGCACATATAGGTCCGCACAACCTATAATTACTCCCATGATTTCATACATGTCTTAGCTCCACCCAACCTCAACACCTTCAAGTCGGCCCAACTAGTGAAGTAGCAATATCATGAACTAACTGTTAGCTCATAATTCAATGTGTGGACCACCAAAATGCTTACCATTTGAATCATACACACATCTGACATCCATAACCTCTTCCTCAAAACCACATGGCAATATATTCATCTATGGTGGAATGCGGAGCATTCCAATATGTCATTGTCACTATCATTACAGAGTCTGGTACTCTATCAACTCTATCTTTCACTACAAAGGATTTCAAGACCTGAATCTTTGGATTTAGACTCCTTTGGTATGCACCATCATTACCGTACAACTATAGAACAAAACTCTTTATAGTGGAGAAATATGTACTGAAGAATTGTAACCTTATCATAGTTTCTATTCAGTAAATGCCTTAGGAAATTCTTCAGCAAGTTGTATCTAACTACAGAGCACAAAAATGAAGGAATATCATGCTTAGGTGTATTATCGATCATACTACACTTAGTAGCTTCTTTGAATCAATACTTAGGATATCATACTTAACCAAACCAACACAACTATACCTATATACCTTACTGAACTTCTTCGGACCAACACCACCATATATTTACCCTTTATTGCCATCAATGACAACATTGCTTGCTACCATGCTCGTCATTCTCTTCATCATCATGCTTATGTTGTCAACAATCTCCGCCTTTGTCATTGATGGCAACATAGCCAAAACTTCTCCCCCTATTTCATCAATGACAAAGGAACTACTTGTAAATCTATAAGTCACAATTTCTCCCCCTATCAAATGTATTTGTATGAGACCGGCTCCCCCTTACTATTTTATTTCTATACTTCAATATGTACATCAAGATATCAAAAATTGCTTTCCTCTATTCTTCCACATATGTACAAGAAATCCAAAAAACTTTACTACTTGGAGGGAAAGATATCCTTGTAAATGTTCTTTAGTTGTAACACCGCATAATCCCAATGCATCTTAGTAGAGATAAGTATATGTATCTACCCATTGATTTGTAAAAGTAACTCTTCTACATCTTCAATTGATGTCAGTGCAGTGGTCATATGAATAACCTTGTCAGCCTCCTTCATCATCCCTGTCAGAGCTGCAATCTTGAAACTAACTATCTCCCTTAACTGACTCATTTGATCCTTGATCAGTTCTTTATGATTCTATAACTTCTTAATGATTGCATGAGTCTTCTCAATTTTTGCCCTCAAATCTCCATTGTTATCCTTTAATGGCTCACAAGTCCCTAAGATTTTAGCAATTTGCACTTTGAGTCCATCAATCTTGTCCTTTATATCTTTTTTGGTAAGAGGCCATGATAGGCAGTATTGATACATTACTTTGGCTTCTTCTAGGGAATTTTGAATACTCTTTACACTAACTCCCAACAGGATATGTGCCTTGGAACATTTGTCTAATAAATCAATTAGTCTTTTGTTGTTGATCTTTTCCAAAACCCTCTTCTCAGCTTCCTTCTCCAAGGATGTAAAATGACTATTAAAAGATTCTAATAGATGTTTCGTTTGTTGTGTAGGAGTCAAGGAAGTGTCTTTCTTTATATCTAGAAATATTCTCTCAAATGCCTTTATTGCTTCCTCTAGAAGCTCATTTCCTTCAACCTGTGATTGCAGTATCTCTTCTTGTGCAGTAGCTTGAAAAATAGTTCCTAACTGCAATTTCTTCAGTGGAGATATATTTGACAAATTAATTTGCCCATCCAAATATGGAAATTGAAATAGCTGGGGGGAGGCAATTGACTAAATTTGTCTTTGTTGGGCCAAAAAATCTCTGATGGAGTCTACTGGAGAGACTCCAGAATACTCACCTTTTGTATTCTTTTTTTCTTCTTCTGAAATAGGGACCATGTGTGAGCCAGAGATTTTCAGAGGATAATTTTCCTCATATATCTCTTCATCTTCTTTGTTCTCAGTCTGATGTTTAGGTGTTTCTAGAGGAACAGATGTATTATTCACAGTGCTTTCTGTTTGTTCATTTCCTTCCAAGATTGTCTCACTTTGTTCTCCTTTTTCTTCATTCTTCTTCTCTTCATCATTCTCTACATAATCTAGAGTAGGATTAACCTATTCTGTATTAGTTGTATCAGTATTTACCGAAGGAGACTCCTCATTTTTCTCTGTCAAGATATCTTGTTCCATGCTTGTTGTTGCACACTCTTTAATTTTCTCTGGGATCTCATCAATCTTTTCTCTTTCCTCAGAAGAGGATTATTCTAAAATATCAATTTTCATTTTCTTCAAGATTTCTACAGTTATTTTCAAAGTATCCTTATCTAACCTCTCTATTTATTCTTTATCATTAGACATTAGACTATTCAATCTCCTCTTTGTTCTAAACTCTTTGGCTAACCTCTAAATAGCCTTATTCTTTCCTTGTGCAAAAATTGAAGGACAAACTTTCTTTAAAATTGCCTTATTTCTCATCTCAAAAGCTTTATTCATGACTTCATCTCTTCTCTTTGTTAGAATACTAGCAAGACTCTTAGGTAACTAATCAATTAATTCTATTAAAGCAACACTAAAAGCATCCATGTACTTGATAATTGTAGTTTCAATGATTGATTTGTCATTATCGGGTCTTTCATCATACATTTCTGCTACTTCCTTTAGATTTCCATACTCTATAATGGCACTAACAGTAGATTCAAGTTACAGAGGTGGAGGACTTGGTTCTTTTGACTTCTTTTTCTTTCCTTTACCCTTAGAGGACTTAATTCCTATATCATATTTCTCTTCCCTTCTTCTAAAGATGAAATCATCTTTTTCCTTCTTACTTTCTTCTTCACTCCCTATATCAACAGTATTAATTCTTACTTTCTTGGTAACTGTTTCTTCTTAAGAGGTTTGAGGCCCTCTTTTCTTCTTCCAGACCAATTTAGGTCCTTATTCTTCCTCCTCTTCCTCATCATCATTATGGCTGATGTATTTTTCCCTTGTAGCCATTTATTTTACCCTTCTCTTCTTAGGAGGTTGTTGTTGTACAAAGGCACTTGATGCAGTTCTCTTTGGAGGAGTAGCTCTGGAAACTTTTGGAACAAAAGGAATAGAAACAAAAGTCCTGGTGGACCTTCTTATACTGGGAGACTCTTCAAAAGGAGTAGGTATGTCTTTTGATTTCTCTATAGAGCCCTTTGGTGACACAAACTTTTCTAACTTGGTTCTTAATTCCTTAGCACTTTTCTTTATTTCTCTCTCATTGTGCTTCAAATGCACTTCAGTGGATTTTTCTTTAAATGTTCCAAATCTTTCTATAGAAGCATTCTTTTGTTTGCTAAGTATTAGGTCTACAAGACCTGTAACTATGTCTTCTGCAACCTCATAAGCCATCTTCGGAATCCATATTGTTCTGGGTTCCACTACTTCCATATAACATTCATCTTTGCTAACCATAAAGATGATTTCATCCTTATACTTTGCTACAACCTTGTTAGGAATTCTTTCTCTAGCTTGCATGTTCTTCTGGAAGGTTTTGAAGAAACCCCATAGTGCATCTATTTGAGTTTCTAAGTTACCCAATCTTCTTAAATGATCTCTAACTTGTACTGCAATAGGAATGTCTCTCAACCACACTATATTCTCAGTTCCAGGAATCTCTCTTTCAATCACTTCTAGTTCGGATTTGATTTGTTTTTTCTTGATCTTCCACTACTCTTTCTCTCTTCAAAGTTTGATTGTAAATGATCCTTTTGTTGAGCGTGATCACTTTATAGACCCCTTTTGTAAAACTTAATTTGCATTCAATGCACAAATAGATAAAGTTGTCAAAGCTACAATTGTGATACATAGTCACCATTAATTGCTCCGCAATCTTCTGCAATAAGATATTTTTCACCAATGTTTTCTCTAATAGATCAAATGCATTGATCTACATCATATATCCATGTACTAAAGCATCAACACCATTTCTTTGGCAGGGGACAAAAGAACTCCATTAAATCTCCCATTGAGCCAAAGCTCTCAACTTAGTTTCTAGAAGAAACATCTGCATCAGATACTGGCACAACCTCATCATTCACCTTATTGTCTTCTTTCTTTTTCCAGACCTTGCCCATTTCTTTCTTTATTTCTACCAGATCCACATTCTTCACTGGATCACTCTTCTTTATCGGATCAACCTTCACATTCTTACTTCTGCCAAATCTAGCAATATGACTTAATTTGTTGCATTTGTAACATCTAACATTTTGAACAAGCTTACTTCCAGTCATTCAGGATCTTCATTATTTAGCTTTATGCCCAAATCTATTGCATGTATAATAATAACCATTGAAATATGAAACTATCATACCATTATTGTAACCATTCATCATCTAATTTCTGCATTCACTAGCTCTATGACCAATTCCTTGACATGTAAAACATTGACCAAAGAATGATGGAACATTTTGATTCATCCTGCTCCTACTTTCCATAGCCTTATGTCCAAATTTACTGCAAGAGTTATAGTAGCCAAAGTACCTTTATGCAGCTGATTGTCTGATAGTGGCTTCTTGAAGTTTTTCTTCAGGTTCCGGACATGTCTGTTATTACCTTTCTTGATTGCAGCCTTTTTTTGGTAGTGGTTCTTCTTTCCACCATTGTTTGAAGTCTGATTCATCTTTGAACTTTCACCCTTTTGAAACCTTAATCCTTCATTGTCCTTAGGAGCCTTTTGATTTACAATCATTTCATCACGCAGTATGGAGCTCTTCTTGAATTTGTCTTTTTCAATTTTTGCCTTTTCTAGTTTTGTCTTTAAGACCACTATTTCTTGTTCAAGCCTTAAGAATTCTTCAGATTTGCCTTTTAGTTTTTCATTTAGGCATCCTTCATTTCTTTTTCCTTCCTCAATTTGTATTTTCAAACTGGTCATTGTTTCATTTGGTTGATTGATCTGTTCATTTACTTCCTTGTATCTTTCTTTGAATTTCTTGTTTTGCTCCCTCAACTTTTTGATACATTCATCTGCCTCCTTAATATTTTATTACAGATCTTTGTTCTTACATTTAACTTGTTGAATGTACAAGACAACTGAGAGGGGGGGGTGAATCAGTTGTAGCTTAAAATTCTAAAACCCTCACACACATTTAGATCCACATAGATTCATTTATTATGATGACTAAGCATGAAAGTAAATAACAAAAACTGAATCAAGCCAACATCAAACACAAGAGAACACCAGATTTATATGGAAAATCCAAGAAGGGAAAAACCACAGTGAGGATTAGCTCAAAATATAAAGTAGTAACAACACTGAATTACAAAAGGCTCACTGCCTAGAAGATAGGATCACCACCAAAGGGCTCACTACCAAGATAGAAAAGATAGAGAAGAAAGTTACAATGAGAAGAACATCTCAGAGTAACAGAGAAATCCACAACAGCATCAACATCACCTCTATAGAATCACTAAAGAATTGTAGACACCTTCTACTCACTGCAACCAGTAATCTAACACATGAAAGCTTGTACTATACCACACATTCAACCACACTTTTATTCACATCACATCCATTGTATGCACACTCAATCATGATCCTTTGACACTTATTTATATTGTCTTCAACCTTGACAACATTCTCCAAGTTCAACCACACACCTTAACCCACAAAATTTAAATTAGGTCTAGACCTAAACATTCCCATGGTGGAAAGGAATGAAGGTAGACCACAACACACCTTAGTTTAGATCTAAATTCAGCTAAGCACACCACTCCATGCTACTACAATCACGAAGCAACTCCACAATTAGTGTAAACACCCAAGGTTGGTTGAACCTGTGTTAACACAATGAACTTTTAGGTACATGCTTCCTCAAGACAGTAAAACCTTGCAGACCACAAACCAATCTTTGACATAATCTAGAGTATTCCATGAACATCCTAAAATCCAACAAATTTCCCCACAACAACTTTCACCTGACTGAAGTCCACACCGGAAAACTCAAACAACTCTATCATACACTGCAACTCAAGAAATCAACTTGCGGAGCACCAAACCACAAACAAGTTGAACTAAAGTAATATATAAGCATTATAAGCACAAATCCAAAATTGCAAGGACATAACAAATCTGTTGAGAAATGCAGAGAAAAATAGTTTCTCCTAGACACCTCTACAAAGCTCATAAACATAGTCCATACACTAGTGAACACAAATTCCTCTACACCCCAAACCAGAGCACCAAATTTAGAATATAACATCTCTTAACACCTCTAAACAACATATCCAAACCACAAAGACATGTATTTAATATAGAAGAAATGTAGAGCAAGACCAGAACACTACTCTGTAAACCAAAATGCCATCTCGATACACTGTTTCCTTTATTAATCAAATTTTCTCAAAAGCACTTGGAAACTAACCAACAGAAACATATTCTTGACATCTTCAACACCTCTTCAAAGCAACCAAATCATCTTTAGCCAAGCAACTCAACCAAACAACTCATACCATTGCAACAACCTCATCTATGTTCAACCAGTTGACACAGTTGATATCAATGACAACACAAGCTTGTTGGTATCAATGACAACACTGATTGCACATACTTGCAACAATCTCCCCCTTTGTCATTGATGGAAACACATAGTGTGAAAAACCATCAACACAATAGCATCCTCAATACTATGCATCATACCAATAATTCATTTCTCTTTCTCTCCCCCTTAGCTTACTACTCTCTTCTTGCTAGCTGACTCTTTCCTTTTTCACATTGTTCTCCATCCCCCTTTGACATCAATGGTAAAGGGCTACAAATCTCTCTTTCAATCTTACTTCTTGACAACTACTCAAACTTGTAACTGCTTACTACTACTCTGTAACTTCATTTCTTTTACTACTCTGCATACTCCCCCTTAGAAGCAACCAACATTAGAACTTACTCCCCCTAACTGTCACAACCATCACGACCACTACCTGCTCCCCCTAAGAGGTAGCCTCCAACATTAGTCCAGAATAAGGAATGAATCTTGAAATCTACTGGACCGATGCATCTCCTTATGCATCTAGTTCAAAGAAGGAGAGACAATAACCCCTAACTTCTCCTAGAGATATTCAAATGTATCATTAGGAAGAGCCTTGGTGAATATATCAGCAACTTGATCCTTTGTAGGCACATACTCAAGCTTCACTTCATTCTCTACAACCTTTTCTCTTAGAAAGTGATACCGTATTGATATATGTTTTGTCCTTGAGTGCATCACTGGATTCTTTGAAATGTTAATAGAACTTGTATTATCACAAAAGATAGGGATAGGTTCATCATATACAACTTTGATATCCTTCAAGGTTTGTCTTATCCACAACACCTGTGTGCAGCAAGATGCTGTTGTGATGTATTTTGCCTCTACAGTAGACAGAGATACTAAATCCTGCTTCTTACTTAACCATGACACCACTCTGCCTCCAAGAAAGAATGCACCACCACTAGTACTTTTCTTTTCATCTACACAACCAACCCAATCTGCATTTGTATAAGCACTTAGAGAAAAGTTATCATCCTTTGGATACAACAAACCATGATCTAGAGTGCCCTTTAAATATCTAAATATCCTCTTCACTACTGCAACATGTGACTCTCTGGGATCTTCTTGAAATCTAGCCGCAAGACAAACTCTATACATAATATCTAATCTAGTAGTAATTAAGTATAACAATCCTCCAATCATTGACATATACCTTCTCTAATTAGCCTTAGGCGATTCATCATTCTTACTTAGCTTGCAACTAGTTGTCATAGGGGTACATACTAGTTTAGAATCTTCCATTCCAAACTTATTTAACATTTCCTTGACATACTTTGATTGTGAAATAAAAATACCTTTATCTGTCTGATTCATCTGTAGCCCAAGGAAGAAGTTCATTTCTCCACACATTGACATCTCCAATTCTTTTTGCATCTCATCTGCAAAGCTCTTACACATACCTTTATTTCCTCCAAAGATTATATCATCCACATATACCTTAACAATCAGAATTTGATGTTCACCTACTTTGATGTACAGATTACTGTCTGTAGAACCTTTACTAAAACCTTGCTATAATAAGTACCTATCTAACCATGCATACCAAGCTCTAGGGGCTTGCTTCAATCCATACAGTGCCTTCTTCAATCTACAAACCATATATGGTTTATCTGACAACTAAAATCCATCTAGTTGTTCTATGTACACTTCTTCAAGAGTCCAATTCACCATTCAAGAAAGTAGACTTCACATCCATTTGATATACCTTGAAATCCTTATGTACTGCAAAAGCCAAAAACATCCTAATGGCCTCCATTCTTTCCACTGGAGCAAATGTATTCTAATCCTTCTTACCACTTCTCCATTCTCATTCAGTTTGTTCTAGAATACCCACTTAGTTCCAATCACATTTTTGTTTGTTGGTCTTGGGATAAGTTCCCAAGTCTGATTCTTCTCAATCTACATTAGTTCTTCTTCCATAGATTTGATCCAATACTCATCCTTGCATGATTCAATCACTGTCTTAGGTTCAACTTTAGAAATTAAACATAGATTTATCTATTATTCATTAGCTTTCCTTCTTGTTAGCACACCTTTGTTCTTGTCACCAATGATATGATCTTCGGAATGATGCCTCTGCACATACTTGGGAGTTTTAGGTGTCTTTTTCAGAGCTTCTTCTTCTTCAACCTGTACTTCCTTTTCATCGACATTTTCTTCTTCTTCTCTGCAAGATGATTCTTCTAATTCATGTCCATTAACCTCTAAATTCTTTTGTAGATCTTCATCAACCTTGACATTTGCACTCTCAACAATCCTTCTTAGCCTCCTACTGTAGCACTGGTAAGATTTGCTTTTAGTAGAATACCCAAGGAAGATACCTTCATCAGACCTTGCATCAAACTTTCCTAAATTTTCTTCATCGCTTCTAATATAACATTTGCTTCTAAACACTCTAAAGTACTTGGCAGTAGGAATCCTTCCATACCATAACTCATAAGGAGTCTTTGTACTATTTGCTCTTTCCTGCACTTTGTTCAATATATAAACAATAGTATGAATTGCTTCTCTCCAGTAGACCTCCGGTAGGTTTCTTATTTTGTCATTGTCCTTGCAGCTTCTTGAACAGTCCTATTCTTCCTTTAAACCATTACATTCTCTGAGAAGTCCTAGGGGTAGATAAGTGCCTCTTTATTCCAAGATTCTCACAAAACATGTTGAACTCATTGGAGGTGAACTCTTCACCAAATGTTTAATTTTCATATCCATTTCATTCTCAACCATGACTTTGAATGCTTTGAACTTATCTAGGGCTTTAGATTTTTCTTTGAGAAAAGTAACCCATGTCAACCTAGAATAATCATCAAGCAATAGCATGAAATACCTGTCACCTTGAAAACTCCTTACCTTGGTAGGACTGCAGAGATCTGTATGCACCAATTCTAATAGTCCAGTAGATGATTGATCCTTGGCTTTGAAACTACTTCTTTCTTGCTTTCCAATTTGACATTCCTTACAAATAGCATTGATAGGCTTTGTAATCTTTGGTAGATCCTCACAACTTGAACTGAACTTATTCTTACCAGGCTATCAAAATTGATGTGACATAATCTCCTATGCCATATCCAAGTCTCACTAATCTGAGTCATGAAGCAATAACCATCACCAACTTTGAGCTGATAAACATTTCCATCTGTCCTCTTTCCAGCAGCAATCATACTTTTGGAGTCTTTTCTAATTTCATAGCCACCATCCTAAAACACAAGATTGTATCCTTTGCTACACATTTGTCCAACACTCAAGAGGTTATGCTTTAAGTCCTTAACATAAAGAACATCATCAATATTATGCTTGCCATCAAAACTAATTGAGCCTCTTCCACATATCTTAAGAGATGTATCATCACCAAATCTAACTAGTCCTCCATCATATTTTTCAAGTTTAACAAACTTACTTTTATCACCAGTCATTTGATTTGAGCATCTACTGTCAATAATCCAATAGTTATTTTTCTGTCTGGTATGAAAAGTAGATATTAATGTACCTTCAGTATTAGGACTTACCTCCAGAGCCTTTTCCTTCACACATTTCTCAGAGTTAGTAGAAGCAATATCATCTTTTAAAGCTATGAACAAACATTCATTATCCTCATCATTTTCATAATCAGATCCATCATCAGATATACTTGCATCTTCTCTAACATAGTAGCTTTTTCTAGGCACTTTACTCTTGTTTTCCCTATTCTTCTCAAAATTCGTTCCAGACATCTTGAAGCATAATGACCAATCTTGCCACAACTTAAACACTTGAAAGGCAACTTACCACTATACCTACCAATAACCAATTTCATTTTTCTCACAAAGTTATCTTCCACATCATTTAAATCCTCCTGATCTGATTCCACAGTCTTCTCAGATTTTCTAGCCTTGAAGGCAATCTCAACCTTTGCACTACTTGTTCCAAATTCTCTCATTTCAAAGGTAGTTAAGGTACCAACCAACTCATCTTTGGTAAACTGATTCAAATTTTATAATTCTTCAACAATAGAAACTTTATGACTGTAAGCTTTAGAAGGAGTTTTGAGTACCTTCAATACCACCTCTTTTTCATTCACAACTCCACCAAGTCCTTTAATGCCATTGACAACTTCATCCAACTTCTGTAAGTAGCTTGTAATGTTTTCATCTTCAAACATTCGCATGGTCTCAAACATGAGCTTCAAATTCTGCATTTTATCTTGCTTGACCTTATCATCTCCTTCATAAATACTTTTTAAGTTTTTCCAGACTTCATTAGTAGTTTTTAGATTCATAACTTTCACCAACTCAGAATTAATAAGACCACTTAAAAGAGCATACCTAGCTTTACCATTGGTTTCATAGGCCTTGATCTCATTTGCAGTACCTGGACCATTTTCTAATAAAGTGTATTCAGTCTCAACAGTCTTCAAGATCTCATATCCAAGAGAAATTAGATAACCTTCCATCCTTATTTTCCAGAATGGATAATCTATTCCATCGAACAAAGGAACATCTATCTTGTGCACCATCCTTGATCTACCTCAAGCGGTTAAGCTTTCTTTCAAGGAACTTGGCTCTAATACCAATTGTTGAATGCACAAGACAATTGAGAGGGGGGGTAAATCAGTTGTAGCTTAAAATTTCAAAACCCTCACACACATTTAGATCCACATAGATTCATTTAACCCTTAGACTGTTATGATGATTAAGCATAAAAGAAAATAATAGAAACTAAATCAAACCAACATCAACATAAGAGAACACTAGATTTACATGGAAAACCCAAGGGAAAAACCACAATGAGGATTAGCTCACAATATAAAGTAGTAACAACACCAAATTACAAAAGGTTCACTGCCCAGAAGATAGGTTCACTACCAAAGGGCTCACTGCCCAAAAGAAAGGTTCATTGCCAAGATAGAGAAGATAAAGAAGAAAGTTACAATGAGAAGAACATCTCAAAGTAATAGAGAAATCCACCACAACATCAACATTACCTCTGTAGCATCACTGAAGAATTGTAGACACCTTATGCCTCACTACATCCAGTAATCTAACACATGAAAGCTTATACTACACCACACATTCAACCACACTATTATTCACATCACATCCATTGCATGCACACTCAATCACAATCCTTTGACATTTATTTATATTGTCTTCAACCTTGACAACATTCTCCAAGGTCAGCAACACACCTTAACCCAAAAAATTCAAATTAGGTTTGGACCTAAACATTCCCGCGGTGGAAAGGAATGAAGGTGGACCACAACACAACTTAGCTTGGATCTAAATTCATCCAAACATGACACTCCATGCTACTACAATCACGAAGCAACTCCACAATTAATGTAAACACCCAAGGTCAGTCAAACCTATGTTAACATAATGAACTTTTAGGTACACACTTCCTCGAGACAAACTAAAACCTTGCAGACCACAAACAAAGCTTTAACATAATCTAGAGTCTTCCACAAACATCCTAAAACATTCTAAAATCCAAAAAATTCCTCCGCAACAACTTTCACCTGACTGAAGTTCACACTGGAGCACTCAAAAAACTCTGTCATACACTGTAACTCAAGAAATCAACTTGCGGAGCACCAAACCATGAAAAACTTGAACTAAAGCAATATATAAGCATTATAAGCACAAATCTAGAACCGCAAGGCTATAAACAAATATGCGGAGAAATGTGGAGCAAAATAGTTTCTCCCAAACACCTCTGTAAAGCTCAGAAACATAGTCCATACACTGGTGAACACAACTTCCTTTGCACCTCGAACTAGAGCACCAAATTTAGAATATAACATCTCTTAATACCTCTGAACAACATATCCAAACCACAAAGACAAATATTTAATATAGAAGAAATGCAGAGCAAGACTAGAACACTACTATGTAAACCAAAATGCCACCTCAGCACACTATTTCCTTTATTAATCAAATTTTCTCAAAAGCACTTGGAAACCAACCAACAAAAACATATTCTTGACATCTTCATCACCTCTTCATGAAAGCAACCAAATCATGTTTAGCCAAGAAACTCAACCAAACAACTCATACCATTGTAACAACTTCTTCTCTGCTCAGCCAGTTGACACAGTTAATACCAATGACAACACAAGCTTGTTGACATCAATGACAACACCAACTGCACATACTTGCAACATAACTTTTTCTAGATCTTCGAGGGTTGATTCAAGTTCTCCATTAATGACAACAATGCAGTATTCTTCAGTAAATTCAACAACAAGAATTTCTTCCGAAGGGATAGGATATCTCCTAGGTGCCATGTGTTCACACTTCAAGATCCTCCTCAAGCGGTTAAGCTTCTTCTAAGGAACTAGGCTCTGATACCAATTATTGAACACCTAGAATACTGAGAGTGGGGGTGAATCAGTATTCTCTGAAACCACTTAAGCATTTAAACATTCATTCCACATAGAACATTTAATTTGCAGGAAGAAAGGAAAGCATAAAAAGCACATAACACATGAACACCATATTTTTAATTGAAAACCCAAAAAGGGAAAAACCACGATGAGGATTAGCTCACAATATATATTGAAAATGCAACTAGTTAAGGTTGATACAATTGGTGTACTCATTGTCCAAAGGAGAATGCTCACTGTAGGTAGCTCATTGCCAAAGGACTCACTGTCCTAAATAGAAAGAGATAGAAGAAAGGGTGGCTCACTGCCAAATATGAACTGTTAGTTATGCATCTGACTCATGTTAGAGATACAATTCCATTAAAGATCAGAATGCTAACTTTGAACACTTCATCTTCACCACAACCTCAACTTACCCTTCTTTACATCAGATGTCACTTACACATACTCACTTCACACCTTCACTTCATCCACACACCTCCACACAAGAATTCAATCTTGTATATACCTCTTTCAAGTAAAACATCAATTAGGTCGACAGGAAGATGTACCATGTGGCTTCATGTTTTGTTGGCCCAAAACAAAATCCAATACACTTTGCAGAGAGAACCAAAGTATGTAGCACATTCATATAGGTCAACACAACCTATAATTACTCCCATGACATTACTTCATACATGTCTTAGCTCTGCACAACCTCAATACCTTCAGGTCAACCCAACTGATGAAGTAGCAATATCATGAACTAACTGTTAGTTCATAATTCAATGTATGGACCACCAAAATGTTTACCATTTGAATCATACACACCTCTGACATCCATAACCTCTTCCTCAAAACCGCATGGCAAGATATTCATCTGCGGTGGAATGCGGAGCACTCCAAACTATCACTGGCACTGTCATTACAGAGTCTGGTACTCTATCAACTCTATCTTTCATTCCAAAGGATTTCAAGACCTGAATCTTTGGATTTAGACTAATTTGGTATGCACCATCATTACCTTACAACCATAGAGTAAAACTCTTTATAGCAGAGAATTGCGGACTAAAGAACTATGACGCTATCATAGTTTTTGTTCAGTAAATGCCTTAGGAAATTCTTTAGCAAGTTGTACCTGACTGGGGAGCACCAAAATGAAGGAATATCAAGCTTAGGTGTATTCTCCATCATACTGCACTTAGTAGCTTCTCTGGATCAATACTTAGGATATCATACTTAACCAAACCAACACAAATGTACTTGTATACCTTACCAAACTTCTTCAGACCAGCACCACTATATCTTTACCCTTTGTTGCCATCAATGACAACACTACTTACTACCATGCTCATCATTCTCTTCATCATCACACTTATGTTGCCAACAACTTCTTGTCAAGTCGGCCCAAAACTCAACTCTATATGCTTTGCGAAGAGAACCAAAGTGTATAGCACATTTAGATTGGTTGGTATAACCTATTTTTACTCCTATGACGTTGTTCCCAACCTCAACACCTCTAGGTCGGCTCAACTAGTGAAGTAGCAATAGCATGAACTATCTATTAGTTCACAACTCAAATTGCAGACCACAGAAATGCTTACCACTTGGAGAGAACACACTTCTGACATCCATAAACTTATCCTCAAATCTGCATAGAAAAACATTCAACTCTGGTGGAATGTGGAGCATTCCAATATGTCACTGATACTATCATTACACTGTCAATACAAAGTTCGATACTCTGTCAAGTCTACCTTTCACTACGGAGGGCTTCAAGACCTAAAACTTTAGATTTAGACTCCCTTAGAATGCACCAACAATGCCTTACAACCACATAGAAAGATACTTCATAGCCGAGGAATGTAGACCAAGAGGCTAGTTCCTTGAACATTGAAGATAGTACACCAGGACTTAGACAAATTTACAGAGTGATTGGTGCATTGGTCTTCTCTGGACCAACATGACTACATCTTTATTCTTTGTTGTTCTCCTCCCCATTACACTTAGCAATATCCACATCACACTTAGAAACTTCTCCAGATCAACACTTAGATGTATTCTCTTCCACATCATTCTCTAGACCAACACAACTATTTTTCTACAATTTGTTTCCATCAATGAAAACACTACTCACTGTCAAGCTCATCAGTCTCTTCATCATCATGCTTATGTTGCCAACAATCTCCTCCTTTTTCATTGATGGCAACATGCACCAAAACTTCTCCTCCTTTGCCATCAATGGCAGAGAAACTACTTGTACATTTACAAATCAAAACCTCTCCCCTATCTCAAAAATGATCTTTCTTTTCTATGTACATGCTCTCCCTTACTGTTTACTCCTATACTTAAATATGTAAATCAAAGTATCAAAATTTTTTTCTTCTATCCTTCCGCATATGCACAAGAAATCTAAATATAAATCTTACTATTTGGTGGGAAGAATATCCTTGTATATATTCTTCAGCTATAGGACTATAGAGTCCCTATGCATCTTGGCAGAGTTGAGTATCTATATTTTCCCATTAATCTATAAAATCAAGTCTTCTACTTCTTCAACTGATGCAAGTGCAATAGTCCTTTTTCCAACCTTATCAACTTCCTTTATCAACCCTGTCAGTGCGGCCATCTTCAAACTGACAATCTCTCTCAACTGACTCATCTGATCCTTGATTAATTCTCTTTGATTTTGTAGTTTCTTAATGATAGCATGAGTCATTTCTACTTCAACCCTCAGATTTCCATTATTATCCTTGAAGGGGTCATAAGTTCTAGAGATGTTTGTTATCTGCATTTCTAGGCCATCACTTTTATCTTTATATCTTTTGTAGTTGTAGGCCATGATAAAAAAAATTGATATATTACATTGGCATCACCTAGGGCATTTTGAATACTCTTTACACTATTGCTTAATAGATTGTGTGCCTTGGAGCACTTTTCAAACAAATATATCAGTCTCTTATTGCTGATCTCTTCCATTACTTTCTTTTCAGCTACCTTCTCTAAAGATACAAAATGACTTTCAACAGACTCCAATAGTTGCTTCATTTGTTGTGCAAGAGTCAGAGAGGAGCCCCTCTTAGTTTCTAGCAGCATCTTTTCAAAAACTTTTATTGCTTCTTCTAGAAGCTCATTACCCTCTACCTGTGATTGTAGTATCTCCTCTTGGGCAGAAGCTTGAAATATAGTTCCAAGTTGTAATTTCTTAAGTGGAGAAATATTCAACAAATTAATTTGTCCATCCAAAGATGGTAATTGGAATAACTGTGGTGAATCCATAGTCTAAATTTGTCTCTGTTGGGCCAAGAACTCCCTGATGGAGTCAATTGGAGAGACTCTGGAACACTCACCCTCAGTATTCTTCTTTTCTTCTTCAGAAATAGAGACTATGTGTGAGCCAGGGATCTCAGGAGGACAACTTTCTTCATGTATCCCTTCACCTCCTTTGATCTCTAGAGGGACAAAGGCATTATCCATAGTGCTTTCTACTTGTTCATTTTCCTTCAAGATTGTCTCACTCTATTCTCCTTTTTCTTCATCTTTCTTCTCTTCTAGAACAACATTCTCTACATTCTCTAGAGGAGGATTAACCTGTTTTGTAGGAGATAAATTTCCAACATCCTGATCCTTAGCATTGGTTATATCAGTGTTTATTGGAGGAGGTGACACATTTTGCTCAGTTTGAATAACTTGATCTATTCTTGTTGCTCCAGTCTCTTCATTTTTCTCAGGATGGCAATCATCCTTTTCTCTTTCCTCAAAAGAGGACCATTCTTCAATTGTATTAATTTTCATTTCCTTGAGGACATCTACAATTATCTTCAAGGTGTCCTTTTCCAACCTCTTTATTTCCACTTTGTCATTAGACATCAAGGTATTCAATTTCCTTTTTGTTCTAAATTCTTTAGCTAACCTCTAAATAGCCTTATTCTTTTCTTGAACAAAAATTGAGGGACAAGCCTTCTCAATTGCCTTACTTCTCATCTCAAAATCTTTACTCATGGCTTCACCTCTTCTCTTTGTCAATAAACTAGCAAGAGTATTAGGTAATTTATCAATAATTTCTATTAGAGCAACATTGAATGCATCCATGTACCTAATTATTGTTGTTTCAATGATTGATTGGTCATTTGAGGCTCTTTCATCATAAATCTCTACTACTTTTAAATTTTCATATTATGTTATAGCATTGATAGTAGCTTCAAGTTGCAAAGGTGGAAGACTTGATTTCTCTAACTTCTTTGTCTTTTATCTGCCCTTCTCCTTTGAATCCTCTCCTTTTCCAGCAACTTCACTTTCCCTTTTCTTCTTTCCCTTTCCTTTTCCCTTAGAAGAATGGAGTCCTTCTCTAGATTTCTCTTCTCTTCTTTTGAAGATGAAGCCTTCCTTTTCTTTTTCACTTTCTTCCTCTATAACAATATCAATTTTTTTCTCTTTTGTCACTTATCTCTTCATCGGAGACTTGAGGCTCTCTTTTCTTTTTCGGACCAACTTAGGTCCTTCTTCTTCTTCCTCATCATCATTGTGACTAATGTATTTCTCTCTTGTAGCTTTTTTTTATCCTTATCTTCTTGGAAGGCTGATGTTGCATAGAAGCACTGGATGCTTCATCCTTCTCTAGACTTGATACAAGCATGGCTCCGAAGGATTTGGGAGAAGCAGCAAAGGAGGTAGAGGTCCTAGTTGACCTTCTTATGCTTGGAGACTCTTTTGGAGTAGCAGATGTGCCTTTGGATTTCTCTGCAGGGCTCTTTGGTGACATCACCTCCTCAGCCTTAATCCTCATTTTCTTAACATTTTCTTTTATTTCTTTCTCCTTGTGCTTCAAATGCACTTTAATGGATTTTTCTTCAAATGTTCCAAATATTTCTATAGAGGTATCTTTTGGTTTGCTTAGCATTAGGTCTACAAGACCTATAATTATATCTCCTACAACCTCATATCCCATCTCTAGAATCCAGACTATTTTGGGTTCCACTGCTTCCATATAGCATTCATCTTTCCCAACCTTGAAGATGATATCATTCTTGTATTTTTCAACAACACTCTTAGGGATTCTTTCTCTTGCGTGCATGTTTGCTTGAAATGTTTTGAAGAAACCCCATAATGCAGCATTTTGGGTTTCTAAGTTTCCTAACCTTCTCAGATGATCTTTGATTTGCACTGCTGTTGGAGTATGCCCAAACCCTACAATGTTCTTTGTTCCGTGGATTTCTCTTAGAAAGTAAAACAGTAAGCAAATGATTAAAGTGCTGAGTTTGAAGGGGTACTTTGAGTCTTTTGCCTTCTATAGGTTCATAAGTAATTGTTGTCTCAGTAGTTCACATAAGTCATATCTGTACCGTTCTTGACTATCTCATATGTTGTGTTGATGGCAGTTGCAGAGACTGGGTTTTCTATGTTGGTGAAGTAAATTTTGTAACCAATCATCATGGATGCATACTTCACAGCAAGGTCTTCAATATCATTTATAGTTAGGGCTCTCTTATCAAACTTTACTCTAGTGAGCTTCATCACCACATCATTTTTCACTGATTTTAATGTCAGAACTATTCTAGTGGAACATAACCCTATCACATTTCTAATGTCTTCCTTGCTTATCATATGTAGTAGATCCAGCCACATAAATTTGTCATGAATGCAGCTCAATACATACTTAATCCAAGCATGTTCATAATACATAATAGGAAAGTCATTCCATACATCCAATTTCTTCTCTATTAAGGCACTATATTCATGTTTTAGGTCAAAATTATCATCGGTTAGCTCATTGACCCATACTTCTCCTAGTTTAGCATGATTATATTCTTCCATCTTTGTATGGATGTAAATCCGTATATCCTCTATGTGCATCACGTTGTATGGAACACTTAAAAACACTCCATTCAGATTTGTCTCCATAGATTTGAAAGGGTGTTTCTTGAATTTAGGGTGAGGTCGATCCACTACCTCTATGACTTGTGGAGTAAAAATATTCAAAATACCACTAAAAAAATTAGAGAAAGAAATCTATAAATACATTTTGATTGCTTCGAGTTAGGGCTTTGTGCGCAAGAATTCTGATTAGCTTCTCCTTGCTCTTTCACTATTCTTCTCTCTTTAAAGTTTGATTGCAAATGATCTTGTTAAGCGAGATTGCTTAAAAAGCCCTTTTTACAAAACCTAATTTGCATTCAATGCACAGATTGATAAAGCTAGCAAAGCTTCAACTATGATGCACAATCACCTTTAATTGCTCCGCAATCTTCCACAATAAGACATTTTTCACTGGTGTTTTCTCCAATAGGTCAAGCATGTCAACCTATACCACATATCCACGTGTTGATAGTGTCACCACCATATCTTTGCTAGGGGCTTAAAGATTGTCTATTAAAGTTGCCCCTAAGCCAAAGCTTTCTACTTAGTTTCTAGAGGTAACATCTACACCAAAGAATGGCTTTCTACTTAGTTTCTAGAGGTAACATCTACACCAGAGAATGGCATAGCCTCATCATTCACTTTATTTTCTTCTTTCTTTTTCCAGACCTTATCCATTTATTTCTTCATTTCCTACTAGATCCACATTCTTCACTAGATCACTCTTCTTTACCAGATCAACCTTCAGATTCTTACTTCTACAAAATTTAGCATTGTGACCTAATTCATTGCATTTGTAACATCTGACATTTTGAACAAACTTACTTCCATTCATTCTAGATCTACATTGATTAGCCTTATGCCCAAATTCATTACATGTATATAGCAGTAACCATTGAAAGATGAAACCATCATACCCTTATTGTAACGATTCATCATCTGATTTATACATTCACTAGCCCTATGACCAATTCTTTGACATGTAAAACATTGACCAGAGAATGATTGAATATTTTGATTCATCCTCCTACATTCCATAGCCTTATGTCCAAATTTATTGCAAGAGTAATAGTAGCCAGAGTACCTTTGTGCAGCTGGTTGTTTTATAGGTGGCTTCTTGAAGTTTTTCTTCTGGTTCCAGACTTGTCTATTATTACCCTTCTTGACTACAACCTTCTTTTGGTTATTGTTCTTCTTCTAACCATTGTTTGAAGTTTGATTTGTCTTTGAAATTTCACCCTTTTCAAATCCTAATCCTTCTTTATCCTTAGGAGCCATTTGATTTGCAATCATTTCATCAAGTAGCATGGAGCTTTTCTTGAATTTGTCTTCTTGAAATTTTTCTTTTTCCAGCTCATTCTTGAAGACCACTATTTCTTGTTCAAGCCTTGAGCATTCTTCAAATTTGCCTTTCATTTTTTCATTTAGACATTGTTCAATTCTTTTTCCTTCCTCAATTTGTATTTTCAGACTGGTGATTGTCTCATTTGATTGATTAATCTAGTCATTTACTTCCTTGTATCTTTCTTTAAATTTCTTGTTTTGCTTTCTCAACTTCTTGATGTATTCATTTTCTTCCTTAATATTTTCTTCCAGATCTCTATTCTTACATTGAACTTTTTCCAGATCTTCAAGGGCTGATTCAAATTCTCCATTCATGTCAACTATGCAGTCTTCTTTAGTAAATTCAATAGCAAGGATTTCTTTTGGAGGGATAGGATATCTCCTAGGTGCCATGTGTTCACACTTCAAGATCTTCCTCAAGTAGTTAAGCTTCTTCCAAGGAACCAGGCTCTAATCCCAATTGTTAAACACCCATAATACTAAGAGGGGGGGTGAATTAGTATTCTCTGAAACTACATTTAAATATTCATTCCACATAACATAATTAATTTTTAGTAAGAAAGGAAAGCATGAAATCAACCATTAAAACAAATAACACATGAACAACAGATTTTTTTTACATGGAAAACCTAAAAAAGGAAAAACCATGGTGAGGATTAGCTCACAATATATTAATAATGCAACTGGTTAAGGTTGATCCAATTGGTGGACTCATTGTCCAAAAGAGAATGCTCAACACAGGTGACTCACTACCAAAGGACTCACTGTCATGAATAGAAAGAGATAGAAGAAGGGGTGGCTCATTGCCAAATATGAATTGCTAGTAATGCATCTGACTTATGTTGAAGATACCATTCCACTCAAGCTCAAAATACAGACTTAGCACACGTCATCTTCACCACAATCTCAACTTATCCTTCTCTACATCAGATTTCACTCACACACACACACTTAACTCTATCGCATCCACACCTTACACCACACAAGAATTCAACCTTGTTTATATACCACAATCCAACAAAACATCAAACAGGTCGGCATGATAGATGTACCGTGTAACTTCTTGTCCATTCGGCCCAAAACTCAACTATATATGCTTTGTGGAGAGAACCAAAGCATGTAGCACATTTAGATTGGTCAGCATAACCTATTTTTACTCCTATGACTTTGTTCCATTCATGATCAACTCTGCACAACCTCAAAACCTTTAGGTCGGCTCAATTGGTGAAGTAGCAATAGCATGAACTATCTGTTAGTTCACAACTCAACATGCGGACCACAAAAATGCTTACCACTTGGAGACAACACACTTTTGACATCCATAAACTTATCCTCAAATCCACATAGCAAAACATTCAACTACGGTGGAATACAGAGCATTCCAATATGCCACTGGTAATATCATTACATTATCATTACAGAGTCTGATACTCTGTCAATTCTACCTTTCACTCTCGAGGGCTTCAAGACCTAAAATTTTGGATTAAGACTCCATTAGTATGCACCAACAATTCCTTAAAACTGCATAGCAAGATTCTTCATAGCCAAGGAATGTGGACCAAGAAGCTAGTTCCCTAAACATTAAAGACAGTACACTAGAACTTAGACAAATTTGCATAGTGATTGGTGTATTGGTCTTCTCTAGACCAACATGACTGCATCTTTATTCTTTTTTGTTCTCCTCCACATCACACTTAATGATCTCCACATCATACTTAGCAACTTCTTCAGATCAACACTTAGGGATCAACACTTAGATGTATTCTCTTCTAGATCATTCTCTAGACCAACATAATTGTGTTTCTACACTTTGTTGCCATCAATGACAACACTACTCACTATCAAGCTCATCAGTCTTTTCATCATCATGCTTATATTGCCAACACATTTGTGGTTAATTATTCAAATATTTGATGGATTTCCTATCCACACCATTAATGGCTTGCTGATTGTATGTCATTTTTCATGGTTAGTATGGACATGTTTATATGAGCTAAGTTTGATTATGTGAGTTCATTAAACTTCACCAGAAATTGGGTTTTGAATGAACCCTTCATAGTTTGAAAACCCTTATGTTTCCTTAGAAGATCACACAGTCTTTGTAGCGTTGTGGGATGCCTAGTTAAGTAGAGATTTGTTTATTGATAATTCCTCTAGCTATCTATAGGATCTCTTTATCCCTTCTCTCTCCCCTTTTCCTTTGTATTTTGTTTATTAGATCCTGTTAGATTAGGTTTCACAAACTTGCATGGTGTTGTCACAAAATTCATATCTAGTGAATGTAAGTTAGCAGATTGCTTGTTGCAGGCTGAAATAACATATTTTATAGCAATCTAAATATACATTAGTTCATTTATACTTCGTTAAATCATAAAACTGATGAATCTATGTGTAATCAAACCCTAATGCATTAAAGTTTGTCTACATTGCATGTAAGTCCCCTTGACTGGAACAACAAATCATATCCAACTGAGTTATCTTGCAAGTCAAGACCTGACAATATAAATCTTGGGCCAGTCTTATCCTGGATCTACTGGGATAAGATTCCTTTCAAGAGAGGTGAGATATCCTACATTTCACCTACATTGTTGTGTGCAAAAACACCCATCAATAGGATGCAACAATGCTATGTCAGATAGTGGTGTAGTTGTGTAAGTTCATGTTGCTACACAAGTTATTTTTTGTATGGTATATTCTAAATGTTTTTTATATTTATGATATATGATTCAAAAAAAAATCTATAATCTAAATTTTTTTACATGTTATGTTGGTTTGTGGGTTTGGGGTATTAAATAGAGGCACGGGTTTATGGAAAAAATATGCACATAATCAATATAGTAGACTAGCATAACTAGGTTGTAAGGTTAGTGATACAACATAGTAGCAAAAACTAGAAAGGATTAAATGGTAGCAGAATCAACCCTAGGATGGAGTTGGAATATGTTCCAATAAGGAAATCATAGTAAAATAATCAATGTTTTAACTTTGTAACATCAAAGAAGTATGGTGAAGAAAGAAAGGTAAGGAATTTAGATTTTGGAAATCCTAAAACCTAGATGAAAGGTGTATAGAAAACATAGTCAATAGAGGAATTGTGTTTTAAAATAGTGACTAGGGAAGATATATGCATCTATAAACTCTTTAATTTTCCAAGAATAGAAGGAATGGTAGAGTGGCTAACACATGGTGGAGGAAATCAATTCACCACCCAACTCTCAAACTAGGATTTGAAAGAGGTCATGTAAGAAATATGAACTCTTTTCACCAAGCCTATCCATGTGCAAAGGGCATGTTGATGCTAGGTAATCAATGAAAATAATGGCCTTCCCACTTAACCCTTACTTAAATTAGTATTAAGCTCATAAATTTCCTACTAGGGGTGTTTGATGCAAGAGCATCCCTGATGCAAGAGCAATCTTCTATCAACCAAAAATATTTTATTTCATCTTCTTACTTTTAATTATGTTTTGTAAGTTCTTTTATGTGCCACATAATTTAAAGTGTGCACTTACTCCTTGGTAATCCTAAAGGTTCCATTATGATTTGGCCTTGACAAAATAGATTTTGATTTAAGAGCCCATTTAGTTTTCTTCTTATAAATTGTACATTATAGAATATGTAGTAATCATGTCATTGTGATTCTTTTACATTATCTAGGACTTTAGACACCATTGCTTCATTGGCTTATCACTAAAGATTGTTTCCCTCATTTCTTTGTGTCTAATTACCTTTTTAATGATAATAACTTTGATTACACCAATTTGAATTCAAAAGTGTATTTGTGCAAAGATATTGGACTATTGTACAACTTGGATATTGGTTGGCACCAATAGATTTTTAATATAATCCAAAGAACCTGCACCCCTGTTGATCCACATTGATTAGATAAGATCCAACATGAGTGATGGGTTTAATTTTGAGAGGTTGTTCCTAAACTCTTGGAGATTATATTGAGTTTTTTTTGTTAAGATCCTATTTGTGCACAAATGATGATTCCACAAAATTATGTGACATTATAGCTCACTTAAAAAAATTCTATCTTTTGACATTTTTATAAGATCTTGAAATTTAATATTTCAACCTTGTGCCAAGTTTTAGGCCTGTGCACCAAGTTGTAATGAATCTATCCATATGAATAAAGCATAATTGTCAAGTTCTTCAATTTATATGTTCAATTATGTTGTGTGATTATGTGTTATTGAGTTGAATTACATTTGGCAATCATTCATTGGACTTTCAAGCCTTTCCTCCATCAGCTAGAAGGTTTTTCTTAGCAATATTTCCTTCCAAACACTTTGATCTTTTCAGTGTACTACACCTCCTCAACAACACAATGACACCATATCAAGCATCATATTATGTGAGATTGAATTCTTGTGTACAAAATTCTACATCAAAAATTAAGTTTTAGAAGTTTATATGACAACAAATGCTTGCATTTGAATACATATAGTCTAGATTGAGACTTGATTTACTAATCGATGATTTTTAACATGTTAAGATTAAAAAAATAAAAATTATTGGACAATACCTGTTGTTAAGTAATTGAAGCAGGTTGATTGTTTAATTTAACACCAAACAATAATTAGAAAATTAGAGACAATAAGAAAATTAGACACAACAAATATACACTGACACCAAGAATTACGTGGTTCACCAAAATTGGTTACATCAATGGGAAAAGTAGGGTATTCATCTCTTTTATTCACAACAACAAATATATAGTTTCATCAATCAATAAAAGTGATTGAATCCCAAATATATATTACACTCTTCAGGGAAGGTGAAGAGTCTAAAGCACAGGGAAGTTGGAAAGTCAGTGATGGTTGGACTTCACAACTGAACAATCTCCCACTTGAAGTCCAATCCATGCTATGAATAGCCACACACAGAGATGACACCCAATTTTCTAGGCTTATTGTCACATGTTAACCAAACCAAGAGAAGCTCTACAGAACTCTAGCTTCTCTTTTGGAACAGCCTTAGTGAATGCATCTATAGGATTCAAATTCATCTATATTTTCTACAACTTCAGCTTACCCTATTTAAGAATACTTCGAATAAAATGATATCGAAGCTCAATGTGCTTTTTTCATGTATGAAAGGCTAGATTTTTGGCCAAATGAATTGCACTATTGCTATCACTAAATAGAGTAAAATGTTGTTATTTACTTCCCAATTCAGCTAATAGTCATTGCAACCATAACATCTCCTTAGTTACTTCAGTGATTGCAATGTTTTATACTTCCATAGTGAAGAGAGCCACCACCTTCCACAATCTAGAAATCTAACTAATCTCTTCCCTAGGTACAAAAGTAAACACATACCCTGTGGTAGATCGCCTTTTAACCAACTCACTAGCCATGTCAGAGTCAACATATCTTTGTAGATGTGCATCATTTCCTCTAAATCTCAAAACATGGTGTGATGTGCCCTTCAAGTATCTTAGAATCCACTTTACTGTCTACCAATGAATCTTACTTGGATTACTCATATACCTACTGACCACTCCCGCGGCATGAACAATGTTGAGTCTTGTATAGATCATCGCATACATAAAGCTCCCAACAGGAGAGGAGTAAGGTACTCCTTCCATATATTCTTTTTCTTCTTGTGTCTTTGGACACGTCTCAGAGGATAACTTGAAGTGATCAGCTAGAGGTGTGCTTATAGCCTTGGCACTCTTCATAGTAAACCTGTCCAAAACCTTCTCAATATAATTTTCTTGTGACAATTTCAATTTCTTTTCTACCTATCTCTAATGATTGTCATTCCAATGATTTTCTTGGCAGCCCCCAAATCCTTCATTGAAAAATTGTTAGCCAATTGTTGTTTCAACTTGCTAACAACAACCATGCTAGTTCCAATCACTAGCATATCATCAACATACAATAATAGAAACACAAATTCACCATTCTCCAAAACCTTATAATACACACATGGATCAGATTCACACCTAGAGAAATTTTGTTCAGCCATAAAATAATCGAATTTGAGATACCATTGTTGTGGAGCTTGTTTCATCCCATACAAACTTCAATTCAATCTGTAAACTAAATCCTCTTGTCCTTCTTTCTCGAAGCATTCAGGCTTCTTCATAAACAATTCTTCATCCAAATCACCATGTAGAAACGATGTCTTGACATCAAGCTTCTCCAATTCAAGATCATACAGAGATTCTAATCCTAACATTACCCTAATGGAAGTCATTTTCACTACTAGTGAAAAACTTTTGGTGAAATCAATGCCCTTCAGCTGGTCATGTATCTTTTGACCACTAGTCTGGTCCTGTATTGTTTTTCCCACCTTCCTCTTCCTTCAACTTGTATACCCATCTATTTTTTAATGCTTTCCTATTTGGTGGAAGAGATAATAAACTAAATTATGCGCTAAGCTTCTCTCACAATTAGGCTACAGGTTTTGTGATATGATGGGCGACATGTTTTGGAATGCGTCTAGCTGCAGATATGTATTGGGTGGCAGAGTATATTTTGATGAATTTGTATTAGACGTCATACCTTGAGTGTTAGGCGATATACCAATTGGCATATTTTGAAGTGTGTCTTGTTGTTGACTTTGGTGTGAATGTTGAGGCAACTTGTAGGCTTGGTTTTGTGATGTATCTTGTGGTAGAGTTTGAGATGCCTATTGGTTTAACACATCACTCCCACTTGTGATGTCTTCCACTGGCACATATTCCTTCCGCAGATCTGATACCAATTGTTGTTTTTTTTTTTTTTACGAAAAGAGGGAGACCCTCAGGCATTTATATTAATCTGATACCAATTGTTAAGTGATTGAAGCAGATTGAAGGTTTAACTTAACACCAAACAGCAATTAGAAAAACATAGACAATAAGAAAATCAGACACAACAAATATACACCAACACCAAGAATTACGTGGTTCACCAAAATTGATTACATCGATGAGAGTATTCATCTCTTTTATTCACAGCAACAAATACGTAGTTTCATTTGAATCCCAAATATATATTATACTCTTCAGGGCAGATGAAGAGTCTGAAGAACAAGGAAGTTGGAAAGTCAGTGATGGTTGAACTTCACAACCCACCACCTGTTGGATAACTGAAGCCAATAATCTACAGTTCGCATGGAATCTACAGTTCGCATGGAAGGATTTGGAGCTCAATTTTTAGGATTACTTTTAGTATTGTCGTATATTTTTAGATGCATGGAAGAGGTGTTGATCTGTTTTATTTTTAAGGTTTAATTTGCTATTTTGAAAGGGCACGAAATGTTTTTTTCAGTCGCCCAGATTTAATACATTAAAATTACATGATAAATGCATGAAAAAGTCAGTCTAGTTTTTTTTTGGGGGGGGGGGTTTTCCAGGGGCTGCAAACTCTATAAAAGAATTGCCCTTGTGTTGTTTGTGATAAGTCAGTTAAGAAAGATAATCTGTGTGTTAATGAACAGCAAGATATTCAAACAGTATTTTAGTGTGTTGATCGCCCAGCTGTATCAAAAGTTCAGAAATAATTCGTAGTTTTTTTAATGCTAATTTCTGTGTTAATGAACAGCAAGATATTCAACAGTACTTTAGTGTGTTGATCGCCCAGCTGTATGAGAAGTTCATAAATGATTCATAGTTTTTTTATGCTAGCTGCCCAACTGATGTATGGTAAATTTTTATGGCTGAAAGTTTTTTTTTTTTGTTTTCTTTTTTCTTGAATATTTAAAATAAGTTTGTTTTTGCTGCGGGTTTTATAATTGCCTTCAAAGAACAGTGGGTGGATTTTCAATTCTTCAATACAGTCACCAATCACAGTCAATAGGAGGTGATGGATAACAGTCACCAATCACTACTTGCAACCGCCATATATTGTTCTTAAATTTGCTCGAGCAAACTGCAAATGATCACTTTATTCTTACAACAAGGTGGATGGGTCTTAATGAATTCAAAAATTATAAACATCAAACAATCAGAACATTATAAATACCAAACAGTCAACATAGAAGCACAGATCAATACCTTGCCAACGCACCTAACACAATGTTTTCCAATCCTCTTATCTGAACATTACAATCTACCCGTCCTCCTCAATGACAAATTGCTTTCAATTACAACAATCACCTTGCAAATATATCTGCCTTCTTGACAGAAAAGTGTTACAGCATGACTCCACATTCCATATTCTATATTATTCTGGGAGGAAACGTACGGTTTAACTTGTGAGCAGCCAAATGCTCTAATGCATTTATTCATGTTGTGCATAACCAACCACATAATAGGTGGTGACATCAATTTGTTGTTCATCACAGCTCTTCAATGTGGAAAATCAATTTGTTTTTGTTTATTCTTGTCCATCTCAGCTCCTCCACATGCATTTCCTTTATTGGTTTGAATATTAGAAAATCATCACACTTCCATGTGGCCACAACACCCATCACCAGAAAAATAGTATACAACTGTTCAAACAGGCATGCTCTCTTCAAACCTGCAACCTATCATTAAAAATGCATTAAATCCTTTTATATAAAACGCAATACCTAACAATGATAGGTGGCAATTAAATAATAATAATCATCAATTTTGTATTTAAAAAATGTTCGCTATAGGTAGTAAGTTCTTTTATTTTTTGAGTTTCAATAAATTTTGTATTGTTCAGTATGGAATAGTTTATCCATCAATTTATATTTCCTATTTGAAAATTTAAGTGAATGGATATTTTTAAAATATATTATTTTTTTTTAAGTAAATAAAGGGCCATTATCAATATTTAAAAGGTCGCATAAAATAGTTATTGAAAAAATTTCTTTACTTTAACTTTTGTAATGTTTTATGTTCATTTACTTTAACTTTTATAATTTTTTATGTTCATAAAAAATTTAATTTTAGTATTCTATGAAATTTTATATTTTTTTGTAATGGTTAAATTTGCATATGCATGTCAACTCTTTTTTAGTTTTGTGCTTATTTTAAGAGAATGTCTTAATACATTTATATATTGATAGATTACATATTCTTGAGTGAAGTTGGGATCCTACCTCTTGCCTTTACTCATCTATGTATACACATTCCTACACATTTATCCCCCACCTTATCTATATGCACACACATTCCAATATATTCACCTAGATAATGCATTTATTATGCTTGTTCATGCACCCATCCCCATACATTTGTTGTCCATCTTGATTTTACCATTTCCATGTCCCAGGTCATTTTTGCAGGCTCAAGCTTGATCCGGCACCCACAAGTCTAGCTCTTTTCAAAATTCAAATTCAAAAATTTAGCCAACACTTGTCCATTCCTTTCCTGCCAAGAGCTAACTAATTATACATTTACAAAATTAATTGCTATGTACATGTATTTAAAGGTATTCAATTACATTCATTGTCATCATTGAACATCAAGGAAATATCATTCACATTTAAAAAGGAGAATATTGTGAACACTTACATTGGAGCACTTAAAATGATTCTAGATTTGTACAATCATCCTAGAAGCATTTCCATGGTTGAAGCTTGTTGTTTTTAATCATTAGCATGATCATAAAGATAGTATTTTCAAGGGTTGAGCTAGGATAATTTATCCCTTAGCAATGTGACAACCCTCTAAAGGTTTTCATATACTACTAGTCCAAATAGCCAAGCGAAGAATAACAAATTTAGAAAAACAAGTAGGAGTGCACACATATCCAAATCATTTTTGTGGTTAGAGTCATAGCCATCACCATGTGAAAAAGACGCAAACCCATGGATTTGACTCCTCATAGAGTATGCAAAATATTGCAAATATAAGGTAGGGTATAGAAAGAGATTCGTCATTTTTAGTCTAGAGGCATTAAATTTAACACCAAATCATAGTCATCATCCATCTTCATTTCTCAACATAAGTACATTTCTCTTTTGCATTTAATTTCCATAATTAGCATTTATTGTTTTACTATTCCTAATATTTATACCTATAGCTATATCCTTTAATTAATCTAGGTTATGCATGCTTATATGTATGCATCCTATTTGATTAGCCTTTATTATGTTTAAGGAAAATTTATTTTCCTTTACATTTTTGGTGAACTCATCTACTCAAGTACATGGGCCAATTTCCCCCTAGGGTTTCTCACAAATATTAAGGTTTTCATATCTATATTTGCTAATTTTTTAATTTTATTTCTAGATCCAATTATCCTTCCATTCTTCTACTTCATTGATACATCCTTATTCTAGGCTTTGGTGTTCATATCCTATCTTCCACTCACGCTTCCCACCCTTGAATAGATCCTTATTTTTGTACATCATGGATTTTCATGGCACTCAATGCTTGGCATCTATTCATGTTTTCTTCATTGATTTTGACATGTTTATACAATTTGTGACATGTGATCCTTGTATTCTTGATCCACTCATTACATTTTATCATATAGATGGGATCACATTGTCTATAGAAGCATTATATTGATGTATCATATATGCTATTTTTCCTCCTTTAGATATTTGATCATTCTTTTTGGATATGCTTACTATACTTATCCATAATTCTTATATGGTTTCTACTTTTTCTATGGATAGTGATAGTAGTGTGTGAGAATCTAATCATATACTACCTATGTGAACCTTTTCTTCACATGATACATCTATTGTGAAAAGTACTAATGATATACCTATACAATCCATTGCTACAAATGATACATTATGTGATGAGGATATAGTTTCTTCACCTATTCATGACACAGTTACACCTCATGATGATAATCTTTCTACATGTCATGATAGTGATAATATCCATAAGGCTTATGGTTCTTCATGTCTTACATCTCAAACTAATCCTAGCTCTATTACTATCTTAGATGCCTTAATTATACCACTAATCATCCTATAATTGGGCATGAAACTATTGGGTATCATACACGTGCTCAATCTAACAATACCCCCACCAACATATCTCTTTGGTATTTCACATATGTTCCTCTAAATTACTTCATAACATCTTAAAGGACACACTAGGGCACAATATGGTTTCATCCACTATTTATCCTAAAGATTTAGCTTCATTATTGTAACCAATACATCAAGATAGAGTGTAAACATCATAATTCACACTTCATGAATTACCACCTCCACATATGATTAAATAATAAAGGACATTATGCATTATGGTTAGGTATGGGGCATTAGAGTCAAACAAGTACTAATGGACAATGGATCTAGATAGAATATTTAAAGCAAACAATTTCTAGATGTAATCCAATTTATCTACTTTAACCTCCCAAAATCTTGAGGTAACCAATTAAGGGTTTGACAATGTTATATGGGTATCCCTTGGTTACACTAATTCACCTATCACTTTAGGGCTTGTTGTACCTTGTTGGGTGAATATTTTTTTATCAACTAACTGATGCCAAAATGGTTATATCAACCATAGTATGATGAGATAAATCTCTCCTCTCAAAAAGGGGATGCTTTAGGTTCTTATTGCTAACTAAGATGAACCAGTAATTAACTAATCTTATTTACACTAAAACTCTCCATGGGGTGTTTCCATATCATCTAATTATGTTATTTCAGAATAGATGTTCTCTTACAAACTTACAACAACAATCTCATGATGTTTACATGTAATGAACTACAAACTACTAACTAGAACAATAATAACCGATATCCAATTAAGTTACACAAAAGAATAAATGAAATGATACTAGCAAGTGTTAACGCCAAGAAACCCACAAAAGCACAAAGTCTTTTGTTGCTTCTTATGCCAATTGGAAATGAAAGATTATGGAATTGATGCAGCCCAAATTATTCATTATGTGCCAAGATAAGATCAAACAATCATAGACAATAACTTGCAGCCGAAAGTCTTCAAGTTACTTTCCAATCATGAACATAAACACAATTCCAAAGATGATATTGTAGCTCAAAGACTACAAAATTAGATTCAGATCACCTTCTAAAATATTTGATTCCACACTACAATTCAATCATGTACACAAGAGAAGGTAGTAGAATAGACTTAAGAACAATTCTAATACACCACAAACTTGATCCAATACAAAGATTGGATGCCAACTTGCTTTCTTTGTATTGATTAAAAAATGATTTACAATATGAACTCAAAGTTTCAAATTTCTCTTCAAAATGGTAGCGCTTCGCTTCAATAGATAAAAGATAATATTTACAAAAGAGCCCATCTTTATTTATAGGGAGAGGCTATGAGCAAAAATAGGAAATCTACAACTAATTTGACTGATTCAAAAATAAAGACTGATTTGAGTTGGGACTCTATACTTCATCTACATGTAATTGCATATTACAAAAAGACATGTAGGATGTCGTTTACAAATTACAAATTATATAAAAGAATAGAAAAATGACTAAATGTCCAAAGACACAGGAGTTTCTTCCTCTTTATCCTTCTCCAAAAAATCTTCATATCTTTTCATGGTAACCTATACTTCATTATTGTCAAGTCCTGGTGTATGCTCAGAGATGATTAGCACTCTAGTGATGGAGTATGTTAGGGTGACATGACTACTCTTGTGCTTATTCAAAATCTTTTGCAGTCTATCCAGAATTACCTAAAACTCCACTAACTTGTCAATAGAAGCCAATGAAAAAGCTTTTGCCTCTATCTCTGTATGTTTCAAGGTGGTGAAATCTTGGATGACTGTATCAACAAGGAGTGTTTGTTGATCATCATCTAACATATGACAAGGAATTTTGGCAAGCTTATCTAAAACATCAAAACCTTTGTCCATGCCCTTTTCCAAATCATCCTTTAAATCTTTGATCAGGTTCTTAATAACATCTTTCTTGTTTATCATTGCTTTCCTATATTGAACATACCTTTTCCTATTGGGGATCACCCCATGTTTGACCAACACTTCCATCTTGAAAATATCGTAGCTTGTTCCATGTTTTGAGATCTTGTTCTATCAGCTACATATCTTGAGAAAGTATCTCAAGTGTCTGGTCAATTGCTTTCTTTACCTCGCCCAGATTGTTGTAAAGTTCAATTGAAGACTTTATCAATTGAGTTCCTTGGTCCAATATTCTTTCAATATAGGCATTGACTACCTGACCTCGAGCACCAATCTTTTCAACCTTTTGAATGGCTTCATCATTAACACTTTCCTCAACAAGTTCTACTTTCTCTGATGATTGGGCTATCCTGAGTAGCATAGATGTTAGCTTCTCTACCTATGCTTTAAGTTGATCCTTGGTCAACTTATCTCTATCATACCTCTCAAGCAATGCAACCAATGTTTCTTGTAAATCCTCCTTAGCACTCTCATGTGTTTGTTTGCCAAGTTCTATCCTTAAGATAATGTATTTTGAAGATTGAACTTCAATGATGTTTTTATTTGGTGGAGGCACAACTACCTTAGTATATTTGTTTCTAGATGGGTCAACAAGCACTCTGGATAAGGTTTTGGCCTTCTTAGTTGCTTTGGGCTTTGCTAGGACCAATTGGCCAAAGTCAAACTCATCAGGAGATTCTACTTGCTTCTTTCTTTTTGGCATTTGTGAAATTAGCCAAGGGGGAAGAACAAAAGAATCACCTCTTGTCTCTATCACTAGATTTTGAGAGGATGGGGTAGGACCTACAGTTTGTGAAATAGGTGGAATGAAAGTACCTTTTACTAATGCAGACACAAGTGGGATCAAAGTGACAATGGGTGAAGTCTGAGTTTGAAAAGCAGTAGGATTGACATTAATTGACACTTTAGATGTGGAAGCAGACATAAACTTATCAAATTCAAACTGTGTGAGTGGGTCAATCATAGATGAAGGTACAACTGATAAACTAGGAAAAGAAGAAAGAGAGACATGTACACATCTTATATGTTTCCTTGAAGGCTTCCAAACAATGGTTCATTTATAGGTGTAGATGGGGATGAATAAATGGAATGCACATATATAGATGGTGTGGTAGAAACAGTGGGCAAAGGTTGGGCACTTGAAGATACAGGAGGAATAGGAGTTTGAACAATTGAACTTACAGGAGGAGAAGGAGGAGGTGTTCCCTGTATTGATTCAGGTTGGGGAGTAATAGGAGGTTCTTGTGACTCCTCAGCAGTAATTTCTTCTTGTTTAATATCTACCTGAGTAGATTTTCCCTCTTTTTCTTTCGTTTTGCCCTTATCTCCTTTTGTAGTGAAGATATACCTTGGCTTCTTACTGGTATCAGGAGTGTCTTCTTTAGTCTTCGTCCTCAACTCTTCCCTCCTACCAGAAGGTCCTTCGGTCTATTCTTCTTCTAAATTGTTGTGTGGTTACACAACATGCCCCATTTTGCCTAGAAAAATGGGGACCCAAATTTTCTTGCTTTGCCTGGCTTGTTTTGCTTTCCTTTGCGTTGGGCAGTATGGTAATAGCATTATTAGTTAGTATGTCTAGGTCCTATTCAAGGCATATCTAGATCTTGGATTATGGATCAAAATTTCAAAGTATGAATTATCCCTTCATGAAGCCTACCAAATGATAGAGGATGAAATTTTAAGCAAGTTTTTATTTTGGATCAGGTAGAAATTCCTTAAAATAGAGAAGATATTCAAGGTCAAATTTTTGGTCAATGGTCATGTGTAAATTCACATTTTGTCCTCACATTTGCTAATATCTAGACAAATTATCCCGACTGAGAAGCTTAGAAAATTATTAAGTAAAAGCTTTAATATCCTGATATCTAAAAGTGCACACATCAAATTTAACTCATTAGGCAGCAAGGCCATCATATGCATGGATATTGGTAGGTCTGGATATTCAATCTTAATATCCAAACATTCTTGTAATGTACATACATCCTTTAATATCCACATTCATTGTTAATGTCCCGACCTTTTAATATCTCGATAACGTGTCCTATTTCACTTTTTAAATGGACATTTGGTTATGGACATCCACATTATCTTAATGTCTAAACCTTTAATATGAGCATCCAGATAATGTCATCCAATTTTATCTCAAAGAATTATCGAATAATGATGACATCATCTAAACATTTAGGGATGGTATATTTCACAAATCTTAATGTCCAAACATTATCTTAATGTCTAGACCTTCTTAATATCTGGATGACATCACTTTTCCTCATAATCAAGAATCACTTTAAGGGGGATGACATCATCAGAACATTCAAGACTTAGGGATATTTCGTGAATTCTAATGTTTGGATATTTCTAAATATCCATATCCCTGACTATTACGAATTAAACCCGTGAACTCCCATGGGCCAACCAAATGATCCCACGTGGCATGAGGTTGACTTTTCAAAGTGGACATTTTAATATCCTGATTTTTGAAATCAAAGGAAAGTGCCTTAGGATTTTTGCATCCCAATATCCATCCTTGGGTCAATGATTGACCAAGTGATTAATGACATCATATGGATATGCATATGGACATTCCAAAAAGTGAGCACATTACTTATGTGTTTTATATGCACATATGCCATATCCAGATCTTAATTTAATGTCATAAGAGAGTTGTTGGCCTTTTGAAATTTCAAATTAAAATTTGAAACTTGTAACAATCTCCCAAACCACAAGAGAATATCCACGAACCAGTGCAATTTATCATTTATTAAGCCCTAATTCCAAATTTTAACACATAAAAGCTAGGCTTAGATCATTTTAAACTTACCAAAGCATTCAAAGATAGAATTTACAAAGCTCAGGTGATTTTACAGTGATTTAAAAGCGATCATAACCTTGAATAGAATAATGCAAACAAGGAACAACAGACGGTAAACGTTGGTTACACAGTGAAAAGTACACATCTAGACATGTTAAATCAAAGTTTAGATCCAAAAACATGTATGTAATGATAAAACCCTACTTTTGTCATTTATTACAGCATAATGAAAGGTAAATGTGTATGTAGGGTAAATTTTGTTTGCATATGCACTTGATCATGCTGTGAAATAATAAAATTATAATATCTAGGTAATGATAGGCAAAATGATAAAAGGTTAAGATATGCATGTCTACTAATTGTAGGACAAGAAGCATGACAGGAAGAATAGGAACGAGGTAGAGTTTAGAAACTCCATGTTCCCAGCTACTGGACATATCAGCTTTCAGTTTGGAAGGGTAGAAGATACACAATCTAGTAACACAAACATGGATGCGTGGACCACCAAGTCAATTGGAGGAAATGGACACCCCATCCTACAAAAGATTTACAACTTTGAGATGTGGAACACAACAGGGTTTCCTTATGCAGCAGAGGCCATAGAGTTGGTAGTAGCATGTGCATAGAATTACAACTCTGAGAACAAGAGGGTAGAGAAGGATGGTAGGGTTTATACAGACTTCTCTATTCAAGGAATCACAGAGGTATTTCAACTGCCTACAAGTCCCAATCTATACAAAATTAACATTGAGAACTTAGAAGCCTAGTACAAAAACAAGTCCCTTGATTGCAGAAAAATCATGTTCACATACTAGAGGGCTAGAGATAGCAAGGTCAAGGTAGTGGCAAAGCTGCCAAACAAATTGTTTAAATTTGACTTCACACCTAAGATACAATATATGATGGCGATGCTCAACAGAATGACTGGGAAACCATATGCCAGAAATTTTGAGCCATCAATGTATGGACTAATCAGGATGGTGGAGTCCACTAACACAAATTTACAATGGGCATCCCTGATCAGTGACAGCCTAGATGAGGGTATGACATGATTTGGAGGCAAGTCATGCCTATTTTACATGTCTTCATATGTGGTGTATGCATGTGTACAGCTCAGTCCAAATTCTCTGGTCTGCAAATAGTAGGCAGAGTGGGAAGGAATCTAGGAGATAAGACAATATTAGATTGTTATCCCCAGTTAGAGAGGAAGGCCTCCATTCAAAACTACAGAGAGGTGAATGACTATTTTGTCATGCATTTGGTCAAACTGATGGAGGGTGATTGAACAAAGAGATTGAGCAATGATGCTCAGGAGGTGATTGCAAGAAATGGAACTTGGTTCATACAGTTCCCAACTTTTGCATACCTCTAGATGGAGGGGTTTAATAGGCAACCTTTCATGTTACCAAGGTACCCTACTAATAAAATGATATTACTGGAGCTCACCAAGAAAATAGTGTTGAAATGTGAAGTCAATTTGACTTATTCCAATAATGACGAGAAGTCGACTAAGATCTCATCTAGTGCCCTAGGTATCCGCCCAGTGGGGCTGAAGGCCAAGGAATAGAAACTGAAAGTTTGCTGGATAGGGGGTTGCAAGAAATTTTTTTTGGCCATGTTCCATGTACACCATGCAAAATTGCATGCGAAAGTGCCACTCACGCTTTTATACATGGAAATCTCTTGAGATTTGATTAGTTTTTGCATGTGCTTTTTCGTGAATATTTAGGGTTGTTGAGCTTGAATCCTAAGGCATGAGAAAAAGTTTTGTAGCTGCATATTTTCTTCTATGAATAAAATTGAGAGATCTTTGCCTGTGGTTTTTTCCTAGTACATTACCAAGTTTTCCACATAAATTTGTGTTGTCTATTTTGTGCTTTTATTGCTAATTCACTGTTATTTCAATTCTACACTCCTTATATTTCTAACAAATAATACCCTCCTATGACGCGTTTGTGAAGAGAAATAAGAAAGGTAATGTTAGGTTTCCCCTACTCCTAAGATGGTATGTATGCCCATCCATTGAGGCAACAAAACACTCAGAAGCAGAACTGTATATGCTCCATTTGCAACAATTCTCCTTGGCTAGATACTATGATCCTTATCATTAGATGGAGAAATTTGTGAACAAAAAGATAAAGCATGAAATACATTTAGAAGATTACTAGGCAAATTGTCTAGATGATGTGAAATTTAGGAGAAGAAGCTACCAGAGATTAACTCTTAACCAAATCTAGACTCTAGATTGTTTTGATGTCCCTGCATAGCTGCAATTTGATGATGGAAGGTTGGTAAATAAAGAATATGAAGATAAATAGATATATAAAGAAACAATCTCCCCTCCAAACTAGAGTCAACCTGAGGTCACATCCATTGATCTCATCACAACCCAAGTTATGGAGCTTACAAGGAAATGGGTGGATCAAATGTTGACTTCCATAAAAGCAAAGGGAGTGGCTTTGACTATTGACAAGAAAAGGAAGAGACATGAGCTGGGAGATGTTGAATTTAATGACCCCCTGACTCATAAAAGACAAATTATGGATGCCAAGCTGGCCAAACTAGACTCCTCAAAAGTAGCTAAAGAGTTTACTACTAGTGGCACTACAATAGCCACAAGACCCTCACCCCAAAGAGAGAATCATGTTCCTACATTCACCATAACCACAAGGTAGGTGGAGGAGCTAGCGTATTCATATGATGAGATTGAGGAAGATGAAGAGGAGCCAGCTGTGAAGAAAGGTGGGGATATATTGAAAGCGACAAGCATCCCCAAGCAAAAGAGAGGACAGGTACCCATAATGAGGGGATCTAATAGTGTCCAATCAGATGTCTTGCTCAAAGAGAAAGAAAATGAAGATTTCGCTAAAATGGAGAAAATGTTTGCTAAACAACAACCTACAGCAGACAAATCCACAGCAACTATGGTCCCAAAGGATATGGAGGCAACATAGCATAAAGAATTTCAACATAATGTGCCTATTCATACCATAGTTAAATTTAAGGAAGAATCAGCAAAGGAAGCAAGAGAAGAAGAAAGGAGGAAGGCAGTTGATCAACCCTTGGCATTAGATAACACCATTGATTTAACAGATGACGATGTGACCAGGGATGTGACATCCAATCCCATTGAGAATTTAATAAAGAATACAGCCCTAACACCACAAGGCACAACACAAGCAACAAAGAGTATCATAGATGAGGATGAGTCTGAGAATACCAAGATAGTGGTGTAGACTATTGGCCTGGATGTGTTATTGGGCACTGTTACAAGACCAAAATTTATTGACTTAGCGTATGATGGGGCTAATGATGAAGATAAGGATGAAGTCATGGATAATGTACAAAATAAAGATAATACGGCTACAGACATGGACACCCAGACAGAGCCTCTAGAGAAAAATGTATAGGTAAATGAAGAAGTACATGCTGAGGTAGGAGAAAAGGAACAACAAATGCATACATCCAGACAAGGAGGTCCAGAAGCAATATCTAGACCAAAGGGTCCAAAAGATAAAGAAGAAGCCACATCTAGACATGAAGGTCTGAAAGATAAAGGTGGTGAAGAAGAAATGAAAGGAATAGAGAAAGTAACAGATCAAGTCATACATTCAGGTGTTCCAGATAATAATCACCAAGGTGAAGAAAATGTGAATAAAGATGATCCCAAGATCCAAGAAGAACATGATACATAGGATCTAGATATGGGAGAACATGAAGATACCCCTGAAGATAAAAGTAAACAAGATGAGGATGTCTGGAGCAATGTACCTGATGACTAGGACCTAGTGAAAGAAATATTACAGGATTAGGATATGACATCCAAAGATGCTGCACAGGATCAAGGTCAGCAACAAATAAATGAAGAAGTTATTACTAACAAGGATCAACAACATGTGAGTGAAGAGGCTCCAAAGGAAAAATATGCAGAAGTGTAGAATGCTCACATTGAGCAAACTAGTCAGTAAGGGCCAATAGCCAATGTGCCACATTGGTTAGCACATGAGGTAAGTCAGCCTCCTATCCAAGATTCTTTAGATTTTGATATTGAATCATTGTTTTCGCTTGAGGCTACAAAGCCCAAGCACAGAGCAAGGGAAACCTCCATAATAATGTGTGATCTAGCCACTATTAAGAGGATAGATCAATTAGTTGTGCCTATAATTAATAAAAATAAAGGGGAGATTAGTGCAAATGAATTCTAAGTAACTACAATAGACTTGGGACACACCACTATAGATCAACACATTTAAGACACTAGTAGAAATATGGCAAATAAATGACTAGGTGACTAAAACTTTTAGTCACGTGACCAAACTTTTAATCACACAACTAAAACTTTTTGCAACACAGTTATAAATGACTAAATAAATGACTAATTTGGTCATCAGTTGAAACGACTATTGAAATGACTAAATAAATGACCAAATAAATGACTAATTTAGTCATGGGGCAAAAAAACACAACTACAAATAAAATTGACTAAATAAAGGACTAAATAAATTCCTCTATTCTTTTTTCTTTCACTTTAGTTTTGGAGGGAATTAATGGAGGGATTGTGCGTTTATGAATTTTGAACAAAAGTGAAACCTGTTAAGAAGCAAAGATTGTGCATTTAGCATGAGAAGATTGTTCATGGCCGCCAATAATAGGGTATGTAGAGTAGTCGAACAGGAGAAGATTATTCATGGCTGCCAAGAATAGGGTATGAATAGTCAAACAAGAGAAGATTGTTCATGGCCGCCAAGAATAGGGTATGAATAGTCAAACAGGAGAAGATTGTTCATGGCCGCAGTTCTTTGAGTTTGGAAATAGTTTTGAGATCATCGTGTGAATGAAGAAAGGAGGGAATTTGGGGATTTCTAGCTATAGACGGCAGATATCAAAGGAGTAGATAGATGACAGATAGATGGCAGATAACAAATTGTTTTATGAAGCAGAGGTAGGGTTTTCCACATACCTCTATTCTTCTCTTAGCCTGCTCTAAAGTTTTGTATCTTTGAAACCTTGATGCTCTGTCATTAGTGACTATTCTATCTCTTTCAATGACTGTATGAAGAGGTCTCATGGTTCTTTATTGATAAAGTTCTACTTTTTCCATTCATGATTTATACTTAGAATACCTTGGCATGAAGGAATTTGATGGTCTTCAACCTGTGACTTAGACACTGCCCCTATGTGTGTGATTCAACCTTTGAAAGATAATTGTATTTTCAAAATGACTGTCACAAAATAGAGAATGAAAGGTTGTTGTTGAGAATGCAAGACTATTCCATGATTTGTTTCATTCCTTAAATCTGGTCTTCACTGTCTTTACTATCTCTTACTGCTATCTTGATAGTAACCTTTGTCATGAAAACCTTGTTCATTGCTTCATACATGAACTGATCTTTTTTGTCCTATCACCAACTTGCCTACAAATTCCTTAATACAAAGATATCATTGATGATGACTCTCCTTTGTATGCAAAAATATGTCATAGTCACATTTCCTTTTTCCATCTGCTGTTATGACTATCATATAGCTTATTAGCATAATTTTGATAAACTTGAAGATTCTATTCATAGACTTTTGACTGTAAAAAATCCTCTCTGTTACTTTTGTTATTGATATATGACATAGTTTTCACATAATTCACATTTGGATGCAAAAAGACTGTTAATATTCCACTATCTTTTCTCTGCTATTGTAGCCCACTTTGGTGACTGTGATTAGGGCATCTCTTTGAATGGATAGTGATCTCCTCTTTTCTTCTGTGGTGTTGTGCATTACTCTTTTTGATGACTGATTTCACTGTTAGTTTGATGACATGACTGTCATCACTTTCAAACGCACTTGTGTCACTGTTTTAGCATCTATATAATGACTATCTTTGCCTGATAAAATCTTCAAGGATCAGTTAACTAATTAGGTAAGGGTTTGTATTTTGATAAAAGTGTTTGGCTTCATGGATTTTGTATTTTCATCTTTTCAATGTTTCTATAGACTGTAATATCTGCCCCTTCCTTTGCAATCAAAGGCATGACTGTATTCTCTATGTTGTTTTTCCTATTGTCATGATTGTCATTTGAAATGGTTGACATCTTGAGTCCTTTATTTGGTGACTTTGCATATGATTTTGGCAAGTGATTTGCTGCTATGAATACTTCATCACAATAGTTATTTAATTGGGGTTTTAAAGTGTAATCTTGATAAATTGTTTAGTATTTCTTCTAAATGCTATTTATCTATTGGTTTGCATAGCTTGTCTATATTTCTAAGTCAAACAACTTGTAAAATGTATAATTGTCGGCATGGTAATGAAATTGAATTGTTGTTGATGTTTGCTATTCTCATGGACAGGTATTGAAGCACTTACTCTATCTGATGCATGTACCTAAAAAAATGTTTTAGGTACATATAAGTGTAGCAGCTACTTGCATAGGTGATAAAGCTTGTTTGGAGAGGACTTGGAGACTTTTGAAAAGGCGGGCAAGGAATTCAAAGTTTGCTGTCATGAATTTGAAGTCGGCGAGGCCCGCTGCAGCAAAGTTGAATTTGGGGCAAATTCAAAGGTAATTCAAAACCCTCATTGCCAAAAGTGAACTGATATTTTCATGATATTTGGGGAAGCTGCTTGTGGGCACACCCCAGGAGATATTTTCATGATTGAAGATTGAAAACTCAAAAGAAAATGTTAGCTTTAGTATTTTTGAAGTTGATCCTTAACTGATCCTTGAACTCAAATAAAACCACACCTCTACTCTACATGATCTCCCTGCATGATGACTAGCCGAAACTGAAGGAAAGGTTATCCTAGCTTGGCCATATGCATGATTGAAGGTTACCTTTTAAGATTTTATATTTAAAGGCCTTCTAGGCGTAGGATAGATTATTATACTAAATTAATACTGGAATGCACAATATTACAGATGGATCAGCGTCAAAGGTTGACTATGGATCAATATCATGCATATGATGAGAGAGTAGCCAAGGAGAGGGAAATGGAAAAATATCCATGTCCATGTAATGACTGTCTTGGTGGAAGGGTGAGAAAAAGAAATATGATTTATCGACATATGATAAGATATGGGCATAGTGGTATAAGCCCTTGGGCTTACAATTATTATGAAGGTATGATAGAATTGCAGACTGTGAGAGATGAAGAGGCAACAAACATAGATGAAGAGGCACCAAACATAGATGAAGAGATAGAAATGTTAGACAAAGGGTTTGAAGTTGAAAGAATGTTAAATGAGGGTCTAAACGATGATTGGGCCAAGTCAATGGAGGATGCTTTAAAGCTTGTGTATGCTAATTGCAAGTTAAGTCATTTGACAAAAATCCTTCAAATTCTTAACTTGCAAGTGGTGCATGGTTGGACAAATGAGAGTGTAGATCAGTTATTGGCATTATTAAGTTTGTTGTTACTAGCTGACTCCACATTGCCAACAAAATGAAGTCTTAATGTAAAAAGAAGATTAGTAAGCTTAGCTTCGGGTATGAAAACATCCACACGTGTTAATGGTTGTGTAATATTTCACAAAAATCTTGCAAGTGAGAGTGAATGTCCGAAATGTCATGAAGCAAGGTATAGACAAGGGTTGAAATTAGTTGTGGTTCCTAGAAAGGTTCTTCGCCACTTTCCAATAATACCACAATTACTCTGAATGTATAGGTGCAGAGACATTGCTGAACTTATGTAGTGACATGCCCAAAATAAGAGCATTGATGGAAAACAACAACATGTGCCTAATTCTAAGATGTGGATGGAATTTGATAACAGATGGCCTGATTTTTCTCAAGATCCTTGTAATATAAGGTTGGGTTTGGCTCTAGATGGGGTGAACCCATTCTCATATCAAAGTACTAAATGGTCAACTTGGCCAGTGTTTTTAATAAATTATAACTTGCCTCCATGGTTAGCAACTAAACCATTTTTCTTAATTCTATCATTGATTATACCAGAAAGAAAAGTGTGACTTCAGATACAATAGATGCCTATCTAGAGCCATTATATGATGAGCTAATGGAATTGTGGAAAGGAATTAAAGCAATTCAATCTTTAAGTGATGGTCGTTCAATCAAATTCACTTTAAGAGATTCCTTATTGGTTACGATTCATGATCTTCTTGCATATGGTACATTGTCTGGTCTCACTGTTCATGGATACCATGGCTGTCTTGCTTGCAACTTTAAGGATTTTGCAAGGCACTCAAGAAGTTTGCGTAAGTGTATTTATTGTGGACATCATGCTTACCTTAAAGTGGGTCATCCATATCGTCAACAAAAAACATGTTTCAATCGTCAAGAAGAGAATCGTGAAGCACCTTTGCTAATAATGGGTGATTACATTATTGAGAATGGACAAAAAAGAATGTCATTTATTGAAAATGGTGGGATTGTTGGTAGTAGATATGATCTATGTAATGAAAGTGGTGTAAAACGGTTGTGCATATTATATAAGTTGCCATACTTTAAGGATATAGACATTAGGCATACTGTTGACTTTATGCATACTGAGAAAAATATAGCCTATGCTATTATAGAAACTCTTTTTGGTGCTTTTGATACTATTTCATCACGTGAAGACTTTCGAGAACTAAAGATTCGTCAAAATTTTTGGGTTGAAAAATATGATGATGCAAAATATAGAAAACCAAGTGCTCCTTATGTTTGGACAAAGGAACAATGTGCACAATTCTTACAGTTGATGTCTCAGACTCGCTTTCCCATAGGATATGTAAGTAGTACTATCAGAAGCCAAACTGACATTAATAGCTTAAGAGGCCTAAAGACCCATGACTATCATGTTATAATCAAAAATATTTTACCTATTGTAGTAAATATATCAAGTTTGGCAAAGGGGCCAAGATTGGAAATTATAAGGTTGGGCCTGGTGGCGCCTGCATAAACATTCAGGTTTCAAACATTTAAATATGGAGGCACCTTCCAAAATTCCAAAAAATTCTAACACTTTCGGTCTCTGCAGTTGTAAAAAATGCAAAAAGTCAGTTAAGGTGCATGTGTTTTTGTATATACAAGGGTGTTTGTATATACATGCAGGTCGAAATATGCATTGGCAGGTCAGAAATCTCTATCGGCCTCCAAAAAATTGATAAAAATTGAGTTGTATGCATTTTGAATACATATCAAGCTCAAAGGGAATACATACAAGGGATGCATGTACATTGGGGGAATCTTTCGCAAGATTCCAGGAATATGCCGCTGTTGTATATCAGGTTCGCTTGTATGTGTTTTGTTGTACATCCCAATATACATCGGCTGCATGCATTTGAAAGATACAAAGAAAAATATACAAAGGTGGAATATTCTATCGCAGATTTTACAGCTCTATAAAAAGGTTTGTATATTTGTGTTTGTATATTTGACATACAAAGGTGTAAATATACATTTTCTATAGTGCAGCGGAGGTGATACATGTGGTAGGGCCCACAGGTATATACAAACGAGTTTGTATATTTGGCATATAAAGGCAGAAGATGCAATTGGTGGGGCCTGCCACAGGTTCATACAAACAAGATATACATTGAAATATGTAAAACAAAGACATGCAACCTGGATGCGATGGTGGAGCCAAATACAACGAATAATCTTGTGGTGCTCACGGCTTGTATGAGGTAGTTGTATATGCATTCAAAACATGCATATAAAAGGGCGAAAAAGGCAAAATTAGAACAGGAAAAGTCAACGATGGATGCATAGGGTGCCGACGTGGCACGACCTCATTAGTGGGGGACTTTTCAGCAGGGTTTGGAGCCGTTAAATTTCAGCAATGGAATCAGGATCAACGGCCAAGTTTTAAGGTTTCATGCGATGGTTTTTCTAGGCGTATGTGGTCAATTTTGGGTGGGAAAACCTCCAGATGCATCTGCTGTTGCATCCCGCGGGTAGATGAGGCATTGATGGCGGAATTGCAACGGTATGGGTCGATGATGGACAAGCCAACTACCAGATTTAAGATGCAAGTCTTTGAGCGGTGGCTCAAATCCTGAGCCTACCTGCTCTCTTCCTCTACTTCCTGGCTGTATTCAATTTTGAGTGCCATTTTCTAATGCATTGTATCTGGCAAAATTTTGATTTGCCCTGTAATTAATTTTGCTGAGTGTACAGTTTTGGTATAAAAGCCAAATTGTGTTACTCATTGTGGTTGTTGAAGACTTGGGCAATTTTGGGGGAAAAATAACGAAATACAGAGCATTTCCTGTCTGTTTTATCTCTGTGGAGTTTATGTGTTGCATCTGAGTTGTATCTTGCACATATGTTCAGTTTCAGTGTTAATGTTATATGAAAAATGCTTCTTGCATGTGTTTTGCTGTTTGTCTCCACTTGTTGTATGCATTTCTTCTTCTAAATTTGGTTGCTAAGGGTTTCTCAAATTCTAGAATACAGATTTATATATTGCATGCCTAATCTCTAACTTCCATTCAAGGAGTGGATTAAATCATTTTAGGTTAAGGTATGGAGAAGATTGTATGTCAATTGGGATGTCTGTAAGTATGGACAGTTAAATACCTTTTCTTGGGTGGTGATTGTAAGGCAAGAATCAAATCTGACCCCTTGAAACTCGAATGATAGTTGCAAGCCATTCTTATGTATACGTCTAGTTGACTCCTTGCCCTGAGATAGGCACCGGTCTATTCTTGTGAAGTAGTTATGATCCAAAACCCCTGTCTTGCATCCAAACCATAATTTCAAACCATTCTATAACATCCACCTGTTAGTTGTAGGAGTAGGATTAGGAACCCCCTACATACTCTCATCCATAACCAGTTAGATATGTCCAAGAACATTGCCAGCCTTGTGATCTATCATGCAAATCTTGGTCCACATATGAGAGTATTATGCTTGTTGCTGTCAAGCTAAATCTTCCTGTCATTTGGAGAGTAAATGTTACATCTTTATCAAATAGGGACACCCCCCTTGGTGCGGCAGAACCAGAAGTGAAGGGGAGGTAGCTCACACAACCTCCCGTGTCTGTTGGCCGAATCTTCCCATGCATTTTCAGAAAAAATTACCAACAGAATTGGTGACTCCGCTAGGGAACAAAAGTGTTATATCCATGAAGGTGTGAGTCTAAAAGAATTGAAAAATCAAACCTGGAAAGTGTTTGTTGCAGCAAAAGAAAGAAGTTATATGTGTGGCTCTGCTATTGGAGAATCCAGAAAGGAAACAAATGCATTTTTAGCTTCAGCCAATTTGAAGCTCATTCCTCTGCCAAGGAGGTGGTGAATCTGTTGAATGAACCTATCAGCAGCTGCAACATATCCAAGTATTTGTACAAGTTTTTGAAAGATTCCCTATTTAGTGAAATAGCACTGGTTAAAAGGGAAACATTGGTGAAAGTAGAGCTTGCATGCTTTTGTTAGAACCTACTCTGTATTTCAAAAGAGCATGCAATATTGTTAAAAGATTCATTTAGAGGACTCTAGGCGAGTTGAAATAGCAGTTTGTATTTTAAAGGCTTGAGGTCATATTGTAATTGAAAATCTGAGTAGAGAAGAAGGTTGCAAAAACATAAAAAGATGTATTATCAGCCTATGCACCCTTGTGAGGTGTCAAATGCAATAATGTATAGTGGTCAATACCAACCATGTAATAAAAGAAGTTTCAACATAGACAGATATAAGCCCATAAATTTTGATGGCATTTGTGGCTATCCAAATGCTTTTCCATCTAAAATCAGAAAATATTTGCCCAAATTTATTGGTGCAAAGGATGAATCAATTGAGAAACACGTGCAGTAGTTTATAAATGTTGTAGATGATTTTGAGATTGACCATGAAGATGTAGTTATGAGATTATTTGTTTAATCTCTAGATAAAGATGCAAGGGACTGGTTCTCCTATCTTCCAGCTTACTTTGTCAGCTCTTGGCATGATTTTAATCTGTATTTCTAGAACAATTTGGTGAAAGAATATCTGAATATGCAGTCATTAGTAATTTTATGTATATCCATATTGAAGAAGATGAGTTGATCCTAGCCTTTAACCTCAGGTTTATAAGGGCATTGAATAGAATTCTAAAATGCATGAGATCTAATTATGCATTGTGCCTTGTTGTCTATTTGGGAGCATTTGATAAGAAAATGAGCTATAGATTGAGAGATAAGGAGCCCACCACATTGCATCAGGCACAACAGTTTGCAATAGACATTGAAAATAATTGGAGGTATGGGATTCAAAAAGGTTATTTCTCTGAAAATTTTTGCTACCCTAAGGCCCCCAATGCTAATGAGGGATATAGTTTAAATGTTGGAGATGAATGTCAAAGTACTCACACCCCTATTGTCCTAGTTTTTGCATCATTCCAAGTTGATGATGTTTTTGTTATAAAGGAGGATGTCCTGATTTGCCCAGCAAATGAAGTTGACAATAATAATTTTTCAAGTAATATTTGCATGCCAGTCCTAAACAAAGAGCGTTCATGTTTAAAGATCTAGTTGTGCAAAGTTGTGATCATATGGATCAAGAATCAATATCAGTTTCATCAAGAAGCATTGGAGGGCTGGAAAATGATGCAGATAGTTCAACTTCAGAGTGCATTGAAGTAGCAGAAATTTTGTATGTGGGGCAATCAGATGTTAAAGATGATAAAGATGATATCCATGACCAGTTCATGGATCAGGTTTGTTCTTCTTATGACTCTAGGTCTGATAATGATGAAAAAGAAATGGATTGTCATGAAGAAGAAACAGAGACCTTTGTAATGAGTATGAATCCCCTTTATGATGAGCCTGCGGATGCATTTGACATTGTGAGTCCTGACATTCATTGGTGCAGAATTAACCCTCTGTTTGAAAATGATGATACTGATTTGCAAATTGTGGATGATAAATGCTTAGCATCAGTTGTTTCAGACATGTGCAATGATGGCTGTGTGGATCAGGTTTTGTTTCCAATGTTAATAGGTGATATAAATGATATTGAGGGTCTCATATTTTCTGAGTGTTTTCAGTTTTTGGATCAGCTGGATATGTGTTTGGTTATATGCAACAGCCAAGTAGATAATGAATATTGCCAAATGCAATATGAGGATATGCTGCTTGAGGATCATAACATACATATGTTACCTAATGCTGAAGAATATTATAATGTGTATGGTTATATCTCTGATTGTAAGATGCAGAGTGACAGAGGCTACACTGACAGGGGCAAGTTTTCAAAAATGGTGAAGCATGTAATTCATAAGATCAACATGTGGCCAGATTGTTTTAATGTCGTCAGCTGCAGTTGGGATTATTCAGTTTGGAATCAGGCATTTGACAGGATAAAGTTGTGGTCCTTCCTTTTTGGCTGCCCGGGGCCGCCAAAATAATGTTTAAAGATATATAATTTGTGTGTAGGTTGGTGCAATGTTTGACTCTGTTGCCTAATGGATAAGGCCCAATCTGTGAAACTAGAGATTCTGAGGTTCTCACCATGCCTGCAAGAAGCATGCGTCTCCAGATAGAGCCACTAGTGGCACCTACATAAACATTCAGGTTTCAAGCATTTAAATATGCAGGCACCTTCCAAAAATCCAAAAAATCCTAACACTTTCGGTCTCTGTAGTTGTAGAAAATGCAAAAAGTTAGTTAAGGTGCAGGTGTTTTTGTATATACAAGGGTGTTTGTATATACATGCAAGTCGAAATATGCATTGGCAGGTCAGAAATCTCTATCGGCCTCCAAAAAATTGATAAAAATTGAGTTGTATGCATTTTGAATACATATCGGGCTCAAAGGGAATACATAGAAGGGATGCATGTACATTGGGGGAATCTTTCGCAAGATTCTAGGAAGATGCCGATGTTGTATATCAGGTTCGCTTGTATCTGTTTTGTTGTACATCCCAATATACATCGGCTGCATGCATTTGAAAGATACAAAGAAAAATATACAAAGGTGGAATATTCTGTCGCAGATTCTGCAGTTGTATAAAAAGGTTTGTATATTTGTGTTTGCATATTTGACATACAAAGGTGCAAATATACATTTTCTACAGTGCAGCGGAGGTGATACATGTGGTAGGGCCCGCGGGTATATACAAACGAGTTTGTATATTTGGCATACAAAGGCAGAAGATGCAATTGGTGGGGCCTGCCACAGGTTCATACAAACAAGATATACATTGAAATATGCAAAACAAAGATGTGCAACCTAGATGCGATGGTGGAGCCAAATACAATGAATAATCTTATGGCATCCACAGCTTGTATGAGGTAGTTGTATATGCATCATGCATATACAAAGATTTGAAAAGCGATTGTATATGCATTCAAAACATGCATATAAAAGGGTGAAAAAGGCAAAATTAGAATAGGAAAAGTCAGCGATGGATGCATAGGGTGCCGACGTGGCACGACCTCATTGGTGGGTGACTTTTCAGTAGGGTTTGTAGCCATTAAATTTCAGCGATGGAATCAAGATCAACGGCCAGGTTTTACAGTTTCATGCGATGGTTTTTCTAGGCGTATGCGGTCAATTTTGGGCAGGAAAACCTCTAGATGCATCTGCTATTGCATCATGCGGGTAGATGAGGCATTGATGGCGGAATTGCAGTGGTATGGGTCGACAATGGACAAGCCAACTACCAGATTTAAGATGCAAGTCTTTGAGCGGCGGCTCAAATCCCGAGCCTACCTGCTCTCTTCCTCTGCTTCCCAGCTGCATTCAATTTTGAGCACCATTTTCTAATGCATTGTATCTGGCAAAATTTTGATTTGCCCTGTAATTAATTTTGCTGAGTGTACAGTTTTGGTATAAAAGCCAAACTGTGTTACTCATTGTGGTTGTTGAAGACTTGGGCAATTTTGGGGGAAAAATAATGAAATACAGAGCATTTCCTGTCTATTTTATCTCTGTGGAGTTTATGTGTTGCATCTGAGTTGTATCTTGCACATATGTTCAATTTCAGTGTTAATGTTATATGAAAAATGCTTCTTGCATGTGTTTTGCTGTCTGTCTCCACTTGTTGTATGCATTTCTTCTTCTAAATTTGGTTGCTAAGGGTTTCTCAAATTCTAGAATACAGATTTATGTATTGCATGCCTAATCTCTAACTTCCATTCAAGGAGTGGATTAAATCATTTTAGGTTAAGGTATGGAGAAGATTGTATGTCAATTGGGATGTCTGTAAGTATGGACAGTTAAATACCTTGTCTTGGGTGGTGATTGTAAGGCAAGAATCAAATCTGACCCCTTGAAACTCGAATGATAGTTGCAAGCCATTCTTATGTATACGTCTAGTTGACTCCTTGCCCTGAGATAGGCACTGGTCTGTTCTTGTGAAGTAGTTATGATCCAAAACCCCTATCTTGCATCCAAACCATAATTTCAAACCATTCCATAACATCCACCTGTTAGTTGTAGGAGTAGGATTAGGAACCCCCTGCATACTCTCATCCATAACCAGTTAGATATGTCCAAGAACCTTACCAGCCTTGTGATCTATCATGCAAATCTTGGGTCCACACGTGAGAGTATTCTGCCTGTTGCTATCAAGCTAAATCTTCCTATCATTTGGAGAGTAAATGTTACATCTTTATCAAATAGGGACACCCCCCTTGGTGTGAAAGAACCAGAAGTGAAGGGGAGGCAGCTCACACAACCTCCCATGTCTGTTGGCTAAATCTGCCCGTGCATTGGAACTGGTAAACCCTCTGTCGATTCAGAAAAAATTACCAACAGGGCCTAATATTAAAGAGAATGAGTTCACATGTATTAGATCCTTCAAACTTTGATAGTTTGAGGGAGGAGGTTGTTGAAGTCCTTTGTTTATTGGAACAGGAATTTCCAGCAACAATCTTTAACATTTCTATGCATCTTTTGATACATCTAGAATATGAACTAGAGCATTGTGGTCCAGTAAGAACGAGATGGATGTATCCTATAGAATGATATATGAAGGTTTTGAAAAAATTTGTTCGTACTAGGGCAAAACCAGAAGGCAACATGTTTGGGGGATATTCAATGCAAGAGACCATTGGATTTTGCATAGATTATATGACAGATTTAAAAAATGTCAATCGATGTGTATGGGATGATGATGAAGATGAGAGAGTTGCAAGTGAAGTATTAGAAGGCAATGGATGTCACTTCAAGCTATCACATCAAGAAAGAAGTGTGATACATGCCTTTATTCTTCAAAAAAAATCTTCATTCGATAAGTGGCACAAGTTAAAAAAATTTACACAATTATTTATTTATACATTTATATTATTAATCTTACTCATTTCCATTTACACATTTATATTATTAATCTTACTATTTGCACATTAATATTCTATGTAGAAAATATGAAGAAGAGAATCAAAGTTGGATGCAACATTGACCTCAAAAGCGCAAACATCATGATTTGGTTGGAGGTGAATCTTTTGCAAAATTTAAAGAATGGATTGCTAATGCAGTTAGTGATGCAAAAGAAGAAGGTCAAGATATAACAACAGAGGAAAGTGAGTTTTCACAACCTCCACATTTATGGGCTATGCATTTTAGTGGAATGTGGCCCTATGGTAGCCATTAAGAGTGGAGGAAAAAGACAAAGGAAAGACAAATTGTGATTGTGTTGCAAGTGCTAAATTTCTTCATGAAACTGAGAAGAAATTCTATGTTGGATTCATCCAAGAAATTATTCAAGTGGATTTTGGTGAAAACAGTCCTATATTATTAAAATGTAAGTGGATCCAACCATCCGCAGTACATGTTGATTAGTATGGATTTGTACATGCAAAATATAGGACAATTTTTATCAGAGAGGGATGAGCCCTATGTTTTCCCTTTTCAAATTAACCAATAATTTCTAATTTATGATGTAATAATCCCAAGATGGTCGTATGTCATTCAAATAGAGTCTCGTTTGAAATAAAAATTCATGGAAGCTGTTGATATAATGCCTGATGGGCAATATGTTAATTTACAAGAAACATTCAAAGTAGTAGATGAAGATGATGATGGAGTGTTTGGAGAAGATATTTTGATTAACAATGAAGAGATTGGGAGAGAGAATGTATTGCATGACACAGATGAGGATGAGGAAGAAAATCAAACAGATGCAGACATGAGTGATCAGGATTCTGATCTTGCTGGCAATGCAGATGATTAGTGAAGGCATCAAGAAAATAGTGAGCTTGTAAAATGTAGTAGAGAAGCAGTAAGATAAGAAAGGGCATTAGTGTATAGGAATTTCTTCCACTTTGGGTTTTTCAGGGTAATCTCATTTGTTGAGCTCTACTTTTTGTTGTTTTTCTAGTTCTTGTCTTGTTACAGGTCATGCATATAACTAGCTATATTTGTTTCAAAAATAAATTACTCATTTTTAAAGCACATATTGACTGTTTTTATTTACTTACATTTGTGTGTTTAGAATTTCTATAGAATTATATAAGTAGAAATAATGAGGATTTTATAAGTAGAAATAATGAGGATTATATAAGTAGAAATAATGATGATTCACACTATCAGAAAGGCAATTAGTTTCTTCTCAAATAGAAGGATAAACAAATAGAGTTTCCTTTGGGTTTCAATCTGTGTGCCACATTTACTTACTAAATTTTTGCTCCTCCATATAATGCATCTTATATGCTATCATCCTATGTCATGTCACTTGTCATAGATTGTCTCTTGTAATTTCTAAGAATGCATCTTATATGCTCTGTGAATGTATTTCATATGGGAACTGTCCTTATATACTGTATCATTCAAATTGAAATGAAATCCTTATATACTATGACTACATTTGTTTATATGCTCTAGTTGACTGAAAATAATGGATTTGTTTATATTCCATTCTTGTTCTACTGATTCAAGTTGCTGATTTATATATTATTGTTTATTTAGACTTCAGGAAACGAGGAAAAAGACTTTAAGGCACAATTTAGATGATAGTGATTATGTTGCTAAAGTTCCACTGACAGATTATGAGTGCTTTCATAAAGAATGTGTGGCAAAGAATAGTGAATATTTATCACATCTTGGTTTGACAAACAGGCAAGTTGTAAATCCACTAAGTAGTATATTATTTGTTTAATTGTGTTTATCAAATTTTATAGGCAAGAGGTTTATGTATATAAGACATAATATGATATTTTTTTGTTTTATAGGAAAGAAAAAGAGTGCAAAGAAAATGTAGAGAGAAAACAAAAAGAAAGTAAAGATACAGTGCTGCCAACTCGTAGAAGCCAACACATTTGGGATTCAAGTACGAATGCAGTTGGTGAAAAGAATAGTTGTGATGATGTGCAACCTGATATAACACATAGTGATGTGCATCTTGATATATCACATGGTGATGTGTAGCCTGATATAGCACATGGTGATGTGCAGCCTGATATAGCACATAGTGATGTGCAACATTGTGATTATCTATAAGCATAGAGTCTAAGAGAGATTATTGAAAACAATGAGAGGAAAGGAATAGTAAGTGAGTTGCAGATGATTTATTCAAGATTAAAGGAAGTGTTTGAAGTGAAATCTACAGAGATTGGTACTGATCTACCTACTCATGATACACCTACTCATGATACACCTACTCATGACACACCTAATGTGGCCAAGGACGCTGAAGTTCTGGTTAATGAAAGTCATGAAGAGAGATCACTTGCATCTGATGTGCCTGCTGTAACTTTTGATGGAACTAGTGGATCAAGCAAAAATATTGCTAGTGGTTTAATAGAAGATGTGCCTACTTTTTTCAAAAGAAAAAGATTGATTCAAGATTTATACAGATCTACAGAGAGGAATTCAAAACAAAGAAGATTAGAAGGCAATAATCCATTCTTGGTTGAGGTATCAAGAGATGATGAGCCCATTGGGAAAAATGCTACAAGGTGGGCCTCTAAGTTGGGTGTGAGATGTAGGGCCTATTTGGATATTTGTAAATCAAATTTTGTAGAGCAAGATCCATGAAGTGTGGAAAATGTTATACAAAAAATGGAAAATGCTTTTGAGACTATTGGTGGACAAATCTCTAGAAGATATTACAAGCAAAAGATGAGACTTTTGATGAACAATTATAGATACAATTGTAGAAAAATAATCTTGGAGGGAAAAGAGAGGTTAGAATCCCCTCTATCTCCCAAACAGTGGGAGACATTGAAAGAAAATATGTGTTCTGAAGAATATTTGACAAAGAGTTATAAAGGAAAGAGGGCAAGAAATAATGTGGTAGCTGGATATACATTTGGTCGAGGCAAGTTGCAGAACAAAATGGACAAACTTGGAGTAAGGGTATGGCTTTTTGGTTCAATTTACGTTGGTTATTTATTTTGATTTTTTATTAAATTGACTATATGTTGATATTGACATTGTATTTTAGATGGAAAATAGTAATAGAGAAGCAGGTGTGGAAGATATGCTCGATTATGTGGCAACACTAGATCCTAGTAAATATAATGGTAGTATGAAGTAGAAATCTAGTTCATCAACATAGATTTTAGAGCCATCTATTAGACACCCAGTAAGAGCCTTTGCAGATCATGTCAACTCAAATGAAGGGTACCAACATATAATGAGTTACTTACACAGTCTCACTGAGAAATTGTCACAGTTGGCTTCCTCCGTTAAGCCTATAGTTTCTGCATAGAATGAGCATAATACTATGGATGCAGATGAGGTAAGAGGCTCTATTACACTATCCTTTCATTTCATGTGCTTGTTATTGGGTAAACTTGTACCATGTTTTTGTTATACTTCCTTGTGATTGCATTTTTTGGATACTTCAATAGTTATCATAGCTGTTAGATACTGTAAACAAAGAATGAACCTACCCTCAACGTGCAATACTACAATTCTAGCCATTATAACCTTAGCATTGATGCTTTACATAAATGCATTATCACGAATTGTCTCACTATTCTACTTATAGAACCAAAAGAAACATGCAATACTGCAATTTACCATGTTCTACTTCAAACCATTTTGCTTGAGTATTCACTTCATTATTGTTGTCCTTGTCATGTTTATGACATGCTCCTATGCTACATTATGACATTTAACTCCATCATTCTAGACAGTCACTTTGAGTATGTCTTAGTAAAGCTCTTAATCACTAATCCTAAAGTCAAGGTTGCCATATGTACTTTATTGCTGTCATTCCAAGGGTTCTTGGTCACTGTCTAATGGTTTTGACAATGCCTTTATCTCTTCTCTTTATTTGGTGAAACCCTACTAGTTGTTGCATCTCTTTATCTTCTCCTATACCTTCCATGCTATGGATTGTCCTAAGACAGAGATATGGACTGCCATCTTACAACTTTTATTGTCTTTCTTATCATATGAAGGAGTAGAATTGTGCCTTCTTGTTGAAAATCTTATGCTCATGACTATAAGAATCCTCCTATAAACTGGAATCTATTGCTTACAATAAAGGAAGAATCTCACAACAAACCTTGACTTAGTCATTTAAGAGTGGAAGAAAAATGGTATTTTGAACAAAAAATTATAGTTTTTGCATTCTTTACTTGACTTATATTAATTTTTTGCATGATGATTAAACCACATGCAGAGAAATTATATGAGAGCAGAATGAAAAGAAAAAGGCCTTGTCAATAGAGCTCTCTACAAAGCTGCACAACTTGAGGACAATGATGATAGTGATTATGTTGAACATCTTGATGAGAATCTACATGATATTCAAAGTAGTAGTAGTGGTGCTAGAATTGAGATGAGTGCTATTTATTGTTTTTATGTCTTTCATGGTAGTCATTGTTGTTTTAACACACACATGCAAGTAAGTACTATTCAAGTAAGTTGTTTTAATTCTATTCGAAGGAAAACCCAGCAGTATGATTTACTTTAAAGGATTTAACTCTAGAGAGAGACCAATAAATGTAAGTCACTTAAAGGGAATTACATCAACTTCTAATAGAAACCAATTAAAAGCATCCACACAATAACAACAAATGTGCCTTGATAAATCTATTGATTTGAATAATTGGAAATAGCCAATATGGAGATAATCAAACAACTTATGAACTTGAATATTAACATAAAATTAGAACACTGTAGACAGTCATAGTCATAGTCAGTCAAATGATAAATGTTAATTAATTGTATAGTTAGAAGTGTTAGCGAGAACCATCTCGACGGTTGGTTGGATAGTTACGTAGTGGTTTCCAATAGTTGGTATCTCAACTAACCTTGGCTGAGTTATATATTGAGTTCACATTTTGTAGTCGAGACATGGTGAATATGATATGAATTGATCTAAACATGTACTGTGTTATTGTTGTGATCAATGAATGAATACATGTGCTTTATTCTGTGCAATACTGTGTCAAGTTTATGTTCTATGTGATGCACTATACTACATAATTCTGTTTACTCCATGTTTGTGTGAAACACCACATTGCCAATAAACATTTGGCGTCATTGCCTGTTTGAAAATGGGTCGAGGGTAACAAGTCGATGACAAGAGGAGTCGTTAGTCGATGACAAGTTCAGTCGACGAAAAGAGGAGTCGTCAGAGACATTAGTCGATGACAAGTAGAGTCATCTAATGACAAGTTGTGTCGACAGAGACAAGTGAATCGTCAGACATACTCGACACCAGAGAAGAGACAATGACAATGGCTACATAATGGATCAACTGATTTAGTCAGAAGAAGAATCATACACCAAATATCAAGTTGAAAGACCAGAGGAGGAAATATGAAGAATACGGGAGGACAGTAACAACTAAGGAGAGCCAAACAATTGGGAAGATGATCTGACACAAGACCTCATCTTCCCATGGGATTTATCACTGAAAGAACACATTATAAATGAGGCTATTCGTCAAGATATTCCTAAAGATATCATTGAAGAAAACCTAGAGGTTAATTCTAAAGTGCAACGTCTCCTGAGTTGTATACCGAGACTACTGGCAAGAAATTTTCTGATCCTACAAGACCTCTGAGAGGAAAGAGACCGAGAATAATGTAGACAACAAATTCTTAGGAGGTATGAAGAATGTATGAAACAAGAGGAGGAGGAGCGCGACAAGAGCCACCATCGCACACCACACAATTGACAATAGACTAAGTGTTGATTCATGCCCATACAACTTAATAGGGATAAGAATAAAATACCAAGTGGGCAAGAAACACCTGAAGAAATATTGAGAAGATCGTGAAGATTAAGAGAACAAGAAGAATGGAGAAAAAGGTTGAAATAGATTATTGAAAAAGGGAATGAACAAAATGAAGAAATAAATCAAGACATTACCAAGTTTCACAGTGAGGGAGTTGAACAAAACTTTAGAACACCAATAACAAACAGAGAAAAAGAAAATGGAAAGAAATTGATAGAAGAGATTGAAGATAGCATACACCATATTGTAGCATTACCCATTTCAGATGAAAGGCTAAGGATCAGAGGACCTGAGCCCAAGACCCCCACGCAGAGGGAGCACCAAAGGGAACCAGAGGTGACTCAAAGTGTAGAGGACGCTGAGAATAGACGTGGGAAGGAACTATACGTGGCTGAGAGTGTGAGAAAGACACCAAAACAACATGGTAGAACCAGTCCAATCAGGTCGAAGACACAGAGAGGGCATCCCGAGAGAAAGATGGTGACTCCACCGGCAAGCGAGAGGCAAAAGTTGCCAAAGTTTATGGGGAACAAATCAGAGGATCGTGTGTTGTATTGTAAGACATGTGAAACTATATGGATAGCAAATGGACAAGAAGATGAAGATTACTAGGTAAAAGCATTTCCAGCCACGTTGAGAGGCATAGCTATTGACTAGTACATAGATCTATAGGTGGCACAGAAGGCCTCATGGGATGAATTGAAGAAAGCCTTCCAGAATGAATTCAAACTACTGAGGGACGATAATGAAATCATAGCAGAAATCTACAACACAAGATAAGGAAAAAATGAGAATGTGAGAGCATATAATCGGAGACTCAAGGAATTATTGGGAAAATTGGAAACCCAACCAACAGATGGACTAAAGAAAAGGTGGATTATTAAAGGACTACTTCCGTCCTTAAGGAAGAAGATGAAAGTAGTACCCTTGTCATCCTATGCGGAAGCATATAATCAGGCAATGGACATAGAAAGTGAGAATAAGACATCCTCCCGGAGTAAGAGAAGGACTAAGGATGACAAGAGTATAAATGATTATAGCAGTGATGGAGAATCAAAGACCATCCAAGTGCCAAGGAAATACATGGTTCGCATGATGAAAGAATTGAAGGCTGATAAGGAAACAGCGAAAGAAGGCCGAGAACTATGGTGTACTGACTGCAACAGAGGACACATAAAAGCAAATTGTCCAAAGAAGCTATTATGTGATATCTGTCAAGTGATGGGACATTCAATCAAGGAATGCCCATTAATCTAAAAGCAAGAAGTACTTAGGTGCTCTTCACACAAGGAGAATCATCAACTCCGCTAGCTACACCTCTGAAAACCTAGAATCCCAATACATCCCCCGGAGGTTATCAGAATAACAGAAGAAGTAACAACAATAGCCCCAGAAATAGAATACAGTATGATAGCAAGGGAAGGCTGATGATATAGTGTAAGAAATGCAATGAATGGGGTCACTTTGCCCGAGAATGCCACAACGATCAAAACCCTAGGGGAAGACTATGCAAGTGGTGCGGTCCAGGGGACCATGAAGATAATGACTGCCCAAAGCAGAAAGGCATTAACATGCTGAATGTGGAAGAGCAGAATCAATTACTAGCTGTCACTACTAGAGCACAAGAAAAGAAGGCCATTGATCCCGACCCACTTACAGAAAAATAAAGAATGAAAGAAGCAAAAGCAGAACTGGAATGGGCAATGATGAAAGAAAACAAGGTTGCTTTGGATATTCCAAGTACTTCCTGGCAAGCACAGTCCGAGAGCAACATCATACGATAGATATTACAAACCACCGTACCCATCAAGGTGACGGACCTTCTCCGTACTATGCCACAAATCGAGATGGCAATCACGAACATAGTTAGTGACAACCAAAAACAATAAGAGGATGGTCGAGGAAAGGTTGTAATAGAACAAACACTGCAAGGGGAAAAAACTGTCAACCCCATGTTATTGACGGTGAACATCAGGAAAAGTCTAGTGATCGTACAGATGGAGATTGGAGGGAAAATTCTAGCCAACATGATCATCAATGGAGGCTCGACAATTAACGTATTAACCGAAGACACATGAAGGAGTCTTAGAAAACCTACACTTTGCCCACCGACCTTTCAGTTAGTAGGTGCAGATCAACATGGAATTAAACCACTGGGGATATTGATGGCACAGAAAGTAATGATCGGCACACAACCATTCCTCCTGAACTTCATAGTCATTCCAGTATAGAAAAAGGCATATGACACCTTAATGGGAAGGGGATGGCTCATGGCAACAAAGGCTGACCACAATTGGAAGAGAAATACATTATCTATAGAGAATAACAAAAAGGAATATGTGATCGACCTGGTGAACCAAACAGTGAGTGAAGAACTAGCATCGTCATGAGATTCTAAAGGTGAAGAGGGAAACAGAATGGAGGGAGAAAAAGAAACTATAGAGCCAAATGAAGAAGGCATTCTCGACCTCCAAGAATGCTCAAAAGATGAAACAAACTCACTAAGTGAGTTGTTCCACTGGCAAATAGAGGACTACGAAGTATTCCAATAGGACTGCAACATGTTGCAAGTTGAAGAGAAGGAAGGAGAAGATGGAGCCTCGACGAGTCAGACGTTCCCTCTAGAGTATGGAGAATACAAGGAAGGAGTGGCTAAAATAGATGACACCTCGGCCCACCACTTTGAGAAAGACAGAATGATCAAGTACGAGGAACCTAATATGAAGAAAGTTAATTTGGGGGAGGAAGATATTCCTCATATGATCCTGGTAGGAGATGACTGGAATCCTGTGTTGAAGGCGGTGGCATTCAGAATATTCATAGAATACAAAGATGTCTTTGCATGGACATATAAAGATTTGAAAGGCATACCTGCATAGCTATGTGTGCATCAGATTCCATTGGTACTGGGAGCACAACCAGTATGGAAGAGACCGTACCGTATGAATAAGAAATATGCAGCAAAAGTCCAAGAGGAGATTGAAAAGATGTTGGAAGCAGGAATAATCTTCAAAGTGAAAACAAGCGAGTGGGTTTCACCTATTGTTATCGCTGAAGAAGGAAGGAGGACAAATCCACATATGTGTGGACTTCCGATGCCTAAATGCAGTGACAATAAAGGACCCATTCCTGATATCGTTCACCAACTCAATACTGGAAGAAGTTGCAGGACATGAAATGTATTCATTTATGGACGGGTTCTCGGGATACAATCAAATCAATATCGCTGAAGAAAACAAATTGAAGATAACATTTGTAGTTGAGGATGGAGTATATGCCTACAACAGGATGTCATTTGGGCTAGGTAACGCACCAACAACATTCCAGAGGATAATAGTGCACATTTTCAACAAAATGTTGACGAGAAATTTTAGAGCTTTTCTGGGTGATTGGTCCATATTCAGTTATCAGCAAGCACACCTGAGGGCACTATAGGAATGCATGGAAAGATGCAGGGCAGCAACGTTGGCACTCAACCCAAAGAAATGCAAGTTCATGGTACCCAAGGGAAAATTATTGGGCCACATAGTGTGTAAGACCGGACTCAAGACAGACCCTGATAAAATATGGGTGATTGAACAGATGGAACCACCCATGAATATCACAGGAGTAAAATCTTTTTTGGGGCATGTTGGATACTATAGAAGGTTCATCAAGAACTTTGCCCAAATATCCTACCCACTAGAGATACTAACAAGGAAGGGGCAAGTATTTGAATGGACAGAAGTACAAGAAGTAGCCTTCAAGGAATTAAAGGAATGGTTGATAAGTTCACCAATATTGGCATATCCATATTGGAATAAAGAATTCCATGTCCATGTTGACGCTTCCAATTATGTAATCGGAGCAACACTGGCACAAGTGGGCATGTAAGGATTGGACCATCCAATATTCTTCGCCAGTCGACTACTATCCAAAGCATAAAGAAACTATAGTACTATAGAAAGGGAGGCACTGGGAATGGTATATTCTATACAAAAATTCAGACACTACTTACTGGCCACACCATTCACATTCTACGTGGACCATCAAGCACTCATGTATCTAGTAAACAAACCCATCATCCAAGGGAGGGTAAGTAGATAGCTCTTATTATTACAAGAATTTACATTTACTATAATAGTACATCTAGGAAAGAGTCATGTCATTGCAGATCAACTATCAAGGATCTGATCAGGGGAGCCACTCGAGGGTGTAAATGAAGATTTTTGGGATGCACATTTATTCCAAATTACAGCACTACCCCCATGGTATGAGAAGATTGGAGAATATCTGTTAACTTCATCCTTTCCGAAAGATATGCCACCTGCCGAACGGTGAAAGATAGCATTGAAAAACAAAACATTCCAATTAATTAATGTCTTACTATACAAAATGGGACCAGATCAAGTACTCTGACGATGTGTCATGGAGGAAGAGATCCTGGGGGTACTACAAGAAGCACATGAAGGACTGGTAGGAGGACATATGGGACCTGATGCAACAACACGAAAAGTCTTGTTGGCAGGGCTATGGTGGCCCACAGTACATACTGATGCACGACAGTGGGTGATAGTGTGCGACACTTGCCAAAGGGTTGGAAAACCTCTCAAAAGAGATTTTATGCCATTGTTCCCATCCCAACCCCAAGAACTATTTGAGCAATGGGGATTAGACTTTATTGGACCGTTGAAAGTAAGCCAACTACACAAATGCAGATACATTGTCATTGCCATAAAGTATTTGACAAAGTGGGCAGAGGCACGAGCACTACCAAACAACACTGCAGTGAGTACGGCCAGATTTATGTATGAACAAATTGTGATCAGGTATGGAATTCCCATTTAGATTACCAGTGATAGAGGAGGGCATTTTGTCAATAACGTCATCTGGCTGATGATGACAGAATTGAAGATCGTACACAACCTCTCTATTCCATACTACCCGAGGGCCAATGGCCAAGCAGAATCCACTAACAAGGTATTGGTCTCAGTCATCCACAAGTCTTGTGGGATTGAGGAGGCAGACTAGGAAGAGAAGTTACCAGCGGTACTATGGGCATATCGTACTACATACAAGGTGACAATAGAGCATATGCCCTACCAACTGATGTATGGTCAAGAAGCAGTGGTACTTGTGGAATACATAGTGCCAAGTTTGAGAATAGTTGTGGAAAATAGGCTTGGGGATATAGAGAGATTAAAGGAAAGACTATTCCAGTTGAATAAATTAGACGAACGACGGGTAATGGCACAGTGGGCAACTGAGACAATGCAGAATCAGAGAAAGTATTGGCATAACAAACACCTCCGACAGGCAAACTTCCAACCAGGACAGTTAGTTCTCAAATATAATGGTTGTAACAAACTCAAGTCGGGTAAGTTTAAAAAAAGATGGTTGGGACCATTCAGGATTCATGAAGTGAAGGGGAACGGAGTGATCCAGTTAGAGAGATTGGACAGAAGAGTGCTAACGGATCCTATCAATGGATCAAAGCTAAAAAATTACAAAGATAGAAAGGAGGAACCACTACAAATAAATATGTTGGGGTATGCAGTGATGGAAACAGAGACCACAAATGGATGGGACGGAATGTGTTTTGCAAGCGCACCATTTGAACCTGTAACTGGGTTCTTTGGACCGAGGACAATACAAACAGGCACACGAGAAGGAATAGTCGATGATGAGAACATTAACAATAGTTCACAGGAAGATATTCAAAATGAAGAGGAGTGGGCATGGGTGTAGTGGATAAGAGAGTGCAACAAGGTAAGGGATAAGTTTGAATTTTTGTTTCCCAAAGAAGTGAAAACACCAATAAGAAGGTATCTAGTGGAGAGTATGTTTATAGTGGAAAGATCACCTTACAATAATAAAATCCTCCAACTGAGACTAAAGAATCATGGAACTCTACATACACAGATTCTGAGGAGCCTGATTTGGAAAGCAAAGTTCAGAAGCAAGAATATTAAGATGAACAGTGACGGAAGAACATTCCACTGGGCCCAGGAACCAATCGGGTGGAACCTGAGGACCATTAGAGATGAAAACATTATATTTGATCAAATTTGGGAGTTAGAAGAAATTAACCAATGTTGCTCCAATGATTGTCTGTGATAGAAGGGGTATCTAAACTGCATATTCTGCCATATGACAGAAATCAAAGATTACAGCCTACAGGTCGAAGATTACATCCTATGTGCTGAAGATTATAGCCTACAGGCTGAAGATTGCATCTCAGGAGAAGAAAAAGTCAAGTACTAATATGGGAGTGAAAGCCATTACATGGGAGAGTCTGATGGGGAATGAATGCAAGCTGTGGTGGAAAAATGCGAAGGAAGATCATATCCTAAAGATTGCACTAAAGCATGCCCAGGTTGACAAAGCCATTTTCCCACCATATTTCAATGCCCATGAATTTAAGCCTTACCTGAAGGCGATGGTGGAAAATTATTGTGCACATTCGAATAAATCAATAATAAACTACAAGGGGTGCGAAGTCATAGTATCATATTTGTTGCACAATTTCTCAAGGGTTTTGGGCATTCTAGCAATCAGGTCGAGTGTCGTGAAACCAGGCAGAATGACCCACCAGTACAAAGAGAATGTCATACGAAGGGTTTGCAGAAGTGACCTCAGCCAAAAAGAAAAAGAGAGTATTTGGAGTTCTGGGAACCGAGGGTTGAGGAAGAGTCTCCTGGCAATGCTTGAATGGAAATGTATTCTGGACTTGATGAAATGTTGACTAACTGGAGGGAGCCGATCATCGGATATGTCTATATGGATGGTAGAATATATGATTGGGCTTAGTAATGGCAAGGTCTACAATTAGGCAAGGCTACTTTCTGAGTGAATAAAAGAATTTCTCATACAGACACATAAGGTATTTTATATGACCCAGCATACTATAGCCTTATTTCTTGATGTGGTTCATACACAAGTATAGTAGACAAATGGGGTAGACTAGAACCAGCCTCACAGATAGAACTAGGATGGCCCATAGCATTTTACTGGAAGGGTTTGGACACGACACATGGGGAAGAATCTTCCCAGCGGCCTAAAAAGAGAAGACAATGGGAAGCATCAGTAGACAGTGACGAAGAGGAAGAGGAGTATGAGGAGAAGAAGAAAGTGATCGATCATCCCCAAGAAGTGATTCATCCATACAGGAAATAAGGGAAGAACGAAGGGTCACAAAGAGTAGGACAGCCGCAGCAGCAGTAGGGGAGATAGAAGAAAGAGAGATGTCACCTCAAGATGATGCAGAGACAAGAGGAGCTATGGAGGTAGAGGTTGTAGTACCACTAATTCAACTAGCATCATTCACTTTGCCGACATCACTACATAGCACAGAGACACAGAGTACTACAACTCTACCAGCAGTATCATTACCGTTAGTTGCAACCATACCATCAGCTCCTTTGGCTCCAAAGGCACCTTCACTGCCAGGTGGTACGTCTCCCCTATCAGCAGCTAAGACTACACCCTCACCTCCAGCATGAGTAGGGACAGAGATGTCATGGGGCACTATTGTACAACCAAGGCTAGAATTATCCACAACACCAAGAGGGCAAGAAGGGACACAAATAGATAGTTGGCTTGAAACAGTGGGACTCATACTTGAAGTGCCAAATGAGGTACCAGATTTAATAGAGGGTCAGGGTGAGGGCATCACACCTATGACTGAGAGTACAGAATTACAGCAGAGCCTTGTCCCTGAAGAGGGTAATCAGCAAGAGGGTCCACCACTGACTATTCAGGAGACTGGGGGACCATCACGTCACTCTCCTCCAGCAGATTCATCTGATGAGGAGGCCCCTTGGGATGGACATGAGGACTTGACATTTACCATCTCCAAACCAGATGCTACAGATCCACTTGGGACATTGCAGAGATACATAGAGGATCTTTAGAACATAGCAGTAGTGATGCAGGATGTGGGCAATAGATCTAAACAACTCAAAATCGGCAGATCACATCTAGTCACCTAGGAGGTCCAGTGAATCCTTGCATTTGTCCAGGTGGGGTGTGAACAGGAGTTTGAACATTCTTTCACTAGTATAGGATGGCCAGATCATGAGGATTGTAGGAAGAGGCTTAGTACATGGTGAGGAGCACGGCCAGTAGTTGGAGGATAGGATGGCAAGGTCTTAGAGGCATTATTTAGTATAGAGAGGGCCTTCAAGGATGTATTTTACTAGAGGTAATTGAATGAGGTAACCGCATAGGCTCAAGAGGAAGAAAAGGTGAAGGCAGTACAAAAGTAAGGGAAGAACTGGATGAAAATATGAAAAAAAATTAGGATTAACTAGCCCAATAGGCCCAACTCACTAATGCAGAAAGGGCAAGAGCATCAACTTTGGAGACAAGGATTACATAAGTGGAGAAGAATGCAGCAAAAGTAGAAAAGAATGCAGTTGAAAAAACAAAAGAGATGGAGGAAAGACTAAGGGAAATGGAAAACAAGATGCATGATATGGAGGTTTAGTTGACAGCTAAGGGGAAGGAGGTGGAGCAGGCCAAATCTCAAGTAATGGAGGCTACACACATGGTCAAAGCTGTGAGGGAATGCGAGATCCTGGCAGAACATCAATTATGACAGGAGAGGCATTCACCTACCCCGACATCCTCAACTCATTCAGGGATGTCCACACAACACCCTTCTTCTCAATAGTTAATATGTTGATGTTTTTGTTGTCATGTCCTCTGGAAGACGACTAGTTTTATGGGGGGGAGATGTAGACAGTCATAGTCGTAGTTAGTCAAATGGTAAATATTAATTAATTGTATAGTTAGAAGTGTTAGCAAGAACCATCCCAATGGTTGGTTAGATAGTTACGTAGTGGTTGCCAACGGTTGGTATCTCAACTAACCTTGGCCGAGTTATATATTGAGTTCACATTTTGTAGTTGGGACATGGTGAATATGATATGAATTGATCTGAACATGTATTGTGTTATTGTTGTGATCAATGAATGAATACCAGTGCTTTATTCTGTGCAATACTGTGTCAAGTTTATGTTCTATGTGATGCACTATACTACATAATTATGTTTACTCCATGTTTGTGTGAAACACCACATTGCCAGTAAACAAATACCATACATATCCACAAAGTTAACCATCCTTGCCCATTATAATATTAAATTATCATATAAGTGTAATGTCTTGAATCTGAAATATGATTGGATAGATAATATTGGAATATATAAATTGTCTTGCATAAAGATGATGGTTGTCTAGGCCTTGGTTTCCCTTATAAATATGGGAAGAAACAAGCTTCTGGCCTCTTGTAACTAAACATGTTTAATAAAGAGAAATTAATGGCATAAGCAAGTTAACCAAGATCTGAATTTGTTAATCCTTATAGAGCACCCGTGACCTCAGGTCTGGCAAGGTACTCATCTTCATGTTGCAGTATGTGTTAACTATGTTGTACCCCTGTCTATTATCGCAAAAAAGTGTCAAAAATTTGTCCTTGTTCTCCATGTTGATGCCAGCAAAACTGCTTGTTGCTCCTTCTGCACCTGAACCTATAGTTGCACATCAAGTTTTCAAGTATGTCTACTCCCATGTATTGAATGTAAGGTCACTGGGCCATTTGAATTCCTGAATTTAGAGCAGATTGGTTTGATGGTCCTCCCATCTTTTATCCAACATAGCCTTAAGATCAATTACAAATTTTCCACATCCTACATCTAGGGCTATGACTCTATCCAAAATCACGTTAAAGCTCAAAGTATCTATATCCTGCTCCTTTTTCAAGAATTCCATAACCAAAGACACTATTGTTCTGAATTCTATCTTCCAAGTATCAAGGCCTTTAACTTGTTTGTTTTCCTCTGTCAGAATAGGGGGGATAAATTGATGCTTGAAAGTAGAAAAAGATTCAAGTCTAGCATGCATCCTTTTGTCTTCACTGCTAACATATTGATGCTCTTCAATGATCATAGTCACCGTCTACTCTATGGGCTTCAATTCAGCAAGAGCATCAAGATTTCTTTGAAGTATCCTGCAAAGTAGGCCTAAATTGTGCAAGGAAGGCTGCCATTTCTTGTACAGTGGCTCCAAAATAGAAAAGTTTGCTTGCAATTGTTTAATGGCCTGAGATAACATTGAGTAGAAATCATGCACATCCCCAAGTTTATCCACAACCAGCTTTATCCTGTATTCCAGAATTTTCTCAAAGACTTCAAGGACCTTGATCCTTGTCTCATTTTTTGTTTCCTCATTTTGCTTCTTGAGGTCCTCAACTTCTTTTTCAAATTTTGTTCTCAAAGCATTAAACTCTTGCATTGTCACTGTGACATCACCAGTTGTTGGTGGCACAAAAGGTTGATATGGAACTACTAATAGACTCTAGGAAGAACCCACATCTTGCAGTTGCTTTTTCAATTGCCTATTTTCAATGAACAATCTATTCACTTCATCATTCATGTCTTGTTGTGTTTTCTCATAATCCTGCAATTTTTTTCCAACTTCTTTACAATTGCATGGGTGAACATGGCAGAATGGACTATAAGAGCAGAGGCCTCAGTTCTTGAAGTATCTTGTAAGGTTTTCACCATAGCAAATCCCCTCATTTCCTGAACAACATCTAGCAACCTTGGTTTACTAGTGTTCTTCTATTTTGTCCATATGGCAAGAGTCTCTATCTTTGGGTTGAAACCACATCCACTCATTCCCTTCTCATAATCAAATTCAAACACAAGATTAGGGTCATCTTGACTCCTAACTTGGTCAAGCAAGAATACCTTTTTCAATTCAAGACCTGGGATGATTAGCATGTTACTCTTCAAGACCATTTGTCTTCCTTCCTCAGGAGTCACATTGATTTCATCAACTTTTAGTTCTTGGATTGTTCGGGTGGTTATTTGATCATACTAAGACTCATCATCACCCATCTTATTGATTCCCACCTTTTCATCAAATTCCTTCATCTTCATTTTTAACCAGAAATCTCAAAACTCTGGAGTCTTGATCAAATCATCATCTTGAATAAATTTGAATGATGCCACCACCCTTTCATCTTCCTGTAGCTTTGGATCAATTTAGGCTTGTTCTTCCATCCTAGACTCAGGCTTGTGTGCATCAGTTCCTTGACCAACCAATGGTTGATCAACTTCCTCTCCATCATGCAAGTGTGTCAAAATATTGGCAACTTCATCAGTATCCCCCACACCCTCAAACATCTCATATGGGACTAGAGGAGACATGCCTTCAGTTCTCTGCCTTTTTATGTGGTGGTGATTCAAGGATCTATGGATCTTGAACTGATATGACATCAAGGGCAAGCTCATGAATCTTAATTCCTGCAATCCTCTTCACTAGAAGTTTGGTAGCCTTGGTAGGTTGTACTTTAGATTTAGCATAAATACTTTCAAAATTTTCAATCATTGTATTAATCCTCCTTAGAGGATCTTTCTCTTCAGCAAAAAATCCTTCAAAAATTTGATTCTTTTCCTTTTTGTCATCTTTAATTTTCCTGAGGATCTCCCATTTCCTCTTCCTATCATACACTTCATTAAAAGTAACCAAGTTCCTTATCACATCCTCATCATAAAAAATTTTATGGGAGATGCCCATCTTAGTCAAGATCACTTGTCTCACCAAGTTCATATGACCTTCAGGGTCACAAACTCTTTCAACACTAGATTCCAAAGAGTACTTAGCCTTCAAATAGGCATGTATCTCCTCAAGAGTGTCCGAACCAATTGACCAATCTCCAAAGACAGTGATCTTAGGAAAAAAGGTGACTTTCTTCACCTTTTTCATCACTTCCTTTTCCCTCCACATCATTTGCCACATGAATTCCAAGAATGCACTTCTGTCAGAAACAAACTTTGGCAATTTGTGAGGTGGTTGGGGGCAATCATATACCCTGATTATTGTGTGCTCTGCTAGGAAGAACCAATCAACATAATTGAAAGTATGACCTTGCTCTGGTTTATGTGCAAGAGGTCTCAGAATTACCCTCATTTCTAGTGATAATATGGGGATCCCAATACCAAAAGAATTTATTATTCTCACAGAAAATTCATTATGAAATACATTATAGTTACCATTCTAGCAATGAGAAACCCACATGTAACACCAACATTGAGTAGGCATTCTTTGCCTTGTCCTATCAATCATGCTGATGTATATTTTACTTGACCATTTACTCCTATTTTGATATAGGATCAGATGGCAAACCAAAGAATAAAACTTGAAGTTCATAGGTTTCTTATCTTCCTTCACACTGATGAATCCTTCATGTATTTTCTTTTCAAGATATGAGGCAAAATCATACTCAATGTTCACCTCTGAATTTTGTATCTTCATAGCCATCATCATCAAACTAACTGGCATCCTCTGATTAGTATCAATTCCCAGTACTTGGCACAATGCATAATAGGTCCATTTGAAATAGACTGCAAAATCTTCCACAAGGAATGGTTCAACTACATTGGAAGGAATATCAACTAGCCTGTTGTTTGCACCTCTTCTCATAAATATCGACAGCTCATCACTTCTAAGTGTTCTTCTCAAACTTTTGTATTCTTGTTCAATCTTTTGTAGGTCAATTTTGGTGAGAGCTTGTTTGTTGAACATAAAACACTCAATTATAGCATTTCTGTCAATTCTCAATAGAGAAGATCCATTTGGCAACCTTACTATTTTAGTAGCCAGGTGGTAGTGTAGTGCTAAAGTATGAATCAGTTCCACATCCATGAATACATTTGAAATAATTAACTTGGCCAAATCTAGCTTCCATGGATTGCCCACCAGTCCCTGACCATCCTTCTTCTGACAGAAGTACCAAAATAGTTTCCAGCCAGAAATGGGAATTATGGCATCCCTACAACCCTCAACAACATCCCTAAATACTTTCTTTTGACCTTTGTCAATTGAATTGGGTAAAACATCTAGCAAAGATTGTTGCAATGATCTTTTCTTAGGGGCTGGATTAGGGTTACTAGTCTTACTTGTGGATTCAGACTTCTTGGGTGCCATTATACAAACTAGGGTTTTGCAACTCAAGCAAATGGACAGAGAATTGAAACAGAGCAAAGATTCTTCAAACTTTCTTGCAGAGAATGTAGAGATGGACTTACTTGAACAATTCGAAGCTTGCTAAGAATAGACCGAACTGGGCACCTTCTCCGAGCCAATCTACAATCTCTGAACTGAGAAAATGCTACGAGATTTCCAGATTTTATCGAGCCACAATGTTCAGCATTTAACCATTATTTTTGGTTCATGCCATGAAATTATAAAATCTCCGCATTCAATTCATTTCAAATATAAGCCCTTGATCAAATTTGATCCAACGATTGGATGAAATGACAAGATCTTTCAAATTTCTTGGTAATTGCACACCCGCACTGAGTATGTTTACTTATTTATTATCATTACTGCACTACTGTAGAGCTTGTTTAAATCGGTCACAAGATGGTGATAAGCTTCAATGCCTTCATTTATTATCATTACTGCACTACCACGGAGCTTGTTTAAACCAGTCACAAGATGGTGATAAGCTTCAATGCCTTCATTTATTATCATTACTGCACTACCGCGGAGCTTGTTTAAATCGGTCATGGGATGGTGATAAGCTTCAATGCCTTCATTTATTATCATTACCGCACTACCACGGAGCTTGTTTAAATCGGTCACGGGATGACGATAAGCTTCAATGCCTTTTGTTCACTTTTTTTATTACCGCCAACCCTCAGCCCTTATGCTCAAACAAAGCAAGATTACGGGGCTTATAGCCCCCTTTATTCCATTTTCTTCCATTACCGTCAACCTGCAAGTGCCTGTTCTCATTACCGTGGTGAGATTATGTTGCCAACTTTTATTGCTTACTGCCTTGCCACAAACATTCTTTGAAAGCCATCGCAGGAGCCCAGTAACTTGGACACTTACTACCGCTAAGCCGCAACCAAGTGGTGAGACCTCTGAGGGACTAGAGTATACATGGTTGACTGAGCCTTTCCTACCGCCATGTCGCGAACAACTTGTATGTTTCTAGCGAGAGTGTGGTATACATGATTCTTGTTGCTCTAGTTACCGTACTACTGCCAAGACAATGAGGATGACCTGCAAGATTGCGGTAACATGGTTGACCGAGCCTTTCCTACTGCCATGCCATGAACAACTTGTATGTTTCCAGTGGGAGTGTGGTATACATGATTCTTGTTGCTCTAGTTCCCGTACTACCGCCAAGACAATGAGGATGACCTGCGAGATTGCGTAAACTGTAAAAACACAGAAATGATTAAAAATAACTACATACTCCTCAAAATGACCATGTTATGTGACCCTAGGAAATAAATGGCATAAAATTTTGGCATGAATGTCTATTAAGAAATGGTCATATACAAGTGAAAAGATCAAGTAGGATGGAAATGTGCAAAATTTTTGAGAGGTCCTAATAGGTGAGACATTAGAATAGTTTATTTGGAATAATGGCGAGAATTAACAAAATTTTAGGGTTTTAAAATTTTGTCCCAACATAAGTAATGGTTGTTTTATTATGTAAATAAGGGTAATCCTTACCTATATAATAATTATTATGTATTTCAATATAATGTGTTCTTTTTTTTGTTTTTGCATATATGTATTGATAAACTCCAAGAAGGGGATAAAGTTGGGATGTTGGATCCATGTAATGGTGTTGCTGTGGGCATTGGGCGAATTCACTCACTATCTATTGTACATGGAGTCAACTTGAAAGGAACAGGAGATGCAAATGTAAATATTTTAAAGGTCACAAGTAACATACAACTTGCTTATGAAGACAAAATAGATGGAGCTGTCTGTCTGAAAGAGAAAGAAGGAACCTTCACACGGTAGCCACTAAAATATTTGCAAAAAATGGCATAGTTGATGTTTATCATGTACTTGTTATTAGACATCTCGGCCCACTACTTTATGCAATATTTTGAATGTGTTGGTTAGGGATCTTAATTTTCATGGTGTATTTGAAAGAGTTAGAAACTCTTAGACAACTATGACATTTTTTATTATATTTATATATATACTCTTAGACAATTTTCATATCTTATAACTTGATATATATATATATATATATATATATATATATATATATATATATATATATATATATATATATATATATATTTGCATTATATTTTTTATTGTAGATTACCTTTCTTTATCATGATGTTGAGTCAATCTTTTAATTCTAGCATGTTGTAGCTTGTTCATATATGTAATTTTTTTTAAAAAGTGCATTGAAGACATTACCTACCTCTAGAATCGTCATAGAAACTTCTTCAAAATGCCACGTCTATCTTGGAGTCACGGGGGTTCGTACCTCAATGATTCCACACCGTTTTAGGCCCAAAAAATCCCAACCATGCCCAATTTCATAGGTAATTTGATTCCAAATTTGATTCTAGGACGAATAGTACCTAGAAATGCCATGTTCTTCTGCCAATTAGGTAACTTAACAAATAATAAATGTTATATCCCAAAACTTGCGCTAGAACTCTAGTAAAAGCTTACCATACTATAGCATCATCAAGTCAACCTTGGATATGGAAATTGTTCAAAATAGAAAATAGTTTGTAAATGTTGAATGGTCAAACAGTATGAGAAATTATAGGCACTAGGAGTTACCTTTTGAAACATCAGGACAGAGGGCGGATAAAATTGATATATATGGTGTAAAAGCCAAGGGATTGCCTTTTGGTTTCAAGATCCAGGTGACTTTGATCCTGATTTAAAATGTTCCTTACGAGTGGTCCATTATGGTAACCTACATAGTGGATGTATTCTTGGAAGCTTTATGGTGCCATATTATTTAATGGAGTATATGTGGCATTAAAAAGATTGAAATGCTCTTTTATAGTAAAGGAGAATGGGTGGTATTTGTGATCTACTATGCTAGAATACAATAATCTACACCTCAAATTTAGATTACTCAAACCATGTCACATTGATCATATTGTTAAAATAATATAATATATTCCATAGCTTAAGATGTTTTTTGGTTTTAGGGATCTTATCAAAATCATAAGGAGTTGAAGGCTACATAGGGAATCAAGAGAACCGCTCAGGTATCAAATTTTAGGCTAATAATTTTATGTATATGAGCATAAATTTATCAAATATATGTGGACAATGAAATTTAGCTATAATTTCTTGATTTTAGGGTCTTGAGCATGCCATAGCAGGTACTTAGTTATATGTTGTTGGACCTGATGATGATTTAGAGGATATTAAGGAAGAAGTAATGCAAGATATCAATAATGTAATGTCTCGGATTGACAAGAGTGGGGAAGGAGTTTATGTTCAAGCTTCAACTCTTGGATCTTTGGAGGCTTTACTTGAGTTCTTGAAGATCCCAACTGTAAGCACCCCAGTTAGTGCAATTGGTATTAGGCCTGTGCATAAAAAAGATGTCATGTGTGTGAGTGTAATGCTTGAGAAAAAGAAGAAAGAGTATGCTGAAATTTTGGCATTTGATGTCAAAATTGCTCCTGAAGCTCGGGAGCTTGCAGATGAAGTTGGTGTCAAGATATTTGCAGCAAACATTATTTATCATCTATTTGACCAGTTTAAAGCATATATGGACAATCTTAAGGAAGAAAGGAAAAAGGAGGCTGCAAAAGATGTTTTCCCCTGTGTACTGAGCATTTTGCCAAATTGTATTTTCAACAAGAAGGATCCTATAATTGTTGCTGTTGATATTCTTGAAGGCATTGCAAGGGTCAGTATCTAAACCTAGTCTTTTCGGTGTTATGACTTATGCATGTAAAAGATTGTTGTATCAATTTTGGTTTGTACAAAGCCATATGTGGTGATTGCATCTACAGATTGGCACGCCATTATGTGTTCCCACAAAAGATTTCATAGATATTGGCAAAATAGCCTCAATTGAGATCAATCATAAATCTGTTGAAATGGCTAAGAAGGGTGAAAAAGTGGCCATGAAGGAATTTTGAGAAGCTATCTTCGTTGTTAATAGTTTTATATGATTTTGGATGCTATTTTTTGAAATGTTTTTGTTAATGAATTATCATACGAACTTTACAGATTGTTGGGAGCAACACTGATGAAGCACAGAAAATGTTTGGTAGGCATTTTCAAATGGAGGATGAATTTGTGAGTCATCTCACCAGAAGATCCATAGATATATTGAAAGAAAACTATAGGGTAAGGCTATTTGATATCCACATTACATAATTTTATAGTGTAATTACTAATATGCATTTTATACTAATTGAACATTTGTCCATTTTATTTTTGGCTGATAAAACAACTTTTTAATGTCTAAAATGGAATATTCTTCTTATTTTTTAAGATGATTTGTCCAATGATTATTGGAAACTTGTGGTGAAATTGAAAAAGCTGTTGAAAATTCCTTGACCTACTACTAATGATGCATTATGCAATGGAACTTTGGATTGGAGCAAAACCTTTTGATGAAAATAAGAAAATGCACCCTGCAACATTACAAACACCACAATCAGGATAACAAATGGTGAACTTTGTTGATACCAGAATAGTAGCTTCTACATCATAAGCTTCTTCTATATGTTCTGCTATGTGGTGTACGTGCTGCACCTCTGGCTACAATAAGATAGTAATGAACTTCAAATCCTATCTATGCAGGAGGTCATTTGAATGTCTGTTGTTTAGCTTGTTTTCCAAAATTTAATAGTCTGAATGGGCAAGTGCGGTATTTCCATGTGAGAAAGGGAAGAGATTGATTCCAAGAGTAGAGATTTTGTGTAATGATCTATTTTATGATTTCTTGAGGTAATGAAGAAAATATCATGAAAACGTTGTTTTAAATAAATTCATATTTTACTGCAATTATACGAAACCAAAAACATTTCCATGTTGTCATGTTCAGCATGTTGTTGACTGGCTGGATTTCACTGTTTCAAGTGCCACTTTTGCTTCAGCTGTCTGGGACCATGTTATGGAAGGTTACAGGGAATGGTGTGTTTTCTTGTTGTTGTAGGGTCACTGCTATAGGGGCCTCTAAGTAGCATTCTCAGGTTGTTATTCAGATATTGTTCACAATGGTTCAGGGTTGTTTAAATACACAGGTAACAACTTAATGGCTTGTGTGAAGGAGAATATGGAATGCACCAAGGCTGCAATCAAAGCACTTGAACTGGTTAATAGAATGCCAAAAGAAATGATGTCTCATGGAATGCTCAATGGCAACATCTCTTTTCTAAGTGTCAAAAGATGTGAAGGGCTTCATTGGTCTGACATGTCTTTCCATTGTTTTGCTATTGTATCTAATGTAGCTGCTAAACTATTTTTTTCTTCAGCTAGTCCTTGTAGTTTGTTGTACATGACAGAGCTGAGCTGGTTTTTTCTAGTTATGGCAGCCTTGTGCTACATTTTTATTATTTGTAATTTTTTTCCTGCATTGTTCCAATAAAAAATATATTTATTGCCACTTTGCTTTGTCTTGTTTCATTTTCTTATTGGTCGATTCTCAAATAGAAAGTGTTGGCTCAAATTTCTCAATCTTTACTTGGCAGCATCATAAAATATATAGTTTTCCAAATTTATTTCTTAATGTTTTAAATTCAAATTTAATAATATGTTTTTTCTGTAGTATAAAATTTATGGTATTTAATAAATTATTCATATCATGACTAAATTTACTACCAATCAATGGAAACCAGTAAATAAAAATGACTACCATGACTAAATAAATGACCAGTTAACAACAATCAATGACTAAATGATTACAATGACTAAATAAATGACTAAATATACGTACTACCAAATTACCAAATATACTACCAAATTGTTGACTAAATATACTACCAAATTAATGACTAAAATCTATTTAGTCATAAATTTGGTCTTGAGATAAATGACTGGCAATAAACTACCAATGGTCACATGACTAAATATACTACCAAATTGATGACTAAATATACCACCAAATTTATGACTAAATATACCACCAAATTAATGACTAAATATACCACCAAATTTATGACTAAATATACTACCAAATTAATGACTAAAATTTTTTTGGTCATAAATTTGGTCGCGAGATAAATGACCAGAAATAAACTACCAATGGTCACGTGACCAAGCTACTGATCACATGACCAATTTTTGGTAGTTTTTTGTCATTTTTTCCTGTTTTTCTACTAGTGAGAGCTAAGAGAAACTACAGATGCAGTGGCAACCAGAATAACAAAATCCAAAGCTAAGAATAAGAAGTATAAGGGGAAAATTGCCCAATTGTAGGCTTTCATAAAGGGATTGGTCACCCCTACTAATGTCCCAATCACACCAACTACACCTTTGGCTTTGGTTTCACAACAAGGAATAACTGGGCTAGATGCACAAAAGCATCAAGCCAATGTGATGAATAAATGGTTTGCTAGATTCTTGAAGGAGGAAGAGGAAGTAGTGAAGACATCATTATCCAATTGGGATATGATAAGCCAAATGAAAGGTAAGGCAGATGCCTTATAGAAGGAAGTGGGCCAAAGGCTAGTCCAAAGCAGTCGATTCTTGACCATGCTCGAGGACATGAGAAAATTGATGATCGGTCCTAATAACAAATAAGATTTTGACACAACAAGCAATTCCTAACATGGACCTCTGGATAGAGGATATAAAGTTTGAGGTCAGCATTTTGAAAAGATGCAATACAAAAACAATTGATATCAACATAAAGGCACATGAGCTTTTAGTGGAGGAATTGTCTATTTTGGAGATTTTAGAAGGTGAAGTTGAAGGTAAAATTGAGAATCAAGATGAAGAATTTGTAGTTAAGTCATTTAAGGACAACTTTAGCCTAGCAATAGAGGATCCAATCCAACATTTCTTAGAGGACATTATTGACAAGGCTATGCATATGAAATCTAAGATGGATGCATAAAATGGGGAGTTGGATAGTAGAACACACAGATGGTAAACCTTAAAAGAACAATTAAAATACCAAGAGCATGCCAAGGAAAAGGCCATAGTATAGAGCAAAGATGAAATAAACAAGGCAGTAGGGGCATATGCACACTTCAAGGGTATGGTGCCATAAGATTGTCCTCAAACCCTTTTCACCAATGTGACCAAGCCTTTGGTGCCATAACATTATCTTCTCAACTGGAAGTTTCATCTCCATAGAATGAGCACCCTTAGGTACCTAGAAAGAATGACCATCAGAAGTAGATGCAACAGTCCTCTTTGTTGCTAGTTCCAATGGTGAGGATGAAGACTTTGAAGATCTCTTCTTTGAAACAGAGGCACTATTGTACTAAATTGTGCATGCATTAAGCTAAAATAGAGTGCCAATCTGAACACCCTTAGCCAACACCATAGATCCTCTAGTCATTTTGCATCCTCCATTCGATAAAACAACCTGCACAACCACATCATTCAACTTACTTATAGAAAGAAGGTTCCATGTCAAACCAGGAATATGCAGAACACCATTGATTCCCTTCACTCGTCCATCAAGGAATTGAATCAAGACTCTTCCATAGCCAATAATCTTTAGGTGAGAATCATCACCCAAGTATACCTTTCCACCATCGTATTCTTCATACTTCAAAAACTAACCCTGACGTGAGGTCATGTGAAAAGATGCACCAGAGACAATAAGCGACACATCCTCAGATGCATGCATTACCAAGGTAGTGACAAACACTTCTCCTTCATCCTAAGAGGACTTTTTAGAATCCGAAGCATAATTCTTCTTCTTTTTCTTTTTCTCCTCCTTGCACTCCTTGTGAAATTGACCAGGTTTGCCACAGTTCCAACATAGGGCCTTGGACTTTCTAGGAGACTTAGATCTCCTATAGGATTTGGATCTTTCTTTTTCTTCCTTCTTATCCTTTTTCTTTCCCTTCTCTTTAGATCGACCATGAACCACAAGAGCCTCCTTAGCCGATTTGGAAGACTTTCTCCACATCTCTTTAGACAACAATGAAGAAACCACTTCATCCATCTTGAAGGTGGTAGTGGTACTCCTAATGGCCATAACAAGGTGGTCCCACGAATCTGGTAAGGAACACAGTAATGTCATACATCGATCCTCCTCCATTTTCACACCAACAGAAGTTAACTAGGCAACAAGCATATTGAATGTATTCAAGTGATCAGTGATAGATCCTCCTTCTTCCATCCTCAGAGAATACAATTTCTTTCGCAAGAATAACTTGTTCACCAGGGATTTAGCCTAATAAACATCTCTAGGCTTCTTCCAAAGCTCCTTTGCAGTCTTCTCTTCATGGATATTTAGGAGCACTGAATCAGCCAAACAGAGTCTTATCAAACCCTTAGCTTTTCAATCTTTGAGATCCCAATCTACTTGAGACATTGCCATTGGTTTTATACCAAATGTGGCATCCTATAAATCCTGATCTACAAGCATGTCCTCCATTTTGATTTTCCACAACTCAAAATTACTACCATTAAACTTCTCTATCTCAAACCTCCAAGATGTGCTCACCATCCCTTACCTGCAACAAAGATTTCAAAATCCTCTACAAAAGCTCCCACTCAAATGAAGATCATCACAATAAACCCTCTACCCAACAACTAGAACCAAAGGTGATCAAGCTCTGACACCAACTGAAAGGAAGCAAGGTATGCAGAAATGCTTCCTACACTAATCTACTGAGGAAAGATTTATGCAAATTTTTACTTTTACAGTTACAGATTAAGATGCACATTAAGAGAAAGATAATAACAACTTCCAAAATGTAAACACAAAACTCACAACACAAGATATATGTGGGGAAAACCCTTTTAGGTAGAAAACCCCACACTCCAAATCTGCCCAATATATTATTCAGGAATCAAGAAGATTAAAATATACTTGCAAAGCAAGCTTTTATAGGAGTATATCCAACTAGAGATCTAGGAGGTAACTCAACATCTATAAGATTCTTACACAAAACCTCCATCTCCAGCTCCTATAGGAGATACAATATAGTAAACCTTTACCGGTAATTACAAAACCATGAGCCAAACCACCCAAAAGTGGCGCCCAAATTATCTCCAATCAAAGATGCCTTGTGATGTGCCAAAAAACACACCAACCCATGTAACTCTCCCCTTTACATCTCTTTTATGTGTCCATCACATTTTTACATTTCCCAAAAATAGGAGGTCCAACTTCCGGAGGTCATAAATTTTGATATGGGTGTCCAATTGATGAACCGTTTGATGCATCAGAAAGCTCATGAAGAGATATATTACCTTGTAACCAAATTCATTGGTTACAACAATTTTTGGAGTGTTTAGGGAAGTTTTGATTATGATAATTGAGTTTAAAACATTTTTCGACAGTTTCAAAAATAGTAACTTTAATATCTCGCAATCCAAATATGATCTTGAGTTAAAACTCACCCAAGATGTTTACTTAGTTGTTTTGCACCTTCTAGGAAAATTTCAAGTCAATCCGAGGTCAAATGTAAACTTACTAAAAATAGTAAGTCCTACAATTTTTAGCCCTTTTGGAAACTTTGAAAGTTCTAGATCATTCTTCAAGATAAAGGGTATTCGAAAAGACCAAAATTGGGAAGAATAGAAACATTTCAAATTTGCAAGGTTGAGACACTTTTCTTAACAATGCAGGGTTCGAGCCTACCCCTTCCAACATGCAAAATGACAGTCTGAAAACTTGAAAAGCACAAAAACAAAGTTTGCAATGAAATAGGTCAAAACTCATCAAACAAATGATAATACTCCAAATTAGATTCAGATAAGCATGTCAAAGCATATGAAAGAATCAAATCATATAAGTGAAATCAGAGAGACGAAATAGACTCAAAGTGATCAAAGAAGGGGGCCACATTTTGAGACAAAATGGGGCGTGTTGTGCAGGGCACAATAGGAGGGACCCAATGACTCCAAATGCATCCCCTTAATTGGTTGGGAAATTTCATGCTTGGAGAAAAAGATGGCAGACTAGGAATAAGGAAAATAAAAAAACAAAATACAACCCTCAAAGCCAAATTGATTTGGAAAATGTTTGATAGCCCAAATGCCCATTAGTGTAAAATTCTGCAAAGCAAATATATGGATTCTAGTGACCTCTAATAGATCTTGACAAATCCTAATCCCCCAAAAGGATCACACATCTAGAACTTTATGCTACAGTGTCGTCATCTCATTATGGATCATCTCTCATGGGCTATTAATAATGGAAAAAATGACCTTTTCTGGATAGAATCATGGAATGGTTTATCCCTAGTAGGAAATAATCAAAGGTTACAAAATTACATACAAATTATATCCAACAGTTGGGGCACTCAAGTATCTGACTATTTAACTCCAGATGAGCAACGAGAGGTACAACCTAAAAAATGGAAAAGGTTTGATGATATGCCTATACATCAAGAACAAAAAGAGATTCTAGAGAGTAAGCTCATTGCAAGGAAAATTTTTATCTATACCAAAGAAGATAGGATTATTTGGATCAGAGCTAAATCAAGAAGCCATTCAATTAAGATTGGAAATAAATTGTAAAATAGACTAGAACTGAACATGGACTGGCCTACTGAACTTTGTTAGAGTTAGTGGTGTCTTTTGAAGGTAGGTGCCTTCTCCTGGACCACCCTTCATAAGAGGATCCTAATTGGAGATAGGTTGAAGTTAATAGGAATCCATGGTCTTTCAAGATGCATTCTATGCAACTCTAAGGAAGAAATGACAAACCATTTATTGTCGAACTGCTTCTTCACAAACAAATGTTGGAGTTGGCTTTGAAGTTGTCTCAAATGGAATGGTTCCCTTCCCAATGATCTCTTGGATTGCTTCTGAGGCTGGCCAAAAATAAGAAACACCTTGTGAGAAGGTATTTGGATTACTGATCTGTTAATGGTATTGTGGCATATATGGAGAGAATGAAATAATTGAATCTTCAAAGAGAAGGAATGTAGTGAGGAGGAGGTTCTCAAAACAATAGAAATAGGAATATGAGAGACTATGATGGAAAAATAGAAAGCAAACACTATGCATTCCACACCATTCACTAGTTGGGATGATATGGTCATAAAGAAATAGCATCTTCTCAAAGCCTTTATAGCTTACATTGTTGGGGGTCCCTACCCATTAAAAAATATAAAGAGATCCAAAATAATATGGTTCTCACCTTCGAGTGCCCAGCTCAAACTCAACTTCAATGGTATGGCCAAGGGAAACCTAAGAAGGTTTGGTGCGGGGTGCATAATCAGAGATGAGAAAGGAAAACTAGTTTAGGTAGTTTCAAAGAACTTTAGGATGGCATGAACAATGAGGTTAAGTTTCAATCTCTCCTTGTAGAGCTTAAGTTATGTCAATAAAAAGGTCTAACGAATATTGATGTGGAAGGCGACTCTCAAATATGTATACACACGATCTGTAACCGGGAGGTTAAAAATTAGAAATTAAACAACATTGTTGAATCCATTTAGACTATCCTAGATAATATGGATAATGTCTCAATTCAACACTACTATCAAGAAGAAAATGGCATGGTGGACCAACTTGCAAATATTGCATTTGAATAAATGGAGATAGAGGTCCTATCAAATAATCAGGAAAGCTAGGAAAATCTATTACTCAGAGCAGATAAATATTAATAGACTGTTGAAACTTCATGACAGTACTTTGGACTATCCCACATGATTCACCTCACACATCACAAATCTACAACACTAAATCCATATCCTCTCATAGGATCTCTTCGGGCTTCGCATGGAAACACTACAAATACCACCAAGATCTATGGTGCAGGAGCTCCCTATTCTAGTCATCTTTTTAATAGGTCATGTTTTGTTGTCATGTTATATTGTTCTCCCTAAGGCTTTGAAAGCCATTTTCATGCTTTGTAATAAGGACTTGGTCCATTTGGTCGACTTGTCCAATATAGACCTTGATATGGTCAATTTGAATGTAATTACCCTTAAGAAACATGTGGTTTCTTGTGAAGGAAGTAATTGGATAGAAGTTGTACGGTTGGAGGAGGAGAAGAAAATGTCCCTCAATCCTTCTATAGGCAGTTAGAATGTAAGTACATGCCAAGATAATGAAGATTGGAAGTTTTGGAGTGCAAAAACTGTAATTTTCTACATTTTCTTGGAGACAGTCATTCAGTACGGCTCTATACGGACAGCAGGGGATCTAAAACCTATGAAATGTGTTAGTACTTTGAAATACCTTTCATTTGAGTGTAGTTAGGCCTCTTGAAACTTCTTGTGTTGTTAGAATCAAATCGATTTGTGCAAACTGGTCTGAAAACCCTCAAAACTAGGGTTTTGTGGCAAAATGAAGGATTTCTCCTCTGTCCTCTGAAAAGTATCAACCATTTTTAGTAGGATGGAGAGAGATAGTGTACATTTCATGTTTTTGTTGTTTGTAGGGTCTACACTCCTCACTCCAAGGCACTTGGCATGATTCTAACTAGTCTACATAGTGACTAGTTAGTATGCAAATGGTGGAAATCGGTGTGGTTTCAAGAAACAGTCAAGAGACTAACCAAATGGATGATGCATTTGGTGTTTGTAGATGAAAACAAACCTATGCAGGTGGTTGTCTAATCCTGAGCAAGTGGATTTGATGCACTTCCTTTGTAAAGTCCCCAAATTAGGCCTATAAATGCCTGGAACAGAGTACGGCCCTGCAACTTGGTTGATGGTTGTAAGTCCATAATGGGTGTTTAAATGTGCAAAGAGTCTAGATTGTCCTTTGGAGGTTTGAAGAGTTATCCTTGGATTAGCCAATCTCAAGAGCTGCAAGGAATAGGTCTCTTTAGGCACTGTCATAGTGTAGTCATGTTGTAGTTTGATGTCCACTATCCTTGAGAGTACAAAAATGAGTTATTGGGTCAGAGACCATGTGTGGTTATGTCCTTGACTAATTTGTGTTGATTGTAGTGTAAGATCCTATTAGTAGGGATATTGGTAGTGGGTTGTTGGTCTAGAAGGTAAGTGTGTGTGTTGGTTGGGTTGAGTAGAGACTCCCCAAAATAGAGTTGAGTAGTCTATGTGGGTGGACACTAGAGTGTGGTCCCAGACTAGGTTAGTCTCTTGAATAGCCTTGTATGGGCTTGTGTTGCATAAGGTTTGAAAAATCTTGTGAAGGAAACCTTGAAGTCTAGGTTCATTGTGTGAACAAAACCAAATAGTACCAATACCTTTACATCAATCTAACAAAAGGATATAAATGGTGAGCCAAATCATTGTTCCAGGATGTTTGTGTTCCTACAACACAAATGACATAGCTATTCAAATGAAACACATATTCAAGATAGATTCAGAGGAAGTATAGAAGGAAATAAGAAACATCATTGATGCACAAATCCTCAAGGACGCTCATGTACACGATAACAAGCTATTGGAAGAGTTCTTGATCAAATCCATTCTGGTGATGGGCCAGAAATGATGGGCGAATTAGGAAGTAAAAACACTTCTTGTCTCACAACTTCAAAAAGGAGCACTACAAGTTATCTTTTCTTTCAACAAACAACTAAAAGAGGGTAGTTTAGGAGGAGCCTTTGACATTCTGACTGCATGAGCCAACAAAGATATCAAACAAGCCATCACCTTGTTCATAGAAGGTATACTTCACAAAAACATGGAGATGTTCAACTTCTTCATCAGGCACCACAAGGTGATGTTGTCCTCGCTGCAAGTGGAAAGGTGTTTGAACTCTTAGAGGGTATCCATTTCATATTGCATAAGATGCCCAAAATATAGGGTCAGTATAATTTATGTAATCCTTCATGAAGAACTATAATTTTCTTTGTATTTATCTATATGGGAGCTACCTCCTAGTAGCAGCTTACGTGTATCAAAAAAATATATGTATATGTGTAAATATATATATGTATGTATGTATATAGATGTATATAGATACATATATATGTATATACATGCATGTATATATACATATATAGATATGCATATATATGTATGTATACATGTATATGTATGTATGTATGTATGTATGTATGTATGCATGTAGTAAGATATCTTTTTTTTGAATTAGACTATGTAGTAAGTTTTTGAATAAGAAAAATTACTATAGAGTCTAATCTAAAAAAAGTTATCTTATAACATTATGGACTGTGAAATTCTGGTGTCTTTAAATTATGCACAAGCTAATCAATGATCACCATATTGTATGATTCTCCATGTTGTATTGCTTGATCACCCTCTAAGCTCCCAATACATGTAGAATGACAATGAGTGCACTCATGGGAGATGATACCTTCTACACTTTGTGGATCATGGTCTCCTCCAAAGCAAATATGATAGCAACTATAGCATAAGTGGGAGGTATTAGCACTAGAACTAGATGGTCCTATTGCATGACCATCCATTGAACCACAAGATTGGGACATCTATGTGTCATACTATATAATGTTGTTTATGAGGTTAGCAATCACATGGAGGATCTACACCTTCATAGTCTCCTTAACGATTGATGACATCATCACATGATCGATAGATTTTTGGGCTATTAGCATTTGTTGATGGTTTTCTACTTAGAGAGCTCCCACTCTATCTTCATAAAGGCCTCCACTTGTACCCTAAAACTCACTCATATCAACTTAATTAGGATTTTTGTAAAGGACAAACTCATAGTAAAATTTTCTTAGAAAATACAATGGAACTTCATGGTTGTTACAAGAAGGTTCATCAAATACCATTCACCACCTGTCCCAAAAGTTAATTCTAATATCATTGTGATTGCATCAATGGATAGGGAATCTCTTTAAAGTCACAACAACATGTGCATTAGTTTTTGGATCAGTAAGTTTGGCCTTTGGTTGTGTACCAGCGAAAAATCCATGTTAACAAATCAAACAATGCAAAGGAGATTAAATCCTGGGACCTTTAAGAAATTCAAATCTAAGTGATTAAAAAGACATGCAATAGAAACAAGATCACCCAGATGCACTTAATTTGTTGGTTCGAATGTGGATTGCTTCTCCAAATTAACAATCATATTTGTTGGTTCGAATGTGGATTGCTTCTCCAAATTAACAATCATATTGAATGAAGCTGCCATGATGTGATGAAATGTTCAAGAGTCAGTATGCATGCAAAAGATGGTGAGAAAGCTAATGGATTTGAATAAAAGATAATGCAAATGTTAATGATTTCAAACCTACAAAATGGAAGAATGAGAGAGTTTTTATAGGTACTTGGAAGATGTAAGATCAACGGTGGAGGATAAAAGGAAATATCAATGGTTGAAAGATATGGATGAACGTGCATGCAACAAGTGTCCTTGAAAAAGGCATCTATTTAGAGATTTTAGGGAAGTTGTTCATTAGAGATAAGATTGCCTTTTTGAAAATAAGATATTTCAATCCTTTTGGCGGAGATAAAAGATTTTTCTATTTTGAAAGTTTCCCATATCTTGCTTTTTGATTTGTTGCTATCTTCATGTTCACTTGCACATTGAGAGGAAAATAGAAGGTGGGCAAATAAATTAAATAAATAAGTTTACTTAATTTATTATTAATGTTGGAGGAATAAAAGATATAAATTAAATAAATTAAAATTTATTTAATTTATTTGCATGGTGAGGAAAATAAATAAAACATGGATTTTATTTATTTTTTTAGAAGAAAGGTGACATAATTAAATAATTTAAGATTATTTAATTATTAATGTGAAATAGACGAAATAAGAAAGTTAATTAAATAAATAAAATTTAATTAATTAATTATGGAGATATAGAAGAAAATGGGATTTGTGTTAGACAAAATGGAGGTATGCGATGCAATATGAGTTTAATACATAAATAATGAAATGCATAAATAATGAAAAGGGCCAATTTTGGGTGTCTACATTGGTTATCTTTCTTCACTTCATTGTATGATATTTTAATCATATAAAATTGGTGGTATAACTCTCTATGGGTTTTCCATTGATGGATTTGACTTATCACTGAGTCAACTTGCTTCATCATTGCTTCTAATGTACAAACAAGTGATGCATGGTGGGGGTTTTCTATGGATGTCCTCAATGTTGAAACTAATTTTGTAATTTAAATTTTATTTTTTCTAAATTCCCTAATAAATCATCTTGGTTTTGTGGAGGGTTTGTGACAAGTGTTGGACCTAAGATTTGAGTGATAAGGGGTTCTCTTCAAGTAATTCTTCATCTAAATTAGGCTCTAGGTTAAGGTTTATAGAAGTTGGTATAAAAATAATAGAAAATAAGAAATCTATTCTAAAAAATTAAAATTTATGAAAATGCAAACAAAATTTGATAGAAAAACATGAATCTCCTAATTACTTACCTCTTGTATGATGTGGTATTGGAAAATAACTTGGGAGGGGGCTTGAAAATGTTGTTTATGTGTAAAATGCACTTGAGTTCTTCTTGTTTAAAAGGTCCTAGCTATAATAATACTAACCAATGACTTTTTTTTGTGATGTCTATGTAACACATGCATGCATTATGTTTAATTTTACATAACATGAATGTGTTGTGTTCAAAATCCTTTATTTGGTCACCTTTTTATCACCCAATTTGGTGCACTCGCACTTGACTTGAACATTAGGCTAGTAATTAGAGTGGGGGAAATGTAAATAGAAAAATAAATATACTTATCTTGATAACTGAAGATGACTCTAAAACTAATATGGATCTGAATCAAATGTGTCTTAGAATTTGGAATAGTAGCTAACAAACTAGTAATTTTCTTTAAGAATCAAAAATTTCATTATGACTATGTGCAGTTAATTCTAACTATTAGGGATGCATTTATAATTACAAACTTGTCATGCACCCATAAACTTGACCTTTGTGATATGTATATCAAGTTCCTCTTCACTTTACTTAAGATGTCTTTATTCCTTTTATTCTCCTTGAGGTATATATATACTAGTAGTATTGATAAATACTTTTTTAGGTTGTTGTTTGATTGAGCTACAAGGGCATTGCATCATGATCAGCCCCTTAAAATTGAACAATAATGAAAGCAACATTATTTAGTCATGCAAGTGCCTCGAGAATAATTGTGCAATGCTAGGTTCCTTTTAGAGCACCATTCAGAAGTGGGTAGATGTGAACTAATTCTTTGATTATTAGAATAAATGCATTGAATACCTTTAAATACAAGGACATGTATATTAATATATCATGCAAACTTATGTTTATTTACCCTAGGTGGGAAGGGTAAAGGTTAGAAGTCAGTCAAATTTGAATTTAAAATTTTGAATTATGGTGAGATGAGTCTATGACTATGAGAATGGTCACATACACTAGTCCTGAGATGACTGTAAGTGTGGGCATAGGAGCAATATAAAAGTGGATAGGGTGAATGTATAAGGGTGTGTGAACATGGGAAAGGGGATAAGTGATAAGTGTATAGAATGATGTGTAAATGGTAGGTGGATAACATAAGGCAAGGAACTCAACTTTGCATAAGATTATGTCATTTGTCAATATGTATGTATCAAAACACTTGATTCAAAACAAGCACAAAACTAAATAGGAAATGGCATGTGTATACAAATTTCACCATTGCACATATTTTTTTGATGACAATATTAATATTATTTTAAAAATTTTAAAAACAATTGAACAAATTTAAAAATACTTATATATTAACTTTTAAAAAAATTCTAGTAAAAAATTATAATATTAACATATCTATAATATAATTTGACATTAATATATTTTAAAAATATCAAAATCACATTAATATTAAATTAATTATCAATCTTCTTGTAATGGTGAAATTTTCAATACCATGTCATTTCCCATTTACTTAATTTTTGTGCAAAGTCATGTCCCTTTCCCTATACCACCTACTCACATTCCTATACACCTACCCTTTCTTATGATTCACATGTCCTTGTGCAATTTCCTTATCCATATCACAATTATATTTACCTATGCACTTATTTTTATTTTCTAAGTTAAAAATTCAAATTGAATCTTTCCCTTCAAGGGCTCACTAAGTATAATTTTAAGCAATTTATTGTCATGTCCTTTTAATAATAGGCATTTAATGCATATATTTTGGACATCTTCTAACTTTGAGAGTTTATTCACATATCATTTGCATTTCACACTTCAATTGGTGAACTCAAAGGAATCTAGTTTTGCACAAATATTTTAGAAGCATATGCATGATTGAAGATTGTTGTTCTCAATCATTGTTCAATTTTAAGGGGTTGATCTAGGGGAATGATCCTTGTGACCTAACAACAACCTTTCAAAAGTATTTATTAATACAACTAGTCTTTAGATATTAGGAGAGCCAATATTAGCATTAGCATCTATATCACTCTCTTAAAAAATATCATCCTTATTTAAAAAATAAAATAAAATCACTCATTAAAATGATTAAAATAAACCTAGATGATACAAACACACAAATATATTTAGACTATGGTCCCATAGAAGGGTAGCTAAAGTTCCTTCCCAAAAAGAAGAGCTTGTTAAAGTAAGAGGTGTCATAATTTTTTAAAATTTTAATCTAGGTGATACTAACACACAAATATATTTAGACTATGGTCCTATATAAGAGTAACTAAAATTCCTTGCCAAATATATTTAGACTATAGTCCCATATAAAAGTAGCTAAAATTCCTTGCCAAAAAAAGAGGCCATAATTTTTTTTTAAATTCTCTTTTTTTAAAAATAGAAGTGAATATTTGTAAATGAAAAAATATATTTAGACTATGGTCCTATATAAGAATAGCTAAAATTCCTTGTCAAATATATTTAGACTATGGTCCCATATAAAAGTATCTAAAATTCCTTGCCAAAAAAAAGAGGTGTCATAATTTTTTTTTTAAATAGAAGTGGATATTTGTAAATAAAAAATTATAGTAATTATATAAAAACAGAAATTACAATTAAGTAGCTAAAATTCCTTGCCCAAAAAGAGGTGTCATAAATTTTTTTAAAATAGAAGTGGATATTTGTAAATGAAAAATTATAGTAATTAAATAGAAACAGAAATTACAATTTGAGAAAAAAAAAAAGGAAAGAAAAGTTATGCAAGTTACCAATGAGACAACTTTCAACCCACTTTACAATTCTTAACTTAAAATTTACAGCTACATATTGCAGCTCCTATTTTAGTGGGAGTGAAAATAGGAGTCTAAGCCCCTTCCATGGGACCGCCCCCTTTAAAGTATAATTTCATACTCCCATATTATTCTATTGAAAAAACAATGAAATTTGTTGTCGTACAGATAATTTCAGTCTCGATATCATTGCATGGAATCAATAAAAAATTGTTTTCATATCTCATCTGATATTAGATTAATGGACTCCGCATAAAACTCCAATACTTTGTAAACAAACACACGACAGTAAATATCTCTTTTAAAGTGAAAAGTGTCAGCAACTCCAACGCATATCAGATCGGCTTGTAGTTGTGGGTATAATATTCTAATGATTGTATATAAGTGGTTCAATCTTCCAGTTAGGGAGAGGTTGTTTAAACTGAAAAAAATAGGCGGACAATGGACGTGTCACGGGAGCAACCATCTAAACATGCATCCGTATCAGAGTAAGGAAACAAAAGTGTGGTATTCTGTGCCTTGTCAGCCTCGCGGAGGGGGGTTTCGTAAACAAAACGTTGAATTGCACAAAATTGCAAGAAACATCTAACAATTCCAAGAAACTGATCGGGTAAGGCGAGGTTTCATCGTCTTGCGATCCTCCTCTAATGAAATCATACCCAGATGGGAGGGGTCCTCCAGCATGAGCTTCGACACCAAATATCCAGCAATCGTCCACGTCTGCAACTTCCTGGCCTGTTTCCCCACATATCTTCCCAGCTTCCCGTCGTAGTATTCCGGCCACCCATCCTTGGGCAGCCTCTGCTCCGCCAGCTCTATCGCCCTCCTTGCTATCTGCGGCCTCCCTGACTTTATACACGCAGCTGTCAACAGCCACAGCAGTACTGCAATGAACAAGACAAGGGTAACAATTATACCTATCAATTGCAACAATCTCAATCCAACAATAAGAATAACAGTGCTTAATCATCAGAAGCTATAAAACAAGAAGATGGTAAACATCGAATAGCAACATTAAAGATTGAAAATGGCAGCTCAGCCAATGTATTTCCATTAGCATAGCTCAAACTAGTGTAGCTAACTCATACACGATAGTAAAAGAGGGCTGTTCTTAAATATCATCCACTTCAACAGTCAAAGGTTAATTTTGGCCAATAAAAATTGGACAAATATTTACCACTTTTTGTTGTGAATGAGGTATAAAATTACTATTGGTTGTTTGACCATTGAAGTGGATGATATTTAAGTAGAGTGGTAAAAGAGGGCCTCACGTAAACAGCCGGCACGTTGTGTTGGTTGACTCCGTAGGATTCCGACTTCTTTGTTCAACATTTCCGACCTGTTATGATTGACTGCATGGTTTATACTGTTTTTGGGTATGGTCGATGTTTCTCGACCAATCTGTAAAAAATTCGACAGCCGATGCATTTTTTAAGCTTTACCGTAAAAGAGTGTTCTTCAAGCCATGAAATCTGGTGAACAATTATGCTGAAGGCCTTGTCCACCTATGACTCAGGAAGTCTAAAAGCAAATAAGTGTGTTGATGGTGGGCAGGACCCATTACATAAGGTTTCCAATCCGTCATAAAAGTGTGAGCTTGACAATAAGGTCTCTGAGCATTGTACTTAAATATCATTTATTTCAATGGCTGAAAGATTCAGATTCTTGTAACTGGAAAATAAAAATCTAAAAAAATGAAAAAAATAGCAAATAAATCAAATCAAATCAAATCAAATTCAATGCATGGCAATAGTGGATTATAATGAAACATCACAATAAATACACCACTAAACCCCACACCACTCTCAAAGATGTTTTTGCTGTTTTAAACCAAAATGCAAATATTCTAGCTGCAAGTAATTTATAAATACCAAGAATAAGAAATATATTTAATGGGAAATGAAACGCTTGCATTCTAACTACCGGTAATTTATAAAAATAAAAATAAAAACAAAAAACAAATTAGAAGATATCTCTAGGAATATTGTAAATGTATTTTTTTAAATATAAATATACTAGTTAAGAGTAGCAGTAGTTGAGAGAACATGTAAATGAATTTTAAAATAACATGGAGATTTTTTTAAATGAGCTGTGAACAATTTTTTTGAAAATGTGGATTGCTAACGTGAGATTTGGACTGGTAAGAGGTTTACTCTATTACAAATCTGCAAATGTTGCAGCTAGTTGGATGCTAAGTTTTGAAGTAACTGTTACATTTACATTAAAAAGACATCTGAATGGGGAAGAATTTGGTCTTCCAAGCATATTTGGATGAGAAGTTTCCGAAGAAAATAGTGTTGTGCAAACTCCTAGTGGATATTCGATGTTTTCATATAGTCGCCATAGTTGGTTGAACTGAAAAGCTAAAGATCGCATTTAAAGAAAAAAATTTACCTGGCCAAGAGCCACCATTGTGGTAGCTCCACCTGGTATTCTTGGGATCACAGCCTGTGACGATACGCCACTCGTGGCCCTCGAGTGCAGGATAAGCAATCTTGAGAGGCATATCTCCGATCAAATCTTCCCATCTTTCCTCCAGCAGATCCATAATGGCAGACGCTTGCTCAGGCGTGGCAAGAGAGCTCAAAATCGCCACGCAGTTTCCCAGACAAAACCACCGGAAGTCCATTCTGGCCGGGCTCACATTCCCAATGAAATAACCACCCTTCATTGTCATGAAATCGAAAACCCAGTCGGGAATGGAGTCAGGAATGACGTTAAACTTATTGACGGCAGTATGCGAATATTCCTCCGTCTTGTAACGGTAAATGCTGTTAAGCTGGTTGAAGTCGAGCCAGAAATAGGTTCTGAAATGGTAGCTTAATGCATGCACACGCTTGTCGATCCGCTCCATGAATTCTTTGCCCCCGCTTTCAGGCTTCAGCATCTTGCTTGCACACCGAAGTGCCATGAAAAATAACGCCTGGATTTCGATCGGATAGCCATAAATTCCCATCCTTCTGTCAATCATGCTGCATCCATCAGCGCACAGAAGCGTGGGGAAGGTGTCGAAACCCTCTGACAAACATAGGTTCAAAATAAGCCTCATTCCGCGCTGGATCTCAGGCATATCGGCCAGAGAATGGTCTCCTGTGGATTTTGTATAAGCGCGGAGAAGAATAATCCACCAGAAGCCAGAATCCACCGGCGCTACTCTCCCAATGGCGCTCTCGCCAAAATCTGCAATAAGAGTTTCAGTGTTTCTCACAGGATCGTGAAGAACCTTGAAAGAAGCCGGCATCACGCCCTTTCCCAATGTAAAACAATCTATTCGTTTCTCCCACCCTTGAAGATGAAGCGTTTTCAGCAGAAAGTTCTTAACTATATCAGGCTCGCCGTTCATCAGAAAAGCCAAAGCAGCTGGCACAAAGTCCCTCACAAAAACCTGCAAATTGAAACGAAAAATTTCAGGCCTTTTTAGAATTTGGATGTCTTCTTCATCATTCATTGATTATCTGGTAATTCACACGTAGAAATGACGCTGTAGAAAATTTGAAGTCTTGTTAACCTACACAATTGGATAACACTTTTCTTTCCCCATCTATCTGCTTCTAATTGAGACATATTTGGCTGCAAAACTTGAACATGACGATTTTAACCAAATCTAACATTATTATACAACTTTCATCATTTACTTACCGTCCTGGACAAAATACAGGAGCTTCTCCGTCGGAAAGCTTAAAGATCAAATATAATTTAAAAGCTTATGGAAAATTCAAAGAATAAATACAACCCGAAATTTCGTCATGATGCCGATAAATATTATCCGCAATTTATCCTATTTCTCTAGAATTCGACAAATTTTTAGGAACGACAATTCAAAGAACTGCATAATAATTGTTGTCTAACAGGACACAGATGAAAGTTTCTCAGGAAATGAATATCATCCAGACTTTCATCCTAATCCTAACCTAGCCGATTATAAGTCAACATTCCTCTGTTGCAAATTTTAAATAATAATAATAAAGATTTGCTCCTCATCTACCTGTTTACAAATCAGCATTCTAAAATATCATCCAGATTTCATCCCAATCCTACAAGATTCATCATAACCATCACCTAACCAATTAAAACTCATCATTTCTTCGTTGCAAAACATTATAACTAAATATTTGCCCCTCGTCTTACAAAAAAACTCATCATCTACCAGACTACCAATCAGAATTCTTTTCCTAAACCTACATAGTTCGACAATTTCGTCATCTATCGATTAAAACTCATCATTTCTTCGTTGCAAAACATTATAACTAAATATTTGCCCCTCATCTTACAAAAAAACTCATCATCTACCAGATTACAAATCAGAATTCTTTTCCTAAACCTACATAGTTCGACAATTTCGTCATCTACCAGATTTCAAATTCAAAATTTCTACGTCCGAAAATCCAAACAATAAATATTTGCCCTAAGCAAATATTTTTAAAACTCATCTTACAAAAAAAAACTCATCATCTACCAGATTACAAATCAGAATTCTTTTCCTAAACCTACATAGTTCGAAAATTCCCTCATCTACCAGATTTCAATTCAAAATTTCTACGTCCGAAAATCCAAACAATAAATATTTGCTCTAATCAAATATTTTTACAACTCATCTTACAAAAAAACTCATCATCTACCCGATTACAGAATCAGAATTCTTTTCCTAAACCTACATAGTTCGACAATTCCGTCATCTACCAGATTTCAATTCAAAATTTCTACGTCCGAAAATCCAAACAATAAATATTTACCCTAAGCAAATATTTTTTTTTTAAATGCAGATCTTCCAAAATTATTACATTCTTGAAACAAAACCTAAAGAACTCCTGCGATTTTCAGTTACCTGGTTATAATTGAGAGCTTCTTCGTTGGAATCGAGCGCAGCAATGCAACCGACGGGGCGGCCGCGAAAATGAACGAGCGAGCGCCGGAGATTTTCCCAGGCGTCAGCAATCATGGGATTGGGATCGCCAAAACCAGGCGGCGAAGTGCAGTTGCTCGCCATGGCTGTGAGTATAAATTCTGGCAGGGAAGGCGCTGGAAGCAGAGTTTCTATGCAATCCGAATTCTTTCCGCTCTCAACAATCCTGCTCACACGAGCGTTCCCATCCGTGACCTTTATGTCGGAGAAGATATTCCCGTCAAGTGACAGTCTTTCAAGATTCTTCGTTCTTGCTTGCTGTTCTTCCTCCTGTGGGATTGTCATTGTAAGAAAGCAAAGGTGGATCCTCCTCTGCTCTCTTTGAAGACGAGGAGGGCTGGACAAACTATTGTGGCTTTTAAGCACAGTTGCGCGCGAATGAAGTGCCTTGTGGTTTGTTGGGGAAAGGCTTACGTGGCGTCCATCTAGGCATAAATAATTGCACACGCTACACGCATGAGTCCGTGTTACATGGACCCCCTAACCATTTCCCACGTCATTCGCGCCTTTCTTTCTTCTCCTATTTCTTTGAATCTCTAGAGCTTCGCATTTTTGGGGTTTGTATTATGGTTAAAGGCACGTTCGTTGTTACGATTGTACAAACATGGTAATGGGACCCTTCAATAAAAACTATTTCGTCTCCTAATTGAATGAAACACTATGAATTTAACGTGATAAAATCTTTTTTATTTCATTGTACAGTTCAAAGGTTATAGGAGGTTAGTCTTCTGGGTCGTTAGACTACCAATTCCTCTGTGGTTTAAAAAAAATTGTGATAAAATGCTTATTCGTTGCAGATCTTATGGTAATCCATTGGATAATAAACAAGATAAAGCATGTAGCATCCTCCATGAAATCGCTAGAAATCAAATTATATTAAGGTGCACAAAATGGAGGAGCGTTTCAATTCATGAGCGCTCTCTCTCTCTCTCTCTCTCTCTCTCTCTCTCTCTCTCTCTCTCTCTCTCTCTCTCTCTCTCTCTCTCTCTCTCTCAGTTTTAGTTGCTTTCTGTCAGCAAATATATATTTGGAAGACCACCATAGGTTAGTTATTCTACAAAGTTACAAACTTACCTATAACTATGTTATAGGTTAGTTATAGATTTTTATAGGCATGCAGTAAGTGTGAAATAGGTTGCTACGGGTCAAAGTTTTGTGTCTAAATAGTATGATGTCTCTTGATGGGTGTTTTACCAACTTTATATATAGGTCTTTGGGGTGACATTCTTCTATCCAGATAATTTTTGGGATGATTTTCATTGCTTTTAACAATATGGTAAACACTAGAATGTATGTGCAGTGGTTTCATGTGATGTGTAGAGCCAAATACCCTATCCTTTGCTTGTTGTTGGGCAATTTTAGTGTTGACAATGTGATGAAGGTCGTGGAGTGTGATCTATATAAGTGGTTTTGTTATTTCTAGTGGCCATTTGACTTCTCAAAGGGACCGTGCTTTTAAATTTTCTTGTCATTGCCAGTGCAAGGGCATCCAACCATTATGATTCGGTAGCTATTCATTCTTCCATGAAACAACTACTCATCTTCTTGATGTGGCAATTGTCCTCACTTGTTTGAGTGGCAATATGACTAGAGTTTTAGTTTGTTGGCAATTGTGGAGACTAGAATGATGGGCGTTTGGAGTTCCGAGAAAGCATCTTGGAATAGTTAGCAATTACTCAAGGCAAATCTAGCATTCGATCAAGAAGGGAATGAAATGATAGGGTAAGATGTGTGGAAAAGGAGCAAATGGTTTGAGGCAAAGAAGGGAGTCAGGCTTAGGGAATATTACTTTTTAGCAGACTAAAGACGAGGAAAAAAAGGGGAGACTAAAAATTAACATGTAATTTATCCATCTAGTCTAAGAGCATTTCTTTTTTCCATCTATTCCAAGTCCAACAATAAGTTAGGCTCTTATTTAGCATGTTTGTAAGTTTGTTATTAGTAGTTTTTCAATTTAATACAAATAACATTGTTTCTATTTTCCATTTGGCCTAATAAATTGTTGGTGAGGTCTTTAGGTTGCTAGGTTTAGGTGGTTGTATTGCATCAATTGATATTAGAGTAGGAATTTCTTGCCAAGTTGTGTCTTGTGACCTACTCTAGTAGATTTGTTGCAGGCGTGATAAAGTCCTCCAACTGTAGAGATCTGAAATAGGAAGGCATGGTGCACAAAGGTAATCCCATTGGAAGACCTAGGGTACCTAGAGTTGTAGATTTAATAAAGATGATTAGAGGAGTCACAAGCAGATTGGATGAAATAGAGATAACACAAAGAAGATGAACATATGTTGAAGACGTAAGGGATGATGAAGGAGTACAAGATCAAGAGCTTAAATTAGAAGATATGATGGATGAACTTTAGAGCATTTTTTCAAAGGCTATTGTGAACATGGGTAGTAAGCCGATGTTGGATGCCCCTTGCTATAGTGAAAGGTTAAGCCCTATAGATCTTATAGATTGGATTACTAATATGGATAAATACTTTAACTACGAGCTAATGGAGGATCAAATTGGAGAAGTTGAAGTTTGCCTATACCAAGCTAAAAGGTCATGCATCCCCATGGTGTATCATGTATAAATAGAAATACATAGGAGAGGTAAAGAGAAAAAACAATATTGGGATATGATGGTTGTAAAGTTGAATAAAAAGTTCTTGGCTTCAGACTATCAAATCAATTTGTTAGAAGAACCATAAACAAAAGGAGATCAATGTGAAAGACTACATGGAAGAGTTCAACAAGTTCACCATTTAGGCTACTCACATGGATGATCATAAAGAAAAGATCTAATGGTATGTTAATGGATTCTATATTTCTATTCAAGATGAGTTTTGTATGGTAAGATTGTGGAAGACGATTATCAATGTGCTTTGAAAGCATAAGAGAAGTTGTTTAGGAAACAACAAAATAATTCAAGAGGAAAAGGAAGGTTCTCTAGAGGAAAAAGACAAGAAAATAGTGGTAGAGGACAATATCCATAAGAAGGAGAAGCAAGAACTACTCAAAATAGTAGTCTAGTTAGAACATGAGAGAAAGGTAAAATTCTTTAAGATGAAGAAACTACTATAGTAGAAAAACAAGTAGAGGATTCATACAAACATGTTATAGGTGTGGAGAAGTTGGTCGTAGGGCATTTGAATGCCCACAAGTGCAAGGCATAATAGTAGAGAAAATAAGGCTAGGCTATTACTCAAGTAAATGAAGAGAGTGTTGCTTCACCCAATCACATAGAAGAACTAGAGCATGGAGAATCTCTCAGGATGAAGAGAGTGTTATTGAAACTAGTTGCTCAAGGGACAATTAGATGAAACAAAGGAAGATTTTATTCAGAACCATATGCAAATCTAAAGGTAAGATCTGTTGGGAATTAAGGTGTCTCAACCTTGGTAATTCCTTGCATTTATTTATTGTAATATATTTATTTATTGCCTATTGTGTAATTAGGATGCAAATCATGTTTTGACATCTTGTGGGAGTTGGAACGGTGATGTGTCATCCTACATGGACGGTGACCACATGTATTTTTGTCCTCACATAAGGAGATAGGCATCTCACTTAGTGGTAGAGATATTTTTCCATGTGTCAGCACTTTGACTAGTGTGTAAGTGAATCTTGACCGAAACGGTTATGACAGATTCCTATGACAAAATCTATGACACATAAGAGTCGTAAATGGAATGTTCTATGACAGGTGAAGACATGTGTCACAAGGCATCTTGGAAGAAGGCATCTTTGGGCTCCCCAAGGAGAGTTATGACATGTTGTAAGACAATATGTTATTTTTAGTCAGTGTATGACAGATTCTCTTACAACATAAGTACTATCAGTATGACGGATTCTATGATGGTCGTAAGATGCGTAAGAGCATCTGTCATTGCCCAACTTGGGAATAGGCGACCATATTGGGATGGGGTGATATGACAAGTGTCATGGCCATGCAGCAGTATTGGACAAGTGTCCCTAAGCATGGGTTTTGGGCCATGAGGCCAAGTTGGATGCCCATCTCAAGGAAAGTTCATTTTTGCCTTGTAAACTTCTGTTTAAGCAGGTGCTTTGAGAGGAGATGTAGTATGTGATTGACAGGTACTATTATGCTGCCGGATTGTCTCCAGATACGAGTGTCGAAGACTCCTGTAAAGACTTGCATTGCAAGTGTGTTGTAAACTTCATTGTTTAGATAATACATTGTGTTGGTTTTAGAGTGTGGGGTTTTTCACCCATAAGGGTTTTCCCCACATTATATCTTGTCTCTCTCTCTTCTGTCTTACATTCTTGTGTTGTGTATTGCTGTAATATCTCTGTTGTTGGGTTAATAACACTGTAACTGTAAAGGTTAAAAAGAATTTGCACACATCTCTCCTCATTAGATTAGTGTAGGAAGCGATTTCCGCACACCTAGCTTCCTTTCAGTTGGTATCAGAGCTTGATCACCTTTGGTCCTATTTGTTGGGTAGGGGTTTTTTGAGCTGATCTTAGATTGAGTGGGAGTCTGTGTAGAGTATTTTGTAATCTTGTTGTAGGAAGGAGATGGCAGGCACATCCGGAAGATTAGAGGTGGAGAAGTTCAATGGCACAAATTTTGAGTTATGGAAACTTAAGATGGAAGACATGCTTGTTGATTGAGACCTAGGGGAAACCATTTTCGGTGTAAAACCAACCGCAATGGCACAAGATGATTGGGATCTCAAAGATCGGAAGACTAAGGGTCTCATAAGACTTAGTCAAGCTGATTCTGTCTTGTTAAATGTCCATGTTGAGAAGACCACGAAAGACCTTTGGAAGAAGCTAGGAGATGTTTATCAGGCCAAATCCTTAGTGAACAAGCTTTTTATGAGAAAGAAGTTGTATTCTCTAAGGATGGAGGATGGAGGATCTATTGCAGATCACATGAATGCTTTCAACATGTTAGTTGCACAGTTGACATCCTTTGGTGTGAAGATAGAGGAGGAGGATCGTTGTATGACCTTGTTTTGTTCTTTGGTGGACTCATGGGATCATCTTGTTATGGCTACTGGGAGTACTACATCCACATTCAAAATGGATGAAGTGGTATCTTCGCTGCTATCTGAAGAAATGCGGAGAAAGTCTTCTGAAGAAGCCAAAGAGGCTCTTGCGGTTCGTGGAAAGCCCAAGGAGAAAGGGAAAAAAAAGGACAAGAAAGCTGAGAAGGGTAGATCCAAATCTCCTGGAAAGTCCAAGGCTCTATGTTGGAACTATGGAAAAACTAGGCATTTCTAAAAGGAATGCAAAGAGGAAAAGAAAAAGAAGAAAAAGAGTGTCCCAGATTTAGATTCTGACAAGTCACAAGATGATGGTGATGCCTTCATCGCAACCCTGGCCACCCGTGCATCTGATGATGTGTGGTTGATTGATTCTGGTGCATCATTCCACATGACCTCGCATCGAAGTTGGTTCACGAAGTATGAAGAGTTCGATGGTGGAAGAGTGTACCTGGGTGATGATTCTCATCTGCAGATTATTGGTCATGGAAGAGTCTCAATTTGATTCCCTGATGGATGAGTGAAGGGGATCACTGGGTTCATGCATATCCCAGGCTTGGCACGGAACCTGCTTTCTATAAGTAAGTTGAATGATGCAGGTGTGCAGGTTGTCTTTTCGAAGGACAGATGCAAGATGACTAGAGGATTTATGGTGCTTACGAAGGGTACTCGGAGAGGTACTCTATTTCAGCTAGAGGCATGCACTTTACAGTGTAATAGTTCTTCTGAATCAAAGAAAAGAGCCGCAGTCACTTCATCCCCACCATTGGAACCAGCAGTGAAAAAGTTTGTTGTAACAAATTCTAATGGTAGTGCATTTTGGGTACCCAAGGGTGCTCATGCTTTGGAAGTTAAGATTCCTATTGAAAAGACAATGTTATGGCATATGAGATTTGACCACATTGGTGAGAAGGGTCTTAGAACTCTGAAAAATAAAAACCCCGTTGAGGGGTTAAATGATTGTAATCTCAAGTTTGACTTTTGCAAACATTGTATATATGGAAAGCAAAACTGTGTTCAGTTTTACTCTAGTTCTCACAAGTCTTTTGGTGTGTTGGATCTTATTCATTCTGATGTGTTTGGTCCTATTAGTGTTCCTTCGATTTCCAAATCTGTATATTTTGTATCTTTTATAGATGATTACAATAAGACATGGATTTATTTTCTCAGAAGCAAGACTGAAGTCTTTAGTCGGTTCAAAGAGTTTAAAGCTTTTGTTGAGAATCAAACTAGTAAAAAGATTAAGTGTTTGAGGACTGACAACAATGGTGAGTTTTGTTCGGCAGAGTTCGATAAGTTCTGTAAAGAGAAAGGGATTGAAAGACATAAGACAACTCCATACACCCCGCAACAAAATGGAGTTACAGAGAGGATGAATAGGACACTAATGGGGAAGGCTAGGAGTATGCTTAGTGGAGCAGGCCTCGAACAAAAGTTTTGGGTTGAAGCTGCAGCCACTACTTGCTACCTGGTAAACAGGTCTCCTACATCAACTCTTGTTGGTAATACACCTATGGAGGTGTGGTCTGGTAAGAAAACTTCATTTAGACATCTTCATGTTTTTGGTTGAGGCATATGCACATGTGCCTAGGGAGAAACGGTCTAAATTGGAGAACAAGGTTGTTAAGTGTATTTTCATTGACTATGGTGTCGGTGTGAAAGGATACAAGCTTTGGGATCCTGTGGCTAAAAAAGTGTTGTATAGAAGAAGTGTCATTTTCAGAGAGCTAACACCTTCTCTGGTTGTTCTATAGCTAGAAGAAAAAGAAAAGAAAGAGGATGTGGTTCAGTTTCCTTCTACCCCTGAGAAGACTGAACCGACAGACCCTATGAGACCTGATGATGAGGAGAGCTCTAGCAGCTCTGAAAGTTCAAAAGAAGAAGCAAAACCTCAACCTCAGCCATTGAGGAGGTCTACATGAATAAGGAAGCAACCTAATAGCTTTGGTTATTCATTGCTTGATTCTAGTTGTGTTTTTGCCTTGCTTACTAACACTGATGAGCCTAGAACTGTGACAAAGGCTATGGGCATGAAAGATGCAGATTCCTGGAAGGAAGCCATGGAAGATGAGATGGCTTTTTTGGAGAAGAATAAAACATGGGACTTGGTGCCTTTGCCTGAAGGATGGAAACTTGTTGGATGCAAATGGGTGTTAAGAAGAAATTTGGTGCAGATGGCAGTGTTGAAAAGTACAAGGCCAGACTGCTTGTGAAGGGGTACTCACAAGTGGAGGTAATTGATTATGGTGAAATTTTCTCTCCCGTTGCAAAGTTGACATCTATCCAGTTCCTATTATCTCTTGCAGCAGCTTAGGACTTAGAGGTGGAGCAGATGGATGTGAAGACAACATTCCTTCATGGTGATTTGGAGGAAGAGATTTACATGTCATAGCTAGAGCATTATACATAGAGAAAGGTAAAGAAAATTTGGTTTGCAAATTGAAAAAGTGTTTGTATGGTTTGAAGCAGTCTCCTAGGATGTGGTACTTGAAGTTTGGTGCCTTTGTGTTGTTAGTTAGATTTCTGAGATTAAAATCAGATCATTGTGTGTATTATAAATTTGACAATGATCGCATTCTCATTATTGCATTATAGGTTGACGATATGTTGTTGATTGGGAATGGTAAGAATATGATTTATAATTTGAAGTCTCAGTTGTCAGCACAATTTGAGATGAAAAATCTAGGGGCAGCTAGGTACATTCTGGGTATGCAAATCAGAAGAGATAGAGCTAACAGAAAACTTTGGTTAAGCCAGAGTAAGTATGTGAAGACCATGCTGGATAGGTTCAGCATGGCAGATTGTAGACCATTGTGTGTTCCTGTTTCTTTGGGGACAAAGTTGTCTGTTAATGATTACATCCAAAATCTCCTAGTGAGGTGGAGGACATGAGCAGAGTACCTTATGCTAGTGTTGTTGGCAGTTTGATGTATGCTATGGTCTACACAAGACCAGACATTGCCCAAGCAGTGGGATTCCTTAGTCGATTTATGGCTAATCTTGGATGGGTACATTGGGATGTAGTAAAGAGAGTATTTAGATATTTGAGGGGTACTTATGAGTATTCCATATGCTATCATGGTAATCCTACAGGACCTCCATATTCAGTTTGTATTCGTGGATTCGTGGATTCTGATTGGGCAGGTGACATTGACAGCAGGAGATCCACCAGTACTTACGTGTTTACTATGTTCGCTGGTGCAATTAGTTGGATTAGTAAGCGACAACCTGTGGTCGCTTTGTCCACGATAGAAGCTGAGTATATGGAAGCAACTCATGCTTGCAAGGAAGCCATTTGGCTTAAGAGATTGTGTTCAGATATTGGTGTTGATGTAGGACAGATTATGATCTGTTGTGACAGTCAGAATGTGATTTTCCTAGCAAAGAATCCAACTTTCCATGCCAGAACAAAGCATATTGATGTACAGTTTCATTTCATGCGAGACATGGTAGAGGATGGGAAGGTGAATTTGGAGAAGGTAGACACTTTGAAGAATGTTGCGGATGCATTGATGAAACCAGTGGGCACAAAGAAGTTTAGATGGTGTTCGGAGTCTATGGGCCTCTCGGCCTATAGCAGTTAAATCCTGTTATTTCTATTGGCTCTTACAAGGTGTTTGACAAGTGGGAGAATGTTGGGAATTAAGGTGTCTCAACCTTGTTAATTCCTTACATTTATTTATTGTAATATATTTATTTATTGCCTATTGTGTAATTAGGATGCAAATCCTATTTTTTCATCTTGTTGGAGTTGGCACAGTGATGTATCATCCTACGTGGAAGGTGACCACATGCATTTTTTTCCTCACATGAGGAGATAGGCATCTCGCTTAGTGGTAGAGATATTTTTCCATGTGTCAACACTTTGACTAGTGTGTAAGTGAATCTTGACCGAAACAGTTATGACAGATTCCTATGACAGAATCTATGACACATAAGAGTCGTAAATGGAATGTTCTATGACAAGTGAAGATATGTGTCACAAGGCATCTTGGAAGAAGGCATCTTTGGGCGCCCCAAGGAGAGTTATGACATGTTGTAAGAGAATATGCTATTTTTAGTCAGTGTATGATAAATTCTCTTACAACTATAAGTACTGTCAGTATGACAGATTCTATGATGGTCGTAAGATGCGTAAGAGCATCTGTCATTGCCCAACTTGGGAATAGGCAACCATATTGGGATGGGGTGATATGACAAGTGTCATGACCATGCTACAGTGTTGGACAAGTGTCCCTAGGCATGGGTTTTAGGCCATGAGGCCAAGTTGGACGCCCATCTCAAGGAAAGTTCATTTTTGCCTTGTAAACTTCTATTTAAGCAGGTGCTTTGAGAGATGTATTATGTGATTGACAAGTACTGTTATGCTGCCGGATTGTCTACAAATACAAGTGTCGAAGACTCTTGGAAAGACTTGCATTGCAAGTGTGTTGTAAACTTTATTGTTTAGATAATACATTGTGTTGGTTTTGGAGTGTGGGGTTTTTCACCCGTAAGGGTTTTCCCCACGTTATATCCTCTCTCTCTCTCTCTCTCTCTCTCTTACATTATTGTGTTGTGTATTGCTGCAATATCTCTGTTGTTGGGTTAATAACACTGTAACTGTAAAGGTTAAAAAGAATTTGCACACATCTCTCCTCATTAGATTAGTGTAGGAAGCAATTTCTGCACACCTAGCTTCCTTTCAAGTTCTACAAAGTCATTTCTTATCTAATGCAAGCAAAAGTGATTTGGCGTCTAGTGAGATGGTATAAAATCTTGGGTTAAAGAAGATTATGCATCTAAACCCACACAAGGTTTTGTGGTTATAAAAAGGGCATTAAATTGTGATAAATGAATAGTGTTTAGTAAATTTTTAGTTGGTTCTTATGAGGATCAGATTTTATGGAATGTTATGCCCATGGATGTTTTTCACATTTTGTTGGGAAAGACTTGGTAATTTGATAGAAAGACTAGACATGATGGTAGGATGAGTACCTACACTCTTGTGAAGGATGGAATAAAATTTGTATTTCTCATCCAATGAAGGAAAAAGAAGAAGTGGACATCAGTCCTAAAGTTTATTTGGTTTCATGAAAATACTTTCTTGGAGTGGTGAAGATAAAGAAGATTCATTTTGCATTCATTCCCAAGCCCATCGATATATTGAAACAATGAGTAGAGTGGATAGAAATCCACATGAGGTAAAGAGTTTATTGGAGGAATATGTAGAAATTCTTTCTAAGGAGATGTCAAATGGGTTGTGACCCATAAGAAATAGACATCATATACATTTAATCCCTAGATCAAGTTTACAGAACAAATCACCATATAGGTTAATACTTATGGAAAAAAATCTAAGAGCTATTGAACAAAGGTTTGATAAGAGAGAGTTTAAGCCCGTGTGCATTTTCAACCATACTAGCACCCAAGAAGGATGGAGAATGACATATATGCATTATGGACTCATTAGCCATCAATAAGATAACTATCAAATACATATTTTTGTTTCCATGGATGGATGAATTTATGGATACTTGATTGTTTAGATAAGTACTTCACAAAGATAATTTTGAAAAGTGGATATTGTCAAATCTATATTAGAGAAGGGGATGAGAAGAAAATTGCATTCAAGACAAAGGATGGGTTGTATGAGTGGCTAGTTATGTCATTGCACCAACAAATGCACCAAGCATGTTCATGAGGCTAATGAATGAAGTGTTGAAACCATTTCTTAGAAAGTTTGTAATAGTTTATTTGGCTAATATCTTAATATTTAGCACAACAAAAGAGGAACACTTGATGCATCTAAGGCTCGTTTTGTAAAGATTGAAGGAAGAGAAGTTGTTGGTCAACTTGGAAAAGTGTAACTTTATGAAGGAAGAATTAGTGTACTTAGGCTTTGTGATTTCCCAGGAAGGTGTGAAAATGGATCTAGAGAAAGTGAGAGCCATTTTGGAGTGGCCATCACTAAGAGGCATGTTTGAGGCAAGAAATTTTGACAAGTTGCTAATTTTTAGTATAAAATTTATTAAAAAATTAGTGGAATATGTTTACCTATCACAAAAATAATGAAGGATGTTAGGAAATAACATATTTTCATAGTTGCAACAAAGAAGAGATTTTGTGTTCTTGCATGTGCACCAAGATGGGGGACCAAAAAGTGGCCAACCCTTAATTTAAAGCAAAATTTGATATAACGTGTTAGCGTTATGGCTCGAGATGTCTCAGAAATCTTGAGCCATAACATGAGTGCATTATAATGCACTTGCATTATAATGTGTTATCATTATTTCTTCATTAAAAATAAAGAAAAAAATTTTTTTTTTTTAATTTTTAATGCGTGTGTGTTATAACGCACTCACGTTTCATTTAAACTTGCCTTGGAATCCTACTCTCAGGCTTGGATTTGGCTTGGATATCCAAGCCAAAGGGTTGGACCTATATGGAAGGTACCTAAAGATGTGTTTTCAATAAAACATAGAAAAACAACTAAATCCTGATTGTGCTCTCCACCATGTTTACACATTTTTCAATGTTAATTTGGAAAAATAATAGGATGACTTCAAGTTTTTTATTAGCTTTCTAAGCATGTATTTTTTCTAAAATCTGAAAACATTAAGGTTTTCATCTTCAATTGCATTTCCTAGCGTCTTCTTTTTTTTTGCAAAAAACCTACGTATAGTATTTTTGGTGTCATTTTTTAATCTATTCATCCAAATTTTAAACAAAAAATTACATTTATAGATTCTAGACTCTATTCTATACACATTAAAAAATAATTTTTGATTTTTTTCAAAAATTTTAGGAGAGAACATGCTCAAAGTTTTGTTTTTCAGGATGTGTCCACTTTGAAAATTCATCAAAAATCATATATTCATTAAAAAATTAGTAAAAAAATCAAGCATAAACTACTTGATGTTAGCTAATTTTCCACTAAAGCGATTTTTGAAATACTTAAAACAAGTCAACATTTTAGGGGGAGCACACCAGATGATATGTTATATTTTTCTGACAAAAATAGGAGCACTTTGTGTGCTCCCCCTATTTGAACCTCTTAATCTCAACCATTTTTTGAAAAAGTTAGTAGTTTAGAAACTAGATTCTAAGTACTATGAATCTTGTTATTGTCACATCTTCAAATTTTGAGTGTGGCTATCTTTAATTTCTCATCCAAGATCAATTTTTCTGATTTCAAAAAAAAAAGTGGCCACTTTTGTCCCCTTTTGGTCCCCTATTTCCATGCACATACATACATCTTCACAACTTTTAAATGAAAAGGTAATAAAATAATTAGTTTTAGCATTATCAAATGTCAACAAAGTGTTTCAAGTAGATTGTGATTCAAGTGCCCAATAATGTTGTTGCAAATATGTGCCTATGATGTGTTGTCATTGATGTCAACATATCTCTTTGTCAGAGATAGTGAAGACAGTGCAGTTCAGTAAAGTAGATTGCTCTGCATTCCAAGTGCAACGAAGATCAAAGTTTGTGGATTAAAGGGTTTTGTAGAGGATTGTCTAAAGTTGCTCCAGTTAAGATTTGAGAGGTCCGCATGGACAATTGGTAAAGTTATGGCCATCTGAGTAAAACCGGGTTTTGCAGTTGTTCAGAGGTAATAGATTGATAGGAATTTGGTCTGGATTGCTCCACATTGGAATATTATGGTATGCAGTTCTAGAGGTATGTTTGGGATGTTGGTGTGTATCCTCAACTCAAGTGGTTCATGGTTTGGAGGTCTGCAAGCAATCTTTCTAGTGTGACAGTCATGACAGTTAGTGTTCGTAAGTTCATGTATGAAGATGCAAGTGATTCTGGTGATTTGAGGTGGTACGGTTTTTCTTGTTGATTTCATTGTGCTTGCGGAGGTCTCTGGATCATGTGCCTATTGTGTTGGTGGTCCGCATTGAGGATTGAGCTCATAGTTGAAGATTTCTCCTTGGGTGTTGTTGTTCTTTCCAGTCTTGGTTGACCGGATGCTTTGTGAGTGTTGCGGATGATCTAAGAGAAGTCCTATGGAGCGTGGCATGTTGTTCAAGGAAGATTTGAGTCCTAGCTATGTTTGGCCGACAGTGTAGTGATCTGCATGTAGCATTTTGCATTAAGTCAAGTCTTGTGATTGTAATTTCTTGTAATGCCTATCTTGGAGAATGTTCTAGATAGATGATTGTAAGGCCGACTTTGATGTTCATTCCAAAGTCGATGTCATGTATAAATAAGTGTAATGAAGTCATGTAAATGTGCTCATGGGTGTCAAGATGCAGAGGTAGCGAAGAAGTGTTTGGGGGCAGAGCAGAGGTGTTGTGAGCTTCAATGGAACTGAACCTTGGCATGGAGAAGATGTTTCTTAGTTCAACCTTTCAATATTAATCATGTGAATGTTTTGTAGATAGTGAGTCTCTTAGAGCAGTGAGCTCTGGGCAGTGCGCCCGAAGGCAGGTACCTTCCCATTTTTCTATTCTTTTAACAAAGAATAAATCTTGTGGGTTAACCCCCACCGTGGTTTTTCCCTTAACCAGGTTTCCACGTAAAAATCCTAGTGTTATGTGTGTTGATTGTGTTTCTGCTCATGTGTTTTTGATTCATGCTTTCATTGTTATATCATTAATCTATTAATATGTGATAAAGAAGATTAAATGCAGAAAAATATAAAGTTTTGTGACAACTGATTCACCCCACCCTCTCAGTTGTCTACCCAAATTTCAACAAATGTTTGGGACACAAAAATTTTGGTCCATTTTTTAAATACTTTATGGGAAAGTTTGGCACTAGGTTGAATTTTAGTTTAAAACCTATCATCCATAAACATATGGAAAAAGTAAGTTTGTCAATAGAAGCCTTATAAACTTGTTGAGATTCTTAGTTGGGAATAGGCCAAGCCTATGGGATACTACTTTAGCACAAGATGAGTCTTCTTACAACTTAGTTAATAGAAGTACAACAAAGAGTCATTTTCAAGTTGTGTATGGGTACAACCCTAGAGGAGTAGATAAGTTGATAAGTACAACTAATTTTGGAAGAAGTGCTAAAGAAGAGGATTTTGTTGAATCCACAAATGTGTTACACAAGAAAGTAAAGGAAATTTTGAAAGAGAGAACAATGAAATGCACACATCATTTTGATCTCAACTAAAGAAAGTAGGAAAATTTGAATGGAAGAGATGGCTTTAGCTCACTTGAGGAAGGAAAGATTCTCAAAAGGAATAAATATAACAAGTTAAAATGGAAAAATGTTGGACCTTGTAAGATCTTGAAGATGTTTTTAGAAAATTCCTATGAGATCTAGAGCTTTCAAAAGGAGTAGATAACTCGCCAATTTTTAGGTTTGTTGATTTGTACTCTTATTATGAGTGAAAAACAAGTGGAGACAAGTACAAATTTAGAATATCAATGGAGGATTGTGTATAATAGTTTCCTAAGAAGGTAATGGATTAAGTAGAAGTAGTGATTGACTCATGAGTAATCAAGAGGAGAAGAGGGAAGGAATAAAGTGAGTATTTAATGAAGTGGAAGAATAAGACAACTAAAGAAGAAATGTGGATGGATGCAGTTCTAGTTGGTGAGCTTAGAATTTGAGTCCAAGACTTCATGGAATGCCCATAAGAAAGAGTGCATGGTTCATTTCACTTACTCAACATGTATGATGTACCTGAGCATCCAAGTCCATGAGTAATCTTGCATAACACACACACACACACACACACACACACACACACACACACACACACACACACACACGTATACATATGCATACATAGGTACATATATGTATGTACATACATATATGTATCTATACATGCATATATACATACACACACACAAAATCATATATAATTTCTAGCTATTTCAATTTTTGGTTGCTTTTCTCTATTAGGATTTTCATCAAACATGCACATTATAAGGCTACCATAGGTGTACTACATGTTTCTTACAAGTGTTCTCTAAGACTACAAACTCACCTATAACTATGCTACAAATTATCTACAAGTCACTACAAACATGTATTAGGTTGCTACTATTAGAATAGTGTAATATTTAATTGCAATCCTAATGTATAATGTATGTCATGTCTCTAAACATCTTGGAGAGGGTACATGGATGCCCTCTTGTGGATGAGAGATAACATTATTTAATTATTCTCCCAGTTGAATTGGATATGATTTGTAATAACATTCATGAAGGAGGTTGAGTATGATGGTGGCAGTTACGAATCAATTAGAACTAATTTATAACACTTTCCCCATTCTAGGTACTAGAATTAGGATTGTATAATCTTTGCATAATGGATGGGACTCACATGAGTTGCGACGTCTAGAATGGAGTGTTAGACTTGGAGATGTGAGCCATTAAGAGTTATTGGTCAAATATGCCTTATGAGTTACATTTTTTATTCATGGATACATTGATTAAGCACATGGGGCATCAGGTTTTCTCCATACCATACTTTTGGTGGTATATAGTTTCAGGAATCTACTTATGGTTTCCTCTCAACTCTCTTCTATAAATTAGATGCTTTAGATAGAGGTTTTATTGGTTATTTGTAGGTTCACAAGTTCTACCAAAATGCTATCAGAATGAAGAGAGAAATGCTATCAGTTTGTTTATGTACTATTGTTCATTGAAGATTAATACATACTTGAGCCTCTCTTTGAAGGTGGAGTTTATTTCCAAAAGAGTTTCTCCAGATGCATTGAGTGCCATGTGTTTATTTATCATGGTTTTATGATTTATATTTACTAATTTAAACTTCCACATAATCTCTTAATGGGTAATCTGATGTATTAAGAAAATTTAGATTTGCATACACTTTGAAGGGCTAACATTACTAGTAGTTTGCATTGTCTTAACAACTACTAGTGTAAAGTAGGTTGTTGTAGATCATTTGTAGGTTTCTTTAAGTGTTAAGTTTTATGTTTAAATGGTATAAATTCTCTTAAGGGGTGTTTTCCCAACTCCATATAGGTATTTGGGGTGACATTCTTCTATTTGGATTATTTTTGGAATAATTTTCATTTTTTCAGCAATATGGTAAACACCAAAATGTATGTGAAATAGTTTCATGTGTTTTGTAGACCAAATACCTTATCCTTCACTTGTTTATAGTATTAGATATTAAGGTTTTGTTTTGTATGAAAAAATAGAATGATAACAACTAGAATGCAAATGAGATCAAACCCTTTCCCATATAACATTCAAGGACAAGACTGAGCCAAATCACTACCAAATGAAGGAGGACTTAGCTTATACTGATCTTGTGACTCCTATGTTATAGATGGATCAGATTTAACTTAGTATTTTCCTCAAACCCTAGGTTAACAATGCATGACACCCTAGTTCCACAATGATCTACTTATAATAGAGAAAATACAATAGAAACCCATAAACTAATTGCATGAGGATAATTAGGGAGATGATAAAACCTATCTCCAGAAAGCAAAGGTGTCGGAGGACCTTGGTGGGACCGACCAGGTCTTGACTGAAGGAATTTGTCGGAGGTGCAAACTACAAAGTCTATGTTCTGAAGGATGTTATGATGCCAGATCTAAACTCAGTAAAAGTAGAAGGACATGGGCGGTACTACCCAAGTCCTTGATGAGGGAATAATCTGAAACTGCTTTTAGATCTTAAAACCCTGATCTATACTCAATCTTCCTATAGCTCTGTATTTTCTAGATCTCACTCCTGTAACCTACACACAAGAAGATAAGAAGGGGTTTATGGGTTATGGTGTTTAGGGACCTGCCTCAGTCAAATCACGGGATAGCATTCAAGCTTCCCAACACTGTGATTGATAAAAAAATGTGTTCCCTTGTGGGGACAGAGGCTGAAAACAATGATAATATGATGATTCAAATGATGGTAAATAAACAATGATATCACCTATCTTACAAATCCTTAGAATGATGAAGATCCTTCAACTCCTATGGAAGAATAGATGATAGCTCCATATCTGCAACAACACACAATAATAATACACAAATCTGCTCTAGAATCATTATGAATGCTTCTTTCTTACTTCACTTCAAAATCTTCAGTTTGATATCTCTTTCTTAGTTAAAAATGAACTCAAGAACAAACTTATATATGCTTTCATGCTCATAATTGTAAATTCAAACTAAAAGAGCCGACAAGGAGAAACCTTTAAAAAGGTTTAGGCCGACAAACACTTAAATTAGATCCAACCTAAAGTGAGGGACATGGATGGTACCGCCCAGGTCCTTTAGCCTCATTTAGGTGTAGGATAAGTTAAAACAAGGGCCCCATATTCCAATTTTACTTTGGTGTCGAGTAATTTTACATCAGGAGAAACATTTTGAATGTATAATGTAATCACGGGGACCTAGAAGCTAAATGAGGTAAAACACATGTGGACACTTTTTACTCCATAACAAGTTTATATTAAAAATAAAGTATTATTATATAAGATTTGGCTATGGAGATAGCCACCCAAGATCTAGAGTGATAATGGAAAGCACAAATAAATGAGAAGATCAATATGACAAGAATAAACTATATTCCTATCAAAGAATGCAAATACAACAATATACAAGATTACTCTCCCATTATAATATGCTATGGCATACCTTTCTTATAAAGGCAAGGTTGAGAGATAAGATGTTGTAGTCATGTGACAAGTGTCTTAATCCTATGACATGAGACAACTAGAGGATAAGACAACTATCAACATCTAGAGACAACTAACAACATCTAGAAACAACTAGAATGCATCCTAAGTCAACTTAACATGTGAATATGTGTTGAATATTATTTAACTAATAAATAGTTAAATAATATGAATTATTCACACAACAAGGGGACTAGCAAATATCAAACTAGATATGAAATACCCCTATTCACACTAACACCCCCCCTTAAGTGCAACTTATGGAGAAGCTGAAAAATGATGGATGGGTCCTGGCTACTAGGCCATGGTAGATACCCATGTATGTAAACAATTCTCAAGTGGAGTAAAGGAGAAAACCTCGTGGGAAAAAACTCCTCCCCAAAAGTGAGAATGCAAGAAGTGTGGAAAGGTAGAGTCAACATGAATCATATGCTATTAATTCCAACACATATATACAATAAATAATCCCCCCAAAGAGAGGAAAAGAAGAGAGACCAAGTGTCCCCCCTCAATGTAGAGTCTCCTACACTGATGGTAGATGCCCGAAAATCAATCTTGAAGATGATCCACAATTGTTGAACAATAGTCCTCCCCTTAGGAAGAAACAAGACCATGAATGTATGCAGAAATTCTTCCCATTCCTAAAAGGAATATGAAGGAAGAAAACTCAAAATGTATGAAGTCTCTGAACTTTGCTCAAGTGTCACCATTTCGATGCTGAAAGATGCCACTATCAAATCAGAAGTCCTAGGCCTACCTGAAGAAGGTGACAATCTAGGATCTAGTGGAAACGGATGTAGAACATGATCCAAAGACAAGGAATCCTCTAAATGTTTCTCAAGATACTCCAACTCAATGCCAAACTGTGACAAGTGAAGAGGAGAAGAAAGAACAATAGGGTATGAAGGTTCCCTCATCACATCTGAAGTAGATGAATCAACTCCGTAAGAGTCAACATCAAAGAGGAGATGAATATCCTAAATGGTGCCCTCCAAGTCTCTAAGATTGGACTCACAAAACAAATCTACAATACCTATCAAGTACTCATCCCAAGTACCAGAATCTGGAAGATAATGAATGTCCTGCTGCACTGAATCACTTGGAACCATGGATGTAGGAACACTAAACTTTGTAGATGCAATAGAAGATGAAGGAGATGGAATGTCAGCACATGTCTCTAGAACCTCAGTTGATGAAAGAACACCAAGATTCAAATGACCATACTACATCTCTTCAAAAGTGTACACATGAGTGTGGGCATTAGCCAAAGGAACAATAGGAGCAAAATGTGAGAAAGTGTACACTCTAGATTGATGATCTACCTCCCCAACTACAACTATATCTTGTTGCAAGTATGGGCCTAATAGGTGTTGTCATTGATGTCAACATACTCATGTTGCATTAATGAGAAGGATTGGATGAGCTGTGTGCTGAGGATATTGAGAAAATTAGTCTCAATCAGGAACAGTGAAGAACAATGATGACAAGAAGGTAAAAGTCCATAATAGGTTGAGGATCAGACAATGCGCTTTAAAGGGTTTGTAGCTATGAGTCTTGAGATGATCCAATCAAGTTTTCAGAGGTCCGCATGAAGATCTGAAGAAGTTATGGCTGCTCAAGTAGAACCGGTTCTGGCAGGTGTTCAAAGGTGACAGAGTGTCACAGATAGGTCCAGTGAGCTCCGGAAGTGCATCATCCCATTCTGTGGATTGGAGGGAGTGTTGAGGAAGTCCTTGAGAAGTGTCAACTAGATTGGTTCGTGGTTTGAAGGTCTCAAAGAGCTTGTTCATTTGTGACAGTGATGACAGACTGTGTTCTTGAAGCTCTAGATGAAGGAGAGAAGAATTCTAGTAAGATGATAAAGTGCGGATGTTCTTGGTGACTCAGGAAAGGTTGTGGTGATCTTTGGATCATGTATAGTTCATGTTGGTGGTCCGCATTGAAGTTAGAGTTTGGATTTGATGAATAACCACTAGATGTTGGTGTTCTTCCTGAGACTAGCCGACCAGATGTATTACACGTCTTCCGGATGATCTATAAGTGTTTGCCGACTTAGATGATTGTTCCTAAGTCGATGCCTTGTATAAATAAGGGATTGTGAAGTCATTCCAAGGGGTGTCTTGCGGAGATGAGAGTGTGGTAGTGAAGAAGAGAGCGAAAGGTAGGGCAGAAGTATTAAGCTTAATGGAACTGATTCAAGCATGGTGAAGATGCTATTCTCTAGTTCATGTATGTGATATTTATTTCTTTGTAGACAATGTGTCTCTTGTAGGCAGTGAGCCTCTTGTGAGCAATGTGCTCGAGTAGTGAGCCCTAATTGGCATGTGTCATTTTGTTCTTTCTATTCTTCTAACAAAGAATACATTCTTGGGTTAATCACCCCGTGGTTTTTTCCCTTAACCAGGTTTTTCATGTCAAAATCTCGGTGTCTTATGTGTTGATGAGTTTCTGCTTTTGATTTGAATGCATTATGTTTCATGTTTAATATACTGCTAATCACCAAGAAGTTTTAAGTGTGTAAATTTGAGAAAGTTTTGCACAACTGATTCACCCCCCCTCTCAGTTGTGTGCCCTAAGTCTAACAATTGGTATCAGAGCCAAGTTCCTCTAAAAGGAGCTTAACCGCTTGAGGAGATCCAGGATGTCATCCTACAAGAAGGATAGTCTGAAGTTTGATGGAACCAACTTTGCTCTTTGGAAAGGTCACATGAAATGTCACTTGCAGTGTATGGGAATGGCATACTGGTCCATGGTTACAAAAGCATATGTACCTCCACAGGGTGGTCTGACAACCCTAAATGAACTCACAGATGCTGAAAACAATTTGCGGACCAAAGAGGCTCTTCTAAGCGCATTATCTGACTTAGAGCTCTCAAATGTTATTGACCTACCAACTACTTTTGAGATTGGGAATAAACTGGAACTTTTGCATGAAGGAGACCAGTATGTTAAATTTGCAAGGTTACAGAGTCTAAAAGGGAAATTTGAAAGACTGAAGATGAGAGATGATGAAAATATTACTACTTTTATGCCAAGAGTAAATGAGTTGGTTTGTGGAATCAGAAATGCTAGTGGAGTCTTGGATGAAAATGAGATTGTTGGCAAAATCCTCAGATCCCTTCCTGTCTCTTACAAAATCAAGGTTGCTTCCATTGATGAATTTAGAGCCCATACAACTGTCACAAGAGACCAATTGGCTGGCAAACTGGCTGCATTTGAAATAACCGAGTTTGGTGATGATCCCCCCAAGACTAAATCTGCATTCAAAGCTAGTGCCTCTGTGAAAGGTAAACAAAGATTTGATCCGGGAGAGAACTCATCAAGGAAAGTGTCATGGTATGAGAAAGCAAGAAAAGACCTAGAAGAAGAGGTAGAAACTGCTCAACTTGAAGCCCTCATTGCAAAGAGACTACCAAGAGGATCTGGTAAGTATGAATGAAAATTGCCTTTAAAGTGTTTTAACTGCAATAAGATTGGTCATTTTGCCTCAAGATGTCCGGAAAGATTTTCAAAATCAAATCCTAACAAATCAAGGTTCCAAAGAATTTTTACTATGTTCATGAAGAAGATGATAATGAAGGAGTAACAGATGATGAATCAGACACAGGAAACAAATCTGGAAGTGAATGGGTGTTCATTGCCATCAAGGAAGAAGAACCAATATCCTCTGTATATATCAATCATAAAGTTGTAGAAAGAGCTCTGGCTGCCCAAGTTGAAGAAAAGGATGATTGGGTCATTGACAGTGGTTGCTCTCACCATATGATAGGTGACAAGAATAAGTTCATAGATTTGGAAAGGTATGAAGGAGGAGTGGTGAAGTTTGGTGATAATTCTGCTGGTAGAATCAGAGGAAGAGGAACTATTTCTTTTGATGGAAGAAACAAAACTGGTAATGTACTATATGTTGAAGGCTTGAAGCATAATCTTCTCAGTGTTGGAGAGTTGGTGGACAAAGGCTATGATCTCCAGTTCAAGGATGGAAAATGCAAAATCTTTGAAAGTTCTAGAACAGAGATTGCATCCAGTGCTCAAACTAAAGGTAATATCTTCCACTTGGTTGGTACTGGTAAAAGCTGCTTATTTGTTCAAGTTGATCAGAGTTGGCTATGGCATAGAAGGATGTGTCATGTGAATTTTGATAATATCATCAAGATAAGCAATACTCAAGCTGTAAGAGATCTTCCAAAATTGGTGAAACCTATTAACAGCTTGTGCAAGGAATGTCAATTGGGTAAGCTGAGCAGAGTCACATTCAAAAGCAAGGAACTATCCTCTACCAGATTATTGGACTTAGTTCACACTGATCTTTATGGTCCGGCAAGAACCAGGAGTATTCAAGGTGATATATACTTCATGCTGCTAATTGATGACTATTCCCGGATGATGTGGGTAACTTTTCTGAAAGAGAAATCAGAAGATTTTGAGAAATTCAAAATATTCAAGGCTATGGTAGAGAATGAAACCAAATTGAAGTTGAAATGTCTAAGGTTTGATAGAGGTGGAGAATTCACATTTGGTGAGTTCATAGAGTTCTATGAGAAACATGGAATAAAGAGACAGTTATCTGCTTCTAGGACTCCATAGCATAATAGAGTAGTGGAAAGAAAGAACCAGACCATACAGGAAGCTTCTAGGACCATGATGATGGAAGCTAATGTTCCTCATATCTATTGGAGAGAAGCTGTCAGCACTACAGTCTATACTCTCAATCGAGTTCAAATCAGAAGCAATACCGGTAAGACTCCTTATGAACTTTGGTTTGGCATAACTCCTACTATGAGGTATTTCAGAGTGTTTGGTAGCAAATGTTACATTAAAAGAGATGAATATCTAGGCAAGTTTGATGCTAGAAGTGATGAAGGAATTTTCTTGGGTTACTCCACTCAAAGCAAAGCATACCAGTGTTACAATAAGAGACTGAGAAAGATGATAGAAAGTACAAATGTGAAGGTTGATGAAGGAACTGAGAAACCTTCAAGGTTTTATGAATATGATGAAGATGATCAGAATGGTGTTCTGACTCAAGGAGCCCAAACTCCTTCCGATACTCAAAATCAAATAGATCCAGTAATTCAGGGAGAAGAGATGAATCATAATGAGCCTGATCAAGAATTAGAAGTGCAGGAAACTCCCAAAGTTCCTAGGTATGTAAGACTGAACCAATCTGAAGATCAGATCATAGGTGATAAAAGCAAAGGAGTTCTAACAAGAAGGAGAATTGCTCAAGATTCAGAAGAGTATTGTTTGATCTCTAAGATTGAACCTAAGATAGTGAATGAAGCTTGCAATGATGAAAACTGGACTAAAGCAATGGAGGAAGAGCTGGTGCAAATAGAGAAAAATCACACTTGGGATCTTGTTCCTAGACCTAGAAACAAGAATGTGATTGGAACCAAATGAGTATTTCGGAACAAACTAAATGAAGCTAGTAAAGTAATCAGAAATAAAGCTAGATTGGTCTGTAAGGGCTACTCTCAAATAAAAGGAATTGATTTTGAAGAAACTTTTGCTCTAGTGGAAAGAATTGAAGCAGTCAGACTATTTCTTGCATTTGCTACCTTCAAGGATTTCAAGGTGTATCAGATGGATGTCAAGTCTGCTTTCTTGAATGGTGACTTAGAAGAAGAAGTGTACATTGAACAACCAGATGGATTTCAATTATCTGAGCATGGTGATATGGTCTGCAAGTTGAAGAAGGCACTGTATGGACTAAAGCAAGCGCCAAGAGCCTGGTATGAAAGATTGGACAAATATCTTTTGAAGATTGGTTTCAACAAAGGTACTGCTGATAGTAACTTATATTTCAAAATTGATCATGAAAACATCTTGATTGTTGAAATATTTGTTGATGATATCATCTTTGGAGGAAGAGACAGTATGTGTAAAACTTTTACAAATCAAATGAAAAGTGAGTTTGAGATGTCAATGCTTGGTGAAATGAATTTCTTCCTGGGTCTACAAATTACTCAAACAAAGAAAGGAATATTCATTTCTCAAACCAAATATGTGAAAGAATTGTTAAGGAAATTTGGTATGGAAGATTCAAAGCCAATGAATACTCCCATGGCAACCAGATGTAAGTTGAGCAAAGATGATGACTCTCCTAAGGTAGACCAAACAAAGTATAGATCAATGATTGGAGGATTGTTGTATCTCACTCAAAATAGACTAGATATAATGCAGGCTGTTGGTCTTATTGCTAGATTCCAGGCTGATCCCAGAGAATCTCATGTCATGGCAATCAAGAGGATTTTTAGATATCTAAAAGGAACAATTGAGTATGGTTTGTGGTATCCTCGAGATCATGATTTCTCTCTTCATGCATATACAGATGCATATTAGGCAAGGGATGTGGATGACTAGAAGAGTACTAGTGGTGGAGCATTCTTTTTGGGAAAGAGATTGGTTTCTTGGCTAAGCAAGAAACAAGAGGCAATATCTCTGTCTACAACTAAAGTAGAATACATTGCAGCAGCAGGTAGTTGCACTCAAGTCTTATGGATGAAGCAGATACTAAGAGATATCAAAGTAGAGTATGAGGAGCCTATCACAATCTTCTATGATAATTCAAGTGTAATAAATATTTCTAAGAATCCGGTGTTGCATTCTAAGACTAAGCATATATCTATCAAGTTTCACTTTCTGAGAGAACAAGTGAACAAGGATGAAGTCAAACTGGAGTTTGTGCCCTCTAAGGATCAGATTGCAAATATCTTTACTAAACCTCTTCCCAGGGACTCTTTTGAATATCTCAGGGAGAAGTTAGGGGTTATTACCCCTCCGGTGATGAACTAAGGTGCACTGAGGTGCATCAGTCTAGTGGATATCATAGTCATATCTTATTATCCAGATTGATGGGAGCTGCTACTCAGGGGGAGCAGCGGGTATGATTCTGAAGTATTGGAGTTGCAAGTATGAGCCCTTTGCCATTGATGTCAAAGGGGGAGAGAAGACATGTGAAAAACAAGTGGTTGCTGATCAAAGGGGGATTAGTAAAGGAAGAGAAGACATGTGAATGGTTGTTGCTGATAGGGGGAGTTGTGACAGTAAGGATAAGTTCTTGTCTTGATGGTTTTTCACATCATATGTTGCCATCAATGACAAAGGGGGAGATTGTTGCAAGTATGGGCCTAACAGGTGTTGTCATTGATGTCAACATACTCATGTTGCATTAATGAGAAGGATTGGATGAGCTGTGTGTTGAGGATATTGAGAAAATTAGTCTCAATCAAGAACAGTGAAGAACAGTGATGACAAGAAGGTAAAAGTCCATAATAGGTTGAGGATCAAATGATGCGGTTTAAAGGGTTTGAGGCTACGAGTCTTGAGATGATCCAATAAAGTTTTTAGAGGTTTGCATGAAGATCTGAAGAAGTTATGGCTGCTCAAGTAGAACCGGTTCCGGTAGGTGTTCAGAGGTGACAGAGTGTCACAGATAGGTCCGGTGAGATCCGGAAGTGCATCATCCCATTCTATGGATTGGAGGGATTGTTGAGGAAGTCCTTGAGAAGTATCAACTAGATTGGTTTGTGGTTTGAAGGTCTCGAAGATCCTGTTCATTTGTGACAGTGATGATAGACTGTGTTCTTGAAGCTCTGGATGAAGGAGAGAAGAATTCCAGTAAGCTAATAAAGTACGGATGTTCTTGGTGACTCAGGAAAGGTTGTGGTGATCTTTGGATCATGTCTAGTTCATGTTGGCAGTCTGCATTGAAGTTAGAGTTTGGATTTGATGAATAACCACCGGATGTTGGTGTTCTTCCTGAGACTGGCTGACTGAATGTATTACACGTCTTTCAGATGATCTATAAGTGTTTTCCGACTTAGATGATTATTCCTAAGTCGATGCCTTGTATAAATAAGGGATTGTGAAGTCATTCCAAGGGGTGTATTGTAGAGATGCGAGTGTGGTAGCGAAGAAGAGAGCGAAAGGCAGAGCAGAAGTATTGAGCTTAATGGAACTGAGTCAAGCATGGTGAAGATGCTATTCTCCAGTTCATGTATGTGATATTTATTTCTTTGTAGATAGTGTGTCTCTTGTAGGCAGTGAGCCTCTTGTGAGCAGTGTGCTCGGGCAATGAGCCCTAATTGGCATGTGCCATTTTGTTCTTTCTATTCTTCTAACAAAGAATACATTCTTGGGTTAATCACCCTGTGGTTTTTTCCCTTAACCGGGTTTTCCACATCAAAATCTTGGTGTCTTATGTGTTGATGAGTTTCTTCTTTTGATTTGAATGCATTATGTTTCATGTTTAATATATTGCTAATCACCAAGAAGTTTTAAGTGTGTAAATTTGAGAAAGTTTTGCACAACTGATTCACCCCCCCTCTCAGTTGTGTGCCCTAAGTCTAACATATCTCTGGTATACAAATCCCAAATAATCACAGAATTAGGTGTGAACTCAACACTTTTTCCTACTCCACCATATGTAATCTGATAGATAGAAAAGATATTGGTTGACAATGAAGGCACACAAAGGACATCATTGAATGACCCTTCATCCATGTCAATTGAACCTTTCCCACAAATACCCATATATGTGTTGTTGGCCATCAAGATATGTGGTGATGAACAAGTCTCATATGAAGAGAATATACTCTATGATGAATCCATATGATGTGAAGCTCCAGAATCAAGAATCCATCTTCCTGACTTAGAATCTGTAACTGCAATAAGTGCTTTCCTCTTTTGTCTCTCTGACTTCAAAGATGAAGAAGATGATGATGAACCCTTTGACATAGTTCAAGGTGTATTGACTTGAGTCTTCTTAAGAAGATGCTTCAACTCATCAATCTATTTGATATAACATTTTTGTTCATCATGCCCCAATTTCTTGCAATATGCACACTTAGGCTTCTCCTTCTTAGGTAATTCACCTTTAGAATTTGATTGTGTTGTTGGTGGCTTATTCTTTTTCTTCTTCTGTTTCTTTTCAAGATTACTAGATCCCTTCTCACTTTGTGGTTGACTAGCCATCAAACCTTGTGACTTAGATGGCTTGAGAATGCCCACTGTGATTAACTTTTCATGTTCAAGTATCAACATTTTTGAAAATGACTCAAATGATGGCATAGTGTAGCCTTTCCCATAGTCAATCGATGAGTGTGAAAACTAGAAACAATTGTTGCATATTTAGAAGGAAGCTTTCCTAACACATTGAAGACCACTTGTGCATCCTTCTTATCAATACCACATTCTTTTAGTTGTACCCTTAGTTCATTAACTTTTGTGACATAGTCTTCCAGGATATTGTCAAAACCTTTTGGATCTAGATTAGTGAGATCATTATCAATTTTATATCCTCTAACCTCATTAGTTTGACCATACAGTTATGCAAGTTTGTCCCAAGCCTCCTTACGTGTAGTACACTTATCAATATGATAAAGAGGGTCAAGTGAAACAAATGTACGTAGATATCCAAGTGCCTTAGAATTGTTAATGATCCATTCCATCCTTACTTTATCATCCTTTGGTTCAGGTTCAAGATTTGTGATTCGAGGTGAATACCCCTTACTCATGAAGGCATTCCATGCATTTGATTTCCATGTTGCATAGTTATATGGAGTCAAATGAGGGAAATTAGGATAACCCATGGCAAGAGCACAAATGAAATCTCAAAGAGAAGATGAACACAACCACACAATACACCCCCCCAAATTCACTCAATCAATGATCCCCCCTAAAAAATTATGATCTTGGCACTTTATACTTAGTGCGATTACAATTGCCACTAGCCAAAAAAAACAAAGTGTTCTTTTGATTTTGGTACATACAAAAGCCAAATTAGGCCTTCAATTGAAAGTACAATTTCTAAGTAAAACTAGACCAAAATGATTGTAGATCTAAAAAGTACTTGAAAAAATATGGACTTTCAAAAAAATTTCTAGAAAATGTTACAATATGACCCCAAACAAAGCCCTAGAAGGTATAAAAATGAGAACTACTCATCAATGATATAAATCTGTAATTTCTAGAAAATCTGGACACCAAAACTAAAATTCGTCTGCACCACTACAAAGCCTGTGAAATTCTACCACAAATCAAAAAAAAATTGCTCCAAAAAAGGAACCCGAATGACTAAGATACAAGCTTACAAAAATCAGGTACCAAAACTAAATTACCAATAGAGAGAGGCCTGCAAAAAAATTCTGATTTAGTTTGCACATGATCTATTTTTTGTATGCAAAAACTAACATACACCCAAATAGTTTTTCGATGTGATGAACAAAACCCAAAAAGCATTTGTCTTTTCAATGTGCATACGATATGGATCTAATGAAAAAATGCCTCCAACAACAAAAAATGACATGTAGAAGCTTAATCAACCACCTAAGTCAAAAAAAGGCATGCTGCAACCTGCAATACAAGGCCACAAAGAGTAAAATCCTCCAAATATGGTATTTCTATCAATTTTTTTAATTCTCAAGATTGTGTTATGCAAGAGAAGAGCATACTCAGTTTTTCAAGATCCACCATGATTTGCATTCAAGATCTTTCAATAGACTAACCAAAGGCAATCTACAAGGTCTGATACCATGTAATATTTGGCTATGGAGATATCCATCCAAGATCTAGAGGCCTAATGGAAAGCATAAATAAACGAGAAGATCAATATGACAAGAATAAACTATATTCCTATCAAAGAATGCAAATACAACAACATACAAGATTACTGTCCCATTACAATATGCAATGGCATACCTTGCTTATAAATGCAAGGTTGAGAGATAATATGTTTTAGTCATGTGACAAGTGTCTTACTCCTATGATATGAGACAACTAGAGGATAAGACAACTAGAGACAACTAACAACATCTAGAAACAACTAGAATGCTTCCTAAGTCAACTTAACATGTGAATATGTGTTGAATATTATTTAACTAATAAATAGTTAAATAATATGAATTATTCACACAACAAGGGGAAACTAGCTAGGAAATATCAAACTAGATATGAAATACCCCTATTCACACTAACATATTATTGTTTGTAAATAAGTAGTTGCATGAACCCGTAAGATAGAAGTTTAGGAAGTTATACTGTAAAGGCTTTATAAAACCGTAAGATGGAAGTTCAGGAAGTTATACTATAAAGGCTTTATAAAAGCCATATTATAATACAATCTTAACATAAACTCAATAATATTATCATTATTCATGTTTATTGCTATGAAAATGTAAAAGCTCTTCCATTTCCAACTTGGTATCAGAGCCCAAGGAAGAAGTGTTGAAATGAAGGAGGAAAAGATTTCATTAGTTTTGGAATTAGCTGACAATGTTGGCCACTACAGAAAGAAGCCCATAGAAGATGCCAGGAACATTGTTGACTGCAATCTCATTCTATGAGATTTTATTTGTTATTGTTGGTTCACAAAATCTAGGCACATTTTGTTAGAGTAAGGCATAAGCACAACAAAGGGTAATTGATTTTTTGTTGTATTACTTTGTGGAGGTGAGTTGTCCAACATCTTTCTGTTTCTATCACATTTGAAGTCATTGACTAGCATTTGCAAAAGACAGACATCTATTTATGTTCTGGTTGTAGGTGATACTATTGCTCTTGATCAAGCGACAACGTGGATTTACATTTTTTTTTTCTTCCCTTGCATTGAAGTGAATGAAGAAGTGGCTTCCATATTTCTTGCAACTTTTGTTTTGAGCATTTCTATTGTAAGTATGGAAATCCATTAGCGACAGTTTTAATTGGTAGGCACCAGTTACTTATTCAACGGTTCAAACATTTACATATTTTTGAGTCATGAGTATTTTGGAGTAGAATGTATGTTTGGCATGGTTGGCAAGTAATAGTGAAGTCATTGCAATGAAAGATATTTTTTGTTGCAGTGGGATAGTTATGTGAAAGTTATTTGTATGTCATGTAAGATGGATGGCTGGAGTGAAAACGAAAGCAATAAGGTAAAAATTGTTGAAGGTTTAATATTTCATAAATGCGTACACTTACATTGAGAAGTATATTTTTGAATGTGAAGGATGTGAAGGTTAAATCTCATAGCATTTTTGGGGTTTTTTATAAGAAGGAGAAGTATATATAGAAAGGGTCAGATTTTGTGCAGATATTTTAAGATTTGACATTAAAGAGGGAAATTTAGTTTTCAAGAAGTCACAATTAAAATTAGAATGTATGTTAGTCATGAGTATTTTGGAGTAGAATGTATGTTTGGCATGGTTGGCAAGTAATAGCGAAGTCATTGCAATGAAAGATATTTTTTGTTGCACTGGGATAGTTATCTGAAAGTTATTTGTATGTCATGTAAGATGGATGGCTAGAGTGAATACGAATGCAATAAGGTAAAAATTGTTGAAGGTTTAATATTTCATAAATGCGTACACTTACATTGACAAGTATATTTTTGAATGTGAAGGATGTGAAGGTTAAATCTCATAGCATTTTTGGGGTTTTTTATAAGAAGGAGAAGTATATATAGAAAGGATCAAATTTTGTGCGTATATTTTAAGATTTGACATTAAAGAGGGAAATTTAGTTTTCAAGAATTCACAATTAAAATTACAAAGGTTATTTTAATAAAATTTTGAAAATTGGAGTGATAAAATTAATGAGTTTTGCAAATTGGAAAATAAGGTGTTATAAGGATAAGCTGGTCACATTGTAGAAGGTGCATTTTTTGGTTGAGACTGACACCTTAAAATGACTTTTTTAATCATGTCACCTTATGATTGGGCTTTCGATGCTAGATTTGCTACACTTTATGGGGCCTCCAAAGACTTGCATACTTGTGCTATTAGAGAGTCTAATGAAACATCAAATGCATAAAGTGTAACAAGGTTAGATTGGAGGTTGGAGGCACCAGAGGTTGGAGGAGTTTTCATCATCTTGAGCTAGCTTCCCACTTGAGATGGTGTCTTGTATGAGAAGCATATGGTTTATTCTTCCTATGTGTTTTTTGTGTTGATACTAACAATATTGGAGAAATCATATATTGTGAAGTTTAATTTTTTGAAGACAAGAAAGGGATCTAGAGTGAACTCAATATGTATTGTTGCCCAGATTGTTTGGGAGTCTATGGATCTTGAGAATTATACCCTTACGAGGGTCATGAGATAACTTGATGGAGCACTGTGGATGTAGCTCAACATGGATTGTTATCCAATAATGATTCAGTAGTTCGAGGAGGTGGTAATATGAAAACTCAGGAATTTAGCTTAGCTACACCTTTACAAAGGTTATGAGGCAACTTGATGGAGGTCTAACTAGTCCATAAATTGTTTTCTCAAAGAAAATATCTCAAGAATATGTATTTGTTTAATGCAATTAGTATGTTTTGTTGCATTTTTCTTGTGTATGATGTAAACCTTAAGGGGGAGTGTTATAATATTAAGGTCTACATTAAATATAAAGTCACCTTAGTGACTTGTAGTTATTATTGTTAGTAAATAATTTGTTACACTCCTGTAAGATGGCATTTCAAGAAGCTATATTGTAAAGGCTTTATAAAATCCATATTGTAATACAATCTTAATAGAAACCCAATAATATTATTATTCATGTTTATTGCTATCCAAATGTAGTTTTAGTGTTGACAACATAATGAAGGTTGTGGAGTGTTATGTAGATTTTTTTCTTCTTTTGGTGGTCATTTGATTTCTTAAAGGAATTGTGGTTTTATCTTTTCCTATCATTTGTTGTGCTAGGGCATCTAACTATTATGATCTAGTAGCTATTTTTTCTCTTAGGTTGCAACTATTTACCTTTTTTATGTGGTGACTAGTCTTATTCATTTAGGCATAAGTTTAACTAGAGATATAGTTTTCTAGTAGCCATGAAACATGGAATGATCCTAGTGCAGTCACAGTTAGGAGGGTCCACAGAGTGAACTATCTAGGTCATGCAGTAAGAGTAAACAGAATGGAAGAAACTCAAATATGGAATGCAAAGAAAGATTTAGATGCTCAATATATCATAGATTCAAAAGGCTTATATGCTGGCAACATGCGGGCTACAAAACAAGGGCTCACAGGCTTGATTATCCAGTTACAATGAATATGCAAGATATAGCTTTGAAGTGCCTTACAAAATAAATTATAACTATCCAATCTAATTTATGAATTCACTACTTTTCTAAGCATCTATTACATGATTATATATCATCTTTGGATCACAAGAATCCTCTGCGTCGGCCAAGAAAGATTACAAGCTCCAATGAAAGAGATGTAGCATGTAGCAGCAAATAGGTCAGCCTTAAAACATATGGGAATCCTCCGCAAGTGAATGAACCAATGTGCAAACCTCAAGGAAGGCCTATATGATCATAATGTGTCATGTGATAAGATTCAATTTGCTCCACAAGTCACGAAAGTGCTCCGCAAACCTTCACCTTCAGCTAGTTGTCTGCATGCTCTATTTTGAGAACACAGTTGATCTTTTGAGAGCAATAACTTTTTGGAATCTGATCCAAATGATCTAAATTTTGGATATGATGTGCATGATGATGTCTAGATGCTAAGTCCTACTCCGCAAGTTCTAAAATGTGAATGCAGAAAAATGCGGTATAAAATACTAAAATTGCTTCTGACTGTCTGAACTAGAAAATGAAAGAAAACAAAAGAAAATTCAAATGTTTTTGGTTGATGCAAGATTGTTCTTGAACTAGGGATGCTCCTGCATCAGACACCTATGGTTGTTGAAAAAGTGAGTCCCTCACTTTGTTGGGGCTAGAGGAAAACCAAAATGGTCCACCTCAGCCTAAGAAATCCAAGATGAATCTTATTTTGGTCTACCTTTCCACTTTACCAAATAGTCCTTGTATTGCTTGCCTCTAGTGTTGCATCAAATTCTACTGTCCAAGATGCTCTCTATCTAGTTCTTGTTGTGGTAACTATTTCTTCAAGCCTTCTTAAATGTTGTCACTTGATTCTCCTTCATGATACTGATATAGGTCTGCAATGTTGAAAATAGGTGGTATACCCAATGTCTTCGGTAGCTCCAGTTCATATGCATTTCCTAAATCAAATTTTCTGAGTATCCTACATGGTCAAAATTTCTTCATCTTCAACTTGTTATATGTCCCTACTAGAAATCTTTCTTTTCTCAGGTATACCATCACTTCATCTCCCACTAAAAATTATTTGTGTCTTCTCTTCTCATCTACTTTCTCCTTATACTTGTTGTTCATCTCATCCAAATGCTTCTTAACTTAATTATGCACTGTCTCCATGTGTCCTACAAATTCTTCTACCTCTGCACTCCTCTTATCCTCCATACTGATGTCTCTCAACTCTGCTACTCCTCTAGGGTTAGTTCATGTCACAATCTCAAATGGTGTCTTTCCTGTACTTCTATTTACTGAATTATTGTATGCAAATTCTGCTCAATTGATAGAATTAGATCCCAATTTCATGTCTTCTCTCCATCCAAACATCTCAACAAGTTACCCAAACTCCTATTTACCACTTCTATTTGTCCATCTGTCTAAGGATTAAATGTTGAACTAAACTTCAAGTCTATCTTCATTTTCTTCCGAAGTGTTCTCCAAAAGTATCCAATGAATCTTGTGTCTTTGTCTAAAACTATGCTTTTAGGCAATCCATGTAATCTCACAATCTCCTTGAAAAATAGGTCAGCAACATGCACTGCATCAGTTGTCTTCTTACAAGGTATGAAATGTGTCATCTTTGAAAATCTATCCACCACTACAAATGTAGAATCATGTCCTCTTTGTGTCTTCGGAAATCCCAATATGAAATCTATGCTTATGTCTTCCCAAGGTCTCTCTGGTACTGTCAAAGATTTGTACAACCCAGTATTCTGACTACTCCCTTTTGCAACTTGACATACTCTACAACTTTGCACAAACTTCCTAACATCCTTATATATCTGAGGCCAAAAGTAATGTTCACTTACCAAAGCCATTGTCTTGTCAATTCCAAAATGTCTTGCAATCCATCACTATGCTTCTTAAAGCTATCAAATTATCTCTCATTGAACTCCTAGGTATACACAATTGATTTCCTTTGAACAACATATCCTCCTGAATGAAATAATCCAACCACTTACTTCTATCTATTACAACAGGTTCCTTACATGCTTTCCATGGTTCTATAAAATCAAGATCTTCCTCATACATGTTATTCAATTCTTCAAAACCTAATACTTCAACTCTTATCTCTGTCAACAAATTCCTTCTTATACTCAATGCATCTACAACTTTGTTTGATTTTCCACTCCTATGCTTTAGTACAAAAGTATAACTCTGCATGAACTCCAAGAATTTCTTCAAAACTTCATTCATCAATCTCATGAAAGTACTCGGTGCATTTGTCAATCCAAAAGGCATCACTAACACTAGTAGAATTTGGCAAATAAATGACTACGTGACTAAAACTTTTAGTCACAACAAATAAAAATGACTAAATTCTAATTATTTTTTGCAACACAGCTATAAATGACTAATTTGATTGTCGGGTAAAATCACAACTATAAATGACTAAATAATTAGTCACAATGCAAAAATAGTAGTGTCTTCTCTCCTATAAACTCTCTTTGACCTTAGGACTTCAAAAAGTCATTTTCCTACAAGGCCTGCAGTGTGCCCACCCATGAGAACGCTTCCCATTCTCCTGCCCAGAGTCAAAAGGTATGAAGTGAGAATGGAGGAAGATATGTAGTGTAATCGAAAGAGGGAGATATCAGCATGTATCTAAGACCCCTCTCATTTCCAAGGATCACATAGGGAGATACACATTGTATAGCTTGACGCTGGAGGTCATCTGAGGTCATTTCGGAGGGGAGATATAGTGTATATCTTAAATCCAGAGTTCACTGGGATCATTTGTAGAGGAGATACACAGTGTATTTCTAAAAGCCAGAGGTCAGTTGGGGTCATTTCTGGGGATTGTAGAGACACACTTAGTGCAAACCCACAGATATGAGGCTATCTGGGGCCATTTGAGAGATCACATAAGGAGAGACTAGTGTATATAAAAAATATAGAAGTTTATCTAGGGCCACTTGTAGCAATCATAGAGAGAGATATACAGTGAATATTAAAAATTTAGAAGTTATTTGAAGATATTTGCACCGGTCGCATAGGGAGATAACCAAGACATTTCAAAGAATTAGAGTTTAAGGATTATAAAGGGATATACATAATGTATATCTAACAATTTACATGAATTATAGAGGGAGATGCACATTGTGTATCCAAAAATAAGATCTTATTTGCAAGATTTATTGAGGGAGATATGGTGCATATAACAAAATTGGGGTTTATCAATAGACATCTAGGGTGATTTAAGTTTACAACAATGTATGTCAAGGATGTCTGTCTGGAGGGTCTCAAGTCCTATGCAATGAAGATAGTCGTGCCTAATTTTGATCCCTTTTTTGATGCTATAACTGGTCTAAATGGCTTAGGAAAATCAAATATATTGGACTCAATCTATTTCATGCTTGGAATTACCAATTTACAGCAGGTCAGAGCTTCAAATTTGTAGGAGCTAGTGTACAAGCAAGTGCAGGCCAGGGTGACAAAGGCCATTGTTTCTACTGTTTTTGATAATTCTGATCATAGTCAGTCCCATTAGATATGAAGAAAACACCAAGATCACTATAACTTGACAGGTATTTAGCCATTTCATTTTCTTTCAACTCCTTTAATTTCAAAATAATCATCAAATAGTTTGTGCTATAACATTCAAGTTTTCTTTCAATGGGTTTGGTCAAAAAATTTGTTTCCTTAGCTAGGGGTATTTGTTGCCTCAAAGTCACCCTAGAATTGCACCTAGACTTGTTTTTTAAATATGTTGCACACATAGTTGGATGTTGATTTTAATCCAATTTTGAACACTTAACACGTCTTCTGCAGATTTGAGCATTCCACACCCAGAGTTGGATGCAATGTTTTGCTCACTATGAACGCTTAATATGCCTTTTGTGGGTTTCACTAAGTTATATTTAGACTTGGATGTAGAATTTAACCCAATTTGAATGCTCAACATGCTTACTGCAATTTTAGAAATGTATTACCCTGACGTCAATGTGGTATTATACCCAATTCAATGCTCAAACATGTCTCCTTTAGATCTTAGATTCTGTAATTTCATTTAAAGTAATTAGCTTGTATGTTGTGCTCAGTGTTCTTGCTATTTGCATAGGATTCTCTCCTAACATAAATAACCAGGACATTAAGCACAACTTGATTTTACATGTGCAGATGCAACTTGCACAAGACTCATGGGTTGAGTTTGGGTGATTTTGTGTGGTTTTTCTGTGAGTTTTTTCTACCAAAACCTGACAAGTCTCAGGTTCAGACTCAAAAGTCTTGAGCACAGACTTGGCTGAGGCCAGAACATAGAACAACAATAGCCATATCAGTTATGCCCTTCTTGCTTATTGGAGTAGCAAATGGGTTCCATTAGAAGAGAGATTTCAAGCAAGAAATGTTAAAACTGCAGTCAATTCTCATAGAAAAGAGAAACATTTTTATAGGTGGTATGTGTTGACATCTTCCAAAGATCTGTAAACATTGGTAACATTCAATACATTGGCATATTCTTTAAGATCTGTAAATAGTGTTTAGAATCATTGTGTTACTATATTCTTGAAATTTTAAGCTTTGTTTCCTTTAAATTTCTATACATATTTGATAACACTCACCTTGTGCCATGTTTTCTTGAATAATGTACAATCTTAGTGCAATGGAAAGAATTAAATGTAGGTCACACTTTCACAAATATTTCCACTTGCCATTAGATTGCTACCTCTTGAAATGCTTGAAAGTTCTATTCCAAGTAGTGCAGTAAATGCTCTTCGTCTTGCGTTTTTGGTTTCTTTTGGTGGCTTTGATGAATTCCTTAGTTTTTCATAATTCATTCATGGAAAATTTGAGTACAAATAATGGAAGTGTCATATTGTTTTTGGATTTATGAAGTCTTGGTACTGCAAAGTGCACTGTTGCACCATTTATATATTTTTTTAGGATGTTAAGCCTATTAAAGGAAGATCCACCAGAGATCAAATTACACCAAAACCATGTTAAAGTCAGTGCCTTCACCATAATAATTAATAATATTTTGACCTTGGTGCAGTCCAAGAGTAACATTTGAAGGCACATTAAGGAAAACACAATGACAAGGACAATTGTCATATGTTAAACCAAAAGGAAAAGCAAAACAATGAATCAGTCATTAAGAAGATTATGGTAGACCTCTTTACAATGCATAGTCAAGTCAAATGATAAAGGGACAAACCTATGGTAATGAATTTTTTATGTTTATGGATGAGTTTCAAAAGTAAATAATAGTCCACAAAGGAATACGTTTCAATATGGACATTTAAAGGTGAAGTACATCAGATATATACAAGGCAATATCATAGGTACAATTAATATTTTTTTGTTAATCACCATTCTTCAGTAGTTAAATTCGCTTGTTTAGAACAAAGAATTTCTACCTGAGCCTGCCTAAGATATTCTTCATTCAACTTAAACTTATACTGCTTCCTATCTTGTCAGGTCTTGTGCAGTTTAACAATCTCATACACATCAATAAATGTACTAAAATTGGGAGGATATTGAGATGAACAAATATAATGCTCATAGCAAATGTAGAAAGTAAAATCTATAAACTAAATTTGTGAAGGTGCTTTTGCTATTTTCTTTGAACTACTTACCAGATTTGCAGTACACCATAACAAGGAACTCCTCTATGACCTCTCTCTTACTTGTCTTTTGTTGCAAAGTTGGTGTCATTTGACCTGTTTGCAGCTAGGCATTATATTGCAGAATACTGATATTGTGGTGTCCAACAAATTGAGCTTTATCCCACAAATATCATTCTGACATGAGTCTTGGATCTACCTAAATGTACAATAGCTATTATTGAAGGCTATTTCATTTTGAGAAAAAAATGCAGCTCTCATGGAAAATCAGTGCCATGTTACCTCCTGCCTTGCTTGGTAGATTCAATAGATCTCTTTGTTTTTAGCAGCAAGAATAGGCATCCTTACTTGTTCAGATTAATCTAGTTATGTCTTCTCTAGCACTTTTTTGGTCTAGGTCTCCTATAACACTAGTAGGATAAAGGTGCAGATTTCAATATTAGGAGTCATGAAGTTTGTAACATAACTAATTCCGCATCTTTCATTGACTCCACAGTGTAGTCAAAATTATTACATGATAGTCCTATTAAAAATTTAAGACTGGTGAAATTTATTTACAGTTATAGAACTATCTTTCAAAAAACTTGCAAGCAATTTTTTTTTCTGAAAAATTCAAGCATATGAGAAGAAAACATAGGAAATTAAAATATCAATCTAAAGAAAATAGTCAGGTGAGTTTCTGTGAAAAAAATATTTAGTGTGATGTATATATATAGACTCTAGAAGCATCTAATTGTATAAGACCAGTCAGGTACATATTAATTAGCATATTGGTTGATGTGAATGACCATTTAAAGTCAAATTTATGAGATACCATGAAAATTGGTATTTGTAAAAGAATCAAAACTAAATCCTTGAAGGCTAGAACTAATGTTTTTAGCCCCAGATGCTTATACTGTTAAACATGGCAAAAGTGACAAATTATACTTGAAACACTCAAAACACACACACACACACACACACACACAGATATATATATATAAAGTTAAAGTAATAAGGGGGTGAAAATTTTTGTTTAAGGAGTTGATATATATATATATATATAATTATAAAGTTAAAGTATTAAGGGCGTGAACATTTTTGTTTAAGGAGTTGATTATATAGTTACTTTTGTTTTCAACACGTATGAAGTTTTTAATTTTTTCAAGTATGAACAAAATGGTCATTAATCATCTAGACAAGCTTTTGTGACAAATGATGTAGCTACTATAGTAAATGAACTTGAGGTGCAACATCTTGTAGCAAAGCTCCTAGTGCTAGTAGCTAAAGCTCAATAGGAAGAGATTGGAGATTGTGCCAGTTTGACAATATCATTTGCAAGAGAGCTTCTTCAAGAAGCTAAAGAGCTCATTAGGATGGGATTGCATCCTATTGAGATAATCAGTGGCTACACAAAAGCCATAAACAAGGTGACCAAATTTTGCTTGCATGCAATTGGACAACTTTTAAAATTCCAAGATACTTTATTTCTTTTGATTTGCTCCTTCCCAAAAATTAATGATACCTTATCTACTTTGTTTCTAGTATTGTTTGTTGGTAATATTTTTTCTTGTTTCTTCAGGCAATTGAGCTTTTAGATGAATTGATAAAACAAGGTTCAGAAAAGATGGACATTAAGAATAAAGATCAAGTAACCCTCAGAATGAAGGCTCCTGTTGCCAGTAAAAAATTTGGACAAGAAAGCATTTTGTGCTCTCTTATTGCAGATGTATGAAATCTATTTTAACATTTGTAATTTTTGTTGATGGTGACAATGACATTATTCTAATGAGATATGTTTTGCAAGCTTGTATTCAAGTTTGCCCTAAGAATCTTGTGAATTTCAATGTGGATAATGTGCGAGTTGCTAAACTGTTGGGGGGAGGACTACATGACTATAGTGTGGTTCAGGGTATGGTACTAAAAAGTGATGTTGTTGGAACTATCAAGCATGTGGAGAGAGTCAAGGTGTGGTTTTAACTAGATATAATTACAACATTCCAAATACATCTAGTGATCTTAATTTTCTTTATGATTAAGCATGATAGCACATTGTTGTGAAGTTTGCTTTGGTTTATTTATAATCAGTGATCATTAATCATTTATAATTTTCAAGAGCATGTTGTCTTGCTTTTGCCATTGGTTCTAGTTTTAGTTGTTTTGGTAATTTGGTCCTGAAAGGCACCAGTTTTCTTATTGATTTCTTGTCTTCTCTTCTTTGCATACTACTAAAATTTAATGGTGCCACTATTTTTTTTTGGAGTCGAACAATTGTGTATAATGATTTTAAACTTGTACAAGTTAGCTGCTTTAATGTGAACAAAGAAGGATGTGTTCATACTGGGAAAATACATATTTGCATAGAACAAAGTTGTATGAGGGATCTCATCTTGAAATACAAGCTTTAATATATATTTTCCTTTCTTTGCTGTTTATGAGAACTGAAATAAATTTGAAATTTCAAAATGCCTTTCTAAGTTGATCATGAAAAGTTCACATAGGCAGGGAGTATGCTGGAAAAGGTTGCCGAATTTGGCTTTACACCTGCTAATTGCATTTTCTTGAAATTTTCTAAATCCTTTTCAACAAATCCATTTTGTGCAAATCCCGCAACCATTGCATTCCATGAGATGACATCTCTTTGAGGCATTCTGCCAAACAATTCACATGCCTTGTCAATGCTTCCACATTTTGCATACATGTCTACCACGGCAGTTGAAACTACATCTAAAAAAATTCCTCTATCCATTACCTTTTGATGGATGCCCATACCTTGTTCCAATGTTCCCATTTTGGTGCAAGTAGGAAGGATGCTGGCAAAGGTTGTGGAATTTGGCTTTACACCTGCCAATTGTATTTGCTTGAAAGTTTGTAAAGCCTTTCCAACAAATCCATTTTGTGCATATCCAGCAATAATTGCAGTCCAAGAGATGACATCTCTTTGAGGCATTTTGTCCAACTGTAATATTTGACAAAAATTCCCCATCCATTATGCTTTGATTGATGCCCATTCCCTGTTCCAAAGCTTCCATTTTGGAACAGGCAGGCAGAATGCTAGCAAAGGTTGTGTAGTTTGGCTTTACACTTGGTAATTGCATTTTCTTGAAAGTTTCTAGAGCTTTTTCAAAAAATCTAATTTGTGTGTATCCTGCAATCATTACAGTCCATGAGACCATATTTTTTGAGGCATTCTATCAAACAATTCATGTGCCTTGTCCATGGTTCCACATTTTGTATACATGTCTACCAGGGCAGTTGCAACTACAACATCTGACAAAATTCCTCTATCCTTCATGCTTTGATGGATCTCCATACCCTATTCCAAAGCTCCTATTTTGGCACAGGCAAGGAGGATGCTGGCAAAGGTTGTAGAGTCTAGCTTTACACTTGGCAATTACATTTTCTTGAAAGTTTCTAAAGTCTTTTCAAAAAGTTCAATTTGTGTATATCCTGCAATCATTGCAGTCCAGGAGACCACATTTCTTTGAGGAATTTTGTCAAATAGTTCACATGCTTTGTCTATGTTTCCACATTTTGCATTCATGTCTACAAGGGCAGTTGCCACTACAACATCTGACAAAATTTCTCTATCATTTATGCTTTGATGGAAGAAATCCTAAACATTGTATTGCTATCTTGCAGAGTTTTTTTTGTTTTCATTGGCAAATGAATTATACTTCTATATAATGAGTCAAAATAAACTCGAGCCCTTCAATATAAATAAACTATTTTAACGTTTATAATGAGTCAAAATAAATTAAATATAACTATTACCAATTTTTCGTTATTATGGAAGCTTTTAATTAAAACTCATGATATAATAGGCTTTCATGTAATTCTATTAGAGTTATTTATTTTAGGTTTTCATCTTTTCGCCCAATGAAGAAAACATATCCTATGGGTAATAAATAATTAGCCACCCCGCACTTTTATACTCAGCTCTATGGGTGGAAATATTTCACTTTCTAATAAAAATATTTGCACTTTATTTATTTTAATACATTTCCCCTTCCCATGTGCACAATATTTTTAGACCTCATTTCAATATTTTACCCCACTGCATCATTGCATTATCATACCCTAGCTCTTTGTGGGACTACGGTGACTTTTAACACATTCACCATATTTTAATATTTCCCTTATCTTTTCCTTGCAACGCCTAGATTTCCACTACTTATATACTGCACCAAAGTGTTTTGAGCTTTGCGGGGATGTGGAAGAAACCCTAAATTCACCACTCACCCGCACAAGTTTTTGGGTGCCCCCGCGGGAATGCAGGAAGAGTATTCTACTTGCCTGCAATAACGCACGCCTTCTCACAGACCTCTGTGGGAATGCAATTCCTCTTCTTCTTCGGCCTTTCAATTGTACTTCCACCTTCGTCATAGATGAGAGATGTAACAATATATGATCCTAGGTATGCTAAATGAAATCCCGTTCCAGATACTTATTTTGGTGGAGCACTAAAATGTTGAACCAATCCGTCATAGGGCATCCCTTCTGAGGTTCAAGCCGCATCCATTGAACAACATGGGGTATCATTTTTCCAAAGTAATTCACAAGATTGCTTGCACAAAGAATATCAATTGTAGAAAGATTATCCACTCCTACCGAATTGTCATGATTTCCATGGATAGTGAATAAACTTGAAATTGTACTGGTCGATCATTTTGGCAGTAACACCGCAAGATTTATATTGTTTTATATAATGTTAATGTTTTATGTATGTTTGTATAATGTTATAATCCTGGATGATGGTTTATGATATTATTCTAATGCCATTCTAAATTGGCATTGCGCTTATACATTATTTTGATTTATTTATCTTTCTATATAGGCAGAGAGAGAGTGTGGATGTAGAAGATCTATTCATTGCTCATGTACAAGCATGGACACTCTTGCAAGAGGCTTGAGGAATGTAGCTAAACCCTTGCAGGTCAATAATTTCTCTTTTTATATTTTACACATACTAGTTTTTATTTATATTTTAGGATTCTATATTTAAGATTATTTTTCTGTAGAATCTTTTGCAATATTGCTGATTTTTTATGTTCATTTCTCAGGATGGGACATTGAAAAAGCTTGTTGAAAAGTGTTATGTAACCTTTACTTCTGAAATAGGAACTCAGACTGAGGTCACTAGAATCTATCCTATAGTCTTATTTAGTAATTCTTTAGCCAATTCTGCTACATTCACTGATATATACAATGTAGGTATCAGGACTGAGTCTTTTGGAAATTCTCTATTTTGATTTTTTCTTTGTAGAAAGGAGAGATTAGTTTTGAGGAACTTGAGAACAAAGTTAAAGAGTGGGGTGAACCTCGTCTTGCTTCAGGGAGACAAGTCAGCTCTTTATGGACTTCTATATGAATTGAATTATGCTATTTTCTATTTTGAAGCAATATATCTATTTCTAGAAGGATGTCTTGCAAAATAGTTAATACCTTTTTCCCTAGTTGCAGGAACTTGCTGAGATGATTTTTCACTCATACTTGTAGTCTAAAGTTGTTGTCTAGATGGAGCTAATATGTGTACCCAATCCATTATTAGGATGGGATTTGTGGATCCATTCATTACAAGTATAGGGATAATATGATCTTTCTTTTGTATGGGGGTAGGATACCCATGGAACATATGATACTTCTATGTTGCGACCTAACCATGTTTCAGTTACATTTGTAATACAAAATAAGTAAAATAACATCTTTGTCCACATTTTTATATAATGCTAATTTATCTTTTGAATAACTTTTTGTTTCTTGGTGTAGACTGTGGACAATAACCTTGCATTAAAAATTTACATTAAAGCAAGGGCTACCCCCAAAGTTGTTGCAGCTTTTGCTAAGAGAAGGGAATTTGACAAAATACTTATTTACTCTTAAACAGGTATACCTTGACTTTTTTTTTTTGTCATTTATAATGGAAGTAAGGGCTTGTTTATGTTTAAACTAACGAGAAAAGATATTCAATCTTTTTAGGAGCATTTATTTCTTTTATCTCATCACTCTCTTCTTTGTTTTGTTTAATGCTTATAGCTGTATAGAATAATGTGAATGGTGGCATAACATAGGGCTCTCCTAACTTTTGTAGAACACTACCCATCAACGTTGATGGGAGGTAGAGTACAAGTGAAAGAATGCCAGAATAATGAGCTAGGTAGTGGCATTCATGAGGTATTGTTATTTTATAAAGGGAAAATGCATGATAGTAGGTTGAAAAGTGATTGGACAATGCATTTCAATAAGCTACAAGTTTGATTAGGACAATGCATAGCCTAGTTATAAGGCAATGTTGAATAACAGTCCATGACAATTGAGGCATCCTACCAAAGATGATAGTCATCAGAGGCATAATCATCAGAGATAAGGATAGTTTATTGCTACAAGTAACAATTCACAGTGGCAGCTTATGAACTAGAGCAAGTTGGGTGCATGAGACAGGATCTCTATAGAGATGACAGTGTGATCTTAAACTAGGACAGTGAGCTTTTGATGCAGAGGGAATACTAATTTGCCAAGTGATGCAACAATGAGATACTAATCCATTCAAATCTGCAACACAACACTTCAACAAGCCTATGCAAGAAGGCTGAAAATAAAATATTACAACAAAGATATGAAGAGAAATCTGCACTTTTATTCAAATCTGAAAAATGCATTACAAAATAAGGAAGCTTGTGAGATGAGACATACACGTCCAACACCTGTAAAAAATAAATTTCTCCACCTCTAGACTCCTTCCCCAACATCTGGATCTCTCCTCAAGTTTCTTCTCCCAGCTCCAATAAAAACCCATCACTTATTCTTTTCACCGTGCCCTCATGTTTTGGAATTTTCTAGAATAATTTTTGAGTTTCGTGTCTCTCCTTCCCATCTTTCCAGAATATTTTTAATTTCTTAATTTTGATAAGATATGAGAAAGTTATGCTCATTTTACCGAGACTGGGTCTCATAATTACAACCCCCCTCTTGGAGTTACAAATTTTGGAATTTAATAAAATAAAATTTTGGGAGTTAGGTCTACCAACCTGGGCCAAAAACACCACTTACAAGATTCCTTACACTATGACGGTTACAATAATAAGTGCCATTAATTCCATGATTCTTGGCAGCCCCACTTATGACAAAATCAACCCCACTTATGACAAAAATCAGCCCCCACTAAAATAGAATTTAATGCCTTTGCCTAGGAAAGATATTCTCCACTATTTGAGGCATTTATAAATTATCAGGGCATTTTTCCACAAAAATTACATTTACCAATATGCCCAAGGAAAATTATATTTGTTGCAAATTAAAATATTATTTCCCAAGCCCATAAACCTTATTGAAAATAAATAAACAGAAATTAAAATATTTTTGGTGATGTAAGATTGCCATTGACCATGGATGCTCCTACATCAGACTCTCGACCAAAAGAAAATCCAAGCCCTCTTGGATTGACGGTAACAAGAGATATCCACTTTGAGTGCCCCTTCTTGATGCCTTCTATGATCTGCCCTATGTCTTCCTTAAAGTAGCTCCATGTAGTCTTCATCTTCACTTTGGGCTTCCCAAACTGTTTGCTAAGATGTTTAGGTCTGTCAAATGGCATAAGCTTCTTCCTATCTACATCTCTAGATACCTGCACTGGAATAATAACAATAACAACTTCATACACCAAAACAACTTGGTTAGTACCATTACCAATAATGCATTCTTTACTTTGCTTCTCACACTCCTTTGGTGATCCAAGCAATATAGCAACACCCAACTGCAAGTACTTGGTCTGTAACTCTGTAACAACAACCCTATCAGCAACTTCATTATCAATATCAACTTTTTTTGCAACATTGACAGGAATATGCCCTTCTACTTGTTTAACTTGCTCTTGAGACTCAAACAACTAAAAATTAAATGAAGTCTCATCCACAACCATGTCTACTTTGTCTTCTTCAATGCTTGATGTCAAAACAATCATAGATGTACTCACCATTTCATTGCTTACCTCTTCCTTTATCTGAGATTGCTTTTGATCTTCCTCTAATGTTGTTGTCCTTTCTTGTCTTCTTCTTCTTTGGACAATTTTCTTGATGGGCCATGTAACCTTCCTCTTTACTGATAAGTGCCAACTTTGCAACTGCTAAACTATTATTTCCATATCTTTTTCCATCTCTTCTACAGCTTGCCTTAGTTCTCTTATCTCTTTCTCAACCTCTATTTACCTCATCTTTTCCTCTTTTCTCTTCCTCTCTTTTTCTTCTTGCTTCTTCTTTTGTGAACCCCCAGCTTGCACGTACCTTCTAAACAAATCCATCTCCTCTTCAATCAAGTCTCTCCTTGCTTCTCCTTGTCTTTGCCTCACCTAGGTCTCTTCTTTTTTCTCTACCTAGTCTTTTGGCAATCAGGTTCTCTCTTCAACCTGCACAAACACAAACACACAAACACCAAACTCTCTTTCCCAGACCTTCTGAGCTCTAATACCAATTGATGCAGAGGGAATACTAATTTACCAATTGATGCAACAATGAGATACTAATCCATTCAAATATGCAACACAACACTTCAACAAGCCTATGCAAGAAGGATGAAAATAAAATATTACAACAAAGATATGAAGAGAAATCTGCACACAATCTTTTATTCAAATCTGAAAATGCATTACAAAATAAGGAAGCTTGTGACTTCTATACACCTGCAACAAATAAATTTCTCCACCTCTAGACTCCTTCCCCAACATCTAGGTCTCTCCTCAATTTTCTTCTCCTAGCTCCAATAAAAACCCGTCACTTATTCCTTTCACTGCGCCATCATTTTTTAGAATTTTCTAAAAGGGTTTCTGGGATTTGTGCCTGTTGGGTTTTTCTTCTGAATCAGCATCAGGGTTTGCCAGTTCTAATGCACAAGCAGATTTAGCCAACTAATACAGGAGGTTATGTGAGCTGCCTCCCCTTCACTTCTGGTTCTGCCGCACCAAGGGGGGGTATCCCTATAACTCAAGATGTAACCTTGACTAGCTCAATGATATGAAGATTTAGCTTGACAGCATTAGGCAGAATACTCTCATTATGGACCAAGATCTGCATAACAGATCACAAGGTTGGCAACATTCTTGGACATATTGTCTAGTTGGGTATGAGAGTATGCAGGGGTCCTAATCCTACTCCTACAACTAACAGGTGGAAGTGATGAAATGGGTGGACATAATGTCCTGGATGCAAGACAAGGGGTTTTGGCTCATAACTACTGACCCAGGAGCAGACTGGTGCCTATCCATTGGGCAAGGAGTCAACTAGACGTATACAACAGATGGTTTGCAACTTTCACTCAAGTCTCAGGGGGTTGGACTGATGCTTGCCTTACAAACATCACCCAAGAATGGATATCTAACTACCTCTACTTACAAATATCCTTGCTGACATGCAACCTTCCCCATGCATTGACCTAAAATAGTTTAATCTACTCCTTGAATGGAAGTTACAGATCAAGCATGCAATACAGATATCTATACCCCAGAATCTATGAAACCCTTAGCAACCAAATTCAAAAGAAGAATGACATGCAGCAAATGGAGACAAGCAAATAGACACATGCAATAAGCATTTTTCATATAACATTAACACTGAAACTGAAAATATGTGCAAAATACATTCATGTTGCAACACATAAACTCCAAAATGGGATAAAATAGCCAAGATCATGCCCTGTTCTTCGTTATTTACACAAAGATGCCTCAAGCCTTCAACAACCTTGAATGAATAACACAGTCTGCATTATATAGCAGGAAGGTGCTCAGCCTTAACCACCAGGCAAACTCAAAATTTGCCAGATACAGTACATTGAGAAAATGGCACTCATCGCATTGAATGTAGTAGGTAGGGGAGGAGACAGGAAGAGATCTCGAGCCTTGCGCCGCCACCCATGGATGTACATCTTCAATCGGGTACCAAATCTATCCACGCCATCGCCCATACCTCTACAACAACTGCCATTAATGGCGCACCAACCCGTGGCCTTGGGAAATACAGAATACTATGCATCGCTGACCCTTCCCACCAAAATACCACATCTTGATATTTCAAATCATGCAGGATCTAATTATCCCACATGCACCCCACGGCAACCTCCTCATTACTTTATATACTAGGTCGTGAACATATATGATGTCAGTGATTTTGCTCCCGACGACACTAGCATAAGCCTTCATCATCATCATCCTCCAGCATGATATCCTATTGCTCAAAATGTCACCCTGACATCAGCATCATCATCTGCATGAGCTCACCCTGATAATTCACATCACCCCGATGTGAAATATCACCCCGCAGAAAATATCACCCTACGAGAAAGTATCATGCTATCCGCATCACCTGATATAAAATATCACCCTGACATAAGAATATCATCCTGATAATCACCCTCATCGGCAAAACCTGATGCATCGGAGGAAGATCCTCCTACTTAACCAATACCAAATGTCTGGCCGATGAACATCCTGATGACGTCACCGTCATATCCTGCTGACGTCATCAGCATATCTGCCTATCGTGCACCTCCTCATATCCGGATGACGTCACCATCATATTGGCACCAGGGTGATATTCGTAAGATCACCTGATATTTTGGAATATCACCCCCCGCAAAAATTTAGGGTGCACTGTAGCTCTACTGCAGGATCGAGATGATATCCAAACATCACCTGATATTGAAACATGATGACCCTGATGAAATATCCGGTCGATAGAATATGATGATGCTGACCACCTCCTAAGAGAAAATGATGCTGACGAGCAAATATTGCCCCGATAAAAGAATGACATCAGTAGCACCAAGCGCTAAAGAAAACATGAAGTGATAGAATAACATCAGGATGATCTTAACCAAGATCACCCGATGTTCAAATATGATGACCCCGATGCAAAATGGGTCATACTTAGAACCTTGCATTAACATCATCAGGATGATCTTAACTAAGATCACCCGATTTTAAAATATCACCTCAGCGAAAGATCATATAGGCAGAAAATATGATGATCCCTACGAGAAACAAAAGGGTGATGACTGGAAATATGATGATGATGACCTCCTCCTCAATGAAAATATGATCCTACAGTTGAAAAATGTTGAGGAGGCCCAAAGACTTAGAACCTTTTTGGATTTTTTGGGAAGGTACCTGCATGTTTATATGCTTGAAAACTGACTGCTCATGTAGGTACCAACAGTGCCTCTCCTTCCCATCTTTCCAGAACATTTTTAATCTATTAATTTTGATAAGATATGAGAAATTTATGCTCATTTTACCGAGACTAGGTCTCATAATTACGACCCCCCTCTTGGAGTTACAAATTTTAGAATTTAATAAAACAAAATTCTGGGAGTTAGGTCCACCAACCTGGACCATAAAGACCAATTACAAGATTCCTTACACTATGACGGTTACACTAATAAGTGCCATTAATTCCATGATTCTTGGCAGCCGCACTTATGACAAAAATCAGCCCCCACTAAAATAGAATTTAATGCCTTTGCCTAGGAAAGATATTCTCCACTATTTGAGGCATTTATAAATTACTGGGACATTTTTCCACAAAAATTACATTTACCAATATGCCCAAGGAAAATTATATTTGTTGCAAATTAAAATATTATTTCCCAAGCCCATAAACCTTATTGAAAACAAACAAACAGAAATTAAAATATTTTTGGTGATGTAAGATTGCCATTGACCATGGATCCTACTGCATCAGCTTCATGGGACAGCCATGGATTTATGAAAAAGATATTTATGAATGTCTTTGTGCTTCTATGCTCAGTGATACTCAGAAAATCAATTTCTTTCTCATTCTTTGAGCTATGTATTGTAACCATGAAGGTTTTTTTAGCAAAAAGAAAGCATTGTAACTTATTTTCAGATATGTATGTTGTTTGTATGCATTTTATATTAATAAAACAAGCTGTTTTTACCTTCTCAAAGTTGTTTCATTGTGAAAGCTTCAAAATATACTACTAAATACACTAATGACTAAATGCAATCTTCAAAATGACTAAATATACTACTACTTGATGTCAATTAATAATTAAATTGACTAAATATACTACCAATTGACAGAAATTAGTGAACAGTGAATAAATATGACTAAATATATGACTAGTGTTAAATCAGTGAATAAAAATGACTAAATATACTACCAAATTGATCAAAATGATGATTAAAATTAATGACTAAATACACTACTAATGAACAGAAATCAGTGAATAAAAATGACTAAATAAGTGACCAGTTAACAACAATCAATGATTAAATTAACAACTAAATATATTAGTGAATAAAAATGACTAAATAAGTGCCCAGATTACAACAATCAATGACTAAATCAACGACTAAATATGCTACCAAATCTATCAATCAAAACAACCAATAAATGACTAAAAATGGTTTAGTCATCAATTTGGTTGCGTTATAAATGACTGGCAATAAACTACTAATGCTCACATGACCATGTTTGGTCATTTATAAGCAATTTTTAGTATTTTTTCAGTCATATATTGTTGTTTCTGTACTAGTGTAACCATTCGTACAATCCTTCATTTGTCTTGAAAGCAATCTTCCATTCATCTCCTTCTCTTATTCTAATCTGATGGTATCCACTCTTCAAATCTATCTTTGTAAAATATTTTGCTCCACTCAAATAATCCATAATATCATCCATCCTAGGCAATGGAAATCTATACTTCACTGTGATCTTGCTTATTTCTCTAGAGTCTATACACATTCTCCATTTTCCATCCTTCTTCAATGCTAGTACTGTAGGTATTGCACAAGGGCTTAAGCTTTCCCTAATCAAACCTTTCCTCAATAGTTCTTGTATCTATTTATTTAATTCTTCATTCTCTGCTGGTGTCATTCTGTGTGGTGTTTTGTTAGGAAAACTAGCTCCAAGTATAAGATCCATGTGATGACTAATACTTTTGATTGATGGCAATCCTTCAAGTACATTATCTTAAATTGATGTAGGAGCATCTAGAAGCATTCAAATCAGTTGGAATAGTTAATAGTGAAGTTGCAGAGTATCGAGAGAGCGACCTTGGAGATTACCGCATTTTACCACAGTTGCATATCAAAGATTATGGAGCTAGACTTAGCATCTAGACATAATCATCTACATCATATCCAAAATTCAGATCATTTGGGCTCGATTCTGGAAAGATATCACTATCAAAAGATTACATGTTTTTACTTGTTTTCACATAGTAGAGCCGACAGTGTTCAGTGGAGTCTAAATGGCTTGCAAAGCAATTCTGTGACTTGCAAAGCTAAAAGGAGCATTATTCAAGGAAGTTTAGGACCTAGCTGACCTTCATGGAGATCCACACAAAGTTCTATGCACCAACGGAGCAATACCTTATTTTAGATCCGACCTATCTGTGTCTACACATTTCATAACTAGTCGTTGCAATTAGGCTGACTTGATAATGATCTGAAGGCTTGCGAAGGATATAAATGAAGGATAATGCTTTGTTACAAGGAAGCAATGACAAAATTATTAAGTATATGAAGATATGAAGCAAAATCCTAAGTGTTTTGATCCGAAGAAGAAGCAGAATAGAAGCAGAGAGCAGAGCTAAGAGTAGGAGTTATAGAGAAGTGAATAGAGAAGTAGAAGAATGAATTCATGAAAGAGTGTCATTGTATGAATCTTTTGTAACCCTGGGTAGTAGCCTAGCATCTATAAAGCCAGAGTGGCATATGTAATGTGTTTTGAGATCATAATATAAAGAGGAATGAGCTTTGAAGGCTAGGTTTTTCCCTTTTAGGGTTTTCCCAAGATATATCTTGTGTCATGTGCTTATGAATATCTCTTTCTTTCAGTTGCTAGCTATATACTTCTGTTGCATTTTTGATTGTTCATGCTAATAGTTGTTTAAGGCTGTAAGGTTGGACAATCCCTCATCGTACCCTCCTACCTTGACTGCATCAAGTGGTATCAGAGTTTGTTGTAAATCTGCTAGGATGGTTGCGAATCTATTAGGAAGATAGAAAATGTTGAAGGAAGTGTGAAACCCTAGAAGTAACAAGTATCATTGTTGAAGAAGATCAAGGTAAGAAAGATTCAGGTAATCTTTTCAAATTAAGTTGTTTATCTAATTTGTTTCAATGGGGAAGATTGGGAAAAGGATGAAGAAAGAAAATGAAAACCTAATATGTGAAAAGGATATTCTAGAAGAAGAATTGTGTGAAATCAAAAGGTGTAATTCAGAATTAATGGAAAGGATAAAAGAACTAGGAGAAGACAAATATGATTCTCTTGAAGAAGAATTGGAAAATGTAAAAAGGAGGAATGAAGAATTAGAAGCAGAGCTAAAGATGTTTGAGGATGTTGAAAAGAGATTTGAAGAATTGGAAGAAGGATTCAAGTTGTTTAGACAGGTGGAAAAGAGAAACAGAGACCTGGAAGAAAATTTGGGAGAACTGAAGAAGGAAAATATTCTACAAAAGAGTGAAATATCAGGATTAAAGGAACAGGTTAATCAATTAGAGCAATCACTTGTAGCATGCAAAAAAGAGAATGAAAATCTGAGATCTGAGCCTAAACTTTATGATGTTTCTTGTGATACTAATGATTTGTGTGATGTTGCAGAAGCTTCTTTAGAAAATACAGTTGAATATGACAATGTAAATGGACCTGCAATTGTTGGTGATGGTATTGGTTTCAAAATTATGCAGAGAATGGGATATGAAGGACATGGATTGGGAAAGTATCAGCAAGGAATTACATAACCTATTAAACCAATAATAAGATCAAGGAGTGAAGGCCTTGGATATGATAGAGGCAAAGATGTTACAAGTTCAAACAAATCAAATCAGGGAAGAAGAGGTATGTATTGTTCTCATTGTAATAGACATGGACATGAAAAGAAATTATGTTGGGATCTACATCCTTGTAAGTTCTGTGGATTAAGTAATCATTCTAAGAAGATGTGTTGGAATAAAATGAGAAGAAGAAAGCCTATGATAGATTGTATGTAGATGAATTATGGATGGATTGATGGAGCAAAATGGAAACATGTTACTTGTATGTTCAGAAGGTTGTATAGATGGAAGTATTCATATGTCAGAGAGAGAAGAGAATATGGATTAGGCTACAGATAAAGAAGACCTTATGAAGAGAAAAACAAGGATAGTAATTCAAACCATAGAGGGAGAGATGACAGGAGTCATAATTCTTATCATAGTGCAGGCTACCAGAAGAATGAGAGAGGATTTGCTAGAAGAGGAACCTGTTTTCAAGTTTAGAGAATAAAAGAATCAAACACTAAAAGTCATGAAGAACCTATTATCAGAGAAGATAATGAAGGAGAGACTAATGATGAGGAAACAATAAATGATGTAGAGATAGTTTATGTAGAGGAGGAAGAAGAATCTATTAAACCATTGAGTTTAATAGAGAAACCTGAAGAGGGTGAAGCATTGGTCTTAATGAGAGTTGTGTTACAGAACTAAGAAAGCAGTGTAAGAGAAAGTTTGTGTGAAATCATTTGAGAAACAAAGTTGTGTGAACAAGTGTGAAGCATAACAGAAAAGAGAAGTTCATGTGGCAGAGAAAGAGGGAATGGCAATATATTCTACCAGAAGAGAAAGTTTGTATACCAGAGTTGGTGCAGGAGCTCCTAGTTTAGTCATTTTTTGGCTATGTCATGTTTTGTTGTCTTGTTCTTTTATTTCCTCTAAGGCTTTGAAAGCCATTTTCATGTGGATTGTAATAAGGACTTAGGCATTTGGTTTACTGGTCCATTATAGTGTTAAATAAGGTCTATTTTCAATGTATTTTTCCTTTTGAAACATAGGGTTTCTTGGGCAAATGTAACCTCCAACGTTTCACTGCCTTTGGAGGGCAGTTGTACGGTTGGAGGAGAAGGTGAAACATTGTTCAAGCCTTCTATAGGCAAAAATTGACATCACATGCCAAGTTAATGAAGTGGAGAAGCTTTTTGGAGTGCAAAAACTATCTTTTTACTACATTTTCTAGAAACAGTAGTAATGTACGACCCTGTACGGACAACCAATAGTCTGCAAGTTTAGAAATGTGTTAGTTCTTCAAATCACCTTTCATTTGAGTGTAGTTAGGCTTCTTGAAACCTCTGGAGGTGTGAGTTTTAAATCGATTTGTGTAGATAGGTCTGAAAAAACCCTCAAAACTAGGGTTTTGGGCAAAATGCATAGTTTCTCCCCTGTCCTCTGAAAGGCATCATCTATCTTCAGTAGGATAGAGGGAGAGAGAGTCTTTTTCATGTTTTTGTTGCTTATTTGGTTGGCACTCCTCACTCCAAGCCTCTTGGCATGAATCTAACTAGTCTATACAGTGACTAGTTAGTTTGTCAATGGTGGACAACAATATGTATTCAAAGGATAGTCAAGTGTTTGATCTAATGCATGGTGTTTTCAGTGTTTGTAGGTGAAACCAAACTAGTATAGATGTTTATCTAATCTTGAACAGGTGTATGTGATTTATTTCCTTCACATAGCCTCAAATTAGGCCTATTTTCTAGGAAAAAGATAGTCTACTGTCCTTGCTTGCCTGTAGCAGAGTACGAACCTGCATGTTGGAAGATGATTACATGTCCACAATGGGTGTTTGAATATGCATTAAGACTTGATGGTCTTTTGGGGTTTTGAATAGTTATTGTTGATTTAGTCGGTTCATAGGGCTACAAGGAATGAGCCTTTTTGAGACACTGTTTTAGGATAGTCATATCACAGTTTGCTGTTCTCTGTCAGTGAAGGTACAGAACTTAGTTTTGTGGGTCAGTGACCTTGATTTAGTCATGATCTTGACAAGCTTATGTTGGTAGTAGTGTAAAGATCCTGTTGGTAGAGTAAATTGGTAGTTAGTTGTGTGTTCTTGAAGGTGTATTGTGCATGTAGGTTGGGTTGAGCAGTGACTCCCCAAAGAGAGTTGAATAGCCAGTGTGGGTGGACACTAGGGTGTGGTCCTAGGCTAGGTCTATCTCTTGAGTAGCCTTGTGTAGGCTTGCATCACATTACCTTTATAAACCTCTTGAAGGAAGCATTGAAATCTAGGTTCATTGTGTGAGATTTAGCAACTACTACCATTACCTCTGCATCATATTGGTATCAGAGCCAATATCTGATTGGAAGCAGTGTATGTCAAATGAGGAGATTGAAATAGAGGCCAGTACAATGCCTCCCAAGACAATGAGTCAAGATGCCATCAAGAATTTGGTGGAAGAGATGGTTGAAGCAAGATTGCAAGAAGAAAGAAAGTCTAAGGGCAAGACCAAAGAAGAGGGAAGTTCTTCTGACACAAATGAAGAAGTAGAGATAGAAGAGAGTCCTCAAGGGCAGGACATGTCTGCAGATCAGAAAGCTTTCTTGAATGCACTTAAGGGTGCTCATGGAGATAGTGGTGATCCCAAGATGGATGTGCCTACCTTTCATTGCAAGTTGGATGGGGATTCTCTCACCAATTGGATAGAAGCCATGTGCAACTTCTTTGATTACAAGGAGTTCAATGATAGAAAAAAGGTTAAGTTTGCTAAGACAAGGCTAAGAGGTTCTGTACTTGTGTGGTGGAACTACATGCAAAGTGAGAGGGAGAAGATTGGGAAGAGTCCCATCACTAAATGGAGTAGAATGGTGGCTATGCTCAGAAGCAAGTTCATGCCACCTGACTTTGAGATTCAAATCATTAGGAGATTCTAGAATTTGAGACCAAAAGACATGGATGTGGCTACCTACACAGAAGAATTTCATAGACTAAGTATGAGAGCTAACCATAATGAAGATGAAAAGGGGATGGTAGCTAGATACCTAAATGGTCTAAAATACAATCTGCAAGATGAGATCAATTTAGTGATCCCAAAAATAGTAGATGAATGCTTCTTATTGGCCTCTAGAGCAGAGGAAAAAGTTGAGAAGGAAGGGTGAACAAAGTGCCAGAGGAAGAGGTGGCAGAAACCAAAGAGGAAGAGGCAGTTTTGGCCGTGGATAGTCCCACAAAATTGAAAATAACAGTCAGCAAGAAACATAATCAGAAATAGAGCATAGAGGAGGTTTCAGAGGTTGGAGAAGGCCTAATGGCAGGGGCAGAAATGGTGGAGGAGGTAGAGGACCAGGAGTCTTCACTGGAAGGTGTTATGGCTGCAACCAAGTTGGCCATATAATGAACAAATGCCTAGAGAAAGCCAGCAGCTCTCATGACAGTGGAAAGAGAAATCATTTGGTAAAGGATGATGATTGTGAGAGTGTAAATTCACCAATGGGAAGTGTTGCACCTATCCTAGAAGGAGAGAGTATGATGATTAAGAGGTCTATGTTGAAAGTGCCAGTGAAACAAGAGCCCCCTCAAAGAAAGAATCTTTTTAGAACCCAAGGCCTAGCCTATGGGAAACTTTGCAAGATCATAGTAGATTCAGGATCTACAGAGAATGTGGTATCCACTGAGATGGTTAAGAAGTGCAGGTTGAAGAGGCTGCCTCATATCAGTCCTCACAAGATTTCTTGGTTGAACAAGAATCAAAGTTTCATGGTGGAAGAGCAAACTTGGGTTGAATTTGAAATCGGTGACTACAAAGACAAAGTACTTTGTGAAATCATCCCCATGGATGCATGTCATCTACTTCTTGGCTGCCCATGGCAATATGATACCAAAGCATAGCATGATGGTGAGAAGAACACTTATGTCATCACCAAGAATGGAAGACCATACAAGATGGATCCTATGCTAGAGCAGACTGGAAGGAAGAACAATGACAGTAGTGTCATGTTGGTGAATGGAAAAGAGTTTTTGAACCTCTTGAAGGAGAAGGATACCCAAGGGTATGCCTTGGTCATGAAGCCCAAGAGTGGATCAGATCAGCAAGATCAAAAACAGAAGGAGATTCCATTTGAAGTGCAGCAACTTCTAGATAAGTATCAAGATCTTGTGGTAGAGGAAGTCCCCAACTCCTTACCACCCATGAGGGACATAAGTCATCAAATTGACTTAATACTTGGTGCTACATTGCCTAACAAGGCTGCCTATAAGCTGACACCACAGCAAAATGAAGAGGTGGCAAGGCAAATTCAAGATCTCTTGGAGAAAGGGATGATTAGGAAGAGTTTAAGTCCTTGTGCAGTTTCAAGTGTACTTTCTCCTAAGAAGGATGGAAAGTGGAGGCTATGTATGGATTCAAGAGCCATAAACAAGATCACCATAAGGTACAGGTTCCCAATGCCAAGGATTGAAGATCTTTTGGATTATCTTGGAGGCTCATGCTATTACTCAAAGATAGATTTAAAATCAGGTTATCATCAAATCCGGATCAAACAGGGAGATGAATGGAAGACTGCTTTCAAGACTAATGAGGGTCTTTATGAGTGGCTTTTTATGCCATTTGGCCTTAGTAATGCTCCAAGTACATTTATGCGCTTGATGAATGAGGTATTAGTTAAATTCATTGGTAAATTTGTTATTGTTTATCTTGATGACATACTAATCTTCAGCAGGACAAGAGAAGAGCATGTCAAGCATGTTGGTCAAGTGTTGGAGAAGCTACATGAGCACAAGTTGATGATCAACTTAGACAAATGTGAGTTCATGAAAATTGAACTTGTATACCTTGGATTTGTCATTTCTAATGGTTGTTTGAAGATGGATCCCTCTAAGGTTGAGGCTATTCTCAGTTGGCCTACTCCAAAAATAGTGGGAGATGTGAGAAGTTTCCATGGATTGGCAACTTTCTATAAGAAGTTTATCAGAGGTTTCAGTCACATTAGTGATCCCATCCTCAACACCATCAAGGGTGGAGTCAAATGTAGATTCCAATGGACAAAGAAAGCTGATGATAGTTTTGAGTTGTTGAAGACAAAGGTGGTTGAGTTGCCTACTTTAGTACTTCCTGATTTTGATAAGGTGTTTGTTATTGAGTGTGATGCAAGTCAGCAAGCTATTTGTGTTGTTCTCAGCCAAGAAGGACATCTGGTGGCATTCTTCTCAAAAAAGTTGAATGAAGCCAAGCAAAGGTATTCTACCTATGACTTAGAACTCTATGAAATGGTGCAAGCTCTTAAGAAATGGAGACATTATTTGCTGCCCAAAGAATTTATTGTGTTTACTGATAATCATGATTTAAGCTTTCTAAACAGTCAAGAAAAATTGAACCATAGACATGTTAAATGGATGGAACAACTACAAGTCTATACCTTCACAATTAAGCACAAAAAAGGTGTTTCTAACAAGGTGGCTGATGCATTAAGTAGGAGGCTACTTATTATTCATGAAATTTAGTTAGAAAGCATGGGAATTGACTGTTTAAAGGAGTTGTATAAAGAAGATTCAGATTTCAAAGAGGCTTATGATGTTTGTGTGAACTTGGCTAACACATTCCATGGAGAGTATGCAGATTTTGTTTTGTAGGAAGGCCTCTTGTTTAAGGGCAATTTGTTGTGTATCCCTAAGTGCTCCATGAGGGACAACATCATCAAGGAGAAGCATAATGGTTCTTTAGGAGGACATTTTGGCTTAGACAAGACACTAGAACAAGTCACAAGGTTCTATTTTTGGCCAAAGGTGCAATCCGATGTGAGGAAGTATGTTGCTAGTTGTGCAATTTGTCAAAGGGCCAAAGGTGTGTCTTCAAATGCAGGTCTATACCAGCCCCTTCCTATTCCCAATAGACCTTGGGAAAGTATCAGCATGGATTTTGTACTTGGGTTACCCAGGACAGCCAGAGGGGTGGATAGTGTGTTTGTTATTGTTGATAGGTTCAGCAAGATGGCTTATTTTGTGCCATGTAAATGCACAAATGATGCATCTCATGTTGTAGGTCTATTTTTTAGAGAGGTAGTAAGAATCCATGGTTTGCCATTGTCCATTGTAACCAACAAAGATTCTAAGTTTGTAGGTCACTTCTGGAGGACCTTGTGGAAGAAGTTGGGCACACAGTTGTCCTTTTCTTCAGCCTACCATCCACAAACTGATAGTTAGACTGAGATGGTTAATAGATCACTTGGAAACCTTCTAAGATGCCTTACAAAACAGCATGGTTTGGCATGGGACTTGGTTATCAGTCAGGCTAAATATGCCTACAATGAATCAAGGAATAGGAGCACTGGTAAAAGTCCTTTTGAGGTAGTTTATGGTTTTCATCCAAAAGGGCCACTTGAACTGAAGGATCTCCAAAGATGGGATAGAAGGAGTGGACTTGGTGAAGATTTTGCTACCTCCATGAAAACAATCCATGATCAAGTCAAGTTGCAATTAGAAAAAATAGTCACAAAGTACAAGGAAAGGGTAGATTTGAAGAAAAGAGAAGTGCAATTCAAAGTTGGAGACTTAGTTATGGCATATCTGAGGAAAGAAAGGTTGCCAAAGGGTCAACCAACTAAACTCCTGATGAAGAAGATTGGGCCATGCAAAATAGTGCACAAGTTCGGTCCCAATGCATATGAGATTGAGTTACCATCTGGCCTTGGTATCTCTCCAATTTTCAATGTTTGTGATCTTTTTCCTTTTAGACCTCCATTGCATGGTGAAAGTGGATCAGATCTGGTGGATGAAGATGTTGATTGGATCAAGGACTTGCCTCCAAGCAAACCTTTGCAGTTGGAATGTATTCTGGATTCCAAAGTTGTCAAGAAGACTAGGAGAGGTGTCTACAAAGACTACTTGGTGAAATGGAAAGATCTTCCTAACTCAAAGGCCACTTGGATGACTAAAGAAGATATCTTGAAGCATGGAATGACCCTTCAACAATTGGCAACTCAAGGGACTTGATTTCTTCCTACAGGGGGAGTATGGTGCAGGAAGTCCCAATTTAGTCATTTTTTAGCTATTTCATGTTCTGTTGTCTTGTTCTTTTATTTCCTCTAAGGCTTTGAAAGCCATTTTCATGTGGATTGTAATAAGGACTTAGGCATTTGGTTGACTTGTCCATTATAGTGTTAAATAAGGTCTATTTTCAATGTATTTTTCCTTTTGAAACATAGGGTTTCTTGGGCAAATGTAACCTCCAACATTTCACTGCCTTTGGAGGGCAGTTGTACAGTTGGAGGAGAAGGTGAAACATTGTTCAAGCCTTCTATAGGAAAAAATTGATATCACATGCCAAGTTAATGAAGTGGAGAAGCTTTTTGGAGTGCAAAAACTGTCTTTTTACTGCGTTTTCTGGAACAGTCATACTGTACGGCCCTATACGGACAGCCAGTAATATGCAAGTTTAGAAATGTGTTAGTTCTTCAAATAACCTTTCATTTGAGTGTATTTAGGCTTCTTGAAACCTCTATAGGTGTGAGTTTTAAATCGATTTGTGTAGATAGGTCTGAAAAACCCTCAAAACTAGGGTTTTGGGCAAAATGCATAGTTTCTCCCCTGTCCTCTGAAAGGCATCATCTATCTTCAGTAGGATGGAGGGAGAGAGAGTCTTTTTCATGTTTTTGTTTCTTATTTGGTTGGCACTCCTCACTCCAAGCCTCTTGGCATGAATCTAACTAGTCTATACAGTGACTAGTTAGTTTGTCAATAGTGGACAACAATATGTATTCAAAGGACAGTCAAGTGTTTGATCTAATGCATGGTGTTTTCAGTGTTTGTAGGTGAAACCAAACCAGTGCAGATGTTTGTCTGATCTTGAACAAGTGTATGTGATCTATTTCCTTCACATAGCCTCAAATTAGGCCTATTTTCTAGGAAAAAGACAGTCTGCTGTCCTTGCTCGCCTGTAGCAGAGTACGGACCTGCATGTTGGAAGATGATTACATGTCTACAATGGGTGTTTGAATATGCATTAAGCCTTGATGGTCTTTTGGGGTTTTGAATAGTTATTGTTGATTTAGTCAGTTCATAGGGCTACAAGGAATGAGCCTTTGAGACACTGTTTTAGGACAGTCATATCACAGTTTGCTATTCTCCGTCAATGCAGGTAGAGAACTTAGTTTTGTGGGTCAGTGACCTTGAGTTAGTCATGATCTTGACAAGCTTATGTTGGTAGTAGTGTAAAGATCCTGTTGGTAGAGTAAATTGGTAGTTAGTTGTGTGTTCTTGAAGGTGTATTGTGCATGTAGGTTGGGTTGAGCAGTGACTCCCCAAAGAGAGTTGAATAGCCAGTGTGGGTGGACACTAGGGTGTGGTCCTAGGCTAGGTCTATCTCTTGAGTAGCCTTGTGTAGGCTTGCATCACATTACCTTTATAAACCTCTTGAAGGAAGCATTAAAATCTAGGTTCATTGTGTGAGATTCATCAACTACTACCATTACCTCTGCATCAGAAGTGAAGTAAATATGGATAAGGAAATAGAGAACAGTATAGGAGTAGTGTTTACAGAGAAGAAACTGTGAGATCCTGATGAATGTAGAGGAAATTGTATCTGGAATCAGAGATTAGAAAGAGTTGCAGAGAATTTAGGAATGTAGTGACTGATATTGACTGAAGGTAGGAAGTAACTAATTATTCTGGAGGATGCATGTATGCATTGATTGACTCTTAATTGATTGAATTAGACATTGATCTTGAGGCAACCTACAAGTGTTTGACAACAGACCGCCAAACTCTGAGGCAATTACAACATTGTAGCCAGACCACCGAACCTATACCATTGCAAATTGGAGAACTTGAGGCAGTTTGCAGAGAAGACTTGCTCAGACCACTGATCATTGAGGCAGTGTAAGGCTTGTAAGTATAACACTAAACTTAGAAGAACTTGAGGCAGTTTTACAGGGTGGACTTGAATAGACCGCCGACCTTGAGGCAGTTGCAAGTACCTGAAAATAGACTGTCGAATCTATCCTAAGGAACCACATTAAATTTGACACAATATAAACCAAAGTGAAGAGGCTCAATTTTCAATTAACCCTAAGAGTCTGATGCAGGAGCATCCAGAAGCATTCAAATTAGTAGGAACAGTTAACAATGAAGTTACAGAGTATTGAGAGAGCGACCTTGGAGATTATCACATTTGCATATCAGAGGATGTGGAGCTAGACTTAGCATCTAGACATAATCATCTACATCATATCCAAAATTTAGATCATTTGGGCTTGATTTTGGAGAGATATCGTTATCAAAAAATTACCTATTTTCACTTGTTTTCACAGAGTAGAGCCGACAGTGTTCAATGGAGTCTAATTGGCTTGCAGAGCAATTCTGTGACATGTGGAGCTAAAAGGAACATTATTCAAGGATGTTTAGGACATGTCCGACCTTCATGGAGATCCACACAAAGTTATATGCACCAGCAGAGCAATACCTTATGTTTAGGTCTGACCTATCTGTGTCTACACATTTCATAACTAGTCATTGCAATTAGGCTGACTTGATAATGATTTGAAGTCTTGCAAAGGATATAAATGAAGGATAATGATTTGTTACAAGGTAAAAGTGTTGAAATGATTAAGTATACAAATATATGAATAAAAATCCTAAATGTTTTGATCTGAAGAAGAAGCAGAACATAAGCAGAAGGAGTATCCAAGAAAAATCCCTTCATCATACTTAGCATCAAACATGTCTAGTTCTTCTTCTCTTCTGATATAGCATTTTCTTCCAAAGATTTTTAAATATTTCACTGTAGGAACTCTTCCATACCACAATTCATAGGAAGTCTTTGTATCATTACCTTTGACTTGAACTCTATTTTGAATGTAGACAGTAGTATGTATAGCTTCTCTTTACAGTACACTTCCAGTAGGTCAGCTTCCTCAAACATTGTCTTAGCAACTTCTTGAATAGTTCTGCTCTTTGTTTCCATCACTTTATTCTCTCTATACAACTGTCTTTTTATCCCATGAGTCTTATAGAACATATTGAATTCATTAGACATAAATTCTTCTCCTTTGTCAAACTTCAAACACTTGATTTTCATATTTAACTCATCTTCAACCATTATCTTGAAAACTTTAAATGCATCTAGAGATTCTGATCTTTTTTTAAGAAATGTAACCTAGGTCATTCTAGAATAATCATCAATAAAAAACATAAAATACCTATCATCATGGAGACTTCTGACTTTTGTGGGACCACAAAGGTTTGTACAAACCAATTCTAACAGTTCAGTTGAAGATTTTTCTTCATCCTATAAAGTTCCTCTTGCTTGTTTTTCAACTTGAGACTTCTTGCAAATGATGTTATTAGAAAATATAATCTCTAGAAAATATTTCACAACTTGAGTTGAGTTTATCCTCACTAGATCATCAAGATTGATATGACATAACTTCCTATGCCAAAGACAACTATCATTGTTCTAAGCCATGGGGAAAATAAAATTACCTTCTATGAGATGATACAGATTTTCTTCTATCATTTTTCCACTAGCTATTACAGCTCCTAATTTATCTCTGATTTCAAAAACATTATTCTGAAATACAAGACTATCCTTTTCTGTACAAATGTCCAATACTCAAGATATTTTGCTTTAAGCTTTCAACATAAAGAACATCATTAGTATGTTGTTTTCCATCAAGACTGATTGACCCTTTTCCACATATCTTACCAGTACAGTCATCTCCAAATCTAACTACTCCTTCATCATACTTCTCAAAATCAATGAACTTGCTTTTGTCACCAGTTATGTGGTTTGAGCAACTACTATCAACAATCCAATAGTTCTTTTCTTGAAACATGTCTTCACTATCAGTACTTCCTATTGGATAAAGGCATTCTACATCATCGCAATTAGTGAAAGAGCAATCATCATCTTCATCGATTTAGACATCATAATATGTTCTCTTAGACACTCTACTTTTATCTTCTTCAACATTATTTCTCAATTTTCTTTTGGGACATCTAGATACATAGTGACCTATTTCACCACATATGAAACAATTGAGAGATAGTTCATCCTTGTGTGTCATCCTAGATCTTCCTCAAGCTGTTAGGCTTACTTTCGAGGAACCCTTGCTCTGATACCATTGTTGGAATGCACAAGACAACTAAGAGGGGGGGTGAATCAGTTGTCTCAAAACTTTAACCATTTATCAACACATCAAATGTTCAATCACTATTATTAAGATTTAACCATGAAAGCATGAAATAAGGATCTCAACACAATAACACATGAGACACTAGATTTTTTACGTGGAAAACCCTATAAGGGAAAAACCATGGTGGGTGTTAGCCCATAGAAATAAATATGTTATATCAATACCAAAAAATAGGCACTCATTGCCTTAGGGCGCACTACCAAAGATGCTCACTCCAATATTGGGGCTCACTACCAAGATTGGCTCACTATCAAGGGGTGGCTCACTTCCAAGGGTTGGTGAACTAATTTGATAGCATCTACTCCATGCCTGAGTTCAATTCCATTGAAGCATAGTATAACTCCTCTGCTCTGCTCTTCTTACACCTTTTCTCTTATCTTCACATTTTTGCACAAGGATGTCTTTTTTACAACTACATTACATGTTTTTATACAATTCATCAACCTTGGAATGTACATCAAGGTCGGCATTACATTCATCAACCATTGGAACAATCTCCAAGGTTGGCATTACAAACATACATAGAAATAGATCTAGACCTAAATAAAATTAGCTAAGGAAAAGATGTATGTGGATCACGTTGTGCCTTAGCTAGGACTCAAATGTAATCTTCCATGCCATGACATGCTTCCACAATCCTCGATGTATCTCTGCAAGTAGTGAAAACAACCAAGTCGGCCAAGACTGGTGTTAACACTAAGTCTTCTAAGAACAATCTTCATCCACGATCCAAATTTCTCTTTGCAAACTAATCCAAAGGTAGGAACACAATCAGGAGACATCCACAAGCACATTGTAATCACCAAGAACATCTGCACAACCTCTAATCACTTTGTCAAAAAGATTCTTCAATCTGGAGCACTTGAACATAACTATTATCCAATATCATAAAGAAATGATCACTTGTAGATCACCAAATCATGAACCATTGGAGTTGAAGGAACTTATCATCATTATAAACTTGATTCCAGAACCGTAGACTATGAAACTTCAATGCAAAGAAATGCAGACCAGAATACATGATCCCTGTCACCAGTGAACACTTAGAAAAAGAAGCTTTTACTCTGGTGAACATAACCCACTCAATTCTTGATACCAAAGGCTCAGACTTGGAACATAGCATCTTTAGACATGCCTCTAAACAAATTCCAATCTGTAGACAAAGATATTCATTCTACAAGAAATACAGAGCAATCTACTGGATTGTTCTTCTATACACTGTTTCCACCGGAAGAGCAAATTTTCTCAAAAGAACTTGGAAACTCAATATCAAGATCACTTACTCATTATCTCCAACACTTATATAATCCAATACAAAGCATCTAACTCATTACAAGAAATCATCAAAACAAGAGCACAGTTGACACCAATGACAACACTGGTTAGGAACATACTTGAAACAGTTTTACAGTCCCTTCAACAATTTCAACTCATAGTAAGCAGGTATAAACTGATTCTTCAACTTTGTCACCATTCTATCCCATTTTATGATCTTTTCTTTTCCTTTTCCATTTCTATCCAACTAAATTTATTTCCATCAAATAGCAGCATGTCCCTTCAACTTAGTCTTTGCAAATCTCACCTCCTATGGATCTTCAATTTCTTCATATTCAAAGTATTCCTCTAGGTCATTTATACAGTCTATCAATTCCTCCGGATTCAAATTGCCAGTGTAATTTGATACTTCCACTCTAGGTCTTTTTCCAATCTTTGAAATAACTCTCAACATTTTCACTTGATCTCATTCTTCTTCTTCTAGGGTTTATTCATTTTGATCAGCGGATTGAAATTCTTCCTCATCGTCACTTTCAACATTATGTCAAGGTGTTAGTCCCCTTCTTCGATCTTATTCAATAGCATCCAATCAAAATCACATTATTTTCATCATTTCTATCATCTCATCCATTCTTCCAGCCATAGTACCAACAATAGGTACTCTCCTCAATGACATCTCTTCCTAGGATCAAGTGTAACTGCCTCAAATTTAGCGATCGGGCTACAAGGTGACAACTGCCTGACAATCAGCGATCGGTTGACAACACAGGTAGTCTACCTTGGGTTCAATGATCTGTTCACAGCAAGATCTTATATAATGCCTTCACAAACTTTTCTCAACTTTGCTCCTAAAGGATTCAAACTTCGCTCTGATACCACTTAATTCAATCACGGTCAGGAGGGTCCACAGAGTGAACTATCCAGGTCGTGCAACAAGAGTAAACATAATCGAAGCAACTCAAATATGGAATACAAAGAAAGATTCAAATGCTCAATATATCATAGATTCAAAAGACTTATCTGTCAGCAACAAGTGGGCTACAAAATAAGGGCTCACTGGCTTGATTATCCAGTTACAACAAATATGTAAGATATATCTTTGAAGTGCCTTACAAAAGAAATTCTAACTATCCAATCTAATTTATGAATTCACTACTTTTCTAAGCATCTATTACATGATTATATATCATCTATGGATCACAAGAATCCTCTGCATCGACCAAGAAAGATTATAAGCTCCAATGAAAGAGATGTAACATGTAGCAGCAAATAGGTCAGCCTTAAAACATATGGGAATCCTCTGCAAGTGAATGAATCAATGTTTGGACCTCAAGGAAGGTCTATATGATCATAATGTGTCATGTGATAAGTTTCAATTTATTCTGCAAGTCACGGAAGTGCTCCACAAACCTTCACCTTTAGTTGGTTGTCTGCATGCTCTGTCCTGAGAACATAGTTGATCTTCTAAGAGTGATAGCTTTCTAGAATCTGATCCAAAAGATTTGAATTTTGGATATGATGTGCATGATGATGTCTAGATGCTAAGTCATGCTCCGTAAGTTCTAAAATGCAAATGCGGCAAAATGTGGTATGAAATACTAAAATTGCTTCTAACTGTCTGAACTGGAATGAATTGGAAAATTAAAGAAAATGTAAATGTTTTTGGTTGATACAAGATTGTTCTTGAACCAAGGATGATCTGACATCAGATCCAGATATTTGGGGTTCTACTTGAGGATATTGGAACAACTAGTAGTTACTCAAGGTAGATCTAAACATTTCATCAAGAAGTGAATGAAATGGAAGGGGAAATGCATGGAAAAGAAGTAGACTATTTGAGGAAGAGACTTGGGAGTTAGGGTAAATTAAAATTGTTTTTGAGTAGAATAAAGATAGGGAAAAACAAGGTTCATGCTAAAAATTATTCTATAGTTTATCCATCCAGTCTAGGAACAATCCTTTTTGGCCATTTTTCTAAGTTGTGTAATAAGTTAAGTTGTTTTTCAAGATGCTTGTAAGTTTTTTATGTGCAAATTTTTAATTTAGTACAAATAACATTATTTTCCTTTTCCGCCTGGCATAAGAAATTCTTGGTGAAGTCTTCAACCTATTAGGTTTAGGAGGTTATCTAGTTGACTCTCCCTACCTAGACTACATCAACAAAGAAAACAAAATTTCCCTAAACTTAATTTAGGCTATAATCAAATAAGGTGTTGTAATGGAAAATAAGGTTTCCTTAAGTGTAACTGAGTTTAATCCTATGAAATGTATACAATTGAGCATAAATAAGCTTAGGTTAATAAATAATAGTTGGGTAATGGAACTTTGACAAATTTACTTGCTATTTTATAAAAGTAAATGAGGATGATAGAAGTACTTAGCTTTATGACCAAAGAGTGCCAAAAATGAATATTTTTGGTATTAGATAGGGGATACTCTTGATGAATGCTATCTCTTTGTTAAATGAATGCCTTAGATTATGTTAGAGTTATGCTTTATTAGAGGACAAGCTCATAGTTCTAAGATAAGTTTGTGGTTGTGAACTAGTCCTTTGAGTTTGGATTTATCTTTGTGCACATAAAAAGTTTTGCTCTTGTTTAGTGGAAAATTGGATTAGGGAATTAATTATCAATTTTTCCTTCTCTTATGTCCAATTAACCATTAAAACCCTAATTATGCAAATACGACAACAAATTGACGAATAACAGAAAAATCTCTTGCAGTCGGGAGTAAAATACTGAATTACATCATACCTATTTTCGGGGTTCCAAAGTGGAACAATCGGGGACACTGGAGTGGGCACCCAAGTCCAAGGTACCTGCCTTTTCAGGGAATCTAGACCTCCTTCGGACACTGATCAGCCCTGTAACTTTTGTTTTCCAGAATCTATCTGCGAAGGACACTGGAGCGAGTACCCTAGTCCTAGAAGTGCTCCTTTGTCCATCTTTCCTTCAGATCCTGAATCCCTGATGTCTTCCCAGCCTTCCTACAAGTCCATTTTTCCTAGATGTGACCCCTGTAACCTACAATCATAAGACTTGGTTTGGGGGTTGTGGTGTTTAGAGGTTTGCCTCAATCAAACCCTGGAGGACAATTAAGTCTCTTAACACCGTTTTCAGATAAAGAGGGCATGCCCTTGTGAGGCAGAGGCCAAAAACCAAAGGAATCAATGATAAAAACACAATGATATGTCACCTTGTAGTGAAGCTTTCATGGAGGAAGATGCTCTTCATGCCATGAAGGAATTGATGCTCAAATCTACAAATATCAACACACAAAACATACAAGTCTGTGCTTGCAACACAATAGAAACCTTGAATCACCTTGAGAACACTTGAACATCACACTTGCTATCTAATTGCCATCCAGTTTACAAATGAATGCCTAAGCTTGCTTATATATGCACCTATAAGAATTCCCACCAAGTTATTAAAAATCAAACTTTACCGTGTCGGCAAAATAACCTCCTAATGGTCATAAACCAATAGCTGAAAATTGGGGCTGCCCCAAAATAGGGCAGGACTAGGGCATGGGTGTCCAAGTCCTCCCCCTATTTTAGGTAGGGTACAGCTCAAGGGGTCCACCTAAGTCCTATTTTCCATGGGACTTAGGTCTCATTCCATCTGGATGCCAAAATATGAACTAAAATGTCCTAAATGCACTCTAAAGACCCAGGAGCTAAACCTTATGAGGGAAAAGCCCCCAAGGGGACATTTTCTGACGTTACAACTCTTTTGGTTCCCTAATGATTACTTAGTTACTCCATTCCTTTTAGAAATCTAGGGACTACTAGTATTTACAAATACCTTAAAGGGTTGTTGGTTTGTTCCAAGGAGATAAGTTCTCTTATATCAACCCCCAAAAAGTGTAAAAAATCAAAGATAATATGCAAGGGCCCTAAAATGCAGATTCATTAATGTTTTAAAGTATAAAATATAGATGTATTCCTATTAATTAATTTTTTAGGATGAAAGTTCAAATTTGTGTCACTTTTTAGGCTAGATTTTTAGCATGCTAGAATTTATGTAGTTCCAACTAAAAGTTAGTTTAGCTAAAATATTTTACTATTGGATTCATTGCAACTAAAATATATTTGCGCCACAAATTTTCTAGTTGGAAGTGTCCATTAGATATGTATATTCAACATCACTTTGGTGCCAATTTATTAAAAAATTTAATTTATTTGAAAAACTTAATGTTTTTGCAACTTCCACTCGCATAAATAACATTTTTAAAAAATACAAAAATACCCTTTTGTAGATCTAAAAGTGTAGTTTTTAATAATATAATTTTTTAAAATATTTTATTATTGCTTATATTTTCTTTTTTATTTTCACTAAAAGTAGGTCATCAAGTACCCAAATATAAGGTTGATTATTTTCTCAAGAAAAAAATACTAAAGTTTATTAAACAAAATGAAAAAATATGATGCACTAGAGGAGAGATTCTATGTTGAGACAATATAATGGGGTCTATGTAAAGTAAATGACCTTGCAAGTATGTGACCTTGAAATCTCCATGAGATCCTAAAAAAATAGAGGAAAGATAATCAATGAATAATTTTTTTCTTTCAAGTTAAAACAAGTACAAACTAGGAGCTTTCTAACTATCTAAGAAATAGGGATAACAAGAAATGAGTAAAGTTGAGAAATTTTACTTGTTCAAAAAGTGAGAATGGTGTGTCTGGCATGGTAGCCATGGGATGATAAGGTTCATGAAGTGAAAATCATATCATGTGATAGTGTTCCATCTAGTTATGGTGGTGAGTTTTGTTAGCACCTATAACTACCTAAAAACTCAACATAAGAATGTTATTGAAAATATATGCCCCCTATTCAATTTGTTATATCCATAGGATGAAATGATTTAAAGTAGAAGAAAAAACTATACATGAAAGAATATAATCTGGAGATAAGCATGTGAGCATGTGTAATAATTTAAAATAATAGTAGTAATGTATACATCATCTGAGAAACATGTAAACATATAGATTGATAAATCATGGTAAACACATATGGGCTAGAGATAACCTCAAGGAAGATAAATTACCCCAAGAATGGATAATATAAAATGGTGGTATGGCCCTGGATAGCCAAAAATATCCATGTAAGTACATAGGTCACTTGAGTAGCATATGCTCCCATTGTGTTATCCATGAGAATGAGTATACAATGGTGAAGGTAATAATAAGTCTCAAGTGGTAACATGGAATTAGGTAGGAACAAGGTAATGTGTAAGGGAAGTTGTGATTCCCATGAACATATGGTGAAAGTATGGCTATGAAAACCTAGGGTATGACAAAGGGAAAGATACAATGCCCCCTAAATGTAAAGTTGTAATCATGAAGATCCATAAAGGTGTGTCCATTAAGAAAAAATGAATAGGATGGAAGACATGGAGATAAAAATGTATGGTGAGGATATAATAAAAATGAGAACAAGATGGAGAAAAACATAATGCCCCCAATGTGGATATAGAAATGAAAGATAAATATATGAGGAAGGTATGATGCAATAAAAATACAAATGCTAAGGGTATTGCAAGAGACTTGCTCAAATGTCATAAAGGAGATGTTTTAGAAGCACGATGTAGCAAGGTAAGCTCAATAAGTGACTCTATGAAGTATGTTTTATCAATGTAAGCTCAATGTGTATTCTTTAGTAAGAAAGGTATAATGATAACATGTTGATATTGGTCAAATACTAATAACAATGTCATGGCATAGGTGTAAAGAAGCATAATCAAGATATATTAAGCATAGTCATGAAAACAACATCAATATCATAACGAGCTATGGCCATAAAAACTAAGGGAAGTGAAAACAAGAGATCTAAATAAAGAACAAAAAGGTAAACTCAGGGACTCCCAAGTAGGAAATAAAAGCAAATTATAGGGTAATAATATCACAAACATAGATGATGTAAAAGATAAAGGATAAATGGAACCCGAAAATGTCCCCAAATGAGGGAACAAAATCAAAAAGATAAAGGGGAGATGGAATCCAATAACACCCCACAAGTGGGGGAAAACTAATATGAGAAAAAATATAGAAGGTGAAATGGGTATGAAAGGTGTAACAAGAAAGACATGATCCAAAGGTTAAATTGATTATATATATATATATATATATATATATATATATATATATATATATATATATATATATATATATATATATATACATATACATATATATATATATACATACATATATATATATGTACATACATATATATATATACATACATATATATATGTACATATATATATATATATGTACATATATATATATGTATGTATATATACATATATATGTATAGTAATGTATATATGTATATATATATATATGTATATGTATATATATATGTATGTATGTATATATATATATGTATGTATATATATATATGTATGTGTGTATATATATATATATAAAAGAAAAAAGATAAAATCCAAGCACTGGGTATGTATGGATATATGTCATAGTTATTCTTATGAATTAGTTAACATATTTCTTTTTAGGTGCTACCTATAGCACCACATCTGGTGGTTCATCCAGGAGATCATATTTATCTTTCCAAAAGAAATTATCCAATTTGTCTTCTTGTTATTTCAGTTTTAGCTCTTCTTTACTTGCCTTTTTAATGACATGTGTTTCCTCTTGATATTTTTTCATGCTAGGATAAAACACATGTTTAATAGGTATAACATTTGGCACTTATTTTCTCACCCATTTTTGCTTCTTAACTTGTGGTGGAATAATAGGCATGAGATGCACCACAACTTCTTGCTTTGGTTTTCATATGGATTTTTGTGCATGAAATTAAATCATAAGTGTTGCTTTAGCTTCTTTTACATCATTTGTTTTATTTTTTCTTCTTACTCCTTGGTATATAAGTAATTTGTTGTTCATATGGATCATTAGAAGGCATGGATATAGCAAGACCCTTATGAATATTAACCATTGGTTGTGTAATTTGAGGCTCTTTTGGTCTTGGAAAATCTTTATCTAACCTAATTTTGATCCCTTAAAATTCCTAAAAATAGATCATGTATAGTATCATGTCTCTCATAAGATATATCTTGTGATGTTTTCATAAATGTGTATAATGTAAAATGACTAGCATCAATTATTGGATTGTAATAGGCCCTTTCAATTTTTACCACTTTTCTTTCATGTAAAAATTTACCACATTGATACAAAATTGAAGCAATGATCTTACATTATTCTATCCATGGTCTTCTAGGCAATACATAAAATTTATTGAATGATGGTATCATTTGATATAAAACAAGCAACTCTTTAGGTCCAACTCTTAATTGTACAATCATGCATCCCAATGTGTTAATTAAAATTCCATTATTCATCTTCAAGGAAACCCTAGAGTGTGCATACTCTTGATGTCTAATGTTATGTATCCTAGACAAGGGGGTCCAATGAAGGATCGCCTAATCTAGTAATCTAACACTCAAACAACGCATGAATGCACACAATGGAAGAAAAAAATAAAAACATGCATTAAATTACTCAATCCTACCTTTGTTAGGCTTACAAACATTCACATGAGCCTTAGTTTACTTATCTCGATAATGAACTACATGACCATTTATTTGCCCTATGCTTATCTCATGCATAGTTGGATTCTTATCTCAATGCTTCCCTCTTATTCTTCCTTGTATCCTCTTTTATATATCTAGAGGACATGCCCCTATTTCTCTCTTCTTGGAAGATCTTAGAATGTGCATACTCTTGATGCCTAATGTGATGCAGTCTAGGTAAGGGGTTCCAATGAAGGATCACCTAACCTAGTAGCCTAACACTCAAACAACCCATGTGTACACACAATGGAAGCAAAAAAATAGAAGCATGCATTAAATTACTCAAGTTTGTACCTTTCTTAGGCTTACAAACATGCCTAAATGAAACTTAAGTTACTTAACGCAATAATGAACTACAAGACTATTTATTTTCCCTAAGCTTATCTCATGCATAGTTAGATTCTTATCTCAATAATTCCCTCTTCTTCTTCCTTCTATACCATTTTCTCTATCTATAGGCCTTTCTTGTATTTCTCTCTTCTTGTAAGATCTCAATTCTTGCTAAATCAAAGTCTTTGCTTCTATGAGCCAATTTGATCACTACTAGGCTAATCAATCACTATGACTATACTCTAGATGACTGATGAGGTTCGTCATAGCTCTTACAATTCATTGCCATTGAATTTTATCAATCCGAAGGTGTCTAGAGCGATTTGCAGTAAGGTTCACTTGCGTGGGGGGTTGGAGTATGGATTTGAATCCCAGTGGTCTAAAAGGAGAATTACTGGAAATCAAACTATTCTAGCTGCTGAAAGAAACACACATGCTAAAATTTTAAACTAATCTATTTTCTTGAAGGAAACACACATGCTGAAATTCAAACTAATCTACTTGCTTGAAATAAACACACATGCTAAAATTGAAAATATTTGATCTAATCTGCAGGAAGGAACTGCATTAACTGCCAAAGCATTGGAAATTATCTTATCATACAAAAATAATGAAATGCTAAGGTAAACAACTGGAAATCAACTTCTTAACCTTGTTTCCATAATACCAATTTAATAGAATATACCAGTGTTGTTTCACAAGGTAAGATATTTGAATGACAAAACTTCTTTTTGGTATTTTTTTGAATTAAGGGACAACCTACAGGTATTAAACACTTAGAACATTCACACACAGAAAGCACATCAACTAAGTCTAATACACAAAAAATGACAAAAAAAGGGAAAACAGAAAGATGTACCTAGAGATCTCCTCCATTGGGGAAGCAAGCCCTACTTTCCCAGCAAGAAGGATCCTCTTGTGCTAAATCAACTTCAACATAAATTCCTCTTTATTTTCATTGAATCTAAACTCGGATGGGCATGGATACATGATGAAAGAAAAAGAATTGCCTCCTTAATGAAAATAGTAATTCTCATCTAAAAACTAGGACTAACTCTGAGAATCTACTAGGCTCCTACTTAAAAAATCAAGCCTTTATTTTGTGAAATAACTATACTAGACTTAGCTACAGCGAAACTTGGACATAACCAATCGCTTATTCAATTCTTTGGAAGTTCCTTTGATTTTAAAACTTTAGATCAAATTTTGAATCAAGCATGATTGGCGGCAGTCAGACAGATTTTGGATGACACAAGCGTGAACTGGGAGTCACTTTTAGTTATCGTAAACCAACATGACTTTGAACTAGAGTTCTAGATTTGTCAAGGAGTTATGTAATAGACAACTAGAATTATTTGTGAGTCTTCATCATTGGATTTCAAAGTAAGCCTTGGTTTTGCTTCAATAATCGTCAACTCAAAGGCGAGGATGATCCTTTTGCAATGTTATAGGAATCCAGAGCCATCTAGAGTTTGGGTTCTTTACTAGGAAGGCAGCTCTGGAGAGGTTCAAAGGCTTTGGGAAAGCTCCTTGATGTAATCCTAATGCAATCAATGTACAACTTGGACAAGAACTCAATATAACATGAATATGAAAGCAGAATTCATAGTAATTGTCAAAATATTTTATCTAAAAGAAATAAGGACTAAGCATGCATATCCATTCATTCAAAAGATAATTATAATCATAATGATGTTATATATATATATATATATGCCATAGCACAGTATCAAAGTTATTTTGGAAAGATATATGTAGAAATTAAAATAGCCATAGATTTGCCTTATCATCCCCTCGTGATGAATCCCAACCATGTCCTCATGGCGAAAGATGAACAACATCTTCATCTATCACATTCTTCTCATCCAAGATCTGACTGTAATCAAAGTCTTATGTTTTGTAGTTGAAAATCTACCGCCCTTTTGCTGCAAAACCATCATTCTCTACAACTCTGGCATACCACTTTTCTATTTTATGTTGCCTCATTGGTCCTTGAGCACTGCGAAGTGGGGCTAGCATCAGCAAGAGTGGTGGTTGGAATCTCATCCCAACCCAATTCTTTTTCTTTTTATAAATTAGAGCTACAAATTTTTCTACCCATGCAAACATCCAGCTAAGATTGAGTGGGGAGATTGGCTCCCATCACTTGAAGTAGTCAGGAAAATCCTCGTAGTGAAAAAGTAGCTCTGAGTAGCTACACTGGGGAGAAATTTGGCAACTTCTTGAAAGTCTACAATATAGGAATTCAAATTCTCCATGTATTGGTCCTTTATACCCTACCTATAAACTTGACCTTTGAAGGTTGTTAGCAAGAAATGGAGAGGGGATACCAGTCCGGAGATCAGGTCCTCAGTCAAGTCTTTGTAGTCAGTTTATACCTCAGTCAAGTAGCTAGAGATTGATAGAAAACATAAAGAATAATAGAAACAGAGCATCACATACACATCATAATATAAAGACAACACAGAAATACCCGGTACTAGTAGATCTCCATTTATCTATATAACAGCAGCAATCAAAAAATTATACATCATATATTCATTCTCCAACAAGTCTAGGTCTCTACCTCATCCTTCTACATACATGACTTCTATGTCATTCTTTACATCAGAATCTATCACATCTCATACTTCTATCCTTCTATATTACATTCTCCATATACTATAAGTATTACATATAGGGATGTGTCTCGTGTCCGCTCTAGCCTCCACATAGTGTGTGTGCCAGCTTCTGGTCGGCTCTACTCCATGCTCTGCACCCTGCTAACATCATCCCCCCTTCAAAATTATGTCTTGTCCTCAAGACATGCTCTGCTCTAGTTGCAAAGATTTCTTGAGTCTCATACCATTGACATAGCTGGCCGATACCTGACCCTCCATACTCTTCAGTCTGATTGCTCCAGAATCTACAATTTATTCAATTTAGAAAGGCCCCAACCACCTTGTCTTTAGTTTTTCCTTGCTTCTTAAACTTGTTGTCATATAGGAGTACTAAGTCACCTTCCTTGAGTGTCTTGTTCCTCAGGTTTCTATCATGCCAGGCCTTCTATCTTTTCCTTTCCAAGTTCATATTATTGTTGAATACACAAGACAATTGAGAGGGGGATGAATCAGTTGTAACTTAAAACTTCAGAACCCTCACACACATGTAGATCCACATTAATTCAATTAATCCCTTAAATTTTTATGATGATTAAGCATGAAAGCGAGTAACAAAAACTAAATCAAATCAACATCAAACACAAGAGAGTTCACTAGATTTACGTGGAAAATCCAAGAATAGAAAAACCATGGTGGAGATTAGCTCACAATATAAAGTAGTAACAACACTGAAAAACAATAGGTTCACTACCAGTAGGCTCACTGCTAAAGGGCTCTATACCCAAAAGAAAGGCTCACTACCAAAATAGAGAAGAAGATACAGAAGATTGTTACAAGGAGAAAACTATCTCAATGCAACAGAGAAGTCCATGTTGTTATATGGATCCTAATCAAACTCGAAGGTTAAATTTACCCCACTTTTATCGACGTGGTTTCCCCCCAAATTATTTAACGGGGTCAAAGGGCAGCACCCCCAAGACGGGGTCAAGGGGTAGCGCCCCTTGCGGAGTCTAGGGGCAGCGCCCCTGGCGTGTTCCCTGTCGCAATACAAGGCGAGGTCGAGGGGCAGTGCCCTCGAAACCTCAAAAGATTTTTTATTATTTTATAAAGGTGTCGAGAGTTATTTTTTCTATTAGCTGACATAAAAAAACCCTATTTTTGTAACCGACATAAGGCTTGATAAAAGTGGCTAAGGGTTAGGAATTCCATTGATGTATTGTAGCATTTTGTAGTTGTATTGAGTTACAAGGATTGTTGGTTGTAATCGGTTTGATTTACTAGATAATAATATTGGACTCTTTGTTGGTGGATGTAGCCCAAGTTTGGGTGAACCACGTTAAAACTTGTTTCTCATTGTTAATATTTATGTGTATTTTCATTACTCTGTTTAATCTTTATTTGCATTTAATTGATATCTTCTGCCGGCTAACCCTAACAGTCCACCTCAACATCACCAACACCTTCATAGTCATACTGAAGAATTGTAGACACCTTTTGCTTACTGCATCTAGTAATCTAACACATGAAAGCTTATATTGCATCACACATTGGTGCAGGAGCACCCCTTCAACAATATAAATATGCACAAGAGGGAGAAGAATAAGATTTTAATATGTTTTAGACATTTCATGTTACCATGTAGCATTTGTATGTCATTAGAACAATTAGCATTTTGTGTTGGCATTTCATGTTTGTAAACATAAATTTTGACATTTTAGTCATGTTGGGTTATGTGGATGATTAAATCGCCGTGTCTTATTATTAAGTGTTTTGTTGTCTTATGCAAAACAGGTGTCGTGGGATTAGTTAGGGTTTATGACTATAATCTTGGTTTTATAAAAATCCTAAAAACAGAGAAAAAAGTGTCGGTAACAAAATAGGGAGAGGTGGTCGAGGAAAGGTGGTCTTTTCATTTTTTCTATAGTTATCAAATGTCTGAAACTGGAATGAAGAAATAGAAATTCTGCCAGTTGTGTTTCATAAATTCTAAGGTTCTGTGTAAATACTCTGTACGGAAAATTGTTCTGTGTATATTATCTGTATAGAATTGTGTTGTATTTAATTTGGTTCCCCTGTGGTCAAGATGCACGATTAAATCCATTCCACTGGTGGATTTATGTGAAATCAGTGGAATGGATTGTGTATATTAGCTTTCTATTTGTTTTTCTTCTATTCGATGGACATGGCAGAATAGAAATTGCGGAATTCATCACAAAGTAAGTTGTCGGCGGGAAGTTCACATATACATCAATTGTATGTGGAGACAGTCTGTGAAGATATCGCATTTGCATGCGAACAACTTCCAATGTATATGCTATGAAAAAAAATGGTATGTATAAAAGTTTATTTGAGTCAAATTTGTGTTGGTCGCTGAATGTACAATTCCTATATATATCACAAATGTATGAAGGTACATTTCAGGGGTATTTCACATTTGTATGTGAATATACATTTCGTGGATATCCTGCATCTGTGTATCGAGTTGAAGCATATCAGGGTAACTGATAATAGATGTTTGCAGGTGGTTGAACCAATTCAAAGGTTTAATGGGTTCGTCGGTTCAACAAGGAGCTTCAGGTTCAATGGTTCAATGAACTCAAAGGTTCAATCGGTATAGTCTATGCGATGGGAGTATATTGAACCGATAGTGTATGTTGAACCAAATGATTGAAGGTTCAACGGGTTCTTTAGTTCAACGGAGTAAAAGGTGCTGATAGTTGAAACAACGGTTGAACTAGTTTAGTGGTTCAACGGTTCAATGGGTTCATCGCCAATAGTGTTTAAGTGTGCGATAGTTCAACCGACGGTTGAACCAGTTCAAGGGTCCAATGGTTCAATGATTCAATGGTTCATGAAGGTTCAATGGTTCAATGATCATAGGTTCAATAGATCAGTTATTTCAGGAGGTTCAAATGTTTAACCACAGAAACAGTTTAGCAATTCTAATCTACAAAATTGAATGTATCGGTTGACTCAAATTGGGGAAGCCGATAGCTCATGTGTTGCCAATAGGCAATCGATGCAAAGCACATACATCGATATAAGGTATGCGATCGAAGGAAGGTTTTTTTCCCCGGTCGATAGTGTGATATCTGACCGATGGGTGAATAGACAATGGTAAATGTTTGTTGATAAGGAGCTGACATCAAATTTCCACGTTCCTGTTGCCTACCTCTACGTCATTGTGGTATCAGAGCGAAGGAGTGTTCTTTGGGTAGAAGTTAAGATGTCAAAAGGAGAAGGGTCAAAAATGTACCCAGCAAAGATGACCAACGCTAAGTTGGCGGTCTTAGTGAGAAAACAAATGGCAGAGAGCAAAGTAATTCGGGCTCAAAATCAAGCTTTGAAAGAAGAGGTAGAGAAATTGAGGGACAGAGTAGAGAAGGGTGAAGAAGATTCTGGTAAGCGAGAAGATGGGGATGAAGAGGAGATCCCTAAGCAGGAAGAGATAGAGGTTCTTGCAGACCAGAGACCCTTACTCAATGCCCTCAAATCCATGGAGAGAAGGACCATGGATATGAAAATAGACTTGCCAGTGTTTGCAGGAAAAATGGAACCTGATTCGGTGATGCAGTGGATAGACTCTTTGAATAATTTCTTTGAGATTGAGGAAATACCAGCCCACCAAAGAGTGAAGATGGCTCAATCCAAAATGAAAGGAGCTGCACTAACTTGGTGGAAATTCATCCAAGATGATAGGGTGAAAGAAGGAAAGAATAGAGTTATTACTTGGAAAAAGATGATGGCTTTAGTAAAGGAAGCCTATGTCCCATTGGATTACAACATCCAATTACATAAGAGAAAACAAAATTTGAAACAGAAGGAGCCAGATGTCAATTCATACACAGAATAGTTCATGAAACTATGTGTCAAAACAAAAGTAAAGGAGGGTGAGGAAGAGAAGGTAGCAAGATACCTCAATGGATTGAGATTTAACATCCAAGAAGACATAAGTCTGCATAATCTCAAGACAATCCAAAAGTGCTACCAGTTAGCACTCAAAGTGGAAGAGAAATTAAAGAGAAGGCATGAGCAAAACAATAGAGGAAGAGGGAGACAGGAAAGAGGAGGAAGAAGTCCTTTCAGAGGTAGAGGAAATGGATTTGGATACCAAGGTGAATCCAATCTAGAGAACAACAGAGTAGATAGTAGTCAGAACCAAGGGGGAAGCTACAATCAAAGAGGAAACTTCAGGGGCAGAAGACCACCATTTAGAGGAAGATCTCATAATAGAGGACCTATTAGATGTTACAATTGCAATCAAGAAGGCCACATAGCCAGCAGATGTCCAGCAAAGGCAACAAGTTCAATAGGAGAAAAGAGGATCAATTTGATCCAAGAATCTGATTGTCAAAGTGTAGCAAGCTCAAGCACTAATCAAAGCATGAATGCTCCTGACAGTTATGGATATCCTGAGAGAGAAGAATCTTTGATGATTAAAAGAGAAATGACCACCATGAAGGTGCCCAACAAATAACCCCCACAAAGGAAGTCTCTCTTCAGAACTACTTGCAAGGAAGGGGGAAAGGTATGTAAAGTTCTAATTGACTCTGGATCCACGGAAAATTTTGTGTCTTTTGAAATGGTAGAAAAGATTAAGCTTAAGAGACTACCACATCCTTGCCCATACAAGAACTCATGGCTCCACCAAGGTCAGCAAACAATTGTGGAAGAATAGGCTTGGGTAGAATTTCAAATTGGACCATATAAGGATAGATTATTGTTTGACATTGCCAAGATGGATGCTTGCCATCTCCTATTTGGAAGACCATGGCAGTATGATTTGAAAGCATACCATGATGGAGTTAGAAACACATTCAATCACCAAGAATGGTAAGGTGATAGAGCTACTACCATTAATAGAGAATGAGGTGGAATCAAAAGGAAAAGAAGTTAAGGTGATGATGGTAGAAGGCAAACAATTCATGAAAGGGATAGTAGAAGAAGGAGCAGTTACATATGCTCTAATTCCATGCCTAAAGGTGAACAAGGAATAGCAGCAAGAAGTCAAGGGACAGAAGAGGCAAAGGTTCATAGACTCTGCTGTCCAAGAGCAATTGGACAAGTACCAAGGCATCATCTCTGATGGAATACCGAGTTCCCTACCACCTATAAAGGACATTAGCCATTGCATAGATCTGATTCCAGGATCTACACTTCCAAACAAAGCAGCATACAAACTTACCCCAGAATAGAATACAGAGGTAGCAAGACAGATTGAGGAATTGTTGGAGATAGGCCTAATTGGCAAGAGCTTAAGCCCATGTGCAGTACCGGCTGTACTAGCACCAAAGAAGGAAGGTACTTGGAGACTTTGTACTGATTCAAGGGCTATCAACAAGATAACAATCAGGTATAGGTTCCCAATCCCTAGGATAGAAGATTTACTTGATTGTTTGGGAGGTGCTAAGTATTTTACAAAAATAGATTTAAAGAGTGGCTATCATCAGATTAGGATTAGGCCAAGAGATGAATGGAAAACTGCATTCAAGACCAATGAGGGGTTATATGAGTGGAAGGTCATGCCTTTTGGTTTGTCCAACGCCCCTAGTACCTTTATGGGGTTGATGAATGAGGTCTTGAGGGAATTCATAGGTAAATTTTTTATAGTATATCTAGATGACATTCTGATTTTCAGTAATACAAGGGAAGAGCACCTCAACCATATAGACTTAGTCCTCAAAAGGTTACATGAAGAGCAGCTAATGATCAACTTAGAAAAGTGTTTGTTCATGTAGGAAGAGATCATTTACTTGGGGTTTGTTATCTCACATAACAAGCTGAAAATAAATCAAGAGAAGGTAAGTGCCATATTGTCTTGGCCAACTCCTAAAACTTTGAATGATGTTAGAAGTTTCCATGGGTTAGCAACCTTTTATAGGAAGTTTATAAAAGGGTTTAGTCATGTTTGTGCACCCATGCTTGACACCATAAAAGGAGGACAAAAGTGCAGGTTCACTTGGACAAAAGAGGCAGATGATTCATTTGAAACATTGAAGAAGAAGGTGGCAGAGCAACTAGTTCTTGCACTTCCTGACTTCAGCAAGATTTTTTAGGTAGATTGTGATGCCAGTCACATGGAAATTGGAGCAGTACTCAGTCAAGAAGGTAGGCCCATTGCATTTTTCAGTGAGAAACTAAATGATGCAAAGAAGAGATACTCATCATATGACTTGGAGATGCTCTTGTCCAGTCACTTAAAAAGTGGAGGCATTATTTGATGCCAAAAGAATTCATAGTGTACACAGATAATCAGGCTCTTAGTTTCATCAATAGACAAGAGAAGTTGAACCATAGGCATATGAAGTGGGTGGAAACTTTGCAAGCCTTCACCTTTACACTCAAGCACAAGAAAGGGGTTAAGAACAAACTAGCCGATGCTTTGAGCAGGAGAGTTCTAACCATAAATCAGATCCAATTGGAGAGTGTTGGCATTGATTCTTTGAAGGCCATGTATGATGATGATGAAGACTTTGGAGAGATCTACAAGGTATGCACGTCCTTTGGAGACAAATATCATGTTGAGTTCTCTGAATTTCTGATACAAGATGGATTACTTTTCAAGGGTGGACAGTTATGTATTCCAAGGTGTTCTATGAGACAGAATATCATTCAGGAAAAACATTGTGGGGCCATGGCAGGACATTTTGGTCTGGATAAGACTCTTGATCTAGTTAGGAGATATTACTATTGGCCCAAGTTGTAGTCAGATGTGAGGAAATTTGTGGAGGCATGTGTGATATGCCAGAAAGCAAAAGGATGAGCCACTAATGCAGGTTTGTATCAGCCATTACCCATTTCTTCTAGGCCATGGGAGAGCATAAGCATGGATTTTGTATTGGGTTTACCTAGAACAAGGAAAGGATATGATAGTGTTTTTGTGGTAGTAGACAGATTTAGTAAAATGGCACATTTCTTGCCATGCAAACCTACTTGTGATGCTTCATATGTTGCTGATCTATTTTTTAAGGAAATAGTGAGGATACATGGATTGCCATTGAGCATAGTTTCAAATAGAGATGTAAAATTTATTGGCCACTTTTGGAGGACTCTTTGGAAGAAGTTTGGAACAAATTTGTCCTTCTCATCAGCCTACCATCCTCAAACAGATGGGCAGACTGAAGTTGTTAATCATTCATTGGGAAATCTGTTAAGGTGTTTAACAAGGCAACATGGAGAGAAGTGGGATAATATCCTACCATAAGCAAAATTTTCCTAGAATGATACCATCAATAGGAGTACAGGGAAGTCACCTTTTCAGGTAGTATATGGTATTCATCCAAGAGGTATTTTGGAATTGAGAGATCTGCCTATAGGAGAGCCTATTAGTGCAGATGGAGAAGCTTTTGCATCAGCCATCAAAGAAGTGCATGATCAAGTCAAGGCCCAACTTCAACAGACTACCTTGAAGTGAAAAACATATGCTGACAAAAAGAAGAGGGATGTACAATTTGATGTTGGAGATTTGGTATGGGTTAATCCGAAGAAGGAGAGGCTCCCAAAAGGTAAATATACTAAGCTAATGCAGAGGAAGATTGGACCATGTCAGATTTTGAAGAAGTGTGGGCATAATGCCTATGAGATCCAACTTCCTCATGATCTTGGATTATCCCCCATATTCAATGTATGTGATTTAACTCCATACAAGAAAAATACAGATGTAACACAGGAACCATTATAGCATGCAACAACTGATGATATTCCTAAGCATGATCCACCGAAATTAGAAAAGATCTTAGACTCAAGAGTGATAAAGAAGACACAGAACAAAGAATACATGGAGTACTTGGTGGCCTGGCAGGGGAAACCTAATTCAGAAGCAATTTGGATGACTGAAGATCTAATCACAAACAATGGTGTAGACCTTTAAACTCTGATCTCAAAGGGGCTTTATATTTCTTCTCCCGGGGAGTATGGTGCAGGCGCACCCCTTCAACAATATAAATATGCACAAGAGGGAGAAGAATAAGATTTTAATATGTTTTAGACATTTCATGTTACCATGTAGCATTTGTATGTCATTAGAACAATTAGCATTTTGTGTTGGCATTTCATGTTTGTAAACATAAATTTTGACATTTTAGTCATGTTGGGTTATGTGGATGATTAAACCACCGTGTCTTATTATTAAATGTTTTGTTGTCTTATGCAAAATAGGTGTCGTGGGATTAGTTAGGGTTTATGACTATAATCTTGGTTTTATAAAAATCCTGAAAACAGAGAAAAAAGTGTCGGTAACAAAACAGGAGAGGTGGTCAAGGAAAGGAGGTCTTTTCATTTTCTGTAGTTATCAAATGTCTAAAGCTGGAATGAAGAAATAGAAATTATGTCAGTTGTGTTTCATAAATTCTAAGGTTCTGTGTAAATACTCTATACGGCAAATTGTTTTGTGTATATTATCTATATAGAATTGTGTTGTATTTAATTTAGTTCCCCAGTGGTCGAGATGCACGATTAAATCCATTCCACTGGTGGATTTATGTGAAATCAGTGGAATGGATTGTGTATATTAGCTTTCTGTTTGTTTTTCTTCTGTTCGATGGACATGGCAAAATAGAAATTACAGAATTCATCACAGAGTAAGTTGTCGGTAGGAAGTTCACATATACATCAATTGTATGCAGAGACAGTCTATGAAGATATCGCATTTGCATGCGAATAACTTCTTGTGCATATGCTGTGAAAAAAATGGTATGTATAAAAGTTTGTTTGAGTCAAATTTGTGTTGGTCACTGAATGTACAATTCATGTATATATCACAAATGTATGAAGGTATATTTTAGGTGTATTTCACATTTGTATGTGAATATACATTTCATGGATATCCTGCATCTGTGTATCAGGTTGAAGCATATCGGGGGAACCGATAATAGATGTTTGCAGGTGGTTGAACCAATTCAAAGGTTCAACGGGTTCGTCAGTTCAACAAGGAGCTTCAGGTTCAATGGTTCAATGAACTTGAAGGTTCAATCGGTATAGTCTATGTGACGGGAGTATATTGAACCGATAGTGTATGTTGAACTGAATGATTGAAGGTTCAACGGGTTCTTTAGTTCAACAGAGTAAAAGGTGCCAATAGTTGAAACAACAGTTGAACCGGTTCAGTGGTTCAATGATTCAATGGGTTCATCGTCGATAGTGTTTAAGTGTGCGATAGTTGAACCAGTGGTTGAACCAGTTCAAGGGTCCAATGGTTCAATGATTCAATGGTTCATGAAGGTTCAATGGTTCAATGATTGTAGGTTCAACGGATTAGTTATTTCAGGAGGTTCAAAGGTTCAACCACAGAAATAGTTTAGCAATTCTGATCTACAAAACTGAATGTATCGGTTGACTCAGATTGGGGAAGCCGATAGCTCATGTGTTGCCAATAGGCAATCGATGCAAAGCACATACATCGATATAAGGTATGCGATTAGAGGAAGGTTGTTTTCCCCAGCTATTAGTGTGATATCTGACCGATGGGTGAACAAACAATGGTAAATGTTTGTTGATGAGGAGTTGACATCAAATTTCCACGTTTCTATTGCCTACCTCTACGTCACACATCCTACCACACTCTCATTCACATCACTTACATCATGCGCACACCCTTTTACGATCCCTTGACACTTATTTATACCATCTTCAACCTTGAAAACATTCTCCAAGGTTGGGAAAGCACCTCAATTTTGCAAATTCAAATTAGGTTGGTAGAAAAACATTCTCGTGATGGAAAGGAATGAAGGCGGACCATACCACACCTTAGCTCAGACCTAAATCCATTCATACACATTACACCATGCTTACACAATCATCAAAGAAACTCCACAATTAGTGTAAACACCCAATGTCAGAAGAACCAGTGTTAACACCATGAACAATTATGTACACGCTTTCTCAAACCCAAAGATGACTCACAAACCATACACCATGCTTTAGGACAATCTAGAATATTCTACAAACACCCTAAAAGCCAACAAATTCCTCTACAACAACTTTCACCTACTGCACAACCTTATCATGTTTACCCAACATACTCAAATATCTCTGTAATGCACTACAACTCAATAAATCATCTTACAAAGCACCAAACCATGAACAACTTCGACTGAAGATAAATATTAACCTTATAAGAAAACTTCTAGAATTGTAAGACTTGAAACTACTTTGCGGAGAAATGCGGAGAAAAAATATTTCTCCCAGACACCTCTACAAACCTCTGCAAATCATAGTTCACACATTAGCGAACACATCTTCCTCTGCACATCAATCCAACATGCCAAATTCTGAATGTAGCATCCCTAAACACCTTTAAATAGCATAATCAAACTACACAACTAGATCTTCAATATAAAAGAAATGTGGAGTGAAACCAGGACACTACTGTACAATACAGAATACCACTGCCACACACTGTTTACTTTTTTTATTCAAATTTTCTCAAAAGCACTTGGAAACCAAGCACCAAAAGCATATTATCACCTTTTTTAGCACTTCCTCATCACCAGATATAGTATCCACTTGACACAAACTCCTCATACACTTGCAACATCTCTTACTCATACAGTTGACACCAATGACAACAATGACTATGCAACAATCTCCCCCTTTGTCATTGATGGCAACACATAATGTGAAAAACCATCAACACAATAGCATCCTCAATACTATGTTCCCTACCAACTCTTTTCCTTTCTCTTTCTCTCCCCCTCATCTTACTACTCTCTTTTTGACTACTGATTGTTTACTTTTTCACATTGCTCTCTCCCCCTTTGACATCAATGGCAAAGGGCTACACATCTCTCTTTCAATCTCACTTTTAGATAACTCCTCAAGCTTGTACCTACTCACTACTACTTTGCAACATCATTTCTTTTACATCTTTGCATACTCCCCCTTAGAAGAAACCAACATTAGAACTTACTCCCCCTAACTACAACAACCATTAAAACCACTACCTACTCCCCCTAAGAGGTAGCCTCCAACATCAGTCCAAAATAAGGAGTGAATCTTGAAATCCACTGGATTGATGCATTTCTTTATGTAGCTAGTTTAAAGCAGGAGGGGTAATAATGCCTAACGTCTTTCGGAGATACTCAAATGTATCCTTAGGAAGAGCCTTCCTGAATATATCAATAACCTAATCCTTTGTAGGCACATACTCAAGCTTCACTTCATTCTTTGCAACCTTCTCTCTCAGAAAGTGATACCACATTGAGATATGTTTTCCCTTGAATACATCACCAAATTCTTTGAAATGTTAATAGCACTTGTATTATCACACAAGATAGGAATAGGTACATCATATACAACTCTGATATCCTTCAAGGTTTTCCTCATCCACAACACTTGTGTGCAGTAAGATGTTGTTGCAATGTATTCTTCCTCTACAGTAGATAAAGATACTAAATCATGCTTCTTGCTTAGCCATGACACCACTCTACCTCCAAGAAAGAATGTACCTCCACTTGTACATTTCCTGTCATCTACATAACCAGCCCAATCTGCATCTATATAAGCACTTAGAGCAAAGTCATTATCCTTTGGATACCACAAGCCATGATTGAGAGTGCCATTTAAATATCTGAATATCCTCTTCACTGCTAAAACATATGACTCTCTAGGATCTTCTTGAAATCTAGCCACAAGACAAACTGCATACATAATATCTAGTCTAGTAGTAGTTAAATATAGTAATCCTCCGATCATTGATCTATATCTACTTTGATCAGCCTTAGGAGATTCATCATTCTTTCTTAGATTTTAACCAATAGTCATAGGGGTACATACTAGTTTAGAATCTTCCATTCCAAACTTCTTTAACATCTCCTTGACATACTTTGATTATGAAATGAAAATACCTTTATCTATCTGATTGATCTATAGACCAAGGAAGAAGTTCATTTTCCCACACATTGACATTTCAAATTCTTTCCGCATTTCATCTGTAAAATTCTTACACATAACTTCATTTCCACCAAAGATTATATCATCCACATATACTTCCACAATCAGGATTCGATCTTCTCCTACTTTGATGTACATATTTCTATCTGTGGTACCTTTATTGAATCCTTGTTGTAATAAGTACCTGCCTAACCTTGCATACTAATCTCTGGGGGCTTACAGCAATCCATATAGTGCCTTCTTCAACTTACAAATCTTATCCAGTTTATTTGATAACTGAAATCCATCTCATTTTTCTATGTATACTTCTTCTAATTCACCATTCAAGAAAGCAGACTTCACATCCATTTGATATACTTTGAAATCCTTATGTGCTGCAAAAGCCAAAAACATCCTAATGGCCTTCATTCTTTCCACCGGGGCATAACTTTCCTCATAGTCTATTCCTTCTACCTATGAATAACCCTTACACACAAGCCTTGCCTTGTTTCTTACCACTTCTCCATTCTCATTTAGTTTGTCCTAGAATACCCACTTGGTTCCAATCACATTTTTGTTTGTTGGTCTTGGGACAAGTTCCCAAGTTTAATTATTTTCAATCTGTATTAGTTCTTCTTCCATAGCCTTGATCCAATACTAATCCTTGCATGCTTCAATTATTGTTTTAGGTTCAACTTCATAAACATAGATTTACCCGTTCTTCAATAGCTTTCCTTCTTATTAGCACACCTTTGTTCTTATCACCAATGATCTCATCTTCAGAATGATGCTTCTACACATACTTGGGAGTTTTAGGAGTCTTTTCTAGAGCTTCTTCCTCTTCAACCTGCACATCCTTTTCCTTAGCATTTTCTTCTTCTCCACAAGAAGACTCATCTGATTCATATCCATTTACTTCTGAATTCTTTTGTAGATCTTCATCAACTTTAACATTTGCACTCTCAACAATCCTTCTTAGCCTCTTTTTGTAGCACTGGTAATCTTTTCTTTTATTGGAATACCCAAGAAAGATACCTTCATCAGACCTTGCATCAAACTTTTCTAGGTTTTCTTCATCCCTTCTGATATAACATTTGCTTCCAAACACTCTGAAGTATTTGGCAGTAGGAATCCTTCCATACCATAACTCATAAGGAGTCTTTGTACTATTTTCTCTTGCCTGCACTTTGTTTAGTATATAAATAGCAGTATGAATTGCTTCTCTCTAGTAGACCTCTGATAGATTTGATTCTTTTATCATTGTCCTTGTAGATTCTTGAACAGTCCTAGTCTTTCTTTCAACCACTCCATTCTACTGAGGAGTCTTAGGAGTAGATAAGTGCCTCTTTATTCCATGATTTTCACAAAACATGTTAAACTCATTGGAAGTGAACTCTCCACCTCTTTCAAACCTCAAACATTTGACTCTTATATCTATTTCATTTTCAACCATGACTTTGAATACTTTGAACTTATCTAGGGCTTCTGATTTTTCTTTGAGAAAAGTAACCCATGTCATTCTAGAACAATCATCAATCAGTAGCATGAAATACCTGTCACTTCTTACTTTGGTAGGACCACAAAGATTTGTATGCACCAATTCGAATAGTTTGGTAGAAGATTGATCCTTAACTTTGAAACTTCTCCTTGCTTGCTTTCCAACTTGACATTCCTTACAGATAACATTGATAGGCTTTGTAATCTTTAGTAGACCTCTCACAACTTGAACTGAACTTATTCTTACTAGGCTATCGAAATTGATGTGACACAATCTTCTATGCCATAACCAACTCTCATTGATCTGAGTCATGAAACAATAACCATCACCACCTTTGAGCTAATAAACATTTCCATCTATCCTCTTTCCAACAACTATCACAGTTCCAGAATCTTTCACTAGTACAAAAAGAACAATATATTACTAAAAAAACTATTAAAAACTACTTATAAATGACCAAACATGGTCACATGACCATTAGTAGTTTATTGTCAGTCATTTATAACGCGACCAAATTGATGACTCAACCATTTTTAGTCATTTATTGGTTGTTTTGATTGATCGATTTGGTAGTATATTTAGTCATTGATTGCTGTAATCTGGTCACTTATTTAGTCATTTATTTTCACTGATATATTTAGTCATTAATTTAGTCATTGATTGTTGTTAACTGGTCACTTATTTAGTCATTTTTATTCACTGATTTCTGTCCATTGGTAGTGTATTTAGTCATTAATTTTAATCATCATTTTGATCAATTTGGTAGTATATTTAGTCATTTTTATTCACTAATTTAACACTGGTCATATATTTAGTCATATTTATTCATTGTTCACTGATTTATGTCAATTGGTAGTATATTTAGTCATATTTATTCATTGTTCACTGATTTCTGTCAATTGGTAGTATATTTAGTCATATTTATTCACTGTTAATGATTTCTGTCAGTTGGTACTATATTTAGTCAATTTAATTATTAATTGACGTTAATTAGTAGTATATTTAGTCATTTTAATTAACTGATATTTGAGGATTTAAACATAAAACACAAAAATACACATCATAATCATCAATTAATTGCATACAATATAAAGACAGCCATTGAGAAGGCAAAATTGCTGAACTTTATTAAAAGAAAGGTGTTCTTATAGCTTGCACAAGTCTGAAATATCTATCTTACTTGAAAAATGCTTAAAAATAGAGTATTACAATGTTTATTTTCAGTCACAAGACTAAAAATCTGAGTTACAATGCACAGAAATGACAAGAAAGAAACTTCTCCAAGTTTACAATGCTTTGTCAAAAAGTGAACTGTCGGTAACTAATTCTCAACCAACCTAACTGCTACCACAGGTCATCTAATCTGCCCCATCAGTCTAGCACTTGTCCTTCTTGATTGCAACCAAAGGAAATACACTGTCATATGTAGTCAAGTATGTGATAGGATATTCATAATGTGAAACATGGACTAGATCAGGTTTCCTTAATGAAACATCACTATATTCTTGTGTCTTCTACTGTCATCAACACTACTTATGGGACATGTTTTTATTGAGTTTGAAGATATTAGGTCCTCTTAGGGCATGGAATCAGATTCTTCCTTCATTAATGCATCTTCAAAAACATCTTTTTGAGTCTAAACCATTCACTTACCTGCCTCTATTACATTGGACACTTGGTAGACAGTCATATATATTTAGTGTCCTTGGTCTTCACTACTCATTGTGGTGACTGAACTATGCATACTTGCTTTCTAGATGATTTCCCTACAACTTTCATATACTTGCCTTTTAATTAATGCTAACATTGCAGTCCTCTATTCCTTTGCTCATGCCATTGAAACCATGTATATTGTGCCTATATCCCTGGGAACCATTGACCCATTGCCACTCACCATGAACATCTTACCTCTATGTACTCATTATCTCTCTGTTATTGAACAGTCACCCATAAGTATACAGAATTTAGACTTTCATTTGTAGACTATCATAGGTTTATGAAACTGTCATATTCCTGCAACTATACTACCATGTAGAATATATGCCTTGTAATAATAGCATTATTAGTGGTTGTCCTTTTTTCTATTTAAGACTTCTATAAATTTGTCTATTGGTTACTTCCAAAGTCTTGATGAAATGCTAACATCGTCACCTTATGACTATAATCTTCCTCATTGATCTTTGTGCATTGCCAACTGCCCTTCCTTTCTCAAAAACTAACACACCACCCTTGATCACAATAGCTTAATACTCATCTCTCTTTGTCTATGGCATGAACTATGTACTTTATCTCTTACTCACTATCATTTATGCTCCTTGAGTCTTCATGACTAAGTGTTGATCATGTCCCATATATGAAGCTCTCTCCTTCAATGTAGCCAACAATAACCCTAGAATCTTTTCATAAAGGGATATAAGGTAGTGATGATGAATGTCTAGGGAGGAAAAGCAACATAAAATCAAGTCCAAAAAACCTGTAATACTTAAATATGTGTCTTTTCTTTGAAAAATGTGTTACAAAGTGTGTTTCTCAGTGTTGTGACTGAGAAAATTGAGTTACAATGGCTTTTTTGCTTATACAGCTCCAAAACAGACAAAAAACACTAAGATCCATGAACAACACATTCAAACTATTGCATAAAGCAGTGGGCCAAGTTGTCTAACAGCTAGTACATGATAAACATCAACTTTGTCATTTTTTTCAAATATTTTAGTGGCCACCGTGTGAAGGTCCCTTCTTTCTCTTTCAGATAGACAACTCCATCTATTTTGTCTTCATAAGAAAGGGGTATGTTACTTGTGACCTTTAAAATATTTACATTTGCATCTCATGTTTCTTTCAATTTGACTCCATGTACAATAGATAGTGAGTGAATTCGCCCAATACCCACAAACGTAACACCATCACTAGGATTCAACACCCGAACTTTATCCCCTTCTTGGAGTTTATCAATATTAAATGTCTACAAAAACAAAAAAAAATACACATTATATTGAGATATAAAACACACATTATATTGTTTTTGATAGCTATATGTAATGTCTTATGTCGTGGAACAAACTAGTTTTTGTATGTGCTTTTTTTTATTTTGTTGAATAACAAAGAAACAATTTTTTACTCTAAAAAAAAACTAACCCATTGCGAGGTACAAACAAATGGAGGGCAAGACTACAATAGTGCTAAACTATACAAGTACTCTAGAAAGAGACATGGATTGGCAATGAAGTCCCCCCAACTGAGGACCATGACATCCCTGAACACAATGCACTAATACATAGTCAAAATCTATGTATGCACTATATTACAACTAAGCTCTAAGCTTCCATATTAAGTTATAAGTTCTCCCTTATTTCCATAAACTATGTATATTAGCTAATTACACTTCACTACTATTCTAACCAGCTTCTATCAAATAGGTAATGATTACCCTTATTTACATAATAAAACAATCATTACTTACTTGAATAGTACTTATTTGCATGTGGTTTCATAGCACTCACCTCAAGTTTAGCACGACTACTACTATGAATATCATGTGCATGCTCATCAAGTTCATCATCATAATTATCACTATCAACATTGACATGAAGTTGTACAGTTTTTTAGAGAGCTCTATTCACAAGGCCTTTTTCTTTTCATTCTACTTTCATATAATTGCTCTATATGTGGTTTAATCATCATGAAAAAATTAATATAAGTCAAGTAAAGAATGCAAAAGCTATAATTTTTTGTCCAAAAGAACATTCTAAGCATGAAGAATTAATGACAAAACATTGGGACAAATTAACTTACAACTTAAAGAATGCAAAAGCTATAATTTTTGTCCAAAAGAACATTTTAAGCATGAAGAATGACAAAACATTGGGACAAATAACTGATAACTATTATATTACCTTAACTTCAGCATAACTATGACGACTATGCTGCACATTCTTGTCCAGTTCATCATAATCATCACTATCAATATCGGCAGCTCTGTTGACATCATGAAGGCATTTTTGCTTTCCTGCTGCTTTGAAAAAATTGCTTTGCATGTGGTTTAACCATCATGCAAAAAACTATACAAAGCATTCAATAGTCAAGTAAAGAATGCAAACTATAAATTTGTCCAAAAGAACATTTTCTGGATCACTCCAACAATAAAGAAACTGGGTTGGATTCTCCTACACTCAGATTTCACTAATCTACATATTAAGAGGCATTTGTATATAGAATTGCCAAACAAGAAGAAATGAGATCAATAGAGCCTCTTACCTCATTTGAATCTATGGATTTATGCTCATTCAATGCAGAAACTATAGGGTTAACGGAGGCAACCAACTGCGAAACTTGTTGACTGAGACTATATATGCAATTCAGTACATGTTAGTACCCTTCATTTGAGTTGATATGATCTGGAGAGGCTGATCCTACTGGGCATGTAACAAATGGCTGTGAAATCTCTACTGATGAACTAGATTTCCACTTCATCCTACTCTTAGATTTACTAGGATCTAGTGATGCCATATAATTGACAATATCTTCTACACCTGCTTCTCTATTACTGTTTCCCACCTAAAATACAATGTCAATTTCAACATATAGTCAGTTCAATAAAAAATCAAAATAAATAACACAATGTATATTGAACCAAAAAGCCATACACTTACTCCAAATTTGTCCATTTTGGCCTACAACCCGCCTCGGCCAAATGTATATCCAACCCTCACATTATCTCTTTCTCTCTTGCCTTTGTTACTGTTTGCCAAATATTCTTTAGAATGCATACTTTCTTTCAATGCCTCCCACTATTTGGGATATAGAGTGGAGTCTAATATCTCTTTTCCCTCCATGATTGCTTTTCTGCAATTGTATCTAAAATTGTTCATCAAAATTCTCATCTTTTGCTTGTAATATTTTCTATAGATTTGTCCACCAGTAGTCTCAAAAGCATTTTCCATTTTTTGTATAACATTTTCCACAGATCGTGGATCCTGCTCTACAAAACTTGATTTGCAAATATCCAAAGGGGCCCTACATCTTACACCCAACTTGGAGGCCCACTTTGTAGCATTTGGCCCAATGGACTCACCATCTCTCGATACCTCAAGCAAGAATGGCTTCTTGCCTTCTAATTTTCTTAGTTTTGCATTCCTCTCTATAGATCTATACAAATCTTGACTCAATCTTTGTCTTTTGACAAAAGCATCCAAATCTTCTATTAAACCACTACCAGTATTTCTAGTTGATCCACTAGTTCCATCAAAAGTTCTAGATGCAACAGGTGCACCCTGAGGCACAACAGATGCAATTGGTCTCTCTTCATGACTTTCATTAACTAGAACTTCATGCTCCTTGGCCACATCAGGTGTGGCATCAGTAGGTAGATCATGAGTACCGGTCTCCGTAGATTTCACTTCAAACACATCCTTTAATCTTGAATAAATCATCTATAGACCTACTATTCCTTTAATGCTCTGATATTTTTCAATAATCTCTCTTAGACTTTGTTCTAAGAGATCATCACAATGTTGCACATCACCATGTGTTATATCAGGCTACACATGATCACCATGTGCTATATCAGGCTGTGCATCAGCATATGCTATATCAGGCTGCACATGATCATCATTGCAACTATTGTTTTCACCAACTGCATTTGTCTAATCACAAAAGGGGTGGCTTCTACGAGATGGTGGCATTGTATCTTTTCTTTCCTTTTGTTTTTTGTCTACATTTTCTTTGCACTCTTTTTGTTTCCTATAAAATAAAAAATAATATCATATTATGTCTTATATACATAAAGCTCTTGCCTATAAAATTTCATTAAACACTATTAAACAAATAATATACTACTTAGTGGATTTACAACTTGCATGTTTGTCAAACCAAGTCTCAATAAATATTCATTATTCTTGGCCACTTTTTCTCTACGAAGGTGCTCATAATCTTTCAGTGAAGTTTTAGCATTATGATCACTATCATCTAATTTGTGCCTTACAGCCCTTCTCTTCATTTCCTGAAGTCCAAATAAACAATAATGTATAAATCAACAACTTGAATCAGTAGAACTTTATTGAGTTCATAAGTTGATAACTGTTGACTTTCCAATCTGTTGATAACTGCAAATGAAAACTTAAAATAGAATTCAGTTTATAGATTAAAAAGAATTTGCAGTCAAAAACCAAGAAGATGTTTACAATTACAAGTATCAGACAAATTTTCCTTAGGGATATATTCACAAGAAAAGAACTCAAAAAAACATAACACAAGTAGGATGAAGGAAAAACATAGTCTACTTCATCATGAGGTGTGTTAGAACCATTCAAAATTTCACATAGTCCCACTCCATTTCATACATTTTCCTTCCATAAATCCATAATTAGGGATTCATATTCCTTTTAGAATTGTTCCAGGAGTCATTTATGATCATCTCATATCAGGTCTATATGAAATAAATTTATATTTTTTACCATTCATGTGTTTTTGTCTCTTACTACAGCCCCGTAGTACATGTAAATAGCCTTGGCGGGTGTGCGGGAATTAGACGATGTGAATACATAGTTATCGCTTCCCCGCAGCATGCAGAAAATTTAGGTGCAGTGTTGCGATATAAACTCAAGTGGCACATAATATGTTACTGTTCTGCTGTGGTAGGTAAGGAGATGACTGACGACAATGCAGTAGGAAGGAGTCAGGATAAAGTGTTCACCGTACTCCTGCAACGGTTTCAAGTCAAGCCTGCGGTGTTGCGGTATAAGGAGTTCAAGTAACCGGTAATGCTACATACCACGGCCCTGCGATGCTAATAACTTTGACTGGTGGTAATGCAGTAAACAATGAATGGGAGACTAAAGGCTCCCATGGCCCCATGACGATCAGGCCAAAGCTTCGCAGTGGCACGGTAAAAGACATAAGGGATAACATGTATCTGACCACCCCGTGGTGGTGTGCAACAAGGCTTGTGGGGTAGCGGTAAGTGGTGAAGATGAACGTAACTATCCAAGAGGTCTTGCAGTCCCGTGATTGCCCTAAGATGGTCTTGCGGTGATGTGGTAAGGAATTAAATGTCGAAATGACTTCAGTGCTGTCTCGCAATGGTTATCATTGATGCCTATAGGAATTTGGTTTTTGAGGAAAGGACTGCAAGTCTTAAAATACTCACCTAGCCATTGGATTGGATCAAATCAACAGTCTATGTTTGAAAAGAATTAAATGCTGAGATTTGTTGATTTCATGGCATGAACCAAGTTAATGGCGAAATGACCAGCTTCATGGCACGATAAAACTTGGGATTTCTTTGTATTTCTTCATTCCAGTGAATTCAGTGTTGATTGCAAAAGGCAAATTCAAGCTTTGTGTGCTCTCCTCAAGCATTTTCTAACTAGGTAAGTCTACCCCATCACTCTTTTCGTAAAATTTGGTGTTTAGTTTGTGCTCTATTTTCAACTAGTTTGGTAAAGCAAGTAAATTATCAAAACCCTAGTTCGTAGAGGCACTAAAATATGGCACCTAAAAAATCTAAGTCTGAGAGTAAGAGCACTAACCCCCCTGCTCCCAAGAAATGATCACTTCAACAATCATTCTTGGACATCCTACCAAATTTAGTTGACAAGGGGTCTAAGAAATTGTTCAAGGATGTGCGAAAGGATGTCAGGATGTTGCAATCCCTATCTCTAGATGGAACCTTTTTTGGTATTTTTGTGGAAAGAAAGATGGACAGGGACCAGTTGGAAACCCATGGAATGTGGATTTGGCAAAGGTTGTGGTGCCAAATGTATTTGTTGATGTGGATTTGATTAAAACATTGGCACAACACTATCACTCAGCCACCAAAATAGTTAGACTACCAAATGGGTCGCCATTAGTGGTTGTGGACAAGAATGCAATCATAGACTGCTTCATGTTGAGAAAGCAAACCCTTACACAAGTAGATCTACAGAAGAGAGAGTAGGAGTACAATAGTTTGAGAAAAACACACAGAAGGGATGAGGTGCCCATGCACATGAGGAAAGGGGCAAATAACAGAAGAATTGAAATCCCATCCACTGCAATTGAACCCTTCTCTGTTGAAGATTTTGTTGTCTATTTCAAAAGAACATATTTTTCTTTGTGTCAGGTGTTGGGTATTGATTCTCAAGGTAGAATGCCTCTTGGCCTAATGATTATGGCCATGAGAATTCAAAATCCAGAAGCTAATGTTGAATATGATTTTACAACATTCATTGAAAAGAAACTACATGATGGATTTTTGCAAATAAGAGAAAAAAAAAAGCTCATAGATTTCAAATACTACTCTTTGTTATGTCATTTGATTTTGAATCAAAATAGAAGGAAGTGGCCCAACAAAATGGATCTAAGCATGATTGATGAAAACGGACAAAGATTGCCAACACAATGTTGGTGTTACAAATGGGATAGCCATTGCAAGAATTGTGACTATGTTGTGTTTCATGATGAATTCTCAATTAAAATAATGAATTCTCTTGGTAGCTTTTCTCCCAGATTGACAAAAGAGATCAAGGAAATGTTGAGGCCTCTTGCCCATAGGCCAGAACAAGGTCATAAGCATAACTATGTTGATTGGTTTTTTCTTGCCAGTTCACACTATAATTAGGGTATATGGGTGTACTCAGCCACCCTGTGTGTTGCCCAAATTTGTGCAGACAGAATTGCATTCCTTGAATTCATGTGTCAAATGATGTGGATGGAGAAAGATGTAACAAAGAAACATAAGAAAGGCACATTTCTTCCTGATTCCATAGTGTCTGGTTATTAGTCCATTGGTTCTGATACTTCAGAGGATTTGCAAGCCTATTTGAAGGCTAAAAATTCTTTGAAACCAGGTGTAGAGAGGGTTTGTGATACAGAGGATCACATGAACTTTCTTAGACAAACCATCCTCACAAGAATGGGAATATCCCATCAAATCAATTTTGATGAGGATATGATTAGAAATCTTGTCACCTTTCAAGAAGTGTATAATAGGGTAAGAAAACAAAATCCTAATTTTCCTAGATTCTTTGTTGAAGAGAGGGACCCTTTGAGAAGAATAGATCTGATAATTGACAATTTTGAAAGAATATATAGAAAGTATGAGAAGTAGCCTTCAAAGGCTACCAAGCTCAGTGTCAAAAGACCACTAGGAGTTGTGATTCAAGAGCTTGTACCAGATGCAATGTCACTATAGGATCCAAGTCATGTCTTTGATTCACCACCTACCAAAAGGCAAAGGATTAAGGATGTTTCTCCACTGGTTCCATATGAATTGAGCGAAGGAGGGGGTGACACTAATGAAGTGGCTAGTATCTTGAGAAATATGGGAGATGAAGGAGAAACAGATCAACCACTTGTTGGCCAAGAAACAAAAGCACACAAACTAGAGGCCAAAATGACCGAATAGGCACAAGGGGAGCCTGAATTAGAAGAAGATGAAAGAATTATGGCTTCTATGAGATTTATGGAGCATGATGATTTCATTAATTCTCTTGAATTCAAAGAGTTTTGGATTAAGATGAAGATGAAAAAATTTCAAGAACAAGTGGAAATAAATAAAATGGGTGCTGATGAATCTCAGCATGAGCAAATTGTTTCACAAACTTTCAAGAATATGAAAATAGATGAAATAAGTGTCAACCCTGATGAAGCTAGACAAATGGTATTAAGGAGCAACATGCTGATCATTCTCAGGCTTGAGTTGAAGAAAATGTTTTTGTTAGACCAAGTCAGGAATCAAGATGACCCCATGCTAGTTTCTGAATTTGACCATGAGGAAGGTGTCAGTGTTTGTGGTTTCAATCCAAAAATAGAGACTTTTGCAATATGGGCAACACAAAAGAACAACAGTAAACCAAGATTACTTGATGTGGTCCAAGAAATAAGGAGAACAACTGTGGTCAAGACATTCCAGGACACATCAGCAACTGAAGCAGCTACCCTCACTATGAATACTGCAATGTTTACATGAGCTACTATTATAAAGCTAGAGCAAAGATTGTTTGATTATGAGAGAACTCAAATGGAGATGAATGATGAGGTAAATAGATTATATCTTGAAATGTATACCTAAAAAAACAACTAAAGGGTGAGATTTCTTCTCAGATTCAAGCGATTGTGCCATTTCAAATACATGTGCCGCAAGAGACTGGTGATACCACAATGCCTACTGAACAATTCACTATTTTGAAATTGAAGTTGGAAAAAGAAATTGAGGAATTGAAAAGCCAAAATGAGAAAACAAAGAATGAGGCAAAATTGAAAATTCTTGAAGTGTTTGAGAAAATTTTGGAATATAGAGTGAAAACTATTGTTGACAAGTTGAGACATGTGCATGAATGCTATTCTTCCTTGTCTTAGGCCATGGAATGGTTGAAAGTAATTTTTTCTATTTTAGATCCCTTGTATCAAAGATGGTAGTCAACACATCACACATTGATCACTCTATGTAAAGATCTACAATGGAATCAAGATGCTTCTGCAACTCTAAAGCCAATAGAGAAAATGATCAAGATGATATTGGATGAGTATCAGTATGTGAGTGGTGATAATCAAAGAATGTAGGCAAAGATTTATTCTTTTGCCACTTTCAAACACTAGTTCATTCCATCAATCCTAACAGAGAATGAAAAGATCAAGGATTTTGATGCATGGAAGGATGAATTTGGTCATACAGTTTCTAAGGTAATGGAATTTTTTTAAAAGGATGAAGATATCAATATTCTCAGCTTCAACATCATTTTGGACAAAGTAATTGCTTTGGATGTTGGATATACAAAGTTTGTAATTGATGTCAAAGCATTGTTGGACAAAAGGTGGAAGGATCACTAGGCCAACTTGCTCCAAATTCAAGATTATAATTGACCTAGTGATTTTACTATGTTTCAATGGCAGGAGAAGTATCTTTGAGCTGATGAATAGACAGGCTATACGTGCATGGGAGAAATGAGCATCATGACCTCATGACTACACAGTATACCAATGGGAGCAAAAGTATTTGGCTCCTCCAAAATAATAGGGCCATGAAGATGTTGCAATGGAAGAATCAAGCCTTCAAACACTTTATCATGGAGAGGGGGACTTTGCCAGATTGGGATGATTACAAGTCTCCTATGTTGATTAATGGACTACAAGTGTATTGCAAGTGTTGCGGGCTTCTAATCAATATTGTCTACTTTCTCTGTTTTCTCTTAATTATGTTTTAATAAAAATTAATGTTTAGTTTATACGAAGAGGCATGAATTTTGAAAAGATGCCATATTTTGTAATGGTCTGAAGCTTGTTGCTTCTCTTATAAAAGAGAAACCAAGACTGAATTTTGATATCATCATCATAGGCATTTATAGAAACATATATGAGGAGACTTCTGTTATATTGTAATATCTATTTGAAGCAATCAATGGAGAAGAAGATTTAATCTAGTGCTTGAATTTTGGTTAAGATATCTAAGAGATCATTTCTTTGTTTGTAATGAGGAGGCTTAGTTCACCTAATGTTAAGATAGCTATATGTATTATTAAATCACAGATGTTCATCATTGTTTCCTTCACAAATGCATACTCAATGCATGTGGAGGCTAGAATCTGTATTACAAACTAAAGCTATCATCTAGGACAAACAAGAAAATTCTAGCATCTAGAAAACATATAGGACATACAAGAAATTATATTCTAAATAAACAAAATTAATTTCAACCAAAGTAAGAAAACTAAGACAGATGACTGAACCTAACTTTAAATACATTTCAAATCAGCAATGAACATCTCAGGTTTTGTATACAATGCACCAGTAGAATAATGATGATTACATTCAGAAATGTATCAATAAAACAATAGTGAATAAGCATACCTATACTTAGATCTTTATTACATTCAATAATAAATTACACCATACATATAACTAAAGTTTAGGTGACAAGCTAACCTCTTAAGGTGACAGGCTAGTTAAGGTGACAAAACATCATCATAATCATCTGCATTGCCAGCAAGATCAGAATCCTGATCACTCATGTCTACATCTGCTTGATTTTCTTCCTCATCCTCATCTGTAACATGTTACTCATTCTCTCTCCCAATTTCTTCATTGGTAATCAAAATCTCTTCTTCAAACACTCCATCATCGTCTTCATCCACTTCTTTGAATGTTTCTTGTAAATTAACATATTACCCATCAGGCATTATATTGACAACTTCCATGAATTTTCATCTAGAATGAGACTCTGTTTGAATGACATATGACCATCCTGGGCTTCTTACATCATCAATTAGAAATAATTGCTTAATTTGAAGAGGGGAAACATATGGCTCATCCATCTTTGATAAAAATTGCCCTGTATTTGCACGTACAAATCCATACTCATCAAATTGTATTGCTGATGGTCGAATCCACTTACATTTTAATAATATAGGACTATTTTCACCAAAATCCACTTGAATAATTTCTTGGATGAATCCAACATAAAATTTCCTCTCAGTTTCATGAAGAAACTCAAGACTAACAACACAATCACAATTTGTCTTTCGTTTGTCTTTTTCTTCCACTCTTAAATGACTACCATAGGCCCACATTCCACTAAAACACATAGCCCATACGTGTGGAGATTGTGAAAGCTCACTTTCCTCTGTTGTTACATCTTGACCTTCTTCTTTTGCATCACTGACTGCATTAGCAATCCATTCTTCAAATTTTGGAAAAGAATCACTTCTAATCAAATCATGACGTCTGTGCTTGAGGTCGATGTTGCATCCAAGTTTGATTCTCTTCTTCATATTTTCTACATAGAATATAAACGTACAAATAGTAAGATTAATAATATAAATGTGTAAATGCAATTGAGTACATAAATTATTGTGTAAATTTATCTTTACCTATGCCACTTATCGAATGAAGTTGTGTTTTGAAGAATATAGGCATGTATCACACTTCTTTCTTGATGTGATAGCTTGAAGCGACATCCATTGCCTTCTAATACTTCACCTACAACTCTTTCATCTTCGTCGTCATCCCATACACATCGATTGACATTTTTTAAATCCTTCATATATTCTGTACAAAATCCCATGGCCTCTTGCATTGAATATCCCTCAGACATGGTGCCTTCTGGTTTTACCCTAGTATGAACAATTTTATTCAAAACCTTCATATATCGTTCTATAGGATACATCCATCTCGTTCTTACTGGGCCACAATGCTCCAGTTCATATTCTAGATGTATCAAAACATGCATAGAAATGTTAAATATTGTTGGTGGAAATTCCTGTTCCAATAGACAAAGGACTTCAACAACCTCCTCCCTCAAACTATCAAAGTTTGAAGGATCTAATACATGTAAACTCATTCTCTTTAATACTAGGCCCAACCTTATAACTGCCAATCTTGGCCCCTTTTCCAAACTTGATATATTTACCACAATAGGTAAAATATTCTCGATTATGACATGATAGTCATGGGTCTTGAGGCCTCTTAAGCCATTAATGTCAGTTTGGCTTCTAATACTACTACTTACATATCTAGTGGGAAAGCGAGTCTGAGACAGCAACTATAAGAATTGTACACATTGTTCCTTTGTCCAGACATAAGGATCACTAGGTTTTCTATATTTTTCATCAACACATTTTTCAACCCAAAGATTTTGACGAATCTTTAGTTGTCGAAAGTCTTCACGTGATGAAATAGTATCAAAAGCATCGAAAAGAGTTTCTATAATAGCATAGACTATCATTTTCTCAATATGCATAAAGCCAACAATATGCCTAATGGCTATATCCTTAAAGTATGGCAACTTATAGAATATGCACAACCATTTTACACCACTTTCACTACATGGATCATATCTACTACTAGCAATCCCATCATTTTCAATAAATGACATTCTTTTTTGTCCATTCTCAACAATGTAATCACTTGTTATTAGCAATGGTTCTTCACGATTCTCTTCTTGACCATTGAAACATGTTTTTTGTCGATGATATGGATGATCCATTTTAAGGTAAGCATGATGTCCACAATAAATACACTTACACAAAATTCTTGAGTGCCTCACAAAATCCTTAAAGTTGCAAGCAGGACATCCATGGTATCCATGAACACTAAGACCAGACAATGTGCCATATGCAGGAAGATCATGAATCATAAACAATAAGGAATCTCTTAAAGTGAATTTGATTGAATGACCATCCCTTAAAGATTGAATTTCTTCAATTCCTTTCCACAATTCCATTAGCTCATCATATAATGGCTCTTGTAGACATAAAAAATTGATCCCTAAATCATAAATTTTTCTTAATCCTAAAGATTTAATTAATTTTAATTAATTAATTAAATCCTTTTTCATTTTTACCATTTTCCCATAAATAATAAATTAAAATCAATGAATTTAATTTATTATTTACAACTTGGAACCTAAAACCTCTCGTTAATAATAAATTAAAACTAACAACTTTAATTTATTATTAACCTAACCCGTAAAACGCCTACCATAACCCTAACTACATTTTACCGTTCACCGAACCAAAAATCCGTTTAACTACCCAAACTACTACCCAAACCTTATAAAAAATCAAAAACTCATTCTCATTTCCCCCCAACAATTGTGACATTGGAGTTATGCCAAGAATCTGAGCAATCACATTTGCATTACATTTCGGTAACATCTATTTAAATTTGTTTATCAATAGTGTTTATCTAAATCTTCTGTTGGTGCATTTTGATATAAATTTAGGGTTTTTGACGATAGTTTAAATCTTTTTAATAAAAATTTATATTTTGATGCATACAAATGGTGAACCTGACGTGAACAGCCCTCTGATCATTTGTTGGCCAGCATTTCGCTTGAGTTTGTTGTTGCAGGTGTGAGAATTTATTCTCAAATTTTTTTAGTCTGGTATCACTAGTTTGAATATCGTTCCTATTTTAGTTGTAGATTTATCCAGCCATGTATGCATTTTGCTATTGAGTTTCATATATGCGATTCAAGGCTTATCGGATTTACTAGTCTTTGTGCAGTTTCTTTAACCCTAACAGCCTTTTGAGTAACAGTTTCTTGTGTTAGTATTTGGTGTTTTCCTTGTTCTGGTTGTAGCTTGGTTGTGAATTCCTTTTACCCTAGGTACTGGTTCAATTATAGTTCATCTGTATCATCCTTGACTTCTACAATTGGAGGACTGTCCTTAGGCTTGCTGTTCTTCCTTTCTTTATTCACAATCCACTGGTGTTCTACATGACATTACGGAGAGCTGATAAAGAAGTGAAAATGCAAAACATGTGATGATAATGACGACAAAGATTCACGCTGTATCAGTTGTTTCTATCATCGTATTTCTTAAAACCTCCTATGGATGCAAGTTCTAGTATAAAATTTCAAACTACACAAGGGTCCACGCTGGAGAACATCAAAAGAATGATAGCCACGGTGTGAGATAAGTTGATATGCTCAATTGTAGAAAGTCTTTCAAACCGCGGTAAAGGTCTTTTGAAAACTATTTGATATGCTATTATTTTTTGTGAATGTTATTAATGTTATGGCATCACAGCGGGTAGCCGTTGGCATTGTTTAAACTGTTGTAAAGTTAAGACTTATGAAACTTGTTTTTTTTTTTTTGTTGTTATCTAATCTCCTTTTATCTGGTGGGTTTGGTGCATCGAATAATAACGTATTGTTTTTCTTCTGGTTCGCAGATTTGTTCAGTGCATGAAAAAGGTATCCTGTTTGTTGGCTGGTTGATCGATCTTAACTACACATTCTAGTCATTATTTCTGACATATAGCTGGAAGTGCTGTTACAATTGTTTGTGAACATTTAACCATATTTTTAATTGTCAAGTGAAGTCCTTAAAACAGTGACATCCTTTTAATCGTGCTTACCAACATTTGGAAACTTTCTTTTTAACTTGCAATCAGAGAAAGCCATTTTCTTGTGACCCAGAGATAAAATTGCCAAAAACACAGAATTTGCAAATTACCAGAGTGCCATTTTTTAGCCCTTGGAGGCTGTTCTATGTAAACAGGCCTAACTTTTTCATTTGTCATCAGATTTTCATGTTTTTGTAGGCGTTAGAAAGCTGATTCAGAGAACTACATCGTGATACAATCCATTTTGTCAAATTCATATCTGATTTTCTGGTATAATTCTCTGAAATTCAATCATTTTCAAAAACATCAAACATTTTCTTCTTGTTGTGCACTAATATTTTTGTCTGGGTTTTTGCAGGATTGTTTTGTCTTGGTCTAACATTTTCTTGCAGCTACACGCCTGTCAAAGATAAATTTTTCAAACTACTAATCAATGTGTTGCAGGACCGCTTGTCAAAGAATCTAATCTTGAAACATTCTGTCTTCATTTTATAGATTAGATCACATCATAAGCAAGGGTTAAAATTAACAAGTGTTTGCGATGTCTTGTGGCTTGCAATTTTGTCATTGAATGCGTATGCTCTTCTCTTGTGCCATTCGGCGATCTTGAGAATCAAAAGCATTTTCTTTGACATTTTGTACAACCACCCACACATTTGGATTTGGAATTAAAATGAACCCCATGCGAGTGTGAGGCAAAAGCGTTGTGTATGCTCTCTCCTTGCGTTTCATGCGATCTGGGAGATCAAAAACAACGTGCTTCCTTGCTTTTGTTATCCTTAGAGTGGGCCTGCTCTTGAGACACATCCACAAGGAGAACTCATTTGCGACCCCAAGCGGGACTTTCGTCCGGCCTGCTATATAAATTGAGGATAAGGCGAAAGCCAAGTCTAACCGGTATTAGCGCTTACCGTACAGTGCTAGCTCAAAAGGAGGTGTACCTTGTGTATATTAAAACTCCTAGTAGGGTTAGTCAAAGCCTTTAGTGGCTTGCTGGATGCTCGTAAGGTGCCGGTCCCCCGGATATTCACTAGAACCCTTTTGTGTAGTGGCCAAAAACCCTCTACTTGTTGATACAGGACGAAACTCTAATAGCCATCCCATATTTTCGCGGCTTATGGCAGAGATAGTAAGGTACCTCAGGATCTGCGCGTCCTAGGACCTGGAACTTGGTGTGCCTGAGAAGTGAGTGCACTGTAAGGGGGAGCCCGTGCCCCAAGTTCCTGGAGCTATACACCATAAGTAGGCGCGGCTGGGTAAAACCAAGTGGGAACTCAACAAGTATTGTCCTTTCCTAGCCTAGGATCGTGCATGTTTACAAGTGTTTGCAAAACATCCAGGTGTCATAAAAAAAAAAACAACCAATCAAGTTGTGTGTCTTATATGATTGTTGTGTGTGCATATTTAATCATCATCACCATTATAACTTGTCTCCCACATCATCAGCTGGACTTTCAAAATTGAGAATCTTTTTATCCTCGTGGCACATCTCAAGTGGAATCTTGTCATTTTAAATCACAAGAAGCTCTTTCAATTGATCATTCATCCATATCCATTCCCAAAATCTCTTTTCACTAGTTTGTAGACCCCCATTGTCCTATTGATCATATATCAACATCCAATTAAGAGACAGACCTTTTCCTAATCAATCCCATAACGATCCATTTGCTTAAGAGGCCCTGACCATTCTTAATTTAGTGTATCTTTGTCATCTTATCTTTTCTACTCAATAAGCCCTGTCTTCCTTTGAGTAGAGGTGGCATTTTGGTCTCCTTTCTTCCTTAGGCATATCATCACCCTGAGTGTTTTAAAGGAGCCCCTTATCCGTATCTAATCCTAAGGTCCATCCAATCTCTTTGAGTCACCATTTTGACTCTATTTCTATCTTAAATCAAACAATTCATATCTACATCTTGATCCATATCATTTATCCCCACTTTTGGAGTCTTTCATATCATCCATATATATCCATCTGAGAGCTTTTTAACATTTCAATTGTCCTCTATTTTCATGGTTACTAGCCGTGCCCAAGCCAAGAAAAACAATATGGATTTCACTCCTCAAAACTGGCAACCTCAATCCTCAAGATTCCTCGAAGAAGAGCCCATCCATGAGCAAATCAATCCTTCCCAACAAGATACTGGATCATCATCACATTTTTATAATGATCCACTTGGAGGCCTTTCAACTTCTGTAGATGTTCGAGATGACGTATCCGACCAACCAGTTACTCCCAAAACTCCTAAACCCACAAATGACTATGCTGAAACGAATCCAATTGCACTTCAAATTCAACAAGATCCTGAAACATTGCAACTTGTTCATCTCACCATGGATCATGATCCTGATTATTTTATGCAATACCTTTATGATTGTGGAGCTAGAGTCCCTGATGATATTTATGAGAGAGAAAGAGCACGAAGAAAAGCAGAAAAAGCTAAAGCCAAAGCTCAGGCTACTTCCTCTCTCCACCAATCTTTTTCAACACCTATGTCAAATGTGTTCCAATCCACCTCATCTATCACACCACCACAAAATTTTACCGTGGGACCACAAGATACTTCTATTTCTACAATCCCATCTCTCTCTTCCTATCAATCATTTTCAACACCTATGTCTATCTCATCACATACTTACACATTGGGGATACCTCCCGACTATTATCCTCCCGTGCTCCAACCTATTCAGTCATCACTTACACCCCCATCGATTCCACCATTAGGAATCTCACAATCTATCCCCGCAATTCAACCCATTCAGTCATCTTCATCATTTCCTTCATTAGGATCATCTCTCACAACCTCTTCCATTTCATCAGTAGGGATCTCACAATCTGGCCCTATATCTTCCATACCGAAAACCTCCAACATTCCCTCATCTCAATTAATTCCCAATGCAACTCATGTTTCCATACCTCAAACTTCTTCTATCCACATCCGTCACATCAACGCTCAACCAAAACCGGTATCCACTTCCATACCCTCAATTTCACGAAATTATAACCCTACCAATGTCTCATCCTCAAAACCCGTTGATCCCCAAATCCTTCAGCTACAACAACAACTCGCTCAATCACAACAACAGCTTGCCCAATCGCTACAACAAAATTTGAGACTCCAATCAGTCCAACAATCCCAATCATCGTCACAACATCACCCTCAAACATCACCTCAAACGCAATTACACAATCAATCAATCACCACTCCGCCCATTCAAGATGAAATTGAACGAATCATCGATAATCGGATTGGTGCTAGACAAAAGAAATACTCATTTGAAGAACTATGCCTAGATCCATTTGACAAATCTCTAATCATGGTACCTTTTCCTACAAACATTGAAATACCAAAATTTGACAAATACAAAGGAAAAGGTGACCCTCGCGATCATATTCGTGAATTCTGTATCGCATGCATGGAATTTCGACATGAACCTACATACTTAATGAGACTTTTTCCTAAAAGTTTGGCTGGCTCAGCCCTTGAATGGTTCTCACGTCTCCCAGGAAACATTATATCTTTTGAACAACTAGCAGAAGAATTTGTCAAAAAAATTTCCTACAACATTGAACAAGACACCTCCATGCAAGACCTTTATAACACCAAACAAAAAGGAGGGGAAACCCTTACTTCTTTTCTACAACAATGGAGGCATATTGTCAGTCGACTCCCTTGTCATATTCCTGAGAAACAACTAGTTCCAATTTTTGTGCAAAATCTTAATCAAGAACTAGCCTTTCACTTACAAGTGCAATGCTCTGATTCATTTGAACAAATCATGACAAAAGGCAAGACGATTGAAACGGCTCTTATCAACAAAGGTCTCATCAAAATTTACAAAGACAATTACAATCGCGATTCCAATAACCAAAACAATGATAAATCCCGATATTGGAATCGAAACAAGAACACTGTGAATGATGGAATCACTGATACAAAACATGTTCAACATGTGCAAAACAAACCATTTGTCCTCAATTCTTCATCAACTCAGAATACACCTCGAGATCGTCCACCACATATACAGAAGAAATTTACCCTTCCAAGTTTGCGACCACCACGCACATTTTCAGATTTAACAGAACCTCTTGAATCCATATTTCAGAAACTTAAACAAGCAAACATGATTGAACTTCCTGACGCTAGTAAACCTTATGATGATAGTTGACCGAAACCCCATTGGTTCCAAGAAGATCAATATTGTGAATACCACCGTGTCAATGGACATGCTACTAATTCATGCATAAGACTGAAGCATTATGTCCAAGATCTAATTGATCAAGGAGAGATACACATAGATCAAATACCTCATAAGTCTCCCAATGAGAAACTCAAAGCCTACCAAGAACCATTTCCTCCCCATGGACAAAAAAATAATAGAGCCAATAATGTTGATAACACATCACACAATGAAGTTCATTATGACTATAGTAACCACAGCGTAGTTGGCCGTATTGAAGTTTCATATCCTCATATCAATGTTATAACTGTTAGAGGTCGAACTCCCGAGTGTGATGTCACTACACAAAGAGGTCGTATTACTGTTCAGGGAAATCCTCCTCCTATTTCCTCCCATAACCCCATGAGACCTCATGTGTTATCCCATAATGTACCTAAATATAATATTCTGGATCAATTGAAAAAGACACCTGCCCAAATCTCAATCCTAGAGCTTTTAAGAATATCCCCCCAACACAAACAAATCTTGGATAAAGCCCTTATAGAATCTCGAGTACCAGGTGATATTGACGTAGATCAATTCCAAGCTATGGTGGGGGCTCTTACATCCACTCCTCGCCTCATTTTCACAGAGCCAGAAAACTCCTCTCCAGATCATTTCCATAACAAAGCCCTTCATCTAGAAGTTATTGTCAAACAACATTTCGTGAAACGAGTCCTAATAGATGGTGGATCAGCTTTGAATTTATGTACCCTCAAATTAATAAAACAACTGGGATACTCTGATGAGAACATTGATGAGAAATATCAAATTACGATCAAAGCTTATGATGACGAAGAAAGAAAATCAGTAGGTACAATTAAACTCCCAATCAAGGTTGGCCCTATTACAATGGAAACTACATGTCAGGTCTTAGATCTTGATCTCCCCTATAACATTCTCCTAGGGCATCCTTGGATTCATGCCATGAGATCCGTCCCTTCCACGTACCACCAATGCATAAAATTCCCATTTAATGATCGTGAGATTACCATACAAGCAGACCCTCGCCCATTTCAATACTGTAGACAACTGGAGGGTCCTTATCGACATCAAAATTATTGCCCAACTAATGAGGTTGCCCAACCATCATCCAAATACATTGACCCATCCACCCTCACCCCGTCTTCTTCATCCACACCATCCACTTCCCGATCGGAGATCAAGGCTAAGATCAGTGCTACAGGCATGGGGGAGTACACTCTGTTTCATATCAATGAACTTCCTCTTTCACCTAAGAGCTATGGGCGACCTCGTCCGATTAATCATGTATTGATTACTCATCCACAATTGAAAGACTTCAAATATTGGGGGCAACTAAGTCAAGAAACCATTGAAGATGACATCTCTAAATGGCTCTATAGCGATGAAGATGAACAGAGACAATTACCATTGAGTATATATCACAGAGGTTATCCTATCATTAAAAAGTTGGGCTATACAGACGGTCGGCTTGGGCAACAGCAACAAGGAATCTTAGAGCCTTTAGAATTTCATCGCCAACCTAAGCATGCTGGGCTAGGGTTTGGATCCACCAAGCGTGAGTCACCCGATGTTGAGTTTATCTTAGACGAAGTGGCGAAAGCTTTTCCCGCAGTTGAGTCCTTTAATCGAGACACTTTCATAGATCCTTTTGAAGCGGCCGCCGATGTTTTCGAGGATAATTCCATCTATACCATCACCTATTCCTTTGATCAACCATCATCCTCATCCACCCCGTCCACTTCCTCTCATTCATTATCCCTTGTTTATCCAGATCTCATTGACTGGGACCAACACGGACCTCCTGTTCTTGATGTCTTTGAAAATGATGAGGCTATTGGTGAATTTCTGGGGCTTCGTACTCATCTACCTATCGGAGATCACAAGATTGGTTACTCTATTGAACTACACTTTGATGCCTACTTTGGGGAATCTGTTAAATTCCTTAGTCAAAAAAATGAAAATTTCAAAATAACGTCCCCTGGTGAAAACCACTTTGTGGCACTTTCGGACAATGCAAAAATAAAAATAAAAGACGTATCCACTAGTGAAAACCTTTCTGAGGCGCCAGAGGATGAGGAATTTAACCTTTCCAAAGTGGGGGCACACCAAGAAAAGTCCACTATTCTCATAGAATAGACACAAGAGATGAATCTTGGAACTACAGAAGAACCCAAGATCACATATGCAGCAAAGTCATTATCAAAATTTGAAACTCGGGACTTCAATTCTTTCTTCAAAAAATGAGAAATCAATTTTGCTTGGTCCTATGCACATATGCCAGGATTAGATCCATCACTAATAGTACATCATTTAACAGTCCATCCTGGAACAAAACTAGTCAAACAAAAATTGAGAAAGATGCATCCCAAAATTGCTCTAATGGTCAAGGCAGAGTTAGAAAAGCTCTTGGCGGTTGGTTTCATCAAACCGATAGATTATCCTAAGTGGATCTCAAACATTGTACCTGTAGCCAAGCCAAATGGAACCATCAGAGTTTGTAATGATTTCAGAGACATCAACAAAGCTTGTCCAAAAGATGATTTTCTGTTACCAAACATTGATATCATAGTGGATCTGACAGCAGGACATGAGATGTTATCATTGATGGATGGATTTTCTGGTTATAACCAAATTAGAATAGCTGAAGAAGATCAACATAAAACTTCTTTCATTTGTGTCTGGGGAACATATTATTGGCTTGTCATGCCTTTTGGTCTAAAAAATGCCGGAGCCACATATCAAAGAGCAATGACTGTTATCTTTCATGATATGCTTCATAAACAAATGGAAGATTATGTAGATGACATACTTGCCAAATCAAAAACCAGAGAGGGGCACCTATATGTTTTGGAAAACATTTTTGATCGTCTTGAAAAGTACAATGTCAGACTAAATCCTAAGAAGTGTGTATTTGGAGTAACATCTGGAAAACTCTTAGGTTATATTGTCTCCAGAAGAGGAATTGAAGTTGATCCAGCAAAAGTCAAAGCTATAATGGAAATGCCTCCTCAAAATCTAAAACAACTTAGATCTTTGCAAGGAAAATTACAATCCATACGGAGGTTTATTGCTCAGCTTGCTGACAAGTGTCAACCATTTACTCACTTGTTGAAGAAAAACACACAATTTATTTGGGATCAAAATTGCCAAGAAGCATTTAATAAACTTAAAGAATACTTGGGATCTCCTCCTGTGTTAGCACCACCTATTCATGGAAAACCCCTTATTTTATACATTTCAACAACATCAGCAGCATTATGGGCTTTGTTAGCACAAAATGATGATAGTGGTAAAGAACGAGCAATCTATTATATCAGTAGAACTTTGGTGGGCTATGAAGTAAATTATTCACCTATTGAAAAGGCATGTCTCGCAGTTGTCTTTGCATCACAAAAGCTTAGGCACTACATGTTGAGTCATCAGACTAAGCTTATATCAAAGATTGATCCTCTCAAATATCTACTATCTAGAGCAGCCCTGACTGGACGTATGGCAAAATGGGTGATGATGCTTAGTGAATTTGACATTGAGTATGTTGATAGAAAAGCTATAAAAGGACAAGTAATAGCAGATCAATTGGCTGAAGCACCTATAGAATCAGATCATCCAATGGTAACTGAATTTCCTGATGAATCAATCTTGAACATAGAAACTATTCCCTCTTGGCAATTATATTTTGATGGTTCTCATACTCAACGTGGCTCCGGAGTTGGAATACTCTTTGTTACACCTCAAGTCGATTATATACCAAAATCATTTCACATTCAATTTCCATGTACAAACAACATCACCGAATATGAAGCACTAATCAAAGGATTGAAATTGGCTATAACCTGGAATATCAAAGACTTACAAGTTCATGGGGATTCTCAACTAGTGATCAAGCAAGTGAACAACAAATATCAGACAAAGGATGAAAAGTTAAAGCCATACAAGAAACTAGTGGATACATTTAAAACATATTTCAACAAGATCACATTTGAACAGATTTCAAGGCTTCACAATAAAGCTGCTGATGCTATGGCCACAATTGGTTCAATGATAGAGATACCTGGGAATGATCACAAAATTGAATTCCTAATAGAAAAGTTGTTTGTACCAGCTTTTGATATCCCAGAATCAGAGTTGGTATGTGATATTGTTGGTCCTAACTCCACTTGGTTCAATGAGATCTACCATTACCTTCATAGCCAAATCATTCCACCAAATCTTTCCAAATCCCAACGTCGCTCCTTCATTCGTCGTTCTTCCCAATATGTCCTCCTTGGTGATGCGCTTTATAAAAGGTCACTAGATGGTGTTTTGCTTAAATGTCTTAACCCGGAAGAAGCCCAAACTGCTTTGCATGAGATACACGAAGGCATGTGTGGTGCTCATTCTGGAGGTTCATCCTTAGTCAAGAAAATGCTTCGCACAGGATACTATTGGCCTACTATGGAGCAGGATGCGCATGAATTTGTTAAGAAATGTGTACCTTGTCAGCAACATAGTGATCTAATTCATGCACCAGCACAAGAACTACAAACTATCACTACTCCATGGCCATTTTCACAATGGGGGCTCGATCTCATTGGAAAAATACATCCATCCTCCTCAGATGGTCATAAATTTATTATCACTGCTACTGAGTACTTCACTAAATGGGTTGAAGCAATTCCTCTTACTTACATTACGGGAAAGCAAATATCTAAGTTCATTTTCCATTATATCATTTGCCGCTATGGTATTCCTCAAGCCATAGTCACAGATAATGGTCGCCCATTTAAGAATCAAGATGTCAAAGAGCTTTGCAATAAATTCAAAATCCAACATCACTTTTCTACCCCCTATTATCCGCAAAGTAATGGCCAAGCTGAAGCAACTAATAAGACTCTTTTGAAAATCTTGAAGAAAACAGTAAACAAGGCTAGTCGTGATTGGCACTTGCAACTTCATCCTGCTCTTTGGGCTTATCGAACTAGTATCCGTACTCCTACTGGTGCTACACCATATTCCTTGGTATATGGTTCAGAAGCTATTTTACCCATTGAGATCGAGCTCCCTTCCTTGCAAGTATCCTTACAACACTTGATTTTAGATGAGGAGTATCGGATATCAAGACTACAAGAGCTTGAATTGTTGGACGAGAAGCGACTTACAGCTCTTAATCATCTAAAAGCTTATCAAAATCGCCTGCGCCAAGGTTACAACAAGAAAATGAAGCCTCGTAAATTTGAGCTTGGAGATCTTGTTCTACTAGAAAATCAAAGGAATCTGGCTGATCGTGCAAAGAAAGGGAAGTTTAAACCTAACTGGTTGGGACCTTTTGTCGTAACCAAGAGCTATGGATCAGGAGCTTACCAGCTTTCCACTCCGGAAGGTCAACCTTTGGAAGAGCCTATCAACATAGCCCATCTCAAACAGTTCTATACCTGACTCGGAGTATCCCAGTTAAAAAAGTAAAAAAAAATTAATTAAAAAATAAATAAATAATAGTAAAGAAAAATCATTTCGTCCAATGGTGAAAACCACTTCGGTGGTGCCCTGGATAAGTACCATGGTGAAAACTTGTTCGCAGGCGCCATGTGTAGAATTCAAGCTGTCCCCACCATCCTTTAGGTAGCTTTTTCACATCATCCATCTCGCCATCATCCATTTCCCATCCATAATAAAATATGTCCTCCCTTTTGCTCCCATCCATATCTTGCCATATGCATCTACTCAGTATCATCTGGTCATATTGCATTGTCTCGCCAGCTATTCTATGTTCCGTTATCACTAGCTTGTCCATTAGTCCTTTCCCATTCCTTCACCTGCTCTCATCCTAGTATTCTTTTGTCCACCTGTGTAGGTCTATGTGTCTTGGTACCTTTGAGTTCCTCATAATAGACTCTTGAGTTTGTCTGCCTTTCCAGTCTCATGCAATTCCGTAATAACATTTTTTCAGCACTATATCCTCATTCTTCTCCTCCATCCAATCATTTCACTTCATGCAAACACAAAATTTCCAATAAAACAAACACAACCCAATTTTTTGGCACTCGTACATTCCAAGCCATATCTCAAAAACACTTTGAAACTCTTAGACTAAATTATGGAACTTAAACACCTAGTGATTCGATCTTGATTGTAGTAACTAAGTTGTAGATCCCCCAAGCCAACCATCCTTTATTTACCTTATCTTATCCAGGGATATATCGTTCCCGCAACATGGCACTTATCTATTTATCATGTTAGTCTTTGGCTTGAGATCTTACTGCCTATCTTACCGCTTATCATGATTAAGTCTTTTGGTCCTTCTTATGCTTTTTTTTTGTCTAGGGGCAGCATTGTGTATGCATGTTTTTGCTTGTTTTGTTTGCGTGTGCTGACTCATTGATGTTTTTGTGTCTGTTATTGGTCCTTGCAACATACCTACCACACCGTCATCATGGTCTTCCATATCATGGTGCCATTAGGCATATGCTTGCTTGCGACTTTCCTCCTTTCTACATTTGACACATCGTCACCCTGGTCTTTATACCTCGGTGCATAATGTCAGGTGCTATATCAAACATCAGGTTGCTCAAAGTTTAATCAGCATAACTCCATCATCCTTCCCTCCGTTTCCTAAATTACATCCAAAAACCTATGTTTTGATTTTCTTTGAAACGACCTCGCTTCGCGACATCGTCTCAAAGAGGGGCAAAATGTAGACATAAAAAATTGATCCCTAAATCATAAATTTTTCTTAATCCTAAAGATTTAATTAATTTTAATTAATTAATTAAATCCTTTTTCATTTTTACCATTTTCCCATAAATAATAAATTAAAATCAATGAATTTAATTTATTATTTACAACTTGGAACCTAAAACCTCTCGTTAATAATAAATTAAAACTAACAACTTTAATTTATTATTAACCTAACCCGTAAAACGCCTACCATAACCCTAACTACATTTTACCGTTCACCGAACCAAAAATCTGTTTAACTACCCAAACTACTACCCAAACCTTATAAAAAATCAAAAACTCATTCTCATTTCCCCCCAACAATTGTGACATTGGAGTTATGCCAAGAATCTGAGCAATCACATTTGCATTACATTTCGGTAACATCTATTTAAATTTGTTTATCAATAGTGTTTATCTAAATCTTCTGTTGGTGCATTTTGATATAAATTTAGGGTTTTTGACGATAGTTTAAATCTTTTTAATAAAAATTTATATTTTGATGCATACAGCTCTAGATAAGCATCGATTGTATCTGAAGTCACACTTTTCTTTCCTGGTATAATCAATGATAGCATTAAGAAAAATGGTTTAGTTGCTAACCATGGAGGCAAGTTATAATTTATTAAAAACACTGGCCAAGTTGACCATTTAGTACTTTGAACTGAGAATGGGTTCACCCCATCTAGACCCAAACCCAACCTTATATTATGAGGATCTTAAGAAAAATCAGGCCATCTGTTATCAAATCCATCAACATCTTAGAATCAGGCACATGTCATTATTTTCCATCGGTGCTCTTATTTTGGGCATGCCATTGAATACGTTTAGCAATGTCTTTGCACCTATACATTTGGAGTAATTGTGGGGATTATTGGAAAGTGGCGAAGAACCTTTCTAGGAACCACAACTAATTTCAACCCTTGTCTATACCTCACTTCATGACATTTCAAACATTCACTCTCACTTGCAATATTATTACGAAATAATACACAACCATTGACACATGTGTGGATGTTTTCATACCCTAAGCCTAGCTTAGTGATTTGCTTTTTACATTGACTTTGTTTTGTTGGCAATGTGGAGTCAGGTGGTAAGAACAAACTTAATAATGCCAATAACTAATCTACACTCTCATTTGTCCAACCATGCACCACTTGCAAGTTAAGAATTTGAAGGATTGTTGTCAAACGACTTAACTTGCAATTAGCATACATAGGCTTAAAAGCATCCTCCATCGACTTGGCCCAATCATCGTCTAGACCCTCATTCAACATTATATCAACTTCACACCCTTCGTCTAACATTGTTGCCGCTTCATCTATTTTTGGTGCCACTTCATCTATATTTGTTTCCTCTTCATCTCTCACACTCTGCAATTCTATCATATCTTCATAATAATTGTAATCCCAAGGGCTTATACCACTATGCCCATATCTTATCATATGTCGAAGAATTAGGTTTCTTTTTCTCGCCTTTCCACCGTGATAGTCTTTACATGGACATAGATGTTTGTCCATGTCCCTCTCATTGGCTACTCTCTCATCAAATGCATGGTAGTGATCCATAGTCAACCTTCGACATTGATCCATCTGTAATGTTCTACACATAGCAACAAAAATCTATCTTTTTTATGCATTTGGTTTGGTAGAATTTTATCAAGTTTTGTGTGAGATATTGCATTTTTGGGAGTGCAAGTCTAAACCCTACCTAGGGTTTCCAGGGAGAAAAATTTGATCATGGGTAGAGTTTCCACCATCCAAAAATACTAAAAATTTGGTGGAAAGCTCTATCCCACACCTATCCACATCCCTACAAGAGGACAACTCATGACTGACACGTGTGAAGAAGATATGATTCACTGTATGTCTAGATTTGTTGTGAGACAGTCCTAAAACCCTAAGTTCTTTGTTGCTTTGAATAATCTATGCACTATATGTCAATGGAGGGGTGAAGAATCATAGTGGCATGTTGTTAGGGACTGCACAAGCCTAGGAATTCATATGACAAGTGTTCTTACCTTCATTTGGAGTCATCACCTTGAATGCACCTAGTGGAAGCAAGACCTAAATTGCATAAATCATTGTGTTAATCACTTGGTTAGGTCATGTACATTTGGAAACCCCTAGAAGATGTTGTAATATGTCTTAATAAACCAAGTTATCCATATTCCATGTTGTCTTCAATGATTGAGTGTCACTAGGGTGTTGTTTCCATGTTTTAGGCTTAGGAGCAAATTGTGAAGAATGAACAAGGGTGCAGATTTGCATCAAGTGTAATGAAACTTTGTTTGGGATGTGTCAAGGTTATTGTGTGTGAGTCCTTCCTTTGCATCATGTCCTGCCTCTACATAAATCTATGTGGTCAGTATTGTACATTTTTTAATTGTAGGATTCTCATAGTTAGTGAAAAAGCTCATGTTCATGAAGGAATGGAAAAGATGCTTAGAGCCTTTGAATTATACTTGTACTATGCAATGGAATTGAATCATTTAGAAAACCATTTTTTCTTCAGGGCAACATTTTCTTGTGGAATAGTTGACTAAGATAGCTCTTGTTTCAACTGACCACCCTCTAATGAAATCTCATTCATATTATAATCTTGCACGATCTTATCATAGTAAAGGTGATTATGACACCATTGGTCGCTACTACATGGCATTAGTCAAGGAAAGCCAGAGCCCACAGGATTTTGTGGACAGGTTCAATTGAAGCTAGGAGATCTTAAGAGTTCTCTCTCAAATTTTGAAAAAGTTCTGGAGGTCCACCCTAAGAACTGTGAGAGATTAAAAGTTGTAAGCCATATATATGCTCAGCAAGGCCAGGTAGAGAAGGCTTTAGAAATTTTAAGAAAGACAACTCACATAGATCCATGTGATGCCCATGCATTTATCAAGATGGGTGAGTTATTAATATCATCAGACCCCAGTGCAGCCTTAGATTCTCTTTAGACAACAAAGTCTCTTCCAAAGAAGAGCAGAGAAGAAGTACCCATTCAATTGTTAAACAACATTGGGGTTCTTCATTTTGAGCGTGATGAACTAGAGTTGGCTCAGCAAACTTTTATGGAGGCATTAGGAAATGGCACTTGGGTTGAATTCATAAATAAAAGCCCCATTGCCAATTCTCTAGTTTTTCTTGTGCTCTTTAAGGATATGGAATTCTTCCATCGACTAGAAGAAGGCGATGTTTCACTTGAGCTACCATGGGATAAAGTCACAACACTATTTAATATTGCTAGGTTGTTTGAATAGCTACATGATACTGAAAAAGAAAATCTTTTATACAGGCTAATATTATTCAAGTTTTCTGATTATGTGGATGCATATCTATGTCTTGCAGCCATGGCTTAGGCTCGGAATGAGATCCAACTAAGCCTAGAATTGATTGGGGATGCACTTAAGGTGGATAAAAACTCATCAAATGCTTTATCTATGCTTGGAAAAATGGAACTGAAAATAGATGACTGGCTTAAAGCAAAAGAAACAATTAAATCTACACAAAGTGAATCAGATGCAAAGAATTCTTATCTTGACATTTCACTTGGAAATTGGAATTATTTTGCAGCTTTTCACAATGAGAGGAGGGATCCAAAGGTGGAGGCACAATATCTTGAGAAGGCTAGAGAACTATATTGTAAAGTGTTGGCACAGAGACCAGGAAATGTTTATGCTGCAAATGGGGCAGCCATTGTGCTAGCTGAAAGGGGTCAATTTGATATTGCAAAGGAAATTTTTACACAGGTACAAGAAGTTGCAATAGGAAATATCTTTGTTCAAATGCCTGATGTGTGGGTAAATCTAGCACATGTTTACTTTGCACAAGGACAGTTTGCGCTTGTAGTGAAAATGTATCAAAATTATTTGAGGAAATTCTATTTTGGCACTGACACCCAAATTTTTTTATATTTAGCTCGAACACATTATGAAGTAGAATAGTGGCAAGACTGTAAAAGAACATTATTAAGAGCAATAGATTGTAACTACAGTAAGTTGCCAATCACAAAGCTATAGATTTTGTGTTTATAAATGTAATGAGGCTTTTGAATTACCTCTGAATTCACTGCAGAGGGTGTCCCCAAATCTGACTTCACTGCAAAGGGCCTCCTCAACTTCAAATTCATTGCAACAAACTCTAAATTCCTTGCCTGCCTTTTCAGTGATCTCTAGGTCCTCTCCTCTTTATCGCCCATGCAAGTAGCTACTATAACTCAAAATGCCTCAGTGTGAAGTAGCTTAGGGAAATTACTTTGATCTCTACATTCCCAACCTTTTATTCTTCGGCGAGTCCACCACAAGAAGCTCTGAACAGTTGGAGATAATCCAAGCTGAGTGCGTGAAGAGCATGTTAGAGTGCCTACAAGTGAAGAGTGTGATGGTGATGGTGATATTCAATAAGGAGTTCGAGATTTGAGTGCAAACAGAAGGAAGATATAGAATAGGGTATGATGGCGATGCAAATAGCAAAAAATGTTGGAATGAATGCAAATAGTGAATCGTGGCAATACATTCTGCCAATAATTTCCTGAAAAGTTCTTTTTAAAATTTTGACTAATTTGTATTTGGGTGACTAACTATTTAGACATTTTATTTATGTGACTAAATAATTCTCTATTCAACAACCAAATTAGTCATTTATTTATTCATTTATAGATGAGTTGCAAAAAATTAGTAGAATTTAGTCATTTTAGTTGTGACTAAAAGTTTTAGTCACTTAGTCATTTATTTGCCAAAATTCTACTAGTGTTTTCTGATCTCACAGCCACCATCCTAAAACACAAGATTCTATCCTTTGCTACACATTTGTCCAACACTCAAGAGGTTATGCTTTAATCCCTTAACATAAAGAACATCATTAGTATTATGCTTGCCATCAAAACTGATTGAACCTCTTCCACATATCTTAGCAAATGTATCATCACCAAATCTAACTAGTCCTCCATCATATTTTTCAAGATTAACAAACTTACTCTTATCACTGATCATATGATTTGAGCATCCACTGTCAATGACCCAGTAGTAATTTTCTTGTCTGGTATGAAAAGTAGACATCAAAGTACCTTTAGTACGTATTAAGACTTACTTCTAGAGCCCTTTCCTTCACACATTTCTCAAAGTTAGCAAAAATAGTATCATCTTTTAAAGCTATGAACAGACATTCATTATCCTCATCATTTTCATAATCAAATTCATCAGCAGATATACTTGCATCTTCTCTAACAAAGTATCTTTTCTTAGGCACTTTACTTTTGTTCTCCCTATTTTTTCTTCTAAAAAATCTTTCTGGGCATCTTGAAGCATAATGACCTATCTTGCCACAACTGAAACACTTGAAAGGCAACTTACCACTATACTTACCAGTACCCAATTTCATTTTTCTCACAAAGTTAGCTTTCACATCATCAGAATCCTCCTGATCTAATTCCACAATCTTCTCATATTTTCCAACCTTGAAGGCGGTCTCAGCCTTTGCACTACTTGTACCAAATTCTCTCATTTCAAAAGCAGTTAAGGTACAAAGAAACTAATCTTTGATAAACTGATCTAGATTTTGTAATTCTTCAATAGTAGAAACTTTATGACTGTAAGCTTTAGGAAGAGTTCTGAGTGCCTTCAATACCACTTCTTTTTCTTCCAATTCTCCACCAAGTCCTTTGATTCTATTGACAACTTCATCCACCTTTTGTAAGTATCTTGTAATGTTTTCTTCTTCAGACATTCACATGGTCTCAAACATGAGCTTCAAATTCTGTATTTTAGCTTGCTTGACCTTATCAACTCCTTCATAAATACTTTTTAACTTTTTCCAAATTTCATTAGCAGTTTTTCAGATTCATAACTTTCACCAATTTAGAATTAGTAAGACCACTTAGAAGAGCATACCTTGCTTTACCATTGGTTTCATAGGCCTTGATCTCATTTGCAGTATTGGACCATTTTATGGTATAGTGTATTCAGACTCAACAGACTTCCAAATCTCATATCCAAGAGAAATCAGATAACCTTTCATCCTTATTTTCTAGAATTCATAATCGGTTCCATCAAATAGGGGAACATTCTTCTTGTGCACCATCCCAGATCTACCTCAAGTGGTTAAGCTTTCTTCCAAGGAACCTTGCTCTGATACCAATTATTGAATACACAAGACAACTGAGAGGGGGGTGAATCAGTTGTAACTTAAAACTTCAAAACCCTCAAACACACTCAGATCCACATTAATTCAATTAATCCCTTAAATTGTTATGAAGATTAAGCATGAAAGAAAGTAACAGAAACTGAATCAAATCAACATCAAACACAAGAGAACACCATATTTATGTGGAAAACTAAAGAAGGGAAAAACCACGATTAGGATTAGCTCACAATATAAAGTAGTAACAACACTGAAAAACAATAGGTTCACTGCCAAAAGGCTCGCTACTCAAAAGAAAGGCTCACTACCAAAATAGAGAAGAAGATAGAGAAGATTGTTACAAGGAGAAAACTATCTCAATGCAACAGAGAAGTCCACCTCAACATCACCAACACCTTTGCAGTCATACTGAAGAATTGTAGACACCTTCTACTCATAGCATCTAGTAATCTAACACATGAAAGATTATACTACATCACACATCCTACCACACTCTCATTCACCTCACTTACATTGTGTGTACAACCTTTCACAATCCCTTGACACTTATTTATATCGTCTTCAACCTTGAAAACATTCTCCAAGGTCGGAAAAGCACCTCAATTTTGCAAATTCAAATTAGGTCAGCACCAAAACATTCCCACGGTGGAAAAGAATGAAGGAGGACCATAACACACCTTAGCTCAAACCTAAATCCATTCATACACATTACACCATGCTTCCACAATCATCAAAGCAACTCTACAATTAGTGTAAACACCCAAGGTTGGCCGAACCGGTGTTAACACCATGAACAATTATGTACACGCTTCCTCAAACCCAAAGAGGACTCGCAGACCATACACCATGCTTGAGCACAATCTAGAATATTCCACAAACACCCTAAAAGCCAAAAAATTCCTCCGCAACTTTCACTTGCCGCACAACCTTATCCTATTTACCCAGCATACTCAAATATCTTTGTAATGCACTGCAACTCAAGAAGTCATCTTCTGGAGCACCAAACCACGAACAACTTCAACTGAAGATAGATATTAACCTTATAATCATACTTCTAGAACTGCAAGGCCTAAAACTACTTTACGGAGAAATGCGGAGCAAAAACATTTCTCTCAGACACCTCTGCAAACCTCTGCAAATCACAGTTCACACACTGGTGAACACATCTTCCTCTGCACATCGATCTAGCATGCCAAATTTTGAATGTAGCATCCCTAAACACCTCTAAACGGCATATCCAGACTACACAACCAAATCCTCAATGTAAAACAAATTCGAAGCAAAACCAGAACACTATTCTGCAATACATAATACCACTACCACACATTGTTTACTTATTTTATTCAAATTTTCTCAAAAGCACTTGGAAACCAAGTACCAAAAGCATATTATCACCATTTTTAGTACTTCCTCATCACCAGATACAACATCCACTTGAAAGGTTAACTGCTCATACTCTTGCAACATCTCTTACTCATACAATTGACACCAATGACAACACAAGCTTGTTGACATCAATGACATCATCGACTTCACATACTTGCAACAATTGTATGCTGCCATTAATCTATCCTCATCCATTTTCTCTAATTCCTCAATCCTTTGTGTGAGAGAGTCATCATCTCCTAGCTTGAAAGTCCTTGTTGTCCAGAAGTTCAGCAACATGAAGTGTACTAGTATTGTAGCCTCTATTCCATACACCAGTTCATAGGGAGTGAACTTAGTGGTTCTTTTGAAGGTTGTTTTGTATGCCCATAGTACTATAGATACTTTAAATCCCAATTTGTCTTGTTCCCATTGTACATCTCTGTTAATGCTACCCCAATGATCTTATTGAAAGATTCACTTGATCCATTTGCTTATGGATGATATGGTGAACTCTTGTTATGTGTTATCATGAATTTATCTAGCAGTTCTGAAATCATCTTATTTACAAAATGTTTACCTTGATCACTAGTTATGCTCAACGGATAGCCAAACCTGGTAATTATGTTCTCATAGATGAATATGGTGGTAGTTTTTGTTGTGCAATATCTAGTTGGTTGTACTTCATCCCACTTAGTCAGGTACTCCACTCTGGTAATGATGAATCTAGCTTTTGACTACTTTGTTAGTGGGTCTATACGTCCAATGAAGTTAATAGCCTATTTTTGAAAGGGTAATTATGTTGGAATGGGTCTCAGTGGCATTTCATCACTTGCAGTAGGTCTTCCTGTTCTTTGACATACATCACAATTCTTCACATATCTCTTTGCATCTTTGAAAAGTGTAGGCCACCATAACCCTGCTAGTTTGATTTTTCTTGTTGTCATGTCTTTGGCATTATGTCCTCCTACTATCCCTTCATGTGCTTCTCTTAGAATTTATTCTCTTTCATGTTCATATACTACCCTTCTAATGATGTCATCCTTCCCTCTGACATACAGTCTCCTTCAATCAATGTATATGGAAAAGACTTCCAGATTAGATTTAGTCTTTCTTGTGCTGACATCTCTACTAGAGGTTCACCTATAGCCAATAAGTATGCTATGTCTGCCAGCTCCTCTGATACCACAATCACTCTAAATAGATTTGTGCCAGGTAATTCTTCTTCATCTATCTCTGGATCTTCCCCTATCTCAATTCTAGATGAGTAATCTAGTCCTTGATTGTGCTTTCCCAATTTCACCATGATTGAGAACTCAAACTCCTGAAACAATAGTAACCATCAGCAAATTATTCCTTGAATGATTGGTTTGTTGAGTAGATATTTCAATCGTTCATGATCAATATAGAATACAAAAGGTGTTGACAAAAGGTAATCTCTGGATTTCTATAATGCATGCACCATTTCTAGGGCTTCCCTTTTAGTTATGGTATAGTTCTTCTCTACTTATGACAACTTCCTACTTGCAAATTCTATAGGATGATTCTTAGATCCTCTAGGCTGAGTCAGTACTGCTCCAACTGCAATATCTGATGCATCAACATGAACATGGAATGTGTTGTCCCAATTTGGAAATATGAGTATTGGTGATTATGTTATCTTCTACTTCAAAGTGTCAAATGTGTTTTGATGTTGCTCATTCTAGGTAATACTTTTGCCCTATTTTTATTCAATAGTTATTCAATAGGTACTATGATGACTGCATAGCTATTGATGAACTTCTGGTGGTAACTGGTATACCCTAGGAATTTTTTGACATTAGATGTGGTTTTTGGTGGTAGTAAGCTTTGAATAATGGAACCTTTTAGGGGATCAACCATCAAAGCTTATTTGCATATTTTATGGCCCAGTAGTGTTCCAAATGGTACTGCAAAAGTACATTTCTTCAAGTTTAGGGAAATTTGTAGGCTTCTACACTTATTCAACTTCAACCTCAATGTCTGTGTGTGATCTTTTACTAGTCTAAATACAGTCCAATCATCTAAATAGACTTCTAGAAAATCATGTATAAACTCCTTGAATGCATCGACCATGATTCTACTAAATATTGCAGGTGCATTTTCAATCCAAATGGCATAACAGTATACATGAAAGATCTTATTTTAGATGCAAATGTTGTCTTAGGTTGCTACTCCTCTCATATCTTTCCCTGGTGGTATCCGAAATCTACAATTTCTTCAATGCGACACTTGTCATTTGCCCACACTTTCACTAATCTTAAAGGTATCAAGGAGAAAGCATGAATGATGAAAATACAACTAAAAGGAGTAAAACCACAAATGAATATACCTCACTAACTTAATCCTAATGTAAAAACTAGGGTGAAGAATGAATTGACAAAATGTTAGCTAACAACATCATCAAACTGGTAGAAGATGCTAAATGGATAAGCCCTATGGTTGTTCAACACAAGAAAATAGGAAAAATAAGGGCATGTGTTGATTAGAGAAATGAATAAAGCTTGTATACATGACCCATTTCCCACCCCATTTATAGAATAAATCTTAGAATCAGTAGTAAGAAGGGAAATTTACTCATTTACAAATGGATTCTCAAGATACCATCAGGTAAGGATTCAAAGAGACAATCAACCTAAAACTACATTTGCAACTGAATGGGGATCATTCATGTATATTGTGATGTCATCTGGCTTAAAGAATACACTTGCAATATAAAGCAAAACCATGATCAATGCATTTAAGGACTCCATTCATAACTTTTTGGAGGTATACCTGGATGATTGGATAGTATATGGGATAATTAAAGATCATGTTAAAGTACTTAGGCTTGTGCTAGCATGATGTAGAAGTATACAAATTTCACTAAATTTGAATAAATATATATGTGTGGTAGATTTCAAAACAATCCTAGGACATATTACATATAAGGAAGGCTTAATGGTTGATCCATTAAAGGTAGCAATAATTTTCAATCTCCCAACACCAAAAATAGTAACCAAAGTAAATATATTTTGGGGATATATAGGGTATCATAGAAAGTTCATTAAAGGACATTCGACAATTGATGGAATAATAGAAGAGCTCCTAAAGAAGAAAACAAACAAAACCTTAAAATGGACAAACTAATTCCAAGAATCCTTTGATACCCTAAAGAAGAAAATAGTGGAGGCACCAATCTTAGTTTTCCCAGATCATTGGAACATCCCTCTTCATGTACATGTGGATACTTCAAGCACCACAATTGGAGTAGTGTTAGCACAACCAAGAGGAAACAAGGACCTTCCAATTTCTTATGTTAGCCAAAAACTATCACAAGTATAGAGAAACTACAGTATAGTGGAAAGAAATGCATTGGCTATGGTCAATGCACAACAAAAATTTAAACACTACCTCCTAGAAACTCCATTTATATTCTTTACAGACCATGAACCACTAAAATACTTAATGAACATACTAATAATACAAGGGAGAATTTTCCAATGGTTACTCCTATTTTAAGAATTGGATTTCAAGATCAAGGTAAACCCTAGAAAATCCAACCAAGGGCCAAATTATCTATCTAGATTTGATATAGAGGATGAGCCAGGGCTAGCTAAGGAAGACTTACCTAGAATAAGTGTGTTTAGAATAAATGCAGAACTAGAAGAACTTATAGAAATAGTCTAACTGCTCTCAAGATTATTCCAAAAATATAAAAAATAGATTGTTGTGGAATTCTTTACCATACACATTGATTGAGGGAGAATTACACATGATAGGAAGGGATGAGATTTTAAGAATAGTTGTGTTGGATCATGAAGGAGAAGACATTCTACAAGAATCCCATGAAGGAATATCTAGAGGGCATAACTTAGGAGAAGGCACCACAATAAAGGTAATTTTGGTAGGATTATGGTGGCCTACATTCTTTAAGGATGCAAATAAGTATGTGAGATGGTGTGATATATGCCAGAGGGTAGGGAAACCTACCACAAGAGATTAAATGCCTTTGCAACTAGTACTAGCACAAGCCCTATTTGAGAAATGGGCAATTGATTTCAATGCACCTATTAATTCTCTTGCAAAGATGTCAAAAGTAAGATTTATCATAACAAGGATTGAATACCTCACAAAATGGGTTGAAGTTGAGTGAAAAACATTATACTACTAAAATTGCCACGAGGTTCATTTATCAAAATATTATAACAAGATTTAGATGTCCTCTTAGTATAAAAAGTGACCAAGGAAAACACTTTGTGACTATGATAATTACAGGACTCTTAAATTTATGATCACACATAGATAAAGTAGGCCTTATCACCCTCAAGAAAATGGAGAAAATAAGGCTCTAAATAAGATTATAGGCACTACTCTTTCCAAAATGTGTAACACTAACACAATAGATTGGGACATTAAGATACTGAAAGTATTGTGGGCTTACAAGATAACCTATAAAAGACTAACTAGGTTCTTCCCATTTCAACTAGCCTATGAAACTAATACATCTTTACTAATGAAATATATTGTACCAAACTTGAGGTTGGCTACTAAGTTGTAGTTGAATGAGGAAGAAACTCTACAAGAAATATAAAGGAACTAGAGAAATTGGATGAGAAAGAGATGTTAGTATCCTATCATCAAAGTCTAGAAAGGAAGTGTCAAAAGTCTTAGCATGATAGAAATATGTGTCATAAAGTATTCTAAATTAATGACATGGTTCTTCCATATGATAGAAAATTCAAGAAATAGGGGAAGTTGAAAACATGCTAGTTAGGATCGTACAAGTTTGCAGAAATATTTGAATTAAGGGTTATCAAGCTAAAAACATTACAAAATGAACCATTGAAGGTTTATTTTAATATTGCAAGATTGAAACATTACTATGAAGGAACTTAAGAAATACAAACTAAAAAAAGTGTAATATAGGTGTTTGGTAGAAAAGATAGACCTAGCTCAACTAGTTAAACCAAACTTCAAACTCTCTTCTATCTAACATTGAGACATAAACTAAGCTTGGATTCTACCCTTGAAGGAGAGCTAAATTATAGGGGTTCTGCATCTTTATTGTATAGATGAGTGTCAAACCAAATTTGACCAATCTAGGTAGGGAAATTGATCAAACCCTAATTGAGAGAGATTGAGCTATAGATGACTGTCAGAAATAGAAATAGAGAATCTAAATGGATAGCAGAGATGAGAAAATAGTTCAGAACAGGAACCTAGAGTCATAATTCCACAGGTTCCAGGGTGCTCGGGTGCCCTAGACCCTTTCTTAGGGTATTTTAGAAATTGAGACTTTCGCCAAACCTACACCTACAAGACCTTTCTTCTCCTAGACTGATATCTCCTAAAACCTGTTTATTTGACCTACACACATGAAATAAGAAAAAATTGTTGTGGCTATATAGGAACTTGCCTTAGACAAGACCCCGTTTCAGTATTCCTACCTCACGAATAAACAAGATTAGAACCAGATGTTTGTGTGCTCAAAAACCCTAAGTGTGAGCGGTAACATGCAAGATATAATCAAATAATAGAAAACCCTAGCCATATATGACTCAAGAAAATATGAATAGAATGATCAAAGGTATGCTTCACTCAAGGAAACATACAACTTCACCTCAAGGATGAGGAATCAATGAAGGTTTGTTGAATAAGAAGGCGATGCAACCATACCCTTGGAGGGTACTCAAGCAAATCTCAAGTTGGTGGTTCCAACCCTTCTCCCAATCATGCAAAGTGCTTCAACCTAGGAATAATGAGATAGACTCAAGATCTCACTTCCTAGCCTTCATACAAATCCTTCCCAGAGTGAAATCCTTCACTTGATCAATAGAAACTTGCAATAATTCAATAACATAGAGAGAATAATATTTGCATGGAGAGCTTGTATCAAGATCGCATCTAAATCATGTCTAGTTTCAAATGAGATAAGTCACTTTTATACAAGGCTATAGAAAAGATTAATTTGAATTAAAGAGCTGACATCACGTGCCAAAAATAAAACTTGAGTGTAGGTTTGGCCTAACCAACAATAAAGATGACTTGTAGACCTAAATTTCCTCCCTAAAAATATGAGAAGACCAGAGCGCTCAGGTACCCTAGGCCCTTTGGGCAATTTAAGGCTCAAGATCGCATTCAATGTAGGGCTAACTCCAAATCTCAAATTATTTTCTAGGTTATGACAAAACTTTAACCAAAGTCATGACATTTTCTATAAACAGAGCCCAAACAAGACTTTAAGGTGGACCTAAAAATTAGCTAGTCTTGGGATCACTAAAGTGAGGAGCTAAACATAGTGAAATTATGCTTGCACAACCAAGGAGCACAATTTACAACATAACATTTAGCCTTCACTTTAGCGGTCATATGACACTACGTACATATGCAAGCTAAAGGATAGGAAAGTAAACATTGCAAAATGATACCAAAAAGGATACTATAGAGGACACAGATCGTCACCGAGCGAGAGGGCAAAGCCCCCAGCCTGTGATTTTGTAAAACTATAGAGTCAGGAAATTGATACCTGCAAACAAGATTCATTAGCGAGATAAAATCATCATGCAACCAATAGATGCGTACGTTTTAGTCCAAAACTCTAAAGGGGAAAGGTGAAGAGACATGATTAAAGTGAAATTCATGGGTAGATATATGCCTCCTACTTTTTCTTGCTACTTGAGGATGTAGAAACAAGGTGGTGATCTTTCCAATTCAAATTTCTAGAAAAAAAACCTTGATGAATTTTCTTTGGTAGGGTCATTCTAGCGAATAACACCAAGACGTAAAACATATTATTGTAGAGATGGTGGAACTAAGATTCAGACGCAACAAATGGCACTCAAATATGAGTTCTCTAGCCTAAGTTATCTATGTTTAGATTAATAAAGGTCAAGGAAGATGTGGTCTTTGACCCTAGATAGTAATCAGGAGTTCTTAACTTTTTACTATAAAAACTAAAAGAAGTTCTCACATTTTACCATTCTAATGTCATTTTCAGTCTTGGAGGAGATAGAGCAAGTAGGAGAGTTATCATGCCGAGTTAAAGACCATATTCACCACTGAGGATGGAGGCACTATGGCGCCGAGTAGCTCAAGGACTAGTCGAGCATGAGGTAGGCTTCTGTCCAACTTGTAATTTTCATTTATTTTATTATTTTAATGTATTTTTTTTATTTTTTGAGCCAAAAATGGGTCTAGGGGACATTTTCATTATCCACCTAGGGCACCATTGTTCTCCTAGGGTGCCCCAGACCCTTCTGAGTGCCCAAGTCCTTTCTGAGCGCCCCAAACCTATCTGGGTGCCCTAGTTCAGGATCAAGGCTTTAATTGGTTTTTTTAATTGTTGATGAAGTTATTGGAATTGAAGTTTGATGTACACTTTTTTTATCATGTTTCAGGATCTTCCAGGGATGCGATAACATTCTGACGGTCACTTGTTCACATTACTGTGTAGTCGTTCAAGCACTTATAGACGTAGAGATGGGACATCTGCGGGATGTTGAATTATGGTGGGTGTACACTATGCCTATGATGACATATCATCGTACGATGTTGATGGAGCTCATGGAGCGATGGAACTTAGATACATCCACTTTTCATATTCTGACAAGACAGATCACTGTTACTTTAAAGGATGTGTACAAGATACTATGACTACTTGTACGACGTGAGATAGTCAAGGTTGTAGAGCAAAGGTCTAAGGACTACACTCATGTAAGCCAGATATATTATCTTGGGCACACAGTGTCGTCGAGCGATCAAGGACACATTGACATTCGATTCTTAGAGTAGGATGTAGTTGTTACACTGATCATACATTGAATCATGATTGCTACCATCACACTAGTTGTTACACCGGATGGGTGAGGCACTCACCTACATGGGGGCCTAGTCTATACCATTATAGCGATCTAGGAGCATAGGACTATATATGTTGGAATTAGCCAAGGATGCTCTACAACTTGATCAACACTCTCAAAATATGGAAATCAACCAAATAGAGATGAGAAATCAATGATATATATGAACCTATTAAGAGAATAAACTTATATTGATCTCACTTACAAATTTACATGAGAATGCTTCATTATATAGGCATGAAAGAGGCAATCCACCTTGCACGTGGATTGACAAGTTTCTCGTGATGTGGCACATGCAAGTAGACAAGTGTCCTATAAGGTGTCAACCTTTGGACCACTTGGAATGTGCAAACCAACAACCTTGTGTGACAAGTTTTGGATGACTAAAAAGTGCCTTTTGTGGTGAGATAGAAATTCTTCCAACCTCAAAAGATATGCACATGAGGTTTACAAAACAACTAGGTAACCTCTAACCTCTAATAGGTTGCACATTCAATTAGACAAGATGTTGTCTAACTTCATCAACCTAAGTACACTTAAGCTATAGTGAATAGATAAATTATTCACTCTAACACCCCCCCCCCTTAAGTGATACTTGGGGAGATCACAAAAGTGCAATATATACAAAGATGTGGGTCTCGGCTACTAGGCTATGTTAGGTACCCATGTACAAAGTTTCTCATAAAGTGGAGAAACAAAATGCATGAAAAATAAAATAAGTAAAGAAGAAGGAGGAATTATATCATGATCCCCCTAGGACAACTTCTTTCACATGTGTACAATAGAGTTCTCCAAAGAAGGAGATACAAAGAGAGACTTGGAAGCTCCCGATAAGATATGCAGCAGTGCTTGTAGATGCTCGATAAAGTATGTTGAAGCTGCTCCATGAGTGTCAAACAATGTTTCTCCCCTTAGGAAGAAAGGGAACTACAAATATGTGCAATGAATCTTCCCATAGAAGAATAAGATGATAAGTCTTTGGATGTTGCACAAAATCCAAAGATAAGTATGAAGCCTTCATAAAGTGATGATGGGCCTCTATGATAGTACTGAAATCCTCTGAAACCTGCTCCATAAGAACTAATGCCAAGGATGAAGATGGATGCACAATAGCATTGAGATGGTTGTCATCAAAAGTGTCTACCAAATATACATAGTGAGAATCATCAAACAAACATGTAATGTCTATTAAGTACTCATCCCAAAAAACTGGTGTTGGAAGATTGATGGTAACCTGTCGATGGAAGTCTGTGGGAATCAAATATGTAGGTTCACAACGAGATGTCATCTCAGGAAGAACCGATTTGGAGGAAACAACTCCAAGGTTCAAATATCCATAGTTAATTTCCTTATCCAGGTGTAACGCATGAAGATCAGTATGCAAGTCAGCAATATGTGAAGAACCAAAGCAATAGAAAGAATATAAGTGAGACCCATGATCTACTTGTCCCATTGCAACAATGTCTCTACTCTATAAATCCCTTATGATTACTAAATTAGGCATGAATTCAATTGTTTTCCTATCCCGCTACGAGTGATTTGATAAATGGAAAGGAGATTATTGGATAAAGAAGGGACATACAAAACATCATTGATTGTGCCTTCACCAATTTCTATAGTGTCTTTTCAAAATGTTGTCATGTAGGCGTTATTTCCCATGAGAATACGTGGATATGAACCTGGTTCATAGGTGGAAAACATATCTTTTGAATTTGCCATGTGATGTGAAGCCCCTAAATCTAGAAGCCACTTAGATGATGCATTATTAGTAGAGGCAACCAATGTCATTCCTTTGTTCTTATTCACATTTGAAGATGATGTAGAAGAAGAACCACCTGAAGAGTTGATTTGATTCTTCTTAGTAAGAAGTTCTAACTCAGCGGTTCAGTGGTTGAGATAATCTCTTTCCTTTTCAAAACAACGGTTCTCTTCGTGCCCAAGTTTGTTACAATAACTACAAGTGGGCCTTTCTTTAGACTTTTTTCCCTTTGGATGGGGTAGTTTCTTCAATTTGAGGTTTTGATTTTGATCCCTTAGATAGGTCCTTGTTGCTTTCTTCACCTTAGGAGTTGAATTCTTTTCACCACTAGCAACTAGAACATGATTTGATGAAGACTTGAGTGTGCCCATTTGAATTAATTTATCTTGCTCTTATGTTAGAGAAACAACAAACTTAGCTAAAGAAGGCATAGTGAAATGACTTCTTAATGAGCATTGTGTGGCATAAAAAGTTGAAACAAACACTAAATAATCTAGACCTAGATTTGATAAGACACTTAGGATCAACTGATCATCATCTTTATTAATATTACATACTTTCAATTGTGAACTTAATGAGTTTAACTTGGTTAAGAAATCTTGAATTGTTGCAAAATCTCGAGGATTGAGATTTATTAATTCATTCTCCAAATGGCAACCCCTCATTATATCTTGCTTGCCAAATAATGTTTCTAATGTTGTTAAGATGGCATTAGGTGTTTTTGCATCATTGACATGAAATAATAGGTCTTGATAAATTGCAATACAAATAGTGACATAGGCTTCATCAAGTTGATTAAACCACTTCCTCTTTTTAGAAGCCGTTGTAGGCTCAGGTTTCAATGCTATAGCTTCTCTATGTAAACCCTTTTGCTTAAGTTGTAAATCCATTTCATGTTTCCATGAATGGTAATTAAAAGGAGTTAATAGGTTAGCCATTGCAAGAAAGAAATCAAAGAAGACCCCCTTGAAACTATGAAATTTGTCCCCCTGATTAGGTGACCCCCCAAATTTTGGCACTTTATAACTTAGTGTGTTTTACAAATTGAATAGGTCCAATGTGTGGGAAATGGGAAAATATTAACTTTTGCAAAAAACGGTGCTCAATTTCGAGCTATCAAGCAAAAGTTATGACAAAAACAATTTCCCGTAAATGGCCTATTTTAATACACTTGCACTAAAACAGAAAAAAATGTCTGTGGCAAGAGAAAACCTAGCCTTCCAACTACTCGTTGGAATCAGCAAGAAATTAAGATTACAAATGTTTGATATGTGAGGGTGAATTGGCCTCCTGCCAACCCGGGCCTCAGTCTCTGTCTTCGACTAGTGAAAAATAAAAGTTTATTACAAACCAATATGCTTTTCAAAACACATGTTTAGGTTACTGTAGCACTAAATGTTAAGGTTAATGAGTTGTGGAGGCTAACCAACACTACCTCTAGAGTTGGAGAAAAGATAACATAAAGACTATCATACACCCACAACATGCTCATAAAGATCAACTTAAAGCTCCAACAACAATAACAATGGTTAGAAAGAGAGTCCAAACCCAAAGAGAGTCCACAATAGGATTAAAGTGGCCAAGATGACTTCGTGGCTGAGTTTGACGGTGAATTTTCCAAATGATGGCCAGCTGTTGAATTTGATTTGCAGATCAAACTACAAACAACAACAGAGAAAATGCTAACTGTGGACTGCGACTAGATGGAGTAGAGGCCAATTATGAAGGTGTAGAAGTCCGAAAGGACTCTTATTACAAACAAGAAGCAACCTTGATCGTAGCTACCACCACATGAACTGTCACAAACAACTGCAATCACCAATATTAGCTATGGCATCTTACCTCGTGACTTCAGCAGATATCGACCCTTTATGAAAATAAAAGGCAACTGCAAACAAAAGAACAGCAACCAAAAACAACCATCAAACTTGAGTTGTAAACAAGGGAACGCCAAATCAGAGGGGCCGAGAGTGTGCAAAGATGCAGTGAAATCTAACGTGAAGAGGATGAAGATGTTGTAGTGGGGCTGGCAGAAGCATGAAAACATGTTAAGGAGTCCCGACCAGGACTGCAGAAGCCAAAAAGGACCGATGAATACCAGTACACCTGAGAGATCACAGTGATAATGAGTTCAGATAAAGGCCGAGCTCTTATCAATAGAGCCTGAAATCACTAAACCATTAGCCAGGGGGCTGATGGAGAGATTGTGATGAGGATTGAAGGATTATTGGATCTACGAGGATGGCCAATGCTGGGCAAGAAATACAAGGCAGTCCAAAAAACAAGTAGCCGAACCAAAGTGATGAACAAAAAATGTTCAAACCATAAACCAGACACTAAATTGCAACCTCCAACGATGGAAATGTCTTCAATTGACAACACAAAGGAAGTTGTGTCCTTTAAAGAACTTGGCCAGGCAGATTTGAAGACCACGTATTGCAGAAATGTCTATCACTAATGGATCCAGAATAATCCTGCAACAATACAATGAAACTGACCAAAGAACTACCTATAAATCCTGAAAAAAAACCTGTACAAATACCAGAGTCAACCCAAAAATATTGGCACAGGCCGAATAGGCCACTTGATCTGCCAAAATTTGACAAAATTGACCAAAAAACAACAATTTTGCAGAGGGAAAATTTGCCTTTTGCAAAAAAGAGTCATTCTTGTACAAAAAATTTGCCCAAATGGGCCCAGAAATGCAAAATCTCCTTCAAAATTTGATTTTTCTAAAAAATTTGCTTTTTTTCAAAAGAATTGGGTTAGGGGCAAAAAAATCAATTTTTTTACAATGAAGCTCAATCCATTTCGCTCGAGGACGCATCGAATTTTGCCTCACCTCTGGATTCCCTCAAATCGAAGAGTGTGTCTGTAGCATGGCTATGATACCATGTTGGATTAGCCAAGGACACTCTACAACTTGGTCAACACTCTCACAATATGGAAATCAAACAAATAGAGATGAGAAATCAATGATATTGATGAACCTATTAAGAGCATAAACTTATATTGATCTCACTTACAAATTTACATGAGAATGCCTCATTATATAGGCATGGAAGAGGCAATCCACCTTGCACATGGATTGACAGGTGCCCCATGATGTGGCACATGCAAGTAAACAAGAGTCCTATAAGGTGTCAACGTTTGGATCATTTGGAATGTGCAAACCAACAACCTTGTGTAACAAGTGTTGGATGACTACAAAGTGCCTTTTGAGGTGAGATGGAAAGTCTTCCAATCGCAAAAGGTATGCACATGAGGTTTACAAAGGATGATGATCTTCCAACATGGTGTTGAGTGTTCTATATGATGTCACAGAGGATGATGATCCCATCTCCAAGTCTGACGATGTAGGTATAAGTCCAGCATATACAACGTGGTGGGAGACAACACACCGTACTCTTATCTTTCCTACAGATCATCCCACTAGTGATCCCAAATCCTAGGCTAAGCGAGGAGATGAGTCAGAGGAGTGGGAGGGAGACATCGGCAGAGATTATGCTAGAGATGATGATGATGATAATGATGGCAACGATGAGGAGGATCCACTAGTACCGATACTAGAGGGGGAGATAGTGCCATGGAGCGGAGGGTGTAGGTATCAGTGAGGAGGGACCTAGGGTTTGACCTCGTAGCCTACAACCACAACACGCATCTAGAGGAGTACAGCATCACTTCGAGCATGGGGAGTTGAGTGGTGGTGCCACTATGATGCCCCCAGCAGCGAGGACAACTGTAGACATCATCACAGTCATTGTTCCACTAGATCCATCATGGCAAGAGGGTGATCCTGGTGAGGATTATATTTTTTTATTGTAAATATGTTAGTTTAAGATACATAATGTTAAATTGATTGAGACGTTGACATGATGATTATTTTGTTAGTAGTTGGTAGCAATGCATGGCGTGACTTTGTGAGCCAAGTCATAGTGGAGACGGTACCCACTAAGTTGATGTAGTAGCCAGTGTGAGCTTGTTATAGGCCACCACGCATGGCAGGTTGACATGCAGAGATATTTGATCTTGTTGCATGGTAGAGAGCGGTGTTCGAGGAGGGACAGATAGAGCGAGATCAACTACTAGTCGAGAGAGACCAGGTGATCTAAAGAGTAGCGAGTGCTGAGGAGACATGAGATGTTCTCAAGACACAACTAGATCAGCATAGAGTCGTAGTGACATCAAGTATTGAACACAGCCTTCTAATTTATCTACAGGTTAAGGTGGACCGGCTAAGAGTTGAGAGAGATCAATTCCAGCAGATGCACATAGATGCCACACGGGAGGTGGGAGAGCTTAGAGGTGATCTTAGGGGATTACAATCATGGAGGATCTTTGGGAGTCACTCACTCACATAGATATTCATCTGTTACTCAGGCACCACCAAGTCTCAAGGGATCTAGATGTCACGGTCTAGCACCTTGATGATATTTATTGTATTGTGTTATGATTTGCTACATTTTGATGCAGTGGTGAACTTATGTATGCAAACTCGTATGATATATATATATATATATATATATATATATATATATATATATGTGGCTTTGATTCATGATTTATTTTGTTTATGCTAGATGATATTTGTGATCTACTTAAATGAAGTAAATGCAACAAAGATCTAGATTTTTTTTACGTATGTATGTCAAATTAAATGTAACATGTCATTTGTGTAAACAACTATGTGTAATTGTTTAACAAATGCAACAATGATTTAAATGATACATGTTCTAATGAAACACACATATGTTTAATTAGATATTAGACAAGGTGTATACACATGATGAAATAATTTAGTTGCAATCCAATGAAACAACATTGTAACATTGTTAAATTAGATCCAACAATGATTAGTGAACATGGTGCACATCTATCTTTTTATATGCTAACAACCAAGTAATTATATAAACTAAGAAAACTACTTTAAAGAATCAAGACAAACTACATATTTTGTCAAGACTAAAGAAAATAATGAAATAGGAAGTTTAAATTTATTATCTACCAATCATTTTCTTTATAAAGAAAGTGATAACATATAAATGAAAAACAAAGGTTAAGTGTAATATCTACATAAATGCATAGTGTTAATAGGTTCTTTAAGAGGTGTACTGTGCATATCAGATAGTCTATACTCACCCAATCTGGTGTAGGAGCACCTAACACAAGGTGGCCTCCGTGAGTCATTTAAGTTTATGTTTGTTTAGGAAATCATGTTTGTGTTGTAATAAGGTCTATATGACCAATGCACTTTGATTTATGTTTGTAAGTCCCAAGTATTTAGGGGACATTTGTCAAATTGTAACCGCATAATGCCAAAAATAGGCAGTTGGGCAGTTGGAGGCTATTTAAAACAGTTGTCTTCCAGCTGCTTGGGGTCAGTTTGGTACTACTCTGGGCAAGTTTATAAACCCAGGGAATTGAACAAAGTCAGTGAGATGATATTGTAATCAGATCGAGAGGAGAAATTGAATGTAATCGAGCATTGTGAAGGAGAAATCAAACTATTTTGTGTCATCAATCTGTTTTCTGTTCTCTATAAATACAAATTGCATAGCTGTAGATTTATTTTCCTTCTGTGTTTTCGTTGTTGCAAAATGTCGATGTGAAGCATTCCACTAGTGAGATTTCTGTCAAAATTAGTGGAATGCCTTCAATGTACCATATCTATTTGTTTCCTATTTTTTTATTGTTTTGCGGTGCAAAGGACCAAATTGGAGTGTGCACAGTAGATCGCCTAGCATCTCCATGTGCTAGGGTTTGACTAGAGGAGTTGAAATCATTATCGGTGAGACCGTGGCCATCAACGAAGCATTCCTTTCTCAGAGTGATGAGGATGGTCTAGATAAAGAGAGGTTCGAGCCATTGAAAGGCAGTGGCGGTCTAAGGTTTGTGTCGGGGTGACGAGGGACAGTTTACACCAACGGAGATCCATTGGGAGGAAACGGCTGGCGGCGAGAGATCTAAGGGTTTGGCCAAAGGCATTCGTCACACCAACGAGGGGTGGGTCCATCGGCGCATCAGCCTAAATGTATGAGAATTCACTGATGACAAGAGTCCCGCCGAAGACACTAGCATCGGAGTAAGTTTCGAATGTATGTTGAGAAAGCATGTGGAAATGTTCCAGTAGTTCATTTGTTATTTTTTGCCAATTGTGAGGAATTAGGACCCAGTCTGTGGAATCCCCTGTGCACTCCCCATCATATTGGTATCAGAGCTAGTGAAAGCTCTAGGCGGAGGTGTTTTGTATTTGATTTCTATCACTAAGAAGGCAGATGACGAGTTGCTCGTGCCATCTAGTTGTGAGGAGGAACAGGATTCCTGTAGTGTGTGGGCAGACGATGAGGTCTGTCAAGACCATTCACCAATAGAGGTTTGGTTGGAAGAGGGTGCAGAGTGACGCCACTATGAGAGAGAGTGGTAGTGCATCTCCAGGATCTGTTGTTGGACAAGAGGAATGGGTCTGTGAAGCAGTGTGTAGGATGGGCATCTGATTGAGCATTGGGCAGTAATCAAATTAAGGATTTGCAAGAGTGTTAGCGTTTGGGTGTTGTCTATGAATGTTTATGTCAAACAGAGAAAGCGAAGGAGAGACTAGCGATATGCCTCCAAAGGGGATGACCACCGAAGTGGTCAAGAAATTTCAAGAGATGGAAGAGATGATCAAAACTGGAGTCAGGGAAGCACTCCAAGAAGAATTGAAGGCAATGAAGATAGGTAAAAGGGTAGATGAAGATTCAGATCAAGAAGAAGAGAAAGAGGAAGAAGTAGAAGAAGTGGAATAGGCAAAGATACCAGCTGAACAAAAGCAATTTCTGGAAGCCATCAAGGCAATTGGCAAGGACTCTTCAGAGGCTCGGATAGATATCCCCATGTTCAGTGGAAAGATGAATGCTGAGGAAGTCATGGAGTGGATTGAGGCTCTGAACAACTACTTCGAATACAAGGAAGTTCCCGACAGTAAGAAAGTTAAGTTTGCACAAACTAAACTCAAAGGTGCTAACCTTACATGGTGGAATTACACCCAAGGAGAAAGGGTAAAGAATGGGAAGAGTATGATATCTTCGTGGAGCAAAATGCTGGAGAAGATCAAGTCCCAGTTCCTTCCATCTAACTACGAGGTGCAGATTTACAGGAAGATGCAGAACCTTAAGCAAAAAGATATGGATGTGGCTACTTACACCAAGGAGTTTCACAAATACACTCTTCGTTCTGGGTATATGGAGGATGAAAAAGCCAAAGTAGCAAGGTATTTAAATGGTTTGAGGTTCAATATTCAAGATGAGATAAGTTTATTTACCCCTGAAACTGTGGAAAAATGCTTTCAAGTAGCATTAAGAGCTGAAGAGAAGCTGAAGAGGAAAGGTGAGCAGCAAAGTAAAGGAAGAGGTGACAGAAATTTTAGAGGCAGTTTTGGAGGAAGAAGTCCTAACCAGAGGCCTAATGGTGAGTCTAACCAAGAAGAGCAAGTTGGGGACTCAAGTAGCAAAGGAGGCTACCAAGGAAGAAGGATAAATGAAAGAGGTGGGACAAATGGATCAGACAGAGGATCCAAGTTCTCCAACATGAGATGTTATAAATATAATCAGATAGGGCACTCGGCCTATAAGTGTCCAGAGAAGGACTCAACTTCTCATGGTAATGAGAGAAGAACCACATTGACTCAAGAGGATCCAGGAAGTGTGACATCTCCTGAAGTAAATTTGGCATCAGAAGTGGGAGAAAATCTAATGTTCAAGAGGATGTTGCTCAAAGCACTAGTGAAGACTGAACCATCACAGAGGAGAGCACTTTTTAGGATCAATTGCAAAAGCAAAGGTAAAATATGCAAGGTAGTCATAGATTCTAGTTCAACAAATAATATGGTGTCTAAGGAAATGGTGGATAAATTGAACATAGAAAGGATTCCTCATCAAACTCCTTACAGAGCATCTTGGGTAAGTGATAGTCAATCACTTTTGGTAGATGAGCAGGCATATGTTGATTTTCAGATTAGAGAATATAAGGAGAGAATTTTATGTGACATTTTGCCCATGGAGTGTTGTCACCTACTTTTAGGTAGGCCATGGCAATTTGATAGGCAAGCATTGTATGATGGATATACTAACACATACACCATCAAGAAGGATGCAAAGACTTTTGTGATGACACCATTGCAGAAGGATGCTGAAGCAAAGAAGGCAACCAAGGTCATTTTGATGGGTAAGAAAGAGTTTGTGAAGATGCATGAAGAAGAGACAACAACAGTTGAGTCCATACCTGAAGGAGTGGGGTTGCCAAAGGTCAAAGTTTGAAGGTGATTTCAGTTTTGAATGATGGAGATCAAATGGTGATGTCTGAGATGGATCAGAAGAAGGTCAAAGAGCAAGTTTGCAAGCAGCCACAAGTTGATTGGAAAGAAAGAGATGCTATCATAGTAGGGACCATTGTTTGTCCTCTAGAGCCAACAAGAGTTGGAAGGCAAACATATTCTACCATAGCAGCTGTACAAGAAGCATCAAACAAGGTTTTGAATGCAGGTGTTCAGGCAGAGATGACAGTAAGGAAGAATGACGAACAAAGTATGGGTTTGGTTGCAAGCACTCACTCATGGTAAGGTGTGAGTAGAGCCTACAATGCTAGGCATGAGTTTTTGATTCCATGGAAGCAAGTTGCAGTCCAGAGATTGTGGGGAAGGCATGAAGCAGCAATGGATATAGGTGGTACAAGACAAGGACTCAACTCATGGGACATGAGTTCTTTTCAAGGTGGGGTGTATGGTGCAGAAGCACCTAACACAAGGTGGCCTCCGTGAGGCATTTATATTTATGTTTGTTTAGGAAATCATGTTTGTGTTGTAATAAGGTCTATTTGACCAATGCACTTTGATTTATATTTGTAAGTCCCTAGTATTTATGGGATATTTGTCAAATTGTAACCGCATAATGCCAAAAATAGGCAGTTGGGTAGTTGGAGGCTATTTAAAATAGTTGTCTTCCAACTGCTTGGATTGGTCTCCCAGCCGATTGGAGTCAGTTTGGTACTACTCTAGGTGAGTTTATAAACCCAGGGAATTGAACAAAGTCAGTGAGATGATATTGTAATCAGATCAAGAGGAGAAATTGAATGTAATCGAGCATTGTGAAGGAGAAATCAAACTATTTTGTGTCGTCAATCTATTTTCTGTTCTCTGTAAATACAAATTACATAGCTGTAGATTTATTTTCCTTCTGTGTTTTCGTTGTTGCAAAATATCGATGTGAAGCATTCCACTGGTGAGATTTCTGTCAAAATTAGTGGAATGGCTTCAATGTACCATATCCATTTGTTTCCTATTTTGTTTTATTGTTTTGCGATGCAGAGGACCAAATTAGAGTGTGCACAATAGATCGCCTAGCATCTCCATGTGCTAGGGTTTGACTGGAGGAGTTAAAATCGTTATCGATGAAACTGTGGCCATCAACGAAGCATTCCTTGCTTAGAGTGATGAGGATGGTCTGGCTAAAGAGAGGTTTGAGCCATTGAAAGGCAGTCACGGTCTAAGGTTTGTGTTGGAGTGACGAGGGACAGCTTACACCAACGGAGATCCATCAGGAGGAAACGGCTAGCGACGAGAGATCTGAGGGTTTGGCCAAAGCCATTTGTCACACCGACGAGGGGTGGGTCCATCAGCGCATCAGCCTGAATGTATGAGCATTCACCAATGACAAGAGTCCCGCCGAAGACACTAGCATCAACGTAAGTTTTGAATGTATGTTGAGAAAGCATGTGGAAATGTTTCGGCGGTTAATTTGTTAGTTTTTGCCAATTGTGAGGAATTAGGACCCAGTCTGTGGAATCTGTTGTGCGCTCCCCATCACAATCTGAAGACTTCAATGATGATGTAAGGTCCTAGCCAATTTGGGCTAAACTTCCCTTTTTCGCCGAGAGGTGCATTGACATTGCATTGATTTTCATAGAGTATAAGATCTCCAACCTTGAATGAACAATGAAATACACGTTAATTGTACGAGAGTTGAATGGATTTTTTATGAGCTTGAAGATGTTCGAGAACAGTTATACGCTTTTCATCGAGCATCTCAAGTTGTTTAAGTTGTAGTTATCTTTGAGTATTTTCATTGAGAATGTCATTAAGAGAAACTTGCAATGAAGGAATTTCTAACTCCAAAGGAATGATCACATTAGTACCATACACAAGGTTGTACAAGGTAGTACCCGTAGCCATACGAACACTTGTTCAACAAGCTCACAATGCATATGATAGTTGAGTATGCCAATCCTTTTGATGTTTGTTAATAGTTTTTCAAAGAATTTGTCTATTTATTTTATTAGAATCTTCTGCCTATCTATTTGATTGTGGATAATATAGTGTAGAGAAGCGACGTTGAATATGATATATTTTGAGGAATTTCTTCACATCTTTGTTCTTAAATGATGCACCATTTTCATAAACCAAAGTGGAAGGAATACCAAATCAAGAGATTACTTCTGCATTCGTTGATTAGAGAGGAACCACTTTGAACCACTTCGTAAAGTAATCGATAGCTATGATTATGAAAGTGTGTCCTTGAGAAGGAGGAAAAAATTTCCAATAAGATCCAAGCTCCACACAGAAAATGGCCAAGGTGAACCCTGAGCACAAAGTTCCTGGGCAGGACCTTGTTAGTATATAGATTCGTCACTAAACTATATCTTCTCATACCCATAAACAATGACATACATACTAACAGTTGAGCTCATTTGCAATTGTATTTGTAATGACTCTGCATTTTTTTACAAGGAGCATCTACCTTCATAAGATTTGAAATGAATGAATGCAAGGGGTATGATTTTAACCAAAAAATAGAAAGGTGGTGCTTTTAACCAAAAAGTAAGAAAGGCATTCAATCTAAAGAATACTTAAAGGAAAGAGAGCACAAAGACTCCTCCCAACAATACACTTACAATTTCAATAATTACAATGATATAAATCACCACTGGAATTCTTAATCAAAAGAGAAATAATCCACAATAATGAGCTTAAAGATGTAGACTTCCCAGCTTATGAATAAAATATTTTAATTTAAAAGAGCTAGCATATCCAACATAAGAAGAATATAACATCCATCTATTGTAACACAAAGTTCACAATATATGTCTGCAACTCCTTCAGACTTCATTCATATATTCAAAAATAACCAGAAATAAAGTTCTCAGAATTAAAAATTGTTAAGAAAAGAGTCTCAACCTTGCAACTTCGAAAGATTACTATTTTTCCCAGTTTTGGTCTTTTTGAATACCCTTTATCTTGGATAATGGTCTGGAACTTTCAAAGTTTCTAAAAGTTTCCAAACAAGCTAAAAATAGCGAGACTTACTATTTTTAGTAAGTCCTTCGATTGAGCTTAGATTGACCTAAAATTTTTCCTAGAAGTTGTGGAACAGCTAAGTGAACATCTCAGGTGAGTTTGGTCTCAAGATCATATCTGGATCGTGAGATATTAAAGTTTCTATTTTTTGAAATTGCTGGAAAAAGTCTTTGAACTCAATTACCTGAATTGAAACTTCTCTAAACATCCTAAAAATTGTCATAACTAGTGTAGCAGGTTATAGGGTGATAGATCTCTTCACGATCTTTCCGACGCATTAAACGGTTCGTCAATCAGACACCTGGATCAAAAGTTATGGGCTGCGAAAGTTGGACCTTCTATTTTTGGGAAATGTAAAAATGTGTTGGACACATAAAAGAGTTGTAAAGGGGAGAGTTACACGTGTTGGTGTGTGTTTTGGCACATCACAAAGCATCTTTGTGTTTAGTGGAAAATTGGATTTGTTAATGTTCTAGATTTTAGATGTTTAAATCTGCCTCTCCACTATACATTGAAGGATCTAGGGTCGAGTGTTGAGCACTATCATACCCTAGGTCACTTGCAGATGTAGAGAACTTGGATTAGGGAATTAATTATCAATTTTTAATTCTCTTATGTCTAATTAACCATTAAAACCCTAATTATGCAAATACGACAACAAATTGATGAATAACAGAAAAAGCTCTTACAGACGGGAGTAAAATAACAAATCACAGAATACCTTTTTTTGAGGTTCCGAGGCGGAACAGTCGGGGACTATGGTGTGGGTTCCCAAGTCCAAGGTACCTACTTTTTTAGGGAATCTAGGCCTCCTTCTGACACTAATCAACCCTGTAACTTATGTTTCCTGAGATCTGTCTGCAGAGGACACTATTGCAGGTGCCCTAGTCCTGGAAGTGCTCCTTTGTCCAACTTTTCTTCAGATCCTGAATCCTTGATGCCTACCAAGCCTTCCTACAACTCCACTTTTTTCAGATGCGACACCTATAACCTACAATCACAAGACTTGGTTTGGGGGTTGTGGTGTTTAGAGGCTTGCCTTAGTCAAGCCTCGGAGGACACTTAAGTCTCCGAACACCGTTGTCAGACAAAGAGTGCGTGCCCTTGTGAGGCAAAGGCAAAAACTAAAGGAATCAATGATAAAAACACAATATTATGTCACCTCATAGTGAAGCTCTCATAGGGAAAGATGCTCTTCATGCCATGAGGAAATTGATGCTCAAATCTGCAAATATCAACACAATGAAAACCTTAAATCACCTTGAGAACACAATAGCTTGCTATTAATCATCTAGTTGAAATCTAGTTTACAAATAAATGCCTAAACATGCTTTTATATGCAACTACAAACATTCTTGCCAAGATTTTAAAAATCAAACTTTACCATGTCAGAAAAAGAACCAACTAACGGTCATAAACCAACACCCAGAAATTGGGGCTACCCTAAAATAGGGTGGGACTAGGGCGCAGGCGCCCAAGTCCTCCCCCTATTTTAGGCAGGGTACAACTCAAGGGGTCCTCCTAGGTCTCATTTTCCATGAAACCTAGGTCTCATTCCATCAGGATGCTAAAATATGAACTAAAATGCCTTAAATACATGCTAAAGACCCAGGAGCTAAAGCTTATGAGGGAAAAGCCCCCAAGGGGATATTTTTTGGCGTTACACTTTGATTGGATATAATTTGGGTTCCACTTTTGGGTGGTTTTAGCTCATGGTTTTGTAATTACCGTTGGCGGTGTACTGTATTGTATCTCCTATATATCAGGAACTTGAAATCAAGGTTGTATGTAAGAATCTTATAGATGTCAATTTACCTCCTAGATCTCTGGTTGGATATACTCCCGTAAAAGCTTGCTCTGCAAGTATATTGTAATCTTCGTGATTCCTGAATAATATATTGGGCAGCTTTGGAGTGGGATTTTTTACCTGAAAGGGTTTTCCCCACATATATCTTGTGTTGTGAGTTTTGTGTTTGCATTTGGAAGTTGTTATTATCTTTCTGTTAATGTGCATCTTAATCTGTACCTGTAAAAGTTGAAATTTGCATAAATCTTTCCTTAGTAGATCATTGTAGGAAGCGTTTTCCGCCTACCTGTTGACCTATTTTCCTCTGTCCAGAGTTAAATAGTTCACCTTATATAATCCTTGAATATTCTTTAGAAAATGACCCTACAAAGCTTAAATCATTCAATTACCCATGCTCTGCCTTGCCAAAAATCCTAAAAACTTTCCTAGAGAATCCTTGCAGAAAACCCAAAAAAACATAGAAATCTTTTGTCTCCAACTATTTTCTATCGCAGAGATTTCTCAATTTTATACTTAGTCGATATGTATATGATGATGACATCATCCTTATTTTGGGGTTTTCTATCATTTGGTCGAATTGCATCTCAGATACAATTTTTCCTTGTATCTTGGTCATGTACAATGTTACTATACATCGGGTTCATTGTAGGTTATGTTGTATCTCTGTTTGTATATTACGCATACAATTGCATATACAATGCAATATAAAAGAGGTTATACAAAATTCTAAGGTCCGCTTTTGTATATCAGGCAATTGTATCTCATATACAATTGCATATACAAAAGCATATGCAAAGATAGGTACAAAAAAAGGGATGTACAAAGATACAACGGTGGGATGCAAAAAGGTGATACAAAAGGTATGTCTATTTTTTGTATGTATTGTATCATCCCACATACAATCCTATATACAATGGCATATACAATCCTAAGATACAATCCCTGACCTGAAAGAATATGCAATTTGGTTTAGAAAGGCAGATGCGGTTGTATGCATCTTTGTATGTATGTTTGCATTGTATATTTGCAGATACAAAGGGTAGATACAAGGTCATATACAAAGTCACATGCAAAGGTCAGATGCAATGTTTGTATGTACAAGCGATTGTATGCAGTTTTGTTTGTATATTCGCATTGTATATGTGATATACAAAAGGTGATGCAAAAGGGAATACATATTGTTGTCATGTTTTGCCTAGCCCCAAAATATTCCTGTCCCCCTCTTTCTATCAAAGAAATCGGATCAGAGAAAGCCTAAATAGAAAGAGGAAAATCTTAAATCCTACATTTCCACATGCTTTGCCTTGCAAAATTTCCCCAAATCTCACCTTAAGAATCCTTGCAGAAAACCTAGAAAGACCCAGAAATCTTTTGTCTCCAATTGTTTTCTATCGAAAAGATTTCTCAGTTTATACTTAGCCATTTTTCATGTATATGATGATGACGTCATCCTTGTTTTGGGGTTTTCTATCATTTGGTCGAATTGCATCTCAGATACATTTTTTCCTTGTATCTTGGTCATGTACAATGTTACTGTACATCAAGTTCATTGTAGGTTATGTTGTATGTATTTTTATTTGTATATTGCGCATACAATCACATATACAAAAGCAGATGCAAAGGCAAGATACAAGGAAAATATACAAGGGCAAGATATAAGGAAAATATGCAAAGGCAAGATACAAAGGAATATACAAAGGTATATACAAGGGGCAGATGCAAGGTCATATACAAGGTCACATGCAAGGGTCAAATGCAATGTTTGTATGTACAAGTGATTTTATAAAGTTTTGTTTGTATATTCACATTGTATATGCGATATACAAAGGATGATGCAAAAGGAGATACATACAATTTGGACGCGATGAAGAATCAAATGTGGCAGATAATCCTTTGGGGTCTGCGGTTGTATATCGCATGTACAAGGTCCAAAAAGTGCAACATACAAGAAGGTAAGCTACAAAGGCTGGACCCAATGTTAATTTCAATTTGCTTTATAAAAATATTGGGGTCCACCTTTGCATGTACATGCGATTGTATGCATATACAATTGCATATACAAAGTTAGATACAACAAGGATATACAATGCGGACCCGACTGGAAAATTAAATTTGACAAACTCAGTGGTGGAGTCCGCATTTGTATGTTGAAGGGCATGTATATACAAAGTCATATGCATATGCAAAGATACAAGGGTCAGACCTGTTCTAAAGTTCCATTCCAATTGATAATCCATTAAGTTCCACAGTTCTATGTACATGTGATTGTATCTCCTATATACAGTTACGATGTACAAAGACACATATAATGGATTTTCGGTGAGACAATGCATATCGATAGCTCAGTTTGAGGTTTTTCCGATAGCCGATAAGGAAGATGCAAATGTTCAGCAATGGGTCCCAGGTTCAGCTCAGCAGCCAATCAGATAGTGCCACGTGTCAAGCATATACAAAGGGAGATTCGGAGGTCGTTTTAGAAGGCAATTCAAGTCGCATGTACAACAGCTGATACAAGTTGAAATATACATCAGTGAGACGCTTTTTGAGGTCTCCCCAATAGCCCGATATATACAAAGATCGTATATACAGATGCAAAGCGATATACAGATGCAACATGCAGTTGACCGTAACTTTGACCGCCCATATCTCCTTCATCCTAAGGAATTTTTGCATGCTCCAGAAGGCAAAAATGCTTGTTTTTGCCTCCTCTTTCATTTGGCAGGCTTTGAGGAGGATATCTTCACTTTTAGAATTTGATGCAAATCTGCAGCTCGATCGACTAGACGTTTTAGCGACTGATTTGGCATACTTTGGGGCTAATATTGTTGCATTTATTCCAGTTGGTAGGCTTTATAAGTGGATTCATGGCGGATGGCTTCACTCTTCAATGTGTATGGGCTCTGTGTCTTGCTGGCAGATCTTTATGTGTTGGGTGACGACTTTGGGGCTCTTCTCTTTAATGCCCTTTCCTATCTTGCGTTTGGGCAACCGTTTTCTATGGTTTGGACCTTCCAGCGACATGGTTCATGTCCTTTCACCATACCCTGCCTCTGTGTCCCTGTTCTTGCATTGATAAATACATTCTGCATTCTTGAGATCCTGTGCAACTGTTTCAGGAGTTATTGCACAATTTTGACTTATTGTAGCTGTTTTGGAGGGTATATAGTCATTCTTTTGACTCTTTGTAGAGAGTTCTTTCCATTTACCATTCTAGAGTTAGTGATTTTTTTATTCCTACTTAGTTTGAGTATGTTTTTTGTAACTCTTTGGGCATATGAAATACAAAGAGCACCTTGGATACTATTGACAGTAAGATTTTGCCTTCTTGTTTTGCAGTATTGGGTGTTATTAAGTGTTTGATCAGGTTGTTTGTGAGGTAATTCATTTCCTTATGAATGTCTTATGTTTTTAATACCTTTTTTCTGTAGAAGTTGTGTTTATGCAAGTTACAAACTATGTCTTAGAGTGTTATAAGGCTTTAAATTGTGAAGTTTAGCTTCCTTTTAAAGATTTTAATGCAGTTGGGCCTCTTTGTCAAGTGCTTTTGCAAACATACAGTGATAAGTTGTGCAGGTTTTATTTTCTATTGTCTATGGCCAAGTGTATGTAGGTCTAAGTTTCATTTTACCTTATCAAGTTTAGTGAATCACCCCTTATTTTCAAGTTTTCTAGTTTTATCCTTCATTTTTAAAAGCATTCCTTATCCTTTTTCCTCTGCAAATCCAATAGATTTTAGGTGATTACCAGCTAGGAAGCCGGCCTTCTCTGGAGGTTCTTTCCAACACAGGTGACCCATAGACTTGGAAAGATCCCATGTTTCTCCAGATTGCCAAGTTTTACAACTAAGCAAGGGTGCGAATCTGAGAGATAACAGTTTTGGCACGCCCAGTGGGACAAGTTCGATGAACTTCTCATCAAAGTACTAAGAGAATTGGTGTTTCTCCTAGTATTACCAGCCTTTGGAGGCATTTTCTCTACACACCTGGCAACTCATACTAAAAAAAGGACAAGTAGGTTAGTGCTGTCACACATTTTATGAGAAAGATACAAACTCAGAGTTCGAGTTCATTTGATTATTTGCAGCTATCTCCGCTTAGAAGACAGAGTAGAACTGTGATAAGGACTCTAGTTTCAAAAATAATACAATCAACACCACCAAGTTTCAGGCTAGTAGTATCTGTAGTTCCTGTACCAGTTCAAGCAAACCCACCTCCAATTGTTCCAATGGCAAGGAGTCAGTCGTTTGTGGCTTTTGATGGGGGCAGCCCATTGAACTTGATAGTGCATGATAATATACCCATGGAAGATTTGAAGAGCCTACCCTATGTCACTGGGGAGGATCAAACTACCCCAATCGAGCACATTAGAGACGTAGCTTCTCTATGTGGTGTTCATCATGTAACTAAGAAAATGTAGCCATCAAGCTACTAGGTGCCTTGTTTAAAGGAAAAGCATTACAGTGGTTCAGGAGTTTACCAGTGCAAACCATTGCAACTTGGGATGATCTGGGTGATAAGTTGAACAAATAATTTCAAGATAAGTCTGATAACTTATCGCTAGTTAAACAATTGACTACGATAAAGAGAGCTCTCCAGGAGCAAATGATGGATTTGAATTTCTAGTTTCAAAAGACATGGAACAGAACTCCTGCTACGGTAAGGCCTTCATCAGAATATGCATTTCTATTTTTTTAAAGCTCTTAATAGTGACGTTTTAGTAATGATACAATCAATGGGAGGTACAAATTTACCAGATGCATATGAAATAGCTATTAGAGCAGAAAATAGCCTAATTCAGGCTGGGAAAATAGCACCTAGACCACCAGTGCCCATTTTTCCTGAAATTCAAGCTTCAATGCCTTTGTCGATCCCATTTTTTGCCCCTTTACCTGTTGTAGCAACATCGCCAAGTACTGCCAATCCTGAGACTGTTGTTTCTAGCTCATCACAGGAGTTAAGAGAGATTAAAAATAGCTAACAAAAAATAGAGAACATCCTGCAAACTTTTGGGAATGAGCTGGTGAACATCAAAAAAATAGCAGTCCCAGAACAGACAGCCTTATCAGCCACACAGTCAAGGGCAAAATCGGTCTTGTCAAGGGCAAAACCAGCCATACCAAGCTAATAGGCCACATTATCAAAGCAATTACTAGGGTGCTAGGTAGAATGTGAACCAAAGGCCTTTCCAACCTTACAACCCTACACCCATTAATGTAGTTAGGGACCTTGTCCCTGTTCAGAACAATCTTGCAGCCAAATATGAATGGTGTTTTCCCTACAATCAGTCACACAGTCAGGTAACCTGTTCAAATGGAGCGATAAATCAGGCTCTAATGGTACAAAATGTTGCAGTTTCACAGCCAAACACACCTAATGATGGGGCTAAACAGCAGCAAGAATGGCCTCAGAATGATACTACCTTCCTAAATTGGTAGGGAGATGAGTTTTGTCATGTGAACAGAGATGATACTTTAGTTGCAGTGAATACAAGAGCTAAAAAGAGGAGTGATGAAATAGATCAGGTAGCAAAAAAGGGAAAAGGACTTGGTGATCCTTCTACATCCCAGATTCCCCATATTTTGCAAAGGAACACTCAAGCAACTGCCTAAGAAGAACAGCCTCATTTGCAGGCTGATATTGATGCTGCAAAGTCACATCATAAGGTAAATGTTACTTCACCTTTTAATATCATTGAAAATATGAAGAAAATGAATGTGACAATATCTATGTGGGATTCCTTAGTGATCCCAGGTCAAAGGGGCATGTTACAATCTGCCTTGTCTAATTTAAAAGTGTCAAATGATGCAACTGTTGACCCAAATAGGGCCGTCCTTGCCAATTCATCCCAGGACAACAACAAACAGCTAAACAAGAGTGATAAACCACTTCCATTTTATGTGCCATTAATAATAGGAGACAAGTTAGTACATAACTGCATGGTAGATAGTGGTGCAAGTAGCTCTATAATGCCAAAACAGATTGCAGACTAATTAGGATTGAAATACCAGCCCATTATGAAGGGTGTGCTCCAGCTAGATGGCACAGTTGTTAACACGGTAGGTGTGATAAAAGATCTAGGTCTCACTTTGCATACTTGTCTGAATGTTTCCATTTCTCAAGAGGTGTTCATCATAGATCTACCTCCTTATTTTGCCATGTGTTTGTCAAGAGAGTTCACAGCCAAGATAGGAGGATATTTATCCTCAAATTGGTTCCACATGTTTTTTAGGACCCGATATGGTACTAAAGTGACCATAAAATCTGAATTGCTTGCCAAAGATCATATAGAGCCTTATGTCCCAAGTGTTTTTAATGCAAATTACATTATTTCTGATAATCCTAAGCTTGTTGCTGCTTAAGAACTGCAAGCTGAAAGTATACCAGAAGTGTTGTTAAAGGAGTGGGCCTTAGAAAATATTTTAGATGATCTTGAAGGACACATTCAAGAAACTGGTATGGGGGTTTACATGCTGCATGAACCTAAAACAGCAATTCCAAACCTTATAAAGAGTGCAGAAAAGCAGATAAAACAGCAAGACGAGGTATGGAAAATGTATTTTGATGGCTCTAGGAATAGGAATGGATCTAGTGGTGGTGCAATGCTTATGTCTCCACAAGGTGACAGATATTATTCTTCTTTCTATTTTTCTTTTTCATGTACGAATAACACTACTGAGTATGAAGGGTTGATTCAAGGTTTGCACTAGGCAAGGAAGAGGAAAATCAACTGTTTGTAGGTATATGGGGACAGCGAACTTATTGTGAATCAGGTAAGGGGACTGCATGTTACAAAGAATGATGTTTTGAAATGCTATAAACATAGGGTATGGGATATGATTGAGGAGTTTGATGCCTTCAATCTAATCTCTATTCCAAGAAATCAGAACAATCATGCAGATAGGCTAACTGCAATTGGGGCTCAGTTTGATATCCCCAGTGATATTCAAAGAGAAAAGGTACAGCCTTATGTGAAGATAGTTGATAGGCCCTTGATTCCTGACAATAACATTCATTGGCAGGTTTTTGAGAGTGATGAGTAGGTTTTGCGTTTCCTGTTAGAAGAGGATGAGTTATCTGTGATGAATCAGAACAAATTCAAACAGCAATATGGTGATGATCAAGTTGTTCAGTTAAGGACTAATAAGTTGCCGAGAGGGTTGGTAACCTTGGAATCTATTTTTGGTACTGATGATCAAATGAAGAAGAGCAAAACCAGCATACAGGTCAAAGAGGAACATTACGAGGAGCTAGAAATTTTTAAAGGTAAGCTTCTCAAAATTAGTAAAATCTGTTCACCTGAGCATAGGAAAGCTTTTATTGCTCTTTGTCAAGAATTTGAGGCTGTGTTTGCTTGGGAATACTCAGACTTAAAGGGGTTTGACCCTCATATTTCCCAGCATACTATAGAGTTAGAGCCAAGTGCAAAACCTGTAAGGCAGAAACAAAGACCTTTAAATCCAAAAATTGAGCCTCTGATGATTAAGGAATTAACCAAGCTGATCAAGAAAAATATCATTGTTCCAGTCAAGCATACTTCTTGGGTCTCAAATCTTATTCCTGTGAGGAAAAAGAATGGAGAGATTAGGTTGTGTGTTGACTTTAGAAACCTTAATAGAGCCTCCTTGAAGGACCAATACCCGTTGCCCTCAATGGAGCAAATTCTGCAAGGAGTGGCTGGTTCAGAAAGATTCTCCTTACTTGATGGATATTCCCATTATAATCAAGTATTAGTCAAGGAGGAACATCAGTTTAAAACCACTTTTACCACAAAATGGGGCACCATGGCCTACAAAAGGATATCTTTTGGTCTGTCAAATGTTGGCTCCACTTTTCAGAGAGCTATGGATATGGATTTTAAAGGTTTGCTTTATAAATTGGTACTTGTGTACCTTGATGACATCACAGTTTTCTCTAAGGATGCAGCTGAACATTTATCCCACCTGAAACAAGTATTTGAGAGATGTAAAGAGATTGGGATATCTCTCAATCCCAAGAAATGCATTTTTGTTGTACATGAAGGCAAGCTTTTAGGACACATTGTGTCAAAAGAGGGAGTTACTATTGATACAGAAAGAGTAAGAGCTATTTTGGAGTTGCCTTTACCCAGTCATAAGAAGGGACTGCAAAGTTTTATTGGCAGAATTAATATTCTGCAAAGATTTATACCTGACATTGCAAATTTATTGAATCCATTGACCTTTATGTTAAAGAAAAATGTAGTTTTCAGTTGGACAAAAGAGGGCAAACTCAGCTTTGAGTCCATAAAAGAGGCATTATCAGCTGCACCAACTCTGGTAAATCCTAATTTCTCAAAAGATTTCATTTTGTATTCTTATGGCAGTATAGATACAATTTCTGCAATTCTGGTACAGTAGCAAAATGAAGGCTTTGAGTAGCCAATTGCTTTCTTTAGTCAAGGACTGGAGGAGTATGAACAGAGGTATAGTTTCATTGAAAAACATGTCCTTGCAGTGGTAAAGAGTCTCAAGAAGTTTAGGCATCTTATTTCTAACAATAAGGTACATTTTATGGTTGCTCACCCTGGTGTGAAATAATTTCTGTTAGGTAAGGATGTTAATGAGAAAAGCGTTGGTTGGATTACCAAGGTCATGGAATATGACGTAGATATCAAGATAACCAAGCTCATCAGAGGTAGAGAACTTAGTGAATAGCTTGCTACTAGGGCTGAAAGTGAAACAGAGAAGGAAGAAGAGGTGCTTCTGATCATTGAAGATGAACACCAGGATGATACAACAGCAGTTGGAGCAAGTTGGGTTAATGACATGACTCATTTTTTACAAACTGGTGAATGTCCAATAGGTCTAGACAGAGCTAAGAGGAGATATTTTAAACTGCAGTCTATTCCATATGTTTTAATTAATAACATCCTTTTCAGAAAAGATTTTAATGGTTTGTTGTTAAGATGCATTGATAATGATCAAACTGACAAGGTGCTACATGAGTTTCATGATGGAACAGTAGGGGGTCATTTTTCCCCAAGAACTACTACTTGGAAAATAATGAGAGCTAGCTATTACTAGCCCAACTTATTCAAGGATGCCCATGCATGGGCCAAAAAGTGTGTAAAATGTGCCATTTTTGCAGGCAAAGAAAGGCTGCTAGCTTTACCTCTGCAGCCAATCCAGTAGAACAGCCCTTCATGAGATGGGGCATTGATTTTATAGGTCCCATTAACCCACCATCCAGTGTAGGCCACAGGTGGATACTTATAGCAACAGACTATTTCACAAGGTGGACTGAAGCAGTGGCTCTGAAGGAGGCCAATGAGAATGTTGTTTTGAACTTTTATTGTGATTTGTTATCTAGATTTGGAGTACCTGAGTCAATCATCTCAGACAATGCTTTAGCCTTCGTTGGGTTGAAGATAACTGACTGGGCTGTGAAGAATGGAATCTGTTTGAACACTTCATCAAATTATTACCCACAGGGTAATGGTTTGGCTGAATCAACAAATAAGAATCTCATAAGGATTATCAAAATATCAATGGAGGACAACCAGAGAACCTGGCACACCAATCTAAAATCTGCTTTATGGGTAGATAGAATAACTCCCAAGAGGTCTATTGGAAACTCCCCATATATGTTAGTTTATGGAAAAGAAGCAAGACTACATGTATCTGTAGAGCTGCCAGCACTTGATATCATGAATCAACTGGAGATGTTTGAAGAAGAGGATCCCATGGCTGTCAGATATGCTCAACTCATGGAGCTTGATGAGATCAGAGATAAAGCTATGAAATCTATGGAGTATCATCAGCTTTAGAAAAAAGGGGTTTTTGATAAGAAAGCCACTCTCAGAAGTTGTAGGGAGGGTGATATGGTACTCAAATGGGATGAGTTGAAAAGCAGGCCAGGGAGGCACTTCAAGTTTGACAGCATGTGGAGTGGCCCATTTATTATTACTGAATGCAAGGAGCACAATGCATTTTAGTTATCAAACATGGATGGAGAAAATTTGCCTATCCCAGTCAATAAGATACACCTTAAGAGGTGTTTTGAGGTATGAGTTGCCTTGTAAAACAGTAGATTAAGTTTCTTGCTTTCAATAAGTGTTGTTGCACAATAGTTTAGATGCCTTTTATTTTCTCTAAGTGTTTTTTAGCACAGTTAGAGTTGCTTTCAACATTTTTGTTTTGGTCTTGGTTTTCCAAGTGTTCTTCATTGCTGACATGCTGAGTTACTGAGGTCAAGATTGATTGTCAAAAGTGTTTTTAAGTATCTGTATGACCCTGTGCCCAATGGATGTATAAGGCCACTGATCAATTTGTTTAGCAGGCAAACATCCCTGAGAGGTCACCAAAGATGTCATATTTTGCCTAGCCCCAAAATATTCTTGTCCCCCTGTTTCTATCAAAGAAATCCGATCAGAGAAAGCCTAAATAGAAACAGGAAAGTCTTAAATCCTACATTTTCCCATGTTGTGCCTTGCAAAATTTCTCAAAATCTCATCTTGAAAATCCTTACAAAAAACCCAGAAAAACCTAGAAATATTTTGTCTCCAATTGTTTTCTATCGCAGAGATTTCTCAGTTTTATACTTAGCCATTTTTCATGTATATGATGATGACATCATCCTTGTTTTGGGGTTTTATGTCATTTGGTCAAATTACATCTCAGATACATTTTTTCCTTGTATCTTGGTCATGTACAATGTTACTGTACATCGAGTCCGTTGTAGGTTATGTTGTATGTATTTTTGTTTGTATATTGCACATAAAATCGCATATACAAAAGCAGATGCAAAGGCAAGATACAAGGAAAATGTACAAGGGCAAGATACAAGGAAAATATGCAAAGGCAAGATGCAAAGGAATATACAAAGGTATATACAAGGGGCAGATGCAAGGTCACATGCAAGGGTCAGATGCAATGCTTGTACGTACAAGCGATTGTATGCAGTTGTGTTTGTATATTCGCATTGTATATGTGATATACAAAGGATGATGCAAAAGGAGATACATACAATCTAGATGCGATGAAGAATCAAATGTGGCAGATAATCCTTTGGGGTCCGCGGTTGTATATCATATGTACAAGGTCCAAAAAGTGCAACATACAAGAAGGTAAGATACAAAGGCCGGACCCGATGTTAATTTCAATTTGCTTTATAAAAATGTTGGGGTCCGCCTTTGCATGTACATGCGATTGTATGCATATACAAAGTTAGATACAACAAGGATATACAATGTGGACCCAACTGAAAAATTAAATTTGACAAACTCAGTGGTGGGGTCTGTAGTTGTATGTTGAAGGGCATGTATATACAAAGTCATATGCATATGCAAAGATACAAGGGTTGGACCTGTTCTAAAGTTCCATTCCGATTGATAATCCATTGAGTTCCACAGTTGTATGTACATGCGATTGTATCTCCTATATACAATTGCGATGTACAAAGACACATACAATGGATTTTCAGTGAGACAATGCATATCGGTGGCTTAGTTTGAGGTTTTTCCGATGGTCGATAAGGAAGATGCAAATGTTCAGCGATGGGTCCCAGGTTCAGCTCAGCGGCCAATCAGATAGTGCCAAGTGTCAAGCATTTACTGTTAGTGGCTAATTCCAACTCTAGTTTCTCTCTGTTAATGATGGCAATTTGGATCTGTTAAACTTCTACGTGATCTGCAGATAACCAATTGAGGATTGCATATTTGATGTTAAGTTAACAGCAGTTTGCTTACCATTCTCCGCCTGTTCCTCATTTTCCTCCCAAGATTTCTCTCTTACTGAGCCTTTATATTTGTAAATTTGCATTGCAATATTAATGAGGTTGAGTTTATGTTTTTGGTGTCTTTGTTGTGCTTGTTTCATATCTGCAGATCTGGGTAAATTCTACATGGTATTAGAGCGATTGTAGATGGTTACAGGCCATAACGGTTATTAACTCATCCCATTCGCTGGAAGGAGGCTCTATTTGAAATCTGTACGGGGTTTCATTTTCATCGTATTGTTGTTTTGTTTTTTGTGGCGTTTGGTAACAACAGGAAGCAGCAAAGGTGTTTTAGGCAAAGCTTACATCGACGATGGGACAGGCCACGCGATACCAGTGTAAGCGTTCCCCACAGTGTAACAGGTTTCAAGGCAACATTGAAGGCATTCAGTCCAGAAGCAACGCCCACACCACAAGCGAGGAAGCTACCCACTGTGCTCAGAAAGAGTGGCACCCTCTTCAAAAAGTGCTCCTGCCCACATTCTGCCATACAGTCCAAGGTGTTCACGTTGAAGGGAAGGCAGAGGGCTTTTCTCTGGCCTGCACAATGATCCTCACCTGGCGTTCAACCAGCGGCTTCAAGTTTTGGCAACAAACCCACAGACAGAGGAGAGGATAGATGCCCTGCAGAATCATCAATGCCCTCACAAAGGGATTTGGCACGCAGAAGTGCCTCTGGTGTTTGCACGTTCAGAGCTTGCCCTCCATAAAACTAGTCGCCATAGCTCCAATCTTGGCTGCCCCTACAAGATAATGCCCTAATTTCTTTTTGGACGTAAGTCTAACTTGCCCTAAATTTATTTGCAAAATATTTTGCTTATTCAGAATTGACAAAGCAAAATAAATTTAATTTTTTTAGTATTTGAAAATAGGCATCTTTCTTTTGTCTAAAAACAAAAAATACTAGGCGAATTTTTTGCAAAAAGGGGGGTTGTACTTAGACAAGCACTCAACTTATAAAGTGATATCTCATAGGTTAATCATGTCTTTTAAATAACAGTTTCATCATTCTGTTGTTAGGCTAGATTTAGAGAATTTCTTGTCTTGGAAACAAGGGATAAAGAATCACTGCCTTGAGCAGGATCTACTACCCTATCTCCTCGGACTCGTTCCTGAGCCAAGTGACTATGATGAAAAGAATGCATGGTTTAATAATAAATACATGGTCTATGGACTAATATATCTTACTATTTCTGAGGACACTCTACATCACATAGAGCACACTGAGTGCCCTTTTACTGCTTGGATCATCATCTAATAGTTGTATGGAGACATTGAATCTCCATCTGAAAATGATGTTTTCTTGGAAAACTAGGCTATTGATGATATTGAGACTTATGTTACCTCATCTAATGTGGACACATCTTGTATGGATGATCAGTTAATTGATAACCCATCAACAACACCTATTGCAGTTCTAGGTTCCAGAGATGCCAGTGATTCTTTGCAGCAGGATTATTTATGTCTTTTGGATTCAGTACATTGGGACTTCATTGTACCAGACATTTGTTTTTTTGTTTGTAGAGTCCCTCATTTTGGATCTAGATGACACTATTGAGGACATATGCCTTCTCTTTGAGGACCACTCTTTTGTCCTTGTATCTGTTGCTACTTCTGAGCTCTGTATTGCTTCCTCAAAAGCTTCCAATGGCTTCTTGTAGTAGGGCATCTATAGTCTTCTTGATTTAACTTTCTGGGATGATCTTTTGATGGGAGTTTCAAACTTGTTTATGGAGACTTACATTTCAGATTTGGAGGACACATTTGATGAGTTATCTCTCCTCTTTGTTGACAGCCACATCAACGTTGTTGGCCCACCATCCTCATCGCCTTTGCAGCTTGCTCTATATCAGTCTTCACACGATCTTGGATCGCCATCATCGCTTTCCAACATGTGGACATGTGAGTAGTTTTAAGAGGCACACATCATCTGGATTTGGATTCCAGTATCACCCATCTTTTTGGATTGGCTTCTCCAATCACCAGTGGATCCTTTTTTTCCTAAGGGGAGAAATGTCATTTGTAGGCAATGGATCATATTCTGTCTTCAAGTGTTCATCATTGGTACGGGAGCTCTTTCATTATGGGGGGATTCATATCTTTTTTTCCTATATTCTCGTTATATTTGTGGGGGAATTTTATATGTACATGGGTACCTAAAGTGGCCTTGATGCCAGGACCCATCCTTGTTGGCTATATTGGCTTTTGTCTCTTTAGTCAGATATTGAGGGGGGGTTTTTGTTCCCACTGGGTTTTCTCTCTTTCCTCATTCTTTTCATTAGGCTTTTCTTTTCTCCTTAGTTAGAATTAAGGGGGGGTGTTAGTGGTTAATTCCAACTCCAGTTTCTCTCTGTTAATGATGGCAGTTTAGATCGGTTAAACTTCTGCGTGATCTGCAGATAACTAACTAAGGATTGCATATTTGATGTTAAGTTAACAGCAGTTTGCTTACCATTCTCTGCCTGTTCCTCATTTTCCTACTGAGATTTCTCTCTTACTGAGCCTTTATATTTGTAAATTTGCATAGCAATATTAATGAGGTTAATTTTATGTTTTCGGTGTCTTTGTTGTGCTTGTTTCATATCTACAAATCTGGGTAAATTCTACATATACAAAGGGAGATTCGGAGGCCGTTTTAGATGGCGATTCAAGTCGCATGTACAATGGCCAATACAAGTTGAAATATACATCGATGAGGCACTTTTCGAGGTCTCCCCGATAGCCCGATATATACAAAGGTTGTTTATGCAGATGCAAAGCGATATACAGATGCAAGATGCAGTTGACTGTAAATTTGACCGCCCATATCTCCTTCATCCTGAGGAATTTCTGCATGCTCCAAAAGGCAAAAATGCTTGTTTTTGCCTCCTCTTTCATTTGGTAGGCTTTGAGGAGGATATCTTCACTTTTAGAATTTGATGCAAATCTGTAGGCTCAATCGACTGAATGTTTTAGCGACTAATTTGGCATACTTTGGGGCTGATATTGTTGTATTTATTCTAGTTGGTAGGCTTTACAGGTGGATTCATGGCGGATGGCTTCACTCTTCTATGTGTATGGGCTATGTGTCTTGCTGGTAGATCTTCATGTGTTGGGCGATGACTTTGGGGCTCTTCTCTTCAATGCCATGTCCTATCTTGCATTTGGGCAACCATTTTCTATGGTTTTGGACCTACCATCGACATGGTTCCTGTCCTTTGACCATGCCCCTGCCTCTGCGTCCCTGTTCCTGCATTGATAAATACATTCTACATTCTTGGGATCTTGTGCAAGTATTTCAAGAGTTATTGCACAGTTTTGACTTATTGCAGCTATTTTGGAGGGTATATAGTCATTCTTTTGACTCTTTGTAGAGAGTTCTTTCGATGTACCATTCTAGAGTTAGTGATTTTTTGAATCCTACTCAATTTGAGTATGTTTTTTGTAACTCTTTGGGCATATGAAATACAGAGAGCACCTTGGATACTCTTGACAATAAGATTTTGCCTTCTTGTTTTGTAATAGTGGGTGTTATTAAGTGTTTGATCAGGTCATTTGTGAGGTAATTCATTTCCTTATGACTGTCTTATGTTTTTAATACCCTTTTTATGTTTTTAATAGCCTTTTTCTGTATAAGTTGTGTTTATGAAGGTTACAAACTGTGTCTTAGAGTGTTATAAGGCTTTAAATTGTGAAGTTTAGCTTCCTTTTAAAGATTTTAATGCAGTTGGGCCTCTTTGTCAAGTGCTTTGCAAACATACAGTGATAAGTTGTGAAGGTTTTATTTTCTGTTGTCTGTGGCCAAGTGTATGCAGGTCTAAGTTTCATTTTACCTTATCAATTTTGGTGAATCACCCCTTATTTTCAAGTTTTCCAATTTTATCCTTCATTTTTAAAAGCATTCCTTATCCTTTTTCCTCTGCAAATCCAGTAGATTTTAGGTGATTACCAACTAGGAAGTCGGCCTTCTCCGGAGGTTCTTTCCAACATAGGTGACCCATAGACCTGGAAAGATCCCATGTTTCTCTAGATTGCCAAGTTTTACAACTCAGCAAGGGTGCGAATTTGAGAGATAACACATACAATTCAGATGTGACTGGGGAATTGAATGTGGCAGATAATCCGTTGGGGTCCGTAGTTGTATATCACATGTACAAGGTCAAAAAAGTGCAACATACAAGAAGGTAAGATACAAAGCTGGACCCAATGTTAATTTCAATTTGCTTCATAAAAATATTGGGGTCTGCCTTTGTATGTACATGCGATTGTATCGCATATACAAAGTCATATGCAAAAGCAAAGATATAAGGTCAGACCTATTTCAATGATCCAATATGGTTGATAATCCTTTGAGTTCCGCAATTGTATGTACATGCGATTGTATCTCATATACAATCGTGTATACAAAGTCACATACAAAGGATTTTCGGTGAGATAGGCCTTATCGGTGGCTCAGTTTGAGGTCTCTCCAATGCCCGATAAAGATGCAAATGTTCAGCGATGGGTCCCAGGTTCAGCTCAGCGGCCAATCAGATAGTACCACGTGTCAGGAAGATTCAGAGGCTGATTTAGATGGCGATTCAAGTCGTATATACAACAGCTGATACAAGATGAAATACACATTGGTGAGGTGCTTTTCGAGGTCTCCCCGACAGCCTGATATATACAAAAGTTGTATATGTAGAAAAGCGAAGGAGGTTTTGTATGTTGCACCAAGTGAACCTAAAAGTGCATGTGCAATTGTATATACAATTGCAAGATACAACAGTATACAATTGCAGATGCAAAGTGATATATAGATGCAAGATGCAGTTGACCACAACTTTAACCACCCATATCTCCTTCGTCCTGAGGATTTTCTACATGCTCCAAAAGGCAAATGTGCTTGTTTTTGCCTCTTTCATCTGGCGGGCTTTGAGGAGGATATATTCACTTTTAAAATTTAATGCAAATCTACAGGCTCGACCGACTGGACATTTCAACGACTGATTTGGCATATGTAGGGGCTGATATTGTTGCATTTATTCCACTTGGTAGGCTTTGCAGGTGAATTCATGGCAGATGGCTTCACTCTTCAATGCATATGGGCTCTGTGTCTCGCTGACAGATCTTCATGTGTTTGGCGACAACTTTGGGGCTCTTCTCTTCAATGCCCTATCCTATCTTGCATTTGGGCAACCATTTTCTGATGGTTGTGGACCTGCCAGTGACATGGTTCCTGTCCTTTCACCATGCCCTTGCCTCTGCGTCCCTGTTCTTGCATTGATGAATACATTCTGCATTCATGGGATCCTGTGCAACTATTTTCAACGTCCCCAACACAGGAATTTGATATAAATGACATTGTAACTTCAGTTTTAAAAAAGGAGGATTTTATTTTGGGTTGTTATGCTACCAATTTTACTGTAGTCAGACCTCTTAGTGTAATTGTAGGGTATGGGAATGTGACTCACTGTACCTGAATCTGGCCTCTGGTGTCTTCCTTTTATCCACCAAATGAATATGATTAGCTATACTGTGTCTACTTCTACTACTGAATATTCTGTAATATAATGGTTTGTAGCCTTCATGATTAATATATGCATGACTTCTTACCTCTCTTGTGTCCTAATTTCTATGTTTTAATTAGAGTTATAGTCTGTTCTGTGAGTAAAATGGCTCCTCTGCGGGTTTGACCTTCATACCGAAGCCTCAATCAGTCTCATAAGTCTGTGTGAATCCCCTTCATCATTGAAATCATTGTTGTGTCTACACCAAGATCACCATCACTCAATGAATCTGGTGCATCACCCCTATTTCCATTTCAGCTTCCTTCTACCCCTTTTCTCCTTGCAAGCATTAGCACTAGATTTAGTTACATTTCTGTAAGTAATAGGCTCAGAAGGAGGAAGTCGGCCTTCTCTGGAGGTTCTTTCCAACACAGGTGACCCACAGACCTGGAAAGATCCCACGTTTCTCCAAATTGCCAAGTTTTACAACTCAGTAAGGGTGCAAATCTGAGAGACAACAGTACCTTGCTTCCTTTCAGTTGGTATCAGAGCCTGATCACCTTTGGTTCTAGTTGTTGGGTAGAGGGTTTTTTGAGCTGATCTTCATTTGAGTGGGAGCTTGTGCAGAGGATTTTTAAATCTTTATTGCAAGTAAGAGATGGCGAGCACATTTGGGAGGTTTGAGATAGAGAAGTTTAATGGCAGTAATTTCTAGTTGTGGAAACTCAAAATGGAGGACATGCTTGTAGATCAGGATTTATGGGAAGTCGTATCTGGTACAAAACCAATGGCAATGTCTCAAGAAGACTGGGATCTCAAAGATCAAAAAGCTAAGGGTTTGATAAGACTCTATTTGGCCAATTCAGTGCTCCTGATATCCATGAAGAGAAGACTACAAAGGAACTTTGGAAGAAGCTTGGAGAAGTCTATCAAGCTAAATCCCTAGTGAACAAGTTATTCCTGTGAAAGAAATTATATTCTCTAAGGATGGAAGATGGAGGATCTGTCACTGACCACTTGAATACATTCAATATGCTTGTTGCCCAATTGACTTTTGTTGGTGTGAAGATGGAGGAGGAGGATCAATGTATGACATTACTATGTTCCTTACCAGATTCATGGGACCACCTTGTTATGGCCATTGGGAGTACCACTACCACCTTTAAGATGGATGAAGTGGTTTCTTTGCTGTTGTCTGAAGAGATGCAGAGAAAGTCTTCCAAATCGGCTAAGGAGGCTCTTGCGGTTCGTGGTAGATCTAAAGAGAAGGGAAAGAAAAAGGATAAGAAGGAAGAAAAAGGAATATCCAAATCCCATGGGAGATCTAAGTCTCCTGGAAAGTCCAAGGCCCTATGTTGGAACTGTAGAAAACCTGGTCACTTCTACAAGGAGTGCAAGGAGGAGAAAAAGAAAAAGAAGAAGAATTATGATTCAGATTCTGACAAGTCCTCTCAGGATGAAGGAGAAGCATTTGTCACTGCCTTGGCAACACATGCATCTGAGGATGTGTGGCTTATTGACTTTGGTGCATCTTTTCACATGACCTCGCATCGGGGTTGGTTTTTGAAGTATGAAGAATACGATGGTGGAAAGGTGTACTTGGGTGATGATTATCATTTGAAGATAATTGGTCGTGGAAGAGTCTTGATTCGATTCCTTGATGGACGAATAAAGGGAATCAATGGTGTTCTGCATATCCTGTTGGCAAGAGACACTGTATAGCTTCATTGGTGTTGTCATTGATGGCAACAAAGATCATCCCACACATCTGCAGGATATGGTGTGTCTCTACCAGAAGTCAGATTGAAGAGCTTTCAGGTCCGGTAAGCAAGAACAGAGCATGCAGAAGGTCTGACAGTCAGGTCTGGATCTATTAAAAGAAGTATCCCTGTAAAGTACAAACTTGGGGAAGTCAAGAGGTGTTCCTTGACTAATAGATTCCAAGGTTTGAGCCTCCGGTGTTGTAAGAGTAAAGAGATATAAGCTTCCAAGTACTGGGGTCTGGTTTGGTAGAACAGACAAAGGAAGAATTGACAGGCAGAGCATCATAAGTTATTCCAGATGAGATGTTGATGGTGATAAAGATTCCTAAGGTATCATTCATGATTGGCCGACTTGTTAGATGACTTGTATAAATTTCTTTTTGATCCGCATCACTTGGGAAGCAAGGATTCAGCCGACTGACTAGAGTTTGGGAAATATTGACTATTTCAAATGCCAACTATAAAAAGGATGAAATCCTTTGTGCGGATATATATACCAAATGGGTTTCGATGAGATGGTGTGTGTGTTGTGTTGTTGAAGTGTGAAGAAAAATAGTAGAGGAGAGTGGAAGTAGTAAGGAAGGTCCGGTATGTGAAAGGACAGCAGCTCAAAAGAAGAGAAAGGATGAAGTGCAGCATATCAGTATATTGAGCCTAACCGGAACTGAACCTTAGCATATGTGGATGCTTCTCATCTATTCAAGGATCTTGTTATTCTTCTTACAGCTTGTAGATAGTGAGTCTCCTGTAGGTAGTAAGCCTCTTGTGAGCAGTGTGCTCGGGCAGTGAGCCCTAATTGGCAAGTGCCATCTTGTATTTCTATTCTTCTAATAGAGAATATATTCTTGGGTTAATCACCCCGTGGTTTTCTCCCTTACCAGGGTTTCCACGTCAAAAATATTGTCATGTGTATTTCCATTTCATGGTTATGTTTGCTTAATTGAATTGATGCTGCATTAATTAGTAAGAAAGTTTAGAAAGCTGAAATAATTAAGATAATTGATTCACCCCACCTCTCAGTTATCAACATATCCCTAGTTTGACATGGAACCTACTTTCTATAATTAAATTGAATGATGTGGGTGTGTAGGTTGTTTTCTCGAATGGGGGATGCAAGATGACTAGATGATCTATGGTGTTGGCTAAGGGTGTTCGGATTGGCACTTTGTTTCAGCTTAATGCATGTGCAGTTTAGTGCAATAGTGCCTCTGTTTCAAAGAAGAGAGCTTCAAAGTCTTCATCCTCACCATTGGAACCAGCAGTGAAGAAAACTGTTGCATATACTTCTGATTGTCATGCTTTCTAGGTACCTAAGGGTGCTCATTCTATGGAGATGAAACTTCCAGCTGAGAAGACAATGTTATGGAACCAAAGACTTGGTCACATTGGTGAAGAGGGTTTAAGGATCCTGAAGAATAAAAATCTTGTTGAGGGTATGAATGATTGTAACCTTGAGTTTGATTTTTGTGAACATTACATTTATGGAAAACAAAATCGTGTTCAGTTTCATTCCAGTTCTCACAAATCTTCTGAGGTGTTGGACTTGATTCATTCTGATGTGTTTGGTCATATTAATGTTCCTTCAATTTCAAAATACGTTTACTTTGTTTCATTCATTGACGATTACAGTAGAAGGACATGGGTGTATTTCCTTAGAAGTAAATCTGAAGTCTTTAATAGATTCAAAGACTTCAAAGCTCTTGTAGAGAATTAAAAGAATAGAAAGATTAAGTGTTTGAGGACTGACAACGGTGGTGAGTTCTATTCAGCATATTTCGACAAATTCTATAAAGAATAGGGGATTGAGAGGCACAAGACAACTCTGTATACCCCTCAGTAGAATGGAGTTGCAGAGAGAATGAATAGAACATTTATGGAGAGGGCAAGGAGAATGCTAAGTATAGCTGGTCTTGAACAAAAGTTTTGGGCTAAAGCTATTGCTCCTACTTGTTACCTAGTTAACAGGTCTCCTAAATCAGTGCTTGTTGATAAGACACCTATGGAGGTATGGTGTGGTAAAAAGCCTTCATTAAGACACATTCGAGTATTTGGTTGTGAGGCATATGCACATGTGGCTAAGGAGAAGAGGTCTAATTTGGAGAACAAGGTTGTAAAGTGTATCTTCATCGGTTATGGCATCGGCATGAAAGGGTACAAGCTTTGGGATCTAGTAGCTGAGAGAGTTCTATATAGAAGAAGTGTGATCTTCAGAGAGCTCAATCCTTCTTCTGTTGTCTTGCAGCCTAAGAAAGAAGAGAAGAAAGATGATGTGGTTCACCTTCCTTCCACCCCTAAGAAAGTTGAACCAAAAACATCTATTGGACCTGATAATGAGGAGAGCTCTAGTAGCTCTGAAAGTTTAGAAGAAGATGAAGAACCTCAACCTCAACCTTTGAGGAGGTCCACGTGGATAAGGCAACAACCTGATAGGTTTGGTTATTCATTGCATGATTTCAGTTGTATTTTTACTTTGATTTCTAACACTGATGAGCCTAGAACTGTGAAACAGGCTATGGGTATGAAAGATGCAAGTTCCTAGAAGGAGGCCATGGAAGAGGAGATGGCTTCTTCGGAAAAGAATAATACTTGGGACTTGGTGCCTTTGCCTAAAGGACAAAAACCTATTGGATGCAAATGGGTGCTCAAAAAGAAATTCGATGTAGATGGCAGTGTTGAGAAATATAAGGCTAGATTGGTTGCGAAGGAGTATTCTCAGGTGGAGGGAATTGACTATGGTGAAATTTTCTCTCCCGTTGCAAAGATTACATCTATTCAGTTCCTATTATCTCTTGCAGCAGCATATGATCTAGAAGTAGAATAGATGGATGTGAAGATAGCATTCCTTCATGGTGACTTGGAGGAGGAAATATAAATGTCACAACTAGAGCACTATGTGGTGAAAGGTAAAGAAAATCTGGTTTGCAAGTTGAAAAAGTCTTTGTATGGTTTGAAACAATCTCCTAGGATGTGGTACCAGAAGTTTGATGCCTTTGTGTTGAGTATTGGATTTTAGAGATCAAAATTAGATCATTATGTTTACTACAAGTTTAACAATGATCGCATTCTCATTATTGCATTATATGTCTATGATATGTTACTCATTGGGAATGGTAAAAGTTTGATTTCTGATTTGAAGTCTTAATTGTCAACACAGTTTGAGATGAAAAATCTAGGGGCAGCTCGGTACATTTTGGGAATGGAAATCAGAAGAGACAGAGCAAATAGAAAACTTTGGTTAGGCCAAAGTAAGTATGTTAACACTGTGTTGGAGAGATTCAGTATGATGGATTGCAGACCTTTGACTGTTCCTATTACAATGGGGACAAAGTTATCTATTGAAGATTGTCCAAAGTCTCCTTCTAAGATAGAGGATATGAGCAGAGTTCCTTATGCTAGTGTGGTTGGCAGTTTGATGTATGTGATGGTCTGCACAAGACCATACATTTCCCAAGAAGTGGGAGTCCTTAGTCGATTTATGGATAATCCTGGATAGGTACACTGGCATGCAGTGAAGAGAGTGTTCAGATATTTGTAGGGTACTTTTGAGTATTCCTTATGTTATCATGGTTATCCTACAGGACCTCGGCATTCTCTTTGTATTCATGGATTTGTGGATTCAGATTGGGCAGGTGACATTCACAGTGGGAGATCCACCAGTGCTTATGTGTTCACTATGTTTGATGGTGTTATTAGTTGGATGAGTAAGCGGCAACCTATGGTTGCTTTGTCCACTACTGAAGCTAAGTACATGGCAGCAACTCATGCTTGTAAAGAAGCCATTTGGCTTAAGAGATTGTGTTTTGATGTTGGGTTTAATGCAGAGAAGATTACTATTTGTTGTGATAGTCAGAGTGCCATATGTTTGGCAAAGAATCCTACTTTCCAAAGCATATTGATGTCCAGTACTATTTTGTTCATGACATGGTAGAGGATGGGAAGGTAAACTTGGAGAAAGTTGATACTTTGATGAATGTTGCAGATTCCTTGACAAAACATGTGAGCACAGAGAAGTTCAAATGGTGTTCAGAGTCTATGGGCCTCTCGGCCCCTAGCAATTAAATAATGGTGTTGATACTCCCTTTGCTCTTGCAAGGTGTTCGACAAGTGGGAGAATGTTAAGAAAAGTGTCTCAACCTTGCAACTTCAAAAGATCACTATTTTTTCTAGTTTTGGTCTTTTTGAATACCCTTTATCTTGGATAATGGTCTGGAACTTTCAAAGTTTCCAAAAGTTTCTAAATGAGCTAAAAATAGAGAGACTTACTATTTTTAGTAAGTCCTTTGATTGAGCTCGGATTCACCTAAAATTTTTCCCAGAAGGTGCGAAATAGCTAAGTGAACATCTCGAGTGAGTTTCGTCTCAAGATCATATTTGGATCACGAGATATTAAAGTTTCTATTTTTTGAAACTGCTGGAAAAAGTCTTTGAACTCAATTACTGGAATCAAAACTTCTCTAAATGTCCTAAAAATTGTCATAACTAGCGTAGCAGGTTATAGGGTGATAGATCTCTTCACGAGCTTTCTGACGCATTAAACAGTTCATCAATCGAACACCCAGATCAAAAGTTATGGCCTTCGGAAGTTGGACCTTCTATTTTTGGGAAATGTAAAAATGTGTTGGACACATAAAAGAGCTATAAAGGGGAGAGTTACACGTGTTGGTGTGTGTTTTGGCACATCACAAGGCATCTTTGATTGGAGATAATTTGGGCACCACTTTTGGGTGGTTTTAGCTCATGGTTTTGTAATTATCATTGGTGGTGTACTGTATTGTATCTCCTATACATCAAGAACTTGAGATGGAGGTTGTATGTAAGAATATTATAGATGTCAAGTTACCTCCTGGATCTCTGGTTGGATATACTCCTATAAAAGCTTGCTTTGCAAGTATATTGTAATCTTCGTGATTCCTGAATAATATATTGGGTGGCTTTGGAGTGTGGGGTTCTTTACCTGAAAGGTTTTTCCCCATGTATATCTTGTGTTGTTATTTTTGTGTTTGCATTTGGAAGTTGTTATTATCTTTCTGTTAATGTGCATCTTAATCTGTAACTGTAAAAGTTGAAATTTGCATAAATATTTCCTCAGTAGATCAGTGTAGGAAGCATTTTTCGCGTACCTTGCTTCCTTTCAAAAATGACCATTCAACAACACAAAGATTGCCAAAAGATCCTTCTAACATCGATAGGCTCCATATATATATATATATATATATATATATATATATATATATATATATATATATATATATATATATATATATATATATATCCTTGTCTTACTTCTTGAAATTAGCCAATTAAACATAATTAAAGATCAAAACAGCTTTCAAATACCAAGTTTTTCAAAGCCTTAAAGAAAGAACTTAAATCAAGGAAATAGTAATTATGTGGTGGCATCACGATCTCCTTCTTGAACTGTTTCATCTCCCTTCTCTTATTGTTTATCACTCGACGAATTCACCTATGGCCTTATTCTTGCCTTGTAACTCTAGAACCTAGAAATAATCAGAGTGTGGATTTTCCCACTCAAACTGAGGGTGATGTGTATCTGAATTTTCCACATACTAAGTATTCTATCTACATCCACCATTCTTTTGTTAACATCATCAATTTCATTTCTAAAATTCTTGAGATACAACATGATGTGACCAAGCCTTTCCAAAGAGGTGCCATTTATATTATCAATACTAGTTAATTCCTCACTGAGCAACTTTTTGAAACTCTGTTTGACCTCCTTTACATCAAATAAGTTCTCTCAGCTTTCATCAATAATTTCATTCTCCAAAGTCATACAATTATTTATAATGTCCATTAGGTCACTATGGTATTGACTCAAGATCCTCCTTAGCTCACTTATAAATTGTTTGAACACAGATAGTTTCCATTCGACAGCATCTAGCCAAGAAACTGAATCATTCTCCTCTGGTTTATTTAAGACCTTTTCAGCTACCAATATGTTGGTATCTATTTTTGTCATTTCTTACATCTCCCTAGATACCATTAGTAGAGCACTCTGATCCTTTTTGAAAGTTTTCAAATCCACAACTAACTCTTTTCTTTTTCTGTAGATATAAGCATACAATTTCATAACTTCCTTAAAATATACAGCAAACTATCAATAGTGACCTTTTCAATCCACTATCCAGGGGCCTTGGCCATAGTTTGGTATTTCTTAATTTGCTTCAATATTTTAGGATCTAGTCCATTGATAGAAACATCTAGAGCCATGTCATGAGGATGAGAGGTAGCATTAACAATGGACTGAATAAATGCAGTGAGACCATTAACCTGGCTTTGCAATCTCACATTTTCTTGTTTCTCTACTTTTACTCTCTTGGCCAACATTCCAACTGAAAACTTTGCATGGTATATATATCCTTCCATAGTAGGAGGATCCATATCTACTTTGCTCATATTGAAATCAACTTCTGTAACACTTTGTTCATCTTTATCTCCAATAGGGTCTGTAATTTCAAGAATTCAGTGTCCAGAAGAGGGATCCATCACTACCCTTGACATTCTCTTAGTCTTTTTAGGCTGAGGACTAGTTTGTAGCAATTTAGGTATAGTATCAACATTTGCATCTATCATAAGGGTGTATTTTCTCTTCTTTTCTACTACTTTCTTAAGCCATGAAGGAGAAGGCAATACTGTGTTTCTATTGTTGACATTCAAGGTAGTGTTTTCTAGCTAGGTCTTGGTGCTAACTAAAGGAACTTCATTTGAAAAAGGAGATGGAATATCAAACAAAGTGTGAAAAGCACTATCTTCACCGAGTTTTTGAAAAATAGAAGAGTCGTTACCTAGTACAAGTGAGACAGGAGAGGTCACATGATCAGCTTGGAGTGGTTGTAGGGAATCTAATTCCTTTTTTGCTCCTAACCTTTTTAGTGCCGGCTCACTGTCCTCCTCACATGTACTCTTCAATGTTTTATTTTCCTCAAGGTCTTCTCCATTGCCACCCTGTTGTGAATTAACCCTAGATTTGGTTAATCCACACTAGTTGAAGTTCTTTGATGTTTAGTGACATTTGAAGATCCATATTCTCTTTTTGCAGGTTCTTTTTGAGAAGTAGCTATGGTACATTCATAAATTTTTCCCTTAAGCCACTTTTCAGTTTTGTTCAAGACAAAAGAAGATCGGTCCTTTATGTTCGTGACTTCCTTTTCTAGCCATTAAATGTGTGGTAATGGGTTAGCATCAACAACAAGATACTCTTTATCAATGATATTAGAATTATCATCAACCCCATTAGGAATATCTAGTGGCAAATTGAAGGCACGTATTTGATCAAGGGTTAATCTCATACAATCTCTTCTTTGCACCTCTCTTTAATCAACATAGTCCTCCCAATAGTCCTCAAGATGAGGCTAGTGTTCATACAAGCTTCCTCCCTACAAATTCCTTTTGACAAAATTTTTACTATCAAAGAATGGTCTAGAAGCTAGGAGATGAAAATTATACTCAGCAAGAATTTTCTCAACATTCCTTGCATTGTCATTGGTCTTGCACATGAAATGAGTTAGGGTCACTAGGAAAGAATAACACTTCTTTTTCATATTGTAGTATTTTCTATTTACACATGTCATCTTCCTACAAACTTCCAAGAAAATGATAGTCACTGGCAAACCTGGGCAATTTATAAGGAGCATTGTCAAACCCACCGATTCTAAGGTAAGTGAATCTATCAAATTGGATATAGAAACTTCCAAACTTCATGATCAATTGGGAACCCTCTGGAGATATTCTTACCTCTAGAGATATTCATAGGGAGGGAGTTCCACATGAGATGATATGATGATCATGATGTGATGTATTTTGATGTCTGCGAGCTGATATGTATTTTGTATACACAGACATTGTATTATGGCCATTTTGTATGATTGTCAGTATTTTGATGGTATTTATGATTGTGTTATGATGCTTTATTGATGATGTCATGATGATATGGTAGTATATGTTGATGTAATGTGATGATGTAGGGTTATGGATGCTTTATGTTATATTTGAGATGTTATGATTAATGGTAATATATGGATGTATGATGTAAATGGATTAGAATAGATGATGATACATTATTTATGATGATGTATGTAGTATAGATATTATGTGATGATATATGATTGAGGTATTATCGATTGATGATGATGTATGCATTTATGGTATATGTGGTGGCATAATGACAATGGTAATTATAGTGTCGTAAAATATGTACATCACCATTTTACACCTAGGTTAGCTCATAGGTTGGACCTATTTTGTTGCCTTTGATAATTAAGACGTATTTAAACACCTTTTTGAGCTCTAAATGATGAATATCCTGATCCTGACAAATAAACCTGACATGATCAACTTAGGACTGGACTAAGCCCCCGTTAAAAGACACTTTACGAAGTTTATGGGCTAAAGGTCTAGGGCACCCAAGCACCCTGCTCCCACTTGCAAATTTTGGCCCCAACTTGTGTCAACTTGGAACACTCCTCTAGTTAGTATTTGTCGGCCTAAAGTTGTTTTATTTTCCAAAGGTAAGCAAGAGTGCATATTTAAGTGTGTATTGTAGTTCATTTTACACCTAACAGAATGAATGCAAATTTTCTCTCATGTGATGTTATATGCTCAAGGATTCTTCATGTTTGGATTGTCTTCTACTTGTAAATTCTATTGAAGTTGTTTGCAAGCTTTGAAGTAAGTTTGAAGCCCTCTTCATCACTCTCCTTTGTTGGTGCTAAGTCTTCATCAACTAAGGTTGGACATCTTGTTGTTATTATCATCATTTATCATCATTATCTATCATATTGTTGCAAACCTGGCCTCTGCCCTGATAGGGCATGCACTCTTGGATCTTATTAATTGTTGTTGTGGAGGAGGAAATACCAACATGGGGTTTGACTGAGGCAAACCCTTAAAACAACACAACCTTTTCCCTCTTTCTGTGTGTGCAGGCAGATGGATAGGTTTCAAAAGGTGATATCCAAGAAGAAGAGTGAGCTTGTTATAGATCTGATAGAGTTGGAAGTTCAACCTAACCCTAAAAAGGGCCCAGGGCACCCAAGTGCCCCTATCTTGGACACTTCTGCTAAATTTTACATGTTTTGAACTACTTCCATACCTCTGATGTGCAATCTGATCTCTGGGGTTTGTTTCCTATAGTCTATACTGGCTTGTTATTCATCATCTAGTGGTTTAACCTTAATCTTGACTTGCTTGTTGATCTTTGGTTTAACTTGTTTGGTCCTTCTATATACAACAAAAGGGCAGAAGCCCTATAGTTTGGCTCTCCTTATTGGGTAGAAGCCATGCTTGGTTTGTGCCCCAATGTTTTGTAGAAGAGGGATGAACTAGTTTAACTCTTTAGGCTTGTGATCTCTTTTCTATGTCACAGTAATGAATGATGGTAATAAATGATAATGAGAATGATAATGAAAATGATAATGATAATGACAATGGTGATGATGGTAATGGTAATATAATAGTAAAAATTGATAATGATAACGGAAATGAAAATGGTAATGAGAAGGTAAAAGACACTAGAAATGGTAATGATAAGTAATAATGATAAGGAAATGGAAATGATATTGATAATGATGGATAATGAAAATGACAAAAAGGCCATAACAAATGGAATAAGGTGAAGAGAAAGATACAGTTAGCATGGATAGAAAGCAACAAATATTAGGATGAGATGCTTAGGAAGAAATGTGAAAAAGATGGATGTAAGAATGATAGATTCATTATTGGGAGTAGTTATGCTGACATGAAGTAAAGAAATCCTTTATTTAATATAGCAAAATGGATATTATGCACTGAAGTATAAGGAACCATGGTGACTTCGTATCCTTTGCATGGACTTGACACTGCAAACAACAAGATGATCTTATGCATGCCCAACATAATATAAACTTGTCTAGACGTGTGAGGGAGACAACTTAGAGAAATGAGTCCTTAGTGCACAAAAGGTATTGCATAGCCTTAGATGCAAAAGGACAACATAGTATGCAAAAATCTATTCCTACACATACAAGGTATTAATATTAGCTGGAGTAATAAGAGCATCCATCAAACATGGCACATGAAAATCAATGACTATGCCCCATTCTATGTCAATCTAAACACACCAAGATATAAAAAGATCGAGGTGGCCTTTGAATAAGCCATAGAAAGAGACAAAAGAAAAATCAAAGAGAAAAAGACCAACTAGCAAAGCAAAACCAATAGCCATTTTAATCTCTTGCCCAAAAATGTGATTGATATTAGATTATGTCAGAAAGAAGGAAGGATCTATCCTGTTGTAGGCATGAATCTAGGTGATATCTCGATGTGTTAAGGCAATAGGTACTTAGGTATCAGGGTGTTTCAAAAGGTGGTCTTACCTATGATTTGGCATAAAATCTCTATGTTTTAAATGTTTAGTTTGCTTTGCTTGAGTGCCAAGTATAATGGGTATGCATTTGTTATGGGTGAAAATGGATTAAAACTTGAATTATGTATGATTTTATTGCTTGGATTTTGTATGTTTTAATTTTTTTTGTATTTTTGAGAAATATGCAATGTTTTTTGTGTTTCTAGTATGTTTTGATTTTTTGGGGGTATTTTTTGCTAAAATAAGGTGGGGATGTTTATGGTGAAAAGTGCAAGTCATAATGGTAGTGATCCCTCTCTAGGATGACCAGGTATTTACCAAGAATGCCCCCAGTTAGGCACGAGAATATTTATTATTGAATGGGATAGGTGATACATGTTATGAAAATGGATGAGGGTAGGATACTAGCAATATCTATCAATTATCAAGCCATGATAGTGGGATAAGTGGATAAATGGGAAAGATAATATATGGTGGGTTGGATGGGATGGGTGAGAACTTGATAGATGGTGGATAGTAGCCTCTACACATGGCACCTGTTTGATATTTTTTCACCATGGTACTTTCCCAAGGCACCACCAAAGTGGTTTTCACCATAGGACAGATTATTTCTCTTTACTATTTGTCCAAGGTGCCACTGGAGTGGTTTTCACCATAGAACAGTTTTTTTAAGTATAGAACCACTTGAGATGAATGATGTTTATGTGTTCCTCAAGAGGTTATCCCTCTGGTGTGGCAAGCTGGTAGGAACCTAATCCATATGTAGTTGTAATGATAAATGGTCCCAACTAGTTTGGTTCAAATTTTCCCTTTTTCTCTCATTCTTGGAGATTGTGTTGATTTTCTCTAAGGACAAGGTCACCAATATCAAAATGGCAAGTCTTGAATTTCTTGTTGTAGCTTTGTCTAAGGTAGTTCTGATATACTTGAAGATGGTTAAGGGCCTGAAGACACCTTTCATCTAGGAGTTCTAAATCTTGCAACCTTGATCTATGATACTCTTCATCATTTATGAGATTCTGTAGTGAAATCCGTAGAGAAGGAAGATTGACCTCAATTGGTAAGATGGATTTGGAACCAAAGACAAGTGAATATGGAGTGGCTCTGATAGGTGTACAAATGCTAGTGTTGTATGCCCATAGGGTAGGATTTAATTGCAGGTTCCAGTCATAGCCAGCGTCATTGACAGTCCTTTTTACGATTTTTAGGATGGTTTTATTTGATGCATCAGCTTGGTCATTACCTTGTGGGTAATAGGGGGTGGAAAATGATGTTGGATGTGGAATTTATCACAAAGGGACCAAACTTCTTGATTCTTGAAAGGTCTACCATTATCAATGATGATGGAAAGGGGAATTCCATACCACAAAATGATGTAATGGAGGATAAACTTGGATATTTGGGTACTGGTAATGAAAGTGAGTGAAATTGCTTCAACCCACTTAGTGAAGTATTCAGCAGTGGTTATGATAAATTTGTGGCCATTGGATGATGGAGGGGTGATTTTACCAATGAGATCAAGCCCCCACTATGAAAAGGGCCAAGGAGTTGTTATTGGCTATAAATCTTGAGATGGTGCATGAATGAGATCACCATGTTGTTGGCACTATAAACATTTCTTGGCAAACTGAAGTGCATCTTATTCCATAATAGGCCAGTAGTATCATGTTCTTAGCAACTTCTTTGCAAGCATAGCACCATTAGAATGTGCACCACAGATTACCTCATGTACCTCATGTAAGACGGTTTGGGCTTCTTCTGAGTTGAGGCACCTAAGAACCATACCTTTGAGACTTTTAATATAGGGTATCTCCTAGGATGGTAAAGTGGGATGAGCGGTGAATAAAGGTTTTTTGTTGGTTGGTGGATAGGTTTGGTGGAAGGGATCGGTCGTGGAAGTAGGCATAAATGTCTTGGTACCAAGGGGAAGCGGGTCCAACTATTTCATAGACGAGTTCAGAATATGGGATATCATATGCAGGTACAAAGAGCTTTTCCACAAGAAACTCACACCGTTGGTTGTTGGTTGGCATGTCCATTAGAGAGCCAATGGTTTCCATGGCATCTGTAGCTCTGCTATTTAACCGAGGCACTTGTTCAAACTTAATCTCAGAGAAATACTTCTTGAACTCATCAACCATTTTCTTGTAAGGAATTAGCTTGTCTCCTTGGTTTGAAACTCATCCTTATCTTGGTTGATGACCAACAGAGAATCTCCATACACGTTTAATGTGTCAATCTTCCATTGAAGAGCCATTTTCAATCCTATGATCAGAGCCTTATACTCAACAATGTTATTAGTGCATGGAAACATAATCATGTATGCCTTGGGGATGCAATCACCTTGAGGAGTGATGAAGATAATTCTCTCTCCAAAACCATGAGAAGTGAATGATCCATCAAAGTACAGTTTCCAATGTGTTGATGGGATGACTAAGAATATGGATTCATCTAGGAACTCTGAGGTAAGTGGATGATCTGAATGAATAGGAGCATCTGCAAGTTGATTTGTTATAACATGTCCCTTGATAGATTTTATGTCCACATACTTTGTATAAAATTCATCGAGAATGATAACCCACTTTGTCATTTGCCCTGTGAGTGTAGCTTTTGACAATAGATACTTCAGTGGATTGACCTTGGAAATGAGTTTAACTTGGTGATTGAGCATGTAGTGTCTTAGTTTTTGGGAACTAAAGACAACTGCTAAGCATGCTTTCTACATGGAAGTATAGTTAAGTTCATATCCTACCAAGGTGTGACTAATATAATATATAGCTTTTTCTTTGCCTTCTTCATCATGTTGTGCTAGTAGAGCCCCTAATGTTGTTAATGTTGCTGAAATATACAAAAGTAGGGGTTTTCCTGGAATAAGAGGCATAAGAATTGAAGGCGAAAATAAATATTCTTTCAACTTGTCAAAAGTTGCTTGGCAAGAAGCATCCCATTAGAATGTGATATTTTTGTGGAGAAGATGCGTGAAGGGATGACATTTGTCTGCAAGTTGAGCAATGAAATGGTGATTGGCTTGAAGTTTCCCTTGTAAACTGTGGAGCTGCTTTAGATTCCTTGGTGGAGGCATGTCAACTATGGCCTTTACCTTAGTTGGATCCACTTCGATACCTCTCCTTGATACTATATAGCCCAGTAATTTTCTAGAAGTGACACCAAATACACACTTTTTTGGATTGAGTCAGACTTGATATTGTTCTATGCATTCAAAGATACTTGTTAAAACTTGGAGATCTTCTTTTCTTGTTGTCGACTTACCAAGGAGGTCTTTTACATAGTCTTCCATAATTATATGAAGCATATCATGAAAGATCACTATCATTGCTCGTTGATAGGTTGCACCAGCATTTTTGAGACCAAACAGAATGACCTGCCAATAGTAGGTACCCCATGGACAAGTGAAGGTTGTTTTATGTTGATCTTCTTTAGCAATGCATATTTGATTATAGCCTAAAAATCCATCCATAAGTGAGAGCATCTCATGCCTGGTAGTGAGGTCTACAATAGTGTTAATGTTTGGAAGTGGAAATTCATCTTTAGGACATGCTTTGTTTAGAACTTGGAAGTCATTGAAGATGTGGATGCCCCCATTTGGTTTGGAAACTGGGACTATGTTGGATACCCATTCCAGATAGTCAATGGGTCGAATGAAGCCTACTGCTAACAACTTTTCAAGTTCTATCTTCACCAAAAGTGCAATATGTGGGTGCATCATTCTCAATTTTTGCTTAACTAGTTTGGCATTAGGATATATTGTTATATAATGCACCACTAAAGATGGATCCAGACCAGGCATATCAGCATAAGACCATGCAAAATTGTGAGATCATTTCTAAAATAATGTCGTGAAATCCTTCCATTCTTCTGATGATAAAGAAGTAGCCAAAAATGTGATCTTTGGGTCCTCTGGTGTGCCCAAGTTTAGCTCCTTAGATTTTTATATCAACATTGGAGACGTTTCTCGATAAATCTGAGCATCTTCCAAAAGGTCAAATCCCCTATCCTCTGGTGCCTTAGAGAGGTTTTCACCATTGGATGTGTCCTTTCTTTTTACTTTTTTATGGTCCGATAGCACCACAAAGTGGTTTTCACTAGGGGACCTTTTTATTATGTTACTTTTGCAACTGAGGGATTTGGCCTTCTTGCCAAAGTATGCTTCAAAGTTAAGCTCTATGATGAAACTAGATCTATGATCCCCTAAAGGAATGTGTTCTCGTAGTCCCATGAGTTTTGTAAGTGCATCTTCACTTTGAATAGTGTCTAAGATAGGAGGGCCTTGTTATTCCCAATTGATCAGTTAGGGGTAGATGAGTGGTATGTCAATGGATGTAAATGAAATGGTGGAGGATAGGGTATATATGGCAAATTCTTCAAAGATTTGGGTGAGATACTTGAAAGAGTCTTCATTGGTATCTTCATCGGTGGTCTCCACAGTAGGAAAATCTTTGGCTACCTCACAGAGAATAAATTCAAGATATGTGGATGCACACATGGTTGATTCATACACAAGTACTTCAAATTGAGGTCCTCTTATTGCACTTATGGGTTCTATAGTACCTTTCTCATGTAGACCAAGTCCACCTTGTCCTTTGTAACCCATATTTTTGACAATGCAAAGTCCAGTGGCATATTTCTCTACAGGTAGTAAGACTTGTTCCTCTTCCTCTTTATATAACCATTTGGAAACATCCTCTTCAATGGACTCTTTGTCTAACACTCCCTAATGCTCAAATGTTGTTGGTTTGTATTTGATGACCACATTTGATATTGAACTTGAACTTGAGGATTTGGGTTTGCCATGTAATTGTGGAGAGAGTGGTAGTTGGCCTATGTAGAAAGATTCTTGAAGCTTGTATTCTCCACACCCCTTATCTTTGACTTGGACCTTGATATCAGGAAATGGAGTTTTTGAGGTGGATGGTAATGAAAGTGATGATGGGTCTATATAGGATGGTGATGAAGATATGATATCATTGTTAGGACAAAGGTTGGAACTTTTTCCTTCCATCATCCTAAAATATTGGAGTTGGCAGGAGTCAGCAAAAATGGTAACTTCAGAGCCATTATAGGGAAATTTTATGCATTGATGGCATGTTGAAGGGACAGCATGCATGGCATGGATCCATGGGTGTCCTAGGAGGATGTTAGACGAGATATCAAGGTCCAAAACTTGGCAAGGAGTTTCCATTATTACAGGACCAACTTGAATGAGTAATTTGATGATACCTACAGACTCAAGTTCCACATCATCATAGCCCTTGATAGTAGTACTTTTCTATGAGTCTGACATTTTCAAAATATCCCAACTCTCTTATTAGTATATCCCAACTCTCTTATTAGTTTCAAAGTACAAAGATTGAGGCTTGATCCACCATCTATAAGGACTCACTTTATTTTATGCTTATGAATGAGTACTTCTAAATGGAGGTGAGATCATGGAAATCAAACATGAAGGAAAACACAAGAAAATGCAAACAAATCAATGCAAATATACCTTCAAGCCGATCCACAATCCATGGTTAAGGTTGAGAATGTCGCACCCAAGAACATTCTAGCTTTACCCACAAGATTGAAATATGAAATGCTCTCATGCAAATGCAAATCACTAAACCCTAGCTCAAAGACGCAAATGATTTTGACAGCATGATGATATGCTCTAGATTGGATTGCAAATGGCTTAGAAGAGGGCTATATTTATAGAAAAGCTTGGTTGAAATGAAGGGATGAGATTTGATCTTAACTTTTGGTAGGTGGACGACTGGGATTAATCATGCAAAGGATAGAGTTAGCTTTGTGACAAGTGTGCGATGGAGAAGAGATGAATTTTAAATTAGAATAAAAGGCTAAGAGGTGCATGTGACAACGTAGTCATGTGACAAGTGGAGGGAGGAGAATAATTAGTTCCCAATTTAAATAAAAATTATTTAAATTGTTAAGTCATGTGAAGGGGTTAAGTGGAGGGTGAATAATGTGACACTTGGTGGGATGAGGGATTTATTTAATTTTTTATTCAGGTTATGGAAGTCATGTGAATGGGGATAATTAATTAAATAAAGTGGGTTTATTTAATTAATTAAGGATGTGATTAAGTTGGAAAGGGAATATTAACCAAGTAAATATTTTATATTTATTTAATTAATATGGGCTAACGTTAGAAAGGGGTAAATATTGAATTAATTAAATTAATTCAATATAGGTGACTAAGGGATTTAATTAATTAAATAAAAACTAATTAATTAATTAGGGATAAATTAGTAAAATGGCTAAGGTCAGGTGACAATTAAATGGTTAGGACATTTTAGGGTGTCTACATTTTCCCCTCTTTGACGTGGCATCATGACCTAGCAGGGAGTGGTGTCAGGTCAAAGAAAAATTTGCCCCAGCTGTAGGGAGGAATAAAATGGGTAAGGGATGCCCCCTCGAGAGATCAGGCAAAAAATAAAAAAAATTGGGTGAACTCTCAAAAGGTAAGAAGCGGAGGTGAAAAATGAGAAAAGGACAGAAAAACAAGTCAGTAGGAAGAAGAACAGGCAAAAAGGGAGTTAATACGCTCCTTAGGGAAGAAAAAGATGAAAAGGAGGTGACATGGCTAGCTATAAATAGTAAAAAGTGGGCCTAAGGTGACTCATTTGCACACATAGCCAATAGAAATCAAGAGAGAAAGAGAGAGCAAGAGAGATGGCATGAGGCGGTAGCACACCTTTCTACCCTCGATAATCACACCTGGCAGAGCGAGTGCAGACGTACATGCGATCGGAGGAGGTTGGCGAGTAGGTGAGTCGTTGATCCCATCTTCATTTTTTTAATTTTCGTGCATTTTTGAATTGATTTTATCAGGAAAAGGGTAGGTTTAGGGCATGTAGCACCATCACCTAAGCGGGTAGTGTGAAATTTGGGCGGATTGGCGTCATATTGGGAATTGATGCCATCCAAAGGGGGTGTAGCACTATTTTAGATAATAGCGCTATTGGGTTAATTGGCGCCATTTTGAGAAATGGTGCTTTAATGGGAAATGGTGCGATCTTTACGGTGATCAGCACTATTTTGCAGATTAGTGCGAAGTTTGGGGAAGCTAGCACCAATTTTGATATTGGCACCAAAATGGGCAATGGTAGCGCTATGTCAAGAACTAACACAAATTTTGGGAATGGTGGCACCAATTTTACTGTTGGTGCCATTGGCTAGGGAACTAGCGCTAAAATGAATCTAGGGTGGTTAGTGCCTTTTCTAAAATTAAGGCTTTTGGAAGAGGATGATTGTTTAGAGATGGATTTTGTGATGAAATACAGATTGATGGGGGCATCGTGGCATCATGGCAGCGAAGATTGCCTAAGGTGATGGCACTTTGGGCAGGGTTTAATGAGCCTACACGAGCACAGTTTGGTGCACTAGGACTATAGACACCTGCAGAGATGCTCGTGGTGTGAGCACACAGAGCCCTGATGATAGCGTTGATTAAGAGATGTAGGCAAGAGACATGCTCATTTTTTTTATCGACGAGTGAGATTACCCCTAGAGGACGTCTTCAGGATACTGCGGGTTCTGATACACGGGAGACAAGTGACTTATGATGTGGGTAGAGGAGGACCGGCATTAGAGAGGGCCTTTGCGCCAGGAGTGATTGTACTAGTAGATGAGGATCAAGTGATGAGTTACCATCAGACTCTTGTAGCTAGGGAATGGAGTTGGGTTCTATTTCTCTGTGCCTTAATCGGTGGGGTGGTGATGATGACAGGAGAGGATAGGGGTTCTCAGTTGGCTGGGGGGAGGTGATCGAGGAGATGGTTGTTCACGGGACTATATTTTCTTGGGGTTCATGTATACTCGCACAGCCTTATCACGAGATGCACATAGTTGTATATCATTTAGACAGTGCCTTGTCAACGAGAGTGAAACTATTGCATATTTGGGCTTATGAACATATTCTGGTTACACATCCAATAGGAGTATTGCACTGACAGCCTTTTGAAGCTTATGTATTCAGATACCAAGGACATCTACAGTACTCGTATATAGGTATGCTGAGGTATTGGCAGAGACTATTGTATGAGGTGACACGGGTGGATTGGAGACCATACATTAGGTGTGAGAGGTGGTCGGATGAGGATAAGCAACTGCCATATGCCATTTAGACATGATACATTATGGGATGAGGAGATCAAATGATTGACAGATATATCTCCTCTCGTGTTATGAGACAGTTTGGCCTACAGCAGGATATACCATAGGTGATGGCTATATTCGAATGGACTTCGAGAGACAGGAGATGGCCTCTATAGATAGCACCTCAGATATCTATCATAGATTTTGATGCTTTGCAGCCACAACAATGGGACTGGCGAAGTGAGACTGTGGATGCGGGGACTACACCTGATTATGATAGATGGTGAGTTATGTGGCGGCCGATTCGATTGATAGATCCCCAAGCAGAGCCATATATGAATGTGGAGGAGGGAGAGGATGATGACGATGACAATGACTCAGATGGAGGGACAGGCAGCTTGGTGAGGAGAGCTAGTAGAGGTAGAGTTGGCAGAGGACCAGGTGGTAGGGATCAAGGTGGTAGGGTTGGACAGGCACCACCATAGAGAGGGCCATTACAGTGAGGGCCTATGGCACCATCTAGGGGACCACCACAGCAGCATGCATAGAGAGGATCAGTGCCATTTGGTAGGGCACCTGTACAGTCAGGATAGAGGGGGGCAGCACTACCTCCTAGGCCACCGCAGTAGGTGAGGCCCACAGGTCAGCAGGTGAGGCCTACTCATCAACAGCAGGTAGTGGTAGCGGTAGGGGCTGGGTTTAGTGGCTCTAGGAGCCCAGGTGCAGGTAGTTCCAGGGTAGGAGGAGATGATACCCCTGCAGAGAGATAGGTATCACAGTGGAGAGGCTGAGAGGATGATGAGGAGATAGAGCTAGCTACCCTTCGTGCACAGATAGCTAGTTATGAGGATACTCTTCAAAGATAGGATCAGGAGCTAGCACAACTCCAGGTACTTTATGTAGCCTTAGATGGAGGTGGTGGACATAGAGATGGCCAAAGCAGTGCATTACAAGCACATATCACAGGCTTGACTACAAAGCAGGATAGAGAGAGAGGGTTACGTCAGGTAGCAGAGGCTTAGGTAGCAGGATTGACTAGTCAGATTATTGGGCTGCAAGCTGAGGTGGCCAGATTATAGTGACTAGTGGCAGGGGGTAGCACAACACAAACAGTATAGTTACAGAGCTAGCTAATACAGCTGCAAGGGTAGCTAATGCAGGAGTAGAGGCGGTCATCCCAGCAGGCCTCACGTGCTGATTATTACTATGGAGCTTACTGCACAGTTGTTCCTTAGGAGTAGCAGATTCCCAGCTCCAATCAGTGGAGTTGATATGGGATGTCTGGTACACATAGATCGAGGTTGATTCAGTCTGTACATCAGCCACCACCTCAATAGACTGTGACATAGACAGCACAGCCACCACAGGTACCACAACCGCCATAGGGTCCAAGGGGTTCTCCTACTTAGTCAAAGAGGGGTTCATCAACCCAGGGTTGACAGTGTTATGATGTATTATTTTAGCCCTTGGAGGCATTATATCATGACATAATTTTGATGCATATATGAGCGATGTACATTTTTTGCGATGATGATATATGAGATGATGATTTTGATGGCCTACATGTTGTGTTTGTGATGTGTTTATGTGATTATGATGATGCTTATGTCAATTTTATGCAAATGCCTTATGGATGATGATAAATGAATATGATATTTGCTTTATTTTATGTTAAGTATGCAAATGATTATGATCTAAAATATTTTCTACGCATGTTATGTTGGACTTTCTAATGGAAATGAATGCATTTATCTTATGATGGACTATATGTATGTTAATGGTTTATATGATGATGTAATGTTCATGATTTTATTGATGTGATGCCTAAAATATTATTTATTTATGCAATGTTTTCTTCCATGTATATGCAAAATGTGATGATATATGTTATGTAAAATGATAATGTAATGCAAATGGAAATTAAGATGGAAATATACCTAAAATGTAATGCAAATGAAAATGATAATATAAATGGAAATGAATGATAATATATGTAAAATGAAATGTAAGTGCAATGGAATGGAATGGGAAAATATGTCATGATACAATTTAGATTATGTCAAACCCTAGGTGATAAGGTTAGGAGGAAAGGGATAAGGGTAAGGGAAATGGGATAGGTATAGGGATAAGGAAGAAAAATGGAGGAAAATTAAGTCGGTAGACACCACGTCATTGAGGGACTAATGTTAGGGGGGGTAAAGGTAGACAATACATGTTAAACGGAGCATAAATTAGATGGATGAAAGCTTGGATGAGGGGGATGAGCTAGGGTTAGTACTTACATGATAACATTGAGAGCATTTCTAGGTTTATTATAGTAAAATAGGATAGAGTGCACAAAGGTATGAAAGGACTAAAGTGCTGATTATTATCCCAGTTTTGCATGGACCGAACCCACAAGCAAAGGGATAAGCACCTACACCCATAAGATGACACAACCTTGCCTAGATGATGGAAGGGGACTCATAGCATAACCTCCTAAAAACATAAAAGGTGAGATCTGTGCTTAGATGCCCCAAGAGAGTAGTATGCTAGAACTGACACATCATCATCAAGATATGAATTCCATTCTTAGAGGTAAGGAGACCATCCCACAAACATAGCATCTGAAACAATGACTATGCTCCATTCTAGGTGTCCTCATCCATGTACCAAGATACGATGAGATCAAGGCAGCTTTCGAATATCCCTAAAACAAGGCAAAAGATAAAAAGTCAAAAATCAACAAGATCAATCACAAGCAAGACAACAACCATGTATTTCTTGCCAAGAGATGTTTAGATAGGATAAGAATGATAATGATAAAGGATAAATAGATTCTACCTATTGTAGGAATGATATATTCATTAAAGCTAGAATCTATTGATGATGTTGTTGGATTAGATGCTGAAAAGGATAAGCAAGCAGATAGTTGGCTATTCGTGATGATGTGGTTTGACTTGTTGATTGATGATTTTTTGTGTTTTTAGGATGATGTTTTGATGATGATGCTTAGTTTGCTTTACGAATAGGTTTGATCAATAAAGACCATCCAACTGGGTTGAATGGGTGCATCTTGGGGACCTGTGTATTGGATACTTCCTTCGTATTCCAGACTGCCTACATACCCGTATCCATGGGATCAAGATCCTTAAAAGATGCGAGCGAGATGAATATGTAGTTATGGTTGGACTTGATGGTGTAGGGATGGCTTGTGGATAGAAAGGATGGTTTGAGTGGTTGTGAATTAAAGAAGATGATGTGGAGTGATGATCTTATGGGGTACATTTATTGCTTGAATTTTTTTATCATTATTTTTTTTGTGTGTTTTTAGGGGATATTTTGATTTTTTTTATTTTTTGAATGTTGTGTTTTTTTTGTATTTTTGAATGGTTTACTATTCCCAAGAGCATACAAGGATACCATCTCTAGGATTTTATTCTTGGTTGGGATTATGAAGGAAGATGAGGGTGGGGTGACCAAAAATGCTTCGAACTCCAAGCTATGGTATGTAAATGTGATGGATGATTATGAAGTGATGGGTTATTATGGAATGATAGATGATTATGGATGGATACAAGAATTTTATTAGATGGTAGAACCGGTCATTACACATGGCACCTAAAAATAGGTTTTCACCATGGTACTTATCCAAGACGTCACCGAAGTGATTTTCACCATTGGACGTCTTTATTCCACTCGATTTTTTCTTGATAATTTTTTTTTGGCTTGGGATATTTGATAGGTCATGCATAGAATTTCTTCAAGTGCATGATATTCATAGGTTCCTCTAGAGGTTGCCCCTCAGGTGTGGATAGTTGATAGGCTCCCGATCCATAGCTAGATGTGACGATGAAGGGACCAGCCAATTAGGTTCAAACTTTCCTTTCTTAGGGCGATCCTACATGTTCTTCTGATTCTCCATGAGGACAAGATCACCTACTTCAAATCTGTGGCTCTTCATTTTTTTATTATAACTTCTTCATAGGCGATTTTGATATGCTTGCAAACGTTTTAGAGCATTTATGCATTTCTCATCCAGCAACTCCAGTTCATTCAATCGTGTAATCTGATATTCCTCGTCAATGATAACGTTCTTCAGTGAGATGCACAAAGATAGGAGCTCAACCTCTATAGGTAAGATGGCTTCAAAACCAAACACTAATGAATAGGGTGTGGCTCCTATGGGAGTACAAATGCTAGTGCGATATGCCCATAGGGCGGGATTAAGCTGCAGGTGCCAGTAGCGACCAGCTTCACTGACTATTTTCTTCAGGATGCACAAAATGGTTTTATTGGAAGCTTCAGCCTGACCATTGCCTTGTGGATAATACGGGGTAGAGAAATTGTGCTAGATATGGAACTTATCACACAAAGTGCAAACTTCTTGCTTCTTAAAGGGCTTTCCATTATCTATGATGATGGAGTGTGGAATACTATAATGATAGATGATGTAATGCAGGATGAACTTAGAAATTTGAACACCAGTGGTAAAGGTGAGTGGAAGAGATTCTACCCACTTAGTGAAATATTTAATGGCAGTGATGATGAATTTATGGCCGTTAGAAGAGGGTGGGTGTATCTTCCCTACGAGATCAAGCCCCCACTATGAAAAAGGCCATGGAGTCGTTATTGGTTGCAATTCCTATGGTGGTGCATGTATTAAATCTCCATGTTGCTGGCAAGGTAGACATTTCTTGACATATTCATGCACATCACTTTCCATAGTCGGCCAATAATACCATGTTCAAAGAATCTTCTTAGCTAAGGTTGGTCCACTAAAATGTGTCCCACAGATACCCTCATGTACTTCTTGCAAGGTCGTCTCAGCCTCCCTAGTGTCAAGAAATCTCAAAAGAGTACGATCGAGACTCCTTCAGTATAAGGTATTAGTGATGATGGTGAAACAAGATGATTGGTGGATGAAGGTTTTACGTTGGTCAGATGTTAGGTTAGGTGGAAGGATGATGGGGAGTGCACAGTGAAAACACAGAACAGGTCCCACTTTTCTCACAGACAGCAAGACTTAACAAATGAGCCACCGATACATCTTGGTTCTCAGACAACAAGGATCGATATGACCTTCTCAAGTCTTACCGTTGATCTACCTTACACCGATAGCTCAACTGAATTCCTCTTTGGTGAGATACAATAGGACTCACACCGAGTCGATCAACTCTTCATCGTCAACGAGACTTACTTCTATCGGTGAAGTCTTCTATCCTTCAACCGATGCGCTGATGATGGTTAAGTCCCCCCTCATCTTAATCATGACAGTTTTAATGCCAGTTAAACTCCTTTGATGTGCTTCCAATATGCCAATTGCATTTGTCTTCGGTGAGACTCTTCTCGTCAGTGAGCACTTACAAATTATGGCTGATGCACCGATGAACCAACTCCCTCGGCGGGACTGCTCAACTTCGGCAGACATGTTGGGAGTCCCAGCGATACACCGATGTACAGCTTACTTTCTTCCTCTTCAATCAAACCCTAGCACATGGAGATGCTAGGTCAACCTACTATACAAAAGCACTCTGTCTAGATCCTCTACACTGTCAGACACAAAAACAAAACAAATACTTGTACAACAAAGCCATTCCACTAATTTTGATAGAAATTGTACCAGTGGAATGCTTCACATCGACATACTGCAACAATGGAAAGCACAGAAAGAATAGAAATCTACAATTATACAAATTGCAGTTACAGGGAATGGAAATCAAATTGATGGAACAGAATAGTTTTATTTATCCTTAGAAAAATACACACTCACACACTTCTCCTTCCTCTCTCCCGATGGTTCCTTCCTCTGGTTGTTATCAACTCAACCTGCTAGCAGTTGGAAAACCAACCGATGCAAACAGTTGGGAGACAAATCAATCCAAAACTGCTTCAAACTGTCCTACTGCCATGTTTTGGCACTATGTGATTACAATATGACAAAAGTGTGTTTTAAGTCACTTTGGACTTACAAAATGGGTTCTAGGTTCTGAAGGACCTAGAGACAAACAGAAATGAAAATGCATTGGTCAAATAGACCTTATTACAAAAGAAAATAGGATTTTCTAGGTGCTCCTGCACCATACTCCCTGGGTGAAAGTTGTCTCAAGTCCTCTTAGAGACTAACTATTGCAAATCATCACCCTGCTTTTTGATGTCTACTTCTAGCATCCATGTGGCTTCTGAGTCTGGAATTCCTTGCCATTTGACTAAGTTCTCAAAATAGGTTTGATTTCTTGTCTTCTTGGCTGTCCTGCTATCCAAGATGCACTCCATCTTAGGTGGTTCCTTAGGTGGTGAATGTTGCACCCACTCTGCATTATCTTGGACAAAATCTGCTATACCTTCTCCTATATCAGGACTCCTATATAATGTTAGATCAGCAACATTGAATATAGGGGAAATAGCAATATCATCAGGGAGTTCAATTTTGTAAGCATTAGGACCATATTTCTCTAAAATCTTACAAGGTCCAATTTTTATCATCAATAACTTGATGTGGCTTCCCTTGGGTAGTCTGTTCTTGTTCAGATGAACCATGACCATATCTCCTAGTTGGTACTACACATCCCTTCTCCTTTGATCCACTTTAGCCTTGATCTTCTGACTATTCTTGTGTAGAGTATCTTGACTTGTTGATGGATCTCGTTCATAGCCTCTGCAAATGTATCAGCATGTCCACTCCTTTTGTCCAACCCTTGAACATCTCTCAATTCAAAAATTCCTCTAGGATGACTACCATAGTCAACTTCAAAAGGACTTAGACCTGTACTTCTATTTGTAGAATCATTATAGGCATATTCTGCTTGTGGGAGTACCACATCGTAACTACCTCCATGTTCTCTTTTCAAACATCTCAGTAGATTGCCTAATGACCTATTCACAACCTCAGTTTGGTCATCAGTCTAAGTATGATAGGCTTAACTAAAAGACAAATTTGTACCCAATCTTTTCCACAAGGTTCTCCAAAAATGTCCCACAAATTTGTTGTCTCTGTCAGATACAATACTCAAAGGCAATCCATGAATCCTACCAATTTCTTTAAAGAACAAGCCTGCAATTAACTAACATCATTGGTGGTTTTACAAGGAATAAAGTGAGCCATCTTGCTGAACCTGTCTACCACAATAAACACACTATCATAACATGTCCTTGTCTTTGGTAACCCCATCACAAAATTCATACTCAAACTTTCCCAAGGCTTGTTTGGTATGGGCAGAGGTTGGTACAGTCCTGCATTGGTTGAGACCCCCTTTGCTCTCTAGCAAATCATACAACTCTCAACAAACCTTCTGATATCAGATTGCATCCTTGGCCAAAAGTAAAATCTTCTTACTAGATCTAAGGTCTTATTGAGCCCAAAATGTCCTCCTAAACCACCACTATGTTTCTCCTTCACTATATTATCCCTCATTGAACACTTAGGGATACATAGTTGATTCCCTTTAAATAAAAGTCCATCCTGCAATGTATAATCTAAAAATTCACTGTGGAAAGCATTGGCAAACTCACTGCATACCTTGTAAATCTCCTTGAAATCTTGGTCCTCTTCATACAATCCTTTGAGTGCCTCAACACCCATGCTTTGTAGCTGCACTTCTTGCACTGTCAACACCCTTCTGCTTAAGGCATCAGCAACCTTATTGGTTATCCCTTTTTTATGTTTGATGATGAAGGTGTATGCTTGAAGACTTTCCACCCACTTCATGTGTCTATGACTGAGCTTTTCCTGACCATTCAAAAAACTAAGAGCATGATTGTCAGTGTATACGATAAATTCTTTAGGAAGCAAGTAGTGCCTCCATTTTTTCAGAGCTTGTACCATGGCATACAACTCTAAATCATAAGAGGAGTACTTCCTCTTAGCTTCATTCAATTTCTCACTAAAAAAGGCTAATGGTCTACCTTCTTGGCTCAACACTTCCCCTATGGCCAGTCCACTTACATCACATTCAATGGTGAAGACTTTATTGAAATTAGGAAGTACTAAGACAGGATACTTGGCAACTTTCTGTTTCAGACTTCCAAATCTCTGATCTGCCTCTTTTGTCCACACAAACTTCACCTTACCTCCACCCTTGATGGTCTCTAACATAGGTGCACAAATATCACTGTAGTTCCTAATGAATTTTCTATAAAATGTGGACAAACCATGAAAACTTCTGACCTCTCCTATTGTCCTAGGTGTAGGCCAATTCAAAATAGCTTCTACCTTGGAAGAATCCATTCTCAAATCACCCTTCAAGATGACAAAGCCTAGGTAAACCAATTCTTGTTTCATGAAGTCACACTTTTCCAAGTTTATCATTAACTTCTGATCTTTTAGCCTCTTCAAGACTATCTCCAAATGTTTCAAGTGTTCTTCCTTGCTCTTACTAAACACCAAGATATCACCAAGGTATACTACCACAAATTTCCCTATGAATTCCTGCAACACCTCATTCATTAGTCTCATAAAGGTGCTAGGGGCATTTGAAAGACCAAAAGGCATCACAAGCCACTCATACAACCCTTCATTGGTTTTGAATGTTGTCTTCCATTCATCCCCCTCTCTTATTCATATTTGGTGATACCCACTCTTTAAGTCTATCTTGGAGAAATAAGTAGCCCCTCCCAAACAATCCATTAGATCTTCTATTCTAGGAATAGGAAACCTATACCTGATGGTTGTCCTATTTATGGCCCTAGAATCGGTACAAAGCCTCCATTTCCCATCCTTCTTTGGGGCTATAACAGTAGGTACTGCACATGGGCTAAGGCTCTTCCTTATCATCCCTTTGTTTAGGAGCTCTTGAATTTGATTTGCTATCTCTTCATTCTGCTGAGGGGTCATTTTATATGCTGCCTTATTAGGAAGTATAGCTCCTAGTATGAGGTATATCTGGTGGCTAATATCTTTGATAGGTGGCAGGGAATCAGGTAAGTCTGGTGCAATCACTCCTTTGTAACTTTCAAGTAGATCTCTAACCTCCTTAGGTCCTACTTCCCTCACACTTTCCTTCCTTTCCCCCTTAGGCTTCACAATCAAAGCAAAACCTACTCCATCAACTTCCTTTAATGTGTCCATGAATTCTTTTTCTCCTACCATCATTACACTAGACCCTACATGTTGTGGATCCTCTTCCACCAATGACTGTATCCTATAAGTCACACCATCCTTTTGGAATGAGTAAGCATTTTTTTCTCCATCATGATGAGCCTTTCTGTCAAACTGCCATGGTCTGCCTAACAAAAGATGGAAAGCATCCATTGGAAGGATGTCACATAAGATTTTATCTCTATACCCCCCAATACTAAATTCTACCCATGCTTGTTCATTGATGAGTATGTGTTGCCCCTTATTCAACCAACTGACTTTATATGGACTGATATGGGGTATCCTTTCTAACTTCAACTTATCCACTTCTTCCAAATATATGATATTATCAGTAGAACCAGAGTCAATAATAACTTTACAAACCTTACCTTGGATCTTGCAATTGATTCTAAACAAAGCCCTTCTTTGAGACAATTCAGTCTGCACTAGTTCCTTGAGCAGCGTCCTCTTGATCATCAGATTTTCTCCCATCTCTGATGTTAGATTCACTTCAGGAGATGTCACACTCCTTGCATCCTCTTGAATCAAAGTGGTTCTCTTCTCACCACCATGAGAAGTTGAGGCCCTCTCTGGACACTTGTATGTCGGGTGCCCTATCTGATTGCAATTATAACATCTCATATTGGAGAACTTGGATCATGTACCTGATCCATTTGTCCCACCTCTTCCATTAGGCCTTCTTCCTCGGTAGCCTTCTCTGCTACTTGAGTCTCCAACTTGCTCTTCTTGGCTAGACTCACCACTAGGCCTCTATTTAGGACTTCTTCCTTCAAAACTGCCTCTGCCTCTGAAACTTCTTCCTCCTCTACCTCTATTATTCTACTCACTCTTTATCTTTATCTTCTCTTCAGCCCTTAAGGCCATTTGGAAACACTTGTTCACTGTTTCTGGTGATAAGATGCTCATCTCATCTTGGATGTTCATCCTTAGGCCATTCATATACCTTGCCACCTTCTCTGACTCTTCTTCTTGTCTCTTTGATCTGAAACTAAGTTTATGAAACTCTTGTGTGTATGCATTCACATCAAGGTCTCTCTGTCTGAGGTTCTACAATTTCTTATACATCTACACATTATAGTCCAGAGGTAAGAATTGTGCCTTGATTTTGGTCTTCATCCTTTCCCAGGAGGTTATCATATTCTTCCCCTCCTTGACTCTCTCTCCTTGCTCATAATTCCACCATGCAAGAGAAGACCCCTTCAACCTTGCCTTTGCCAACTTAACCCTCCTATCATCAGGGACTTCTTTGTACTCAAAATGATTGTTCAATGCCTCAATCTAATCAATCACCTCTTTAGTTTCCATACTTCCACCATACATAGGTAACCCATCTATGGTGTCCCTATTGAATGAATTCAAAGCATCTACAAATGCCCTCTGGTCTGCTGGTATCTCCTTTGTCCTCTTATTGGTTTCATCAATTTGTGTGTCTCCTTCATCGTTGTCACTTTCATCTTCCCTATCCTTACCCTTGGTTCTTTTCAACTCCTCGAGCTTGGACTCAAACATCGCTTCAATCAGTTTCTTCACTGCATCTTGTGACATGCTTTTAGGAGGCATCATGTCAGCCTCTGCTTCACTTTTGTTGTCTAACATACACCAAGACCACACCACCTGAGTGATCTTCAAAACTCGCTATGATACCAATATGATGGGGAGCGCATAGTGAAAACACAGAATGGGTCCCACTTTTCTCACAGACGGCAAGACTTAACAAATGAGCCACCAATACATCTTGGTTCTCAAACAACAAGGATCGATATGACCTTCTCAAGTCTTACCATTGATCTACCTTACACCGATAGCTCAACTGAATTCATCTTCGGTGAGATACAATAGGACTCACACTGAGTTGATCAACTCTTTATCGTTGGCGAGACTTACTTCTATCGGCAAAGTCTCCTATCCTTCAACCAATGCTCTGATGATGGTTAAGTCTCCCCTCATCTTAATCATGATGGTTTTAATGTTGGTTAAACTCCTTTGATGTGCTTCTGATATGTCGATGGCATTTGTCTTCGGTGAGACTCTTCTCATTGGAAAGCACTTACAAATTCTGGCCGATGCGCTGATGAACCAACTCCCTCGGCAGGACTACTCGACTTCAGAGGACTTGTCGTGAGTCCCAGTGATACGCCAATGCACAGCTTACTTTCTTCCTCTTCAATTAAACCCTAGCACATGGAGATGCTAGGTCAACCTACTGTGCAAAAGCACTCTGTCTGGATCCCCTCCACCATCGGACACAAAAACAAAACAAGAAACAAAACAAATACTTGTACAACAAAGCCATTCCACTGATTTCGATAGAAATCATACTAGTGGAATGCTTCACATCAACATACTGCAACAATGGAAAGCACAGAAAGAATAGAAATCTACAGTTATACAAATTACAGTTACAGGGAATGGAAATCAAATTGATGGAACAGAATAGTTTTATTTCTCCTTAGAGCAATACACACTCACACACTTCTCCTTCCTCTCTCTCGATGGCTCCTTCCTCTGGTTGTTATCAACTCAACCTGCCAGCAGTTGGAAAACCAACCGATGTAAACAGTTGGGAGACCAACCAATCCAAAACTGCTTCAAACTGTCCTACTACCCTGTTTTGGCACTATGTGATTACAATATGACAAAAGTGTGTTTTAAGTCACTTTGGACTTACAAAATGGGTTCTAGGTTCTGAAGGACCTAGAGACAAATGGAAATGAAAATGCATTGGTCAAATAGACCTTATTACAAAAGAAAATAGGATTTTCTAGGTGCTCTTGCACCAAAGGATATTATCATGAAGGTATGAATAGATTTCTTGATACCATGGGGATAAAGGACCAACAATATCGCATACAAGTTCTGATTGCGAAACATCATAAGTAAGGATTTGAAGTTCTTCTATCAAGAATTCACATTTCTTGCTATCTTTTTTCATGTCAACCAATGACCCAATGGTGGCCATTGCATCAGCTGCTTTATTGTTAAGTCTCAGCACTTGTTCAAAATGGATGTCATGAAAGTAATCCTATAAGTCATCGACCATTCTCCTATATGGTAGGAGCTTATCATATTTTGTTTTATACTCGTTATTGACCTATCGGATAACCAACTGTGAATCACCATATATTGTCAGCTTCTCTGTTTTCCATTTGATTATCATTCGGAGTCCTATGATGAGGGCCTCGTATTTAGCTACATTGTTGGTACATCAGAATGTTATTTTGTATGACTTAGGGATTGTGTCTCTTTGAGGTGTAATAAATAGAAGACCTGCCCCCGAGCCACGATGAGTATAAGATCCATCAAAGTACATTTTCTAAGTGTTTTCTGTCGATGCAACTGTCAGTATGGATTTGTTTGGAAACTTAGATAACAAAGGATGTTCAAGTAGAATAGGAGCATCTGCTAGTTGATCAGTGATAACTTGTCCTTTGATGGATTTTCATTCTATGTACTCAATGTCAAATTCACTTAAGATCATTACTCATTTTGTTGTTCTTCCAGTGAGAGCGCCTTTGCTTAACAGATATTTCAATGGATCAATTTTTGCAATGAGCTTGGTTTTGTGATTAAGCACATAGTGCCTTAACTTCTGAGTTGAAAAGACTACTGCCAAACATGCTCACTCAATCTGTGAATAATTAAACTCATATGCTATCAACATGCGATTGATGTAGTAGATGGCTCTCTTTTCCTTATTCGTCGTGTTGTGCCAATAAAGCTCCAATTGCTATTTTTTTTGCTGATATGTAGAGGAGAAGAGGTTGTCCTAGTCTTGGTGGCACGAGGACTGGTGGATTAGCAAGATATTTCTTCAATTGTTTAAAGGCCAACTGACAATTATTATCCCACTAAAAATTTCAATTCTTTCTAAGCAGATGTTGGAACGGCTGACACTTATCGATGAGCTGTGCTATGAATCAATGGATGGATTACAACTCACCTTGTAGACTTCTGAGTTGTTTAAGTGTTGAAGGAGGAGGCATCTCCATTATATCTTTAACTTTGTTCGGATCTACTTCTATCCCTCTCCATGATACTATGTATCCTAGGAGCTTCCCAGAGGTTACCCCAAAAACACATTTTTTAGGATTGAGTCGTACGTTATACTTTTCCAATCGATTGAAGATCTTTGCTAACACATCTAGATGTTCTTCTCTTGTTTTTGATTTTGCCAAAAGGTGGTCTACATAATCTTCCATTATCTTGTGAAAGTAGTCATGAAAGATAACTGTCATTGCCCTTTGGTATGTTGCTCCTACATTCTTAAATCCAAAAGGCATTACAACCCAACAATACATTCCCCATGGTGCTATGAATGATGTCTTATGTTGGTCTTCCTTAGCTATTCTAATTTGGTTATATCCTGAAAATCCATCCATGAGGGATAGCATTTCATGTCCAGCAATGAGATCTACGATAATGTCAATGTTAGGAAGAGGAAAATCATCCTTAGGACAAGATTTATTAAGATCTTGAAAGTCAGTACAATAATGGATGCCCCTAGTCACTTTTTTCACTGATACCAGGTTCGACACCCATTGAGGATAATCTATTGGTCAAATAAATCCCAAATCCAAGAGTTTCTTCAGCTCTGCTTTGACAAGTAATGCTATTTGTGGATGCATCTTTCTCAATTTTTGTCTTACTGGTTTTGCATCTGGATATACTGCAAGGTGATGAACTACAAGAGCAAGATCCAGCCCAGGCATATCAGTGTAAGTCCATGCAAAGTTGATGCTTCTTTGTTTGAAGAATTTTATAAAGGCTTCTTGTTTTGTTGGTGTCAATGATTCAGCTCGATACATGATCCTGGGCTCGCTTTTTGTTCCAAGATTCATTTCCTTCGATTGTTCTGCCAAAATAGGAGATCTTTCTCGATAAAATTTAGGTACTTCAAGGAGGTCCAATCTCTCATCCTCTGGTGTCTCAGAGAGGTGTTCACCAGAGGATAGGTCCTTTATTTTTACTTTTTTATCATCCGAAAGTGCCACAAAGTGGTTTTTGCCAAGGGATGTCATTTTTATTTTTATATTCATCATTTTGCGACTAAGAGATTGGGCGGTCTCACCAAAGTAAGCAACACTATTAAGTTCCATGATATATCCTACTTTATGATCTCCCAAAGGAATATGGTTTCTTACGCCCATGAATTTAGCAAGAGCTTCATCGTTTTGTACGACATCCAGGATAGGTGGTGTCATTTGGTCCTAATCGACAAGTTGTGGATATATTAAAGGTAGGTCATCGGTTGTGTATGGCATGGAGGATAATGTGAAGATGGTGCAGATGGAGGATTCAAAAAGTTTGGAAAAATCAGAGGAGTCAGAACGGTACTCTTTGTCATTGTCATTGATTACCGGGAAAGCTTTGGCATCCTCCGCAAAAGTATACTCACGTTCCGAAGGTGGTAGTTCTAGTATTCTATACCCTAACCCTTGGTGATAAAAATGTCCCTTAGCTTGGATTGGTTTAAAGGTCCTTGGTTTATGCAAGACGATGCCCCCTTGTCCCTTGTATCCCATTATCTTAAGTATTTGAGAGCCTTTACCATAAATTTCTATTGGAAGAGTCGGGAGTTCTTGATCTTCTTCATCTTTGTACAGCCATGAGGATACATCTTCTAAGACATCCTGTTCCATGAGATGTTTCTTTTCAAAAGTTGGTGTTGGTTTGCACTTGATGACTACATTAGAGACTTCATTTCCCTTAGGAGTGCCATATGTCTTAGGGGATGGTGGTAGAAGTCTAACACAAAAGAAAGCACCATGTAAGTCATATTCACCGCATCCCTTGTCACTTGCCTTGATCTTGATCTCAGGATGAGGGGTGGATTGCGATGTTGATGGCAAATCGGCAGGATCAATGTAGGCGAAAGATGATCAGGTCATTTATTTAGACTTGGAAGGTGTCGCAACAGGATGATTATAGGGACAGAAAGTATGAGATCTCATGTCCTTCCAAGAAGTTGCAGTATTGAAAGGGACATGGATTAGCATAGATGGTAATCTCAGTTCTATTGTGCAAAAATTTTAGGCATTAATGGAAAGTGGAAGGGACGGCTTGCATAGCATGTATCCATGGCCAACCAAGAAGAATGTTGTAAGGAAGATCAAGGTCAAGGACTTGGCACTTTGTTTCCAAAATCTTTTGTCCTACTTGAATAGGGAGTTTGATAGTCTCGGCAGATAATCTTTCTGTGTCGTCATAACCTTTTATGGTGATGCATTCATTTGCATTTACAACCACATCAGAATATCCCAAGTGTTTTAATAATTTTAGAGTGCAAAGATTTAGGCTGAAGCCACCATCTATTAAAACCCTTTTTATGATGCATTTATGGACTAGGACTTCAATGTGTAATGCGTCGTTATGAGATGTGTTGGTTGTGGAAAGATATTTTTATGAGAAGGTGGGGCAATGAGGTGATGCAAGATGGGCTACCATAGCTTGGAATTATTCCACATTTAGATCAATAGGGACTTGTGTTTCCGTCAAGGCCTTATCTAGAATTTCTTTATGAAGTGGCGATGTGTGAAGGAGCTCAAGAATTGTTATTTGGGCAGGTGTCTTTCCTAGATGATCTAGGAGGTTGTATTTATATGCGGGTGGATTGGAAGGTGTGGATGACGAAGGTTGATCAGCTGCAGATGGTTGATTAGTGGGAGTGGCACCATGAATGGTTACGCGACCATGGTGGGTTGTGACAGCACAATCAGGAGTTTGGGGTTTGACTCGGCTTGTAACAGTGTTGACATGGCTAAAGGATTCTTCTATTCGGCCAACAACGGAATCAAAACATTTTGGTGGAGGAACAACATGATATGTTAGGTTGGTTAATGAAGATGCTTTTCCTTTGTTATGGTCAGGGAGGGGGTCCTTGTATGCTCCCAAGTTTGCATTTGGCGATGGATTTGACGAGTCTTGAAGGGTGACCTTTCCTGCTTCTATGAGATCTTGTATGTGATGTTTTAATCTCATGCAATTTGATGTTGGATGTCCCTTAACATGATGGTATTCACAAAATGCATTCTCATCAAACCATGCAGGCTTAAATTGACTTTCATCGTATGGCCAGATGGGAGGAATTTGTAATAAGTTTCCTTTCACACACCTATCCAAAATATCCTCAATGGTTTCCCCCAAAGGAGTAAATCTTCTTCTAGGGAGATCATCTTGTCTTGGAGGCCCCTTAGATATGTTCACATTGTTGCCTGAGATGTTTAGTGGAGGATTATTGTGAGGACCGCCCTTTTTACTTCTATTGTTATGACTATTTACATTACTATTATTGTTACTTTTTATATTTGTGGGATAGCAGTTCCCAGAATTGTCAAACTATTAAACTTTATTATGATTTCGGAAAAACTAATTGGGTGATGTTTGGATAAGTTTACATTTCAGAAAAGTTAATTAGGTGATGATGGAAAATTGTAATATGATTTCATTTATGTTAATTAGAACTATGTCATGATAATGCATGTTTTTAAGTTGCTTCCGCTATGATGATTATATGTGGATACTGATCTTGTAATTTAGTGTGCAGGATTTACTAATCGAACCACAAATTTCGGAGATCATTCCGCACCTTGTTATTTGTTATTCCCTGTTAAGCCGATCTGGTTCCACGAGGAACCAAGATCTCTCTGTGTTTGATGTGATGTTGTAATGTGGTCTTTCGTATGGTCGAGTGGGTTAGGTTACCCTCATGTGACACTATTTTATGATTTGTGTTGTAAAAAGATTGAATTTGAATTTCTTTATTTTATTTAAATCTATGAGGCTTTTTCTTGTGCTTTACCTTGACCAGGGGTGTCTTGTATGGGTTAAAGTTGACCCTGGGTTATACCCCATGGGTCCAGGGGCCCATTTGGCATGGGTAACCCTTGAGTAACCTCCATCTAGTCATCTTAACTTTCCCCTGAAGTTAAGTGGCGAAAATTGGGGTATGGGGGGGACATGATGGGATTGTACCAACACCCAACCCATCCCTCTTCAATCCCCAAGGTAAGAGATGACTACAAACCCATCCATTTTTGAAGGATTGACTTGAAGTCACCCTCACCATTAGTGAGATTCCCCCATGTGTTGTGGGGCCATCCATGTGAAGGAGGGAAGAAGAGGCATGGGTCACCTGTCTTTTCCTCCTTTAACTCCTTTTATTTCTCCCATGCGTAAGAGAAATGACATGAGGAGAGGGATAAGGATTACTCTAGGGATGGGTGAGTGACATAAGCCACCAGGATAGAATAGTGGTTTTGGGGGAGGGTGAGGAGGTGACAAGTGTCACCTCCCCATTCCTCTAAACTAAAAAAGAATTTGGGTTATTTGTTTCCAATTTTGGGATGGGAGGGAGTTAGTTGAATTTTGGGAGAGTTTTATTATTTTTGCCAAAAATAGGAAAGTTAGCTTGGAGGAGAGGAAAGGAAGAGGGAGTTAATGGCTAAGGTTGGAAGAGAACTCAGTGGAGCTCTGCAACAGTTTCATTCCAGGAGGGCTTTGTAAGGTTGGTTTGATTTTTACCTTTCTTTCGTATATCTGAATGTGTATGTAAAGTGTGTGAAAGATGCTTATTTGTTTGTGTTTAGATTTGTTTTCTGTGGGGTTTGTTGTCAGGTTGTTTGACAGAGCTTCTCCCACTTGGGAGAAATGCTCATCAAGTTTGGGGTAGGGGAGGAGAGATCCTCCTCGGGTGCATACCTGTTTCCTTCTTTTGGGATGTTGAAAGCCTTGAGGGCATGTATCTGTGACTGTATCTTTGACTTGAGAGTCAAATACAGATTTCTTAAAAAATTTGTGATCAAACTTGGTTTGAGGCCAAGAGAAATTGTGTTGGTTAAACTATCTGTAAGGGTGACACTCTGGAGTCGAGTGTGTCCACTCTCCTGCCCCTTATGAAACTCACTGTAGTTGAGTTTTCGTGCTGTGAAATGTACCCACGGGTGTTTGTGTGCTTTGGGTTTGTTGTTGTTCCCTGTTGTGAAGTGGAGTGCTTGAGTATACCCAGGTGTGAGTATGGTCTCCCTAGCTCGAGGGTGACCCTCTTGCGGGTCTACGGAAGGGAGGAGAGCTAGATGAGTGGTGTTTTCTTCTTTGTTTGTCTTTGATACGCAGGTTTCCTCTTGGAGCTTATGGTTGGAGTTGGAGAAGTTATATTTATGAAGAAACAGTTTATTCTTATTTGTCATGAGAATTAGATCATGTTCATTTCATAAGAGTTGAAGAGAGAGCACCTCTCTTGATATTGTTGTAACTATTGACACCCTGGGAGTGAAGGAAATCACCTCCCTGATCTTGTTATTGATGGACTTTTACTTGGTTGTTACAAGCTATCTTTTGTATGTTGTTTGGGAGAAGGAAGTTCATATCTCCCTTAGAGTGTGTAGAAGATGTGGAATGTTAGTTGTATGTGTCCATGGTTTAAAATTATCTCTTGCTATATGTAGTGGAAGAGTTAACTTTTCTGTATTATGAATGTTGTAAACAAATGCCTTAAATTTTCAAGTTAAGTTGCTTTGTAAACTTATTCTAAATAGCAATTTTATTGTGTTTAATGTGTTCTTGAAAAGAAGGGTTCCTTAGTTAATCTGATCTTGTATATGAAAATCAAGGATAAATCTGCTTAATTAGATGAAAATACAGTTTTACATGATTAAGTTTCTTTTTCCTTAAATAATGGTTTCAGTTATTTTGTGAAGTTTAGAGAAAGTCTAATATGTATTTACTTCTGTTGTCCAAGAGTTGAAATGGACATTTATTAATTGCAGAAATAAACTGATTAAAACTTCATTTCTTAAGTATATATATATATATATATATTCTTTATTGAATTTCTTATTTATCATTATAACAGAACATGGGAAACTGAATATATTGTTTAATTTGAGAAAATTAAGTGGTATTATGAAAATGAAATATATATATATATATATATATAATAATTGTTATTTATTTATCATTATAACAGAACATGGGAAACTGAATATATTGTTGAATTTGAGAAAATGAAGTGATATTATGAAACTGAAATATATATATATATATATATATATATATATATATATATATATATATATATATATATTGTTATATATCTATCATTAAATATTAATGATGCAAATTAAACTCATGAAATTCGAAATAGAAATTAGAGGAGCGAAATTTGAGGTCGTTGTGTGTTAAAACACAGTCGAGATATTTCATGGTGGGCGGTGGGGAGTGAATCCCCACCGCAGTTTCCTTTTATGTATTGAGGTGTGGGGAGGGGCGGAGCCCCACCCACACCCCACATCGTGGGATGTGGGTGGGGCTCCGCCCCTCCCCACATCCCCCTGCCCTTTACACCCCGCGGAGCTCAAACTCCGCTGCCACCGTTCCAAAAGCGCTGCCCCTGCCACGCCTTACACTCTGCGACCTCCACGAAACCTCAAGCCCCGCCACCATCTGTACTCCCCGCGGCCTTTAGACGTGGTCCTCCCTGCTTCTGCCGAGCCTACCTCCGCCCACCACTGTCCATTGCAGGCTCCGCCGCCATGCCTCTTCCTCCCCTACATACAATACAAACTTCTTTCTCAATAATGAGTATTTAGGGTTTAAAACCCTATTTTATGTGTTGAACAAAACAACCAAAGGACTTATGTTATATTCCATGGTTTGGTTTTTATTTTATAAAGAGGAGAACCTCTTATAAATAACAACAATGGTATATAATTGTATATGTATATATATATATATTTATATATATTTACATATACAATTATATACCATTGTTGTTATTTATAATATATATTTATATATATATATATATATTTATATATATATATATATTTATATATATATATATATATATATATATTTATATATATATAATTATATTATATATAAAAAAAATAGAAGATTAATACTAGTATAATAGATAGGTAACTTATTAAGATAACTCAATAATTGCAATAATAGTAATTATAATAAACAACAGTAATTATAACAACAGTAATTATAAATAGGAGGAATGTAATTGAGTATATATATGTTTATATATATATATACGATCTTATATATATATATACATATAAATATATCGTTACATATTTATATTTTTTTTTTAAATGATTACGACTTTCAGAGAGGCCGTTTTCTCTTAACGATAATAAGAGAAAATAGAATTATAATTTAACGAGAGCATAAAGGAATATACTGTATTACTCCGGAAAGAGTTTCTCGGAAGTTTCAACTATCAACGTAATTCAATAACCGGGAAAATGAAGAGGAAAATTACATGTCACCTTGCTTAAAAGATCACTGGAAATAAACTTAAGAAGCCATCACAGACATTCCATGTGAGGCCATTTTAATCTCAACTGTAGTAAACGTCCATATAAGTAAACCTGTAAGAGAGTCAGAAGAAGAAAAACTAACATTGGAAAACACAGAGGAGAAAATGCGCGACATTTCCCACATGGGATAAGAGAACTAAGTTGATGGACCCTTCCATTAATTTTGCTTAGGAACAAGTTTAATTAATACAAACGAAGAGGAGAAACCTAGATCGGAGAAGACTAGGAGACCGAGTCTAGTGAAGTAGTAAACCAGCCTATGTGACCTGGACCATCCGGAAGTTAGGATTAATGTCAATAATAGATACAGTGATAAGCCTGATTGATGTGAAATATGAAGAAAGGTCCGGATAAACATAAAGAAAGCATAGAAACCAAAAGAGAGAGACCGAAATATAAACAAACTAAATTATCAGAGAAATAGTTAAGGTGAGCGCGATAAAAATACAATCAAAATTAAAACCCAGAGAAAAGGGAAGAGAGAGCAAACGAACCGCCTTGTTGAGAATGCTAAGTCGAAGGAGGAGTATATTTCAGGAAGCAAGAGAGGAGACAGACAACCGTGCCTTGCTGAAAAATGACTCAATAGGGAGATCACGAGTCGGTTTAGTCGGAACAAGGCGTCGTGGGAAGTTGTTAATCTATCAGTGAACCACGTGCGTAAATTAGTGTTGAGTAATTCCCACTTACGCCGTAAGGCGTTATGCTGCCGGAATTCGCCGAGATTTAGATTTAGTAACCTTGATAATATAACCCTTGTAGTGACGTTAACGGCATCGTAGAAGACCCCCTTGTTGGTCTGCTTGCGTCTGGTTGCATGCAATTGTACTTGTACCCCGCCGACAACTGTAGTGTTTTCGCCTTGAGCGAACACCACCGAGCATGCTTACGCATGCGAGGGGGTTTTTAGGGAAGCTTGAGAAAATTTTTGATGTTTCGTGTCATAACCACATGACAGATGTGGCTATGACACGTGTGATGTGTGTTGTGACCACATGGAAAATGTGGGCATGACATTTGGTATCAGAGCCAAGTTTAAACACTGGGTGTATTTGGGCACATTATTATTCCGCAACTTGGGCTAATTAGTTTCTACCTTGTTTTGTAGGATGCCTCCCCGACGTGTTTGACGAGCGCGATCATGCCACACAGCGTCTGTCGAGGTGCACAGCGATTCCTCAGCCGAGGGACTGGCACCCGTAGTTACAGCAGCACCACCTGCACCACCTGAACCACAAGCACCACTAGTACCACAGGCGACACCAGTATTGGATATAGGTCCATAAATCTTACAGGCACTACAGGCTATGTTAGATAGGTTACCGCCAGTGATTCCTGAGCCACGTGTAGAGCCTCGTGTTGATCCACGTGAGGAGCCCCGCGTTGATCCACTAGAGGTGCCACGTGTGGAGCCCTTCGTTGAGATTCCCGACACAACAGTAGAGGAGGTAGGGTCAGCCTCCCATGCACGGAGCAGGAGTCCTCCGAGACCTTTGAGATGAGATGAGATCCAGAGGGCAGAACAGGTTCATCATGGATTGTATGAGGATGGTGTGGAAGAGCCAGTTGTGAGACTTAGAGACAGAGGGGACCCCATCAGAGACCTACTTAGGCTCAACCCACCCACTTTCGCAGGTGCTACAGAGGGAGCTGTGGCCGAGGCTTAGCTGATTAGCTTAGACAGGTGTTTCGCTTTGCGACCTTATGGAAGCAACCTGAAAGCACGAGTGGCAGTCCATCTTCTTAGGGATGCAGCAGCTACCTGGTGGCGCACAGAGGAGTGCAAGCGCCCACTTTCCGTGGATACACTCACATGGGACATCTTCATAGAGCGCTTTAATGCGCGATATTTGTCAGAACATTACAGACAGCGCAGGATCGATGAGTTCCATGATTTACAGCAGAGGGGACTCACTGTTACTCAGTATGAGAGCCGATTCATTGAGCTTTCTCGTTACGCAGAATACCTCCATGACGAGAAGATCTTAATACACAAATTCATCAGAGGGCTGAATCACGGGATAGCAAGACCTTTTCGTATGGCAAATCCCCAGACCATGAGCGAGGCAGTTGAAAAGGCCCTTATATCAGAGGAAATTTAGGGACGAGGGAAGAATGCGCGCCCGCAGTATCAGGATCGTAATCCCCAACAACAGCAGAATTTTTGAAGGCCTCAAAACACAACACAGAAAGGAGGATATAACCCTTCCTCATTACCTCCTAGGCCTCCACAGCAGCAGCAACATCAGCAAAAATCTAAATTCCAACAGAGGGGTTAGGGAGAATAGAATCGTGGATGGCAGCAGCAGGGTCCACGCAGAGATCAGAAACAGCAGGGTTCATCGGCAGGACCCGGGAGGTCCCAGTAGTCTTACAGAGGCTCACAGGGGTCTACGGGACGGACTGGGCAACAACAGTCGAGCAAAACACAGTCAGGGCAGTTACAGGCTAAAGGACCATGTTATGTGTGTGGTGGGGCAGGGCATCTGGCTAGAGAGTGCCCGCAGGGATTTACTGCAGGGGGACAGCCCCGATCAGGAGGATCTAAGCAGACCGTAGGTGACGTGGGCAGATCCCACCACATGTTTGCAGCGGTTGATAACTGCCAGGCTGATTTCCAGGCCTCAGTCATCGAGGTAGCAGGTACGATTGGAGACTTCCCTATCTCTATCCTTTTTGACTCAGGAGCTACAGACTCCTTTTTGTCTACTTCGTTAGTGGAGCGTTGTAGGCTGGTGGCTTCTAGGCAAGACATTAGGTGGGAAGTTGAGTTGGCCTCAGGGGCCAGGATGTCAGTAGATACCTTGGTTAAAGACTGTGAGATCACATTGGGAACATTCACCACAACATGTGACCTTAGGATTATGCCATTAGGATCCTACGGTGTAGTTCTGGGTATGGATTGGCTTGCGGCACATAGAGCCAAGCTTGACTGTCGCCAGAGGACGATTACCTGTTTAGACGATCATGGTTCATCGGTTGAGATAGTGGGCATTCAAAAGCCCATTGCTGGTCGTATGATATCTGCTCAACAGCTTAAGCGCTGTATGTGGAAGGGATGTCAGATGTTTGCCATCACGGTCAGTGATAGAGCAGAGGATGAACCTGAGGCTACTTTAGATGATCACCCTATCCTTAGAGAGTTTGCCGATGTATTTCCACCAGAATTACCAGGTATGCCTCCACGCAGAGAAGTGGACTTCTACATCAACCTAGTGCCAGGTGCAGAACCGATATCCTGTGCACCTTATAGGATGACTACACATGAACTCACTGAACTTAAGCTGTAGTTAGAGGAATTACTTGAGAAGGGGCACATCCGACCTAGCGTTTTGCCATGGGGCGCACCGGTTATCTTCGTGAAGAAGAAGGATGGGTCTCTTCGTTAATGTATGGACTACAGGCAGTTGAACAAGGTGACGATGAAGAACCGTTATCCTCTGCCTAGGATTGACGACCTTTTTGATCAGATGCAGGGAGCTAGAGTGTTCTTGAAAATTGATCTAAAATCTGGGTATCACCAATTGTGCATCATGGAGGCAGATATTCATAAAACTGCTTTTCGAACCAGATATGGCCATTACGAATTCACAGTGGTACCTTTCGGGTTGATGAACGCTCCTGCAGTATTCATGAGTCTCATGAACGGAGTGTTCCGTACTTACCTAGATCAGTTCGTGATCATATTTCTAGATGACATTTTGATTTATTCACGGATTGAGGAGGAGCATGTGGAGCACTTGCGTCAAGTTTTGCAGCAATTACGAGAGCAGCAGCTTTATGGCAACTTGGCGAAGTGTGCCTTCTTCAGGACAGAGGTGCAGTATTTGGGACACATTTTATCAGGCGATGGCATCTCCATAGATCCATCTAAAATCAGAGCAATTCAGGAGTGGCCGGCACCCACCAACGTGACAGAGGTCAGAAGCTTTATGGGGTTAGCTGGGTATTATCGTCGGTTTGTCGAGGGCTTCTCCAGGATAGCACATCCCATTACTTCCCTTCAGCGAAAAGGGAAGGGTTTCATTTGGACCGAGCAGTGTGAAAAGGCCTTTGGAGTCCTCAAGGAGCGTCTTACCAGAGCTCCTATTTTAGCGGTCCCAGATCCTACAGAGGAGTTTGTAGTTTGCACAGATGCATCATTAGAAGGTTTGGGAGCCGTGCTTATGCAGGGTGGTCGAGCGATCGCATACGAATCGCAGAAACTGAAGACACATGAGTTAAATTACCCTACTCATGACTTAGAGCTCGCAACAGTCATTCATGCTTTGGTCCGCTGGAGACACTTCCTCCTAGGTCGACGCTTTGAACTCCATTCAGATCATCATAGTTTGTAGTATATTTTTACACAGCCAAATTTTAATGCCCGCCAACGGCGTTGGATGGAATTCCTATGCGAATATGAATTCGATGTCCACTACATCAAAGGGAAGGAGAACGTGGTCGCTGATGCTTTGAGTCGAAGGCGCCACGAGATCCTAACCCTGACCTTGAGGGTGGACTTGAAAGATCGCATCTTACAGCATCTACCAGAGGATGAATGGTTTCTTGAGGTGCAGCAGGCATTACTAAATTAGAAGGCCCTTGAGGGCAAATTTACAGGATATACCCTTGAGTCTGATGGTATGCTTCGACATCGGCAGCGCATCTATGTACCCCATGCAGGTAATCTTCGTACAGTAATCCTATCAGAGGCTCATAGGGCATCCTGTGCAGCACACCCAAGAGTGAAGAAGATGCATGCTGACTTACGACAGCTTTATCATTGGGCTGGGATGAGGCGTGACATTGCTGAATTTGTTGCTCGTTGCCTGGAATGTCAGAGGGTCAAGGCCGAACATCAGCATCCAGTGGGACTGTTGTACCCTCACGAGATACCTGAATGGAAATGGGATACCATTTCTATGGATTTTATCGTTGGTCTACCTATGTCATCACGTCGCCATGATGCTATTATGGTGACAGTTGACAAGATGACCAAAGTGATGCATTTTTCACCAATATGCACAACATACAATGCACCATCAGTGGCAAAGGTGTTTCTGGATCAGATTGTTAGACTTCATGGGGTACCTCACCACATTATATCTAACAGAGACTCCGTATTTACTTCATCGTTCTAGAGAGCCTTACATCAGGCGTTGGGCACACAGCTCAACTTCAGTTCAGCCTATCATCCGGAAACCGACGGACAAACAGAGAGAGTTAACTAGGTGTTAGAAGACATGCTTCGCATGTATGTGATGGACCATCAGTCGAGATGGGAGGAGTACCTATATCTAGTTGAGTTCGCCTACAATAATGGGCATCACAGCTTGTTGGGTATGCCTCCTTTCCAGGCTTTATATGGCAGACCATGCAGAACACCTCTGAGTTGGGATCGGATAGAGGACAAAACGGTCATCGGTCTAGAAATAGTTCAGAATATGGAACAGCAGGTCAGACAGATTAGACAGAGACTTCAGGAAGCACAGGACAGGCAGAAGAAGTATGCCGATGCTAAGAGGACAGACCGCAGTTTCTCTGTGGGGGAAAGGGTATTTTTGAGAGTGCGACCGCACAAGAGTCCAATCCGTTACGGGAAGGGCTCTAAGCTCGCACCTCGATTTGTAGGACCTTTCAAAATCTTGGAGTGGATAGGACCAGTAGCCTATCGTCTAGCCTTGCCACCTAGCCTGTCACGTATTCACGATGTATTTCATGTATCAGTTTTACGTCAATATATTTCTGACTTATCTCACGTGTTGGATTGGAGTGCTCTTCAGGTAGAGGCAGACGGACAGCTGGCATTGGAACCAATTCGCATATTGGCTCGTTGGACACTGGCCCTTCGAGGTCAAGAGCTGGACCAGGTTAGAGTCCAGTGGGACCTATACGATGAAGTCACTGCAACATGGGAAGATGCAAAGAGACTGAAGACCCTTTATCCTCACCTTTTTGACGACTTCCAGGAGGAAGTACCGTCTTAGGGGGAGAGGATGTGAGGACCGCCCTTTTTACTTCTGTTGTTATGACTATTTACATTACTGTTATTGTTACTTTTTATATTTTTGGGATAGCAGTTCCCAGAATTGTCAAACTATTAAACTTTATTATGATTTCGGAAAAACTAATTGGGTGATGTTTGGATAAGTTTACATTTCAGAAAAGTTAATTAGGTGATGATGGAAAATTGTAATATGATTTCATTTATGTTAATCAGAACTATGTCATGATAATGCATGTTTTTAAGTTGCTTCCACTATGATGATAATATGTGGATACTGATCTTGTAATTTAGTGTGCAGGATTTACTAATCGAACCACAGATTTCGGAGATCATTCCGCACCTTGTTATTTGTTATTCCCTGTTAAGCCGATCTGGTTCCACGAGGAACCAAGATCTCTCTGTGTTTGATGTGATGTTGTAATGTGGTCTTTCGTATGGTCGAGTGGGTTAGGTTACCCTCATGTGACACTATTTTATGATTTGTGTTGTAAAAAGATTGAATTTGAATTTCTTTATTTTATTTAAATCTATAAGGCTTTTTCTTGTGCTTTACCTTGACCAGGGGTGTCTTGTATGGGTTAAAGTTGACCCTGGGTTATACCCCATGGGTCCAGGGGCCCATTTGGCATGGGTAACCCTTGAGTAACCTCCATCTAGTCATCTTAACTTTCCCCTGAAGTTAAGTGGCGAAAATTGGGGTATGGGGGGGACATGATGGGATTGTACCAACACCCAACCCATCCCTCTTCAATCCCCAAGGTAAGAGATGACTACAAACCCATCCATTTTTGAAGGATTGACTTGAAGTCACCCTCACCATTAGTGAGATTCCCCCATGTGTTGTGGGGCCATCCATGTGAAGGAGGGAAGAAGAGGCATGGGTCACCTGTCTTTTCCTCCTTTAACTCCTTTTATTTCTCCCATGCGTAAGAGAAATGACATGAGGAGAGGGATAAGGAGTACTCTAGGGATGGGTGAGTGACATAAGCCACCAGGACAGAATAGTGGTTTTGGGGGAGGGTGAGGAGGTGACAAGTGTCACCTCCCCATTCCTCTAAACTAAAAAAGAATTTGGGTTATTTGTTTCCAATTTTGGGATGGGAGGGAGTTAGTTGAATTTTGGGAGAGTTTTATTATTTTTGCCAAAAATAGGAAAGTTAGCTTGGAGGAGAGGAAAGGAAGAGGGAGTTGGTGGCTAAGGTTGGAAGAGAACTCAGTGGAGCTCTGCAACAGTTTCATTCCAGGAGGGCTTTGTAAGGTTGGTTTGATTTTTACCTTTCTTTCGTATATCTGAATGTGTATGTAAAGTGTGTGAAAGATGCTTATTTGTTTGTGTTTAGATTTGTTTTCTGTGGGGTTTGTTGTCAGGTTGTTTGACAGAGCTTCTCCCACTTGGGAGAAATGCTCATCAAGTTTGGGGTAGGGGAGGAGAGATCCTCCTCGGGTGCATACCTGTTTCCTTCTTTTGGGATGTTGAAAGCCTTGAGGGCATGTATCTGTGACTGTATCTTTGACTTGAGAGTCAAATACAGATTTCTTAAAAAATTTGTGATCAAACTTGGTTTGAGGCCAAGAGAAATTGTGTTGGTTAAACTATCTGTAAGGGTGACACTCTGGAGTCGAGTGTGTCCACTCTCCTGCCCCTTATGAAACTCACTGTAGTTGAGTTTTCGTGCTGTGTAATGTACCCACGGGTGTTTGTGTGCTTTGGGTTTGTTGTTGTTCCCTGTTGTGAAGTGGAGTGCTTGAGTATACCCAGGTGTGAGTATGGTCTCCCTAGCTCGAGGGTGACCCTCTTGCGGGTCTACGGAAGGGAGGAGAGCTAGATGAGTGGTGTTTTCTTCTTTGTTTGTCTTTGATACGCAGGTTTCCTCTTGGAGCTTATGGTTGGAGTTGGAGAAGTTATATTTATGAAGAAACAGTTTATTCTTATTTGTCATGAGAATTAGATCATGTTCATTTCATAAGAGTTGAAGAGAGAGCACCTCTCTTGATATTGTTGTAACTATTGACACCCTGGGAGTGAAGGAAATCACCTCCCTGATCTTGTTATTGATGGACTTTTACTTGGTTGTTACAAGCTATCTTTTGTATGTTGTTTGGGAGAAAGAAGTTCATATCTCCCTTAGAGTGTGTAGAAGATGTGGAATGTTAGTTGTATGTGTCCATGGTTTAAAATTATCTCTTGCTATATGTAGTGGAAGAGTTAACTTTTCTGTATTATGAATGTTGTAAACAAATGCCTTAAATTTTCAAGTTAAGTTGCTTTGTAAACTTATTCTAAATAGCAATTTTATTGTGTTTAATGTGTTCTTGAAAAGAAGGGTTCCTTAGTTAATCTGATCTTGTATATGAAAATCAAGGATAAATCTGCTTAATTAGATGAAAATACAGTTTTACATGATTAAGTTTCTTTTTCCTTAAATAATGGTTTCAGTTATTTTGTGAAGTTTAGAGAAAGTCTAATATGTATTTACTTCTGTTGTCCAAGAGTTGAAATGGACATTTATTAATTGCAGAAATAAACTGATTAAAACTTCATTTCTTAAGTATATATATATATATATATATATATATATATATATATATATATATATATATATATATTCTTTATTGAATTTCTTATTTATCATTACAACAGAACATGGGAAACTGAATATATTGTTTAATTTGAGAAAATTAAGTGGTATTATGAAAATGAAATATGTATATATATATATAATAATTGTTATTTATTTATCATTATAACAGAACATGGGAAACTGAATATATTGTTGAATTTGAGAAAATGAAGTGATATTATGAAACTGAAATATATATATATATATAAATATATATATATATATATATATATATATATATATATATATATATATATATATATATATATTGTTATATATCTATCATTAAATATTAATGATGCAAATTAAACTCATGAAATTCGAAATAGAAATTAGAGGAGCGAAATTTGAGGTCGTTGTGTGTTAAAACACAGTCGAGATATTTCATGGTGGGCGGTGGGGAGTGAATCCCCACCGCAGTTTCCTTTTATGTATTGAGGTGTGGGGAGGGGCGGAGCCCCACCCACACCCCACATCGTGGGATGTGGGTGGGGCTCCGCCCCTCCCCACATCCCCCTGCCCTTTACACCCCGCGGAGCTCAAACTCCGCTGCCACCGTTCCAAAAGCGCTGCCCCCGCCGCGCCTTACACTCTGCGACCTCCGCGAAACCTCAAGCCCCGCCACCATCTGTACTCCCCGCGGCCTGTAGACGTGGTCCTCCCTGCTTCGGCCGAGCCTGCCTCTGCCCACCACTATCCATTGCAGCCTCCCCTGCCATGCCTCTTCCTCCCCTACATACAATACAAACTTCTTTCTCAATAATGAGTATTTAGGGTTTAAAACCCTATTTTATGTGTTGAACAAAACAACCAAAGGACTTATGTTATATTCCATGGTTTGGTTTTTATTTTATAAAGAGGAGAACCTCTTATAAATAACAACAATGGTATATAATTGTATATGTAAATATATATAAATATATATATATTTATATTTATATATATATATATAATTATATTATATATAAAAAAAAAATAGAAGATTAATACTAGTATAATAGATAGGTAACTTATTAAGATAACTCAATAATTGCAATAATAGTAATTATAATAAACAACAGTAATTATAACAACAGTAATTATAAATAGGAGGAATGTAATTGAGTATATATATGTTTATATATATATACGATCTTATATATATATATATACATATAAATATATCGTTACATATTTATATTTTTTTTTTAAATGATTACGACTTTTAGAGAGGCCGTTTTCTCTTAACGATAATAAGAGAAAATAGAATTATAATTTAACGAGAGCATAAAGGAATATACTGTATTACTCCAGAAAGAGTTTCTCGGAAGTTTCAACTATCAACGTAATTCAATAACCGGGAAAATGAAGAGGAAAATTACACGTCACCTTGCTTAAAAGATCACTGGAAATAAACTTAAGAAGCCATCACAGACATTCCATGTGAGGCCATTTTAATCTCAACTGTAGTAAACGTCCATATAAGTAAACCTATAAGAGAGTCAGAAGAAGAAAAACTAACATTGGAAAACACAGAGGAGAAAATGCGCGACATTTCCCACATGGGATAAGAGAACTAAGTTGATGGACCCTTCCGTTAATTTTGCTTAGGAACAAGTTTAATTAATACAAACGAAGAGGAGAAACCTAGATCGGAGAAGACTAGGAGACCGAGTCTAGCGAAGTAGTAAACCAGCCTATGCGACCTGGACCATCCGGAAGTTAGGATTAATGTCAATAATAGATACAGTGATAACCCTGATTGATGTGAAATATGAAGAAAGGTCCGGATAAACATAAAGAAAGCATAGACAACAAAAGAGAGAGAGAGCAAAATATAAACAAACTAAATTATTAGAGAAATAGTTAAGGTGAGCGCGATAAAAATACAATCAAAATTAAAACCCAGAGAAAAGGGAAGAGAGAGCAAACGAACCGCCTTGTTGAGAATGCTAAGTCGAAGGAGGAGTATATTTCAGGAAGCAAGAGAGGAGACAGACAACCGTGCCTTGCTGAAAAATGACTCAATAGGGAGATCACGAGTCGGTTTAGTCAGAACAAGGCGTCGTGGGAAGTTGTTAATCTATCAGTGAACCACGTGCGTAAATTAGTGTTGAGTAATTCCCACTTACGCCGTAAGGCGTTATGCTGCCGGAATTCGTCGAGATTTAGATTTAGTAACCTTGATAATATAACCCTTGTAGTGACGTTAACAGCATCATAGAAGACCCCCTTGTTGGTCTGCTTGCGTCTGGTTGCACGCAATTGTACTTGTACCCCGCCGACGACTATAGTGTTTTCGCCTTGAGCGAACACCACCGAGCATGCTTACGCATGCGAGGGGGTTTTTAGGGAAGCTTGAGAAAATTTTTGATGTTTCGTGTCATAACCACATGACAGATGTGGCTATGACACGTGTGATGTGTGTTGTGAACACATGGAAAATGTGGGCATGACAATTATTTTGGATAGCTTTTGTATCTGTTACTCCATCATTAAGGGAATTCTTATTTTTGTTCCAAAAGCGTAGCTTGTCACTTGTTTGGGTGTTATTATTGTTGTTTGTGGTATTATTATTGTTGTTGTAATTTTTCTTGTTGTTGTCATACATTTTTATTGATCCTTTAGCGACAAGGGCTCTTTCAATGGTTATTCTCCTTTCAATGACTTCTTCAAAAGTTGAGGCACAAAATACTTGCAAGTGAAATGCTAATTCGAGATTCAAATTAGTGACAAACATGGTCACGAGTTGTTTTTTAGGAATTTGCCATGGTAGCTTGCTTGCCAAAGCTCTCCACCTTTGTAAAAAAGTTGCAAATGGTTCCCCATTCTTTTGTTTAGTGTTACAAAGATCCATCATAGAAATTTCATGCTCACAATTGTAGGAGAAATGAGATGAATTTGTTCGCAAGTTCTTCAAACAATTTGATGCCAGGGGGAAGATGTGTAAACCATTCAGGGGCTTGTCCACTAAAGATTTTAGGGAAAAGTCTCATTAAATAAGTGTCTTCTTGAGTGACTTCAAGGCAAGCGAAGTAGAATTCCCACATGTGATCTGAAGAGTCTCCCTTTCCCTTATATTTGTCAAATTTTGGTGTTTCAAAATGTTTAGGGAAAGGTGGCATGTGTAGATTCATGTCAAAAGGATAAGGACATATTTCCTCAAGAGAATAGTGCTTCTTTTTAGGTTCTTTTGCCATCTCTACTATTTGTTGGATCATTTCGATTGTTAGAGGTTGTTGTGGGGTAGAACTGTTTTGGAATAGTCATTGGAGATATGGTGGTAATCGCGCGTCATGGTTCTGTTGTTGGTTCGTGTTGGTATTTTGTCATTGCAAATTTGGGTTTTGATTATCTTGTGATATTGAAATGGCTACGGCATTAGAAGTGTTTACATTTTGTTGAGAAAGCAATTGTGATATGATGGTAATGGAGTTAGGATCATTGGATGGTAGGCTTATAGAAGTACTTGTGTTTGGGGTGTTGCTAGGAATAGTGAGGGTGATTTGCGGTATAGATGGAGTAGCATTAGTGTTTGTAGGAGTGGCCCCAAGTTGAATAAGGTGATCCATAAACCTATTGGGATCCAACTTAAGGACTCTATCCAATATACCCATAGCCCCAGTATCTTGTAGGAAATCCTCAACCTCTTGGTCAGGTATAGGCGTTGTGTGGGGTGATGGTGGAGGTTGAAGTGAATTGTCGTAGGGCACATTATTCTCATCAATTAGTTACATTCCAATGTTGTTTTGGTTGGTTTGAGGCATTCCACTATCGAAAGATCCCATTTCTTGAAGTTTCTTAGCTTGTAACCTTATCAAGGGCATGCAATGATGTTGGGGTGAGTTTGATTATTAGATGAAAATGGATTTGATGTTTTGGGAAGAAAGACCTTAGAGATCAATTTGTAATTAGTTGGACCCAAAGGAGAGAATGATGTTTAGGAGTAAAATGGGTGGAATTTTTCAAGGCTAAAGGGTGATATTTGTGATGGGGTTGGCTAAAGATATGGTGTTGAATTTTGGAAAATGACTTAGGACGAAAAAGGTGAGCTTTGATAAAATCTAGATCTTTTAGGTTTTGTTTCAAGGATATTCCTTCTACTCAAGGTAGACTAATGACCTCAAAGCAAAAGGATGGGAAAATATTTTACTTGAAGATAGACTAATGACCTCCAAATAAAATAAGGATGATGATGGATAAAGTTTATAAGGATACCAAAGGTAGCTAATCTTTAAGTACCTTAGAAAGTAGGATAGGATGAGATCTAGATTAAGTCTTTTCAACACAAGTTTGGTCCAAAGGTTGATGGATTAGTGGGATAAAATGGGGAATGGCTTAATAGGTAATTTGGATAGGTGTAAGTGGAAAATGATTTTGGAATGAAATGGTTAAAGGATCAAGGGTCCAACAAATCAAAAATGTCTTTCTCTAAGGTCAAGATGAGATGGATGAATGGATCTTTAAGGTACGAATGGATGAATGTGGTGAAAGGATGGATGCGACAAGGTCTCAAAAAATATTTTGGGATTTTCTAAGTATTTGGAATTTTTTTGGATTTTCTAAGGTTTTTTTATTTTTTTGGATTTTCTAAAGGTTTTTTGATTTTTTTTTTGGATTTTCGAAGGGATTTTTTTTTTTTTTTTGGATTTTCTAAGGCTTTTTTATTTTTTTTGATCTTCTAAGGCTTTTGATTTTTTGGATTTTCTAAGGCTTTTTTTTTTTTGGATTTTCTAAGCCTTTTGATTTTTTGGATTTTCTAAGGCTTTTTTGATTTTTTTTTTGGATTTTCTAAGGGATCAAATGTTGTGATGGATGGGTTATTTGATTTTCCTAAGGTTTTGGGAATGAAAATGTCTCTTGGCAAACAAACATAAAGCAAACAATTCACACAATGGGAAGTTTGTTTCAATGCAATATTTTTGTTGTTTTTGAAATTTTTGAAAACAACCACAACCTAAGGTGAAGGCAAGGACAATCTTTGTTGGATCCCCTAACCGTGCCTATTCAAAGCGGATAGCTTCAGGATCTTGGTAGCACCGGCTCCCCTCCATAGCACTCACTTCTCATGCATACCAAGTTCTAAGTTTCCCAAGGCTCGCAAACCTTGGGATTGTCCCTGCTATCTCTACTAAGAACCACGAGAATCGGGACAGCTTCAAAGGTTTGACCTTCTACTCCAACAAATAGAGGGATTTAGGGTACTAAAACAATGGTTCATAGTGGGGGAACATCTAGGGGATTGGCACGATACGAGCATCTGACAAACCACTTAAGGTTCTAACTAACTCTACTAGGAGTCTCATATACCAAAAGGTACTACTTCCTTTCGAGCTACCATCGAATGGTATACGCTAATACCAATTTGGACTTGGCTTTCGCCTTATCCTATTTTACATATAGTGGACTGGATGAAAGTACCACTAGGGGTTGCCAATGAGTTCTCCATACAGATGTGTCTCAAGGGAAGGCCCACTTCCTAAAAAAAGAGGATAGAATCGTTTCTCTTACACCCAAGATCCTTTTGAAGGCGAGGGGGAGGATACTTCGATTCTAAACCCTTGGGTAACACAAAGTGTTCAAGCACACCAAACACGGAAAACAAGTGCTAATGTTCTTTTTAAGTCCAAATCCAAATGTTCCTAAGATCAAACAATGGTTCTTTTAATCCCAAATGAAATGTTTGCCTAACTAAACACACAAAGGTTCATTTTAAATCCCAAAACAAAAGTGTACCTAATTTAATAAAACCCTGCAGCAAATCATTAGTAGTTTCAGATGTAGGTCCTTGACATGCATTCTTTTAAGTTGCAGAGTTCAGCTAGCAACCTGTACAGTCTGAAAAATCAATACAGAAAATAGCGCTAAAACATAACAGAAAGGTGCCAGAAAAACATAAAATCGTGCTACACAAACAGAAAATGGTGCTACATAGAAAATTTGACCTGTTATCAGAAAATAGAGCTACAGATCATAGAAATGGCACTGAAACTAAAAAGTGTTACGAATATAGAAAATGGCGCTACAATATATGGAAATGGTGCTACAGAATATGAAAATGGTGCTAATTAGAGTTAGGATGGCATCGATCTAGGTGCAGATAGCACCGAATCGATAGAAAAATGATCTAATCTCTAAAATAGACTAGTTTGAAAACAAAAACCCTTCTACTTGATTCAAAATGGATTTCTATATGATTTTAAACCCTACCAGATTGTAAAAACCCTAGATGATAAATGCAAATCTAATTAACATGCAATCTAAATAACAAACCCTAGTATGAATCTAACAAAAACCCTGCAAAAGAAAGATTGTTAGACCCCACAAGTATGAAAAAAGCAAATGAAAGTCGAATGCATAAAACCATGCAATCACAAAATTTGTCAAAAATCCACACAGATAAAGGCGCCACAATCGACAAAAATGACACTAGGAATCATCGAAATGGCATGAAAACATTAGAAAATAGCATTGAAATAGCAAAAGATAGCACTGCAACCTGTAACACAACCTTTAATACGACTTTTTGATGGAAATCTTCAAAAACACAATGAAAAATTAGCAAATCAGGACTTGGGAGTCCCACCGGGCATGCCAAATGAGAGCATGGAAATCAAACATGAAGGAAAACACAAGAAAATGCAAACAAATCAATGCAAATATACCTTCAAGCCAATCCACAATCCATGGTTAAGGTTGAGAATGTCGCACCCAAGAACATTCTAGCTTTACCCACAAGATTGAAATATGAAATACTCTCATGCAAATGAAAATCACTAAATCCTAGCTCAAAGATGCAAATGATTTCGACAGAATGATGATATGCTCTAGATTGGATTGTAAATGGCTTAGAAGAGGATGTATTTATAGAAAAGCTTGGTTGAAATGAAGGGATGAGATTTGATCTTGACTTTTGGTAGGTGGACGGCTGGGATTAATCGTGCAAAGGATAGAGTTAGCTTTGTGACAAGTGTGCGATGGAGAAGAGAGATGAATTTTAAATTAGAATAAAAGGCTAAGAGGTGCATGTGACAACGTAGTCATGTGACAAGTGGAGGGAGGAGAATAATTAGTTCCCAATTTAAATAAAAATTATTTAAATTGGTAAGTCATGTGAAGGGGTTAAGAGGAGGGTGAATAATGTGACACTTGGTGGGATGAGGGATTTATTTAATTTTTTATTCAGGTTATGGAAGTCATGTGGATGGGGATAATTAATTAAATAAAGTAGGTTTATTTAATTAATTAAGGATGTGATTAAGTTGGAAAGGGAATATTAACCAAATAAATATTTTATATTTATTTAATTAATATGGGCTAACATTAGAAGGGGTAAATATTGAATTAATTAAATTAATTCAATATAGGTGACTAAGGGATTTATTTAATTAAATAAAATTTAATTAATTAATTGGGGATAAATTAGTAAAATGGCTAAGGTCAGGTGACAATTAAATGGTTAGGACATTTTAGGGTGTCTACAGGAGGGCATTATTATGTGAAAGGGTATCTGAAGGGAGATCTTTTTCAATGAATATGAGATGATGTGGTGAGGATAATTGTCCTACCATGGCCTGAAATTGATTGGTATTGATGTTATTAGGGACACGGAACTCTTGGAGTGATTTATCAAGGATTTGCTTATGTGGGAGATATACAGAGGAGCTGAAGGATGGATATTTGGATATGAGTTTTATTCAAATGATCCAAGATGCTATACTGAGGTGAAGGTTGCGAATTAGATGGGGCTCCTTAAAGGGTTATTTGACCTCTACGTGTGGTCACAGCACAATCAGATGTTTTGGGCACAATGGTGATGGTGGCTACTTGATAATGGCATTCATCGATAAAACCTACAACAGAGTCATAGGAAGTAGAGGCATTAACAATATTGGTGTTGTTGGAGCCTTTGTTTTTGTTGTGGTTTTGACCATGGGCTAGGAAGGCATCCTGATATATACCCAAATCTAGATTTGTTGTCTTTTGAGGGTGTCCTACCACAACGTCTCCTTGGTCTATGAGGTCTTGGATGCAATTTTTGAGTCACATACAATTAGAAGTTTTTTGTCCATTTACCCTTTAGTACTCACAATATTTGTTTTCATTGAACCATGGGGATTTGACTTGATTTTCATCATGTTGTCTGATAGTGGGTAAGTTTATGACATTGGATTGCACCAATTTTCATAAGACAGATTCGATGGGTTCACCTAAGGGAGTGAATTGTTGTCTAAATGTAGATGTGTGTTTACATGGTCCCGTAGGAATGGTGTTGTTATTTAGGGTATGTGTGAATGAAGGTTTGGTATTTGGTGGATTTTGAATGTGTTTGACATCAATTACTCCATCATTCACAACATTCTTATTCTTGGCCCAAAAATGAGGTTTGTCGTTAGTTTAATTGTTGTTGTTGTCTTTGTTGTCTTTGTAAATCTTGACCAAACCTTTATCTATGAGGGCTTTTTCAATAGTGACACCTTTGTCTATGATTTCCTCAAATGTATTCGCACATTGAATTTGTAGGTGAAAACCCATCTCTTGATTTAAGTTTTGAACAAATATGTTGACAAGTTGTTTCTCAGGAATGGGACAAGAGAATTTACTAGCAAGGTTCCTCCAGTGTTGAAGGAAGGTAGCAAAATATTCTCCATTCCTTTTCTTGGTATTGTAAAGGTTTGTCATAGAAACCTCATGTTCGATGTTATATAAAAAGTGCGCAATGAATAGCTCGGCAAGTTCTTGAAATGTCTTAATGCCATGAGGTAAATGAGAGAACCATTTGATAGCCTGGCCTCTAAGACAATGGGGAAAGAGATGCATGAGATAGGTATCATTATAAGTGACTTCCATACATGCTATGTAAAATTCTTGTAGATGGTCCCTAAGGTCACCTTTTCCTTTATATTTTTCAAACTTAGGTATATCAAAGTTAAGTGGAAATGGGATCATGACCAAGGATATATCAAAAGGATAGTGACATATCTCTTCAAAGGAGTATTTCTTCTTTGAATGTCCCATCTCCATATCTTGTACCTTCTTCCTCAATTCATCAAATTCTTGGGCAAGATTAGTGGGAGGAGGTGGATTTGTATTGGCACTTGGAGGTTGTTGATTGAGAAATTGTTGGATGAAGGCATTTTGTTGTTGTGATGTGGTGGTGTTGGTAGTTTCATAAGGATGGGAATTAAAGGGTGGAATAGAGACATGGGGGTTGATATATGAGGATGAGGTGGAGATTTGAGAAATTTGAGGATGGATGACGGGTATTGATGATGAGTATTGGAAAGTTCAAGGATTTAGTGGTGGAATGGTGGTTGCAACTTGGGGTATGGGAATCGACGTTTGGGGTTGACTATGAGGTTGTGTGGCATAAGTTGGAATTGAAGGTTGTGATACATTAGTATGAATGGGTTTACTAATGTTTGTGTTGATGCGAAGATGAGATGGAGGAGTAATCATGGGCAGTGGTAGTGTTGATGGAGGATTTCGAGGATCTTATCCAAATGGATCTTTTGGCTTAAGATTAGCAATATCATAGTCCAAGGGTAGTTAAACTCCTCATTGATCCAACATGAGAAAGTATTTATCAGGATTAGCTACAAGCATTTGATGCATAAGTTCCATGCTTTCATCATCTTGTGAAAATTCATATAGGCATGGGGAGATAGCTTGATGATCTTGAGAACTTTGGCCTAAGATAGGTGCATTTGGTGATGATGGTTGAGAGGGTTCTTTATAGTCAGTTGGGACAAAGACATGAGTTGGCAACTCAACTTATTTTCCAACCTCCATATGAGGGATAGGTTTCTTTTAAATGGTGGACTCCATAAGCTTTCTTTCTTTCAACCTTGTGAGTGGCATGCAAAGAAAGGACTTGGGTAAAATAAAATAGGACGAAAAGGTGCATGAATGTTTGGAATAGAGAAAGAGAAATGCGATGGTGACTTGGGGTACTCCAAATTTGGACTTTGGTACTTTGGGGATGATGTTTTGGATGAGGAATCAAAATGGCTTCAAGGACAAATCTAGATCTTTGGATTGATGACAAATAATGACACCTTTCACTACTTAGGAGAGATTTACTTCTAAGCAATAAAAGGGTAAGTATGCTCTGTTTCCTACTTGAAGTAGACAAGATCTCAAGAAAAATAGGGATTAAGCTAAGGACTTCACTAACTCAAGAGCAGTCAAGACTCCTAAGCTAATTAATCCTACAAGATCAACTTAATACTACTTGAGGTTGACAAGATCTCAAGCGAGATGTCAAGCTAAGGATAAAAAGATTAAAAAAAATTAGATTTGACAAGATGGATTTTGGATTCAAAAGATGATTTTGGATATGGTTTGATAAGAGAAAAATGATTGACAAGATCGAAGTCCTAAAGTGGTTTAAAAATCAAAGCCAAGTCTACGAGTAAAATGGAAGGAAAGGTGAAATGGATGGATGGGTGAAATGAAGCTTGGAAAAAATGGAATGATATGGCAAGGTTTGTATGGGGAAGGATGAAAGAGAAAGAACGTTGATAGATCCCAAGTGTATGCTATCAACTCCTAAATATTTTGACCAAATGCTACAAGTTTTCCAACGATTTATTTGTGAGACAAATTTCACAAAAGTTTTGGATCAAGAGATTACTTGCAATCAAGAGATACGATGGCTGACACAAATTTCAAGGAATAAATGATGCAAAGGTACTAAACCTTTGCAGCTAACAAATGGTTATCACTGATATTTCATAAGAAAAAACACGCAAGTCACTTGAGTACATTCCTAGATATTTATTCAGGTAGGAGTGATTTAGTAATGTGGGCCCACATGATAGAATACCTATCCATGTTCTTACCTAACTAGGAACACTTCACCCTAAGTAGATAGCTAGGGATACAGGAATTACACCTAATACCCCTTTCTTTGGAGGCTTTTACACCTTGCCCAAAGAAAACTTCTATCTTGCCTTCAAGGAGGTACGATGGTGAGTAACTTTAGGGGGCAACCCATGTCCATTGCACTACACTAGAAAAGGGCAGATGGTCCTATCTAGGCTTTACAAGATTCTAGGGGGTGTCCCATTATATACAAGGTATGGGGAATGATCTGTGAATGGGGGTGTCCATGTCCACCCAAACTCCAACCAACATGAGTCTCAGTGGACCGAGGGTCTAGGGGTTTTTGCAAGGGGGGAGATATTCCTTCCTTTGAAGTGAGTCTTTTGATTCTCACAACATTTATATCCCATGCTAGAACACATGGTTGAGGTCGTCCCTAGGGGTGATTAAATCCCCTAGAAGGCCCCCTAAAAGGTGTTGGGTGAATATTTTGTTATCAACTAACTAATGACAAAATGGTTATATCAACCACAGTATGATGAGATAAATATCTCCTCTCAGAAAGGGAAGGATCCCTTCTTATTGCTAACTATAATCAACCAATAATTAACTAAGCTTATTTACACTAAAACTATCTGTGGGGTGTTTCCATATCATCTTATTCTCTTATTTCAGAATAGATGTTTATAACTTACCACAACAATCCCATGATGCTTACACTATGCAATGAACCACAAACTACTAATTGGAACAATAATAATCGATATCCAATTAAGTTAAACAAAAGAATAACTGAAATGGTACCAGCAAGTGTGAATACCAAGAAACTCACAAAAGCACAAAGTCTTTTGTTGCTTCTTAAGCCAATTAGAAATGGAAGATGGAATATGATGCAGCCCAAAGTCTTCATCGTACACCAAGATAAGATCAAACAATCATAGGCAATAACTTGCAGCCCAAAGTCTTCAAGTTACATTCCAGTCACAAACATAAACACAATTCCAAAGTTGATGTCATAGCTCAAAGTCTACAAAATTAGAATTGGAGCACCTTCTAAAATATTTGATTTCACGCTACAATTCAATCACGTACACAAGAGAATGCAATAGAATAGACTTAAGAACAATTCTAATGCACCACAAACTTGATCCAAGACAAATATTGGATGCCAACTTGCTTTCTTTATATTGATTGAAAATGATTTACAATATGAAATCAAAGTTTCAATTTGCTCTTCAAAATGGTAGTGCTTCGCTTTAATAGATAAAAGATAATATTTGCAAAATAGCTCCCTCTTATTTATAGAGGAAACGTATGAGCAAAAATAGGAAATGTACAACTACTTTGACTTGTTCAAAAACAAAGTTCAATTTGATTTGGGACTCTTTGCTTCCCTTACATGTAATTGCATATTACAAAAAGACATGTAAGATGTCATTTACAAATTACAAACTACATAATAAAAGCATAGAAAAATGAATAAGTGTCCAAAGACATAGGAATTTCCTCCTCTTTGTCCTTCTCTGGAAAATCTTCGTATCTCTTCATAGCGGCCTAGACTTCATTGTTGTTAGGTCCCAGTGTATGTCTAGAGATGGTCAGCACTCTGGTGATGGAGTTTGTTATGGTGATAGGCTGACTCTTGTGCTTGTACAGAATCTTTTGCAGTCGATCCAGAAATACCTGAAACTCCACCAGCTTGTCAATAGAAGCCAATAAAAAAGATTTTCTCTCTATCTCTATATGTATCAGGGTGGTGAATTCTTGGATGACTATATTAGCAAGGAGTGTTTGTTGATCATCATCTAACATATGACAAGGAAGTTTGGCAAGCTTATATGAAATATCTAGACCTTTGTCTATGCCCCTTTCCAAATCATCCTTTAAATCTTTGATCACTCTCGATAACATCCTTCTTTTTTATCGTTGCCTCCCTGTATTCAACATACCTTTTCCTGTTGGGGATCACCCCATGTTAAACTAGCACTTCTATTTTGAATTCACGTAGTTTGTTCCATGTTTCAAGATCTTGTTCTATCAGCTGCATCTCTTGAGATAATATCTCAAGTGTCTAGTCAACTTCTTTCCTTACCTCACCCAATTTTTTATAAAGCTCGGTGGAAGACTTTATCAACTGTGTACCCTGGGCCAATATTATTTCAATTCAGGCACTAACTGCCTGACCTTGAGCACCAATATTTTCAGCCTTTTGAATGGCTTCATCATTAACATCTATATCAATAGGTTGTACCTATTCTGATGATTGGGTCATCTTGAGTAGAATTGAAGTTAGTTGTGTAACGTCAGAAAATGTCCCCTTGGGGGCTTTTCCCTCATAAGGTTTAGCTCTCGGGTCTTTCGTATGCATTTAGGACATCTTAGTTCATATTTTGGCATCCCGATGGAATGAGACCTAGGTTCCATGGCAAATTAGACCTAGGTGGACCCCTTGAGCTATGCCCTACCCAAAATAGGGGGGAGGACTTGGGCGTTCATGCCCTAGTCCTGCCCTATTTTGGGGTAGCCCTAATTTTTGGGTGTCAGTTTGTGACCATTATTTGGTCCTTTTGCCGACACAGTAAGTTTTGATTTTTAAAATCTTAGTGGGAGTGCTTGTAGTTGCATATATAAGCATGCTTAGGCATTCATTTGTAAACTAGATGATCATTGTGAACTTTAGGCATTCTCAAGGTGATTCAAGGATTTCTCTTATGTTGCAAGAGCAAACTTGTGTGTTTGTGTGTTGATATTTGTAGATTTGAGCATCAATTTCCTCATGGCATGAAGAGCATCTTCCTCCCATGAGATCTTCACTACAAGGTGACATAATATTGTTTTTTCATCATTGATTCCTTTGGTTTTTGCCTCTGCCTCACAAGGGCACGCCCTCTTTATCTGACAACGGTGTTCAGAGACTTAAGTGTCCTCTAGGGCTTAACTGAGGCAAGCCTCTAAACACCTCAACACCCAACCCAAGTCTTGTGATTGCAGGTTACAGGTGTCACATTTGGGAAAAGTGGGGTTGTAGGAAGGATTGGCAGGCATCAAGGATTTGAGATCTGAAGAAAAGGACACAGGAGCACTTCCAGGACTTGGGCGCTGACTCTAGTGTCCTTTGCATCTAAGTTTTGGAAAATAGAAGTTATAGGGTTGATCAGTGTCGGAAGGAGGTTCAAATCCTGTGAAGAAACCAGTACCTTGGACTTGGGCGCCCACTCCAGTGTCCCTGACTATTCTGCTTGAAAAACCCCAAAAATAGGTATTATGTGATTTGGTATTTTACTCCTATCTGCAAGAGCTTTTCCCGTCATTCATCAATTTGTTATCGTATTTGCATAATTAGGGTTTTAATGGTTAAGTGGCCATAAGAGAAGGAAAATTAATAATTAAATTCCCTAATCTAAGTTTCCCTGCATTTGTAAGTGACCTATGGTATGATAGTGCTCGCCACTCGACCCTAGATCCTTGAATGTTAAGTGGAAAGGCGGATTTAAACAACAAAACACTAAAACAATAACAAATCCAATTTTCCACCTAAACATTTTGGTGAACCCGTGTTTTTGGACTTAAATTGCAAATTTTTAAGTGTGTGTCTTCAAATTTGGATTGATTTCATTCACTCATATAGTCATTCATTTTATTGCATTGAGAAAAATTCAAAAAAAATGAAAAATTAGAAAATTTAAAAAAAAATTGCATTGTTTGGCTTACTAAATCGCATCAATTCTTCCTAAATTTTCCTAATTCATGATTTTTACATCAGATCTAATATAAACTACAGAAAAATACAAAAATTCAAAATTTTGCATTTCTTTTTTATCTTTTAATTGCTAGGGTTTTGTGGAAATTTTGACAATTTTATATAACCTAGTAATTCCAAAATCTAGGGTTAGTAGGAAAAATCTTTCTCAGATTTTTCTACTCATTTTAGAGGCTCATTAAAATTAACATTTGGCTTTATTATTTCATTTTAGTGTAAATTTGCATTTATATTTAAAATATTTGCAATTTTGCATAGAAAATTTCAACAAAAAACTAGCAATTTTGATGCATTTTCATTAAATTTGCATGGGCATTTTGCATGATCAAGCTTGAAAATAATTTTCAAAACTGAGGGTAAGTCAATTTCATCATAAATCAGACTTCAAAACATTTTCATAGCATTTTGTCCCAAGATCTCAAACCTAGGGCTTCAAAAATATTCACATCACTCTTTTAACGGGTTCTTGTACTAAAAATTTGGTAAAAAACTACACATTTTGACTATTTTTGCCCTAGGGTTTGACCTAGTTTGCACTCCAAGCATGTTGTGATCAATTTTATGGATTGAGGTGACTGATATTATTTATATTCTTTTCTTTACCTCCTAAAATTCTTTACAACACCTCCTTTGCTAGGTCTTGGAGTTGAAAAACTGTGAAAATCGCATATTTTGCTATATTTACACTAGGGTTTTACCTTAAGTGGCACTAAAAGCATGTTGTGTTGGATATTGTAGCACCAAGTGGTTGTTATTACTAATATTATTTTCTTTCCATTATCATTTTCCTCACAACACCCTTTGTTATGCCCTTTTGCACTGAATTTTGGTGAAAAAAGTGCCTATTTTGACATATTTTCACTATATTTTGACTTGGCATTATCTTGGATTTGCATCAAGAGTGTGTTGAGAGTGATCATATTGCTGTTTTGGAATAATATCAGACATATAACTTGCTTCCCTTGACTTAAATCCTTACAGCACCCTTTGGTTCATTCATTTGCATTGAAAAGGTACAAAAAACCAAGCATTTTGGGTCTTTAATCGTATCCTTCCCTTAGGATTTGTTCTCTTAGTTTGTGCGTTGTGTGTTGTATGATTTTATAAGATTTATGAAATGCTGTCCTAAAAACAATATCCCTTTAAGAAGAAGTAAAAGATTAATGGCATCTAGTGCTCTTGAAGAAGTTGGTACTTTAGACACCTTCTTTACAAAGGGAGAAAATCAAATTGTGCAAGATATTATACATCCTCCAGCCAAAATGGAAGAACAAACTTTTCATGACGTTAATGATACTATTGAGGAAACAGGGTATGTATCTGATGAGCAGATAGAAAAGTTGGATAAAGAGCTAGCTAAATTTTAATCATTTATGGAAAATGAGAGAATAGCTGAAGCAGATGTCCCTACAATTCATAACATAAGAGAATTGATAAAAGAGGGACAAGATGGTGTAAATACAATTCATGGTCTAGCACATATTGTACAAACCAACATTATGCCAGTGACCGAATGTGCACAAGCGATAAATAACACTCTATCACCATCTCATACTCAAGTTTTAGCACCTATACCGACTACGGGAATATCTACTTTTACGTCAATGATCTTAACAACTAATGTGAATGCTTGTAGTAATGCTACCACTAGTATTGGAGTATCTAATGGCACTAATTATAAAGATGTGGGATTTGATTATCAAAATTTGGTTCCTAAAGAGACCTCCTCTATGCACAATTGTTCTCAACTACCTATCTATTCCACTCATTTCCAACCACCTATTACCTACTCACAACCATCTTCAACCTACCAATATGTCCAACAACCATTGACCTATTCTCAACCTCCACCTATTGTATCTAAAGCACGTTCACCTCCTCACTTTGGTTCAAATTCCTCACAACAAACTGCATCTCCCAATGATGCCATCCTAAACCAACTTTTATAGGGCATGATTGCTTTGCAACAAAAGGTAACAAATTTGACAAATTCTTCGCAGCCTAATCTACCAACATATCATGCCCATAATCTGTTATCCTATGCAATCTTGAGAACCACTATGCCTGAGAGGTTTGAGACTCCTTGCTTTGAAAAATATGGTGGAAAAGGAGATCCTAATATCCATGTGGCAGCATTCACAGCTATGTGTAGTGATTTCTATTTTGAAGAGGATTTGTTGGAAAAACTTTTCCCACGATCTCTCAAAGATACTGCTTTAGAATGGTTTTTCTCTTTTCCTCTGAATTCAATACACTCCTTTTCACAGTTGATTGATCAATTTTTACAACATTTTCAAGCAAATATCGGACCCCAAGTCACTCTTATTGACTTGGTTCAATGCAAACAAGGTCCCAAAGAAAAGTTGACCAAATTCATTAGTCGATATCAAGGACTTTATGCACAAATTCAGTATCAAATGAAAGATGAGGATGTTCAAAAGATATTCATTACAAATCTACAACCTAATATTCATGATAAGATTCTCTTGATGAAATATAACTCCTTTCAACATTTATGCACCGCTCTTCGCGATTATCAACTTTCATCTAGTCAGTATGAAAACCAAAACTCATCAACTCAAGTTGGTCAATCCATGGATGCACCATCACAAAACAATTTTAAGAGAAACAATAATAGGAGTTTCATCAAGATCAATGGACCAAATATGAATGTGTCTGCTATAAATAATCCAAAAAAAACATCATATCAACCAAGAAAGTTTACTTCGATATCTGAGTCCTATCATTCTATCATGAACCAAGCTGTGAGTAACAATATTCTGAAACTTCCCCTGATCAAGCCTATTGATCCTAGTAAACAAGGACCTTACTTCGATGCTAATGCATTTTTTCATTATCATCAAACACAAGGACATGACACTGAACGATGTATGTGTCTTAAACATGAGATACAAGACCTTATTAATTCAAATGTCATCCAAGTATTGGGTGTGAATGATAATAGAAACAAATTGGTTGCTCCGCCGAATCAGAATTTACAAATCTTCACTAATCCTTTTCCTAAGCATACCAAAAATAATATGGTGGAACAAGGTTTAATGGAAGTAGACGAGGATGATTACTTAGACTATGATAGCATCGTGGGAATGATTGAATTGGATAAGAAAAAAATAAACAATCCACCTCATCCTCGAAGAAATGGAATTTATGCTGAGGTTCCTCCTACGTTATCCTTATATGGATCACGAGATAATCAAGATACATCTAAAAAATAAGAACAACAACTAATACAAACAAGTAAGATGGTACAGGATGATTCTCATCCCCGTGCTAGAAAGATTCAACAATGAAAGCTCAATAAAAATTAGAAAAGAGCTAGATGACTGTCAAAAATTGGAGAAAATAGTGGTTCCCCTCCTCATAAACAACAAAAAGTTATATTTACACAAGAAGTAACAAATCAAGCATCACACGATAATTAACAAAACTTTCATAAGAACCACTCAAATTTTGCATTAAACATGATCGAATACCTCTCCAAGGGGTTCACAAGCTCTAACATATAATATTAAGACCCTACAGGTAAGTATCTCTAACCCTTTATCTTTCTTGTGATGTGCTTCCCCCGTGATGTGTTATGTGTTGTTTAGGCCTCTTGGGATGACCTCGGATTCTCTCATAAGGTTTGAGATACCAGGAGACCGCCTCTATTGTGACCTTCTTCTATTTGTATCATCATTCTTCTAAATTGCCTCTCTAATTTCATTGTTGTGTGTTGTGTCTTGCGGACATAACGTTGCGGTTGGTGACTTGGGGGCACCCTTCTATGTGACTGTCCCTAAGACACTTGTTTCTCCTCTCTTATTTATTGTTTCCCTTCCTCTAGTGTTTCCATCTAGCAAGCGGATGACGACAAACATTTATACTGATGCGGACCTAGTGTCCCTTTCGAGAGCAATCAAAAAATGGACTTAGTTTCTAATATGACAATGGGGTTGTATATCTTATCTGATGCTTATCTAGTGGAAGCACTCATGCTTTCTGCGTAGTGAATTTCATGATGTTTCTATCGCATTTACAAAACTTAACAATATTGCTGCTCTATGCACATTTGTTCATCTTTGAATCTGGCCTTGGCGATACTTGATTCAAAGAGCTTCGTGATATATCCCTATGGTTATCCTCAAACTCCAAATTTGTTGTATAACCTTGGCTCTTTGTGTGGTTAATCATATGCATTGATGTTGTTGTTTATCATGATGTTGTAGACACTAACATGTTTCTTGCAAGGATGTGTTTGTAGGAACATTTGGCGATCGTAAGTACATGTCACCTCTGAGGGGCATGGGCTTTGCGAAAGTTAGTGTTCCCTTGTGCGTTTTCTTCCTACCTTAACATGCTTGATATCGATGCATGATATCAACCACCTTAATGTGGGGGAATATAAGATAAGCTATCTGTTGTAGATGTTAGCAATGTGCTTGTCCTTAGGTGTAGGCTAGTACGATAAGTACTTCCTGCATCCTGAGTTTGTTTGCAATCAATCAATCTATCTATTGCATATACCTCCTTTTCACCGTAAGGCGTCTCCGTGATGCGGGTGGGGTTGTATACTTTTGAGCTCATACCTCCTTTTCACTATAAGGCATCTCTGTGACGTAGGTGGGGTGGTATTCCATGCTTCCTTTTCACTGTAAGGCATCTCTGTGATGCGGGTGGGGTTGCATTTTCAAAAGTCCTCTGTGGAGGCGGGGAGTGGTTTTGTGACTAACTCAACCCTTAAGCATGTTTTCAGTGATTGTTGTGGCAAATCCCAATCGTCAGTGTGTGCCTGTAATTTGCCTGAGATGGTGTTGGACCTAGAAATAGGTACACTCCATCACTTTTCTATCGTGTTTTCTCTGTGTCTTCAAGTGTGTGTGTTTTGGCGTGCTTGTTTTGTGTGGCGTGTTTGTTGCCCCATATGCAGTCTAAAGACTTGCTCGATGAGTGCATCCTACATTTTGGGAGGTTTTGCGTGTCTTGCGTGTGTGTTGACCCATATATATAGTCTAAAGACTTGCTCGATGAGTGCATCCTGTATTATGGGAGGTTTGTTTACTTTCCAGTACTTGCATCTGCATTTCATATATATGAGAAAAAGAGAAGAAAAGATATCATTTTTGTCTTCCATGCATTAATGTGTCTTCTATGCATTGACTGTCTTCTCTGTATTCTACATGACTGTAATTGTCTTCTCCGTGTTTTGCGTGCCTATTACTATCTTCTATGTGATTGGCGTGTCTTCTCCGTGCTTGGCGTGTTTTCTGTGTTTGTGACCTTACTTTAATGCATGTATTGGCCTCGCATTTATATATACATTAAAGTGGGGGCTAAATGTGACATCGAAAAATGTCCCCTTGGGGGCTTTTCCCTCATAAGGTTTAGCTCCCGGGTCTTTAGTATGCATTTATGACATCTTAGTTCATATTCTGGCATCCCGATGGAATGAGACCTAGGTTCCATGGCAAATTGGACCTAGGTGGACCCCTTGAGCTATACCCTGCCCAAAATAGGGGAGAGGACTTGGGCACCCGTGCCCTAGTCCTGCCCTATTTTTGGGGTAGCCCTAATTTTTGGGTGTCGGTTTGTGATTGTTATTTGGTCCTTTTGCCGACATGGTAAGTTTTGATTTTTAAAATCTTGGCGAGAGTGCTTGTAGTTGCATATATAAGCATGCTTAGGCATTCATTTGTAAACTAGATGATCATTGTGAACTTTAGGCATTCTCAAGGTGATTCAAGGCTTTCTATTATGTTGCAAGAGCAGACTTGTGTGTTTGTGTGTTGATATTTGCAGATTTGAGCATCAATTTCCTCATGGCTTGAAAAGCATCTTCCTCCCATGAGAGCTTCACTACAAGGTGACATAATATTGTGTTTTCATCATTGATTCCTTTGGTTTTTTCCTCTGCCTCACAAGGGCACACACTCTTTATCTAACAATAGTGTTCAGAGACTTAAGTGTCCTCCGGGGCTTGACTGAGGCAAGCCTCTAAACACCTCAAGCCCCAAACCAAGTCTTGTGATTGTATGTTACAGGTGTCGCATTTGAGAAAAGTGGGGTTATAGGAAGGATTGGCAGGCATCAAGGATTAGGGGTCTGAAGAAAAGCACGACACAGGAGCACTTTCAGGACTTGGGCGCTCGCTCTAGTGTCCTCCGCATCTGAGTTTTGAAAAACAAAAGTTACAGGGCTGATCAGTGTCGGAAGGAGGTCCAGATCCCACGAAGAAATTGGTACCTTGGACTTGGGTGCTCGCTCTAGTGTCCCCAACTGTTTCGCTTCGGAACCCCAAAAATAGGTTTTTTGTGATTTGGTAATTTACTCCTGTCTGCAAGAGCTTTTCCAGTCATTCGTCAATTTGTTGTCGTATTTACATAATTAGGGTTTTAATGGTTAATTGGGCATAAGAGAAGGAAAATTAATAATTAAATTCCCTAATCCAAGTTTCCTTGCATTTGTAAGTGACCTAGGGTATGATAGTGCTTGCCACTCAACCCTAGATCCTTAAATGTTAAGTGGAAAGGCGGATTTAAACATCAAAACACTAAAACAATAACAAATCCAATTTTCCACCTAAACAAGTTGTTCAACCTATGCTTTAATTTGATCCTTGATCAACTTGTCCTTGTCGTATCTCCCAAGCAACGTAGTCAATGTTTCTTGCACATCCTCCTTGGCACTTTCATAAGTTTTCCTGCCAAGTTTTATCCTTGAGATAGTATAACCAGTGAGTTGAACTTCATGGAGGCTTTTATCTGGAGGAGGCACAGCTACCTCAACATATTTATTTCCTAATTGATCAATAAGTACCCTAGATATGGTTTTGGCCTTCTTAGCAATCTTAGGCTTCACTGGGACAAGTTGGCCAAAATCAAACTCATCAGGAGATACTACTCGCTTCTTTCTTTATGGCTTTTGTGACATCTGCCAAGGGGGGAGAACAAAGGAATCACCTCCTGTCTCTGTCACCAAAGTTTGAGATGATAGGGTTGGACCTTTTGCTTGTGAGGCAAATAGAATATTAGATGAAATAGCATTGGTGGTTACAATTGGCAGGGTTTAAGTTAACACCGCAGTAGGAATCGCCACACTTGAAACTTTGGATGTAGTAGTAGACATGAACTTATCAAATTCAAACTATGTGAATGTGTCAAGCATGGGTGAGGACACATCTGACAAACTTGGAAAGGATGAAAGTGAACCAAACACATTTTCAATATTTCCATGAGGGCTCTCAAACAATGATACATTGGTAGGTGAGGTAGGGGATGAATGCACAGGACTGACACTACAAGAATAGTAGAAATAGTAGAAATAGTAGGCAAAGATTGTTCACTTGAAGAAATAGGAGTAGAAGTTTGCACTGTAGAAATCACAGGAGGAGAGGAGGGAGGTTCTACCTAAATCAACTCCAATTGAGAAGTGACAAGAGGATCTTCTAATTCTTCTACTGTAATTTCTTCTTCCTCAACATCCACCTGAGCGGACGTTTCTTCTTTCTCTTTCCTTTTTCTCTTATCTCCCTTTGTCTTGAAGATAAACCTCAGCTTCTTGTTGGTTCTGGGAGTGTCTTCTTTGTTCTTTGTTCTCAATTCTTCCCTCTTACCAGAATGTCCTTTGGTATTCTCTTCTTCTGACCCAATCTTGAAGAATTTCAACTTTATTCCTTTCTTCTCCAACCAAACGTTAGTGTTTGAAAGAATAGGTTGAAACCTTTCTCTTATGGAAGTCATCTCCTTCTGTGACCACTGAATAGGTGGAAGAGGAGTATTAGCAATCTTTTTCCCCACATATGTAGCACTGACTATATCATTCTCCTCTTGCATGTCCTTAGGAATATCAGCCATTTCAAAGTTTCTAACTTGTTCCAAGGTAAGCCGACTAAAGTCTAGATTCCTTACCTTCTCATCATTTCTATATTCAACCCATATGTCCTTAACCTTATAAACATGAGTATAATTACCTTTCAATTTGTCTTTCATACCTCAGTAATCAAAGTCATTTCTTTTCTTATACCTTTTCATTGCCACCCATTGCATTTCAGTCTCCATTACCTTTTCCCTAGGAGTTGTAGAAATTGAATACTTGTCGATGGTGACTGGAAACTTGAAACCAACTTTGTCAGCTTCTACTTGTTTACCATGTACTATCATTATCTGTCTACTTAGCTCCATCAATATCAGCTTATCCCCTGGATACCTTGGAAACATGTATGGTTTCCCACTGAAACAACCAACTCGAATATATGTGAAAGTAGGAAATTACAAAAATATACAGCCAAACCTTTTAACCTACTCCCAAGCCTCATCAGAAACTCTTTTCTTCTCCAGATCTTTTTCAAACATGCAAATGTAACAGTAGAAGAAGGCATCATTTACCCTTCTGAAGTGCTTAATGCTTTCTTTCAGTGTCAACTACGGGTAGTATTCATACACTAGAATGTTTCTCCTATCACCCTCTAAAGTTAGGCCAGGAAAGTGCCTCATAGAAGTAGCATCATACACTAAGTATGAAGTCATATAAAACTTCAAAGATGTTGACACTCTTGACAGTTGTTCACAAATCAAGTCACTAATTTGCTTCCCCCAAAATATCTTTTGGCTACCCTTCTTTATGACATAGATATATTGATACATCCATTCTTGAAAGGTATTAGATGTAGGAAGCCCTTTAACTCTACTTAAGAGGGTAATGAGATAACTTACCTCCTCAATGAACTCACTCCAAAAAATGTTCTTCGGCCATCTTGCAATTGTGGTCCTGGGAGTCTTGAGCCACCAGGTATTAATGATTTTCTTGCATTGCTCTGCATGTTTGTCATAGTGATCTTGTGCTCTTTCTATCATGAGATTAGCATAATCATTAGTGTCGGGGCACATGAAGACCTTATCAAAGAATTTTTCATCTAACTTTATCACTACTTTACCCTCTGCAAAAATATACAGCCAAACCTTTTAACCTACTCCCAAGCCTCATCAGAGACTCTTTTCTTCTCAAGATCTTTTTCAAACATGCAAATGTAACAATAGAAGAAGGCATCATTTACCCTTCTGAAGTGCTTAATGCTTTCTTTCAGTGTCAACTACAGGTAGTATTCATACACTAGAATGTTTCTCCTATCACTCTCTAAAGTTGGGCCAGGAAAGTGCCTCATAGAAGCAGCATCATACACTAAGTATGAAGTCATATAAAACTTCAAAGATGTTGACACTCTTGACAGTTGTTCACAAATCAAGTCACTGATTTGCTTCCCCCAAAATATCTTTTGGCTACCCTTCTTTATGACATAGATATATTGATACATCCATTCTTGAAAGGTATTAGAGGTAGGAAGCCCTTTAACTCTACTTAAGAGGGTAATGAGATTACCTACCTCCTCAATGAACTCACTCTAGAAAATGTTCTTCGGCCATCTTGCAATTGTGGGCCTGGGAGTCTTGAGCCACCAGGTGTTAATGATTTTCTTACATTGCTCTGCATGTTTGTCATAGTGATCTTGTGCTCTTTCTATCATGAGATAAGCATAATCATTAGTGTCGAGGCACATGAAGACCTTATCAAAGAATTTTTCATCTAACTTTATCACTACTTTACTCTCTACATCTGATATGTTTTTGCTCTCCTTATCAAAATTAGCTACCACTGCCAACACGAACTCTAGATTCTAGGTCAACACTAAGAAGGTAGAAACCAAATGAATGCTACTGTCGAGGATAGTTTGCATATGTGCAGTGACAGGTTGTTTGTTCACTCTCTCCAAAAATTCTAACATATCAACATGCCCAATCTCTATGTCTCTGATCTCATCCACAATGGACTCCATGGAGGTCATCGAGATGATGCCTTGATACTTACACTTCATATTTTTCTTTTTCGGAGAAGGCTCAGACATTTGGCAATAGACTGCAAAAAATGAGTTTTAGAAATCCTCCAGGGTTGGAAAAAAAATTCCAAGTATACAGCTTCATGCAGTTGTGGAAAAATTTTGCACTTTTACACTTCAAGAAACTATTTGGTGTAAAGTCAGAAAAATTCTCCACTTTTACACAATATGTTTTTAGGTGTAGATCAAACTCATGCAAGTTGGAGAAAATTCTCTAACTTGCATAACTTAGTACAAAAAATGGAGAGGTGCACTTTGGAGAAAATTCTCCGAAGTGCACCAAGGGGGAAAAGCTTTTTGGTGCACTTCAGAGAATTTTCTCCAAAGTGCACTGGAACACAAAGTATTGTTTAGAACTTAGCATTTTTGGTGTATGAGACAAGGTGTTGTGTGGGGTTTTTTCTCTACACAACACCTTAGAACAAAGGATGTTGTGCAGAGAAAAAAATTGAGCACAACACTTTGTATTGTTGTGAGTAGTGTTGAACTTTTGGTGAGGTCAGGTGTTATGTAGGGCTTTTTCTCCATACAAAACCTTTATAACAAAGGGTGTTGTGTGCAGAAAAAACTCTACACAACACCAAGGGTAGGTTATTGGTTGTCGGCAAAAATGGTGTTGTGTAGGGAAATTTCTCTGCACAACACCTATCATAAGGTGTTGTGCAAGGAAATTTCCCTGCACAACACTCTTTAAAAGGGTAGTGGAAATTAGTGTTGTTCAGAGTTTTATCTCCAAACAACACTGGTCTAAAAAGACCATTTGTGTTGTTTAGAGATAAAACTCTGAACAACACTAGTCTAAAAAGACCATTTGTGTTGTTTGGAGATAAAACTCCAAACATCACCAGTCAATGTCATGTTAGATAGGTCGACAATAGAAAAGATCGACAATGACAATGTTGCTCGGGGATAAATCTCTGAGAAACAAAGGATTATATTACATTTAAAACCCCCGTGAAACAACAAAATGAATATGATAAAATAGTTGGAATAGAACAAAAACTGGGGTTTTTAAACATTTAAACGACTATGTAAGATAAACAAAAACATATACATAAAACCTAGGGTTTCAAACACTAAAAAGCATGATAAACACAACCGAAAATAATAAAGAACTACAAACAAACGAGAGATTAACATACCTAAGAATGTGGTGTGAAAATTTGAGGGTGAACAAGGTTGTGAGCTCAAGTTCAATCGCATGGAAAAGACAATGGAGGGGAGCATGAAGAAGAAGCAAAATAGGTCAAAATTAAAAAGTAAAAAACAAAAAAATTGAGGGTTAAAAACTATATAAACCCCGCCATTAATGAACATTAATGGTTGAACATGCAGGGGGAGAGTGTAATTGCAGAGAATTTCTCTGCAACTACATGACATGTGTAGTTGCGGAGAAATTCTCCACAACTATTCAGCTAACACATAGGAAAAATGTATAACTGCAAAAATTTAGTGCAATTGCATTTATAGGAAAACAAAAATGACTAAGCCTTAAACTTTAGTAATTTTTTTAAAACATAAATGATGACCCAAATCGAAATGATTTCTCGAGGGGTCAAACCATGCATGTGACTACTTAAATTCATCTTGATTTGTGTGCTTAGAGGACGTGGGCTATGAAATGGACAAGTTTTGTAGGGGTTATCCCACGAATTGAGCAAGCAAAATTCGAGGATAACAGCTAGATCTAACTGGGGAGATTCCTTCAATCATCCTTTGAAACGATCGGAGGGAGAAGAATCGTGGAACTCTAAGTGCCTTCATCCAACCATTGGGCTATAGAGTTAGGTGATAAACACAACACAAGACGAGAAAAATGAAAAGACCACAAAACTATACAAATTGTACAAACTTATCTGTCACTTCACTGAGTGAACAACTTCAGATGTTGTCCGCTGTGAGGCAGCAAAAAAGGTGTTCCATCTTGATACTCTAGAAGAAAACTATTTTCACCACAGAATTGGTGAATCATGAAAGGGCCTCTCCACAAAGAATCAAATTTTCCATGCATCCCCTTCAGCTCTCTTCTCTTGTCCCATAATGGAACTTGATCTCCGATTTGGAAATCCCAAGACTTTGCTTTCTTGTCGAAGAGCTTATTTACTTGACTTTGGTGCTCTACAATGCGATCTACCACCTTTACGTGTTGTTCCTCAAGTTCAGCAAGAAACATAACATGCTTGTCAATAGAACTATCAAAAGTTTCATCCTCAATTGCCTTAGCCAACTTCAAAGCGAGCAACTCCAATGTGATAGGTATCTCAGCATTCAAACCATATAGGAGCTGAAATGGAGACATGCCAATTGCCCATTTAGGAATAATATGATCTATCTACAACGCATCATGCAATCCCTTATGTCAGGTTCTCTGATTTTTATCAACCAATTTCCTGATTATGGTGACCAGGTTCTTATTGCTTGATTCGGCTTGACCATTCCCTTGGGGGTAATAGTCAGAAGAATGCACAAGGATGATTCCATACTCAAAACAAAACTATGTTATCTCATGAGATAAAAAACAAGTAGCATTATCCGCTACTATCTTGTTAGGCACCCCAAACCTTGAGATAATATTTTCTTTGAGGAAGTTTCAAACTACTTCTGAAGTAGCATGCTTTACAGGAATGGCTTCCACCCACTTGGTGAAATAATTAGTAGTTGTGAGAACATAACTATGTCCTACACTTGATTGTGGATTCACTATACTGATGAAATCAATACTCCATTGCTGGAAGGGTTCCTCAATTACTACCGGCTTGAGGGGTAGAGCTGCCAATTTGGGTTTCCCCACAAATTGCTGGCACAATTCACACTTACGCACCCAGTGGTATGCATCCTGAAAAAGTGTAGGCTAGTAGTACTTTTCTCTCAAAATTTTGAGTTGTAACTAGAGCTGAAAAATATCCTCCGCATGCTAAACTATGAAAATATTCTAACAGCTTGCCTTGTTGAGCTTTGTCCACACATCACAGAAAGATTCCATCAATGCTCCTTTTGTACAAACCATTATCCCACAGAACAAATTTTGTGGCCTTCATCTTGACTATCCTTTTCTCTTTATATGATAAATGCTCGAGACACTCTCCATATGTGAGGAAGTGTGCAAAGTTCAAATACCATTTGTCCGTTGTACTCACAAACAAGACTGTGGGAAGTCCCTCGGTATTTGCTTCTTAATCATTAGATATCTCTTCTGGTATGTTGTCAGCGATCAACTGACACAAACCTTTCCTACGAACTAGCTTGGTGGGCCTAATCTCCATGTCATACTCTTGGATCTTAGCAACCTAATTACCTCTTTTACTCCCAAATTCTTTCTGAGTCAAGATGGACTTGACAATCAAATCAGGGACCAATGCAATATTGTGAGAGTTAAGAATGTAATACCTGAAATGCTTAACTACTTTTACCACAGCATAAGCATGTTTCTCCATTGGCGAGTACTTAAGCTCATGAGTCTTCAAAGGACAACTCATGAATGTTATTGGAGATTATGACCATTGACAAGTAAGGAAATATAGAAAGTGATGGGTCTAAATGTTGACTTCTTTTATGTTATTTCTTATGCTTCCAAACTTTATGCCTATGCTATTTTAGATACTTCTCTAAGACATTACTACCATAATATGCTGTCTTTTATATATATTCTGCAAACCTTGAACTTAATATGCCAATATGAAACATGGTGATAATATTTGTCAAATGCATGAGTTAGACATAAGTATGTATCTATATAAATGGGATTTTGTGGATTAATTATGAAGGCTATTTTGTATGCATATGTTCTATGGATTAACCCTGTGCAGCAGTAAGATGGTAGCATTAAGAAGAGAAGAATTCACAGCACATTGCAAGACAGAGCATTGAAGGAAGTCACAGTTAGGCACCAACTGAAGCTGAACGTGATCATCATGGAGGAATAAATACAAGTGAAGAAGAAGACTTGCTCTAGAATTTTGATCGCAGCTTATGTGTTTTCATTTCATGAGCCGTTGGATAGGAATTTCTGTTTGAGCAGGACTCTGCTTCCTTTGTTTCAGTTAGAATAATAAATTGATCTCAAACCTATACCTGATATCTAGGGATGAATTGATGATCAAGTTAGTTGGTAGTTACATCGTACTCTCCCATTTTTGTATAAGTTAGAAGGGATGAGTTCGATGGGAAGTTAGTTAGAGAAGATTTTCTTTCCAAGTTACTTTGTTTTTACAGTTACTCTATTTTTATCCAGACATGTTTTATTGAATACAATCTGAAAAGATCTTGTTTCTGATATGAAGTGAATACAACTATGTGTTATGAGAATCTGAAGTAGATTTAGTTTCCAGATTAAGTGAGATAGTTCCCTGAGCTGGCCACTCAAGGTACTAACCATCACTTTGTATTTCTTATTTATTCATGTGTTTCTAGTTAAAATTGTTTCATGTTATTTTATAAAGTTGCATTGTGGAATGAGTAGAATATTTTGATTGCTATTTCTAGTAGTTGTGATTCATGAATAGAATACATAATTGAAGTCCTCTGGAGGTTAGTGTCAATTATTTTATCATTCTATGTATTTCAAGTTGATTCTATAATTCTCTGTTGAATATCGTTATCTTCAGCTTATGCTGAGGATACCTGTAGCAACTAGATTTTTAATTGTTTTTGCTATTCTTTCATTTTTGTGAACTTCAATAAATTAAGTTAATTAGAATAAGTTTGTATGAGTTAGTTTAGGATAGAAATGAGTCTTGAAAGCATATATAGTGCAGGCATCATCATAAGCTTACGCTCCTTGGTTGATAATTCAATGTAGGAATGCAATGACAGAGTGGACTGTTTAGATAGGTTTACCCCTGAATTTTGTTTGACAACGCATTAGTTTTCCTCCACATAAAAGCTCTCTTTTCCTAGAGGTAGATGAAGGAGTTGCAACGAGGTTGCTTTGCACAAGACTTGGTTTAGAAGCAACAGGTACACTTTTGGAAGAGTCTTGACCAGGATGGGTTCCTTTGTTTTTGACAAACTTGGCCAATCTCTCAAATTGTTCAGGGTTAGCTTAGAGACATTCAACCTCTAACATTTGGATTTTAGTCTTCTTAGCATGGTCTCTAATATCAAAATCTTGGTTAGGATTTTCTAAAGAAGATGAAAGATTTTCAACTTGCGATTTTGTAATTGGTGCACTGGGTCTAGATGCAGAAAAAGAAACAGGAGGATTCAATGTACTTACTTGTTTGTTTCCTACCATGTCCTTTGGTTGAACTGGTAAAGGAGTCCCCCTTTTAGCAATTGTGATCACCAGACCTAGGTCATCCTTTTACTTAGCTCTATCAACCTCTTGTTGATGATTCAAATGATTTTGTGAGCAGGTGAAAATAGCATAAGACTTACCGTAAGCATTCTCTTCTTTTTCAGCCTCTTCTTTGTGATTCAAAAACCCGATGTTAGAGTCGCCAGCTATCTCTTCTTCATCCTTCATGAAGAGATTAGCACCATCTTCTGGAACATATTTTGATTGTGGAATATCATCTTGTTTAGATTCATAAAAACCCACTGCTGCATTTATAGGTGGTGCCTCCAACGCGAGCCTTCCTTGTGGTGGGGGAAGTTTGTTATGGTTTTGGTTCCTTGCAGCATTGTTTGAATAGTTAGAAGCATTTGGGTATGTCCTCCTTGGAATGTCTTTGTAGGAGGTAATAGACAAACATTGAGACATCTACTTCTTGAGAGATAGCAACTCATTGGCTAGATTTTGCACCATTCTATCCATGGTGCTAGTAGAAGGTGAGGCCGAAGAGGGCTATGCTCTAGACCTATTTGAATCTTTCCTCAATTTTCCCACAAGGATTAAATCATTCTCTATCTTGGTAGCTAGACTTTGAGCAGCTGCAAGATTAGATGGGGCTTCCCTTTGTAGAAGAAAATCACTTATGGCAAGTGTGTGTTGATAAAGAAACACTTCAAGTTTTCAGTTGTGGGTTCAGCATTAGTTGGAATTCTATTTTTCAGCTTATTAAACTTTGCCAAGAACTCACACATGGGCTCGTGTGGTTCCTTTTTCATTTGCGTAAGTTGAACTAACAAAGCATGAGCATCCTCTGCTGGTTTGAACCTCTCTTTGAATTTGTCTCGAAGTGTAGCCCAACTAGTGATATTTCCTGCTGAGAGGTGATAAAACTATAATGTCCCCATTTTGAGCTAGACATGATTTTTGGATTGAGCTTGGTTTTAGAGGATGGAAAACTATAAGGTTGGCTCAATATTTGTTTTGTTTGGATTTTTGGCTAAGTGTTGTATGGTGATATTTTTCATAAAGCCAAAATATTTGATTTGTTAGCCAAGGATGGGAGAAATGAATGTTGGTCAAATGGAAAATGCAATATTCAATTGTATTTTCAATATTTTATTATTTTTCCAAGGGAATTGATCCCTAGAGGGAAAAGTGGTAAAAAAAATAATTATTTTTTGATTGGATCATGTGCCAACACCCAAGGAGAAATTCAATCAAAATAATAAAATATTGCTTTGTGATAAGGAGCACTACCCAAGGAGGAGAAAATATTTTAAAATGTAGATACACAGTTTAGAGGATCTGAGGAACAAGGTCTAGAGCCTTTGTTAGAGCATCAACAGATGCTAACAAACAAGTATCAAACAAATGCATCAAGAGATTTGAAGAGTAATCATGGATAGAGAAGGAGGAACATCAAAATCTGATAGGTATGTGAGACTCTTAGTTGAAAGACACGGTGAGATATTATGGAATACAAAGAAAGTAGGACCTACAAGAGTTACAACGTGCAGAGACATTTACTTCAAACCTTTTCAAGAATCTGTATGATGTGGATATGTCTACTCATTCAAATGAGGTCAACATTTACATTTAGAGGACAGTAGTACATCTTAGAGGACCCTCACCAAGAGTTCCAAAGGAGTGTGTCACCATAAAATGTACCATCACCATGGGGGTAAAACAATAGCAAAGACAATGCATACAACAGAGACCATGTATGTCGAAGATCATAGATCTGTGACAGACATTCAAGGCTTTCCTTATTAAAATACCCACCACATGCTTGAGAGGAGGTCAACTAAACCCTCTCAGAGGTTTGCTTATAACCTTGGAGAGGTTTATGATCAATCTTCTAGGGGCATATGACATGGGTAAGTGCTTGTACTAATTTAAACACTTATTACTTTCCTGTAGTAACCTAACACCAAGCAAAGTTTTGAGTCTTTTGGTCATACCTTGTATTAAGTTTAGGGGTCTGCAAAGTATGATGTGCAATGAAGTCTTCTTTGAGTTTTCCACAGTAATATATAAAGGTTTTAGACTGCATATTCAATGTTAGTAACCTTTCTCAAAACTTTTGTCAAACCCTAGTCCGTGGAGTCCATAAGATGAAGTGCAAAATGGTAAAAGATAGCAGAGATCCTGCTAGGAGGTGCAGCAGGTCTAAAACATTCAAATATAGCAATCTTGGAAATAGTCGTGGAGTGATTGTCATAACAGCAAATAAGAGAAGTCATTATGACTATAACAGCACATAAAAATAGTCATCAAAGGAATAAGAAGCAGACATGTTTGAGCAAGAGAAGACTGACTCAAAAATGAGAGGGACAGTCAAATGCTAGAAAGGTATAAAGACATCACAGGGTTCCTAATTGACTATTGAAAGGAGTAGCAAGAAGGTAATATGCACATATAGCATAGAAAAGTGGAAGGAGTTGAAAGGGAGGCTAATAAAATTGTCATAGTTAGGGTCTGTAAATAGACTATCCATAAAGGAAGCCAAAAGTAGCAGTCAACAAGGGCATAGACATCATAAATACAATGAACATAGTGCATGGGACACCCCATGGAATCGGTGCAAGAGTAGAGATATCAACATACTATGGGGTCTCATAAAGATAAAGTAATGTATAGCAGGATAAAAGTAACCCTGTAGCAGCAGTGAGCACAGAAGGTGCTATGAAAAGACATTAACCACATGCATAGGGTCTGCCCAATAAGAGAAAAACACTGCTAATGACCTAAGATCTACATCAGAGAAGATCTGCATACAAGGAGCCCTCATGGAACACCTTCATAGAGGATTGCACAATGAAAGCAGAGACTCTCATTTGCAGTCAAAGGGACAACATTAACAATCAAAGGACAAGCTAGGAACAATCTTTATAAGGACAGTCAAGAGGAAAACAACAGTCAGCAAGCTTAAACAATAACTTTTGTCTGGAATCAAGAAGAGCCTTGTAAAAAAAAGGGTTTGTAAGATATACTAACAGTCATGTATTCACTGTCTAAGGGTTTTTCCTTGTTGACACCATGACATACAAGTCCTATCAAGTATATTCTAGGGCCTTTGAAGTCACAAACAAAGATACATTGAAGAGGCAATGTGTGACAAATCTGAGACAGCATATGTCTAAGTTGAAAATGGCCTGTATGATAAAATGAAGGAGTTTATTGTAATATGTTAGGCTATTGGTGTCATTGTGAGTTTGATATGTGGGTAGAGAAGAGGCTAGAAATCCTGTCACAAAGACATAGCATAGGACTGTCAAGAAGAATGCAAAGAGGGTTTATCAAGGCAAGAAAGAGAGGTATGTTCTTTTTTATAGCACTCTTATTCTATCCTCATGAGTTTAGGATCCTTGACAGTCAAAAAGACCTCTATGACTGTGACAGTCATAAAGCCATGCAAATAATCAATCAAGAGCATCAAAAGTAATAACAGTCGTGCTAGAGGCCAGCAGAACAGTCTAGGAATCTATTGAAGAGATAGTGGATAGTCACAAAGGCTCCAAAGAATAGTCCTAAGCTGAGTGAGAAGACATTCCAAGGAGTTGAAGAAAAGTCATAGTAGGAGCTAGCAGTTTTAATATGGAAAGAAGCGGTCTAAAAGAAAGTCATTTTAGAGGTGACTGTCACCAGTTTAGAAGGAAAACAGTCATATATAATGATTGTTATAAGATTCAAGAAGACTATATCTAGAAGAGATCTTCCTAACAAAGAATAGAGAAATAGTAAGAAGACTTTGAGAGTGATAAAGGTCTGAGACAGAGTTCTTAAACTACCTCAATACCTCTTAGCCTTCATGGAACAAAGATAGTTTATCTAGACAACAGAGAGTCATCTCACTGTTTAAAGATAGAGACATTGACTTGCCTACTTAAACATTGATAGGTAGAGAACAGCTCAGAAGTTGTTTTATAAAGACCAACTACATGCCAAGGCGTTTCAAACTAGAGAAACTATGCAAATGAAGGCATGTTGAAATACACACTTGTATTTCAACTAGAGGATAGAAATGGAAAATAGAGTTTTCCATTAGTTTCAAAGGCTATAAAAGTCAATCCAAGAGCATCTGCAAGAAGTTTTAACCTTGAAGACCCTATAGGGGTCATAAATGAAGTGACAAGTGTTTCTAAGCCTTTATGAGGCAGTTTTAAATAGTTTGAGGGCTCTAAAGGCCACAATATCCTTTCCATGTGCCTATAAGAGTCTTGAAGACTTTAAACACTTGAAAAAACACATGGTCAATCAATTTGAAATGATGGTTGGAAGAGATAATGGGTAGTTCAGATAGTTATGAGGTAGTTTTGACCACTTTCTAGGTATCTAGGGGTAGTTCGAACACTCTCCAAGAATATAGGACCTTCACCAACAGCTGGAGCACATTCCTAGGAGCTTGAAGGAGTCAACCAACTCGTGTCAAGAAGGAAAATCAGATGAGGACTCTTCTTGGGCATCCAAAACAGGTTGACCAAGTTTTAGGCATGATTTTTTTAATTAGATGCAGTTCATATATTCTCTCCAATGTTTGCGATGAGATATAGGACCCCTAGGCAACTTTTTTCAGTAATTCTTTCATGTTTGGGGGGCTCTAGAACAAGAAAACCTGCATTGTAACTCACACTTTTCAGTAAAGGAGATGAAAACATACCTTTTGTAATGGATTTTGAAGAAACATATAGTTTTGGGACTTGTTATCAATGTAAGCATTCCTCATTTTGAAATAAAATGATTTTTTACCTTCATTTGGTTGTCTATCTCTGTATCAAATGATGAATGTATGCATTTTCTATGTCTACAAACTAGTGAACCTCTAAAGTAATCATTCAACAAGTACCTTTAAGATAGAACAGTGCCTTTTTAAGCAGTTTTATGAGTTGTGAACAGCAACATAGACTTGTGGAGTTGTGAAAATACACTTTTTTCCTTCAAAACAACATACATGTTAGCATTTCCTTCTTATAAAATATTGACATGCAAGACACTCAAACCAGATCCTGTGTATTAAACAGTCATTGTGTTACTAAATCTGCGAATCAAAGAACTTGGACTCAAGTCACATCAGTTTGGTGCATCACCTTAGGTAGTTAGTAGGTTTAGTTCATGTCATTTTCTCCCCTTTTTCATTAGCAAATTACAGTAGCACAGTTAGTTTTAAGTGAAGTACCAAGGGAACTAGCCCTCTCTGGAGATTTGTTGCGCTTTTGCATGTCCCACACTGAGAGACATTTCAATGTTTCACTAAGTAGCTTGAGAGTTCCTATCTCAAACAAGGGTGCATCTTACGTGATAACACTACCCTTGAAGGAGATCCAAACTACAGGGGTTCTACCTCCTTGTTGTATAGATGAGTGTCAAACCAAATTCAACCAATCTAGCTAGGACAAATGATCAAACCCTAATTGAGAGAGATTGAGCTACAGACAATTGTTAGAAATAGAAATAGAGAATCTAAATGGATAGTAGAAATGAGAAAATAGTTTAGAAAAGGAACCTAGAGTCAGAATGCCACAAGTACTAAGGCACTCAGGTGCCCTAGACCCTTTTTAGGGTCTTGTAGAAACTGAGACTTTCACCAGACCTATACCTACAAGACCTTTCTTCTCCTGAATTGATATCTCCTGAAACCTTTTTCTTTAACTTGCACACATGAATGAAAAAAACATGTTGTGGCTATATAGGAACTTTCCTTAGTCAAGCCCCTATTTTAGTATTCCTACCTCACGAATAGCCAAGATTAGAACCAGATGTTTGTGTGCTTAGAAACCCTAAGTGTGAGCTATAACATGCAAGATCTAATCAAAAATTAGCAAACCCTAGCCCTATATGACTCAAGAAAATAGGAGCAAAATGATCAAAGGTATGTTTCACTCAAGGAAACATACAACTCCACCTCAAGGATGAGGAATCAATGAAGGTTTGTTAAATAAGAAGGTGATGCAACCATACCCTTGGAGGGTACTCAAGCCAATCTCAAGTTGGTGGTTCCAACCCTTCTCCCAATCATGCAAAGTGCTTCAACCTATGAATAATGAGATAGACTCAGGATCTCACTTCCTAGCCTTCATACAAATGCTTCCAAGAGCAAAATCCTTCACTTGATCAATAGAAACCTATAATAATTCAATAACATAGAGAGCATAATATTTGCATAGAGAGCTTGTATCAAGATCACATCTAAATCATGTCTAGTTTCAAATGAGATAAGTCACCTACTTTTATATAAGGCTATAGAAAAGAGTAATTTGAATTAAAGAGTCGACATCACGTGTGCTAAAAATCAAATTTGAGTTTAGGGTTGGCCTAACCAACACTAAAGCTAACTTGAAGACCTAAATTGCCTCCCTAAAAACATGGGACGGACTAGGGCGCTTGGGCACCCTAGGCCCTTTGGGCAATTTAAGGATCAAGCCTGCATTTAATGCAGGGCTAACTCCAAATCTCAAATTATTTTCCAGGCTATGACGAAACTTTAACCAAAATCATGACATTTTCTATAAACGAGGCCCAAACAGGACTTTAAGGTGGATCTAAAAATTAGCTAGGCTTGGTATCACTAAAGGGAGGAGCTAAACATAGTGAAATTGTGCTTGCGCAACCAAGGAGCACAATTTACGACATAACAATATGTATAATAACAAAGCGTAAGGGGAGATAGTTTGACCACCAAGAAAATATAAAAAGTAATCCAATAGGAAAACTAGCAAGAAGGACTAGGTAGGTGAAGAGAAATAAATGCAAAAACACACTATTGAACATCTATAAAACTAACACAAGATGAAAGAAAACTTACTTGTAATAAATTTTCCAATTGTGCAAAGCAAGAGTATGAGCTAAATTAGAGAAGTAAAGAAAAATTCTAGCTAAAAAAAGCAAATTATAGATAGAGAAAAGAAATAGAGTGAGCAGAAATAATGGCCACTCCTACTCTCATTGATGTAGAACACAATCTATGACCTAAGTATAAGAATTGCCCATTTTATAACATCTGATATTGGTATGGTTTTATGAGTATTCCTTAGAAATTAGTCATGAATCTAATGAATTATTGCTAGAATTAGCTGATTCTAAGGAAAATAGATAAGAATTTAGTATTAATTGCATGGAGGTATTGCAATATGTTATTCATTAAGGATGTTCATGCAAGATAAATGTCTTCAAGGTTGGCTAAGATGAAGTACGAGTTCAAAGGTGTCCTCCCAACCTCCAAGATCACTTCTAACTAGAAAAATGTCTTAGACTCAAATGTGGGGCATGTGGATATTGAATCCTTTAGACAAAGAGTCTTCAGGGTAGATGCAACTGACTGGGCTAGGAGGATGACTGAGAATGGTATTGCACAAGCTACAAGGTTCCCAACGGAAGTACAATGTGTATAACTCATTATGGAATGCAGAGAGAGGTATCATGTTGAGTTAAGGATAATAGTTGCAAGGGATGGAAGAGTAGTAGCTAACTTGTCTCTACAAGCCATCATTGAGGCTTTTGACATCCCAGTGTACCCTAGGGTTTCCTATATCACAAAGGATGAGAACCAAGCCCTATACAACCAAGATCCTGAAAGGTGCACGAAAAGCATCAATTATACATGGATGAAAGAGTGTAGGACTACTCTAGCTAAACTCCCTGGGACTCTGTACAGGAGTGACTTCAAGGCAGAAGTAGGAGATATGGCAACATTGTTGAGAAAAATTATGGACCTGTCAAGTGCCTCTACCTTTGAGACATAGATGTTTGGGTATATTGAAGAAGTTCTCAAAGGTACAGGGAAGATATACTAGGTAAGACTAGTCAATGACAATATTCATAAGGAGTTCATGGCTCTACCTGACACCAATACATTTTATATGTCCTCCTACATAATCTACATGTTGGCAAGGAACTTATCCTACCTAGGCCTCACCAGATTGGGAGAAGTGGGGAATGATGTTGGGCAATATAAGCTCTTCGACTGCTAGCCTCAATTGCAAAAGGACAAATCATTGGCTCACTATAAGAGGGTAAATGATGCCCTTACAATGTATATCACCAGGATGTTGCAAGGAGATTTGTCCAAGAGGCTGTCACTTGAGGATGCTAATGTAGTACAGAAGTATGGGTATTGGTTTATCCAATTTCTTAAATTCACCTATTTGAGGATACAAGGTTTCAAGGGGACACCTTACAGACTACCAAGGTACCCCATAAACAAAATGGTGTTAAATTGGAGCTTACGAGGCAACTACCTGCCATCAATTATTGAAAGGATTACACCGAACAACTCCTCAATTCTCTCTCATTCTGGGGAAAAGCATGTTCACATGCATTACTTCCAATGTTGTTGAAGAGTCAGATAAAGAACTATAGTAATTTCATTTGTTTTCTTACAGGCTAAGGCCTATTTTTTATCCCTTGCATGTATTGGAAAATAATATTAGCATAAATTATTCTCACGAAGAGCAATTGGAGGATTTTTGGGCCAACTGTAATGATGAGCATGAGGTCAAGAGGAAGCAATATTCCAAGTTGCCTTTAGATTTTATTAAGAAATTTTAGGTTACTGTTGTTCCAGTAAAGTAATCGATGATGGAGTTTTGGTGCAAGAAGCAGATTGGAGAGCAGTGTTCGGTCATCCACTCCCTCTTCCAAATTGGGCAGAAGCAAAGGTTAGTTCTCTGGAAGAAGTCATGGAGAGAGATTTTAAGTACAATAAGAATTGGGTTAATATCCAAGTTGCTCAGCTAGTGTCACAAGGAATCCCTTTGACTTACACCCCTCTGAGACAAAGAAAAGATAGAACTATTGATGAGGAGGATGTTGAGCCATCAAGAGAAGCAAATGTAAATCCCAAAGGCAAAGGTATAGATACTGATAGTGAGGCCACAGAGGATAAGTGCCTCCCACTTCTAAAGAAAAGGACAAAGTGAAAGAAAAGAAGAAGATAGTTATGAGGGGCAGTATATCTCTAGCCCAAATAAGAGCATCCAAGAGAAGACCTGCTCAAATGGGAGGAGTTGAGGCATCAAAACCCAAAAGGGCCAAGAAGAGTAAAAAGGATCAAATACCTCTAGCACCTCAAGCCCCTCTTGTATCTGATGCTCCTCCAATTGCCTCCTCTATAGCCCCTGTTCTCACAAAAACTTTCCCCCTTTTTGTGGTGTCTTCCACTATTGTCTCCTCTGCTTCATCCATGCCTTCCACCTCTCCCACTATAGCCATTCCCACTACCATGACCACCTTTGTCACCTCTTCCATTCTAGTTACATCCACCACCATTATTTCTTCTCCTTCCACTTCAACTATTGTTTCCTCTCCCATTCCTCTAACACTATCATCTTCACCTCTTTCTTCCCATCTATTATCATCAATTGATGTATCCACCACTCCATCTACATCAACTCCCATAGCATCCTCACCTTTCACCTCCCTCACTCCTTTATCACCACCTCTTTCCTTTCCAGTTGTTTCACCATTCCTTTCCACTCCACCCTTTCCTCTATAGCAATTGAACCTATCCCTTCCTATTGTCATTGCTTCCATTTCTTCCTTCCCTTCCATACCACCGTCTTTGGGGATTGCAGCTTTTTTCAAATTTGACCAAGGTTCAGATTCCCACAAGTGTTGCCCAAATATTTTTGGATATCAATAAGAACTTGGTCAGGCCTTTCCATGCCCCATAGGATCCTCCTCCCAAGGTGCCATCATTAGAGGGGACTGAAAGAGTTTTTTGTGGAGATGGCAATTAACAGTGGGGAAGTAGGCATTCAAGATGCATCAAATAGCCCTCCTACCAACACATAAACTATAGACATTGTGAAAATAGAGGATAGTCCTCCTAGGTAGCAACAAGAGTAGCATGATGAGATATTTAACAAAGCTAAGTAAAAGGTTGGGGATGAATTGAAGCAGGTTGAGGCTCTAAAGAATAAATTGCAAATTGAAAGTAATTCTGAAACCCTGCAAGAGAACCCCCAAATACATGCTGATGATGAATTGAAAGATGACAAACTGGGGAAAGATGATGTGAATCCAGATGCTAATCTATAGGATAACCAATAGAAGAAGGATGCTACAATTCATAAGGAGGCGGGTCAACAAGAACAACCTATCTCCTCCATGCCACCATCAAGCACAGTTGTTTCTACAGCACCTAAATAGCTGCGGGTCAGATTACAAGAAAAACAACCTAAAATTGAATCTTTTGATTTGGATTTAGACAAATTTCTTACTCATCTTGAGAAGACAAAGAAGAAAAAGAAGGCAAAGTTTCAATCTCAAGTTTATAAATATGCCTCGGGGTCTTAGATTGTAGAAATTGTTCTACCCCTGCTTCAAAAAGACAAAGATGATATAAGGCCAGAAGAGTACAACATATCAACAGTGAATCTTGGTCCTACTACTAGGGTGCAAGAAATTGAAGAGTTCAAGGACTTTGTTTCCTCCATCATCCATAGGATGGATAAAGATGAGTTGACAAAGAGACAGTTGAGGCGGCAAAATGAGGAATTGCATGCATGTATTAGAATTTTGGTGAAGCCCATGCATAAGGAAGATGGAACTGCAATTACTCCCTTGATTCTTTCAAAGCAAGAGTTAGAGGATTTTGACAAAATGAGGCTTATGGCTGGAGTTACATGGGATTGGTTGGCTGAAATTTAATCAGAAGGGTGTGAGGCTATAGATGAAGCCAGTGAAATGCATAAAGATTTGTTTTCTCTAAAAGAGGAGTGGGATTTGATTACTAAAGATTGTAAAGAGTACGAAGACTATCATTCCCACATTTATCCCCATGTACAAATGATGTGTAAAGTGTCCCCTGATATTCTCATAAAGGAGAACATTTTGACTCAAGATTGTTTAAGGTGGAAAATGAGGGGTTGTTGATTTTAGGGTTTTATGTGTAATCTTCCTTTCCCAACAAACATTCCAAGGGCTTATCAACTGAGTTGAATCTCCACTAAGTGAGAGCAGTCACCTATCGTGTTGGGCAGCCACTTGGGAAGCTGTGGACTCTTGGATGTATCAAACAATGTCTCTGTCTAATGTTTAATTATGCTTAGAAACCCTAATTATGCAAATCAATAAGCAAATTATCAAATTATGACAAATCCTTTCAGATTGAGGCAAAGGACAGAGATATTTAACTTACTATTTTTCAAAGTTCGGAAGGCAGAAAAGTCAAGAACACGGGGACTAGCGCCCAAGTCCAAGGTACCGGTTTCTTTGCGGGATCCTGATCTCCTTCCGACACTGATCTGCACTGCAACTTTAGTTTCTAGAGATTTCACTGCGGAGGACACGGGGACTAGCGCCCTAGTCTAGGAAAAGTACCAGTGTCCTGCTTCTTTTCAGACCCTAAATCCTCTGTGTCTGCTACTCCTTGCAACTCCACTCTACTGGACTCAACACTTGTAACCTACAATCACAAGGAGTGTGGGAGGGGGTTGTGGTGTTTAGAGGCTTGCCTCGGTCAAGCCTCAGAGAGACATTCAAGTCTTCTGAACACTGTTGTTAGATGAGAGTGCATATCCCAACGGGATAGAGGCAAAAATCCAAATGATAAATGATTGAAAACACAATAGATATCACCTTGTAGTGAAGATCTCATGGAAGGAAGGTGCTCTTCAAGTCATGAGGAGATGGATGTCAAATATGCAAATATAAACACAATAACAACAAAGTACTGCTCTGCAACACAATGAATACCTTGAATCACTTTCACATAAGCTTGTCAATCAAAATGTCCATCTAGTTTGCAAATGAAACCTAATCATACTTATATATGCAACTACAAAGATTCCAGCTAAGAATTTTGTAATTCAAACTTTGGATGTCAGCCAAGAACCTAATTAACGGTCATAAAACTGACATTTGAAATTAGGGCAGACCCAAAATAGGGCTAGACTAGGGCGCTAGCGCCCAAGTCCACCCTGCCATTTTAGCTCAGGATTCATCAAAGTGTAGTCCCCTAGGTCCTATTTGTCACAAGACCCAAGGGTTTTCTCATCGGGAGTCATAAATAACATGCAAGATTCTCTAAATGCACTAACATGACCCAGGAGCTAAACCTTAATAGGAAAAAGCCCCCAAGGTTACTTTTTTTGACATAACATTTAGCCCCCACTTTAATGTATGTATAAACATAAGGCCAATACATGCATTAAAGTACAGTCAACAAACATAGCAAACATGCCAAGCACGAAGAAGACACACCAAGCACAAAGAAGATAGTTATAGGTATGCAAAACACGGAGAAGATAGTTACAGTCACGCAAAACATGGAGAAGACAGCATTGAAGACATGCAAAACATAGTGAATACATTGAATGCAGTGAAGACACTGATGATTTTCTTTTCTTTTCTTTTTCTCATATATATGAAATGCAGAATGCAAGTACAAGGAAAGTAAACACACCACCCATAATATAGGAGAGACTTATCACCACCAATCTTTAAACTGCACATGGGGCAACAAACATGCCAAACAAATATTAGAGTGTAGGAGGGACTCGTCACCACCAGTGTTTAGACTGCACTTGAGAACAAACATGCCAAACAAATCCCAAAGCATAGGAGGGACTCATCGCCACCAGTCTTTAGACTATGCTTGGGGACAAACACGCAATACACACACACACATAGAAGACACGGAGAAAACACAGCAAATAAGCGATGGAGTGCACCTATTGCTAGGTTCATCACCATCTCAGGCACATTACAGGCACACACCGATGATTACGCTTCACCACAACAATCATCGAAGACACTCTTAAGGGTTGAGTTAGTCACAGAACCGCTCCCCACCTCCGCAGAGGACTTTTGAAAATGACAGGATTGTGCCTCGAGAAATACACCATCCCCACCTCGCACGGAGGGCTTAAGATAAAAAGGATATGCATGATATCCCGCCTCCACAAAGGGCTTAAGTGATTGCAATAGATTCAAGATTCACAAACACATATTACTAACATCTATAACAAACAGCTTACCTTACATATGCCCCCACCTTAAGGTGGTTGATGTCGTTTACCAACATCAAGAACGTTAAGGTAGGAAGAAAATACACAAGGGAACACAAGCTCTTGCAAAGCCCATGCCCCCTAGAGGTGACATGTACTTTATGATTGCCAAATGTTCCCACAAACACATTCCTGCAAAAAAAGTGTTAGTGTCCATATAATCATGATAAACAACAATGCATATGATCAATCACATAGAGAACCAAGGAATGTAAGATTCAAGATAGACAAAGTGCACAGAGCAGTAGTATTGTTATGTTTTGTAAGTACGATAAGACAGTATCAAGATCACACGAAATGATTCTACTAGCCAAGCGTCGGATAATATATATCAACCCCATCGTCATATATGGACTAGGTCCATTTTTTTATTTCTTGCTAAAGGGACACGAGGTCCGCATCAATATAATATGTTTTTCATCATCCGCCCACTAGATAGAACCACTAGAGAAAGGGAAACAATAAATCAAGAGAGGAGAAACAAGTGTCTTAGGGACAATCATGTAGGAGGGTACCCCCAAGTCACTAATCACAATGCTATGTCCGTAAGACACAACACACAACAATGAAAATAGAGGAGAAGCAATATAGAAGAATGATGATACAAATAGAAGAAGCCTAGTCACAACAGAGGTGGTCTCCTAGTATCCTTGACCTTATGAGAGTATCAAGGGTCATCCTAGGAGGCCTAAACAACACATAACACATCATAGGGGAAACACATCACAGAGGTAAAGGGTTAGAAATACTTACCTGTAGGGATACCCAAACTAAGGGTTGTTATCAAGCAAATCATCCTCTTCCCAATCTCGAATGCTAGAGGAAAGAGGTGTGTAAGGTACCATGGCCCAACTTTTGTTCTTTTCTTCCAATTCTTCAGTGTTGAGGTTTCCTATGTTTGTTTCAATGTTAGGTTGAATATTTTCTTGTTGAGCGGCAAATCGTTAGGCAAAAGCTTGTCTTCGCCTCCTCCTTTGTTTTGCTTGTCTATCCCTTCTTGTTTTAGCACTTACTTCTTCAAAGGCATCATCATATTTTTCCATAGGTTTTTGCACATTAGAGGAGGAAGCACCATGTTCAAATTTCATTGGTCTCGGTGGAATGTTTTGTTGTCGATGAAAACCTCCTGATCCTTGTAAGGATGTTGGAGGAGGAACCTCAGCGTAGATACCATCTCTTTGCGGACAAGGTGAGTTATGAAACTTTTCCTTATCCACATCTATCACACCAATTATTTCATCATATCCATAGTAGTCTTGTGTTTGTTTTCCTTTTTCTCTAAGGGGATCCTCAAACACATGTCGTTCATCCCTCAATGTTTGTAAAGGAGGCCTAGCCACTCTAGCTAGTTGTTTTGCTTTGTATCATCTGTAATTTAGGAAAGATTGGTCTCTTCATGGCTCAGGTTGCGGCCAAAAGTAATCAAGGGTGAAATTCTTTCTCTTAGCCGGAGGTTGGTATGTGTTACGATGGACAGTACGGATCTCTTCATGCAAAGCAAATTTTAGGCATTTATGAATAGTTGAAGGGACAACATTCATAGCCCTAAGCCATGGGTGTCCTAGTTTGACATGAAAGAGGTTGGATAAGGGGATAACATCAAATAACTGACCCACATCTTTGTCATAAACTGAGACTAACAACTTTACCAATCCAAATGTTTTCATCAAAGATCCATTATGCGTTTTAATTCTCAAATCTGACGGGTCATAATAGTTTTGTGCCAAATCATGTTTAAGAAGGAATTCTTCTATAACCACATTAGTCATGCAATTAGGGTCTATGAGTGCCCCATGCACAGGTATTTCCATTATTTTCACTGTAATGTAAAGAGGCCCTTTAGTATCTACCATTTCTTTGTCATGAGGTGTAAATGTTATTTCAAGTTTAGGGGCTCGTCTTTTCAAATGCGGCCTAGGAGGAAGCCTAGCATTATTGTTGTATTGAGAAGACATATGTATGTTTTCAAATGAGTTCTAGATCAGATTTCAAAAGGTTTGCAAAACTTATGCAAGAACAAATGCAAAAATATGTATGAAAATGACCTAAAAATGCTTAATTTTTTACTTTTTTCAATGCAAAACACTAGGAGAAAAGGTGTTGTGAAATTTTTCAAGAGGGAAAGCAAATAATATGCCTAATAACAGTCCAATGATGCAGCAATATTTTTCACAACACACTTTTGAAGCAATTTTAGACTGACGACAAGTCAAAACCTAGTGAAAATAGGCTAAAATATGCAATTTTTCACCAAATCTCAATGCAAAAGAGTATGGCAAAGGGTGTTGTGAGGAAAATGATGATGATGGACAGAAAATTGTAATAGTAATAAAAGACACCTAATGCCAAAAAATCCATCACAACACACTTGTAGTGTCACTCAAGGTCAAACCCTAGTGAAAATATAGCTAAAATATGCAATTTTTCACAATTTTTCAATGCAAAGGCCTAATAAAAAGGGTGTTGTAAAGAATTTGGTGAGGGGCAATAGATAATAACCCTAATAATAGCCAATTAGTGCAGAAAAATCCTTTACAACACACCTATGGTGCAAATCTAGAGAGATGATAAGGCCAAAATCTAGTAAAAAATCAAGGATTTTAAACTCTAGGCATGAAATTTTGCAAGCAAACCACTATGATGCAATATTACTATTATAAATCAGTCCTAATGAGTGTTTTAAAATGGTAGTAAAATTTGAAACAAGATTTTGACTACAAACCCTAGCTAATGCAAAACTAGGTTTTTATGAAAAATGCACAATTTTTTCAAATTTTCCCAAAATTTTTAATTTTTTTGTAATTTTTCGAATGCAATAAGATGAATGAATGCAAATCTATCAAACAACACTCAACAAGTTGCCAAAAAGTTTAAAAACACGGGTTCACCAAAATGTTTAAGGTGGAAAATGAGAGGTTGTTGATTTTAGGGGTTTATGTGTAATCCTCCTTTCCCAACAAACATTCCAAGGGCTTATCAACCGAGTTGAATCTCCACTAAGCGAGAGCAGTCACCTATCGTGTTGGGTAGCCACTTGGGAAGCTATGGACTCTTGGATGTATCAAACAATGTCTCTATCTAATGTTCAATATGCTTAGAAACCTTAATTATGCAAATCAATAAGTAAATTATCAAATTACGCCAAATCATTTCAGACTGAGGCAAAGGACAGAGATATTTAACTTATTGTTTTTCAAAGTTCAGAAGGTGGAAACGCTGGGGACACGGGGACTAGTGCCCAAGTCCAAGGTACCTATTTCTTTGTGGGATCCTAATCTCCTTCCGACACTGATCTGCACTGCAACTTCAGTTTTTGGAGATTCTACTGCGGAGGACATCGGGACTAGCACCCTAGTCCAGGAAAAACATCAGTGTCCTACTTCTTTTCATATCCTGAATCCTCTGTGTCTGCTACTCCTTCCTGCAACTCCACTCCACAGGACTCGGCACCTGTAACCTGTAATCACAAGGAGTGTGGGAGGGGGTTGTGGTGTTTATAGGTTTGCCTCGGTCAAGCCCTGGAGAGACATTCAAGTCTTTCGAACACCGTTGTCAGATGAGAGTGTGTATCCCGACAGGATAGAGGCAAAAATCCAAATGATAAATGATTGAAAACACAATAGATATCACCTTGTAGTGAAGATCTCATGGAAGGAACATGCTCTTCATGCCATGAGGAGATGGATGTCAAATCTGCAAACACAAACAGAATAACAACAAAGTACTACTCTGCAACACAATGAATGCCTTGAATCACTTTCACATAAGCTTGTCAATCAAAATGTCCATCTAGTTTGCAAATGAAACATAATCATGCTTATATATGCAACTACAAAGATTCCCACTAAGAATTTCATAATTCAAACTTTGGATGTCGGCATAGGACCTAATTAACGGTCATAAAACCGACATTTAAAATTAGGGCAGACCCAAAATAGGGCTAGACTAGGGTGCTAGCGCCCAAGTCCACCCTACCATTTTAGCTCAGGATTCATCAAAGTGTAGCCCCCTAGGTCCTATTTGTCACAAGACCCAAGGGTTTTCTCATCGGGAGTCATAAATAATATGCAAGATGCTCTAAATGCACTAACAGGACCTAGGAGCTAAACCTTAATAGGAAAAAGCCCCCAAGGTTACTTTTTTCTGACATAACAAGGATACGCCGAAAATGCCATTCCATTGGCTAGAGATGATCAAGCATCAGAAAGAAGCATTTGACAAAGATCAAGCTGAGGGATCAACAACTAAAGTACAACTTTTGGAGTCCATCTATAATTTTACCGATCTGATATGAGATTTGACAGTATAGCATCTGGGTGACACAGAAGAAGTCAACGCAAAAGAGTGCAAGAGGCTCTGGAGTCAATTGTTATAGGCAAATTTAATGACTAAACCCTTTGGATTTGGTGTAGAAGACATGAATAAAGCTAGTAAGTTCAAGACTCAAATCAAAGAATTCAAAAAGAGTATAAGTACCAAGTCAGTAATTTATCATAATCTTGCCAAATTTGTAGACACTCTCAAATTCTGAATCAATTTTGTAAAGAATCCTCCTCCAAAAGAGATAAACCTAGCACTAGAAGCATTGATGGCTTATATAAAGAAAGGGAAAGAAGATGATAAAATTGTTGTTGAATATGATGTCCCTACATCCTGAAGGAAAATTCTGCACAGTGTCAGTCGTCCAGTCATCAAATGTCAAATCCATCTTGCATGCCTTCACCAAAAACATGTCATATGTTCGTTTTTTGTCTTGTCAACTCATTGGAAAAGATTTATTTTATTATAGCTTATGAGAAAGTGTCATTTTGTCTTATCTATATAAGTTGTAAAGTTGTAATTGTCTTTTTGCTAAAGGACAAAAGCAAAACCAGGTTTGTAACAAACTCTTGCCACAAGAATTAAATGTTGTTGCATCTAGGCCCTTGGTGATGGATTAATCCTAACCCTTCATTCTAAACTCAGTGAACTTGCTTCTCCTATATAAAGGCAGTCACTTTCCTTATTTTGTGAAGTTGTGTAAGAAGAATTGTTGAAACTCTGCCAAAGTTTTGATTGAATAAACAAATTCCAGTTGTTGCTGCTTATTTGTGTTGTGTGATTAATTATTTGGTGCTCATGGTTCATCTTCACCTTCAATTAGTTAAATTTCATTTGTTGATATGATGAATGCTTAAAGATATTTGATGGGTTTCATGTTCATACCATTGACAGTTTGTTGATTGTAAGTTGTTGTGTATGGTTAGTCTGAACATTTCTTGAATTTCAGTTCAGTTGTAAGGAATTGATTAAGTTGCGCCAGACTTTGGGTGTTTAACAAATTCTTATGATTTGAAAATCTTTTCTTTGCCTTGAAGATTGCATTATTTTCTGCAGCGTTATGAGAACTCTGGTTAAGCAAGAAGTGATTTATTCTAGAACCTGTCTATCTGAAACATCGTGTGATATCAACAATTGTCCTTAGGAATTTCTCACCCCTCTCTCCTCCCTTTATTTTGAAATTTCTTTGGGAAAAGTGTTAGATTAGGAAAAGCATCAATAACCTATAAAATCTGATGAAGATATTGAGTTTTCAGACTTTACATCTGGAAACTATCTTGGGTCTCCCTGCATTTATGAAGTATATCCTTGGTTGAAACCCTACATACCTAGTCCTTGTGTAAGGCCCCTTGATTGGAACAGAAAAACACATTACCAACTAAGTTATCTCACAAGTCAAGATCTGGCAGTATAAACCTTGGGGTAGTCTTATTTTGGGTTACTAGGATTAGATTCCTTTCAAGAGAGGTGAGGTACTTAGTATTTCATATAAGTTGTGTGAAAAAACACTTATCAACACTGACCCATGCACACAACTCACATAAGAGAGTTTACCACCTTCTCGACGTGATTATCAAAGAAATATGCAAGATAAGGGATTGATGTCTAATGTATTTAAAAAGTATTACAACTCAGTAAATCGAAGGATGACCAAAGCAACATAAAATGATGATTATTACCTTTGGCGAGATTGACAACCATGCATTATAAGACGTAAAAAAATAACACAAACTTGCAACATTATCCACGACACATAAATAACTTCTATTGATGTGTGTGTAAATTTTTGGTAACATGATATTTTTCCAATCTTTCCCAATCGTCTGGGAGGGGGAACTAATTATCCTGCATCCACCTCATTTTCCAACAAGGAAGTTAATCTGTCAACCTTATAATCATATGAATATTCAAATAAATGAAAACCATAAAAATAATCCATTAACCATATTTTAATATCATGTCATTTTCATTTAACATCATCAAAACTAATATTCACATTCTGCATATTCATGAATAAAATTAGAATAATCATATCATAAATGTCCTTAAATCATAGTTTCATGAATTTAATTTTAAATGCATGATTAAGTGTCTAATAAGTAATTAAGTAAAGAAAGCATAGTTTAACTATCCAAAAATGGTGTGTGATAGCATCAATGCCTAGGGTGTAATTGGAGAGATTATTTATATTTAATATTCTCCTTGGATTCTTTGTATTAGTTGTTTATGCATTCATGAGAGAGGTGGAGCACTACAATGGTAGCTATATTTGACTTTAGACTCACTAAATACAACTTGCTAATTCTAGACGTGAGGATTGAGGAGTGGAGAATCTTGTTGTAATTCCTCAAACTAATGCTCAAGGCATTAATGACAAAAAGACGGAGAAACAAATTTTTTATGCAATTGTAACATTCACATGTCATAATTGTACACCAATCATCGAAGCCACCACAACACCACATAATGGCATCCGAGACAAGGATACAAGGCACCCAACAAATGGACATATGCATGGTCAATGCCCACCTCAAGAACAACACAAGCGGAAGACTTTGCTCATCGTTTGACGTAACCACCACGATGACCAAACAAGAGGATAGAGTTTACTCCACAAGAAAGGTTGGGCTCTAGTATACATCCACTCCCTCCTTGCAGGCACAAGGAGTCTGATGAGGGTGCCCACTACCCAGGTCTGTTCCATGACAACACAAACAATGACTAACCACGTGGGATAACACACCCAAAGCAAAGGACAACTTGGAGGTACACAACCTCTACTAAGGGGGTTGACCACCCTGCCATCTTAGCACGAGGCAGACCACCCTAAATAAGAGAAGGATAACCCTCAAGCTATGACACTTGATAACCAAGCATCAACATGGAAAAGATAAACAACCCAGAGAAAGCAACTTCTGAATACAGAGTCTCCCCAATTAAAGAAATCAGGTAGAGTCCATTGTTTGAAAGTCCACAGACGTTCAAGAAAACTAGGGAACTACAACACCCTAGGTGGACAAAACAAGAGCCCAAAACTAACAAGAGGACTCCACTTGCCAACCTCCATATCGCAAAGATGATGAAACGCTACCCAACAAGGAAGGAGTTTGACAAAGATAAGCTAGGATGACATCAAGGCACAAATGAGGAAGAACCAAAACATAATCTCCTTGGCAAGACGAGAGTAACTGACAACAAGCACAAGGCCAACCCACCGAGCCATGCCAACATATGCCCAAACAACCCAGGGAGGAGACAATTACGTAACCTCGCCAGGGAAAAGCATACATAGGGAAACAAAACACACTACATCGAAATGTTGTCCATTTCATAAAGAAGTAAATAAAACAATCATTCATCATTTGTTAATATAAACCATTCATAGATAGATAAGATACCAATTCAATTATGCTAACATACAAGAATATTGTAAGAATTGCAATACAAATTTCCACACACATCTCGACGCCCACATCGGGACGGGCAAAATAGAAGATGGTGACCCCAATCAAATTATGTAGCACATGGAGGCCTAACCTAAAAACATAACAATGAACAATTACTTATCATACAAGGAGGACTCCAACGTCCTGATTTAATCCTTTAGGCACAATCAAACACATTCACAAAATTATAATCTCCTTTAAAACAAACATCAATTTATTAATCAAATGATAATATAATACAGATACAAGTTGAAGGCTACTTCCCAACACATGGAAGAATCACACTCCAATGATTGAATTACAAAAGAGTAATAATACAACATTAATAAATAACCACTAAGGTGCTCCAACGGCATAGGGAACAACATGAGTACAACATAATGATACTATCCAAGGATCTCGCCAAGTCTCCAAGAGATCGTCAAAACAAGAACCATTAGGGTACGTTACCCACCTCCCTACCATATTGCCATCGTCAAGCGCAATAGATGCCTACGCTACTCTAGGCAATCCCCGAGCTACGAAGAGAGGAGACCACAGAACCACTTCTACCACAGCCAAAACTCACACAACTAGGGTCTCAAGAAAGGTACCAAGATCATTCGCATAAGGTTTGAACATGGTTTTCACACACCCTTCACAATGCCACAAGGATCAAATGAACTAAAAGAACTCAATGCACAACCAACACCATATGCACATAACACAATACCAATGCATAACTCACCATAAGGTCGCTCGTGACCCAAGCAAGCAGCAGAAGGAATGAGAATAACACAAGGGGCACAACAATAATCTCAATTTCATTCATATCCTTTTCTTTTCAAAGACACTATTCATTTTGCTTTAATGCAACTAAGAAGAGAAAGGAAACACCCAAGCCATGATACATTTCACACATCAATGCACACTCAACTAACATTGTCAATACAAGAGATAGTACTAAGATCACCAAGTACGATATCATCATGTCAAATGTACATGAATGGAACAATCAAAACAATAAAATAATGCATAGGGGTTGTGTCTCTTGACTAGCATCCTCAACAGAAGACTAGGTACCTATTTTCGAGTCCAAAAGTCAACTGTGGTCAACATCCAACTTTGTCCCAAATGGTCCAAATGAAGAAGAAGAGAGGTCACAAACCCTCAACATTCAGATCCATGAGGTGGGGGATCATGTTTTTCGCACAGTAGACTTTTCGTCTTTACAAAATAAAGGTACAAGGGTTTTAACACGAGGGAAGATAAATTCACATAATAAACAATTTTCTAGGGGAAGATGAATCTCACGAAATAAATAATTTTTCCAAGATCTAACAAAAACCTAAGGTCTCATAACGAACTACAATAGTCTTGCCAAAACATCGAAACCCTTCCTCCTCAACCAAACAAGGGAAATTTCTTCTATTTATTTATTTAAAAAAAATATATAATCATCAAAATGAATCTAGCTCAAACCCAAACTGCTATACTTTCATATTTCTACTAACACATCTTACGAATAAAACCTTACGTCATCTATGAAGGTCTCATGTTCCACAATTGCAACCCATTGCCCGTTTTCCCTCACAAGATACGCTCATAGATAAAGGGAAAAAAATCCCGAAGGTTCATTTAATAGAAAAAACACTATAATTACCTACACTATTAATTATCTATAACATCTTCAAAACGGAGCAGATTAAAGGCATTTTATCATGATTTAAAACTTCATCAAATTCTGCAATCATAATTCCAAATCTGAAAGGAGCTTATATCAACTCTAAATTTGTTTATGCAAGAAATGTCTTCCCTTTTTTTTGTGTGTCTCCGGTCGGGAGTTTAAAGGCGAACTTAGAGGGCCTACAGAAATAGAGATGTGAAGGTATTGTATGGGCAACTCGAAGGCTACATTCCCAGGGTGAGGTGCCTCCTTAAGAGGGCCAAATGTCAAACCCACATATGAGGCAGGGAACACCACACCGGGTATGGAAGGTCGTGCCCTGATATCGAGGCCATTCCTCTCATAGGCGTGAGCCCCCACAGTAAAAAAAAAAAAAGAAAAAGAAAGAAAGAAGTATACGAGTCTACAGAAAAACCAATGTTTTTAAGAGCTGCCCCCAGTTTTTTATTTCCCACTGCTCTGTATCCTATTTGTTATTACAAAGAAACAAACTTTTAACGAAAGTGATAGGAAATAATAGCCAAATGCATGAGAAAAATAGGCAGCAACTCCCTTGAGAACCTTTCCTCAGGACGCACCACGGGGGATTTTTCTCCCTCGAACATAAGTATCATTTAGGACTGTTTTCTTGCTTTTCCGTTAATTTCATCATCGAGATAAATTGTCAATGAAAATTTTTAAACACCTGCCACCATTAAGGGTTTTTATTTGATGCAAAACAAGCACTTGCTATACCATTGCCAAAATCTGACCATGATTCATTAACCGTATCCGAATAAATGATTACAAAACATGCTAAAACCAGGATCATGCTTTTCACAAACACTAACATTTTGCCTATATTTTCCAAGAGAGTGCATCATTGCTATGGGAAACAGCTAAAAAGCTGCTTTCAAGAATTCTGAAGAGCATGTGCCAACTTTAACGTGTTTTCTAAACAAGCTGGTACTCAGCACATGCACCACTGCATAAAATGAAGCCAGTGAAGCTATATATATCTTGTCTACGTGAATGCATTTAGAGAGTGTGACTTAGTGAATTTAATTTATTCCCGACATTTCGTTAAACAAGCTTCTGCATCAAATGACAATCAATGTTGTACGTTTTAAAACTTACTTTACAGCAGACTCATGCTATACAAAGTACAATCAGATAGTGAAATCTACCTTGATGACTACACAATTTGAACCATCTACACATGGAAGAGGTGTGCTAGCTCAGAAAAGACATGCTGAGTTAGAGAAATTTATCTTGATGACTACAGAATGTTGCAGCCAAACTGAACAGCACCATAAATGCTTGTAATATACAGCTAACCTTGCCAGTCCGGTAAGACAATTACCTCAAGTATCTGAATTAAAACCTATTCAATCATCAAAATAGGGCAAAAGATTGCCTGTGATCTTAAAAATTAAAATAACAAAATTTTAAATTATTAATGATCTAGAACTGCACTCGTGTTGTGCACTAAAGTTGCAATCAAATTACATCATGATCTAAATTGATAGGCTCATAGCTGCCTGGTTCCATTGTTTTTGCTAATGATACTGTCATCTCATTTGTGACACCTTAAGGACTTTACACAAAAGGAAGTTTGAAAGAAAAACACCCACGGATAGGATTTAATTTTCCATGCACATTCCTGTTTTCACACTCTAATGCTATGGGAGTTGCTTATTTACAAAAACATTCCTTTCATGTTCCACAATGTGCAGTTCCTGCGCATACTCTTGACAACTTTCTAATCTCTTTGGCAAGAAATTATTTTTGAAAATTGACAACATTAAGTCATTTGTAATCTAAATATAATAATCCATTATGTTCAATTCTCTTGTCGGCATACTGCAGATGATATATACATACCAACTGCAGGATTCCTATGTAAAGTTTAAAAGATCATTCTGAAAAGCCAGCATAATAGTACAGAGGTGCTATGGTAACAATGATATGAACCTCACTGTTCAACAGAAAACATGCCAGAACCAAAATATTCAAAAAATCAGACTAAAAACAATAAACAGACACATTCAACTATCTATATTCCAGTAAATTTCACCATCAAGAGCCCGTCACACTTTGGAATGTCTGAGTGTGCCATCATCAATTACATTTAATATTTATTGATACAAATCTATAAAGCATTTAGGAATGTAAGTAAAAACTAGATGACCACCCAACTAAGACTTTCATGGGACAAGCCTTGTGTCAAAATTATATAAACAATAGTGGATGGACTTCGAAACCATCATATTGGAATCCCACTTTACAAGGGAAAAGAGAACCTTCATAAGCCCACAATTTTGAAATACTGAAAAATTCATGACAATCTTCATTAACCTGCAAAGGCAACATCAATGCAGTTTAAGCTATGCTTATCAAGAATGAGATTAACACACATATTTTGGCTAAAAATTACACATTACCTGTTAGTCTTCTATTTCTCCAATATACGTTTTATCACCTAGCTCCTTCCACTGGCCATGGAAAATTCTCTTTCCCTCCTTGCACCGGTTCATTGCCTTGTGTTTGCACTGTACTTCGCTGCATTGGTTCTCTAGGAGACCCATAATCCCTCTGCTCTCCCTGTATTGGGCTTCTCCCTTCCATTGGAGGCCTATAGTTAGGCACCGGGTCTCTCCCATCCACAGGCGGCCTGTAATATTGTCTGTATTCAGGCATTGAGCCTCTTCCATCCAGAGGCGGCCTGTAATCTTGCCGATCACCCAACACTGGACCTCTTCCATAATCTTGTCGGTCCCCAGGCATTGGGCCTCGACCATCCATAGGCGGCCTGTAATCTTGCTGATCACCCAACACCGGACCTCTTCCATAATCTTGTCGATCCCCAGGGATTGGGCCTCTTCCATTCATTGGGGGTGGTCTGTAATACTGTTGGTCCCCAGGCATTTGGCCCCTTCCATCCACAGGAGGTGACCTGTACTCTGGCCGGTCCCCAGGCATTGGGCCTCTTCCATCCATTGGAGGTGGCCTGTAATACTGCTGGTCACCTGGCATTGATCCCCTTCCATCCACAGGAGGTGGCCTGTAATATTGTTGGTCCGCTGGCATTGGACCTCTTCCTTCCACCAGAGGCGGCCTGTAGTCTTGTCGGTCCCCTGGCATAGGACCCCTTCCGTCCATTGGAGGTGGCCTGTAATCTTGTCGGTCCCCCGGCATTGGACCCCTTCCAACTGTTGGAGGTGGTCTATAATCTTGTCGATCCCCTGGCCTTGCACCCCTTCCATCATCCAGAGGTGGTGGTCCCCTTCCATCCATTGGAGGTGGCCTGTAATCTTGTCGATCCCCTGGCATCGGCCCTCTTCCTTCCACCGGAGGTTGTCTGTAACCTTGTCGGTCCCCTCCTGGAATTGGTCCTCTTCCTTCCATAGGTGGCCTATAATCCGTTCTATCTCCCTGCATACCATCTCTCCGTTCCACAGGCATTGGATCTCTTCTCCGAGGTCTATCATTGTATCTGCCACTAGGCCTGTTATTATACACCCGAGTATCCGGTATGATTACTCCATTAATATACTTGTCCCCTGCAGGTCAAGTAAGAAGCCCATATATGTTACAATCAGAGTAAATTCAATCTTTATTTTAAATAACCATGTGAACCCTGATATGTAGGATCAGAGTAGCTGCAATGTTAATCATAAAAAATCATGTAGCTTCTAGATATGTAGAGGGTTCATGTTTATAGTAAGGCTTGTATAAAAGTCTGGGAAAGGTCTGCCACTCACCTCCATACTCCTTGTTGACAGGGTCAATATAAGAATCCGGCAATACCCAAACTACTCCGGGCAGGCCTGTAAAAACATTCCAATAAATATTTAATCAAATTGAAAATGTGTTCCTTAATTACAGCTTGAGAATCAGGCATAAGGAAACAATAAATCAATGAAAGGAATGAAAAACATGCTTTTCAACATCTCATATAATACCAATTTAGATGAATAAAAGGAATAAAACACGACTTGACCTTTTTTTTGTGAATGTCTCAGATGAGAATATTCAACTCAAATAATTAAAGATCACAATTTGATAAAACTGAAGAATTACTATTACCATTCAAAGTAATACATTAAATGAAGCACTTTTCTTTAAAAAGCAAATAAACAGAAATTATAAAAGCAAAGCCTTCAGAAATCATAAAAACAAAGCCTTCAGTATTCTTGAAAAGTTTTCAAAATAAGTAATCATTTGGAGTTATTGAATGATGCAAATTTGGAGTTATTGAATGATGCAAAGTTGATAAATGATAGATAAATAAAAAGAATGAAACATGCCCTTCAATTTTAATCAATTCAAGTAATCTGACAATGCAAAATAATAGATAGATTAGATAAGAATCATTCTTTACAATTTTTCAAGTAGTTAATATTACTATTCAAATTAAGTTATTAAATAATGCATTTTTTCTTTAAAAAGTAAATAAACAGAGACCTAAAAACATAGCTTTCAGTTTTCCTGAAAATTTCTCAAAAGAAGTATTTGTTTGGACTCTGGAGTAATTAAACAATGCAAACTTGATAAAACATTATATAAACGAAAAAGAATGAACATACCCTTCAACTTTAATCAATGCAAAGAATGTGATAATTCACAAAGAAAAAAGGTAGATAAATTAAATAAGAACCATAACTTTCAGTTTTTACAAGCCTTTCCCAGAATTGGAATTGAATTCCAGAGATTATCTAATGCAACATTTATATATACACCTAGATTTTGTCAAAATTATTCAATTCAAGCAAAATATAAAATGGGATTATAATAAAATAGTAGATAAAATGTCTTACCGAAAAAAGGGCACCCTAAGAGTGTAACACATATTCAAACCTCAGAGTCCCATGAAGGAAGCATTCTTATTTTTCCTATGCTGGTTCCACTCAAATATTTTAAGAGACTTATTTACATCAGCATTCCTGATTTTTTATATTGTGTGCAACACATGCCCTACCATAGAAAGTCAGAAATATTTAATGAAAAATATATTTCAAATAAACAAATTTAAAATGTTTGATAGCATACAGATCCACAATTAGTAGAAAAAAGAAATAAAACAGAGGATGGTAATAACTAATAAAGCATGATAGAAATTTTATTTAAAAAACAAATAAAAAATGTTTGATTGCATATGGGTTGCTGCAAATCTTCAACCCCCAACTGCTTCCTCCCCCAACTGCTTCCTGCCTATGAAAAGCATTGTTCGAAACAAAAGCCACCCCTCATTTCTAAAATAGATTTTTCCCAGCAGTTTTTATAGTTCAGAATTCAGATGGTGAATAGGACCATCAGAACCAACATTAGTCCCAGATGTAACACTCTGAATGGAACCCCTACCAAACTTCCCTCACCACCACAAACTGTCTCATAACTCCAGTGGCCACGTGGCAAAGGTGTGGTGTAACAATTATAGTATACATTCAAGCATGACCCTAGTTAAAATTAATAAACCTATTTTCACAAAACACACTCATATATTCAAGAATTAACTAGTGCCATACTTTTAGAGTAGATACGCAAAAAGAGAAACAGGTGCTTCAGTCTTTCCAAAAACAAAGGTCAGATGTCAATTCAAGTAATCAACTAATGCAGTTCTAATAAACTAGCAGAAAGGTGAAGTTTAGTTGTAATGCAAATGGAGAGTCACTCATAGAAGGGTGACCTTGGTTCAAATCAATATCAAAACAATAAGAATGGAAATAAATAACTGCAACCAGCATGCTGCAAGGCTGTGGTATAACAATTATAGAGGTGGTGGTGTGACATCTATGGATTTTGTGGTCTAACAATTATGAAGTACATGGTGGTCTAACAATTATGAAGTACATTCCAAAATTAGGAAGTTATATCTATAAATCTTAAGTGATACAAGCCTAGCCACATTGCATTGAAAGCAACCCATTACTTCACCAAAAAGTTAATAGAAAGAAATATAGCAATAGAGATACACCCAAGATTGAGAAAAAATAAAAATAAAAATAAAAAACTTAAAATGCCAGACCTTTATCTCTGAAGTTTTGAAAGAAATATAGCAATAGAGATACACCCAAGATTGAGAAAAAATAAAATTTAAAATTTAAAAAAAATAAATAAATTTAAAAAAAAAAAACTTAAAATGCGAGACCTTTATCTCTGAAGTTTTGTTAGGAGCATTCACTCCAAACTACTAAACAATGCAATTTCCTCTCTCACCAAAAAAGTAAAACAACTAAACAACGCAATTATGTATATGTAAACAAAAAAGTACGTAGATTTCAAAACATAAAAAAAACATACCCTTCATTTTTTCTGAGGTTTCCTCTGAAATTTGAGCTTGAAATCCCGTATAAGTCGTAGTAGACAATGCATAGATTCTCTTTTTGGCCTCCTCCTCGCTATCGAACATTTTAAAAAAAAACATTGTGTGTATGTTTTCCAAGACCGAAAAGCCCAATTGGGTGTGGTTTGATACCCGAAAATCCCAATTGGATATGTTTTTCAAACCCTCCCATTTTAAAAAAATCAAAAGCAAAGGAGTAAAATAGTACAAATTGTTACCTGCCAACAACTTTGGCTAGAGTCTTGATAAACGTATCGATCTTTTCTTCTCGTGTGGGCTGTGGATCAGGAAACTCCATGGTAATAAGCCAGTGCTCGTAGTCGCAGCCTTCGAACAGAATCTCGGTGTCTCCTCTAAAATTCTTGCCGGACCTCCCCATGTCTACGGGAGAGTAGAGTGGTCGCGAGTTCGAAACCATCCGGCGTGCGCCCGTGTATTGAGATGGTGTTAACAAGTGGTTGAAACCCCATGATTGATAACAGGCCAATGGCTCTTTAGGAATAAAAATACCGTAGGAAGAAGAACGAGAGGATAAACATGAATTTGTTGTGGAGAATGCTCTGGCCAGGTGCAGGCCTCGGCGTAGACGAACAGCTTTGTTTGCCATGTGAAAATGGTCGCTAGGGTTTAAGGAACTAAAGGTTTTTATATCGAGGTTTTAGAGTAGTAAGTGTTGCGGGGTTTTATTCTCGGTATTCTGTGGGTTAACGTACAACTCAGCGGTCCCAAAAGATTTACAAGTGAGGCCAATCCACACCAAAAGTCCGCAGGCACTCGCAGTTTTTACAATGAATTAAAGGGGTAACGACGGAAGGCATTTAACTTCAGTAAGTGCCACTCAAAAGAGGTGAAAGATTTTTTATAAATTCTCTCTCTTTTTTAGTGATTGCGTAAATAGGGGAGAGGAGCCGAAATGTGCGCACCCAATTTTTGATAGTCCACGTGGAATGCCACGTAGACCAGTAAAAAAATTTGCAAATGAAAAACATAAAAAAAAGGGATAATAAACAATAAAAAATCATTTCTTTTAATTTTTTATTGAATTTGACATGTGGGACGACGCGATTAGTCTATCCTTAAAAAAAAAAATCCATTTTTTGCCATGCGACCGAAATGTGCTCTATCGGAGTGCCAGTTGGTGCGTGGCACGGTGTCCAAAGTGAAAAGCCCTTCCATGTTACCAAAAATCACCCGCCACCCTATCACTCCACTGCCTCGCATTAATCTCTCGCCGCCCCTTCCAATTCTTTTGTACAGTCGCCTTTGTTGCACGTCCCGTCTTAGTACTTCCACGACATCCCACGTAAACTTTGAGTCAACCTTCATTCAATGCTCCCAGTGCCTCGCACAACTCGCCAACTTTCGAGCCTTTCAATCTACCATCTTCTCAATTTTTCTTTACTTCGATGCTAGAAGGTGCTCGCTTGAGGTCTCTACAACTTCCATCCCACCACCACGACATGCTACGCTTGGACTCCAAACATTGCTCAACTAGGGGCCGGTTTTCGAACATCAAATCCGCCATGCAGGTGAAGGAGATTTAGCTTGTGTTTCCATGATTTAATTAATTTGGGTCCAAGCAGACTACTAAAGCCTTTCCATGCAAGTGAACCCACATGAAGGCAGTTGCGTGCTCATGAACGTCTGGAACAATCCATTCGACCCAGGTGAGCAAGCTCACTAAGGCCTCGCCATTATTCAGTTTTCGCTTCTTTACTCTGTGTTTGCGTTTGTTTTTTTCTTTTATCTGTTGCAGAATTCGTTGTTGGTATGAAGCTTCGTATTTTTGAACACTATGGAGTTTGTGTTCATAAACACACTAATTATATGGAAATTAATCTTTTGTTAAAGCATCACTCTCTTTAAAAATGGGGTTTTATTTCATTATAGTAACAAGTAATATTATTGGTTGTTTCGGTATCATAGATAAATCTGAGGTTATGTAGTTTGTCATTACATAAACAAATAATATTGTTGGTTGTTTCGATGCCATAGATAAATCTAGGGTTGTTTTTATTTTCATTGCAGTAACAAATAATATTGTTGGTTGTTTTGATGCCATAGATAAATCTAGGGTTTTTAATTTTTCATTACAGTAACAAATTGTTTTGGTGCCATAGATAAATCTGTTTCCCTAGGGTTTATATTGCAAATTTTACAGTCATAGGTTAGCATTTATGTTTCCCTATGGTTTATATTGCAAATATTACAGCCATAGTTTAGCATTTGTGTTTCCCTAGGGTTTATATTGCAAATATTACAGTCATAGTTTAGCATTTGTGTTTCATAGGTTCTGCATTATCATTCACTCTGGTTATCTTATTCTCATAGGTTTTGCATTATCATTCACTCTAGTTATATTATTCTCATAGGTTTTGCATTATCATTCAGTTAGGTTTTCTTCGATGCCAATCATAAATTTGGGGGTTTCTCTTTTTATTAGGTTTTTGTTTCATCTTTTTCATAGGTTATCACTGTTTATTTGTCATAAATCTTTTTCATTGTTTTTTTGTCATAAATATGTTTCCCTAGGGTTTATATTGCAAATATTATAGTCATAGGTTAGCATTTGTGCTTCCCTAGGGTTTATATTGCAAATATTACAATCATAGTTTAGCATAAATGTGTTTCCCTAGGGTGTATATTGCAAATATTACAGTCATAGTTTAGCATTTGTGTTTCATAGGTTCTGCATTATCATTCACTCTGGTTATATTATTCTCATAGGTTCTACATTATCATTCACTTTGGTTATCTTATTCTCATTAGTTCTGCATTATTATTCACTATGGTTATCGTATTCTCATAGGTTATGCATTATCATATAGTTAGGTTTTCTTCGATGCCGCAACAAATATTAGGGTGTGTTCTCTGTTTCATAAACCAAATATAATTTTGTGGATTTGTCTTTTAATTAGGTTTTGCTTCATCTATTCGGTGACTTAAAACATGTAGGTTTTTTCGGTGCCATAGATAAATTTTGGGGTGTTATCTTTTTCGTGGGTTGTGCTTCATCAATTAAGTCATGCAAAAAAGAAGGTATCATTTCACTTCACAATTATTTATATTGTTCATGCACAAAAGATGTGACCTTAATCTTGGAACCATCAAAAACAATTACTCTTACTGTTGGTCATGCACAAAAGATGTGAGATTTGTTAAACTCTTATTGTTTTCCATTCGTAAGCTTTATATTGTTCTTCATTATAGCCATTACAATCATAGGTTAGTAGTTGTGTTTCCCTACGATTTATATTGCAATCATTACAGTCATAGTTAAACAATTGTATTTCCATGTTATAAAATGTAAGTGTGGTTCCTAGTTTGATGTGCCTGATTATGTTTATGTTGTACATGCCTTTTAAGATATGAGATGTGGTTCTCTTTTTCATTAGTTTTGCTTCATCTATTCAGTCATGTAATTGTACTAGCTTTTTTAGGTGCCATTGATAAATTTGGGGGTGTAACCTTTTTTGGTGCCTTGGATAAATCTTGGGGTGTTAGGTTTTTCATGTGTTGCTTCATCAATTTAGTAATGCAAGTATTGTAGATTTTTTAGGTCCCATTGATTAATTTGGGGGTCTTGTCTTTTTCATAGCTTCTGCTTAATCAATTCGGTCATGCAACTATTGTAGATTTGGGGGTGTTCTCTTTTGCATAAGTAATGATGCATCAATTCAATCATGCAATTATGGTAGCGTTTGCATCAATTCAGTAATGCAACATAGAGAGTTGTTTTAGGTGCCTTAGATAAATTTGGGGTTGTCTTCTTTTTCATAGGTTCTGTTTCATCAATACAGTCATGCAACTATTGTAGCTTTTTTGGTGCCTTAGATAAATTTGGGATTGGTGCCATTGATTAATTTTGGGGTGTTCTCCTTTGCATAGGTTATGCTTCATCAATTCAGTCCTCAAACTATTGTAGCTTTTTAGGTGTCATTGATTAATTTACCATAGTGGTACGCCGATCCTCCACAAGTTAGGAAAAAACTCTTGCATCAAAAAAGCACAATGAGATCAAACACAAATCAGATATTAAATGCACATTTAGTTGTATATATTTGTCATCAAAACAAGTACAGGCTGGAAGTCAAACAAGTGCAAGTGTTTTGAAATTGTATCTAACATATCACCGTAAAGATCCAACTTGGAAATAAAACAGCCGTATCATAAAAGTTTGCACCCTTCCCCACAAACATTTAAACCCAACCATCGCACCAATCCAGGAGTCACTTACAGATTAATCACAACTACACAACAAAATAGAGGTGCCATGTCAACACAATTCAAACCCATGTGTCCCATCTTTGACCGAAATTCTAACCCATTACAACCATGTTTCCCACTGTAGCATAACCTAAACAACACGCAAATGCATCCGCCTATCTCATCAAACATGAGACCTACAACACATATCAGCAGGAGTCTGTCCCATCTCGCCATTTAATCTGCACACGTACTGGCTCCTTCCTCTAAAAACCCACCTGCATCCAAAAATACTTGTTGTAAGGCTACCATTATTCATTAAAAAAATCATGGAAACAAATGCAAACAATACACCAAACCAATCAACTCAAGAATTAATGGTCGAAATCAATCAAATCTACAATTCATATCACCCATAATGCAACTATTGTAGCTTTCTTAGGTACCATTGATTAATTTTCTTCACATTGATGTCAGAATGTGTTGGCTTAAGGTCTCTGCAACTTCAATCCTACCACCACTACATGTTACACTCGGAGTCCGGTGTCCCTTCCAGCTTCTTTATATATATGTATATGCATATGTATAGACATATACATATACATAGACATAGACATATACATATGTATATATGTATATGTATATACATATACATAGGCATATACATATACATATACATATACTACTTCCACGACATCCTGCATAAACTTTGAGCCAACCTTCATTCAATGCTCCTAGTGCCTCGCACAACTCGCCAACTTTAGAGCCTTTCAATCTACCATCTTCTCGAATTTTTTTCACATTGATGCCTGAATGTGTTTGGGGGTGTTATCTTTTTTATAGGTTCTGCTACATCA